>CM017464.2:28339212-29703965 GCA_007827005.2 Populus simonii
CCCCCCCCCCCCCCCCCCCCCCCCCCCCCCCCCCCCCCCCCCCCCCCCCCCCCCCCCCCCCCCCCCCCCCCCCCCCCCCCCCCCCCCCCCCCCCCCCCCCCCCCCCCCCCCCCCCCCCCCCCCCCCCCCCCCCCCCCCCCCCTTTTAAATTTTAATTTTACTGCTCTCTGCGGACAAGGAAAATTTGAGATAGCCAGTTTTTTTTTTGTCAGTAACCAAGCTGGAGAGTTTGTGAAAAATTACGGAGAATGACTCTTGACTTCATAATTTTTTTATTTTTTTTCTTAAATTTATTGATATGTATTAAGGTAGTCGACTGAGAAGTAAGGCATATGATTTATTTTAAGTTTTATTGATATGCGTTAAGGTAGTTGATTAGTTTATGAGGTTTCAATTGTAATGGATTGCCAGTCATATTATATCAATGAAATCAAATATTTGTTTTAGTGAGTTGTGGTTGTGCTGTGCAAGACCATGAGAAGGACATGAAATCTTAATGTTTGGCTTAGTTGGTCTTGATTGGTTTCTTCTAGTTTTGTCTTGAATGTTGACTGGTGTTTTAAATGCCCTAATGAGGGGGCAGTGAATTTATTGTAGAGTGTGGAAGGCCTGTGGTGTTGTATATAAAAATGGGAATCTTTGTAATGAAACCTTAAAGATTGAATGTGATGTCGGATGAAGGTGACTTATTTTAGTTGTTTTCAAATGCTTTTTTTTTAATTCTCCGTTTCCATTCCATGCTTCTCATTTATTTCTATAAATTCTGAATTTCTCTCTATATTGTTGCTAAGATGTTCTAATTATTTTTCCAGTTTTTTCCCTGCAGATTGAGTGCAATTTCAAAGTAGGCAAATACATTTGATGGATAATGATTGTGCAGATGGATAAAATGTCTGCTCCTTCACCACGGGAGCGAGCCCAACGCCTGTATGAGAAGGTATTTCCTTTTCTTCTTCTACAAACTCAGCCCTTTCCTTGTTATCTAAAACCCAAAACAAGGATCTTCCCTCTCCCCTTTTCTCTAGAGTGAAGCAATCATGGCTTATTTCTATTTGATTCTTGCACAGAACCTTGAGTTGGAGAATAAGCGCCGGAGGTCAGCTCAGGCTCGAGTTCCATCTGATCCCAATTCATGGCAACAGATGCGTGAGAACTATGAAGCGATAATTCTTGAGGACCATGGTTTTTCTGAGCAGCACAATATAGAATATTCTCTGTGGCAATTGCATTATAGGCGCATAGAGGAACTAAGATCTCACTATAGTGCTGTTTTAGCTTCTACTGGCTCAAATGCACCTCCAGGTCCGAAAGTTCCTGCACGACCTGATCGAATCAACAAGATAAGGCTTCAATTTAAAACATTCCTTTCAGAAGCAACTGGATTTTATCACGATCTGATTCTGAAGATCAGAGCAAAGTATGGGCTTCCTCTGGGTTATTTTTCTGAGGATTCAGATAATCGAGCTGTTACGGAGACTGATGCTAAGAAAGGTCTGGTCTCTTGTCACCGTTGTTTGATATACTTGGGTGACCTGGCTAGGTATAAAGGACTATATGGGGATGGTGACTCCAAAACTCGTGAGTATGCAGCAGCTTCAAGTTACTACTTGCAAGCTGCATCTCTGTGGCCATCAAGCGGGAACCCCCATCACCAGGTTTGGCCTCAATAGCACATACAATCACAGTTTTTTTTTTTGCTTCTTTTTTTGGTGATCCTGATCTCCTGTTTGACAAGAGCTTTAATCTTTGCAGCTTGCCATTTTGGCTTCCTATTCAGGGGATGAGTTGGTGGCCGTGTATCGCTATTTTAGGAGTCTGGCAGTGGATAATCCCTTTGCAACTGCAAGAGATAACTTGATTGTTGCTTTTGAGAAGGTATCTTTTTTATTGTGATCTGCTGTTTTTATGTGCCTCATCTTAAAACTTGATTAGCAAATTCGGAGTATGGAGATGTAGCTTGACTTGTGTCCTTAAGGCTAAGTGTTCTGCTAAAGCTAAAAGATGCACAGATTGATTGTTTAGTCATCTACATGCAAAGTTTAACCTTTTATTATTTCTGTTCAAGTTAAGGTCATCTTTTGTGTATTGGCAGAATCGTCTGAGCTACTCTCAGCTGCTTGGGGATGCGAAAGTCTCTGGTGTCAAGGATTCACCTGTGCGCTTGACTGGCAAAGGTAGAGGGAAGAGAGAAGCAAACCCTGCATCTAAGGATATGAAACTGGAAGCAGGTGCTGTCAAGGAAAAGACATCTAGTATTCGTGAGATTCACAAGTCCTTCTGTGTTCGGTTTGTCCGACTGAATGGCATTCTTTTCACACGCACTAGGTATTTTACCTTGAAGTTTTCTTAATTTAATAGATTGTTAGCCTACTTCTGATGACTAATTTTCCTAGCGTCACTTTTTTCTTGGTCCAGCTTGGAGACATTTTCGGAAGTTCTGGCACTGGTTAGCATTGGATTCTCAGAGCTTGTTTCTTCTGGACCAGAAGAGGAGCTGAATTTTGGTGCAGATGCTTCTGAAAATGGACTTTTCATTGTTCGCCTCATCTCCATTCTTATATTTACTGTTCACCATGTGAAGAAGGAGGCTGAAGGTCAGACATATGCAGAAATCGTGCAGCGTGCTGTTCTGCTTCAGAATGCCTTTACTGCTGTTTTTGAGTTCATGGGACACATATTAGATAGGTGTGCACAGCTTCGTGATCCCTCCTCAAGTTACCTATTACCTGGCATTATGGTTTTTGTAGAATGGTTGGCTTGTTGTCCTGACATAGCATCAGGCAGTGACATAGATGAGAAACAGTCAGCTGTAAGATTGAACTTTTGGAATCATTGCATATCATTTTTGAACAAGATTGTTTCATGTTGCTCAATGTCTCTTGATGACAATGAAGACGAGACATGCTTCTTTAACATGAGCCGTTATGAAGAAGGAGAAACAGAAAACCGGCTTGCTTTGTGGGAAGACTTTGAGTTGAGAGGGTTTTCACCGCTTCTTCCTGCACATACTATTTTAGACTTTTCAAGGAAGCACTTGTTTGGAAACGATGGCAGTAAGGAAAAAATAGCTCGTGCTAAAAGGATTCTAGCAGCAGGGAAGGCCTTAGCAAATATGGTCAGGGTCGATCAGCAAACAATATATTTGATTCAAAGATGAAAAAATTTGTTATTGGTGCCGAGCCTCAAATTTCAGATGATGGGTTGTTGATAGCTGCTGATGTGATTCAAGAAATGCAGCCTGAAGAAACAATGAATTTGGTAGCTTTGCAGCCTAATCCACACCCGTACACTGAAGGTGAAGAGGAAGATGAAGTGATTGTTTTCAAGCCAGTAGTGACTGAGAAGCGAAATGATGTGCTTAGTCCCAAAATGGGCCCCTCATGAAGGTCTAAAACCTAGTCGAAATGCAGCAGATGATTTGCACTTTTATGGCAGTTCTGTTTCAGCCCCTCTTGATAATCTTCGGCAGCAGGCTGCTTTTGATGCAGGTTCTCAGATATCTGTATCTCATGGTACTATTGTCCCTCAGCCTCTCCAACTTATCCAGCCTCATACTTCAAAGTGGTTAGTTGAAGAAGCTGCTTCTCTTGCCAATGGCTTGAAAGGTGTCAGGTTCATGGAAAATGGGCATGTCATGGAACATGAGATGCAGAAAGATTTAGGCATGGCCTATCAAGCTGTTCATCCAGTTTCTGTCCAACAATCTTTGAATGTAAATACTGGTATGTTTTATGGTCAGACAAAAGTGGCAGAAACTGCTGTTCCATCAAAGGTTGATACTTATGCTCCTTCTGGAGTTATTGCTGAAAGTTTGGCTGTGAAGGCATCGGCAGCTTTGCCACCAGGTTTCAGAAGAAGTCCAGTTAGCCGACCTCTAAGGCACCTTGGGCCTCCCCCAGGTTTTAATTCTGTTCCTCCTAAGCAAGCGAGTGAACCAGTTTCTGGTTCAGTTTTGATGGCTGAGAATCCACTACAGGATGATTATAGCTGGTTGGATGGCTATCAGCTGCCATCATCAGCAAAAGTCTCTGGACTTAATGGTTCTGCTAATGTCACTTCTCATGCAGCACCACAGTATACGAGTAACAGCAGTGGCTTGAGTGGGACAGCCAGCTTTCCCTTCCCTGGGAAACAGGTACCGCCAGTGCAAACCCAAGCAGAGAAACAGAAAGGCTGGCAGAACTATCTGGGTTTTGAGCATCAACGGGTACAGCAAGAACACCAGCTGCAGCAACAACTCATTAATGGAAACCAGCAGTTTTCTCCAATTCCTGAGCAATATCATGGACAGTCCATCTGGGGTGGTCGTTATATTGTGTGAATCAGCATGGAAGCATAGATGGTAAGATTGTGGCTTATACACCGCATTTCACCCATCATTGGTGTGTAAGCTCTTATTGAATGTTGTCCTGATCTCACAAAATTCCTTTTATCTTGAGGTTTTGAGAATGATTTCGGCGAATGTACTGCATCCTTTTGCTACCAAATACAAACTCCAACTTAGCAGCCTTGTCAAATTTAAAATTTAACTTTTTGTTGGAGAAAGCCTCCTTTGCGGGCACTTGCTATTGAACAGGTAAGTATCTATCTACTTCTTCACTGACTAGATTATTCAACAAGCACTTGTTCGATTTGGTTAAGTAGTGCATTTATGTGCTGTATATTGCATGCACTGATTACTATCTCAAAAACAGATTTCACGGAGCTCTCCTGCATGGAGAAGACAAGTATTGCAACATCCTGATGATGTGAAATTTGTAAGAAGTAAATGCCTGGTCTGGTTACTTGGGTTGGAGATAGAACATGTTAATAAGAGCAACTGTTGGTTTTGGGCTTATATTCGGAGGAGTTGGTGGAATAAAGAAATGGTGTACTCACCATCCTACTAAACTTTCGTTCTGCTCTCCGTTTTCTGGATTACTGGTATAGTCTCTCGGTCTACAGTGATATGTTATAGCTTGCTCAACCAGTTCTGTGCCAGATAACTTCAGAGCTCTAGTTGGGAGAGTGCAGGGAATGATATCAGCGTCAGAAGCTGGAGAGTAGCATGTTGATATTATCAGAAGTTCTTTATATGGATGATTGGAAGTCTTATGTGCATGGTCTTAAGAGTCCATAGATGAAAGACTTTTTTTTTAATTGTATGATGTTATTTACGGGTTACAAGTGACCTGGTTCAGACCCTAATTTCCAGGAATAAGTCATTGAACGGTGTCCTTTCTATGTCAAAGACACTATTATGTTTGGAGTAATGCTTTTTTTTTTTATTTTTTATGTTACATGTTTGTTAAGTCGCTAGTTTTTTATTTGTAGATGTATGGATGCTTGTCGGGCCAATTACGTGTTGGGCTTCACTTACAGGTTTGCTGATTCAAGTCTGCACCATGGCTTGTGCACCCATTCTACGCCTCACTGGCCTGGGAGTGTTATTTATTAAGCCGAAATGTGCTAATAAGTGCTCCGTTTGAAGTTTACATCCTTCTTCTTCATTAGCTTAGGATCAACGAGCATTGTATGTGCTACTTTAAGCCGGACACTAGAAATGGATTCTCGATAGGTGGATTGTTCTTCTCATCTCACTATGGAATGTGAAGTTGAATCGGGGTTTTTTTGACTACTTGGCTGTGACAGCATTGCTCTTGATATTACTCGCCAGTTGCCATTTTCTGGCAGTGACAATTACTGTGCCGGCATAATTAATAGAGAAAAACGATCCTGCATGCTTAATTATTATTACAATAACTCCCACCGAACTAACTAAGAGCTCTTCTCCTCTTTTTTTTTTTTCTTAGGGAAAAAACTTTGGACCTGAGAAGGAGGTACTGTGACAAATTAAAGGGGTTTTCTCATATTTTGTTTGGATGATATTGCCATCGCGAGTTCAAAATTATCGTGAGACGGAGAAAGAAATGATGAAATGTTCTAAAAAAGGGGGTCAGGTTTTAGAGTCAAGTGAAGCCGAGCTACCCAAGTTGATTTTTGTGTGGACAGAAGACTCAATTTGTCAACCCGAAGTGGCTAATTGACTACAATCTTTTGAGAAATGAAAGGTGAGGACTAGGGAAATCAAACCGTCTCGGTGAAAATAAAAATAAAGAGAGTTCGAGGATACTGTCCAGAACCTAACTTGGTTGATTGATGGAAAAGAAACCACACCATGTTTCCCAGAGCGGGACCATGGAGTTCTGTTTAATTAAAAGATGATGAAGAGGAGTGATTTACCGACATCTTATCAGAGTCTTTTTCTAGGTCACAATCAGAAGACCTTTGCAGGATTCACATTTGCAGTAGTCGAACTCAACACGCCGGGCAAGGAGTCGGTGCGTTTGTCATTTCATCGATTTTTCATTTCGTGTACGTGATTGTTAGCCCTTGGCAGCTACCCCGGATCTCGGTACATTATTTTTATTTAAAATTATTTTAATATGTCAACGTAGAAATTAAAATTTAAAAAATAACAAGATATTGTTTTAATATATTTTTAAATAAAAATTATTTTTAAAAATAATTACTACCATACTACTAACACCCACCCTGAATCACTGCTAAATAAGGTAGTTTTTATGTTGATAAGATCATCTCATAATGTTGTTCATAATAACATGGATATTCTCTTCAATTTTTTTGTGTTAGAATTTGAAAGATAAGAAACAATGTCTGAAGAAATAAAAATGAAGGTCTAAAAATAGCTTCCCTCCCTTCAATTAACTTTCTTCAGTTCACAAAGTATAACCATTATAGATTCAAGCATTTCTTTGGCTGTACATCTTTCCATTTCCTTAATTGTTTTTCATTTTTTTATATTTCTCATTAATAAATTTAATCTCTCTATAATAAGTATCATTAATAAGCATTTATTTTGGCTGTACATATATAACTTTTTATTATGTTTTTTAGTTTTTTTTTTTTTCTGTTTTAACTGAATAGTTTTTCTAGTTTATTATATTTTTGTAGGTTTTTTTCTATATAAAAAGTTGTGATAGCTTTTTAGCAAGTGAAAACTATGATGAATAAAAATTATGTATTCTAAATCCCCTCAAAATTATGATGTTTTTGATATTAGAGAGTTTTGACTCGTAACAAACTTTTTTATCATTCATTTTTGTTTGTGTCACTTGATATTAGAGCCCAACTATTCTAGAGGTTATTTGCTTGTTGCGTGCTGCTAGACAACCATGTTGCATAATACAACATGCTTGTGTATGAAGAGGTAAGGTGGTTCTTCCTAGAAAAAAAATGTCTATAAACTAGTGTGTTATTTCTATTTATATTAGTTGTTGTTATTAGAAATTTAATAATGATGGTGAGATCCATAATAAGACAACCCGTACAAAGATGTTATGTTAGAGATCTATAATGGAATGACTCATACAAATCAAGGTTGTCAATTTCGTTCCGTTTCGTCCGGAATAGCCGAAACATTTTATACCAATTCAAAAAACAGAACAAAACGGAACAATTTTCATCTCATTTTAAATCTCAGTCTGTTCCGGATTTTTGGCTAAATTTCGGTCGGAATGTTCCGGTTTTATTCCACATGTTCCGTTCCGGTCTTAAAAAGCCATTGAATCAAATTAAACTTGGTTCAATTTAATTAATTAAACCACTCAAGTATAAAAAGCTCTTTTTCATTACTATTTTCAATAACAATGATATTAATTTTTTAAAATTAGATTTTTCACTAATATATATGGTTTATATTCATGTTGTTTTTTTCATGTTTATACTTTGTAAGAATTTAAACAAAATAAAAGATGTTTTAGATTCCATTAGCCTTGATAATATTGATCTCATTTTATATTTAAAATATTTGTGTTAAAACATTTACTTTCATAATATTTTGATATTTTGTTTAAGTTGAATTACTTTAAGTTAAAGATCTATTTTATCTTGACTATTTAGCAATATTTTAAATTTTAAAATTATATTTGTTTGACATTGTGTTTGTATTGCATAATTTATAATTAATTTATCTTGAATTTGAATTATGTTTATTGAATATATGTGTGTGTGTGAACAATATAACCTCGAAACGACACGCCGAAACACTCCAAAACTGAAACAATCCATTCCAGTTGAAAAAATAAAACACCTACCGAAACGAAATTGACAACCTTTATACAAATATGTTGTGTTAGGTACTCTTGTTGAGGTGGTCCACACAAAGAAGTTAAAGGATTTATGAAGAGGTTGCTTACCCACCAAGTAATGTTCTTGATAAATAAATTTTTTTAATTAAAGACTAAATTTAAGGACGAATTCTTTCAAACCCAAAGAGACCAGTACAAGAGCTTTTTTAAGAAAAATAAATATCTTTATTAGTTAATTTTATTTTTCTTTATTTTTTATTCTTTTATTTTGTATTATTATGGTTTTAGTTTTTTTTATTTGAAGAGAATGATTTTTCTAGTTTATTTTTTCTATTCAGTATAGCTGAGGTTTTTATATATATATATATATATATAAATGATTATAATAAACTTTTGATAAGTGGAGATTACAATGAGTAAAACTAAATATTTTAAATGTTTATCTATAATTATAATATTGAAAAGTTTTGAGTTGTAACAAATTTTTTCATCACGGGTTTCTATCTACATGAAAGTGGGAAAATAGAACGTAGAAAAAGAGATGGATTATTTTTCATCTATTAGAGAATGTTTGGTTGTGTTTAAATTTTTGTCTAATTTGAATATGAATATCCGACTCCGCAATGAAAGTCAACCTTTCCAGGCGCCCAAATTGCAGGAAAAAACGAATCCTCATTTACATGGCAAGGAGGATGGAGAAGAGGCAACAGCTAGCATTTCCAATTAGATCATTGCGGTATTTTTTATTTAAAAATATATAAAATAATTT
The DNA here is from genome assembly GCA_007827005.2 of Populus simonii. Lineage (NCBI taxonomy): Eukaryota > Viridiplantae > Streptophyta > Magnoliopsida > Malpighiales > Salicaceae > Populus > Populus simonii. The sequence continues at coordinate 28,348,072 of CM017464.2, forward strand.
TTTTTTTAAAATATCAAAATGATTTAAAAACATCAAATAATATTAATTTAAAATAAAAATAAAATATTTTAATTTTTTTTAAAATACTTTTAAAATTCAAAAACAAACACAAAAATCGATTCACTTGATAGATTTGCACATCCTTCTTTCTGAATTATCATAAATTCCAGAGTCCTTTTCCATTTATTTATATAAAAAGGAATATTAAATTCTTTTTCTCTCACAAGGTCTCATATGTCAATGTCAGTAAAACGTTCCAGAGCGGATTACATGTACGCCTTGTATTATTGTGACAAATATCCTAAAAGTGAAGGGACGTTTTAACAGTGTTTTTCCTGCTTACATCTCACTTGGACTACAGCAGTAAAATTATTAATTTACTCTTCATTCAAATAACAAATGGACTTACTTATAAGAGTATTAAGCTATGTTTGTTTTATATGAACATTAAAAATACTAAATTGTTGTTGGAAACAAAAAATTATGTCTTTAATCAAATAGTATTATCGGTTTTTTCAATTTTTGATTAAAATTAGATTACTAAAATGCTTCTTAAACCAAAATAATCAAAAAAAAATTATGTCTTTTCTATTGATTATTTTGTTATTTTTTTTATTATATTTTACCATAATAAATAATATTAAAATTTAAAAAGCGGTTGGCGCGTGCGATGTACGCGCTAGCATGTGGGAGACACTCGTGCACTTTGGTTGGTGCCCCCATGGTTAAACTTTACCATTCAACGTGTAGTTAAATACGTCGCCATGTCCTCTTTCAAGTAGTGTAGCACGTGTCATCAATGAGTTGGTGGTTTGCATTGGTGACCCTTTCTTTTTTTTCTTTTTTTTTTTCTTGTCATACTTCAAAAATTACTAATTAGTCTTCTTTGTTTTTTCAGTATTTATGATTTAGTCCCTCTTCTTTTGATTTTTTATTTTTGTCATTGACTCTTTAACAAAAAATTATTTTCTTCATCTTATTCCTTTGTAATATATTAATACTTTTCAATTTGATTCTCATTCTTTTGATTTTTTATTTTCTTTACTTATCCCTTTTATATAAATTTTTTTTTTCAATTTCACCCTTAGATCTAAGTTTATTTTATGTTATTTTTTTTCCAATTTGGTCCTTATTTTTTTTGTTGGAGTTATTTTTCTCTTCGATTTAACCCTCCAAACAAAAACTTGTCTTTTTTTCATCATTTTACCTTTTGTATAGGTGTTATTTATTTTTGATTTAGTTCTTCAATTTTAATTTTTCATATATTTCTTTTTTTTATTTGGTCCTTAATTTTTGGATTTCTCTCTTTTTTTTCCTTAACTCTTTTATTAAATTTTTATTGGTTTTTAATCTCACCTTTTTTAAATCAAGTTTATGTTGTGCTATTTTTTTTTCAATTTTTCCTCTTTCTTTTATTTCCTTTTCCTTTTTTTGTTATTTTTTTTCAATTTAAACCCTCCAATCAAAAAATTTAGTTACCCTCTATTTTTTTATTATGATTTTTGCTCTCATTATTTTAATTATCATTTTTTTTATTTTAGATATTTTTGTGTAGTTAATTTTTTTTTCTATTATGTTCTTTAATATTTGTTGACTTGAACTCATTTTCTTATTTTTTTTATCCAATTTCATGCTCTCATTTTTTTTCTCTCAAGGTATCGTAATATTTTTTTAAAGTAATTTGTTTGGTTAAGATCACTTTTTTTTATTTAATTAAAATAAAATCAATTTATTAATCTCAAGTCAATATTATAACTCAAATTATTAATATTGTTTTTTTTGAAAGAAAATTCAGACCCGCTCGTGACTAGTTACTACTGGGTACTCTTGGCGTGAAAACACCAACTTTAATGCATCCAGTCAATTTCTATGCCTCACAAGAATCAAAATGGGAAATATCTTTGTCAAAAGAGGATTGGGCACATGGCAAAAAAGACAAGCAACGCCCACTGCATCTAACTCAACACAACAGGCTACCATTAAGAGAGCACAATGGCACGGGCTGGATCACAGAAGTTGTCAAAACAGCCATTACCAAAAGCTACCTCTCCCTTTCTCTCCTCTTCTGATCTATCTCCAAATGCAACAAAACATGTCCGCAAAAAGACCACCTAAACTAGCCCCTTCCATCTTCCTCTTCCTCCTTGTACTCCTCCACGACCAAATCCATGCAAGTCCAATAAAAAGTGTTGTGGTATTAGTGATGGAAAATCGTTCTTTTGATCACATGCTAGGTTGGATGAAGAAAATCAACCCTGAAATCAATGGTGTTGATGGCACTCAATGGAATCCACTGAACATAACGGATCCAAATTCACCAAAATTCTTCTTCAATAACCAAGCTCAGTATGTTGACCCTGATCCTGGTCACTCTTTTCAAGCAATAAGGGAGCAGATATTTGGGTCTGAAGACACGTCCAAGAATCCTCCTCCCATGAACGGCTTTGCTCAACAGGCTTTCTCTATGGACCCATCAGCCAACATGTCCCGGGATGTGATGAACGGATTCGAGCCTGATATGCTAGCTGTTTACAGGGCACTTGTATCGGAATTTGCTGTCTTTGACAGGTACAGCCATTCCTTTTTGTCTGTCCAAATTTAACTAAGCTACGTGCTAAGGATTCCATTTTTTTTCAAACTAAACACTGATTTTCACTCTATCCACAATCATATAGAATGGATATATAATCCAATAATGTCATGATTAATCTCAGGACTGTACCAATGGCATATTCCAGATGGGATTTAACCATAAGAAAAAGCAGATAGAAAAAAAGATAACTCAACGGATGATTTTCGTCTCCAAACCCACCTTCATCTTCTCTTTAGTTTCTACACATGCCATGTTGCAGTTAGTAGGAAACAGATTTTCTTTCTTTCTTTTGTAAAAAAAAAGGGAAAGTTTTTTATTTTATTTTAATTATAGAAATCTATGTATGTTGCTTAATGGGCCTTTTATCTGTAACCCTCCATCTACTGGAAGGAGAACGTTCCTATAGCCAGTCTATCTATTCATCTACATATATAATTTTTGTGGAAAAAAAAAAACTGAAAGTATTAAATTAATTCGTCGACTATATATGAAATACCCACTAAGCTATAATTTTGCAAGTACATGTAAAAGCACATGCAATGTCCAATTAACGACAACCATTCTGGTACTGGCAGGTGGTTTGCTTCGGTTCCATCATCTACACAACCCAACCGGCTATTTGTGCATTCAGGCACATCTGCCGGAGCCACCAGCAACATCCCGGCAATGCTCGCTAAGGGGTACCCTCAAAGAACAATTTTCGAAAACCTTGACGATGCTGGAATATCTTGGGGAATATACTACCAGAACATCCCGGCCACATTGTTTTATAGGAACCTAAGGAAGGTCAAGTACACTTCTAGATTCCATCCTTATGACTCGTCGTTTAAGAAGGATGCGGGAAAAGGCAAGCTTCCTGGTTATGTTGTGATTGAGCAGCGGTACACGGACTTGAAGACAGCCCCTGCCAACGATGATCATCCTTCCCATGATGTTTATCAAGGGCAAATGTTTGTCAAAGAGGTGCTCGCCATTTTTGTTTTACATATATTTTGGACAGTCATTCACGTGCATGTAGGTGGTTCTATCAGTCTTCTACGTTTTTTTATTTTTACAAGAGCACCGTTGTTGAGATTGTCCGAGTTTTTTTCCTTAAACATATGTCTTCTCCATCCCCCCTACCCTCTCAATCGCAAGAAACATTTTTGTAATTCTGGATATGCAGGTGTACGAGACACTAAGGGCAAGTCCACAATGGAATGAGACGCTGTTGGTAATCACATACGACGAGCATGGTGGGTTCTACGATCACGTGGCTACACCTGTAAATGGAGTCCCTAGTCCGGACGGGATTGTGGGACCAGCGCCTTTTTTTTTCAAGTTTGATAGACTAGGGGTTAGAGTTCCTTCTATCATGGTCTCCCCGTGGATAGAGAAGGGCACCGGTAAGTAGCACATCGCTTTCAGAGGGAATTCCGGTATATATATATATATATCCAAGAATATTACTTACTGTGGGCATTGATTCATAGCATTATCATATACGATTAAGGGCTAGCTTTGACTTAAATGTCACCCAGCCATACCTTCACGACTAACTGTTAGATTATGTGCAAAATAAACTAGCCTGTTTTACAGAGCTTTTTCATAGAAAAAGAGAAATAGGTGACCACCTCCTTCTTTTTGTGTTTTTCGCACTCGCCCATTGTCAGTGCGTGAAATGAAATCCTCGTGGATGACAACCAGGCTAGCAGAAAAGTGACAAATACCAATTTCTCACTTCCCTTCTTTTCATCGACCAACGTGCATGTCTTAATGTGAGAAGATTAATTATGTCTGGAGAATCAAGATCTCGTGTGTGATTTTCTCAAATGGAAGGCAAGGAAAATTGTCGATATATAGCATCATCGTGTAATAATTTTGATGATAATTGACTGCAGGAGTGTTGACCTATCATGCTGGAAATGAGAAATTAACTAAAAATTGATGGATGTTACTTTGTCATGGTGGTGCAGTTGTCCATGGACCCAATGGGTCACCATTTCCAACGTCAGAATACGAGCACTCATCCATTCCTGCGACGGTGAAGAAGCTCTTCAACATGACCACTTTCTTGACAAAGAGGGATGAATGGGCGGGTACCTTTGAAGGCATCGTACAGACTCGGACTGAGCCTAGAACTGATTGCCCAGGTTAGCCACCTTAATTCGTTTTCCAGGCTTGGAATACGTGAGCTTTTTGCTAACGATTGTTCTTGTTCTCATCCCCTCTCCTGAATAGAGCGACTACCGATTCCAACTCGGATCAGAAAGAGTGAGCCCAATGAAGATGCCAAGCTTACCGAATTTCAGCAGGAGCTACTACAGCTTGCAGCTGTGCTAAAGGAGAGGATACTTTGACGAGTTACCTTGAAAAGATAGGGAAGGAAATGACAGTCAAGCAAGGGAATGATTACATGGAGGATGCAGTGAAACGATTCTTGGAGGCAGGCCTTCATGCTACGAGGATGGGAGTTGATGAAGAACAAATTGTTCAAATGAGGCCCTCCCTCACTACAAGAACATCCAAACCAACAACCAATCAACCATGATGATCTTTGTTACATGCTCAGCAACATTAGCAATTGTATACACAGAAAAAAAACATAAACAATTGTGAAACAAATAAAGGTTTCTCCATTTCTTGCTATACCGATACTGTTTTATAATGAAATCGAGCTCAGCAATACTACAAGATCACAGAAACAAAAATCCATTACCCTAATACATCCAGAAACATTTTAATGGATGTCGACAAATTAACAAAACACAATTGCATAGCAATATTCCAGGGCTCATGCATCGAGAGCTAATGCTTGCAGAACAAGAGCTCCATGAAGTTCACTTACAACATGACAGCTTGAGGATTCCGTAGATGAACCACTAGAACTTGCACCTCTACTACAGTCGGGCACACTCTTCTTGTTTAGATATATGCTTTTCGCTATCTCAGAGTAATGTCAGGGGGGAATCAGCAGGAACAAAGGACTACATTAGTGGAAATTAGGGCTTTATTAACTAAAACAACAACAGGAAAGACGACCTCAGTCTACTGAACTGTCTTCAAACAGAAATAGTTGTACAAATGCCAATCAAATTAACCTGCCCGTTGACTTTCAGCCACGGTTAGCACAAGACAACTTACTTCACCATCGTTTCATAAACAGCAAAGAGTACTACAAACTGTGAAAGCAAGAAATTCCCAATTACAGGTCTGAAACATTCAAAATTCAAAACTCAGCACTATTTCAAGTGTAGCAGATATGTGTACAAAAAGAATCCAGAGTCCTTCATGATCAATTCACGTAGTGTCACTAACCAAAGATCCCTCTGTTGTGAAGGCATTCCTATTTTCCTATACCATTCTTCTGTTATCTTGTAGATAGTATGGGTGAATCTCTCACGCAAGAGATTGCATTGAACCAAGGATCAATGAGCTTATGATCCAGATCTCAATCTCAGCCACTGTTTAATGAGTCCCAGCCAGGGATGTTAGCTGTAGCCTCATTAACCATCGTTACAAGTCTCACCTGCAGAGAATCATAATAAATGGATTATTAACTCCATGAGAAAGACAGAGAGAAAAAAATAAGTGCCTTCACTTCCATGGCATACTATGAGAATAAGGTAAAATGACTCATAATCCAGACAGGAATCATTATCTTAACTATCAGTTCCCATGGCATCAGTTACAACAAATAACAGAAAATATCGCAGAACCCTTTACTTCACACCAGACAAGGATACTTTGTCATCAGAGACCAAGAATACTTGAACAACTCAATGCAGGTATGTTTTGGTTTCTTTTCACCTAGGATGCTAAGATCCATGTAATTTGAAATTTGGATGGAGACCAGATAAGGTTTTTGCTCTATACTATAAAACATAGACAGACAGTTTCACATTGCGAGTGATCAGGATGGCCAGCACGCCAAGTTGATATGTACACGTGGTTTCATACAAACTATTGTTTTTATATAAAGAAATTTAATCCATGTATTATGTGAATATTATGGGCATCTTTTCAGGGAAATCATACATGTACAATGCCGTGCCACAGTATCTGCCCTTCATATTCCTTCTCTACAAGGTCTGCCTAAGATGGCAATTCTCTTGATCATCTTCAGTGTATGGGTAAAGCCTAATTGGGTTCTAATTCAAACATACTCCTCAGAAAAGCAAGTTCATTATAGCAAGAAAACAATTTGTACAATAACGCAATGTGTTGTAGTTCCAGGCAGGCTTCATTTTAACATTTTCCCTTTAAGCCCACTTATCAAACATGAATCTTCTGACATTCATATAATATGATTTCCCAAATGGTCTGAAAGATCTAGTTGTGAACATACCACACTTTCAGGAACTCCTGGTGGGGGCAGGGAAAGGTTCTTTGGTGGAGGACCACTGAGATAGGATCTCTTGTCAAACCGCCATTCTCCAATCTTTCCATATGTTAATTCTCCCTGGATAATAACAAATCATAATCAACAAAATAAGAATCAAATATTGGTTGTCTAAGAAACAACTTGTGAACATTTGCAGGAAAAAAACAAAGAAAAATAGAAGGTGAAGAATAACAGTTAAAACATCAAAATCAGAAAAGATAATTATAAATATGAGAGAGAGAGAGAGTGAGATCCCTTCTTTTACCTTCATATTGTAGTCGCATCCATAAGTGTAGTGGATAATAAATCTCTTCCCAACTTCCAAATCCCATGGTGGCTGAAACATACATGGATATATGCAATTCTGAATGAGTGACTTTAAGAAATAGAGAGATACAAGAAGCATTACCATAAACCACAGGTACCTGTAGCATAAAGTCTTCATGGAGTATATGCCGCACACCATGCAATGCTGATGCTACAGCATAGGCATACCTTAGATCAACAAAGATATGTGAGCAACATTGAATATATACCAACCATTCAAGATCTAAATTCATTAGCAAAATAGAAAGAATCCTATCAAACATTACTCACATTTCAAGCACCCAACCAAATGCCTTATCAGTCTCTGGGTCATCTTTCATTCTTAGCGAAACATTCACCCATGTTGGTGAAATTTCCTCCAGCAGTGACTGTAAGGATAAAGTGTAGCTCACCAAATGTTAATAAGCAAAACTGTTTAGAGTTAAAGCAAATATCCCATCCCAATGGCTACGACAATAGTGATATTTTGACAAGGACAATGGCATGTCAATGATCAGCACTTCATGTGTTTCCAACTGAAATTTAAATTATATTCCCATAATAACGAGCTCTGATAACTAACATGGAAATGCATAAAATTCTCAGAAGTTCAAATGGTTTAAACAGGCTATAAATGAAATAAAAGGAGTACCTTTTTTATTATTACGGGAGAATTGCCAATTGGATCAACGTCGGTCACAGGACCCTTCTCCTTGGGATAAAACTTTCGAACAATTTTCTCGTGTTCAGTTGGTTTAATATAGAAAAATGGAAACCCTGCTGGATTATCTCCATGTGCCAAGTTAGGCAAAGGATTTGCAAATATGTGGTCAGGTTCTGCCATTAGAATGTATCTGTATCAATCACAAAATGCTTCTGTATCAATCATCAATCACTAAATTTCAGATGTCATACCGAAAGAGCAGGTGTAAAAAGGAAACTGTGAAGCATAGCTTTAAAAACTTACTCTTCCTCAATAGTTGCTTTTTCCAGCCATTGCACAAAAGCCCACGGTCTATTTAAGACAATATAGCCCTGGATAGAGCATGAAATGGCTATATGAGCAAATTATGCAATTAACTAATTATTGATAATTTGATAGAAGCAAACCATGAGTATTTACTTCTTTTGTACTAATATTAGGAAGAGCCACATATTTGGTATGGGAAACACATTAAATGTCTGCATCATTATTGATAGAAATCAATCTAAAACCAAGATGCTTGAGAAATGTCAAGATTTCTCATAGCCCCAGAAATAATTGAGTAAAATGAAAGTTGAACCTGTATAATTCATGTTATTGATGAAACACAATACTTGCAGGATCCCTCATCAATTCACTAGGAACACTTTTAAATTAACAAGGTAACAATGTGTAAACGAGCCAAGGAGAAGAATAAAAAATGACTAAGAAGCATTTCCTAAAGCAAATTCAAGGTCACAATAATTTTAACTTTGAAATCAATATGTAACAGAATAAAAGCTGAGAAATAAATATAAGCAACGGCGGCAAAAGCAAAAATAAAAAAATTCTTACCCGATCTAAGCCCTCCGGAAGAGGATCAACAACAAAAGTTGGAATCTCGTCCATCAAATGATCACCTTTTCCCGAATGCAACACTCGAGTAAACTTTCCCATGTCTGATCCTGGCATGTTTTTCATCTTCTTGTACCAATAATACATAATCCGGCATTGCCATTGACTATAAGGAGCATCAGTAGCCGTAAGGGCAACATGGAATTTCAAATTCGACTTCCCTAATTTCCTCAAATTGGTTGGCATCCGTATTACAGGATCAGGATTCCCTGATCCAGCTCCTGAACTAGAATCCTTATATTGTATTACCAAAGTCAACAAGTTATACATCGCAAAGAAAAATCCTAGTGCCAAAAGCACCAAAAGCAATGGCGACGCTCGCCCCATATTTTTTCTCCCAATCATCTCGAACCCCCAATATACAGAAACTAAATTCCAACTCTCTTCACAATTCACAAAGCCAAACAGAACCTCAATTATGCTATCTACAATAGCATATAAATAGAAACCCAGATATTAACATTTAAACCACTCGAATTCACATCTCCAACACACAATTTCACCAACGAAAACCCCACTATCTTTTCAAAACATCAAATGGTTCGATCATAAAGCTAAATAAAAAGCCAAGAATCAATCTGCATTACAGTAACAATAAAGAAACAATGAGTCAATAATATAACACAAAAACAACTCAATTTCTCATCATCAAACCAAACTAAGACTTGAAACAGAAAAAAGAAAGAGCACAAATCTTAGTGTCAAGCACGTATAATAGCAATGCAAAAACAAGGCCCAGAAGTAAGAAAAAAAATCATTAAAAATGAAAATCCATGCAAGAATCAGAATTCAAGTTCATAAAGACAACCATAAACAAATACACAGATCTGATGAAGGGTCTTTCTTTATCTGTTTACCTGAATAAAGAGAAGAAAAAAACGTAGATTATGGGTTATGTCAACGCTTTGCTAAATGCGAAATGAATAACGTGGAGAAGGCTCGGTTGACAAGTTGCAAAACTGAGAAAGTGGGAGGAAACTGAATGCTTAATAAATTATTCATTTTTAAGTTAAGAATAACTAAATAAATAGCGGTGTTTTCAATTTTAATACATATTAATTGGTTATTACAACCTGCAAATATGGGTGTTCTTAGGTGGAGGCTGATGTGGTGGTGATGGCTCGATTTAAGGATGCGGCGACCTTTTGGATTTAAGGATTTTGTTTTTGTTTTTGCTTCTAAACTTGTCCCATTCTTCTCTTAATTTTAATCAAACCACGTAAAAGAAGGAGAAATGATTGGAAAAGGACAATCACCTCGCAGGCAGGACAAAGATAATGAGTTTTTAGACTATGTTTTATTCTTATCTTTCAACAAAGGGTGAGTGCTTTCATCCTTCTTAAATTAAATAAAAAAGAAATAGTGTTTTAAGATTGCAAGTCCATTATACTTTTGTGAGTGCAAATTTAGGCTTTTTTTGTCGTCGTGGAAGATAAAATGAGTTGAAAATTACAAACCTATTTGGGTATTTTTTTTTAAATGTTGAAGACTATTTAAGCGGTTGTTTTTTATTTAAAGTGTTTTTTATTAGAAAATTTTTTAAAATAATTTCTTTTTAAAAAATTATTTTTACCATGAACAAATCAAAACCATTTAAAAATATATATAATTTTTTTTTACCAAACAAGTATGTCGCAAAAACTAACATAGATTGAAAGCGTATCCCAAAGGGGTATGCTTTTTTATATCTCATTGAATCTAAAAACTTTTACTTGCATTATATTATTTGGCATACGCACTAAAATTGATAACATTCAAGATTATACATGAAATTTTTTTTTTTGACTCTCTCTTTAGCCTTATATCTCTTATCCCTATAAGGTCTTCCTCCTATTAGTTTGACTATACATTCTGGAATCTTATTTAAAATGGGAGCACCTGGATTGGTTCAAATAAATATGGAATTATTATCTCATGCCCATTCTATATTTTCTTCTTGGTTGATAATAGTAGGCGCAATACAAATATTCTATATGTAACTTCAGCATCTTTTGGTCAATTTTTTTTTTTTAAAAAAGAATAGCCTATTCTTTTGTATATCATATGAGTTTTACAATTATAGGAATTTTCTCTATAAGTGATATGGGACTCAACAAGGCTATTTTACAAATAATATCTCATAGATTTATTTGCGTTACACTTTTTTTTCTTGTCAGGAACAAGTTATGATAGGATATGTCTTGTTTATCTTGATGAAATGGACGGACTGGCTACCCTCATGCCAAAATATTCACCCAGAGCTGCTCTTGTATAAGGAGCGAGATATTGTAGTGTAGCTGGGGAATCCATCGTTTCGGCTGCCACAATAGTATACTCCATTGCTCGTCTTTCCTGTAAAGCAGTTATTACCTGAGCTATAGAAGATGATTTTTGACCAATAGCTACATAAGACACATATTATATTTTGTCCTTGTTGATTGAGAATCGTATCTATGACTACTGCTATTTTATCTGTTTACCTGTCCCCAATAATTAATTCTCACTGATCACGTTCTATAGGGATTATTGAGTCAATAACAATAAGCCCTGTTTGAAGAGAGTTATATACGTAACGCCTCGAAACAATTCCTATAGCGGGAGATTCATTAACCGAGATTCATAAGATGAAATTGCACCTCGACCATACAACTCGTCATTCAATTCTTTCAAAGTCATTGGACCCTTTTCATCAGTCGAGAAGCTTCTCCCTTCATCCACTCAGTCCCAAAGAGTAATTAGAACAAATTCAGTTACATTTTCATGTTCCAATTAAACACTTTTTTTTTTATTATTATTCTCAAAGGAGAAGATTCTTTTTTTTTTACCGAACATATACGCATCTAATCATGATCTTATAATACACTCGATATTAGGGAATTGTAAAAATAAATAAATTAGATTCTATAGAGCAATTCCGTTTTATTCAATTCAAAGATTGACTAAAAAAAAAATATTAATAAAGAATAAATTATATGAACTTACATCAACCGAAGACTTATATTTCTATGCAATGATTTAGACTAAAAAATCCTTGCCAGAGTTTTTGGATACATACAAGTATTTTTATTGGAACGTTGATACATAACTAATGGAATGTTTACAATATAGCCATTCCTCTGTAAAATAATGTTATCCAATATCGGTATAAATTATCTTTCCCTCGTGTTTGACTATAGCAGGAACCCCTAAATCTAGAGCCATGCTAATTGAGAATGTTCAACTGGGAGGTACTCAAATTGGGATAATAATTCCATATTTATTCGAACTAATAAGAGAGAATTCTAGTACAAAAGAACTTAATTGTATGAACTAAAAACTCAACATTTCTATTACAAGAATTGAAAACGCTTACATGCACCCCCGAATGTTCTTGGAGAATTTTCATCTGGACAATTAAAGAATCGAGTTTCATTTCGTAAAGTAATAAAAAAAGCTATTGAATAAATGGATTGTTTCTTGGTTCGTTTCGCCATCCTACCCTCATTAAGATAGATTCATCTGGTTTAATTTAACCGATGCATTAGCTTTTCTTTTACAAGATGTCCTGGACGCCCCTTTCTTCAAACTTCAAAAAAGGAGATGCATGTAATTACGGATATCATAGCTTTAGGTGCTCCTACTTTAGACGTACATGGACGATACACTCGATACAGCCAGCGTATAGGGATAGGGAGAGGTAAAAAGGCATAGCATAGCTTTCAGGGAAACTCCTTAACACAGGAGTATTGGAAATGGAAATACAGATCAAATACCTTCTGAGGCGGTGTTCCCTACATACAGTACGGAGGGGAAGCGGGAAGAGAAGAAGGGCTAATTAGAATATGCAACAGCGCTTAGCCCCTCCACTCAACTCAGCCATACAAGCCTTTCTAGTTATCCTATACGTTATGTGCTTAGTTACACGACTTCGACTCTGGGCGTCCCCCTTAACCAACTATCCTTCTTTCCACGGACAGGCAGGTTAAGCTGACTAGCTGCCATCGCTTTCAGATTCAAGGAAATTTTAACATAATATACATGAACAACCAATATTTGGAATGAAGTATCTAGAGAAGAGAAAGAATGCTCCAAGAACTGTGCAGATGAGTGAATTTCCTAGAGTAAAGTCAGGAGAGACTGCACTTGGGAAAAGCACTAGATAACTAGCCATCAGGACAATAAGCCACACCACAAATGCGAAGAATGCGAAGGCAGCAATGGATGGATTAAGTCCCACAATCCAGTACACAGGGACGACGAAAAGAATAGCCACTGTGAACAAGAAAGGTAGAAAGACGATGCTGTTGGCAATCATGTAGGAGGATATATTATACGTTCCTCTTGAAGATTCTTTCATCAGAACACGCCGCTCCTGAAGGTTTATGGGAAGAGCTTCCACTGTCGAAGAAATGAGAAAACTAATACTAAATGCAAAGAGGTCTAATCGCTCAGCAACTCCCCCTTCATCCTCCCCACCTTGACATAAACACTGCCTAACCCAAAGCCTCTTAACATGGCTCGCGTAGTTCTTGCCAAGAATAGCTGCTTTGTTCTATAAATGATCTTCCTAGATCTTGATCAGAGAAACATGATTTCAGACAAATTGAAGAAGGAACAGAAGCCTGATATTTGCTATCAATACCTTGTTGGGTTTGGACAATTTCTTCCTGGGGCCAAATGGTGTAGGAATATCCAATACTAAAAAAAAAGGATCATTAGTATCGGATTAGCATCGGATATTAGCATCAGAATAATTTAAATGCAACTTTAACAACAGATTAGTAATGAATTATATATATATATATATATATATATATATATATATATATATATATATATATATAGCAATGGATTTAGCAACGCAAAATTAGATATTAAAAAATAAATTAATATATTAAGAATCAACAATAGAATTGCCGTTGCTAATATGATTGTCGATAAAAAAGAATTAAATTTTGATTTTTATAAAAAAAACAATAAATAATAATTACGTGCTAATTATTTATAGGTCTATCTATACCTTGAAAACAAAAGAGAACCTCACACAGGCAAAATTCCTTCATTCTCCGGAAGAACCCATATGTCCTTTTCTATACCTTCTCCAGATCAAACCTAATTAACCCATATCTTCCTTTCTATTCCTTCTCCAGAAACCAAACCCATATGTCCTTTTCAATTCGTTCTCTAGAAACCTTTGTCACGCGTCATTTTCAAAAGCATAATTTGTCATTTTCTTAACTTCTTCTCCAGTTAATTTACGCTTACAAGAATTCCATCTTGCAGGGAACAAACATGGTGTGAAAAATTAAGATAGCAAGTATAATCAGAAATCCATATTTAAGAGATTATGTTTGTAATTTAGAGAGAATATATATTGTGCAGTTTGGATAAACAACGACGATTAGAATAAAATGATTAAAGAATTTTGATCCACCCCTGAATGTCAAAGGAGATCAAAATCTGCAAGAAATAATCAGCTAACTGAAACAAATGGTAAATTAAGCACTCATTCTGGAGGTACGGTGTCATTCACATCATATCGAACAACATGGTGAGGATTGTTTATATTTGTTATAATGGACTTTAAATTTTTATATTTATATTGTCTAATATTTTTTGTTTGTTGATAGCAAGAAAAAGCACGTGGAAAAGAACCTTTATGAGATGATGTGTTTTCGGTGTTGCATCAGAGTGCCAAGAAGCCTGAAACCTTCATAGATAACAAGTCTAAAAAATTTGTTGTAAGTATTTTTTTTATGTAATTTAATTATTATTTAAAATTAAAATGAATTTATTATTATATTTAATTTTATTATAGGAGAATTACAAAAAAGAGATGATTTCAAGATATGGAACTGATCGGGAAAATCATCCTTCATTTGATGGAGCAGCTTGGTGTGTGGCTATAGAAGGAGTTACAAAGGGTAGAATATATGGTGCACCTGGTATGCTGAAATATATGGTTAGTATGAGTGCTTCATCACAATCCTATATAATGGAGTCAACACCTCCTAGCTTATCAATTCAGGCATTGAAAGAACAAATAAAGGAAAGAGACGGTCATATTTTTTCACTATAATAGGAGATGACTTCAATAAAAAAATTTCTTAGTAATATGGGATACCAAGCTTGAACATCAAATATGGACCAAGGTATGTCGACACCTATGGCTTCATCTATGTCGTCACATGTGGCTCCACAGATGACGACACCTATGTATCTCCTGTCTAATCCAGTATATCGACCTAGGCCTCGATCATTATATACCGGTCCCACCTTATAATTTTTGAAATAGCCACAAATAATTTAAAAAATTTCAATAAATTGAGAAAAATAATTTAAAAAATTCATGTTTTAAAAAATAGTCATCGGATAAATCAACAACGGATCAACAACAAAGTTTGCATTGCTAATTAGCAACGGATCAGCAACGCAATATCCGTTATTGGTCAACAATGATTATTAGCAATGAAATATCTGTTGCTGATTTACACATTCGACAACCGAATTTCAGCAATGAATAATTTGTTACTAAGCAAATCATCAATTGATAATCCGTTGCTAAAAAATTAGCATTTATTATTTGCATCTGAAATTACATCTAAAATTATCTGTTGCTAATTCCATTACTAAGTTTTATCAGCAACAAATTTTAATATTATCTGCAACGCAATAGTTAGTTGCTAATAGGCTCTCTTTTTTAGCAGCGATGGTTCATTATTTTCTAGAGTAGGGGTGTACATTTTGGATTTTGCATCTTCTAGTGTATTGATAATCCATTGCGAACTCCAGAGCATTTAGTTGCAATGGAATTTGGAATCCCAACTTGGTTATGGTTTCCTCAAGTGATTCCAGGCTGCCATTATGCACAACTGAACCGTGAGACACGATTAAAAAATTGGGAATGTATCGAAGAATTCTATAGCTCGGTTGATGGATAGACAACACCACTGTCCTTTGCTTTGCCTTTGCCATTGATGAAAGTAGTTCAATCACTTGAAGAGCTGAAGTGCTGTCTAGGCCTGAAGTTGGCTCATCAAGGAGTAAAATTGGTGTATCATGAATCATGTCAACCCCAATTGACACACTCTTTCTTTCTCCACCAGATATACATCTACTCTCTTAATCGCCTACAAAACAATCTGCAACATGGAAAAGGCCAAGCTCATGCATCAAGCTCTCCACCCTCTCTTCTCTCTCTCTTTTGATGATAGGTTGCAGAAATTTGATTCAAACGTTAGCTTAACGTGCCCTAATCTAACGCATATTTTATTTTGCTCGCATCCAAATCATAAAAAAATTTGATATTGTTTACAAGAGTTGAACTTGAAGTGAAGATTTGGAGACTTTCAGATCTTGAGTTACATAATTGAAATTGAAATAGTTTGTCAAAATTTCATTTCACCAATCTTCTATCCCATTTCGTTAATTTCTGAACTTGGAACCTTCAAATTGGAATTCCAAACTAAACTCATTGGGCTGAGATGTCTTAGTGTGGGGACGCTAGCTGCTGCAACACTTTTGCAGTCCTATCTCGTGAAAGCCACGATCCACATGGTATCTTTTTTACTCATTACTGGGCAAAACTCTAAAACCTCTGTACATGAGGCCAATCTCTACCTTTCTTTTTTAAGATCCCTTTTCACCTTTTCTCCTCTTGAGCCTTTCCAGATTAGTACCAGAATTCCCTTTTATTGCTTATCCTCAATTATATTATATAATTTCCAAGACAGACATTCTTGAGATTATGCACGTAGACAAACAAAATGGACGAAGTGAGTTGATAGCAACCAACTGGTTGATGTAACAAAATCGAAGCCAAAAGGGAGACAGACCTACTTGCAATTACATTCAACAAATTAAAGCAAACGAAGCTAAGTTATAATCTACTGCAAAGCGAAATTAATCCCAATTATCGCAAAGAAATTTGGTGAAAGCTGAGAACTCTTGGACTGGTAAGGTTTTGTTTTCTTTTTTTCGGCGTGTCTCTATCGTGCTAAAGCCCGGGTCCTGAAAGTCTAACAAGAACGAACCACATCATCAGCTAAGCTATATATCAGAGCGCGGTGCCATATTCATGTGGATTACATACACAGATTCCCTAACATGAATGTGGCCCTGAGGATCTGTGATCCCACAGAAATCCATCTCTCGTTAAATTAATTTTTATGATATTTTTAAATTGTTTTGATACACTAATGTTTATAATAAATTTTAAAAAGATAAAATATATATTATTTTAATATATTTTCAAAAAAAAAAAAAACATTTTACAAAGCAATTTAATAATCTCACATTTTAAGAAAAGCAAAGCGGTAGACAGAGAAAAAAACAAAGTGGGGGGAAGCAAGGGAAATGTATGGTGCGATGGGAAAATTGTATTTTTCGTAATTTAGGTGGTTCAGTAGCCAAAAGAACAAGTGGTCCTTAGCCCTACAACACGTCCTATTGCCATTTGTCTCATTATACCCTCCACATTGGCTATGGCCTTACCGAAAGGCAAAAAAAATCCATTCTCCATTGTTTCCATGATCAGAAGTTAGAGAGTGTACATAAAACAATAACAAAAGGATCGATTTCAATACTACATTTCAAGCTATAGTAACTTGTTTAAAGAAGAATATGTTTTTTTTTTTAAAGAAGTATTTTAAAAAAAAATTGATTTTTTTTATGTTTGGTATGTACTAATGTGAAGAATAAATTTTAAAAAATAAAAAAAATATTATTTTAATATATTTTTAAATGAAAAATATTTTAAATAACGATAATGACAAAACCAACCATACCAGCAGCAAATAATTCAATTCCCATGTAAGATCCTTTTGTCAGGAAATCCGTGCATCTTGCAACTTGCAAAACAATTACATTAGCTGCCTCGTTGATACACTACATTGATTTTCTGTAAAACTAGTAGAAAATACGATGTAAGATTTTATTTTAAAAATAAAATCGGTGACCTCAACTTAGTTATCTCATTGAAAAGTGATATATATATATATATATATATATATATATATATATATATATATATATATATATATATATATATATAATTTCTCTCATCTATTTGATACATTGAATTCAAATCTATCAATAGGAATTGGAACATGTTCCTTTAAGAATATCCAAATCCATGATTTAGAATATATGAAAAAAATAAAAAACTAGATTATTAAATTATTTTTATTTTTATTATATGCTAAACTAAATGATATTCTTCAATAATTTAAATTTAACTAATACGAAAGTATTTCAGTTAAATTTTTTTTCATGTTTTGAAATTATACATTTTAAGTTATAGTTATACTATCTTACAATTACAAGTACTATGAGATAGATGAAAATAAATTTTACGGCATATTAAATATATCAATCATTAAATACCTTTAACCAGATCATAAGTTTAATTTCCATAGCCTTGAGAACATCCTATGAACGCAAAATGAAAAAAATATATATATAAAGATCAAGGCTCACCATAAAAAATAAAAAAAATAAAAGAAGTCTAATAAATAAACTCAGTCTCACTCCCTCTCTCAAACAAACATCAAAAAGACCAGTCATGTCTCGCCATAGACGACAAGCATCTCAAGTCCTACCAACCAGAGATAACCGGAAATGAGCCCTTTGTAGACTCAGGACGGGCAACTGCAGGTGGTCATAGCAATACTCGTGCTTCAAATGGAGCCACAACTGCAGTTCTCATCAATGAAACATCAAAAAATAATCCTCCCACTACTCAACATCATCAAGATCATGTGAGCCTCCGCCTTCTCTCATTTTCCACCCACTGCAAGGAAGCCTCTGCCCACTGGGAAACCTGCTTTGAACCTGGAGAGCACTTCTGGCTCCGTGTCCAGTAAATTTTGAGACTTGATTTTTTTTGCTTCTTGTGTTATCTCTACTTCTTTCTAGAGTGCTGTTTCATTTTGTACCTTTTCCTTCCCATATTCTCGGTGTTTCTTGTTTTCGACAAAAGCTTGCCTTGCCTGCTACTTGTAGCAAACTAATGCTTTGTCCAGTTCAATAAAACTTTCTTTACTGAGATCACCTTATCATACACACACCCACGTATTCATTTTATAAATACAGCTACCTAGGACCCATTTTCCACCGTTCGTAGCATGGATAGGATGTTCTGATGTGCGACCGAATCCAGTCACCACAAGATTTAATAGTTTTACTGATGGAAGGAATTTTTTCGTCGGTGTAAGACACATATTCCATCAGTAATTATATTACAGACGGAATCAAAAACGAAAATGATCCGTCGGTGAATCGTTCGTCGGCAATGTTTTGTCCGTCGGTAAATCCGTTGGTAATAGAATTATCGACGGATTTACTGACAGAACAGACGCGTCGGTAATAATTTTTTTATTACCAACAGAATTACCGAGGGATTTACCGATGGAATTACCGACGAAAATTCCGTCGGTAATTTCGTCGGTAATTAATGAAAAACATTTTAAAAAAATTCATTTTATAAAATAATTAAATTAACATAAACTAACACTGTATAATATATACTCAAAATGCTTGGAAAAAAGAATAAGAAAATCAATTCAAACAAATTTGCAACAAATAAATAAAATAAAAAATAAATTCAACTAAAAAAATTCATATGAAAAAAATGAAGTTGCAATTGCTAAAAATTTAAAAATCCTATAAATAAATCTACTAAAAATTGATCTCATATGAAAAAAAAAATCTCACAACAACATTTATACAATTATTAAGAACAAAAATAATTAAAAATAAAATAAAAAACAAATATAGTGAAACAAATCATGAAAAAAGAAGAAAAAAGAAAAATCTTACCTTAATATAGTTGCAAGTGAAGCTAAGGAGAGAAAAAAAATTTCATTAAGCATATTAATTAAAAAAAAAACTAAGAGGATAAAAGATGAAAGAAGAAGAAGACATACCCAAGCATGGAGGAAAAGAGAAGGAGATGAGGAGAGAAAATAAGAGAAAGAAATAGATAAGAAATGATGTTTTTTACATAAAGTGAAGAAGAAGAAGAAGACATACCTTAATGATGTTTTTTACATATAGTGAAGAAGAAGAAGAAGAAGAAGAAGAAGAAGTATAAGAACAAGAAGAATAATAATAATAATAAGAAACGGGTCTGTCTCTTGTGAAATAAGGGCATTCAGGCTTTTTATTGGGACGCTTTACCGACGTATTTACCGACGGATAATTAAATATTAATATTTTTTAATTATTCCGTCGGTAATTCCATCGGTAATATTTAATTTAAATTTTCAATTTCGTAAAATTTTTTCAGAAACCGCCAAAAAATTACCGACAATTTTTCAATCCGTCGGTGATTCCGTCTGTAATATTTAAATGAAAATTTTAAATTAATTGAATTTTTTCAAAAAACCACCAAATAACACCGACGACTTTTCAATCCGTCGGTGATTTACTCTCTGGAAAATACCGACGGAATTTTCCGTTGGTGATTCTCTTTGTAATTAACATGATGAACAGTGTTCACAATTTACCAATAAATTTACTGACTGAATCACAATTTCGTTGGTAAAAATGACATGTCATCATTTTTTTTGCTTTGTTTTAATTGTTTTTCCCACGGTAATTCCCTCGGTATATACCGAGGGAATATTTTTGTCGGTAAAATCCCTCGGAAATTTACCGACAAAAATATTCCCTCAGTATTTCTGTTTGTATTTATCAATTTTCTAGTAGTGAGTCACGACTTAACTAGAATTATCCATATTCCATTTATGGGTCAAAATCGCTTCTTACGAATGTTCGGATAATGGCATCTCATGATTTTTTTTATAATATTCTTTTTTTAGTTTAGAAGAGTACTAGATTGGTTAAAATTACATGTATTATGATAAATCTTCAAAATGATACATTTCAATATTATGGACAAATTTCTTGAAAGTTGAGGTTAATAAAAATTTTGTAAATAAATATGTTAAATTATCACTTAACTTGATTTGCTTGATATCAATTTTTCTCTCCTATTGCTCGTGAGTATAAAAGATTTTTTGTGAGATATGCTTTGTTTTGTCTCCTTTAATGTAGCTTCCTCTAAGTTTACTGATGCAGGCAATATTATCTTCAAACAATATTGTGAGATTATCTTCAATGGTTGAAAATCTATATTTTTCTTTTATGAGCTTGATAATTAATCTTAGCCATATACAATCTCGACTTGCTTTATGGATTGCAATAATTTCAGAATGATTTGACGAAGTAGCCACTAATGCTTGTTTGACAGATCTCCAAGAAATTAATTGCAATACCTTCATATGTAAATAAATAACTTGTTTTGTAATAATTTGCATCTGAATATCCAATCAATTATGAATTTAATCTACTATAAACAAAAGCTATATTTGATCTTGTATAATTTGTAAGATACATAAGTGCTCCAATAACACTAAGATATGATACTTTTGGACCAAGAATTTCTTCATTCTCTTCTAGCGGTCGAAAAGGATCTTTCTTCGTATCAAGTAATCAAACAATCATAGGTATACTCAAAGGATGAACATTATCCATGTCAAAGTGCTTCAAGACCTTTTCTGTATACGTCGATTGATGGATAAATTTTTCATTTGAAAGATGTTCAATTTGTAAACCAAGATAAAATTTTGTCTTTCCAAGATCTTTCATCTCAAATTCATCTTTCAAATAGGTTGTAATTTTTATGAGCTATTCAAGAGTACCAACAAGATTTAAATCATCAACATATATTGCAACTATAGCAAATCTAGATGTGAATTTTTTAATAAAAATACATGGGCAAATCTCATTATTCTCAAACCCTTTTTCTAAAAAATATTCATTAAGATAATTATACCACATTCAACCAGATTACTTCAACCCATATAAAGATTTTTGTAGTTTAATAGGATAAACACTTCTATGTTTATCATAAAAGGCTTTAGGCATTTTGAATCCTTCAGGGATTTTCATATGGTTATCTTTATCTAATGATCCATATAGAAATGATGTAACTACATCCATTAAATGTATATCTAAAGTTTTTTAGACTCTTAAACCAATCAAAATCTGAAAGTGATTGCATCTATAACTGGAGAATAAAATTTTTTTATAATCAATGCCAAGTCTTTGTGAGAAACCTTGTGCAACAAGTCATGTCTTGTATCAAACAATTTCATTGTTCTCATTTTGTTTTCTAAAAAAAACCCATTTATATCCAACAGGTATAACACTTTTAAGTGTATGAACTATATGTCCAAATACTTTACTTTTTGAAAGTGAGTTTAACTCTGTTTGAATTACTTTTTTCCATATTAACCAATCATTTCTATATCGATATTCTTCAATAGTTTGTGGTTTAATTTCATCATTACTTCTAGTGATGTCAAAAGCAACCTTAAATAAAAATACGTCATTTATGATAATTTTATTTTGATCCAAAATCTCTCATGTGTGAACATAGTTTATGAAGATCTCATTATTTCCAGGTACCTAGATCTCTTCAGGAGATGCCTCTTCAGTAGGTCCCTCTTCAATAAGATCAATATTGGAAGATGATATTGACACAATAATTATCGTTTGTTTTATGGATGATGAATCTTCAGGAGTATCATTATCTATTTGTTGTAATTTTTATTTTCTAAGATTTTTGTCTTTAGCACTAACAAGTCTTTCGCGCTTCAAGCACGGTATAGATTCATTTGCTACTATGTTGCCTTTTTTCCTTTAGAGATTTTAATTCTAGATGGAGCATTTGCAACTAGAATATAAGATTTTACCACCTTTTCACTATTGGTAAAAAATCTGGTAATTGATTTGCAATGTTTTGTAAATGAATTGCTTTTTAAACTTCAAGTTCACATTGATTTGTCCTTGGATCAAAATGAGATAAGTTTAGGTTATTCCAAGTAATTTCTTGTAGTGCTTCAGGCACTAACTTTTCTTTCCCTAATGATGGGAAAATATTCTCATCAAAATGACAATTTTCAAAACGTGCCTTAAAAACATCACTAGTTCAAGGTTTAAGGAATCTAATAATAGATAAAGAATCAAAACCAACATAAATTTTTATTCTACATTCTGGACCCATTTTAGTCCTTTATGGGGGCACTATAAGCACATATACCTCACAACCAAAAGTTTATAGATAAAATATATATTTGCTAATATACCAAAAACATGTTGTAAAGGAGAATATTTATGGTAAGTACTTGGTTTAATTCTAACCAATGATGCACTATGTAATATAACATGTCCCTAAACAGATGTAGGCAATTTTGATTTCGCAAGTAATGGTCTAACAATTAATTGAAGGTGTTTTATAAATGATTCTGCTAGACCATTTTGAGTATGTATATGAACAAAATGATGTTCAACATCAATTCTATTAGAAGTGAAAAAAATTATCAAATACTTGAGAAATAAACAAACCAACATTTTCCAATTGAATTTTCTTGATTGATTAATCAGGAAATTGTGCCCGTAGTCTGATAATCTATGCTATTAATCTAGCAAATGCAACATTTCACCTAAAAAGTAAACAAACACGTGACCATTTACTTGATGCATCAATTAATACCATAAAATATCTAAAATTTTTGCATGATGAATGAATAGATCCACATATATCTCCTTGAATTCTTTCGAGAAAATAAGGTGATTCTATAACAACTTTTGATGGAGATTGTTTGGTAATTAATTTACCTTGAGAACATGCTACCATTGAAACTTTACCTGGTAATTAACTTACATTTATTCTATAAGCCACATAATATAAAAATTCATGTGTGCCAAGATTTCAATATAAATTAAGTAGAGTGATCATGCTGATAACATGTTAAAATAAAAAAGAACAAGTAAGAACATACATATTCAAAATAAAACTTAAAAAGAGAAGTTCATACCTTTTTTTGTATATTTTTCTCAATGCTTAGAATATAAGACAAGTAATCTATTTATATGAGAAGAAAATGAGAACATTAAAGGACACTAGGAAACCCAAGTGTCATAGAAAACCGAGAGACTAAACTCAAGAATCATGAAGACATTCAATATATATATAACAAAAAAGATGTTCTCCTAATATTCTTAAAAGGTCTCAATGCTTTTATTGGATAAAGAAACAAATATGAATGGGAGCATGATAACCCTATAAAAAAATAAAATAAATAAAATAAAGATAATTCATAACAAATCAAATGTTGAAAGAAGAAATTAAAAAAGAACAAAAACCCAAGTCAACCTAGCAAATACACGACCTAGTCGTGGGACCATGATAATGTCGTAAGAAAGCAAATTGAATAAAATAACAAAACCCAAATCTCAAATAACCCAGTTTTTAAAGATAAAACTGAAAAAAAAATCAATCTAAAAAAAGCAACAAAAAAAAAGTCCTGAGTCAACCATGGTAACCTGCTAAACCTGCAATTTGGGATATGAGATCGAGATGATCTCATAGAAAGGAAAGTGAAAAAAAATCATAAAGTTCAATTCCCAACCAACTAAATGTTAACTGATAAAATTAAAAAAAAAAACTAAAAAAAGACTAAAATCAATCCAAGTTAATTTTCAAAACTCGTGACCTTATTCATTAGTTTAGACTAATCCTATAAAAAATAAACTTGAAAAAAATCACGAAATCAAATTTCCAATAACAAAACATGAAGTGAAATGAAAATAAAAGCAACAAAAAGAGAATGAAAACAAAAAAAAAAAAAAATGTGGCTACATTATTGTCCAATTAGGGCCCCACACACACCATGTATCATGTACCACGCAACGCACTGCAAATCACATCTCCAATTTGGTCTTCCATCAAGGAAGCATGTGCCTACATTATTGTACTTTCTTTTTACTCGGCAAATGTTATAAGACTCTCTTAAATGCCATTGCATTGTTGATCTTATAATTTTTTATGCTTTGAAAAATCAGGCTATTTGTTGTGTCAGGTTACAAGAAATTTCTTTTAACAACCAATCACCTACATTTACATTTGTGCTTTGGAAACTTTTTTGTGTTTTTCTTTTTGTTTACATAGTTCATGTGCATGTACTTCACTCATATCCTTTAAATGTCTGTTCTTGCTTTAGACGAAGATTATTAACTTCAGCTCCTATTGCCTTTTCATATTTCTCACAAAACTTTGATCGTTTCGTTGCAGGATGACAGACCAGCAGATGTGTTTGTTCAATAGTAGAGTCAATAGCATCTCTGTCCTCATCTTTGCACAAAAAACTTGGAACCCATCTCTCCATTTGCACATATCTTTGTTTCAAACTTTTGTATGGTACTTTATGACTTTTACTTTGTTTTGTGCTGTTCAACAACATACAATCCTATACTTTTGCTATTTTGCTTCGTAGTTTCCTCCACCTTTGCAACATACATTATGAAATCGTATTTCTTGTGTTTTGGCTTATAAATTATGCATCTGCTTAGACTGCTATATTTTATGTATTCGTTACTTTGTTAACACACTAAAAGATAGCCAGCGAAGTAGCGCGGACAACTTATCCAGTGTTAACTAAACAATGGCCCTCCTCTAGGCCTTAGCTTCACTCTTGTACGTAATAGAAGCAACAAAACTCAACAAAACAAGACTACTTCATTTATATGCACACAGCTCACAACATGGCAACCAAGTTCCAATTCCCAACGCATGAAAAAGCCCGCTTCCAAACTTGTTTGATTTCATGTTTGTTCTTTCTATGACAAGTTATAACACCTTTTGAAAGCAAATCCAGGCATTAAAATAGCAATCTCTGTAAGGTTGTTTAAATGTTTGACCAAGTGGATAGAAACTCCCAATTGTTACCAGCTTTTTACCTTTCTCTCTACATGACAGCTCGTGAAAATATTTGGCCAATTAGAGATCGACAAAGGGAACGTTTGGTACTGCGTTTGTACCTACGTTTCGTCCAAATTTGAAAATTTTTTTTTTTTTTTTTTGCTAAAATTGAGTGTGGTTTGTACTTTTTGGATCGTTTTGATGTGCTGATATCAAAAATAATTTTTAAAAAATAAAAAAACATCATTGGCATGCATTTCGGCACGAAAAGCTATTTGAAAAGCACCCGCAACCACGCTGCCAAACACGCTCAAAGTCTACAAACCCCAGACTTGCTCACTGCATTTACTGACCCCGCGTGCCCCCTCCTGGCCTAAACCCTCTCAGTTCTTGCATTCACCTTGACCCTTGTTTTCACCACGGTAATAGCAACTTTCATCATTTTTTTTATCAGAGAAATAAAAAAAAAAAAGTTACCTTTCTCTCTGCAGTCCCATTCATGGGGACTCCATGCATGGGTAATAAATAAGAGAGAGAGAGAGAGAGAGAGAGAGAGAGAGGAGAAGGGGGTTAAGGTGGGAAGTGCAGTGATTGTCATGTCTTAAAGCAACAAAGTATGTACCGTTGTGTATTTTGACTGGAATTCGGACTCACTATCTTCATGCTATCTTTCTGAATCAATGCCATAGCATGTAATTCCCACCATATGCTTGATCTTTCCTTTGATTCAGTCCCCATTTATTACAGGGTGGGGACAATGGTTCATGGACCAAGGCAACACGCAGTAGGAAAAATACAAGCAAAACCCACCACGAACCACCATGGAAGAAGAATGTACTAGTGCTTGGCACAGGCATGAAGGAATGTATCTAGCTAACAGCAAGAGATATTTTATGATATCTGTTTTTTAATTGTATCATGTGACATATTACAAAAGTTCATATCAAATGCTATATAATATTGGCAAATAAGTTGCACGCAACTTGATTGAAGTTAGATTTTGAGGTACGAAATCAGAATAGTAGTTTTATTTTATGACTGTTTTTATATTTAATAAGTATTTTTGAAAAAGTTTGATTTTTTTTTTAAATTAATAATTTTTTTAATGTTTTTAATGTGTTAATATTAAAAATATTATTTTAATATATTTTTAAAAAATATATTTAAAAAATCAATCATCATCGTATAAAACTCTTTTAAAAAGACACATGAACAATGTACATGAATAAGATATTAAGAATCAAGGAAATATTCTCGCTTTTTTTTTCGAACTTAAAACATTGTCAGCTAACTAGCCTCGAAGACGTACAGCATTCTATACGCATGCATTTCAGTACATTCATGATAGTTAGGTTATGGTTTGATAAGTCCTAACCAGTTGTAATGTGCAAAGAAGATAGATCAAATGGGTTGTTGACCATGACAAGAAAGAAAAGACGACTCAGTAACGAAAGCCATCAGATCATGATAATAGAAGTACAGTCATCTTCTAGCCTGCAGCACCAGTTGAAGGCTTTGGATAGAGTTTCTTGCTTCCATTCAGGCATATCTGTGTGCTTTAATTGCTTGGGAGAAGGTGAGAAATTGAACCCTTACCAAGGGTATTGGACCCCTGACATTGAATTCCCAAAGATATAATTAATTACGTTGGCGTCAGGTCACTTGTTGCAGAAAACAATTAACATGGTAACAGTAGCCTAAACCGTGACTGGGTTCTGCACCACTGCCAATGCCACCCTCTTTCTTCATCAGGATTTCTAAGAAACCTGGAAACAATCTATGTGAACCGGATCAACTCTTAAGAGAAATGTAAGCATATATACATATACACACACAAACGCCATTAATGAAACAATAAAACCAAACCAAGGAAAGGGAAGGGCTCATAACGATATAGAAGATTCATAGATATTATATAAATTAAGGAGGTGTAATCTAAAATTCGAGACAAACATCAGGCAACATAAAATAAAGGTACTATTACAAAACTAGCTATCCAGAGAAAGACAATTCTATTTTAGTTGCCTTTATTATAGCAATAACATTCTCCAACTAAATTTCACTTTCATAAACATCACCTACACAATTTTGTAGAACCAAGAAACACATGCATGCTGCAAGTCATCTAACACAATTTTGCACCTAAGCCCAGGAAAGTTGAACATTTTATTCCTGCTAATATGATGGACGCGAGGAAGGGCCAGGCCAGTGCACAATATCAGGAGGAGACATCTGGCAATTTACTGGGGTTGGATTAGCCAAGCCATAAACAGTCATGGACATGCCAGTGCTAAAACAAGACTCACTTGCGGTACCACCACCACCAACATTACTAGGTTTAGTCTCTTGATCATCCTTATCGTTCTCACATGGTAGCCTGTGAAACGTAGGGTTCACGAAAGTAGCAGCCACCACCACGACTTGATTTGCAGCTATCACCTTTCCAGCCACTATCCCTCCAAAAACCTGCCCTTGTGCCCCTGCAAGAGATATCCCAAAAGAAGAGCAAGAATACACAGAACCAGGAGAAGAAGAGGAAGAAGCGCATGGTACTTTATTCGATGCAAAAGAACCAACAAAAGAGCCAAACAGTGCAAGCAAGTTAAAGGGTCCATGTAAAGATAGAGAAGGAGCATGAGAAACTGGGTGGCTAAGAGTAACATTAGATACAGACCCATTTGCACTCATAACACTTATGCCCGCATGGTTTCTACGAGCAAAGTTGATTATAGTTTCGATTATATCAGAACCAGCGGAGATCTCGAGGATGACTGGTTTCATGGAGGACTCGCAGTCTTTGGTGATGATAATGGGTGGTTTGGGCCTGTTTTTCGAGCCAGGTGGTCTACCTCTTGGCTTTCTCTGAATCTGAACTGATTGGATTCTGATGTCCTTGTGCTGGTGGTGCTGATCATCAGGAGAGGTATTGTTGCAGGGTCCACCAAACCTTGATGGAGAGTCGGTGGACACAGGAGTGGTGGAGAATGTAGGGACACTTCTTGGGCTATGCTCGGAGGAGGAGTCATCAGAGGTGTGAGACAGTTCTCTTGAGAGAGAGATTGCACCTTCAAAGTGATCAGCCATTTCATGGGGAGGATTTTGTCGAGTGAGAGAGAGAGAAAGAAAATGGAAGAAGCAGGGAAAACACTGTTTCTTTAAGGTTGCTTTTATAGTCAGGGTTTTGAGTTGTGGGTCCCACAATTTTGCAAGTTTCCAGAGGAGAGGCTGGCACATACGATACGAAGGAAGGTAGGTGGGGGACACCTTAGTTTTTAGGGGGGGGGGGGGGGGTCTCTAAAATGATGGGTATCGTATCTGAATTTTGAAGTTGGTCTAGAAATAGAGTGGGGTCAGGGAGTGTACGCCAATCTCTTTTGTGTTTTTTCTTGGGAGTTTGCTTGCTTGGACTTGGCTAGGTTGGGTCCTCCTCAACTCTCTGTTTTGTTAGTTCGCCGTCGGTGATTAGTACTGTTTTTTTAAATTATTTTTTATTTATAAATATATTAAAATAATTTTATTTATTTTTAATATAGTATATCAAAATAATTTAAAAATATAAAAAGAAATTAAATTTTAGTAAATTTATATTTATACCACACTCCAGAACAATCAATGGTAAAATTAATGGGTAAACACGATTCCCTGTGTAAAATAATGTAAGCAAGTGCTTGAGAGTGTATTTGTTTTTGTTTTTGATTTTTTTAAAAGAATTTTATTGATTTTTTTTTTATATAGCACATTAAAACTATAAAATATTAAAAAATATTAATTAAATATTTTAATTTAAAAAAAAAATTATTTTAATACACTTTCAAACGAAAAGCTATTTTAAAATGTATCTTACATTATAATTTTAAACATAAACATGTGGTACAGAATACTTTTTAAAAATACTTTTTACTTGAAAATGTATTAAAATAATTTTTTTTTGTATATATATATATTTATTATTTTTAATATTAATATTTAAAAATATTAATTTAATGCTTTTTAAATAAAATATACTTTTAAAATGCATTAAAAAAACCGTACTTTGAAAATCTCGTTAAATGAGAGGCAAAAAGGAAGGGGCATCGTTGCATCAAATATTAACACTATGTTACAAGAAAGAAAAAGGAACCCTACGAAAAAATCACGATAGACATTGGTAATTTTATGTAACTTCTTTGTCGATTATTTATTATGTTTTTTCTTTTCTTTTTTTAGTTTAACGTGGATGTCCGGGCCAGCTTGCGCGTACCTCGACTAATCCCACAGGCCCTGAAGTTAACGACCATGTAAGCCTCCAGTGGCCATCATATGAGCAACCACAGGGCTCGAACTTGAGACCATAGAGGGAGCAAACCTCTTGATCCCAAGCTCTTGCCACTGGGCCACCACCTAGATGGTTATTTATTATGTTTTTTCGTTACATGTTTTCGTGGTATAAAGCATTACCGCATGGTTGCTTCCCATTCGGGTTGAGTGATACTACCATCCTTAAATAATTTTTTAATATTAAACATAATTTTTATTTGTATTGATTTTCAATATTTCACACCTACCTTTATGGTTCTAGAATTATCTTTATTCACGGTAAGATTTAACAGTGTTACATATAAAAATATTTGTACTAGCAATTCGTTCATTGGTACGTATATTACCAACATATTTATGACCGGAAACAATCCTTTGTAAAAGCTCTCGTCGGCAATTTATGGACTGTTAGTGAATCCATTGATAATAAATATACTGAAAGATTTACAAATGGACAAAACACGTCAAAAAAAATAATCACTTTATTATGTCGGTATATCAATCGGTAAATATAACATATTACCGACAAATAACATCTGTAATTCTGTCAGTGCATTATCAATGGAAGTGACATTTACAGTAATTCTTTTCCAACTCTCTGAAATATACCGACAATCTAGTTTTATCGGTAACCCCAACAATAATATTTTAAAAATATTTTTTTAAAAAATATATTGAACAGAAGTAGAAAAATAAATTATTTTATAATTTTAAAATAAATTAGTATAAAAACCAAATATTTATTACGAATTGAAATATTTGTACGTTCAAATACAACAAATCTAAACTAGAGGCGGCGTTGAATGAAGAGGAGGATGGTCGTCGCCGAGACCGTGAGGCCAATTAGAGAGTGCACATGAACCACCCATCTTTGACCTCATATTCATTACTAATCAATGGAGTTCTTCATAATAAACAGTTAGTCATTCATATTTATCATTAAGATGGGTCGTCTGATCCTATATTCGTTGGTCTAACATCGCTATAAACTCCAGAGTTTGAACGCTCAGAATCGATTGTGAGCATCCAACTATCGAAGCACTATAGGTCATCGCAAGTTCTTGACTGTAGTGTTAAAGAGTCCATACATCCGATTTCTATTAAGCCAATCAGACGATCCTGCCTCCAACCACAAATCTAGATCAATATCTGGATGGGTCGAAGGATCATCCATGTATCTCTTCTTCAACCGGATGTTATATGTATCATTGAAAGAAAAAATAAATTCATCAAATTCAAGGAAATAATAAATTCAATTAAGCCGATTTCTATTAAACCAATCACACGATCCTGCCTCCAACCACAAATCTAGATCAATATCCAGATGGTCGAAGGATCATCCATGTATCTCTTCTTCAACCGGATGTTATTTGTATCATGGAAAGAAAAAATAAATTCATCAAATTCAAGGAAATAATGACTTAAGAAAAAAATAATTGAAAACCAACATACCACAAAGTGCTGATTTCGGCTATCAATGAACTGTTGCATCCCTTTTTGGCGGTCATCGCTTAACACATGCGTTTCAACAAAAAGCTCTATCGAGCTTGGCTCGTGTCCAAAAACCATAGCTTGCAATAAAAAAATGTTGTCAGTTAAATATATTTATAAAAAACAACATATAAAACAAATAGATGTAACAAAAAAAAATCTATTATCCGCTTTGCATGCAAAATGAATAGAATAGAGCCACTAGTGTGCTTGGTAATTTAACCGTGAACACGCTGGCTCTAGTTATTCGTATCAGACCGTGAGCGTCGAGTGAAACGTGAGGACATCACGTGTTGAATGTATTTTGCCCATACAGCCTCTGAAATGTACGACAGTCTGAAATCCTTCCAAAATATCACATCAATCCAACCTAAAAGCTCTCTTTCTTTCATATATTTTTTGGCTTTCTTTTATACCTCGTACAAAAAATAATGCAACTTATATGATACAAATTAATTACCTGTTAGTAAATGAAAAATAAAATTTTAATATTTGGAATAAAAAATTATCTTGAATTCGATCTTACTTAATTATAGCATCATTCTTCCAAACTCTTCTCGCAACATTATCATCAGCTCTCTCCCATTCAAATTTTTCCTTGAAGTAAAAATTTATAAATTTTTCAGTAATTTCAATAAACAGTCCGAATTAACATAAAAAAATATTTAAGTTAATATTAACCTTGAACCTTGAAAACTTAGCTTGGAAACCTAGCTTCATTAAAACAATAGAATTTTCATCGACAATTTAAAGGTCAATACTATTGTTCTAATAGCCTCAATGTTTGTAAACCTGAAATTGCATTCCTTAAATGATATTATTTAAAACAAAATTATTAAACATGTCGTTGTAAAAGCACAACACACTTACATTTAAAGGTCATGATTTAGCTAGGCCTTATACTTGCGGGTAAATAGATCCAACTATGAAGGGACCCCCTATCAATGTTGCGGCATCACACTCGATAAGCCCGCGTCTTGAGTAAATGCATGTGCCTCAGGTGCCTGTTCTTGGTCGGCACCTTATGACTCATGGTCATCAACATTGCTGCTAGAAAAACTAGCAGTGATTATGTCCTCATGACATGCTATAGACTTTTCCCTCAGCATCTACACAAATTAACAGATAAAAAAATTAAACGATTTCTATTTTTTAAACAAATTCGATAGCATCTCTCCTATGCGGAGACTACCCAAAAATTTTAAACATGTAAATACACAACATATGTGCCACAAACAAGTTGATTTTATTCAATTTCTTCTAACAATTTAGCATAATTTAACTTCGTAGAAAATTTTCATTTTCTACGTGACAATATTTTTAATCATAAATTTACAAAAAAATATTCTAAATTTACAAAAATTAAAAATAATAATTAAAATTAATCCTACACATTTACTAAGAACACAAAATTGAACAAAAATAATGACAAAAAAAACATAGATGATGAAAAAAACATAAATAATGGAAAAAAAAACACGAAAAAGAAGTAGAAAAAGGAATGAAAA
Source organism: Populus simonii (assembly GCA_007827005.2). Taxonomy (NCBI): domain Eukaryota; kingdom Viridiplantae; phylum Streptophyta; class Magnoliopsida; order Malpighiales; family Salicaceae; genus Populus; species Populus simonii. The sequence goes on from CM017464.2 coordinate 28,380,952, forward strand.
ATTCTTACCTTAATGGAGTGCTTTATTTCGGCTTTTAATGAAAAAAAACAAAAAAGAAAAAAAAGAAAAGACATTGTTAATAAACCTAAAAAATAAGAAAAATAAGAAGAAAAATGAAGAAAGATAATATATCTTAGGATGAGAAGAGAAGAGAATACTTGATGTCGGGTTAGAATGAGAGAGAAAAGAGAGAAAAAAAGTTGTGAGAGAAGAAAAAATAAGAAGATGAAGCCTTGATCTGTCATGATTTAGGTCTTTTATTTTAGTTTATATCGACATGATTACCAATGAAATATTAAATATTACTATTTTTAATATTTCTATCGGTAATTCCGTCTATAAAGTCAAATGAAAATTTTCAATTTGCGTAAAAATTTTCAGAAAGCTCCTTCAAATATTATCGACAACTTTTCATTTGGTTGGTGATTTTATTGGTAAAATAAGTGAATAGTCAAAAGATCATTAATTATCACCGCATTGAAAAGTGAACAATTCTCATATTCTTTGGAATATACCGATGAATAAATTTTGTCGGTTTACTATTATGTAATGAACACCATGAACAATGCCATGATTAAATGTCACAATTCCCATGGTTTCTAGAATATACCGAAAGACACATTCCATTGGTATATCCATATGTAATGAATATTGTGAACAATGTTAGGGTGAAGGGGAACAGTTCTCATGGTCTCTGGAATAGACCAACGAACACATTCCTTCGATATACCCGTGTGTAATGTACAGTTTGACGATATTTCTATTAGTGTAAAACAGTGTCTAATAACAAATTCATATGTATTCCCTATCTATTCATTCTGCAAATACTTAAATTCACAGCTGCACACACAGCACAATAACATCACTTCACATCATAATAATAAAATAAATATTTTATTGTCATTCAATAATAAATTAACAGCATTGTCAATACATTGAAATGAATTTCATCCATAAATAATACATTATAGTTTATGTCATTACACATCCGTGTTGTGCAAATTAATCAGAATTCTCTTCTTTTTCATCAATTGACCCGTCCTTATCTTCATCGCAATCTTGTACATTGATTTTGTCGTTATCATCTTTATCAACTTGTCCGCTGGAGCTCAAAACATCATTCAACTCCTCAGCGCCAACATCAATATAAATATTCTAGGAGATGCAAAAGTTTTAATTTTCTTTTAAGTCATTAGATGGAGCAGCTCAATATGGATCAACTAACTCACCAAGTTGAAAAATATCATTTCCCACAATTAATTCATTGTTGTTATCCTGAACAATCTTGACACAACCCTTGGGTTTGGTTTTCACCACGGATAACCAATCAGCTCTTAAACAATCATTTTTAAAGGAAGGATTGTATGTGTAATACACTTGCTGGCATTGTCTGGCAAACATAAAAACATCGTTGATGTTGCGGAGTCTAGCCTTTGAATTGATTTTGATTAAACCATGATGAGGATCTACTTCGATTCCTCTGTCAATGGTGTCATATCAATAACATTTGAATAAAAATACTTTATTCTGATCGCGATGATATTACAATTCAATAACCTCTTCCAACTTTCTATAGTAGTCAATTTCAAACTCATTAGAATTTGACCCCCCACCATTATGTCTTTTTGTCCTGCCCATATTCTTCAATATGAAACATATGTCTATTGATGAAATACCCGTCGCAGAACTTCATTTTTCTTTCAAGAACAAGACTTAGTAAAGATAAAGTAACACTAGAATTCTCATAACCCAATATAAACCAACTCCATATTTTTACGGTGACAAAACAAAGTTATATTCATTCTAGGCTTAATATTGTCCTTTGTCTTTCCTTTCACTTCCATAACCTTGTTGAAAATATTCTCAAACATGTAATTTTCTATATGCATAACATCAAGATTATGGTAGAGGGGATTGGTCTTCCAATAAGGAAGCTCACAAAAAATACTTCGCTTTACCTAATTATGGGACAAACTAAAACCAGGAAACTTCTACTTACCGGATTGAAAACCAAACACAATTTCACCGTACTCTGACACCATGCAATACAATTCTTCACCTAAAAAAAAACAACAGTGCAATATCCCTTTCAACTTTGTCAACAAACAAGTCCTTTCTGTTTGTTTTGAACTTGTGATTCATTGGCAAGAACTGTTAGTGGCAGTAAAAAAAGATGTTTTACCACTGTTTGTTAGGGTAAATGCCTTGTTATTTTCCATACAGTATGGACATGTTAATTTTTCATGCGTGCTCCAACCAGAAACCATTCTATAAGCTGGAAAATCATTGATACTCCACATCAAAGTTGCCTTCATAAAAAAAAAAATATTTTCGATACATCATAAGTCAAAGCCCCAGATGACTACAACTATTTCAACTCATAAATCAATGGTCGAAGACAAACTCTATATTCTGACCTAGACTATTAGAACCGAGTATAACCATAGATAAAAACATGAACTCTAGTCTCATACACATCCCAGGTGGCAAGTTGTAGACCATGAGTATCATCGACCAACAAGAATAAGGAGCAGCAAATAACTCGAATGGATAGAATCCATCTGTAAATAACCCCAAGACACACGTTCCTTGTCTCCAGTAAAAATCAAGGATGCACATTGTTAAAGTGTTTCCAAGCTTCGCTATCGAAAAGGTGCACCATCACTCTATCCACCACATCATGTTATTGGTGTCATGTCATGTGCTCAATAGTTTTTGGTGACATGAATAACCTTTGCAGTTTAAGTGTGATTGAGAAGTATCTAAGTTTTTTGTGTTCAAAAGGAGACCTTCATCTGTCAGTCATGGGTTTATAACAAGAATGTTCACATGTTCTGCACCCAGTCAAATTTATATTTTCAAGGTAGTACAACATGCAAAAGTTTAGACACATGTCAATTTTTTGGTATCCTAGATCGAGGGGTTTCATCATGGACTTAGCAGTATAAAAGTTTTCTTTTAGCCTGTCCCCTTTAAGTAAAATACTTCTCGCTCATTCGATAATTTTATCATAACCGACCTTACACAACCTATCATCTAACTTGATGGTGAACACGTGTACAATGACCGATAATTTATTGTGATTTGTAAAACCATCTCATAATTGTTTGTGAGAATCTTTCAAAAGATCAATAAACCTAGCATCGTCTGCATTAGGTTCTTCATCTATAATTGGATATTAACCGGCATGACCCTGATTCATTCTCATTGCATCCATAATCATATTATTAGAAGGATTACTATTGCCATCTACAATTCCATGCATATTGCTAGAACTAGAAGTTGACGCAACCATCCTTTCTACCATGGTATCGTGAGGTACATATGGTTCTCCGTGTGCATACTAACATAAATATTTTTCCATGAACTCTTTTTATAGAAGATGCATCGATACAACATCTGGATCAAGAAACTTTTTATTTTTACACCTTTTGCGTGGACATCTAATTCCCCCTTCACTAATATTTCTCGGATTAGATAGTGCATAATTAACAAAACCCTGAACCCCATTACAATAATCCATCCACCACAAGCTTTGGGGTGAATCTCTATACATTCATGAACTATCAAACCTATATAAAATAATGATGACAACATGTATTAATTAACCATGTTAACTAAATAATTTGCAAAAATATTGATTTAGCTCAAAGTTATTTAATCTATTTTAATTGTACTCTTAATTCATTATCAATTATCTATATAAATTCAAATCTCTACATATTTACTGGAAATTTCAACTCAGCAATAAAATTGACAAAATATAAAACGGACTCATTAAATAAACTATTATTTATTTCATTACAAAACACCTGGGTCAAAATTTTGACACATGTCTCATCAATTTACAAACAAAAAAAAAGTAAACACCCAAACAAAATACATATACTACAAAAAAAATATGAAAAAAACCAACATTTTAAAATTGGGTTCAAATAAAAAAATGGCAGATTTGTTTACTAAAAGTGGAGAATTCTCAATAAAATTTGAATCAGAACACAAATGCTTATAAACTGAGTGTTGTGGTGGCCAGATTTATTGTAGGAGGTTGAATTTTGTTGAGATTAGGTTGGGGTGTGGTTGTTTGTTGTAGAAAAAAATACATAAGGAAGAAGGAGAATTGAGGGAGGGGGAGAGGAGGGTCGATCGCCTAGTCATAAATTAAATATCACCGATGACATTACCGACTGAATTATTCCGTCAATAACTTTGTTGGTCATTCTATCAGTAAAAATACCACGTCACTGTATGATTTGCCTTTTTGAATCCCATTAGAATACCCTTTGCCATTCTCTCGGTATGTACCAACATAATTTTTCTGTCATTGTTTACCAATGGATACAAGGATGGAAAATTATGTCAGTAAAGGTTATCTCAATATACCGATAAAATTTTCCCGCTGGTGTTTTCATTTGTATTAATCAATTTTCTAGTAGTAATTGTTTTTTCAGTTTTTGAAAAGTTTCAATTTTAAGTCTAACAATTAAATAACTTATTTTTTAATATTTGTTTTTAGGTTTTTAAGATGTATAATAACATTTAAGGAGACTTGAAAGGAAAAACAAATAAGGGAAGAATAAAATAAAAATATGAACTAAATTTATTTTTGAATACTTATTTAATAGCAAAGCACAAGGTTCAAACTTTTAAAAATTATGTAGGTAATATTGAAAGATTTTAAATTATAAGAAATAATTTGAACATTGATGGATCTATGAAGCAAAAATGCAAATGTCGTTTGGCATATTTTTAGAAGGAAAAAAAATAGAAATCATGTTTGGTTGAATTATTAATTTTATTTTTTATTAATGATTTTAAAAGTTAAAATAAAATTTTGAAAGCAATAAAAATTCATTTTTCACTTTCTGTTTTTTAAATTAGTCAGATATAAATCACATGACTAATTTTTGTGGGGTGGTTTAAAAATCTCATTTAAACGATAGATTAAAAATTTAATGTATATTCATAGATTAATTGGATTAAATTGAAGGAATACCTCATCATATAAGGAGGAGAGATGTTGAACCATTAATCTTATATAGTGACATGGACATTTTTGAAAAAAAATTGTCATGTGCAAGTCATTCCGGTCACTTTGCTCGGAAAAACTCGTTGAAATAATAAATTATACACTTTATAGCTTTATCCATGGATAAAATTGGTTCAATCGAAGATGAAAGAACAAATTGGAGAATTAAGGATAGATGAAGCCATTATTCCTATTATAAAAGGTGATCTCAGGTTTCATTTAATAATTGTTTGAAAGTGTTTTTAAAAATAAGCTTGGACCCAAAAAGGGTAAAAATTGATGGTTTTTTTATATATATAGTTTTGATTTTTGACATGCTAATGTCAAAATCATAAATTTAAATGTATTTTTATAATAGTGTCTGATTTTTTTAAAAGATAAATATTTTTCTTAGTTAATTTTATTTTTTTATTTTTTATTATGATACTTTTCTATTTTGTTTTATATTTAAAGGAGGTATTTTTCTCTATTTTTTTTATTCAGTATTATTATATATCATCCACTCTTGAATGGTGGTGCATTAACTCTTTTTTTTTTAATTAAAATTTTGAGTTTTAAATGAAAATATGGAAAACACATCTACTTAGTTTAAACCTCCATAGTGATTGAATCTTTTGTTTGTTTTTTTTTACTGCGAATAAAAGGTCAATTTGATGTATACTTAAATTCACAACTTACAAATTGCAAAGACTGAAAAATAAGAGGTTAGATGGGCTTACCAATAACTCTTCAGGGCCACAAATTAAGCATCGAGATCTAACCTAAAAGAAATTATGCCACCACTGCATAGACTCGCCCACCTCCCGGGTTAGGGGTGCCAATGTCCTGTGGCGTATTGGGCCAACAAGGCACCTGGGCCCCAATCTTGGGTGCATGCTCTGGAATTATGGGCCGCTAAGGTAGTCCAAGTCTAAATTAAGGCCCATGGCTGCCTGCATCCATACTCATACATGCAAGAGTGCTTATAGGTTCGGTCTTGGTGTATAAAAAAAGAGAGAGCAGCTCTTAGCTTAAGCTTGAGGGATAAGAGTTGTATGAATTAGGTGCACATTATTGGATAAAAAAAAAGGTGCACCATGCATTAAGAATTAGATTATCATGGGAGCCACAAGATTTGCACACACAAAATCAACCCTATATACTGTGGAGAATTGAGTATAGAAACGGCACCTTGGATTCCTACTCTTTCCAAGACCTATTTAAACGTGATTGATTGTATATTAATTTTGAATTATATGCAAAGTGCGTGGAAAATGATCTTAATCTGCCCCACCATTACAATGCTATCCACCACGAAATTTAGTGGTTTCAACAGATACTGCAATGCCTGCTTTTCCACCCTTTATCATGACCTGGGAATCATATATCTTCTGTTCTCCACACACAAAATGATACTTCGAAAGCATCCCCATGTTCTAATAGCATGCATGAACAAGAACAATTCATCAGCCTACTATTGCCTTTGATGACTCTTAGCATTGATGAGTAATGGAAATACTTCACACCTAAGCAAGACAAATCTCCTTTTATAAAATTGTTTCCTTGCTAGTCAAAGAACCTCCAAAAGAGTTTCCTTTTAAATATGAAAAACTCAAAACCCAAACTAAGATTTAAATTCAAACATGCAAAAGCTCATATCATTGTTAATATTAACTTTTTAAAAAATAAGTGATATTTCATGATATAGCATTGTAATCATGTCACTCTCTATGGGCATAAATTTGTTTTTGACGTTTTACATATAAAATCCTGTAAGCTAAACCTGCAGAGATGTCTTAGTGGACTCAAGATCCCCATCTACAGCATGCAAACCTTTGGGAACCCTTCAATACGGATACAGTTATTATTACATAGTTGAAAACATGTGAAATGTCCCGAATGCTTGAAAAACAAAAGATTTACTAACCACCCACACAACTAGATAGCAGAACACATCTCAGGTATGCGTTTGTGAAGGTTAATGAAGTGAAAGATCTTAGAAGAAATTGTCGTGACGAGAAAAAAAAGGAAGTTAAGAAACAATAAGAATATTTCGAATCATAAAAACCTCTGAAGAAGCCGATAATTGAACTCCATTTCCTGATAGGACAAAGCACGGTAACATATGCAGCAGAAAGGGTTATTGATTAGAAGAATGCGCGGCTACCATAAAACACTCGCCCTCCGTCCTTTTTCTTTTTCTCAAGCTCTAGTTTATTGCTAAGACTTTGAATCACATCACCACGATCTACAGATTCCAGCTTGTCAAGATCCATAGGTAGCTCCATCTTGGCCAAGGATTCTGTGAATTGTTGCATGCTCCTCATGTACATATCTACTATTTGCTGCTGCATTGCAGACTGTTCGGCCTCGAGATTGATATTTCCTAGGGGGGATGAAAATACTTGACCAAATTTAACAGGACTCATGTTTCCTTCCTTCCTGCTCTCCTCCTCCTTGCTTGTAAAATCTGATTCCTTTTCGTCTCGGACTTCATTTCCCTTCTTTGATGTTGGTGTGTCAGGACAAGCACAGGAGTTATGATTAGCCTCCGTTGTGATCGAAACGTTAAGAGAGCTTGAGAATCGACCACCCAAACGACTCTTCCTATCAACTGAGTCAGAAGAATTTCTGTCATCGCTCAGGCTTGTTGTCGTAGAGCTCAAGAAACTGGAATTTTGGATGCTGCCACTAGGTGAAGAGGAACCACCTTGATTTTGCTCGGAGGAATTTATGTTCATTTCACAATCATGAATAGCAGGTTGCGGAGAGGCACCGAGGTGAAGAAATGAGCCAGGCCTGGAACCCAAGTCATCAAAATATTCTGAGACCATTAGCTGATTCTCTCTAACAACATTGATATCAGGAAATTCAATTCTCGAATACTCAACTGGGTCCAGAATAACTTCTGATACCTTTCTATCAAGAAGCACGACCTCTGATGATATCGAAGATTTGGCAGCTGTTGTTGAGGGCTTGACAGGAAAAGATGTGCTTAAGGAGAGAGACAATTTGATAGTGCCAGCGGGAGAGTGAAAGAGGTCAGTGGAGGAGAGGCTGTAATCTTGCGTCACCTTTCCTTTTCCAGAAACTTGTGAAATAGGGACCAAAGCAAATCCTAGAAGCTGATCTTCCATGTAGTTTCTAGCTCTACTAAGCATCCAAATCTCACATTTGAGGACTGCATCGAGTTGAGCGAGTTTCATCATCAAGTTTTCATTGAATTCTGGGTTTTTTCCACCTCTATTGATAATTCTAGTTGAAAGGGTCTCATCAGGATTATAAGTTAGAGAGAATTTTGCATAAACATCTTGGTTATCATAGATACATATGTTGTGAATATTCCTGGCATGATGAACATAGATTTCAAGAATCCCACAGAACTCAGAATCGCCATCTGCATCGCCCATCGTGTTTGAATTTGGATTATACCTGAACCCAGTTGATTGATTGAAAGAATCCATCGAAAGAAAGTTAAATCCTCAATGTGATGCTCCAAGGAAGTTTCTATACTATATCCTCCTTGGTTCAGATTTGGCAAGAAAGCTCCGATAAATGAGAGAAGAGAACAAAACAGAGCCGACACAAAGAAAAAATCTATGAAACAATGATATATTGGAAGATCTTGTTCCTACATGTGTATCCCATTTGATAAGAAGGCTTTTTTAATAAGCTTTGTAAGATAAATGAATGGAATTAAACGCAAAATGTGGTAATAGGAAGAATGTTTTAAAGGGAAAGAAAACAAAACAGAACAAATCAGGGCTGTTTCAGATAGTAGATTGATTACTTATAACGCACTGGAAGCCTTTCTCTCTAGTTTCCAATCCTTTTTTGGATCGTGTTGACATCATCATAAATCCATGAATTCAAGGAAAAGACTGGACATAAAGGAAAACAAAATGGAGACAGGCAGAGAGAGACTTGCGGTGGAATAAAAGAGTTTGCTTTGTGCAAGTTGAAGAGGTGGGTGAGGATGTAGGTGGTAGGTAAGAATCAAAAGAGAAGGAAGGGAAAAAAACCAAAGATGGGGATGATATTGTTGATGATGATGGTATGGCTTGTTTTCATATGCCACTTCTTTTCCTGCTGGATTCTTTTTCTATAGGAAGTGGTGGGTGGGGGATTGAGATTTTTGGAAGGCTTTGCTTTGCTTGACATTGCAGCTTCCACTCCCAGTGGACTTTTGCTCCACTGAGGTAATTGGAGGCCCCACTTTCTGGTCCCATTTTTCATTATCATTTTCTCCACCTATCTCCCTCTCACAGATGCTCTCCTAAGCTTCGAGACAAAATAATCCCGTCTGTCCTCCCTCTACCATATTCAAGGCTTTATGGGGAGAAATCATCTCAAAAATAATCCCATGCCAGCAGGCTGTGGAAAAAACCAAGGTTCGAGTGCTACTGAGAAAATCTACAGACTTTCAACTACACATGCATGCAAATTAACCCTTGCAAAGTTCCCTGGCTGCAAGGGGAAAAGCACGAGGTTAACTGATCAATATAAACAGCTTAAAGCACCAGCAAACTATTCAAACCTTGCAACTGCTTCCCTTGAATGCTACTTTGTAGACTATAGAGTATAAGCGATGTGATGAAGCTCCTTTGGTTTATGGTTGATCCTAATCTTGAACAATGAAATGATAGGACTGGCCTAATGTTAGGACGTCTAATCTGGCATGGCTAATTGAGTTCGAAAGTAACTATAGATGATCTTGGTTTGCTAAGACATGTCTCCATCCATAGCGCTGGACCTGCTATCATTAAATGAAACCTAACCTTAAAGGACAGGAGGTGTTAATATTGAATGAAACTTAACAAAGGGCCTCCAAATCATAGTTCATGTCTTAAAATTATATATATATAAAGAATACCAAGATATTATTCTTATTGATAGCAGGAATTATCAAAAATATGAAGAGGAAAAAGAAAGAGCGACTTTCCTAACATTGAATTCATACGTTCAAAAGGAGATTGCCATGATCGGTTACAAAGTCTTGACACCTTAGCTTAGGGGAGCAATATTTCTTGATAGTAGCCAGTGCAAGATTCAAACTTAAGATGGCATGCGTGTGGACTGAAATGAAGTCCACAGCTTGCAATTTCTTGATAATCATGGGAGTATTTTTTATTCCCACTATCAATTAAACTTAGAAAGAAAAAAAACGGTGTGAAGTTCTGGGCTACGTAACACTGATATTGTCTTTCATTTCTTCAAAAAACTGAGGAAACCCTTTTCATGCCTAACTGGAAAATGCATTTTTTTTCCTTTCTGGGAAAGAAAGAAAAAGTTTAATTAGTTCGAAAAGGCACTCGAGTAATATCTGTCAAAGGAATTGAAATGTCCCTAGTTGGTGGCAATGTGCTTTCATCCATTAGCTGGTGTAGGGCCTGATCCAGTGATTAGAAAGTCGAGCAATAATAAGAACGCAATTCGTGACTAAATTCTTCATCTCCTGGGGCCTCTGTGCTTCATCCTCCTCCTAAAAGGTTTGGTAGTTAAGAAAGGATGATGGCTGGCCTGACTTTGACTTGAGAATGTATAGCCTTCTTATTTCTCAATCGAGCTTTAATTCATGACAGTCTCCGTATTGTCATTATTACAAAATAATTGTAGCAATACAAGTGGTGTAATCAAATGCGCTTCTTGTGGAAATACTTTATACAAATACTTCGAATTTATTAATTACATGTTCCAGCCCAAGGGTGCATATCTAGCTGAAAATCATATTTATTCCTTTTCGCTCAAAATATTATTTCCATGATCAGTGTGATACTGACGTATTTAATGTTATGGTAATAATTGTTTTTGAAAATGTTTTTCACTTGAAAATATTATATAAAAAAATTATTTTAAAAATTACTAGATAAAAATAATCTTAAAAAAAAATCAAATTCTTTTAAAGCGGTGTTTGAAAACAATGAGTTATAAACTCAGTCGTGACTCTGATATGGGCCTTTACATGGGCCTTATACTGCAAACAAGGAGCAATAATACAGCTCAAGGCTCAACAGGATTCCTTCACCGGACCCACCATTTCCGACCAGACACGTTCCTCGCTCAGTCTTGAGTCTCTCAAACTTCTCTTGCTGCAGACAAAAGAAAGCTCAACTAAGGCATCATTGCCACGAGACTTTCGTGAAAATTAAGATTATGTTTAATTTTTTTAAGAAATATTTTTTTTATCTCCAGTTTTCTTTTCCATTTATAGCTTTAATTCTCCATCAAAATATATAGAAAACGTTTTCGTTTGGTTAATCTATGAAATCGCTTCCCTTCAGAAATTGAAAAAAATGTTCAAAGACATGTTTTTTCCTGAATAATTTTTTAAGTTTTTACTTATATACAGCTGTTTATTCAAATTTATTTTTTAAAAAACAGTAATAAAGTGATTGTATTAATAATAACTACGTATGCTTTGTTTTAAACATGCAAAAACTTCTAATGAGAGAAACGTCGAGAAAATGTTCAGAAAAACTACCTAGTAGTATGGAGAAAAGAATCATACAGAAAACAAAATCCTATCTTTTGGAGATTTTCTTTTTTAAAAAAATGAGTTATTTACTAAGTAAATAAAAAAATTGCCCTATTCAACGTCAGAGATACAGAGCTCCACAAAAATAGATAATCCATCAGTACAAATGATTCTGGAAAATTCATTTTCAACCTAGGTAGGTGTACTCACTTGTTAAACCTATAACAACAGAAATAAATAGAACTGTTGCACAGAAATCGCAGTGGTGACTCGATCCAAATGCCACAGCACAGGAACGTCCATCTGATAATTAGCTCGACCTGGAGTCCCTAAACAGCCATGCAAACAATGCAATGGAATCTCTGGAATATTGCAAATCCCAGTCAACTTGTAATCAATGACAAGTTTAAGAAATACATTGTGTTAGCAAAGCAACTGCAATATGAAGTTATGAACTTCATTGTGAGTTGAATCAAACAGCGTTAAATCTTGAAAGAACAATGAACCTGATACTTCATCACCAACCACGGACACCCATCCCCTAGACGCTATCCAACTACCATGTCATTATTCCAGAGAGTTAAAGCATGGAAATACTGTACAAGTGAGAGGTTCCCTGTTTCTGGCTTATGAAGAAACAGACAGAAATGAACAGAGAATCACTTCCTGCCCAACCTTGCCAAATGCTGCTGATGTTTTGATGCAGCAGCCTTGTCAGCAGCTTCACGCTGAGTGTCCTCTTCGCCCGTCTCCCGGTTCTATCTTTTGCAGCCTCTTTCTTCTTAGGTTCCCGTGAAGTGCACGCCCCCGAGTCCTTGAAATCTGCTTGATACACTGGCCTTGCTTCTTGATGCCCTGCCCTAACATAGCCATTATCTCCCCACCTCCGATTTCCAATGCGAAGATTGGATGAACTGCTCAGGTACACTTCATCTAGATCATCACCACCATCCTCATCCTCAAATTCATATGGATAATAATCCTCTGGATCTTCATAAACATCTTCATGATCCTCCACAGTCAAAGTCATGAACCATGAGGCTCGAAGGAGGAGGCAACACTTTCCTCAAACATGGAATCCTGGATGCTGCTAAAAAACAAAAATATATTAAAATGACCTAAAGTAGGGCTTGCTTTGGCAAAATATGGGGAACAAATGGCAATACTATCCCCAAGCTTATATAAGCCAAGTTTATGTATTTTGATCAAATTATCCAACTACGAGGGTGTTTGGGACAATAGTAGCGGTTGCTTTTCAAAATATTTTTCGCTTGGAAATGCATTAAAATAATGTTTTTTTAAAAAAAAAAATTATTTTTAACATCAACACATCAAAACAATCCAAAAAACACGCAAAACAAATAATTTGAAGGAAAACAAATTCTTTTTAAAAAAAAATTCAGTTGAAACGCTGTCCCAAATGGACTCTAAGTGATCACATACCGAGTGTAATACATGACTGTGTAAAAGATTTAAACCTGCCATCAAGAGAACAGTGAATATTGAGAAACTCAAATGGATGTTTGCACTGAGGACAAATTGGATTCTTAGTGTTCGTGGACCATCTAAGGCTGCACGTCACACTGCACAAAACAAACAACAAAAAGAACAATGAATATTAACTACTTGAAGTCATGCAGTGTTGAAATTTGTTAAATACTTAAATGATCACATACCGAGTTGAAACGCTGTCCCAAATGGACTCTAAGTGATCACATACCGAGTGTAATACATGACTGTGTAAAAGATTTAAACCTGCCATCAAGAGAACAGTGAATATTGAGAAACTCAAATGGATGTTTGCACTGAGGACAAATTGGATTCTTAGTGTTCGTGGACCATCTAAGGCTGCACGTCACACTGCACAAAACAAACAACAAAAAGAACAATGAATATTAACTACTTGAAGTCATGCAGTGTTGAAATTTGTTAAATACTTTTTCACACTATCAATGTTAGAGGAAATCGTCAACATATCACCAATGCTTGCAAGGGTTTCAATAGGTACATGGTATATGCTATAATCAGCCTTGATTCTTCTGCAGTTATGTCAAGCTAATAAATTCAACATGTTGAAACAAATTCTTAGTGAGGAACACCATATAATAAGCATACACCTTGACAGAGCTACAAAGACGAGAAGAAAAATCATCCATGACATAAATAGGTGGATCATTCAATTTCTCACATATATAATAATCATTGTGCAATTCTTCAGCACCAAAACAAAGAGCTCATGCAGCATCGTATTTAGCAAAGCCCACTTCAAAACTAATGAAATGCATCTATTCTGCATAAAAAGGATAAAGAGAGATTTATACAAATAAAGGATTTAAGAGGAGAAACTCTGTTCAAAAGACATTTCTTTATACTGCATAAAGAACGGATGCAAGTGTGATAATAAATGGCACAAACAATGAAAGTGCAGGAACAAATATGAAGCTGCAAAGACAGAGACCAGATGATTTTAAAGCAAAGTTAGAACCTACTTGCAGAAATGAGCCAGAGAATAAATGTAAGACTGCCTTAAACTCATATCTGACACCTAATATACCATCAATATACAGCTGTAAGAACTACAATGTTCAAAATTGCATTTCATGAAGAATTCATACATGATTTGCAGATGGAACTCAAGTATAAGCAGAAGCTCTGGAATTGGGACTGTTAAGGCATGTAGTTAGCACATGAATGAATTATGACAAAGTATAAGAGTGCAAATCTTAGCATGTGAACGGAAAATTTTTATGAAGAATAAACCTAAGTGACTGGAAACTATCAATAATACTAGCTGGCAGAGACAAATTAAATTAAACATACCTCTTCTATTAATTCCAGCAAACTGACTAATATAAACCAGGTTTCATAAAGCAACATTGTAAGCAAAGGAGTTTTAAATTTACTCCTTAACAGTGATGCAGTGCGAGCCTCATAGCACAGATGCAAGTCACCACTAATTCTTTAAAAAACAAAAGAAAACATAAAAGTAGAGAATCAGCTTACACGTTATAGGAAGAAGTATAATATATGCATTAGAAATGAAGGCAATAAAAGTGAATGCCATGGGACGCAATAAGTTTCAGGCAGCCATTAATTTGGATCCATCGTGTCATGAATGAAAAAAAAAAATTGATGTAACACATCAGCAGAGTCACAGAAACAATGGGTGATATCCCGGCCCCGAATCTGTGCAGAAATAACCAGATTCAAGCAATTCCAAGCTTCACCGTGCACTTTGTTTTCATAGGTGACAATACAGAGCCCTATCTATCTGCAGCCCAAACATGCTTGAGGAGAAACAAGACATAGCAATAAATCAATTGGGTTTTAGAAAAATTACACAAGGACAGGCAGGAACTTAAGAGGACCTCTTGCTTGGATTTCCTTTGAGCCTAGGACCTACACAACCACACTACATTTTATGACTACTTGAGCCAAGGACTAATCGCAGCACAGCTGTAAAAGGAGCAACACTACATTGTACAATGGCCTCGTCAGTGAAAACCATATGAACTATCAGCTACACCTGCTGATATGATTCCTAAGACATTCTCTTGATATTTATTCCCAGCCCCTTGGACAAAATTAGGAGAAACTTGTTTGCATTGTAGTAAGAAAGAAGTACCAAAAAAAGTTTACTTCTACTAATATGTTTCTATCTTTTTCAAGCTTTTGCGTATTATCCCTAATACAAGACTATTTAATTCCAGAGCATGCCAGCATCATTTTTCAAACTGAACTTGTATTGTGGCAGAGCACATTTCCAGCTTCCACGTTCTTAATCTTAACGAAACATTTATGATGTTTCATCCTCCATGAACAAATAAGACGAATTTAAAAAAAATAACCAACAGCAGACTCTCTGGTCAAGAAGCCAAGATGTCTAGAGAAGCCTCTCAATCATACCATTCAAGTGCATCAAAATTAACCAATGCAGCACGCATGCTCGCAACCTTTAAATCATAATTAGATCAGAATAAATCATACTAACCAGTACGCATGCTCGCAACCTTTAACAAGAGCAGTTTCCTGAAGCACAATCTTATCCAAGCATATAGCACAAATCCCACCATGATTCCCACATGCCCTTTCTCTACTCTCCACTTTACTCTCCATTTCACCCTGAAACCAAAATACCGATAAATTTAATTCACCAATAACTTCAGAAATACCATCCATTTCCCTCCAAAAGCAAAAAGTCCCAAGAAACCAACCAACTTGTACCAAACCAATCTAGCTAACCCAAGGCAGCCAAAACTACCAAAAGGGTCTCTGATTATCTTAAAATCAGCTTTATAAGCTGTAAATGAACTGCAGTACTTCAAAATTAACGGTTTCAACGTACTTGCAATAATATTATATGAATCAGTTACTAAGAATTGCTAAAGTTTTGTTTACTAAGAATTCAATTACCAGACAAAAAATAACAACACGGGATTCATCTACTCCTTCAATTTCTTCTTAATTCTCCGTAATAACAAAAACCCAGAATTTTAAAATTAAAAAAAAAAAAAAAAGCAAAAGAAGAAGACAGAACCGGATCTAAAAGGTCAAGAAAGGAGGAAACTGATCTTGAAGGGAGTGAAGTAATTGGTGACAGTCGATGTTGATGACTGATGTCATGGTTTTTGATAAATTTAATTTAATTATTTACAACAAAAAAATAAGAGTTCATTGCAGTTTTTTTGCTGTACTAATCTAGATTTCTAAATTAAAAATATAATCTAAAGGATTTATAGAGGGAGAGAGACAAAAAAGAAAGGAAAGGTCTAAAGAATGACTCTGTCCAGATTCCTACAGAGAAGGATAGAGGATAAGAGAGAAGATCAAGAGGGAGGACCCTCTTTTGGATCGAAGGGTCCAAGAAGACTGGGTGTTGCTGTGAATGATTTATGATTAATATATGGCGGTGGGTATTTCAATTTTATTTTTGTTTTTTTTTTCTGGTTTCCAAATTTCTCGGGTTGTGCTCCCGACCATACGGTGTCGTGTGGGCATATTCCAAGCACACACGTGTCTCTTCCCTCCTTTCCTTTCGTTTTTTTTTCCGAGTGATTGATATAAAATTATATTTTTATGATAAGAAGTATTTTTGTAGTAATTTACTACCTCAATTAAGATTAATTCTTTTTATTTGATGATTTTAAAAATGTATTTTGATCATTCATATAAAATCAAATATTTTTAATAACTAGATTAATCCTTCAAGATTATAATTATAGAACTATAAATTTGTTTATCTGGTTTTATTAAAGATATGTTATTCATTTTTATTTTTTTTTACAATTTAAATTATGAAATTTTAAAGGTTGAGTTGACTATTAAAGTTTTACAATAAAATAAAAGATAAAAGGAGTCTAATTGGGTTGTTAGTTAGGAGATATGGACCGCATTTCTTAAAACTATTTACAAGATATGAATTTTTAGATAAACAACAAAATTGAAAAGACTATTATTATTAAAGATAAAAGAAAATTATTATTTTTATTATTATTTTTTAGTTTAACATGGGTGTCTGAGCCAGCTTGAGCGCACCTCGACTAATCCCACGGGTCCTGATGTTAACAACCATGTAAGTCTCTAGTGGTCATTATATAAGCAACCACAGGACTCGAACATGAGACCACAGAGGAAGCAAACATTTTAATTCCAAGCTTTTATCACTAGGTCACCATCTAAATGATTATTATTATTTTTATTATTATGATAAATTGTTGATAAAATTCACGTGGCAATTACATCATGTATAGGGTTGAATGGTATGGTAAGCTAAAAATGAAATTGGTGATCAAAGCAGTAGCATGCCGCCGTGTGAGCTTGCTTACGATAGACTTGTGTTATAGCATTTAGGATGATTTTTAAACTATATTTTATTTGAAAAGATATTAAAATAATATATATTTATATTTTTAAAAAATTATTTTTAAAATTAATGCATTAAAACGTTTTAGAAATATAAAAAAATTAAAATTTACAAATTTACGGTGCAAACCAGCCCAAAACGATGGCAAGTTAGGAAAGCACGCTAAAAAAAACACGTGGGGATTCTATTTGGCACGAGTTTTAAGGATGACTTTGAATCGTAACCTCACACGTGGAACCAATTATGACATGCATGAGTAATTAATCAATTACATGATCTCGGTCTTTAAACTGATTAATCACGATAAGCAGGTTCATAACAAGCAACAATCAAATTACTTTGAATTGTTAAATCCAAGTAATAATTTTCCTTGCACGGTGAAAAATTAAATTTAATTATGCACGCGTGAATATGATTTGTAAAGGTTTTTATTATTATTATTATTATTATTAACATGATTGTTTATATCAGATTATATTTATCTTAATTAATCTTATAAATTTTAAAATTAACTATCACATAAAATTTATTATTATTTTCCTTGCTTATGGATGGGATGGTGCTATGCTCTCAAGTGAAATATCATGAAAAAATGACGAATAGAAACGATTATAGGGATTGTGATTTCATTCAACTTTTTAAATAATTTATTAGTCATTGTGATTTATGAGAGAATATTTGATTATTATAAGAGGATAATAAAAAAATACTGAAACAATAAGATAAAAAAAATAAAAATAAAATTATATCTAATAATAATGTATAGAGTAAAGTAATTATTTTTATATCATCATAATAAATAAAATATTTAAAGAGAAAAAATGGGGGAATGAAAAAAAAAGAATCTACCATAGTCCTTTAATTTTATGGTATGTATAATTTAATCCTTAAATCATTTTCTTGCAATCAATCCCTCTTGTATAAATATTTATTTTAATTAAATTGGTCAATTTTTTTATCAAATTAAAAATAAATGAATGGTAAATAATATTAAAAATTGATAAATAATGATTTTTATTCATGGCATTGGAAAAGCTTCTTCCTTCCGGTGGATTTTGCCTTAAAATCAAATTTAAATAGGACAAGAATCAATCCTTGTCATATTCAACACACACCAAACACATCACAGCTTGTAATATCTTGTCGAAAATATACACCATACACATCACACCTGTCCTGTCCTGTCCTGTCCTGTCAAATGTAACAAAAGCTACCGCATACCGGCACAAGTTACGTGTAAAATTTATTAGAGATTAACTTCTGAATTTATTTTTTAAAAAATTATTAATTTTAGTTTAATAAATTTTAAAATTATTAGAGATTTATATGATTATTAATTTTAAAATTTATATAATTAGTCAAAAAAATACATGTAAGCTTTGGAATCATAGTTATTAAACCCGGCCCGGGTTGACCCTGCCAAAGGGCCGGGTCCCGGATTTCATGGGTCAACCTGGGTCAACTCGGGTCAACCCGGATTAACTCAGGAAAATTAAAAAAATTAAAATTTTAATATTTCATATGAAAAAATCCATGTAAATATAGATTTACATATTATGAAGTTTAAAAGAATATTTTAAAAAGTTTTTTATCCCACATTAAAAAGATATTATGTTAAACTTTTAAGTTAAAGTATTTAAACAAAAAAAGTTTTTTAACTCACATTGAAAAAACATAACTTTTTCCTTGGAAACATAGAATATATATACTAATAGGTTTCAAAATTCCACATTAAAAAAACATAACTTTTTTCATGGGAATATAGAGTATATATATGAAAGGACTTCAAATCCCACATTGAAAAGATACTATATTATCCTTTTAAGTTGAAGTATTTAAACCAAAATTTTTTTTATCCCATATTGAAAAAACATTATTTTTTCTTGGGAACATAGAGTATATACACTAATGGGTTCCAAATCCCACATTAAAAAAACATAACTTTTTTCATGGGAACATAGAGTATATATATGAAAGGGCTTCAAATCCCATATTGAAAAGCTATTATGTTATCCTTTTAAATTGAAGTATTTAAAGCAAAAGGTTTTTTTATTCTACATTGAAAAAATATGATTTTTTTTGGAACATAAAGTATATATACTAATGAATTTCAAATCCTACATAAAAAAACATAACTTTTTTTATTGGAATATGAAGTGTGTGTGTGTGTATATATATATATATATATGAAAGCAGTGGCGGAATTAGAGGGGCAAGCAGGGTCCGGCCCATAAAAAACATTTGATTTGTTTAATTTCCTGGACACTAAACGTGAGAAGAAGGAATGAATTTTGTTTTAAATAAGTGGGCCATCCTCATAGTAAATATATTAGTAACAGTGTAGTTATGCTTTGTTTTAACCCCTACATGAAAGAATATAAAGTGCCGTCACTTTTTAAAACCCTAATATAAAATAAAAGATAGATATAAGAAAATAAACGGCAGGCTGCAGGTGGAAAAGCTAAAGCAGACAGTAAACTTACATCTTTCATCAAATAAAATAAGGTAATTAATTATTGATAACCTAAATTTAAAATTTATTTTTATTTTATTTTAGGATGTTTGTTAAGAATTTGATGATATTTTTTTATATAATTATGTTATTTTTGCTTCTTTTTTTTTATATCTTCTAGTTTTACCAAATTTTTTTGAATTCTTGTTATAGTGATGTTTTATTTTTCTAATTAATGTGATATATTTTATGGGTTTATTTTGATTATACTTGGATTTTTTTTTTATGTTTTGTTTTTAGTAGAGCCACCAAGATTATCAATTTTTTATCACAATATATGTTTTGATTTTAGGTTAAACCATGAACAAAATAAGAAGAATTGATTCTTTTTTGAGAAAAAAAGAACAAATATTGATAACTCACAGCCTAGTGAACCAACTCCAATGTGTAATGTTGAAGTTATGGTTGAGCAGCCCCAATCTGCTTCAGTTTACGAAGAACCTGCATTGACTAGTGAACCACCTCCTACTAGAATCGGCATTGCTCATTTAATTAGAGATTCAAGCAATTGTCCTCAAATTTGGGAATACCCGGTTAATCAACAGGATGAAATTCGAAGGGCATACATTAATTTGGGGTCATATCAACCTTTGATGTCTGAAAATCCGCTGACTGGTGAAAAACATCCTTGTCGCTTTCAATCTCATTGGTTTAAAAGTTATCCATGGCTTGAATATTCAGAGAAAAATACTGCATTTTGTTTTTCTTGCTATCTATTTTCAAGTAAGTCATCTGGGAAGTCAGGATCAGACACATTTACTGTTAAAGGATTCAATTGTTGGAAGAAAGTTAATGATGGAGAGCGGTGTGTTTTTTTGACTTATATGGGAAAAGGTCCAAATTCAGCTCACAGGTTTGCTACCAGGTGCTTGGAGAATTTGAAAAATCAATCATGTCATATTGAAAAGGTAGTTAAAAGACAAACTACTCAAGAAATTCTGAATAATCGATTGCGTATTAAAGCTTCAATAGATATTGTTCGTTGGCTCACATTTCAAGCATGTGCTTTTAGAGGGCATGATGAACGTCCAGAATCAAAAAACCGAGGTAATTTTCTTGAAATGATGGAACTTTTAGCATCTTACAATGAGCAAGTAGGAGCTCTTGTTTTGGGTAATGCTCCACAAAATGCTAAATACACCTCACATCAAATTCAAAAAGAAATTTTGCATGTCTTTGCTCGAAATGTTCAGTCTTCAATTCGTCATGAGATTGGTGATGCAAGATTTTGTTTAATTGTTGATGAAGCTCGAGATGAATCCAGAAGAGAGTAAATGGCCCTTGTTATTAGGTTTGTTGATAGAAGTGAATTTATACGAGAACGATTTTTGGATATAGTTCATGTCAAAGATACAACTGCTTCAACTCTTAAGGAAGAGATTTCCTTTGTTTTATCTCATCACAATCTTGATGTTCAAAATATTAGGGGTCAAGGGTATGATGGCGCTAGTAATATGCGTGGAGAGTGGAATGGTTTGCAAGCTTTATTCATTAATGATTACCCTTATGCATATTATGTACATTGCTTAGCTCATCAGTTACAATTGGCTCTTATTGCTACAGCTAGAGAAATATCTGATGTTCACACTTTCTTTCAGAATTTGATCTTTATTATTAACATTGTTAGTGCTTCTTGCAAGCGTAATGATGAGTTACGGGCTTTTCAAGCAGCTACAATTGAGCATCTAGTTGATATTGGTGAGATTGAAACGGGTAAAAGAGTTAATCAAGTAGGTGGTTTGCAACGACCTGGAGATAGCAGATGGAGTTCGCATTTCAAATCAATTTGCAATTTGATAAAAATGTATGGGGCAACTTGCTTGGTTCTTGAAAACATTGCTTTAGATGGATCTACTTATTCTCAACGTGGTGATGCGGCCTTTTCATTTAAGTTGCTAATGTCATTTGATTTTGCATTCTTCTTACATATAATAAAGAATGTTATGGGAATTAATGATGTGCTTTGTCAAGCATTGCAACAAAAATCTCAAAACATTTTAAATGTTATGCATTTGGTGACTAGCACAGAGACTTTAATTCAGAAGTTAAGAGATGATGGTTGGGAAACTCTTTTAGAAGAAGTGACATCATTTTGTAAGCATCAAGACATTGAAGTTCCTGATATGGATGCTTGTTTTTCTAGTGTGGGACGATCTCGTCAAAAACAAAATCAGTAACAGTTAAGCATCACTGCCGAGTTGATATATTTACAGCTATCATTGATCAGCAATTGCAAGAGCTAAATAACAGATTCAATGAGCAGGCAATCGAGCTTCTTAAATTGAGCACAGCTTTAGATCCTAGAAATAGCTATAAATTATTCAATGTTGAAGATATATGCTTACTTGTTGACAAGTTCTATACTGAAGATTTTTCTGACCAAGAAAAAATTCATTTGAGATTTCAGTTGCAACATTATGAGCTTGATGTACCCAATCATCTAAAGTTAAAGAATATGTCATCGATTGCAAATTTATGTCAAGGATTGGTTGAAACAGAAAAATCAACAATTTATCCACTCATTGACAGGTTGATTCGGCTTATCTTGACTCTTCCTATTTCGACAGCAACTACTGAACGAGCTTTCTCAGCGATGAAGATTGTTAAAACAAGACTTCGCAATCGGATGGAGGATGATTTTCTTGCAAATTATTTGATTGTCTATATAGAAAAAGAAATTGCTGAAAGATTCCCAATTGATATGACAATCGATGATTTTATTCTATGAAAGAACGACGAGCACAATTAAAATAAATATGTAAGAATTATTATTTATTATTTTATTTCAAAGTTTATTAAACATAAATAATGCTTCGTTTTAGTTAATGTTTCTTATATACTTTGTATGTTTGTATTTAATAGGTACAAAGATTATTATATATTTTGTAAAATGTTTTTTTAAATAAAATTAAATCAAGCAGTTTTTATTTTATTTTTACAACTTATATATAATAAATTAAAAAAATATATTATATTTTTTGGCCCCCTCTAACAAATAATCCTAGCTCCGCCCCTGTATGAAAGGGCTTCAAATCCCACATTGAAAAGATACTATGTTGTCCTTTTAAGTTGAAGTATTTAAACCAAAAGGTTTTTTTATCCTACATTGAAAACACATGATTTTTTTCTTGGGAACATAGAGTATATAAACGAAAGGGCTTCAAATCCCACATTGAAAAGATACTATGTTATCTTTTTAAGTTGAAGTATTTAAACCAAAAGGTTTTTTATCCCACATTGAAAAAACATAACTTTTTTCAAGGGAACATAGAGTATATATACTAATGGATTTCAAATCCCGCATTTGAAAAAAAAAAAAAAAACCAGGTCTTGTCCGAGTTCACCAGGGTTTGGCTGGGCTGTTGCCACAGCCGGTCTTTTATTAAACCCGGACCGGTCCAGCCACCGGGTTGACCCGCCGGGCCGGGCAGGGTTTAATAACAGTGTTTGGAACACCACTTTAATAAATAATAATAAAAAAGTTATGTGTGCACTTGGGCTGACTGGCGTCTTTTCCTGGGCTTTCTTCAGCGTCCTATAGAGAACACAACTCGTAACCGGGCTCATAGCCCAGCTTCCAACATGGCCTTCAAATGAAATCAGTAATTTTTCCAGTGCTGTGCACAAAGAAGAAGCGTGGAGCAGAGAAGCCTAACACGGGGTGTGCTCTCTCACAAAACTCTAGAAAGTAAAAATGGGAGAGGGAGCAAACCAGGCAGAGCAGCAAACCCAAATAGAAACAACACCGGAGACTGTTGATGCTTTACTTGAGGTAACATTTCTCAATACCCAATTCTCCATTTTTTTTAAGGAAACCGTTTTTTTAGCCCATTGCTCTCATTTTTCTTTTTCTTTTTTCAGGCTGCTAGATATGATGACATTGAGGATATTGCAAGGTTAGCATCTTCTGGGGTTTCTCTTGATTCTAAAGATTCGCTGGGAAGAACAGTTTGTCATAGTTTCGTGTATCTTTTGTTTCTTCTATTTTAACTTTCTATTTTGCTTTTGTTGCTTTTTTATTATTATTATTCTGTTAACGAGCATTTATATAACGATTCATGAGGCAGTTGTTGCAACACTTATTTCGAAGTTTATGTGTTATGTTTTTTTTTTTTTTTTATATAAGCACAAGGTTCTCTAATTCTCATTCATCCCATGTAGGCATGTATTCTTATTCTACTTGGGAAACTCTTATTCAATCAATCTCTATTCATTTATAAAACCAGTCGATTCTTGATGCTATTTGGCTTTCAAACTAATGGGTTCCTAGTTGTAGGAATGCTGTAATATAACTTGCAATAGGAGATGAAGTTTCGTAGCTCTTTTGGGTATATAATTTTGTGTTAAGGTGATGTTATGTAACATTGTTTCTTGTCCTTTATTTTTTCCTTTATGATGGTGAAAATATGAAGTGAAATGTATCTGAAACAGTTTTTTTTACTATTATTATTAAGAGAATGGGAGAGATTATATCAAAGAAAATGCAAGAATAGCGTTGGTCTGGAACCACTGCATAAAATTTTCAGAGAAACAGAAATTTTGAAAGTGAAGCTATATACATGTTAGAAATACGGTTCCATAACCAAGCCACACCAGCTTCTGCCAACGAACCTGCAATGATGCTCGCAAATAGACTGAATAAACACAGCTTCCTTAAGGACAAGCGTGCTTCATTTTTATTTTTATTTTTGTTCTAGGTGTTGTTAGTTCCTAATTCATCTTGCTATAAGTTTCTAAAGATATGGCTTGTTTTTTTAATTTTTATGTCTGTGATTAGACGTGAAGAATTTTGGTTTTGATAATCAAAATGGCTAACTGAAGGGGCACAGTCTTTTGATGAATTGGGTTTTTGAGAATTGTTGATTGTCCTCATATTATTGTAGTTTGAGTTTGCTTTTTTGGTGAGTTTTGCATGGTTTAATGGATGTCTGACTTTGCTTCACTGATTTGTGATTGCAGCACTCCATATGGCTGCAGCCAATGGACATCTTGACATTGTGGAGTATATTGTCAGTCAGGGAGTGGTAAGAGTTCATCGTTGATTTTCCTTTTCAAGTGTCTGGGGGCTGGGGGTTTTGGGTGGAGGCGGGTGCTGTGGAAAGGGCACACAATTGCAATTCTTGGGAGCATTTGTAGTTATATTCTTTGACGTATGTTCCTAGTTACTTATTTTCTTATGGCTTCAGCCTCTAAATTAGTCGCATTCTTTTCCTAGTCTTAAATTTACTTAGACATACTGTTCTATTGTAGCCTTGACTAGCAGATGTTCTACGGTATTATCTTCCTTCTTGCATTAGTACTTTGCTTCCATTGACATAGACCATAAAGGATTGGAGCATGTTCGTTTTTTTTTTCTGTCCCTGGATTGGATCCTGATTGTAAATGCTTTGGTAAGACCTGTCAAATATTGGAAACTTCCATTGAACAGGATCTCAATGCTGCCAATAAGGAGAAGAATACAGCTCTTCACTGGGCTTGCCTCAATGGTCATATTGAGGTAATTATCATTGTCACTTCCAAAAGCAGTTTTGTTATGCAACATCTTAGGTTTTTTTTAACAAATATAGGGTTCTGTAGGTGGTTAAGAAATTGATTCTGGCAGGATCGAGTTTAGGCTTTCTAAACAGGTATGTATTTTGAACCTGTAACCTTGAGCTGGTTCTCTTTTTGTCTATCGTGGATGCTAACATTCTCAAATCTACAACTGGATGATTTTCAGCCATGAACGGACCCCAATGGATGAAGCTGTTACTCGGGAAAAAATGGATGTTATTGATGCAATTAATGCAGCTGTGGCACAACTGGAACTTGCTGGTGTTGCAGTTTCCTAGCCTAGGATTTCTCTCATAAATGTAATCCATTAATATTTTTACAGGTGCATCTTTTTTGTCATGGATTGTGTGCTTTAAATTTGAATATCTTGGTTCAAATGCTGTGGCTGCTGCTGTCCTTTGACTCCTGCATAAATTTTTGAGACATAATTTATCCGGTTCGATCCTTATTTTGTGTGTGGATCATTTTAGGATGACAAAGATGTAAAAGGTGGCTGTCCTAGTTTCTGAAGATGTTGCGACAGAATTTCCTAGTGAGAAGCATCTTAAATTATGCCTGGCACTAAATGGTGATGCTAGTGGAGGAATAAATGAAAATGATTCTCACTTCTTGATGTCTTGAGATTCATCTAATCTAGGGAGACTTATTTTCATAAATTTATTATCACTTGAATTTTAGTGTTTTTTTAAATGGTTGTTGGTTTTGGATTTATACAAATTAATCTTTAATTAATTATTAAATTGTTATTTTTTTTTTAATTTTACCCTTATTTTAAACCAAATTAAGTTCTTGAAGTTCGGTGTTTTTTCTATAAAAAGTTTTTGGTTGTGAATTTTTTCAATTTAATCTTTAATTGGTCCTAAACTTTGATTTCTTTTGTGATTTTACTCCATATCATGCAATTAACTTTGTTAAAATTAAATTTGGTCCTCTAAAATTTTAATCTTCTCAATTAAATTTAAATTGGCATTCCAAACTTAATTTTTCACTAGTTAAGTCTCTAATAAAATTAATTTGATTTTTTTAAAGTATTATTAAGTCCTTGCATTTAATTAAATTTTTTAATTTGACTTAAATTAATTTTTAAACATAGCTAAACTTTTAATTTGACTCATAATTAAATTAAATTGGTCTATTAAAAATCTAATTATGTCTTTGAATTTAATTTTTATACAGATATATCTAAAAATTATTTAATTTAACCTTAAATTTATATTATCTTTTCAATCTTGGATATAATAGAGTATGATTAAGCTTTCAATTTTGTTCAGAATTTTAGTTTGATTTTTTTTTTAATATAACTGGAACCTTTCTTATCTAGCTTTTGCCAAATGGTATATTATTATTGGTTTTTTTATTTTTTTTACAAAGAGAAAAAATAAGTTTAGAAGAATAACCGAAAAATACTCACCAAACATCCGCTTCCTGCATCCCTTGATCCTACTACCGACTCTCAAGCTCTTAAAGATCCCAAATGGTGTGCTGCCATGGATGATGAGCTTGCTGCTCTTGCTCGCAACCGTACATAGGTTCTTGTCCCTCCTTCCAGTCATAATATTGTGGATGGGAAATCATTCAGAAGTTCTGGATGTGGATGATTTACTTGTAACTGGGAATCGTTCTCAGTCCATTCAGAAGTTCGTTGACACTTCTTCTCATCACTTTTCCCTAAAGGATCTTGGTCCCTTGAGCTACTTCTTGGGTGTTGAGGCCATTTCCACTTCTGATGGCATGTTTTTATCTCAAAATAAATATGTTCGTGACTTGTGGGCAAAGTTTCATTTAGAAGGCATAAAGGATTCTTCCACCCCAATGTCTTCAACTGGCCATCTAACTCTCAACGATGGTTCTCCTCCAGCTAATGCCACTCAATTTCGGAGCTTGATTGGTGGACTTCAATATCTCCAGCTCACTCGTCCCGATATTGCTTTCGCCGTCAACAAACTTGCACAATTCATGCATGCCCCAACTCAAACTCACTGGACTGCAGCTAAGAGGTTGCTCTGTTACCTCAAACATACAATACACTTGGTCTCAATTTACGACGTCAACAACCTTTTGATCTTCGAGCTTATTCCATTGTCGATTGGGCTGGCGACCATGATTCTTACAAGTCTATCACTGCTTTTGTTCTTTTTCTTGGTGGCAATCCAATCTCTTGGTGTTCATAGAAACAAAGGACGATATCTCGTTCTTCGACAGAGACAGAATATTGTGCTGTCGCTTCTACCGCTGTTGAAGTCACTTGGGTTTCTCATCTCCTTTCTGAGCTTGGTATCACTCTTCAACAATCTCCCACCATTCATTTTGATAATTTAAGTGCCATATATTTGTGTGTTAATCCCCTATTCCACAATCGAATGAAGCATGTCGCGTTGGATTACCATTTTGTTAGGGAAAAAGTTGCTGATGGTTCTCTCAAAGTTTATCATGTTATACTCACTCCCAGTTGGCTGATGTTCTTACAAAACCTCTCTCCAAAAGTCAGTTCCTTTATCTTCGATCCAAGATTGGCATTTCAGATGGAATTGCCATCTTGCGAGGGCGTATTGAAGCTCAATCATAGGAGAGCTATTCTTTAGCTGTTGTTATCTTTCTATTCAAATTTTTGTTTTGATTGTAACTTACTTGACCATATTTTGTGGGATATTCTTTGCAAACTGTTTGGGATGTTTATGATCTATATAAATCCCATTCAATGTGTCAAATAATAAGATCATTTTTATTCAGAAATTACTTCTCTTAAGGTCTCACAGAGATGGAAGGTAACTGGTTTGAATGGCCAAATTACAAGTTTCATGTGCTTTTCTCATTAAATTTAGATTTGTAGATGTAATTAGCCAAATCATAAGCGTCTTAAAAGTTTTCTATTTGTCTGGGTTGAGAATCCGAATTTGAGCATTTCAATTTCTGGACGCCAGGTTTAAGTTTTCTGCTGATGCGCTATAGCATTTACTGGTAAGAATCACCAAGTATACGTGATAATTTTTAGTGTGATTATGTAGGGATTCCTTTCACTATGGGATGCTGCTTAAACAGAATTCAGAGTCTCAAATGGGATTCTCGCCATTGATTTGTGGTGGGACTTGATTGAACCTACAAATCCAATGGCGCGGATCATTCGATTTCCTTAATTTTTGGTGTATAGGCATAGAATTAAGGTAACTGGTAAGATCGTCAGCACTGGTTTAAAAACTTCTTATAAAAAGAAACCATGACTAAAGGTAGCTAGCTACCCTGCTAAACATTGCTGACCCAAAGATCCTTTTCCAATTATCATAAACAAAGATCGTCTCCAAGCTTACTTGTGTTCATGTAGCTGAACACTCTTCACCTTTAGAGTTGCTGAAAGTGTTCCTCGTCATTTTTGTCCGAAATAAACAAATGGGTCATGCACATCCCGATTACCATTCTATGGCATGAAAGCAGTTCCTGTTTCAAGAAAAAAAACCAAAGCAATTTTGGCCTCCATCGCTGAGATTTGATTTATCTCACTGCTAGCTAGTGATTACGAAATAGGGACATAATAAGAGATTCCATGGCACGTTTACATAGAATACAGTATAAATATAAGTGCAATTGAGCACTAAAAATCATGTTAATTATAATGATACTGCTAAGTGGTTTCTAGAACATTTCATGTGCCATTGCATAAGAGCACCAAGGGTATCAATGATACCAACTTTAACAATATTCTATGCCAACCCTTAATATATTGATATGGAATAAGACTGCAGATTAATGTTCTTCTTTTGTGTTTACCAGTAGTTTTCTCCATCTTCCAATCATTATCGGCATGCTTCGTTAATTCTTTCTCAAAAAGTTTCGGCTGGCTAATATAGTTGGTTCAGATCGGAGTTTCTCACTGTTTCGAGTGTTTTCATTTGTTGCAAAACAGCTATTTCAAAATTGAGAGCAGATTCTATCCAGAACATCAGTCTCAGTGTCACTTCCAAACCTAAATAGTAAAACCCAAATACTGGAAACTGGTCACGTCCATGTACAAGAATCGAGCCTTAGAGAGCTTTTTTTACCCCATTGGAAGAAGCTTTCAGTCGGAATATTTCTTGGACCACCTTCAACATATTGAGATTAAATTCATTTTTTTCGTAAAGAAGTTCAAGTAAGCCAGTCATCTATACTAAAACTAGAGGATTCTTGAAATTAATTTACTCCTCGAGACCTGGCCTGGAATCTTGAACCATAGTGGCTAAAAAGAGAGGACGCTACTTCACTCATTAACCATGTACAAACTCCTCAAGTCCTTTAATTGAAAGAAGTATACAGATATGGTTTCAAAACACGCAACTTCCTTGTAGCTCTTGTCTCCAAAGAGAAAAACGAACTAATAGCTAGAGCTTTTAGCTTTATTTTATTCAATTAATCACGGAAAACAGAAAGTCTATATCACAACGTGTTTTTACTTCCCTAAATTAAAAGGGTTTGCTTTTAATAATTCTAAAAGAAAAATGATGGCTTTTTAACTAAGTATCGGCTCTACTTGCAGGGCAGAGAAATGGCATGGAGAGAATCTAATGGATTGATGTTTGAAAGAGACAGCGTACCTGTAATCTCAGAACCTGGAATTTTATTGGTATTGGATTCCTAAGCACAGTTCACAAAGAATGTAATCAGAAAACTTCCTTCTTTTGATTGAGTGATCAGAGTACCTGAAATACGAATTTATCAAAGACTTCGTTGTTGCTGGTGGTGGTGTAAATGCTGTCATGTGGTGCGGCCAGAATGATGGAATTTTCAAAAAGCCATATCCTATTTGACATTGTGTACGTAATAAATAAAATTAAAGAACCATTTTCAGAAATCTTCGCCTTTGAAGTATTGAAGAATCACAGCATTTTTCTATCTGCAAATGTATCAAGAGTAAGTTCCATTACCGTTTCAGGAAACTGCCACTTTGCATATGACCGACTTCAGATCACATCTGTAGTGCCTGGAACTCAAACCTGCCACTGCCACTGCCACTGCCACAATTCCACTTGACAACCCATCAAACACCATTGGAAATACAAAAAATGTATCCAACCGGCCCATTGTCAACCGGCCCATTATTATATTATAATTATTATAATTATAATTATATTATATACGCCTTTCACTTTCCCCATATTTAATATATTATATTATAATTATTATTATATTATATTATAACATATACTAAAAATTAAATCAAACGCTACACTGTCTCTTCTTTTTTTATTAAGTTTTTTTTTTTAATCTCGGGTTTGATGGGTTAGCCTGATTTGACAAATTAACCCGGATTTTTTTAATTAATTTTTTTCATTTAGTTTAGTTTGTTAATGTTAAAATTTTTTATATTTAATTATCAAACTTTCATGACATGTATCTCGGGCTTGACGGGTTAACCCAGTTAATTTTGGGTAAACCCGTCAATTTTTTTTTCTATTTAGTTATCAAGCTTTCATGACGTGAATCCCAGATTTGACAGGTTAACCCAGTTAATTCAGTTTTTTTTTCGTTTTCTTCATTAGGTTTTTTTCTTCCTTATAATTAATATATTTAATTATCACACTTTTATGATATGATTTTATAGCCAAACTCACATCCAATGCTCTTGAGTCCGGTGTTGCAACCAGACTCACTTGAACTTAAATCGTGTAAGTTTAATATTATTATTAATATTATAAATAGTATTCTTGGGTCAAGCGTTGCAGCTAGACCGAAGGCTTTTAGGTATATTTTTGCAAAAAGACCTAACACTCTTAGATCTTAGTCTTTTTTAATATTTTTTATTCAAGAAAAAAAAATTAACCCGTGGCGTATGCCTTTGTTTTTTTTCCTTTTTCTTTTTCTTTTTAAGCCTTTTACTGTGAATAGCACGGTGCAGTCCACAGTGAAAAAACTTATGCCTTTAGTTTATTTTTTTTGTCTATAATTTCTTAATATTAAATTTTTTCTGTTTACTTATCAGGCTTTCATGACACGGATCCCAGGTTTGATGATTTAACCAAGTTGATTCAGATTTTTTTCTTTTTCTTCATTAGTTTTTTCCTTCATGTAGGTATTTTTCTCTTTGCTTTTTTCTTTTTAATTAATCTTTTTTTTTAAATTCAGTTCATTAATATTAAATCTTTTTTCTATTTAGTTATCACACTTTCATGACACGAATCCTAGGTTTGACGAGTTGACTTTATTTGGCGAGTTAACCCAGTTAATTTAGATTTTTTTTCTCATTAGTTTTTTTTTCTTTCTGTTGGTTTTTTTTCTTTATTTTTTTTAATTAATATATTTAATTATCACACTTTTATGACACGACCTTGCAGCCAGACCTACATCCAAGGCTATTGGGTCTGGTTTTGCAGCCAAACCCACTTAAACTTGGGTCATGCAAGTTTAATGTTATTATTAATATTATAAATATTATTCTTAGGTCAGGCGTTGCAGTCAAACCCAAGACTCTTGGGTATAGCTTTGCAGGAAGACCTAACACTTTTAAATCTTAACTCTTTTTATTTTTTTATGTAAAATAAATTGATCCGCGTCAAGCGGGTATGTAACTAGTATATATATATAATTAACGTCGGAGATTCTTCTATGTCAAGAGAAGATGTCTACAAATAAATAAATAAAAATACTTTACAGCTCGAAGTTAATTCCCTTCGTTTCTCTCCGGCCATTCAACAAGAAAGAAAGCCGCACTCCACTTGGTATTCCATGTTTTCATGCTTTACATTTCCATGATGGGGGATGCAATAAGCTTATAATTCACTATCTCTGTAAGAGGGATGAAAACGCGTAAGCCAAGATGCGCTCAAAAACATCAAAATTCAACTTCTACCAATAGAATTTCAAAGCAGTCGGTATTGAGCCCTTGAAATAAGGAGCCTTGAAATCCCGGTGTCATCGACCACAGAAAATGGTGAACAAAGAGTAGTGACACCACTGCAACTCCGAGAAAAATCATCACTCTTCACATGCACATATCCTATTGGCTGCCCATCTGATATGCGTTGACATGTCCATTACGCACCAATGCATGCGAAAATAAACTTTCCACAACTTGAACTATTTATTTATAACCCTATTGTAATTAAAGACTTCAGTTAATCGTGTGTGCCTTGTAGACCATTCCTTTCATCGTATATCGATGCACAAGCAATAATACTAGAGCTTCACATTCCTAACATATAAGCTCTCTACTGGGAACGAATTAACAGTGACTACTAAAAATCATAGCAATAATCTTATGCTAAAATGTATGTGTATTTATTATTTTTTGGAAAACCAAACCAGCTATTCCTTTTGTGCTAAAAGTTGGCAACTGTAGAGGAAAATGATGCACACTCGAGACTAATTGCAACAAATTGGCATCTGGGAGTCAAGAAAATCAGAAATTTAAAGCGAAAGTGAGGTAGGGCTACAGGCTATGTGAATGAAACCATCATAAGTGATTGAAGGGAAAAAAGAAGAAAGAAACCTTGATTAATTAGGAAAAGAAATGAACGAGGATACAGACAATAAACGAACCACAGCACGACAAAGGCTAGCGCAAGTAAATCATGATGAAATTCCTGTCCACAGTCGATCAACAGTTTGAATAAAAGTCATGTAAATCTAGCAACAGTAACCACATTAAATATTTCCACAAATAAAAACAAAGAGACAGGATTTGTCAAATGATCAAATCAAATTAAAAGCAGGTCAAACATCTTTCACAATGTCAGTGATCAGTATATTCCAAAATGAAATGCATTCCCCTAACAATAACATCCCATGTGCTGTGAAAAGAAACAAATCCATGAGCTTTTGCATCAAGTCTGTGTTTCTTACATGATGCTTTTAAAATAATATTTTAAGATAGAAAAATTTGATGAGTTTTTTTGATGAGTTTGTATCATGCAATTACAAAAGCTCTCTTAAACATGCCAGATAAGCATTCCAAATAAGTATTCACAGGTGCACCTCCAACAGTAATGCATTAGTCTAATGGCGTGCTCCAATAAAGTTCAAAGAACTGCTAACAACAAAAGCAAAAACCTACAAAACCAACCCCACACATCTGGCTACCGCATCAAAACCATAAACCAGACCTCGCACTCTCACCCTGCAGTTAATTTTCTCTTGGGGTTGCTACCCCTATTAGACAACTATATATGCAAAAAAGAAAAATAGCGGGAACGTTTAGCATCGACAGGATAGAAGCAAATAACTTTTATTCCTCACCCTTAATCTGGATGTAGATATATTACAAGACACGCACCATGCACGCCATATGTGCATTCCTACAAACCCTAACCCCTCAGCTCCTATGTTTTACCTATGCAAAGCATTTTGACAACAGTTTAGTTACCGTGTCTGTCTTGTACCAAGGACACTCAACATCGATCACAGCCCTTCTCCCTAGTATCTAGCTTCTGCTGTTTCAGTTAGTTTTCTTATTTACAAGGAAAATTCAAAGGACATGATGATAAGTTCCTCCTGCAGGATCTAAACACGGGTAACAACCATGCAAAAGAGGATCTTCGTTGGTGCTAGTCAGACATAAAATACAGTGATTCCTCCGGTAAAATTAGTTATGCGAACACCTCTTTCAAGTGAGAATGACTACTCTACTTTTTGCCAAACAATTGCCATTCTATTCAGCAAGACATGTCATTTCAAAAACGTAATACTCACAAGCATGAATCCAAGAAAATGATCAGTCAGCCCGTAAATGACACTTCCGAACAAAAATATCCAAAGAAAATGACAACATATTTAAACAAAGTGTATTTTAAAACAAGCTAAAAAGCCTATCGATGCAACAAGAGAATTCATCATACCCATTACATGGAGATTCACAATATGCTAGGAAAAAAATGCCCCCAGGTGGCCATGTTAATGTTTTTGATCATTCAAAATGAAACACAATGTGCATCCACAGATCTCAAAACCACCACTAATCCTTCAACCAAATAATTAGCACAAGAATATGTTTCAGTACCTCTCAAGTACATAGGCATAATGCTGCCATCTGCTGTAAATACGAGGTGTCCACTAAAGTATGACACGAAACAATCTTTCATGGGACTGCTGTTGTTCCATACATATACATGATTTACAAAAAGTGGCATGCAGCTTATCAAAAACAATAATAATATTACATCTAAGAATATGTAAAGAAGGAAAGATAATGATCCACACGACAAAATCTATCTATTTATAAACAATGCTAAGAGATCTAATGGGGGACAACATGTCAGCGCGCGGAAAGGAAAAGGCCAAGCATGGATTAAAATACATACCAACTCTTTAATTAATCCATACTAGCCAACAACTGTACACAAGATTGTAGCCAAAAGGATAAGTCAGATACATCTGAAGCATCTCAAGGAATGAAGTATCATTACAAGCCGAACAGACATCCAGGACAGTAATTAACCCGGTGGGCAGAAATGACACCACCACCAGATTGACAACACAAGAAAGCTCACATAGTTATATAGAATATTGTTCAAATATTCTATACATTGCATGTTTCATTATAATTGGACAAATAAACAACATCACGAGGCAATAATTCAATTATCTACACCAAAGACGTTTTATTAGCAGGTTCAGTTCACTAAACCATGGTTTAAGCACACAAGGAGTGCATGAATGATTCCAGAAACATATGCAGACCTTAATAGGTTAAACTCTAAAAGATGATATGAAGGATAGAACAATTTTAATATGCTAATTGAGGGGGATGCGTTTCAAATACCAGGATAACAGAAGCAACAAGTACACCATATGATTCATGTGTGCATGCAATTCCATGGTTGTCTGCATTACAAAAATGTTACAGGTAGCGAAGTGGGAGGAAAAGGACATCCATGTTATGCTCTTTCTTGTTTGGCAATAAATGATAGTGACATGGCAACTACTTCTCATGCTAAAGTCTAAAGCAGCACAATAATGACGATTTCCACATTTACTTCTAGCTGATGGAACCAAACTAACCCAAAAGGAAGTAACCAGTGCAACAAATTGTTAGCCAGCAACCAGGAAAGTACAGGATTGCAAGTTAACAATGGAGGAAAGAAAAATAATCACACTTAATTAGTCATATGGGGAAGTTTTAGGACAAGATAAGTTCCTTACTATGGGTAAAGCATGAGTGGGATTTTGAATCCAGGCGAGACAAATTGCTACATATAAAAAGTTAAGTTCATACCACGATGCCTCTTGATGATGCATTATACTTTACACTGTAGATCTCACCTTTATAATACAAAAATTTAACTAACCAAAAGAGCAAGGAGACGGAAAGATTAAAAAGAAGGCTACAACTTCAAGAAAACAAACAGATTTTTTTTTTCATCGCAGTTTCAGAACTAATACATCTGGTGGAATAGGATTTTTGAAATTTTATTAACTATCTTTTCTAAAATTTGATACAGGAATTCTCTACTAGTGAGATAAGGCAGCTTCTTTGCTATGTGAGGATCCTCAAAGTGCAATTACAAAAGGCAAGTAGAATTGAGGAGCGAGAATGCTAAAACCAAGAAGCTGAAAATTTCAAAGATGGAACATATGTTACTAAGGTACAAATTAAGGGGCAACTTACCAAAACCCTATTGATAATAATTAGCGGACCTAAGAAAAATTAGACAAGAATGTTACTCCTTCATAAACCTTAATTTATTG
The DNA here is from genome assembly GCA_007827005.2 of Populus simonii. NCBI lineage: Eukaryota > Viridiplantae > Streptophyta > Magnoliopsida > Malpighiales > Salicaceae > Populus > Populus simonii. The sequence goes on from CM017464.2 coordinate 28,417,013, forward strand.
GATTTCCAAAGGCCGAACCTCCTAGTAACCCTCCAGCAGAAGCACCATAAACATCTGAAGGATCGAGAATCGGGGAAGAAGAGGCCCCATGTCTCCCTGCGCCGCCGCCGCCGCCGCCGTTAGCAGCACCCAAATGCAATTCAGATATATTAGGGAACCCATCTCTTGTTTCAACTCCTTGGTCATATAGAAACCCTTTGAAAACATGACCACCAATCTTCACCACAGCCTGATACGCATACTGGTCTTCACCATCTTCCACTGCTGTCACTCTAACACACCTAAAAACTGCTGGTGCAGTTACTTGCACCGGTAATCTCTCTTTAAAACCTGCATCTGCAAACATAATTCAACAAAAACCCTAGTCAAAATTTCACGTTTACATAAACAACCCTAAACCTTTCTCTAAAGAAAGGAAAAAAACAATAATAGTAAAATGTTAAACTCAAAAACCTTGGTGACTAGAACTCGTGTCATAGCTCCTTGGAGGAGTCGTATTAGAAGTGGAAGTATGAGAAGTAGTAGTGGCTTGAGAGTTTATAAGCCTAGGTTTCTTGGAACCAGAAGTAGACCCAGTGGAACCAGCACCACCACCAGCAGTTGCTATAAGCTGACGCTCTCTCCTCCTCGCAGCCGCTACCCACGTGCTCTTCACATGAGTAGCACAATCAAAACCACGGCTTTTACAACACGTCCTACACCTTCTATGGCTACAATCTTTCTTCGCTTGGTTTCCACAATCCTCACACGTAGTTGTAGCAGACGATGATGAATTCCCTCCAAGATTTCCACTACCATTACCTCCACCATTTCCACTTTGTAGTAGAAGATTCGCTGTTGAAGAACTATTGTGATGATCAATAATCGAAGGGGTGGTGTCAGAAGCTTTCTTGATATATTGAGTGCCTTGGTTTTGCCAAAACTGATGAATTCCACTAATCTTGTTTCGACCATTATGCAACAAATCTTGATCATCCATGTTTTGTGGCGTAAGACAAGGCGTTGATGTAAGGAGTGGAATGACACCAACACCCACCCCAACACCAAGAGCTGTAGCATTGGAAGCATTGATTGGATCTGCTGTTGAAAGATTGATTTGCTCATGATGCTGGTGGTGGTGGTGGTGGTGGTGGTGGTGGTTGAAGGGAGCAGCAGGAGCCACAACGAAGACATCGCGAAGGCCCACCATGCCTATATCTGGAGGGAGGTTGTAGTTGATGGACATGGATGAGTTAGGCCATGTTGTACCGGATGCTTGGCCGGCGGATGCATCAGCGGCGGTGGGACCGGCATTGAAGCCGAGTGAGAGGTCGTCTGGACCAGCGGTACGGATACCGGAGGAATTAGAGGTGGCCCAGTCAGCAAAGGCACCGGTGTCTGATAGGAGCTGCCTAATCCTTGTAGTAGCCACAACTGATAATTTTGTAAGAAATAAGAAAAAAAAATATTATATATATGTATGTATGTTATGTAAGTAAATAACTAAATATACAAGATGAGTGCGTTTTTATGATAATTATAGAAGAGAGAGAAGGGAGGATAGATTAGATTTTTAGAAGGGGAAACTAAATCCAAGGATGTGTGTATGTAGGTGTTATGTGATCGAAGTGGGGTCAAGAACTCTGAAATTGTATCAGAGAAAGGGAGATTTGTTGAGAGAGAGAACAATAGCAGAAAGAAAGAGATCTTGTTTGTTGGGGTGGGCTTTGTTATTCTTTTCCCTTCTTTTTTTCTCGAAGTAGGACTGGTTGCTGCTACAGTCGTGGCCTGCTGCTGCTGCTAGGCTCTGGGGTTTCTGTTGGTAGAGTAGTATACAGACAATAGTAACACTGAACACAACTGTCACTTTGGCTTTTGTGAGAGCAAGAAATAAATAAATAAAATGTTGGGGCCTGGGAGGGGGAGATGACTGAGTTTTCTCTGGAAGATGGGGCAGTGAGAAAGAGAAGTAGAAGAGACTGATGAGGAGGAGAAGTAAAAAAGAAAGCAATAACGACCCTTTACTAAGCTCTAGTATCTCTTTGTTGTGTTATAAGATACATTTAGTAGTAGTAGTAGACAACACTAGTATTTGTTGTCTTGCCGACCCCCCCCTCTCTCTCTCTCTTCATAAGATCATCATCTTCTTCACTCAGTTCTCTCTCTGTCTCTCTCTCTCAATATGGTTTTCCTAGAAAGCGAAAAAATGTGGTGGGTTCCTCTCGACCTCTCTTTCTTCTCTCTCAATACTATAAGAGTTATTGTGACATTATTATTGGAGAGAGTGAGAGAGATAAAAGGGTTCAAAGACTTTTGTTCTCTGGTTTTTGTAATTTTATGAGGCTCTAAAGTCACATGACACCTTTCATTCACTCTGGGAAACTTCTTCTCTACCCTCGGAGTATCACTGTGCCATGCGCTCTCCACTCTCTCTCTCTGCGCGTGGATGTGCTTCCACCATATCACGTCGTGAGTGGAATGAAGAGGGTGGAGGGCAGGATTCTAGTCCTTTTGTCGAGCGTTGACGATGGGATAAGGCCAGTCTTTTTTTTTTCTTCTGGTTTATGTGGGTGTTTGGGTTAGCTTGCGCGTACCACGATTAATCTCATGGCTCACTGAACACCTTGCAAACTCAGTGAACATGTAAGACATCACAAAGATGACAAACATGCACATGAACATGAAGACTCGAATCTAGAAAAAGCAGCAGGAGGAGACAAGCCCCTCCTACCACCGCCGGGCAGTTTTAATTCATATGATCAGTCGTGCATTGAAACCTGTGATTAGGTGATTTATTGTGAATTAACTGAGGCACACGCTCAGGATAATTACGGGAAAACTTGTGCTATGACCCTAATAGCACAAATCCATGTGAATAGAAACAACTCATTCATCGATTAGTGCCATTTTAGTGTAGTAGTTGCTTTCATTTTGGTTATGATTTTTACTGTGGTTGTATTTATAATTATTGTTAAGATTGAAAGATGTTTGTGGCATCTAATCTTAACACCACTCAAAAGCCATTTATAAAAAATCCAAAAACTTTAATTTGTGGCGTTTCGATTCTGCTGTTTAAACAGCTTCCAAAACATTGCTTGTCATAATTTTAAAATTCTTAGAAACGTTTTTATTTGGATTTTGGAAGAGAAAACTCGAGAGGACAGAAGCCCTAATGAGTTTCCTTGCTTGAGTTAGGTGTGGTTAAGGTATCTCTTATACCTGGATCGTCGGTGGGGGCCTTAAATCTTCATTTAACATTAATTAGGTCATTGCCAACATAATTATTATACACTTGACTAGGTCTATATAATGGATGTTTTTAAAGCGGTGATCATTGCTGTTAAAATCATGAATTGATTCATAAAATTATACTATTTAGTATATAAATTCAAATTAAAAACTCAACAATTAATCAAATCAGACAATCGTGTATAATTATGCAAAATGTAGACTTTAAGGCCAAAATCTACCATGGACTTTCTACGAACATGTTTTCCACACCATCTTCTCTGTTGCCTCTCAATCCCATAGCAAGACCTTGTAATAACACTAACCCCTTTTCACAATCTTCTCCAAGAGTCACAAACAATGGTTCTTTCCTTGATTTTGGAAAAAAACCCGCCTCCGAATCCTTGGCCTGTTCAGTCCTTTTTTGTCCTCTGATAATATACGTTCTGGGTCTGTTTTAGGGCCACCATTCTCGAGGAATGGTGGTAGTGGCGGAGGTGATTGCAGTAATAGTAGTGTTGATTTCCCTGGTGAGTATCCATTAGATGATTATCTTTTGTTTCTTGATGGCCCCTATTCAAAAAATAAGGGCTTTATGGACCAAAAGGTTCAATTGGGTGGTTATCCGGTTGCTAATGGAGATAGCCATTTGCATAGAAGGAGATTTTCAGACAGTGATGTGTGTTTTGGTGCTGAAGATGGGTATAAGCCTTATTGAATTTTGCTAGAGGGTTTTGCAAGAATGGAGAAAGTTGCAAGTTGTTCATGGTGGTGAAAATATTGTTGAGGTTAGTGGTGGTGGTGTTCTTGTGGGTTCACCAAGGGAAATGGAGGAGCATTACTTGCAGCAGCAAGAGGAGATGACGATAATGAAGACTGCACAGCAACATCAGCAGCAAAGGTTGGCTTATAACAAGTAAATGAATTTTTTTGTTGCAACCACAGAATATAACCGAGAGGTGTATTCAAGATTACTAATTTTCCTTCTAGCTTGCCTTCTCCTCGTATAACGTGTCAGATTTTCAATTTCAATCTGTTCTACTGGTGGGATCTTGGTCTTGGTTTGGTGTACCTGTTAATTTCGGGTCATTATTGTTCCACCGAGCAATCTTTTTTTTTTCTTTAATTATAAATATCTAGATGTATGTGTATTTTAATTAATTCTTAAGTTTTTAAAGTTAATAATTATATAAATTTTCAATAATTTTAAAATTTGTGATAATTAAACTAACAATCTCTAAAAATAAATCCAAAATATAACTAATTAAACTATATCCTTTAAAATTACATTCCGTTAATTTTTTTTATTATTATTATCGTGGGGTGTCCGGACCAGCTTGCGCGCACCACGACTATTCCCCACAGTCCACTGAACATCATGCAAGCCCAGTGAGCAGGTAAGGCACCGCAGGGGTAACAGACGTGCACATAGAGGATCGAACTCGGGACGGGGACGGAACAAGTCACACGGTTGACCACTAAGCTAGACCCTCAAGTGCACATTCCGTTAATTACTTACAAAAGATGAGACCAATGGTACGCCATAGGTTAACTTACTTCAAAGTGTAGGAACATTTTATAGGACATCAAAACGATGATTTCAAGGTCAATTGGAAAATAATGAACCCCCATAATGAATAAGGTTCCTCCCCACCTCAAGCATTATTGTGGTTTAATCTTTTTAACTAAAAATGTTAGGATTGATTTGTTACATGCTTGATGCTACCAGCCTGATTCTTTAATGCAGACATCATGCCCTGTAACCTAAACTACAGCAGGAGAGAATGATCATGCATTCATAATAGCAGGAGATAATAAAGTAAGGGAGGAATTACTCTTTACTCTATAATTTTATATTCCCTCGATTAATCTATAAAAGAAATAAAAAAAAGTTAAATTAAGATATTATTTATTTTTGTATTTTAAAAATGTTTTTGAAAAAATTTATATATTTTTTATTTTTTAATTCAAATTAATATTTTTTTTAGTGTTTTAAAATCATTTTGATGCGCTGATTTCAAAATAATTTAAAAAAAATAAAAAAAAAATATATTATTTTAATATATTTCTTAATAAAAAGCACTTTAAAAAACAACAATAACCACCCTCTCTATGTAATACTATATATGGATTTAGCTTTCACGTTTTGAAAATGTAACTATATCGATCTTAATTTTTTTTATAAAGTTTTAACGCTTTATTATACAATCTTCAACGGCTAAAAGGGATTGCTTGTTTGTTTTTATTTTTTATTAGGTAAACTCTCGATACTATCAAGGGTTTATTGGAACATTATCACGTAAGATCATGAGGTTTCGAGAGGAGGAAGAAAGATAAAAATTGCAAAAAAGAAAAGGATTTTGGAAGTTATCGTTATATGTTATTTTAAATCTTAGAAACTTCAGGGCTGATTTGAAGAGTTTCTAATTTAAAGGGACCGAAATGGTTGTTGAATATAAAAATTGAAAAAGGAAGACTCTCAATTGCCCTTCATCAGGACGTGCGATGCACGCTCTCGCACATTAAACATTTTTCTGTCAAATACAGCTAAAAATTAATAAACATGGAAAAGAAGTCCAAAATCAGAGCGTCTTCATCGCCCCTCCACAAATCCATGGACGTAATCTGATACGCTGTGCTGACTGGGTTGAGATTTCAAGTGTGTTTACTACGATTATTTTTAAGATTTATTTTTAATATAATATAAAAAAAAACTAATTTCAGATAGAAAAAAAATTAAAAATTTTGAGAACACGTGGCGAGCAACAGCGTTACTAAACATGCTCTTTATGTCTGATACACGGGAGAGATTTTCAAAGCTGTCGTTTTGTTTGTAGCATGCTCAATTATTGAAGGCCGAAACGCTACTGTTCAACGCTATCTTTTGTTTAGGACAAAGCTCACCTTCCTCCTTGCAGAAAATTATATATATATATATATATATATATATATATATATATATATATATATCATCGCATATAGAATTAAAAATTAAGTCCTATATGGGAGGATCGTAAGGCAGTGTTATTATTGCTGGAACTATATTAATTCTTGGAGCGCATCCATGTAAAACGAGAATCATGCAGAAGCAGTTGGAAAAATGAAATTCTAGGGCTAGTACTTAAAGATGGAGTTGTGGGAAAAAGGCAGCCTAGCTAAAAACTGCTTAACGTAGACATGAACTCAGACAGCTCGCTTTTAACGATAGAGGTGTGTCCTTAATATTTAGAGTCATTTCAAAGCGTGGTTTGGTGCCAACTTTTGTATTTTAAGAAGACGGCAATGATAATTGAAGTTTTAGGGCACGGGAAAGCGAAAGCGAAGCTCTTCGAGCCCCATGGCATGCCGTATGGGGCCAAGAATCTCCTCTCAAGTCTCCTCCTTTGTCACTTCTCTTCTCTCAAGGTTTTCCTTCTTTCACCTTGCTCATAATTCTTACCAAAGACTCCTCATGAGCGTGTGTTAATAAAGTCTCTCCTTTTCAAAGCACGTTCATGTCTCTCTCTTTCAAAGGGTTCATGAATTTGGAAAGCACTTTTTCTCTTGAGTTCCACTCATTAACATGCTGGGTTATGGAGAAGCTGATCTAGCTTCTCTTTATTGTTTCAATAAGATGGCTTTGCTTAACTTAGTAATTAAGCATGAGTACTAACTTTAACCAAAAAATATTTTTATACCAGCTTAGTATATATACGCCGTACGTATCTCTCATTAATTATATATTTTAAACCTAAACCATCTCATATATATCAAATTATACGTGCTAGATATTGATTAAAATATCAGTCCGGGTAGGAACTTGGTAAAAAAAATTGTGTTAGACTAGTTAATTAAAATCCTTATTGAATTAGTTAATTGAAATTCTTGTTAGATTATGATAATTATAGCTTGTAATCTATCTATAAATATAAGAGTTTTATATACAAAAATAGAGAGTGATCCAGATACAGTGTGTGTTTTAATTTTTAACAATATGTTCACATTTAACATGTCCGGCTATTTGTCATTGTATAATAGAAAACTCAGTGAACTTTAATGGGAAACTTGTGGGGGGGAAATCTTAAAAATTGACACTTTGGTTAGTCTTCTAGCTAGCAAGTAATTAATTGATCTTAATTAATATTATAACAAAGTGATATTGCAGTGCCTGTGAGCCATGAGATATCATTTTCTTTACTGGATTTCGGGGAAGGAAAAGGAAAGGGGATAATTTAGTGCTGGCTCAGGATCTTTGTTCTGGTCCTCGGATCGTGGCCGGATTGATCACTTTCTATATATTTGCCAAAATCTCCGGTTCGTAGTTGTACCCACCGAGCAATTAGACCGAAATTTAATTATCAATATCATTTAATTTCTATCTTATTTTTCACCAGCTAGATATTCGGTATTGATCCAGTCCTGTCTCGGAAGTAACCCACCGAGAAATTAGTGTGACTTTCGGGCAAACATCCGCACCAGAGAAAAATATAATTTTGGGGATAACACACATATCTATGACCTTTAGATTTTTTTTATCATACCATCAAGTCACGGATATCATCAAGTAGTATTTTTTTATGAAGGAAAGCTCAAAGAATTGGCCCGTGACCAACAATGAATGGTGCGTTCTCCATTAATCTCTCATCAACTTAATGAGAAGATACGGGTCAATAGCTAATTTTTTGGAAGAAAATCTATCCATTTTCTTTTCTGAATATATATATATATATATATATATATAATTAGAACCTTGTAAGGGAAAATTAGTGGACGTTATATCAAAGCTCGTAAATGATAGGAATCGGCAAGGTAAAAATGTGCAAGACCCTTGTGATCGATTAAAAAAAATAAATTTGGAGATAGGTGATGAGTTTTATAGAGTTAATTAGCAGTATATATGTTCAAAACGAGGGGGGGGGGGGGGGGGGGAACAGAAGCTAACTGTACACAGCACAGTAACAGGAGAGGGCCATCCAAAGAAGTACGCCAATTATAAATACTCTTGAATTAATGGATTGTTAGCTGTCTAGCAAGTGAAGCGACATGGAAACTAGAGAAATTTAAGTAGTAACTTTTGAAGAGATAACATGTGATAAAAGAGGAAGCTAGCTGAACTGCGTCGGAAAGTGACAAGTCCAAGTTACGTCTATATATGAATCAAAAACTCGAAGATTATAAAGAGGATAAATATCCTATGACTTATGAGGCAGGAGCCATCATGATCTATAGCTTTCCCTTTCCCACAGTACAAAAACATTACATGTAATTAATCCCCTGTTTGTGATTAAGTTTTAAATTGGTTTTATTAAAATTTAATTTTTTTGTTTTAAATTAATTTTTTTAATATATTTGAATTGTTTTGATGTGCTATGTTAAAAATAAATTTTTAAAAATAATTTAAAAATAATAAAGGTTTATAGCATTAATCAAAATAAGAAGCTATGGAATGAGATTCATTGAACTCAATTATATCAATTATGGCATGAATTGCTCCCACGTAACAGAAACTTCGATCCCATGCATCGAAAAGAAAAGGGTTTTGGGGTAGAAAAGAAAAGTAAAGAATTAAAGCCGGTGGAAAAAAGACAAAAATAAAGCAAGATTCTCACAAAATTAACTTCAATTCATGCTTTTGTTTTTAGATAAATATCAGTTCATGATGCGGGGAGATTGATCACCGATGCGCTTTTTAATTAGTATCCATAGTGTACGTACTACCTTGCATCGAAGAAGAAAGCCCACTAAATGGTCTTTTTGATAAAGAGAAAGCATATGCTATACTCCCCCACCTATCATCAATCGAAGGCAGAAACTAAAATCTTAAAAATTAAAAGCTATGGGTGTTTCACTATGGCTCAATTCCAATTAAAATGTGCTTTGAATTATAGTAAAATTACTTTTACATCATCATTTGGATGGGGTAATGAAGTCTTTTTTTTTACAGAGTAAAAATATTCTTTTGCAACAAAAAAAAACAAAATATAAAATTATTGATCAACGGCTTTCCCGACTTTGCATAGCCTCTTTAATAGTAAAAATATGTATTTGCCCCCGAAGTCAAAAAAAAATTATTACATTATTGAATAAGGGCGTTTTGAGATTTTTAAAATTGAATATACAGTGCAATTACATCTTTGACTTTGAAAGAGACAAAACATAAGCTTAGCATTTGGAGGTGTTTTTGTTCTTTCATATAAGTAATTTGTGTACTTGCAGGGGTCGTGGCGGGGGGCCTTTTGATATTTTTCATATTTTTCAAATTCTTTAATGCTTAAAGTTATTGAAACGTACTCGGCACACCCCAACACGTGGGTGGCATTCGCGCCATTTAGGCAACACTTGTGACATCACCTAGTAGACATAAATGGTCTTTTGTCGTCTCCTTAGATGCGTCACCGTGTCCTCTTCCATTTGGAGTCGTACGTAGCTGCTTATAGTGGTCAGATTGTTGCTGGTAATCATTTGATTTTTTTTATTTTCTCTCTCCTGACAGGTAATGTATACTATTGTGCTATTTGTTTTTTATTTTTTAATTTCAGTCCTCATTCTATTTATTTCTTATTACGTTCCTTTTCCATTTATAGAAGTTTTATTCTTTTCAATTTAGTCCTTCAATTTTAATTTCTCATATGTTTGGTTTTTTATTTCGGTCCTTATTTTTTAAAATTTCTAATTTTGTCTTTGGTACTTTTGTTGAAGTTTTTTTTCTTTCAATTTCATCCTTTAATCAAATTTTCTTTTTTACTAGTTTGACCCTCATTCTTTTAATTTTCTTTTTCTTTTATTAAAGCTATTTTTCAATTCAATTAAGCCCTCCAATTGAAAATTTTTATCCCTTTAATTAATATTTTTTCATGGTTTCATCTTTTGACGTTTAATTTATTGCGAATTTGGCTTCGTACGATCTCATTGTTTTGCATCAGGTTTTTTTTTTAATATTGGTTATGTGATTATCTTCAAGTTTTTTCTATGAGTTTATCACAGTCTCATAACATAAATCACGGTTTTTGCATGCTATTTATAAATATAATTTTATTTTAGTTATGTTTTTATTTTATTTTTCAAGGTATTGTTCTAATTCATCTATTATTTTTTTTCATACAAATGAAGTTTATTTTTTAATATAAAAAAATATTCTTTTTAAAATTATATTGCTAATGTGTTCGGCCTTGCATAATATGTTTTATGGCGTGAGTTTATTCAGTCAGTTTCATTTATATTTTAAGTCATGAGTTTTCTAGGGAAATGATTTATTTTTTATTTATTTAAATAAATAAGTTCAATAAACACAATCGGATACATGTCTCATTTTATATTATGAAATATCTTGATCTTGCTTGCATAAATTTTTTAATTTACTCTTTGAATGTTTTTATATAAAAAAAAATCACATTGAAACAACTTGTAGAACCAGTATTTTTTTTAATTTACTCGACGTGTGACTTAGGAGCTGCTTAAGGTCAACCCCTAGATCAAGTTTAAAAACCATGATCAAAATAATGAGGGTGTAGTTTTTTCGTTAAATTATTTTTAAAACCCATCTTAAAACCCATTGAATTTTGTTGTTTTGTAAAATTTTGACCAAGATAATGTCATTTTTACATATTTGTAAAATAAAAATTTTAGTGGCCCGGGTAACCCTGGCCAACCCACCCGACCTTTGACTCGGGACTAGCTGGGGGGTCGACCTTCGGGTCGGGTTTAAAAACCATGATTAGAAAAATGAAGGCACAACGTCTTTGTGAAAGTTTTTTAAAACTTGTTGAATTTTTTTTTATGCTAAGTTGATCGGGTAACCTTGGCCAACCCCCTTGATCTATGACCTAGGACTTGCCCAAGGTTGATCCCTGGATCGAGTTTAAAAATCATGATCGAAAAAATAAGGATTAAATTTGACATGAAAATCAAATAAAATCAAACAATGAGGGATGAATCTGGAAAAAAAAATCAAATTGAAAGAAATTATAATGAAAACAATAGGAACCAAATTAAAAAAAAATCAGGTGTGTAATTGAAAAAAAAATCAATTAGAAGAAGGGTGAAAAGCAAAAGAAATATCAATTAAAAGAAAGATGACCAAATCTTACATAAAAATAAAATGAAAAAAAAAAGATATAGGATAGAATTGAAAAAAAAACATAAAAAGAATTTAAAGCAAATACATAACAATAAAAAATGAGGACCACAATTAAAATAGTACAAAATATTAGGAAATTTTTGAAATTTTGGTCGTTGGAGGAGAGAGAAAAGACACTGGAGAAAAAAATTTCAGCCATCGCCTAATGACAGCGATTATGACAACATGCGCTAGTAAGGAAGAAGCGTCGTCTTGAAACGCTTCTCCTGAGACAACTTTTTATTTTTTTTTGTTTTTTTGATAAATAATAAAACATCCCTGACCCACATGAAATTTACAAAAAAAAAAAAAAAACTTAAGTGCAAAAAAGGCAAATACCCCTAAAAATAAATGTATTTGTTTCGCCACAAGTCTGATAATTTTGTTGGCAAACAAAAAAAATGCAAACTTCTTAAATGTGTGTTTTTCTTTTTTAAAAAATTATAATTATAAATCACAAAGTCTATGTATTTATTTAATTAAATACATTGAGAACCATCTATGCCCATGAATGCAAAAAACAAAGTGTTAATGCGTTTATTCAGTTCTCCTTGCTGCAAGTCGACTATATATATATTTTTTTCTGATGCAAGATAATTAATGTTTAGGTGTTATTGATGTATTTTTTGACATCGAGTAACAAATATAACCGTGAATCAAAAAGTTGATACTTATATATAATAAACTATAGTAAAAATTATATGCGTTAATAAAAATATGTAAGATCTCAAGTTAATTTTTAACATAGAAAAAAAAAAAGGAACACTGTTGCAATAGCTACAAAGAAACATTATTTCCTTTGTATTTGTATAATAAGTTTTCAAAAAAAAGTGTAAACAAAAAAAAATAATAAATTACTAAAGAATAAAGATAATAACAAAAAGAATGGTATAAATAGGTCAAGTGTAGAGTAATAAATATTCAAAGTGTAAAAAGAAAAACTAAAACAATATTACAAAAAAATGAAGATAAGAAAAAAAATGATGATAAATAAGCTAAGTTTAAAATGATAAAATACCAAGAATAAAGGGAAGAAAAAATATAAGAAAAAAATGTTTTCTAAAAAAAGAAAATCATGACTTTACCACCGTTATAATAAAAAATATTGACAAGATTTACAATTATGTTATTTCTACACGAAAACACATTTTCCCTTTCGTATATGTATAATAATATAAATTATATATTGAGATCTTATTTGACAATTTAACTTTTTAAATGAAAGCTTATTTAACATGGTATTAGAGTTTTATAGACTAAACAGTTACGAGTTTAAATCTCATCACTTTTATTTTATTTTATAAAATTAAACACAAGTTGCAAGAAGACCTTACAATCCCATAATTTTCATTTGATGATGTGTATTAAAAAAATAATACAAACCATATTTTGAAAACTCTCTTAATAACTTAAGTTTTTGGGTTGAAATTCTTTAACATAATATCATAGTCTTGTTAATCAAATGGTCGTGGATTCAAACATTATTATCTCTATTCTATTTGATAAAATTAAATACAAAATAATAATAAACCTATGCAAGGTTTAAATTTAGCTAGTTAGCTGCTTCATCATCATTTCTAAAATCTCTCTTTCTTCCTAAAATCTCTCTTCTACGTACAAGGGCAAGAGCTCTCTTCAAATTTTCAAATTATAATGGTTAAATCTAGCTAAATTTTCAAATTATAATGATTCAAAAAACTATAACTTAAAATTTCATTAGGATGGGATTTGAAGTTGAATTTTAAAAGATATTAATCTAATTAAATCTAGTTAATTGAAACATTTTTTAAATAACCTGAATAACTCGGTTAAATTTGGCCCAAACTTTATCAAATCAGCATAAAAAAATAAAAAATAAAATGACCATGTTTTAATAAAAATAAATGACCAAGTAATCAAATCCATGAATGGACCGAGCGACCCAATAACCATGCTTTCTCCATGTCAATTCATATGTCAGATCTGGCAATTATGATTATATGGGACGATATCTTTAGATCACGAGCGTGTTAAAAAGATCGACATGCTTCCATAAAGTAACCTCAATGGATCTCAAAACAAATCTTCTCGTTGATTGTGAAGGCCTTCATTGATAACGATTTTGAAAGGAATTTATGTCACAACTCACAGCCAATGAACACAATTTTACCACAATCATCGGTGCCCAGTATAACTTCCACATAAAGTAACCTCAATGCATTAGATTTTTTTATTTTTTGAGACTTGAGTTACTAGATCAATCAATTGCTAATTTAAATAATTAAAAAAAAATTAACAATAATTAAAAATTAATTAAAACATGAAAAAAAACCTTACATGAGGTCATCTAGAGTATAAATAAGTCAATGTTAGAGGCAAAACTTAAAAAAATTAAAACAAAACAACAAAAAAACTCAGTTAAATTGGGTTAACTCATAAACCCTGTCACAATAAATATAAGATTGGGATAACATTAAAAAAAACATGAAAAAGATGACCACTTAAAAGGAAAGGAAAAAAAAGCACAAAGATCAATTTTTAATACATCAAATGTTGAATGATAAAACTAAAATAAATAAATTTAAAAATAAAAAACTAAAGTCAACTCATATTAACCTTTGAAATCAATGACTTTAGTCATGAATCCAATACTAACCCTATAGAAGTCAACTCCTAAACTTTATCGAATCTCTAAAACTCGCAACCATAAAATCCTGGCCCGAGTTGAATCAAGAAGCTTAATTCTCAAATAATTTAATTTTAAAGGATGAAATCATGAAAAGAATATTAATTTTAAAAACTTGCAAAAGCAAAAAAGATAGCAATAAAAAAAAGGATTAAATTTGATAGAAAATAAAACCTATGGAGGATGAAATCGTAAAAAAAATCTCAAATAAAACAAATAGAAATAAAAAAGAATGAGAACCTCATTTGAAATATAAAAAATAAAAGAAGGTGAAATTAAAAAAAATATATAATTTTACCATGCAAGTGTGTTTTAAATTATTTAAAAAAAAATATGACTCGGGGAATAGACATGACCGAGAAAAAAGGCTGATATCAGAGACAGAGAGAGATAGAGAGAGAAACAATAAAAAAAAATATCCTTTTATTATTGGAGAGTCTTTTAAGTCCCCCTGATTAATATTGTTTTTACAAGTACTAAAGCTTCTATCACAAGTCTAGAGCTCTTTAGATTAAGAAAAAGAAATCCAAACACTTGAACATATTAATTAACTATTATCCAAAACACTAAATAACATTTTATTTACATATGTTAAATTTTTGAACATATAAAAAAATTAGCCTGCTAAAACATTCATTATTAAAACTAGAAAATATTTGAAAATGCAATATCCATGGTACCACGATTTAATTATTTAATTAGATTTGTGAAGATGATAAGGAAACCTGACAACAATCATAACATTTCGTTACAAGTCCAAAAAGTTTGGTTCAGTAAATTTATTAGCATAAAGTATGTTGTGTAGGGATATATTTATTTTACTCATGGTAATTTATCAACCTATAGATTTAAAAATAACGAGTATGAATTTTATGCATAAATATTTATAACCAAATTTAGATAAGGTCTTTAATTATAATTTGATCTCCTACTATTCTCTTGCAAATTAACTGCACTCACTATTAATTTGAGAAATCTCGTTTAGATCTCATAGTAGCTTTAGATCCCATTTAATTTATATGACCTTAAGTAACTCAATAAATTAAAATAAATTAAATTAGATAGATAACATAATTTATCAATTATATCTTTATGTGACTCCTATATCAGTTAGATGACAACTCTTTATCTAAACATATCATATATGTTTCACCTAACTACTGCCTCTGATCTTATACTATCATAAGTAACTCATCCAAATTATATAAATTAGTTAAGTAAGGCTCAATTTTATAGCATTAAACATATTCGATTAATGATAACTTTGAGTAGCTCAACAAGTCATTGATGAGTAGAACTCTGGTTTTATACATATAAAGCTAGGAGAAAACAAATCATGTTCTCAACATGTATTTAATATATTAATGAGGGATTTATTATTTTAATTAAGTCTTATTCCATGGCATTAGTAATATATCATACATAACAATTATATATAAACATATACCATTAACATGCTATTTTAATTGAATGGTTATAAACATATCTAAACTAATTCCCTCAAACCATTGAAGGGAGTTAGATGATCAAAAGTCCAAACCTAGTTAGTTGTTGCAAATCTTTATAAGTCATTTATGAGCACTTCGATTCTAGCCTTCACGATGTTTCTTTCTTTATCTTAGATTACAAAATCAATTTTCCTATATGAATTCCTACATTTATAAATTTTATAATATTTACATAATTGTAGAAGAAACCACGAGTTACATTCGAGAGGAATTAGATTAGAAAAGAAAATTTTCAATCCCAAAAAAATAATAGAGAAAATACAGGATACACAGACCCTATCTAATATTATACTCATTCAACCATTAAAAACAAAATCACATTAGTATTTAAATATTCATAATTATCCATCATGCAAAATAACAAGTTAATATGTATAAATAAATATATTACATGCTTCAATTCTAATTATTGGCTATATGTGTAATTTTATAAAATAATATTTCTAACACATGGGAATATTAAATCAAGTCCAATTTGATAATTATCAAAACATGATAATTTTTATTTAATACAAATTTACTATGAAAAATAATTTTGAAAATTTAATTAAAAAATAATCATATTAAAATTCTTATTAACATCCTAAACTATTTTAGGGCCAAATAAATAAAATTTTATGGCTTAAAAAACTGTCTTTATTTTAGAAAAGCTATTAGTTTTTTAAAATTTTATTTTAATTAAATCATGATCCTATCAGAATATTACAAAATTCTAAAATTTGAAAAAAAAACATTTTAATTCAATCCTAATCCTATTAGGATAATTAATTTAATTTCAATTTTAAAATATAAAATTAATATTTTATATATGAAGGGGTAAAATCATAATTGTACCTTAAAAATACCCTTAGCAATCAAGTTCATGAGCCAGGGGTAAATTCGTTATGTTGCTCCAAAACCCTGAAAAATACTTCAAGTGTAGAATCATAAATTTCCCCTCATTTCTTACTTATCCTGGGCTACTTCTGGCGCGGAGCACGCTAACCACCACTAGAGCAGCCACAACAGCGATGATAATGGTTGCCGCTGTGCTGCGAGGCAACAACCTCGTGCATGGATGCTCAGCAGCGCCTTGGTGCTGCTATGGCTGCAACTAGCAGTGTCTGGCTATAAGCGTAGCATAGCCAGGCATGCCAGTGATGTTGGCGTTGCTGTTTATGGGTGTGAAAGCCACCTAAAAGCATTTTTCTTAAAATTCAAGGAGTATTTCAGTCAAATCTAATTAGAATAGTGACCAAAGTTTTTTTTTAAAATAAAAATCATAAGGGAAAACAATTTTTGCACATATAATTAAATCAAAATTAATACCAATAATAATTAAAGCATATTGAGACAAGGATACAAGAAACTCAATAGAGATTTGAATCATTGTTGGAGGACTAATTTGAGGTTCATGATTTCTTTTTCAGATTGTAAAAGTATTTTTTCTTGTGGTATCTTATGTTAAAGTGAGTTTATATTTGAGGTTTATAATCTTCTCCTTTTTTTTTTTTTTTCTTTCACCCTGCTGTCGTTTGGTGCTTATGGCTATATATATATTGATAATATTAGGAAAAATGCAATTCTATTTAAATAGCTAGAGTATACTGTCGTAGCTATTTCTTCTCCTAGACCCCTATGAGAAGAAAACGAATTGAAGTGTTGTCGAGAATTATACCAAATCACCATTGAAATCGGGAAAGATTACTGTCAACTGTCAAACTTTCCAAAATTAGAAAAGATTGCTTAGCCCACTAGCCAACTTTTCTGTGATCTTCAGGTAATCAATTAGCTTTATGTAAAGCCATCTGCTAAACTGTAAATTGCAATCTCTTCTTGTATCACCGATTTGCTTCGACTAAACTTCATTATTAGGAACAGTCATCCTTAATCATTGCATACAAATCAACATCCTACAGAACTCGTCTAGGCCTACTTTTGGACCCTAACCCTAGCTGAAACATCACCCGAAGCATACATGCTTTCGGGAATCTCTATTTTTAACATAAAGGTCGATGACTAAGTTACTAAATTAGAAGGATCGAAAGAGTTACGCTACTCATGCGGTTTTCAGTTCAATTTTCTTTGTCTTTTAATATTGATAACTACACATATTACGGGGTGTAAATACTAAAAAATTATCTGTTTTAGTGTTTTTATTTTAAAAATATAACACCATGACCAAAAAAATATATCCAAAACAGCATAAATAAAAACTTCATTCACATCCAATTCAACACATAACCTTAATTCAATTTTATTTCAAGGAGATCATGATTAAAAAAACTTAATTTATAATTAAAAATCAATTAATTTATTACATTAACAAAATCAATTATCGTATTTCTAGCACATGGGCAACAAAATTACGCTGTTAACTTGAACGAAAACAGCAACTCAGTGATGCGCTTATCCTCTCGAGGAACAAAAGAACTCGGCACTCAGTACTATATTATATTGTTGATTTGTTGTCCATACTAAAAAGCAAAATGTTCGCAAATAGTTTCAAAATCCCTCACTTTCAACCTTACTAATCTAAAGCGAAAATGACAAAAGAACATTCCACGCACCATGAGCTCAATTATTTCATTGAATTTGTGAAGCTTCTAACAATATGTAATATTATTACATGGTAGAGAAATGCTTCCCACGACCACATTGAAAAATATAAAGGTTTATTTACAATTTTAATATGGGTTTTTATAAGCAAGTAATTCCAAGATATTAATTTCAAAGCTGTGCAAATTGCATGTCTGTGCTAAAAGTTTTGAGAACCTTCAATTTTTTCTTATTTTTTAGTTTAACGTCGATATCTAGATTAAATTGCACGCATCGTAACTAATCTTGTAAATTTTAAAATTAACGATCATGTAAATTTTTAATAATCTTGAGATTTGTAAAATTCAAACTGATAATCTCTAAAAAATAAATCTAAAATTTAATCAATTCAGTTAGAATCCCTACCCTCTTATAGTTGGATTTTCCCATTCTTCGTTGTTTTGTTTTTTTTTTTATTTATGTGGGGTGTCCGGGCCAGCTTGCGCACACCACGACTATTCCCCACGGCCCACTGGACATCCTGCAAGCCCAGGAGCAGGTAAGGCACTGCGGGGGTGACATGCGTGCACATAAAGAGTCGAACTCGGGACGAGAACGGAACAAATCACACAGTTAACCACAACAGCTAGACCTTCAAGTGCCTTATTCTTCGTTGTTCATAGACGAGAGAGTATACATTTTAGTTCCATGCAATCACCTCCGTTGCCAGGTTGCCACGCTGTTGGATACTCTGAAAACCAGAAAGAAGATCAACCATAAAGTAAAGTAATTAATAATAATAATATTAACAACAACGCTGAAAGGAAGGTAGTGGGGTTAATAATTTAATTAACGTGGAGATGGTGTTTACCAAGGGGAAATTATTGGGAAGACTTAAGAGGTGAATTTGGGACCCACCAAATGTACGGCTTCTTTGAGACATCACGCCACCTCCGTTAATTTTGGTTGGGGTCCACTCATTATTATTCTTCGCCTTTCCCTTGAGCACTGTGCCCTGTCTCTTCTCTGCCCCCTCCTCTCTTAGGGATAAAAAATTGGGCTACTAACATGTAAAATATAAATAAATGGAAAAATGATACGGGTGTAAAAAGTTTTGAATAAATAATATATTTTTGGATGATGCAGCTAGAAACATGATTTTTTTAATTAATATTAACGTTTATAATAGTGATATTTATTTAAATTTAAATTTAACTGGTTAATCAGCTATTAAAAAAAGTATAAAATTATTAAAACCATAGCTCTTAAACAATATTTTTTAAATTTAAAGATTTGATATTCAAAGTAACAATTCCATAATTATTTTAAAGAAAATAATCAAATTAAAAGTTATAATATTTTTGAGCAATCATTTTGATTTGACGTTATTAAACTTTTTTTTGCCCTAAACATATCCCTTTGTTTTATAAATGCATGTGTTAAACTATCCATGTAATCTATTTAGAGTAGGTCATCATCTAGTTATGACAGACTTACACTTGATTGTTCAAATTCACCCGTTGGAACTACTGTGTGAACAATAAATTTTTGAGATTTTAAATGAAGTATGTTTTTAAATCTACAAGTTGGACAAAGATGTATGTTTTTACTCATAAAATATATTTAAAAAAAATCATAAAATTATGATTTTTGTGTGTAACAGTTGACTGATTATATAACTGTATCCAATTGGCCGATTGATTGGCAGTTGTGGCGCTTTAAAAGCACTACATATTTAAATATCGTTATTCTGAAGTGCAATAACTATCATGTTATGCTTAGAAATAAAGATATTTAATAAATATCATGTTTTAAAAGCGCGATAAAATAAAAATGTGTTATTTCGTTGAATCTTTTTTAAATGTGTTATTATGTTAGAACTTTTAATTTATTGTGCTAATTTAAAAAAGAAATCCTTCTCCTAGCTTGTTAATCATTTATTAATTGTTAATTACCATTACTAATTAGTTTGGTGATCATTTGATTAATTAATAATTTAATGGTTTTGTTTGTTTAATTTGAAAAGAAAGCTGTTAAGTATATTTCTCACACAACTTCCTTAAGTCGTTTCAATTAATTTAATCACCGACCATGACAATTCAAAATCTGTAGTATCCTTTGGGAATCATTTCTGGAAGGAGTTCGATGTTGTTTGGTAATGTGGTTGTGGGTGAGATTCATTTACAGCCACATATATTAGTGTTTGGTAACAGAAAAAAAGTGATTTTTCTTGATAGGACCCATCAATTTTCGCTGCCGTGCCACAGGTTTGGAGAAGCAGCATTTTGCTGCTTCTCGTGGTGATTTTCGAATGAACAGTGGAGCCATGCTCCACTGTCGCACTATTCACTAAAGTGAACAGTTTTTTTTTGAAAAATCAATGCAGTTAATTGATTTTACTCGAACTGTTCACGTGAACGTGAACAACAATTTTTTTTGTTTTTTTTTTAAATTAGTTTAAGGTGAATTAAATTTACCTGTATTGTAATCTCAATTTTATTCCTGATAATATTTTACCCAATTTTATTGCACGCTCAAAAAATCATGAAAACTGTAGTTCTTGTCGAATGAATTTTGTAAGTAATGAAATTGTAATTTTTTTTTAAAAAAATTGAGTTTTACTCGAAAAACTAGTATTTAATATTATTTAATAACACTACATAAATTAGAAAGATATCGCATGTTGACGTAGCATTTGTGGAATTTGATCGCAATTTCAATTATGTTCTTGTCGGGTCAGACCCAGTTAAAAAAAATTCAGTTTTTATTTTTATTTTAATTGTGTTTTATTCAAAAAATTAGAAGGATATCGCTTGATGACGTAACAAAAAATTCAGTTTTTGTTGTTGAGTGCTTAAGAAACCATGAAAAATATAGTCATTGTTGGATATATTTCGTATGTGATGACATTGCATATAGTTTAATGGAATAATAAAAAAATTTTGATATCAATATTATTTATTTCATGATGTAATAATAGTAGTTCAATCTACAATATTTAAATTAAAAATATTTTTTAATTATTTTATAACCTCAATTTGAAAAGCATTTTTTTAACCAAACACATTAAACTATTTTTTGTTCAACCTCAATATCAACCACAGTTTTAACCAAACATATATTTTTTCAAACCAACCTTAACTAAAAGTACTTTTTATAAAAACAACTTTTTTAAAACCACAACCACAACAACAACCTCAATACCAGACACACTTACTCCTTTTTCTTCTGCTTCATCTTCTTTTCATTTCCACTTTGCAGCTATTTTTTAAGAAAAAGACAACTTTTTCATATTGAACCGGGGGCATAATAGTGATTTTATCATAATCTAATTGAAACTAAACCAGGCTAAATTTTGATTAATTGATTCATCGGTTTATCTAGTTGGGTTCTATTGACAATAAATAATAGGTTATAAAAGTTGGAAATTATTTCTAAATTTTTACATTTTCCTTTCTGTATCCTGACATTTTGCTTATACAATACATGGAATCAATCAATTAAACCCCAACACATGAATTTAAGTTGATCCTTGAAATAAATCTTGAAAAAGATGATAATTGAAGAAATTCTCAACCTGAGATATGTGTTATTCCCATAGTGGTGTTGATTACTAACTTTAGTGCTTCTTCCTCTTTGCTACCTCTTGTTGGACAAAGATGCGGGCCTTGTCACGTCTCCAAATGTTTTTTAGAAATATAGGATTTCAATTTTAATCTCCTACTTCCCTCAAATATGGATCCCTAACTCGATCCGGGCTACCCCTAGGGTCTTGGGTAGGTGTTGTCTCGTTTCCACCATCTTAATCAATCCTGGTCAATCCCCCACCTTTAAAGAAGACAAGCATTTAACGTATGTATGCCTTCTAGCCACATGGTGTCCAAGGAATTTGTGCAAAGTACGTCTCAACAAAGCAGAGCCAAGAATTAGGAAATCCATTTTTTGGTACTAAGCTGGTTCACTGTACCTTTATTTTTAAGAAACTCAATAATAAATATCAAATACATTGAACATCTTACCACCTATAGAAATACATTTTTCTATATTGACATAGGCTTATATATATAAACCACTATGAATCTAGTAGATAAATGATATTTTTCATGATAAAGATTTTTATGTAAAAGAAAACTATATAAAATGAGTTTGACAAAAACGGTAGGTAACTAAGGTCTGACAAGCATGCCAAACACAAAGAGCTTGGGCTTAACAACCAGTTAAGCCCAAGATGACGTGGGTTTAACATGACCCAAAGAGCTTGGACTTGATAATCAGTCAAACTCAAAATAATATGAGTTTGACAAAAATGACAGACCTAAAAGTTAGTAAGCCCAAGGCAGCGTGAGTCTGACAACCATACCAAACCCAAAGAGCTTGGACTTGGCAGTCAGTCAAGCCCAAAGTAACATGAGTCTGACAAACATATCAAATTCAAAAAGCTTGAACTTGGCAGTTTGTCAAGCCCAAGGACACGTGGATCTGGAAAATATATCAAACCTAAAGCATTTGAATTCAACAATTATCAAGTTTTAAGGCCATGTGTTTGATCTTAGACGATCCTCTAAAATAAAAGTATTGAAGGTATGATAAACCGTCATACCTTTCTATCTAGAATAATAATTCATATTGATGTAATGATTTCTTTATACTCATAAGTGTATACAAGATCTCTTAAGAGACCTTCCATACTTATTGTCTCATTAATATATATAAGGGATATTTGTCTTTCATTAATGCCACCGAAAGTAGAAGACTTTCTAGTCCTTTCCTTCTTTTAAAATGACAAGGTTTATGGGATATAAATACCCTTAAACCATCTGGGTAAGGGTTCGTAACTTTCTATCCTATAAGATAAACTCTTATAGATTTCAGAGCATTAACTCACTTAAAACTCAAGAACAAATATCTTTGTTCCTTGAACTTAAAGCTCTTTTAAAACATTTATTGCTTTTCTCATATATACTAACTTTGAAACATTTATTTTAAGACACACAAAGCATACTTTAAAGGTAAAAAACAAATATATTGTTTTAGAGAAGTTGATTAAGCGAGAGGCATAATGGAATATCTTCATTAAAAAAAAGAAGCTAAAATATCCCTTTACATGCTCGTTTTATAATCCATTAAAATAAATGTTTCATTTACAATCACACTATGACCAAGCAGAATCTTATAATAAACTAATGATGTTGACTTCTCATGTTTTTTGTTTGATCCAATGTCATTCGATGTAATTTAATAATCTCACATTTTAAGCATAAATGAGAATTTTAGATAGTATAATGAAAATGCAAGTTATTTATGAGATTTAGTAGATCTAGGGTTTTAGAATTTTATGAATTAATCCTCAAGCACAATTATAGGCACCTTTCTGTGATCAATGGATACTTGCAAAACTTTCCAAAACATTCATTATAAAGAATAAATATAAGATATTTTCTATACAATGTACTAGTTGGTTAGTTGTGCAATACAACTTTATTAAATTTAGTTGGACGGGGTTAATCAATCCAGAACCTAGCTTAAGTCAGGTTAAAAAAAAGGAAGTCGATCTGATCAAATTCAAGCGATCTAATTAAAACATAATTTGATTTTAAAAAAACAATATTATCTTAATTTTTTAATTTTTTTTGAAAAGATGTAGCTTTATTAATCCGGGTCAATTTATCTGCTAAGAAATATAGGGTTATTTTATTTTATTTATTAATGGTAGAATAATATTTTTATTTTCTTTTTAGTTTAGCCTTTATATAATCTTTTTTTTTTAGGTTAAATCTATTCCTTTAGATTATTGTGATCACATCATGCAGTATCAAAGAAACCCTAACCTCATCCTCTTTTAATTTTTTATTTCTCTTTATTTTCTTGGATTGTTTAGCATGGTATCAGAGCATGATTTCATGGAACAAGGCTTAATCTCTAACACGGCTTTTACGGATCCAATTTCGAGAAGATATTTATTCAATTTTGCAATCTTGTATTTCGTTTTCCATTCTTTTGCATTCTGGTTCTATTTGTTTATTGATTATGGCTACTGAAAAAAAATGATTCGATTTAGTCTATGAGTGTGATGATGGATAAAAAGAATTATTCGTATTGGAGTTATGTGATGAAATTTTTTTTTAAGGGTAAAATGATGTGGGGATATGTTAGTAGAACTTCTATGATACCTAAGAATATTGATGAAGGTTATGTTGCTTTAATAGATTCCTGAGAAGCAAATGATGCAAAGATTATTACTTGGATTAACAATTTTGTTGAGCATTCTATAGGTACACAGTTGGCGAAGTATGAGACAACAAAGGAGATTTGGGATCATCTGCAAATGTTATTAATGCAATTAAATTTTATAAAGCAATACCAATTAGAGAATGACATACGAGCTCTTCACCATAAAAATATGAGTATTCAAGAGTTTTATTCTACCATGAAAAATCTTTCGGATTAATTGGCTCTTACAGAATTGACAGAATTAAAGGCATGTAGTGCTTATATTGCTCGTATAGAGCAACAATAATTGATGCAGTTTTTAATGGCATTTCACAGTGATTTTGAAGGACTTAGAGGTTCAATTTTGCATTGTTCTCCATTGCCTTCTATTGACTAAGTTTTCAATGAGTTATTGGCTGAAGAAATACATCTTCAGTCTTGTTCATAAAAGGAAATTCTTTCTACTTTTAATCTTTTTGTGCTAGTAGTACCTTCTAAGTTGTTCTATAATAATCAAAATAAGCCTTACACAAGGATTGCCTTCGATGAGTGCAATTTCTATAAGCATAAAGGTTATTAGAAAGCTCAAAGTCTCAAGTTGAGACAACATAATCAAGCTTGAAAGTCTAATAATTAGTCACAGTCTAATGCTCATAGACCACCCTCGGGTTACAAATCACCACACGACAATACTACAACAGTAGTTTCATCAGGTCCTTTCATCGATGCTAGTACTATGACTGAGCAATTTCAGAAGTTTCTCTCATTACAGCCACAAGCTACGTCTGCTTCTTCTTCCTTAGGTCAGTTACCTCATAGTTCTGCAGGTATGTCACATTCCGAATGGGTCTTGGATTCTGGTACTTCACATCATATATCTCTAGATTCTTCATCTTTTGCTTTTGTGTCCCCTTCGCCTTTTATTCCTGTCATGACTGCTGATGACACTCTCATAACCTTAACAAGTATTGGTTTTGTTGTCACACCTCACTTGTCTCTTCCTAATGTTTATCTTAAGTTGAAACTTACATTGAATCTTATTTCTGTTAGTCAGTTATATGATTATAATGATTATTTAGTCATCTTTTCCTCTTTTTTTTATTGTATACAGGTTCTGCAGTCTTCTAAGTTGATTAAGACGGGTTGTAGAAAGAAAGGACTATATATTTGGGATGAGTTAAAAGTGCTAGTTATTGTTGTTAGTTCTACTAGTGTTGATTTGTGTTCTTTTCGTTTGAGTCCTTCTTTTGCTAGTTTTTATTTATGACATTCTTGTCTAGGTCATGTTTTGTCTTCTCATTTGAGATTTTTAGCATCTATATGAGCTTTATAAAATTTATGAACATTTGATATTTTCTAATTGTAATGAATGTAAACTAGCAAATTTTTCTACTTTACCTTTTAATTGAAATATTTTTATTTCTTCTTCTTCATTCTGATGTAAAGGGACCTTCTCCTGTTGCTATAA
The DNA here is from genome assembly GCA_007827005.2 of Populus simonii. Taxonomy (NCBI): domain Eukaryota; kingdom Viridiplantae; phylum Streptophyta; class Magnoliopsida; order Malpighiales; family Salicaceae; genus Populus; species Populus simonii. The sequence goes on from CM017464.2 coordinate 28,442,683, forward strand.
AAGAAGGGTCTTGATATTATGTTTTTTTATTGATGATCATACTCGTTATTGTTGGGTTTATTCAATGAAACATCGTTCTGAATTCTTTGAGATTTATACAACATTTCAAGCTTTTATCAAAACTCAACATTCTGTTATTATCAAATGTTTTAGTGTGATTTGGATGGGGAATACACCTCTAATATATTTTATAAGTTGCTTATCTTAGATGGACCAATTCACTAAACTTCATGTACATATACTTCTGAGCAAAATGACGTTGCTGAAAGAAAACATGGGTACATTGTTAAAACTGCTCGTTCTCTCTTGTTGTCTGCTTCTATTCCTAGTATGTTTTGGGGAGAATTTGTTCATACTGGTGTAGGTTTCATTAATACAATTCCATCTTATATTTTAGGTTTTTCTCTTTTCAAAAATTGTGTGGGTATGCCCCTGATTATTCCTTCTTTAGAGTTTTTGGTTGTACTTGTTTTATTCTTCTTCCTCATGTAGAACATAGTAAGTTATCCTCTCGATCTACTATTTGTGTTTTTCTTGGTTATGATGAAGGTAAAAAGGGGTATTATTGTTTTGATCTAATAACTCAGAAAATTTATATGTCTCATCATGTTGTTTTTCTCAAGCATATACCTTTCTTTTCTATTTCATCCACTACTCATAACTTGACTAGATATGATCTTATTCGTATAAATCCTTTTTTCTAAGGATTCTGATAGTTTATCATCTAAGGTTCCTAGTACTTCACATACCTCTTCTCATGTTTGACCAGTTCATACTAATCATTCTGATAGTTCATACCTCTTCTTATTCGTATAGATCCTTTTTTCTAAGGATTCTGATAGTTTATCATCTAAGGTTCCTAGTATTTCACATACCTCTTCTCATGTTCGACCAGTTCATACTAATCATTCTGCAGGTATTGGCACTTTACTCTCAAGTACACCTGAAGCTCTATTTTCTTATATAGTCTCTCAAGCTCCATTTAAGATTATGGATCCACCTCCACATCAATCTATATGCATTCTTAAGTCCACAAAGTTACTAGATTTTGTTTATTCTTGTTATTCTTCATCTTTTACTTTCTCTTTAGCTTCTATTCATTGTCTCTCTAAACCTTCTTCCTATAAAAAGGCAATTCTTGATCCTCTTTGACAACAAGCTATAGATAAGGAACTTTCTGCGACACTTGTAATTCGGTTCCTCTACGTCCTGATAAGAGTGTTGTTGGTTGTCGTTAGATGTATAAGATCAAGACTAATTCTGATGGATCTATTGAGTGATACAAAACTAGGTTGGTTGCAAAAGGATACTCTTAATAGTATGGTATGGATTATGAGGAGACATTTGCTCTTGTTGCAAAAATGATTATTATTCTTACTCTTATTGTAGTAGTTTTGGTTAGTTAGTGGTATATCTCTCAACTTGATGTTAAAAATGCCTTCTTGAATGGAGATCTTCAAGAAAAGTTTATATGGCGCCTCGTCCTAGTGTTTCACATGACTCTGAGTATATTTGCAAGCTCAAAAAAACATTATATGGTCTCAAACAAGCACTTCGAGCTTGATTTGAGAAATTTTATGTTGTGATTTCTTCTCTTGGATTCGTTTTTAGTAATCACGATTCTGTTTTTTTAAGTGCACTGATGCAGGTCGTATCATTATGTCTTTATATGTAATAACATGATTATTATTGGTGGTGACATTGATGGTATTTTAATTTTGAAGACAGTTAGCTAGATAATTTGAAATGAAAGATTTGAGTTCTCTATGATATTTCTTGGGTATTGAGGTAGCCTACTCACCCAAAAGTTATTTTCTTTCTCAGTCAAAATATATTGCAGATATTCTTAGGTAGGCTAGACTTACTAATAATAAGATTGTAGATACTCTTATTAAGTTTAACATAAATTATTCTTTTACTGATGGTTTATCTTTGTCAGATCCTACTTTATATCGTACTATTATTGGTAGCTTGATATATCTCACTATCACTTGTTCAAATATTGCATATGTTGTTCATGTTTGTTGCTTCTCCTACTACTGTTCATTAGGCAGATGTTATTCTTATTTTGCAATATCTTTGAGGTATAGTCTTTTAGAATTTTTTACTTCTATCCACCTCTTTTGTAGAGCTTCGTGCATACTCTAATGTTGATCATGACAGTGATCCTATAGATCGTAAATCTATTATTGGTTTCTGTATCTTTTGAGATGATTCTCTTATATCTTGAAAGAACAAGAAATAATCTATTGTTTCTCAATATTCAACCGAAACAGAATATCGTGCTATGATATTTACTACCAAAGAGATTGTTTCATTACGTTGGTTACTTACATATATGAGAATTTTCCTTTCTCATCTCACTGCTATGTATTGTGACAACCATAGTTCTATTCAGATTGCTCACAACTCGGTTTTTCATGAACAAACTAAGCACGTTGAGATCGATTGTCATCTTATTTGTCATCATCACCATTACTTTACCTTTTGTTTCTTCTTCTTGGTAGATTGCAAATTTCTTTACCTAGTTGTATTCTATTTTTCGTTTTTTTTTTAGTTGGCAAACTCTTGATGCTTATAGCTGCCACATCGTAAGTTTGAGGAGAGATGTTAAGAAATTTAGGGTTATAGCCTCCTCCTCTTTTATTTTTATATTTCTCTTTATTTTTTTAGATTGTTGAACACTTATCTACCTTGGTGTAATGATCTTGGTGTAATACATCGAAAGTAGCATGTTCCTTTTCGTGAATGAAAGATATTTATAACATTGTGGTCACAATATTGCAAGATAAGAAAAAGGAACATTTCTCCTTTTTTGTTCGTAAAAAAAAAGGAAGATGGAATATCTTTTTAATGTGAAAAAGGAAAATAATTTCAATGTCTACGAATGAAATTAATCCGTCAAAACTGTCTGTTCTACCCTCACAAATCCAACTCCTTCCTCTTTTTAATGCGTCTGTCAAAGAAATATGCTTTTGTTTCTCTAGCTATCATGCTTCTTGAATAAAAGGGGAAAAGTAAACTTGTCAAATTTCAACCAATTGAGCTCGCTGTCTGGTCCAATTTCAAGGACTCCAAAAATTTGTCAAATCGAATGTCGTTCTCATTCGCACAATCGGCCTATCCTATCCCTCCATTTATATCTTTATTTTTAATGTAAAAGATATTAACTTGATATTTTCATCTAGAAATAATTTAACAACGACCCGGTGCATAAAACAAATACTCTTTTAATAATAATAAAAAGAATGGGTTTTGATATGAACGTGGAGGCAGGCAAAGTGAAGAAGACGTTTACCGTGGCATGGAGGCAGAGAAATAGAGCAAGAAAAACAGTAAAAAAGAAAGTAAACGGAGTGAGAGAGAGGAGACAGACAAGCTATTTACAGATCACAACACCGCACACAGTCACCCTCGCCACCCAACAAGCACAGACACGAACACACACACACACACGTACTCTTAAAAGAAAGAACGAAAAAAAAAGAACTCACTTTTTTCGAAAGGAAAGCGGCGCTCTCAGACCTCTAAACACGCCACGACACACCGACTCTCTGAACATTTTCTCTCCTTTTCTCTCTGAATATCTATATAATGCCCACTAGCATTCTTTCACAAATAAATTCTCCAACCGGTCAAGTTACTCTTCCGACTATCCTTGTGTCGCCCGATATCCAGGAATAAAGAGGCAGTCACATACAGCCACATTTCAAATAAATACAAATAAAAAGGGTCAAATTCTCAAACAAAGTGTGTTATCAGTGAGATTTCTTGCTTGATTCAATTTGTTTTTTTTTTTAAACAAATAAAATTATGATCCCTCAAAAACAACATGTTTTGTTTTTTAATAATAATATTATTGTATAAACATTTTTTTTCTTAAAATAACTCTCTTAAGATCAATTATTTAAAATCTATGAAATAAACAAGTACAGATAACACACTAGCTAGTATTACGCAGAGATTTGATATAGGAAATTTGCAACTTTAAATCGCATAGCTAATACGATAGCGATTGATGTAGATGATAAATATTATGATTTATTTCTTCTATATTAATGCTTAAAATTTAAAATATACGCAAGGTGAAGAATTTGTCCATAAATACACACACACACGCAGATAATCTGCTGAAAATGAATCCGAAGAATCTTCCTTGAGATACAATTGCCAGGGGACGTGTGAGACACACAGAGAAGAGACATGCATCGAAAGAGAGTGACGAGCCGAGAGTGGAGTCAGAGTGTGGGCTGTGGTGATGATATTGTAATACAGCGCACATTACAGATGTAGGTGGAAGTAGGGAAGAAGCAGAGGGGCAGCTTTTAGGGAATAGGTGACCCACATGACGAGGCTGAGGCTTAGTTTCCCTCGAGCCCTGTGTTTCTGAGTAGTAGGAGGAGTAGCAGCTATGGTTACTACTGTATCAATAAAAACTCTCCCTCCCTCCCTCCCTCCAGTCTTACAGTCTCCCTACTGACCTTTTGTTTTCTTGCTTCCTCTAAACAGTGAGTTACAGAGCACGCGCACGTGCTTTCTCCATGAACACGCTCCGTGCCCATCTTCACACATCCGCCAACACGAAAGATGGCTTCGTTGTTAACCTCCCAGTGTCCGTTTAGGAGTCGGCAAGAGTTTGTTTGTTTGTTTTTTTTTTTAAAAAAAATATTAAATTTGTCTTTTTTTAATATTTTTTTTTTAAATTAACTTTTTTTATTTGTTTTTAGATTTTTTTTATATATTAATATCAAAAATAAATTTTTAGCTATATTTAAAAGTTAATTAATAGAGAGGGTAAAGTTTATCATTCAGCAACAAATTAAGGGGATGAAATATTGCCCCATCTGAAGGTTGTGTCTGCGCCATGAAAAAATATAGAGGTGGTACGTAATAGGTTTTGTTTCTACATGAATATCGGACATTCTGTAACTCATCAAGATGAGTTTGCCTCCAAAATCTGTGTGTAAATGTATTACTATTACCACCATGTCTTAACAGGCATTCAAATTACCAATAGCTTGAAATATACGAGTGTTGGGCTTTGTTTGAATCCAGTTAACAATACTTTTGTCTCATTGGTGTGTTCTGTCTACAAATAATTTTTTTTAAAAAATATTATTTTAATATATTCATAAATAAAAAATAATTTAAAAAATAACTCTTACCTAATACATTTTCTAAAGTCTAAGGCATAGGAAATACGAAAAACTGGATCCATGATTGCATCATCAATTAAGGTTTAAAAGACATGAACATTTTCTTACCTTAATTCCTGTTTTTGTGCCATTGAACCTGGAGTGGATGCTCATCTGACTTTACAAAACCTCGTTTTGACTTCTGCTATTCATAAAATAAGCTTTGATTTGAAACCAAATATCCCTCCTCCAAATTAGAGGTGCGCAATCATCGTTCTAAACAACGTGGTGCGATTAAAAAAAAAAGTTTTTTTTTAATGAAATTGCAAGTCATTCTTACTAAACATATTTATAACTTAACTTGTTTTTATTATATATTATTTATAAAAAAGAAAATCTTAAAATCATAATTTAAAGTGAATTCAGGTATCGTAATTTATGCTGAAGGAATCAATCTTATATATATGTCGAAGTAAACAAAAAAAAATGGTTTTTTCGTCCAAAGAAATCCGATTCCTTGATTCCTGGCCCATTATGGGCTGGGGTTAGGCGCGTGGGTGTAGGAGATTTGTGCTGGGTTTTGGAGGGAATCTGGAAAAGAGAGGTCTACGACGATCCACAGTTCAGAGCCCTATAGTAGAAGGCCTAGATACGTATTACGTGTCTCGAGGCGCACGGTTGTTTAAAAAAGAAAAGAGAGGGCGACTCCCGAACGGTCGTTCCAGATTCGGCAAACGTATAACAACTCTTAAAACTATTTTATTTTAGTTTTTAAATATTATTTTTTAAAGTATTTTTTATTTAAAAGTATATTAAAATAATTATTTTTATTTTTAAAATTTTAATTTTGATACAGCCCATCAAAATATAAAAAATTAATTAAAAATAAAACCAGTTTAGAATTCTAAAAAACACGCAGAAACAAACTAAGAATTCGTCAGCAGCAGCATATCCTAATCCTTAGATTTTCTTACATCATTCTATTATATTTTCTCATGGACATAGGCAAATGTGGTGAGAGTTTCGTGTAAGAAAGAAACTTTCATCGCACGATTTACACGAAAGTCTATCTCAATATAATGTGTCATGATCTAGTTTATTAAAAAATATTTTACATCTTTATAATGTCGCTTTTCTGTTCTAGACACCAGACCACAGGCCTAAGGGTGCAACGGGCCCTCTGGTACACCAGCCGAAAAGTAGGCCTGGGCTTAATTTATCAGGTTTAGATTTGTAAATTTAAAGCCTTAATTGAGCCTATATTGAAATAAATCCTTAAAGGCATATTTTTCATGTTTCGGGTTATTATTGTATATCACTCGAACTTGTTAAAAAGAAGAAGAAGAAGAAAAAAGAACGGTGGTAGAAGAGAGAGGGAGCACCGCACCACTTTCGGCATGTTTGGGCCCGTTCTATTTCAATCTTGGGCTTTTAGCCCACCCGCGACAAAATGTAGGCACTTCGGATTTTGACAGCTTAATTGTCAAACCACATTTTTCAACGAGCACAGCAGATCGTTGATCTTATGGATGTTAAACAATGGTCTTGATTTTATCATTGTGCCTAATCATGTGCGATTCTTCATCTATGTTTGTGATGTCTGTTTTTTCTTTTAATATTATCATTAAATATAGATAAAAGATTAACCGAAACTAACTGAGGAGGGAAATTAAAGTTCTCATGTCCAAATGACCAGTATTTTATTATCATTTTATTTTTTCTTTTAATATTAAATTCTTTCATAACTGAGATTTATCATTTGTTTCATTACTTGAATGGCAACTTTTACGAGTTAGCCTAGTACTTGGATTTTTTTTTTTCATTTCTTGTAATTTTTTTTTAATCTTATCACTCATTATTTGAGTTAATTTAAAATTATATTTCATAATTTATTTTATCTTAATCTTATGACTCAAATCAATGATCTGACGAGTTAGCCGCATTGATTGAAGTCTTTTTTTTTTTGTTATTTTTAATTTTTTTGTTAATTTCATCTTTTAACATTGAATTAATTGAGAATTAAACTTTATAATTTGTTTTGATTTATTTTCTAATAGGTTATCCAAATCTCTTGATCCAGATTTGTTAAGTTTACTCGGGTTGACTCATGTTTTTTTATTCTTTGTTTAATTGATTTTTTTTAATTTTATTTTTCAACACTAAATTGATTGAAAATTGAGATTTGTTTTCTATAAGGTTATCGTGGTCTCATAATTCATTTTGATGCTCACACCAAGCTCTTTATTGGGCCAAAATGCAGTGACTTGCTGGGGGGGAAAAATCACTCAGGGATTACACTAATAATGGCCGGAAATCGTGCCCTCAATAGTTAAATTCACACATACACCATTCGCAAGAAACTGTAAATCAAATCAATGCAAATTTTGATCCTTGATGCCCTACCCGATGACTATATTCCTTTTACCTTTTGGAACCTTGCGACAACTTCAAGGGAACCTAAGAAGTGCAGTGCAACGGTGTTAGCCCTAGAGGAATGATAGCAGCCTTGTCTGAAATTAGGTTTAGAAGGCCTGATCTCATTCATCACCAGAACATAAATCTTAATTGGCGTGCTAAATTTCTGTGAGATGCTCAAAACTCTTAACACTAATAGGAGAAAAAAAATTAAAATGACATCCATAGATTTTAGGTGGTAGAAAGGACAGACTAAATGACCAAACTGAACATGAGATGTCATAAAACAATGCATGCTAGCATGAAGCATAACATTCAAGGGAAGTGTTGATAGAAAGTGAGAACCAAGGCTTCGCGCAACATTGGCATTCAAGAGTATGAAATCCCTAAGTGATTTTAAGCAATCTGCTTGAGAGGAAATGCATCAGGGTGCTATTTCTCTAGTATCTTGGTTCCACACTGCTGCTCACACCTGTCGAAGTGATAGTTAATTTACAACCAGCAACCTAGTATTTCAAAATCAAGCTCCTTGAACCTTCCACTACACCATATCACCAAATGAAAATTCAAAGTTTGGTTCATTGAATTCATACGGTACTATTCTGGATGATTTGCAAGCTCGACCCGCTAACAAAAATTAAAAACAAAATAGTCAACTTTTAATAAGTGAAATCGAGTTCTAGAGAGCAAACTTTATGTTTCATTAGATTGAAACTTGTATAAAGTAAAGCAATTCATGGAAAATCATACACAGGTTGAAAATGCCAATTTACTTTGACATGGACCTCTTTATTTTTACTAAGACAACCAATGTTAATAATTTTCCAAGTGAAGTAATCAACGTATCTGAAGCCAACATCTTAGTGTCACCTTCATGATATGTTTTCTTCTAAGAGCCTCTCCCATACCCATCACTCAGATTATTTCAGGATGTATAATCCTTGATAAGAATGTAAGTTTCTTAAATATGAATGACTTATTCAAAATGACCTTTTATTTTCTCCAGGTGATCCCTAAAGGTGGTGGCCTCACTAGTCTCCAAGGGATGTATGTAATCTTCCTAGTGCTATATGCACCAATCTCCAATCGATAGATGTGATCTTCCCAGTGCTATATGCATCACTCTTCATGGGACTGACTTGGTCTCCCCAGTGCTATTTACACCAATCTCTAAGGAATAGACGTAGTCTCCCCAATGCTATAAGCATCACTCTTCAAGGGATGAACTTGGTCTCTCTAGTACAAATAACAACATCATGTAATCACCACTCTCAATGGAGGGTTCTTAAACCCCAAAACAATGCTGGGAAAGCTACAAGATCCTACACTCCAAAAACCTATAATCACTTAAAATCTCTAAGCATAGGTTCACCTTTTTTGGGTCCCCACTAGCTACTTAGAAATTCTTTAAGTATGGACTCCACGCTTGATGAGTTTGGAGATAAGAGTTTCTTCAAAGTGAGTTGATTTCTTCTAATGGGTTTCCCTGGCCACTTATAAATATTTCTAAATAGAAACTCTTTCCCATGTTTTCCGCCAACCCTTCAGGGAAATTTTCAAAGTATGATTTCCTTTATGCACATGCACATAGGCTTTCTGCTATATCACCCCAGGTTTCCACCCCTTTTTTCACACAATGAAAATTCAACAAATTCGTCATGGTAACCGGGTATTTTTACAAGTCTTAAAACAAATGAGCATGTCTTGAGTGGGGGCTACTGATAGACCTATTTTTAAAAGGCCTAAAAAACTTTTATGACCCTTATCCTTTGGGCACGCCCAAGGGAATGAGCATGTCTCGAGTGGGGGCTTGAGAGTGTGCCAAGCCTCAGTATGCTGGGTGACCCAACTGCGATTGGGCTTAGCAGTGTGCCAAGTCCCGATATGCTGGGTCTGGCACCAGCCAAAACCCAAATGCTTTTGTATTTGGCAGTGTGTTAAGCCCCATGCACACTAGGCTTGACAGTAAGCCAAACCCCTAGCATGCCAATGGAAATGCGCATCCTCCCTTAGAATGCCCAAGAGAATGATTATCCTCCCTTGGCACGCCAAAAGGAATGAGGTAATGTGGATTTGGAAAAAATATCAGACTAAAGGCACTTGGACTTGGTAGTCAGCCAAGTCTAAAGTAAAGTTGGTCTGACAAACATGTCAAGCCTAAGGCATTTGGACATGGCATTCTGCCAAGTTCAAGGTAACGTAGGTCTGCAAAACATGTCAGACCCAAGGCACTTGGACTTGGCAGGTGGCCAAATCCAAGACAGCGTGAGACTAGCAAACATGTCAGACCCAAGGCACTTGAACTTGACATTTTGCCAAGTCTAAGTTAACGACCATTATCCTCTAGGCACACCCAAAGAAATGACTATCCTCTCTTGACACACTTAATGAAATGACCCATCATTGATACGCCTAAGGGAACACTACCAGAAAATCGATAAATACAAACGGAAATACCGAGGGAATATTTCCATCGGTAAATTTCCGAGAGATTTTACCGACGAAAATATTCTGTCGGTAAATACCGAGGGAATTACAGTCCGAAAAAAAATAAATGATTTACCAACGGAATTACCGATGGAAAACATTCCGTCGGTAAATTCGTTGGTAAACTATGAACACTGTTCATAATGTTAATTACAAAGGGAATCACCATCGGAATTTTCCGTCGGTATTTTCCAGAGAGCTCCAGAACTGTTCAGTTTCCAATTGCACTGTTAATTGTTGTTCTTTAAGGATAAAATCACCGACGGATTGAAAAGTCGTCGGTGTTATTTGGCGGTTTTCTGAAAAAATTCAATTAATTTAAAATTTTCATTTAAATATTATAGACGGAATCACCGATGAATTGAAAAATCATCGGTAATTGTTGGCGGTTTCTGAAAACTTTTTATGAAATTAAAATTTTAAAATAAATATTACCGATGGAATAATAAAAAAATATTAATATTCAATTATCCGTCGCTAACGCGCCCCAATAAAAAGTCTCAACCCCTTTTTTCATAAGAGATAGACTCACTCATTTCTTATTATTCTTCTTGTACTACTACTTCTTCTTCTTCTTCACTATATGTAAAGAACATCAATATCGATTTCTTTCTCTTCTTTTCTCTCCTCATCTCCTTCTCTTTCTCTTCATGCTCGGGTATGTCTTCTTCTTCTTTCTTCTTTTATCTTCTTAGTTTTTTTTTAATTAATATGCTTTATGATTTTATTTTTCTCTCCTTAGCTTCACTTGCAACTACATTAAGGTAAGATAATTTTTTTTCTTCTTTTTTCATGATTGTTTTCATTTTTTTTGTTTTTCACTATATTTGTTTTTAATTTTATTTTTTAATTTTTTTGTTCTTAATAATTGTATCAATGTTGTTGTGAGATTTTTTTTTCATATGAGATCAATTTTTAGTTGATTTATTTATAGGGATTTTTAAATTTTTAGCAATTGCAACTTCATTTTTTTCATATGAATTTTTTTAGTTGAATTTATTTTTTCGTTTTATTTATTTGTTGCAAATTTGTTTGAGTTGATTTTCTTATTTTTTTTCAAGTATTTTGAGTATATATTATAGAGTGTTGATTTATATTAATTTAATTATTTTATAATTTTTTAAAATGAATTTTTTAAAAAATGTTTTTATATAATTACCGATGGAAATTCCGTCGGTAATTCCATCGGTATATCCCTCGGTAATTTTGTTGGTAATAAAAAGTATTATTACTGACGCGTCTTTTCCGTCAGTAAATCCGTCGGTGATAATATACCAACAGATTTACCGACGGATAAAAAATTACTGACGAACGATTCACCGGTGGATCATTTCCATCGGTGATTCCGTCGGTAATATAATTACTGATGGAATATGTGTCTTACACCGACGGAAAAGTTCCGTCGGTAAAACTGTTAAATCTTGTAGTGGAATGACCAACCTCTATTGGGTCTAACCTTAGGGAAGAACTTAGTCTCCATGAGTTTAGCTACATTTGACATCTTAGACCTTAATCTTCCTACACCTTTTAGGTGTATAAAAGTCCTTTAAAGACCCACCATATTCCCATAGAGCATTAGCATAGATGTAAGGGATATTTATCCCTCATTAAATGCTATTGGGGAAAGATTACACATTTTAGGTGTATAAAAGTCCAAGGACCCACCATATTCCTATCAAACATTAATACAAATGTAAGAGATATTTATCCCTCATTAAATGCTATCAGAGTAATTACACTGTAGGCTCTCCTCTTCATAGAATAACAAGACTCATGGGCTATAAATACACCATGAGACCTTCAGAACAAAGGTTCAAAATCTTCATTCTTTACTGCATATATATTTTCAGCGCATCTTCTGATAAAGGTTGAATTTTCTAAAGCACTCATGAATCCAAGAGTTGTTCAAGGCTAAAATGAATATAACGGTAAGAACTTAAAGAAATATATAGGTAGAGAACTATATGAGTACTATTATCTTATTTTACATAAAAGGTTGAATAATTTAAGGCATCATATTCACTATTTAGCCGATTAAATCTGATAGTATTACGCCAAGAAATGTTTAAAGTCAAAAGCTACTTGTCTTAATATAGTAACCTACCAAATCAGTATCTCTCAATAAATCTTTGAGTCATTTTTAAATTGGTGAGACAATTTTCATTCATATGGGGGATTGTTGAAAATTTGTTTTAAATAAAAAAAATTATGGAAGAATGAGAAATTAATTTCAAAGAACCCTTCGTTTTTCCACTAAAAAGCCTTTTGTTTTTCTAGATTTTCTTGATTTATGGTGGTTAATCAATGGTTCATAATGGTAAGGATTGATTCTTATTAATTCTTCAACGTTTTAGCTTTCAGAATTCATTATAAAGAAGGAGGGGTGAAGGAAGAGTTCCTAGCTTGTATTTTTTTCTAGATTTTACACACTCGTTCTCATCTTATTTTTAGTGTTTCTCTTATCCTTTTTATGCTTTGATTTTCCTCCTAAATTTAGAGTTTAGGTTCATCTTGTTGAGATATATTTGGGTTACATAATCTTTTGTTCGAAGACATTATTTAGAAGAGCATCTAAACCATGATAGTGTTGTTGGAATCTCGGAAGGCATGTTGCAAACATCCTAATTACACAATTGATGAGCAATAAAGCTTTAGGGACATCGGATTCATCCTTTAAAACAACAACAAAAATTCATTACTTTCAAGTGCTTCAACAAATAAGTATCATTCTTGTTTTAATTTAAGCATAGTTAATTTTATTTTTAGCATGCTTGCAAGGTTTTTTTTATATCAATCGCAAATTTATATGTGCTTAGTATATGCATGCCAGTATTATATTATTATTTATGTGTTGAAGGCATATTTGTCATTAGTGTTTTTGTATGCTTATAGATTCAAACTTGGATGAATTCTAGATTTTTCTTAAAAACTTTCTTACGTATAACATGTCTTGTTATGATAAACTAAATATCATTGCTCACTAATCTTACACACACACACACACACACACAAACTTTATTTTTAAAAGACATACCTTTGAAAACTGCCTAGCTAATACCATAGAGGTTTTAAGATAAACTATTCAAATTGATCTCTCCTAATTTAATTTCTTCACTATTAATTAATGAGATTAATGTTTTAGCTAGCATTATTTCCACACAAATATGTGCTTGTAGCTTAATTGGTACCATGCATATATGCTCCCCACTTTTAATCGGTTTTTGGTTCTGTTACCACTCTTTTTGTAAAGAAATTAAGAAAGATAAGCAAGCAGTTACCTAAAACTTTTTTATATATATAATAATTGGGTGTATTAATTGAAAGATAGTTATTTAGAATATGACTTTTGAGAAGTTAAATGATTGTTTACAGGAAAATGAAATAACTTCATTATAATTGAGATAAGAGAAAACAAAAAAAAAAATAGAATAGGAAATAGAATTAGAACTTAATATAGAATTCCTTAACGTATGCTAGCTAGCTAGGTGTTAGTTAACCATGGAATGAATTTTCATAAATAATTAAGCCGATCATTAACAATTCACACACTAATCTAATATTTTTAACCAATAACCAGCCTGAAATGTATACTATGCAGGCATAATGAGAGCGTAAAAGGCTTGTTCCTTAGAAAATTATGAGGTCACAATCAAGCACAATATTGAAGAGGCAAAAAGTACTTGCTATAAACACAGCTATATCTGATCACATAATTTTATGTACAATTGATAATCAAATGACAAGGAGAAAAATACATTTTTTTTAGTTTTGTATTAGACGTGGCAATCACTAATGTATTTTTTATCCATCTCTTTCTTCTAAGTAATTTCATAGCTCTGGCTACATGGCACTGATCTAAGAACAGAAATTAATTATGCCTTCTCTTTTTGTTTCCACTCCAACCCTATAAACCTGCAGGGAGAGTACCTTAGTTTATACTCTGAGATGGTATCGAGTTTAGGTGACCATGTTTGTTCTTTTGACCCAACCAACTGTTCATAATGCTTCTTCAACTCTGGAGTGCTACAAAGAAAACTATTAGTAGGGCCAGTAGAACCTGTTTGATCTTGATCTCCACCTTTATTTACAAGTCTTGCTATAAATTCCGGCACAACCTTAATCAAAACCCTACCGTCTGCACCCTTTATGTACTGGAAAGGAGACTCCCCGAAATTAATAGGGGTTCGTTTAGGGCTAGAGCTGAAGGCTGCAAGAGAAGAGGCTGACAAAACATTGAATGCGAAGCGATCTAATGGAAGAACAAAGTAGGTCTGGCCTGGCATGAGCTCGTCATCAATGGCCAGGGATGGAACAGGATGACCAATGAAGAAAGAATCTGCATGGCAAATCATCATGTCTGGATTCTCAAACATGATCTCTCCAGCTATGTGTTTGCTGTTGCCTGTTAAGATTCTTGTGGTTCCTTCCCAGAAGATTAGCTTCACAAATGAAGCTCTTGAACTTTGATGGAAACATGGAGACACTGCATTTCCCATTTGAAGAGAGACAGAGAGAAACCAATTAATGAAGTTTGGATTGTTAGTTATTTTTGGAAGGAGAAGAGAGAGGAGGGGTTAAATATACAAAGGTAGATTTAGGATTGACTTAGAGAAAGTCTAGGTTTGTTTCTTTATGGGGTTTTGATGGGGTCGGTGGTCAGCCATGACGGCTTTGAACATCTATAAGACTATATATATTTGTGTGTGTGTCTCGCTGCTTTAAGAGATGTCTTTAAACTTCCATAAGACGTTGTCGTTACAACTCATCAAAAAGTCACCCTGGCCAACCCTAAACAGCGAAGTTAACGTCGACTTTAACAAAAACAAAACATGTAGTCTCAAAACTGGTGAGAAAGTCAATTTTCTAGTTAGAATGTGTGAATGCGTGTGTATTTCTGTGTTTTATATATATATATATATATAAGAGGTAATTGGTACATTACCTCCCATTCATATGTTTATCCGCTTGTTTGATTGATTTTATTTGAAAAGAAAAAAATATTTATAATTTTGAACAAGCGAAATTATCTTTTCGTAGCATGAAAATGAGCTCATGGAAAAACTTTATTAAGAAATGGATTTATTTTTTTATCATGACTCTTTTTGTGCGTATTTAACCTAGTGAAAGGATGTGAAAATATGATTATATGATGTTCAAATTACTCTGTGTTCAAAAAATTAGTAATTAATTCACACTGTATAAAAAGTGAGAAACTTGTTTGTTCACTTGGGTTTTTCTTCAAGAAGTTTCTCGTCGTGAGAGACAGAGAGAGAGAGAGAGAGAGAGAGAGATGCTAAAGATCGCGACAACTTCCTCACCTTCTTACTAATTTTCCTTATTACAAATATATTTTATGTTAAACCCAATTAATGACATCAAACAAATTAACCAATAAGATATATATAACCTAATTGTAATGTGTAAAAAAGTGACATTAAATTATACATGCATCTCTTAAAGTTAAAAACTCCGTGATATCTTGCTAGACGTAGCTAGTCTGCCTGCCAGCTACAAGAACTTTGAACACTGATCATGCCTTTCATCATTTATGTAAATGTCCGGTGAATACGATGTGTATGGTCAACCTCATTAGCCATAACCATGCTACCTCTACTTTTTTCTTCATAGGGCCTGCCTGGACCTTCTGGTATGATCTAGTCTTACAGATGCAACCATCTAATTAATATATGACGATTACAACATTTCATTAACTCTAGGCATCGATCTTAATTATAACACTTTATAGTACATATGATGAAGTTTTTGGTTGGATCATAATATACAAATATCTTTACCTTGGGGCATATGCCACCCATGCCTTAACTAGCTAGAGAGCTCTATCCGTGATGGCCATGTGGATTGACGAACGTCTCACAACTAGACTCATAGAAGATGCAGCGCCATCTAAGGTCAACTATGTATCTGTTAGAACTTAAAATTGAACAAAAAGAAGAAGAAGAAGAAAAAGTACGCAAGTAACACATGCATGAAAGGTTGAATTAATTAATTTATACATGAATATGTATGAGATATAGCTAGTGATGACGGAATCCCACAAAAGAAAATGAATATTGTATATTTCGAATCTACTGCCATCTCCTAGCTCCCATTCTGCTGAAATGTTTATTTAACTCTCTCGTTATCATAAGTGCTTATAGGTGCGGAATAATTAGAGTTCTTAAAGCAGGATGTCAGTCTGAAAATTAATAAAATTAGTATAATCCAAAAAATAAAACAATAAATGAAAGGCTATACATAGTTTTTTAGGATGAAGAATGCATATATTTCCTAAGAAGAAAGTCTAGATTTAAGGGTATAATTTAAAATCTTTAAAGCTAAAATGTGAACTTTCACACCCTTAAACGCTAACTTAAGTACGAAGGTAGTTCCGTCTCTTAGGAAATATGAAGAAGAATTTTTGCCAGTTCGATTTAAGACTGAGCCTATTGAGATTAATGAAAAATATTGGGACCGCTAGCTGGTTATTAATTCTACCGCCGACATCCTAATTCATCAGGTCAGATGAATGCCTTACGGTTGGAGGTTAATTTAATGTCATGTCACAATTTATAAAGACGTGGATGACTCTTATTGCAAATAAAACGACTTTGATAAAAAAATCAAGCTGTTTTGACGGTTCTCAGATTTTCTGAAAATATCTTGAGCAATTTCTTCACTGACTTTTGAAGTAATTTTTGCATGCATAGCGTTCCAATCCAAAGCATGAACACGGAAGGGAAATTAAGTAGAGAGGTTCAAAGAAACTGAGTTTTGTCATTTCTATGATTTTGTACACCATTTATTAGATGTGGGCCTGTTGTTTTCAACATTAAAAAAAGTATTCAAGTAACAATAATTCAAAACAATGTAGGTTAGATTAACTAAAACGTGACACAAGACGAGATCGAAAGAACCCATAAAAAAATTATTAAATTTAAAGTCTACTAACCTAATGTCAAAGATGAAAATTAAAAAAAAAACTTTAAAAAATACAACGCCAAAGAAAAAAAACTCGAGTCGGCTCATGGTAACTTGATGAACCAACAACCCGCGATATGATATCAAGATTAAAAAAAAAAAGGATTTCAAAAGGATGACCTATTAAAAAAACTAAAGTCCAATAAAAAAATGTTAAAAAAAACCTGAGTCAATCGATCCAGGTTAATTTTACTAACACGCTTTTGGAATAACCAAACAATAAAAAAAGTGAAAAAATAACAAAGTTCAAGGGTAAACAATTCATTGTAAAATTAAAAAAAACATGCCTAGACCACTTAATTTGTCCGCAATCAATTTTGTAATAATAAATGTATACTATAAAAAAGATATTTTTACTTTCAATTGTAGGCTTAATTAGTTTTTTTTTATATATAGATAAAATTGTATTTACACCATTCCAAACTAGAGAATCCACCTAATTGACAAAATTAGAAGACTCAAACAGCAAAAGACATATATATATGCAGATGCCAAAGAAATCCTAAAAACAATTGTAATATATATATATATATATATATATATATATATATATATATATATATGTGGTTAATTAGTTAGGATTTTATTTTTAAAAACACTTGTGGTTAATCAATCTGAAATCTTAAGTTAAAATTATGCTAGAGACTCCTACTATTTATTTTCTTTACAAGGCCGCATAAATGTGTGCATTGTCCAACTAATAACAGCTACGTACGTACTCTGATAATACTAATAATATTCACCGTATGATAATTAGAATTTACACCCACCCATTTTTTTCATTATCTAGTGGGGAGAAAAGACTTTGGAGTTGTCGTTTCAAGAATGCGCCGACATCATTTGTCTTTTGTTTGGAATACGGTGTACGCAATTTACCAACATCGAGGTTCATTCATGGGACCAAAAAAGTGATGTGGTCAATATCCTACACGTGGATTGAGGTTTGAACAACACGTGGATTCATTCATGGACACTGAATTCTTCTGACCTTTTCTTTCTTCTAATCTTGCCCATGTGACAGGTCGCAGGTTGGAGCATGGTTCAACAGCTCCATATTAGCAATATTAATAGCGACAAAATTGACCTTTATATCTCATTCTTGACGCATTCAAGTTTGTTTTTTATTTATTTATTTATCGGGATACCACTCTCTTTATAAAATTGAAAGCTTATTATACTTGCCCTCAGACATATACATATATATATGTGGATAAAAAGATTAATGTTGCCTGATCATTGTGAAAAAAAATTTAGATTTAATTAATAGCAAATATTATTTTTAGATTAATTTTTTTCCTTGAATGATCTTGAAGTTGCACCCCTATATATATATCATTCAAGGAAAAAAATTAATCTCGATTTACATATAAGTCGGTCTAAAAACAACATTTACTATTAATTAAACCCAAAAAATTCTTAACAATGATCAGGAAACATTAATCTTTTTATCCACACACAATATATATATATTAGGATGATGCATTTTAAAGATTTAATAATTTCTTAAGTGTTAATCCCAAGATTTAAATTGATAGTCATAAATTAATAATAACTATAAAAAATGCTACCAACTGTGTGAAAATCACTCTTATTAAAACCAAGTCTTTAAATATCATTAGTATAATTCAAATGTGTTGTTCTAAACTTAGACTGGGATTAGAAAAAAAACAATCTTGATGTGATGTTAATAAATAATATAAAATTATTTGAGGATATGATTTGGTAGTTTAAATTAATTTTATAGTTAAAATGATGTTTTTTTACATGAAATTAAAGTTTTAATAACTAAACTAAAAGTTTGAATCTCACTACAATCACTTCTTTTAATTAATTTTTTTTAGAAATAAAACTTAAGATAATAACAGGTTTATGCAAATGTAAATAATTATAACTTAAAGGATGCATTGGAAAATAATATAAAATTATTTAATGAATCATTCAGTAAATTGTTTTTTGGGTCAAAATAATTATTTTACATGGTTTTAAAATTTCAACAACGACTTTCATAAGTTCAAATCTCGTTACCAGGTTTCACTAATTAAATTAATAAAAATTAAACACCAGGGAGGGATTAGTTGGCCAATATATGAACCATTAAATTTTAAAATTCGTTTGCTGTCCAAGAGCATGGTGCCAGCAGAGCTTCGATAGGCTGAGCAGTTGGCGTTGTGAGTCAAACAAGGTTGGTTGGTGACCATCCTCGTCATTGTCATCTATGGAGAAATCAGTGGTGCAAATTATCTGTTATCAATTGCGTACGTACTTTGCCAGTTTCGGCGACTGAACGTAGTTGATCTCTTCAAAGATTAGACACGTTAAGCAAGTTATTTGAAACTCAAGGAAACTTACAAGTGTCATTAATCAAGTTTTAATGTTGATTAATGAGACATGTGACATCAACCAATTTGGTATTTACCAATGTTCATGCAAGTTTTAGCATTTAAAACATGTAAAGTTACTATCAAGATCGTTCCTCATTGTTTTGATTTGTATTATTAGTTGACAATTACCAGTTAACTTGCAGGTTGTAGATAGAGTGTTGATGTTTTAAAATTCACTGTGCTTTGTAAAAAGATTTTTTAGTGATGGGATCATGAGTTAATGAAATATTCATTCAAATAATTTTATTTTTCAAAATAATAACTATAGATATGGGTGAAGTAATTGGGCTCATGACTATTATGAGGTTGTGCTAAAAGTGAAAAATTTTCTATCAGATATTAAAAAAAATATTGATAAATCTTAGTCCTTCAAGTACGTAGTGTACTTGCAAGTTATAGGTCATGCATTTCTTGCTGTATTTGTTGTGTATTTAGGTCTATAAACCGAGCATTATATTTAAGGTGATGTTGAAGAAAGACAGTTGTATCCTTGAGATTTAAATTTAATTTAGGTCAGAGTTATGATTCTCCTCCACCCAATTAAAAGAAACTAAAAGAGGTCTTTTTGTTATTATTGTTCACCTACACACATAACATTGTGAATTAGAACAATATTTTTTTTAATTTTTAATTTGATCCTTAAACTTTTATTTTACATGATTTAGCCATTTTGAACCCAAATTAGCACCCAATTGCATATTTGTTTTAAGGAGAGAGGGTTGAATTGAAATACATGAAACTGGAGTGAAAAATGCAAGCTGAATGGGAGGTGGATTTGAAATTTATTTTAAAGTTCATTTTCATCCCCTATATTTTTTAGTTATTAAATAATCGGTCCTTGTAATTTTAAAAATTCAATTCTGATACCAAACTTTATTTTTTATATTTTTCAGTTATTTTTTTATGGGAGAAAAAAGAGGGAATTGACGGATTCCGGTGTAGAGAGAGAAAGTTGTTAGTGGTGATGATTTCGGGCACCAAAATGATTGTTCTTTATGTCAAATAGTTTTATATGATAAGGAGAGTTCAGATTAAGTGTTTGTTTACCTTGAAATTGTCTAAAAAAACAGATCTCAACTTGAAAAGATTTTGGGTTTCGGGCCGATTTTGGGTTTTGTGTCAGTTTTTTTGTGTTTATGAAAGCCATGAATTGATTTAGCAAGGTTTTTAGGGTGTTTTCTAGATATTTTTGGTCCAAAATGCTTTGAAAATGGGTTTATTTATCAAAAACAATATGGGACCCCATTTTCTAACCACTATTCTAGGGATTCTATATATATATATATATTATTGGGGTGGATGACATGTCGTCCACTCCATTATCTTAAAAAAATAAAGGCTCGTGCACGAGCCCTTTCTTGATGGGTCAGGTGTTAAGCCTGGTGGCAACTAGCCTAATTCTTTTTTTAAAAAAAATATTTTTTTTAATTAATGTCTTATTTAGTATGTATGTTCTAAAATAATTTTTTTGTATGTGACTTAATTAATACCATTTCTCTATGGGTTTTTTTTTTATTTAACCTCTTTTAAATTGTGATTATTTTTTAAAGATATTGAGTTAGTTTAATTTTTACAAAGGTTGGTATGATTCATATGTGACTTTTTAAAAATTTCATATTGATTAATTGTTTTTTTAACATTTATTTTTTGTAAAATTTTTAATATGTGCAGTCTTGCATTGTATTTTTTTCTTTTTTTATTTTATTCAATAAATTTTACATGATCAATTTTCTTATTATGTTTGGATGTTTTAGATTTGATCTTTATTCTTTATTTTTTTTATTTTGATCTTCATTCTTTTGATTTTTATCTTTTTGTTAATGTTCATATTCTTTTCAATTTAACTTTCAAATTGAGAATTTGCTATTACTTTTTGATTTATTTAATTTTTTGTGATTTTAATCCTCATTATTTTTATTATTATTTTTTATTTTGGATTTTTTATATAGTTTTTTATGTAATTTTAACCCTTATAACCCTCGGTGTCACCCTGACCACCAATCTAGTTCCATCACTATCTCTGCTCAAGAACAAAAAATATGTAGTCACGTTCAAACTTGATCAAATTCTAAATGTGAAGGATCCAATTGTTTTTGTTTTTTCCCTAAAAAACCACAAATTTCAATACAATTGAATCACGTAGTATGCAGCTATAAGTCAATGATAATAAGAAAGGCAAAACTATACATCTTGATAATCATCTTTGGCCACGATCGAACTTGACCAAAACCCTAACCACTATGCATTTACAATATATTCTCTCTTATACTAATAATTTTGACTTTTGCAATCTTTTTTATAAAAAGAAGAAGAAGAAGGAAGACTACTTAACTTTGTCTCAAGGCAAAAGGGCAAGCACCCAATTGCATTTTTTTTAAAACCATACAATTGAATTATTCAACCAGAGGGTCCTACACAGCAGAAAAACATGCTAACAAGTCCATAACAATGATATAAGCAGAGCTGGAGCTGGAGCTGTACCTTCTCACATTTAATCATCATCATCATCAGACAGTGTTTATCCTTGAAATATTTAGACGAGCTGGAATAGGATTGTGTGTGATTTTTATAATTGAAGGAAGAAATGGCCATCTCTATCGAACTTAATCTCAATTTGTATTTATTGTATCATGAAGCACTGCCTTTAACTAAGCAATTTATTATTCATCAGTAAATCATAATTTCCATTCATAGCAGTTCGTTTTTCCACGATGAAAATCCATGTAAGATAGACATGGTAATTAAGGAAATATCCCCCCCCCCCTACCTTTTAAATTCAGGATTTAATGCTAACATTAATTACAATTTATTAAATTGTATAAATTCACTAAGTCCATGTCATAAGTGGTTCTTAAAATTATTTGGAAAAAACAATCAATGTCAATTAACGCACAAACTATCTGAAAATACCCGTCAAACATATCGTGCTTCTCTGGTCATCATGATGATCAGAAAGAATACAGAGGTTTTTTCTTTATTAAGGTCGCAAAGGAGTTCCGAGCAGCCCAGAAAAAAAGTATGACACTGGTGGGACAGAAACTACAAACATCAAACATCGATTTGTCCAAAGCAAATTGGATTCATTGATCTTAGACTTTTCTGCAAGAACGAATTGCGGCTAAGAACATGCTATAAAATGTACAACGAGAGATTCATTGATCTTAGACTTCTAGAGTATTGCGGCTAAAAACACATGCTATAAGATATACAATGAGACTGGCTAATGATGATTTTGACATTTCTATGATACAATCCGACCATATCAACCCTTCATGATGCGAGGAGTCATATGTCGATAAAACCATGTACTGTGTTGAATTTCATCGGCACAACTCTCTTGCTCGGTAATAAAAAGGAAGGCTGAGTGGTGAACAGGGAAGAGGTCTCCCATTATCATCGTATGTGGAATGAAAATAAGGTCATTAAACAAAAGTATTTATCCTAAGCGTGCTCTAAAAGTGTAGATGGATTTGTTTTAGTAAGGTGATGGATTGTTCTTACTTCTTAGCGTGTAAAAGAGGAGCAAAAGGCATTTACCATGCAATGCTGAAAACATTCATTATGTTAGGGTTATAATTTACTAATTAATACAATACTTATATACTTGTAATTTAGTAGAAGTTTTATAGTTATTCTTTTTTCCTCGATCAAATAATATAAAAAAACTATCTTCAACTTCATGATAAAAAAAAAGGTATTATTTCCACTTTATCATACTCTATAATCTGCTTTTATTAATTAGATAGCCAAAAATACTCGTAATTATAAGTTTTATAAGTGATGATAATTAAAGATTTTTTTTTTTTTTGAGCTTCCTAATACTATCTACCATTAAATAAAGATAATTCACAATAATATTAAAGATTAGAAGGTAATATAGTCTATGAATAAAAATATATATGGATTGAGATTAATAATTCTTGAAGTGAGAATAAATCCAAAAAAATAAAAGTATCCTCATTCTTCAGCTTTATCAGAAACTATATTGGAGAAAAAAGGAAATGAGCTTTTACTCTTTTAGTCACCAAACTCCAAATGGCTGAGCACGCGGGATTGAGCTCATTGGTATTCCATTGTTCCAAACGTGTGGAAAATTTAATAAGCAATTTACAAACGCTACTAGGCCTGCCTAATGGGTCACCCGCACTTGCCTCTTCTCCTCTGGCATCAACCCTGTTGCGAGGCCTTGGATTCTGACCCTTTTAGCTTGGGCTTCTGAGCTTTCTCGGCTGCCCAAGGAGACTGCATATCAATTCGACATTCATATATGGCGGAGCCCAAAAAAATAGAAAACTTCTTGCTTACAGAGAATCAGAAAATCTTCCACAAGCTTTTAGTGCCAACCTCAAAAAAACAAAAAACCTCTTGGTTCATAGCGTAATGTTTCAAATGGATTTCCACGAGGGGAACAAGAATAAGTGGAAAACAACGGTTTCATGAGACTCAAGTCATAGCATGAACACGAGACACCTTTTCAAGATGCAAACCCAATAAAGTCTATGAACAAAAGTAAATATGGAGTGAGATTACTTCACATTTAGAAAAAGAAAAGGGAGGATGTGGCCAGATTTTGATTGGTTACAGCATTTAAAGGGGAGGATTAGGCCAGATAGGCAGATACAGATCCCTCAGTAATTGAATCAGGAATCCCATCTCTTTCGAGGAACTCGTCATGAAAGAGAACATAAGCAAATGTAGACAGATGGTTTAACCACCTTAGCTAAACCCTTCATATCTCCTGGAGTGCAAGTAAAAGCAGACTCTTCCACTTTAGCACCCCTATTCT
This sequence comes from Populus simonii, assembly GCA_007827005.2. NCBI lineage: Eukaryota > Viridiplantae > Streptophyta > Magnoliopsida > Malpighiales > Salicaceae > Populus > Populus simonii. Next base: position 28,466,865 of record CM017464.2, read on the forward strand.
TAGCATTACCTAGATCCTAGACCACAAACAGGGTTTTTGAGTATTTGCTACAGTACTGTGTACTTCTTTTCATGGTCCCTCAGCAAGTCACTATTCTGGAACATGCCCTCAACCGTGGGCATTAGTGTTTTACTCAATACTCGGGTCATCAATTAATTTAATAATCTGATTTAAATTAAAGGCAACAACAGAAAACAAAAAGAAAACAAAACAAACCGTAAAAAAACACTTAGCAATAATAAACATAAAAATAAAAGTCCATTGAAAACCCTCCACCACTTGAGCGTGAACAGAGGCCACAACCCAAAAAGTTTGTTGAGTTGGTTCAAACTTTACTGCAAAAGAATGCAAGACGCCATTGAAAAAAATTGCATGATTCGCTAAAGCAATGTCCTGTAAAAGCAAACTTAACAAAACACAATGAAGTGAGTTATCCGTCTATGTTCAATCATTCAAGAAAAAAAAATATTTTGAGAAAATATATATAACAAAGCACAAAACAAAATAAGAACCTAGATAACCTAACCAAATAAAAAAATACAAAAAATGCAGAAAGCATATATAAAAAAAAAATTAATCTCTAATAAACTAAATATCAAATGATAAAATCTGGAGAGAGAAAAAACATTAGGTTAAAAGAATGATAAAAAGAAAAGGCAACTCCTAGCAAACATCAAGCAAGGTTAATTCTTCAAACTAGAATCTAGGAAATCCTAAAATGAGATTAACCAAAAAGTTTAAATCCAAATCAACTTAATGTTGAAAAATAAAATTGAATGTAAAAAATCACAAAGCAAAAAAAATTAGCAAAGCAAAAAAAAAAAATCAAAAGAATAATAACAAAATTTGATAAGAAAAAAATAATAGACGATGAAATCACCAAAAAAATTACACTACAAAAATTATCTTAGATGACATAAATAGCAATTAAAAAAAAGACTAAACAAGATAAATTAAAAAAAATTAAAAGAGAATGAAATTGAAAAAATTTCAATTTTCATGAGTTATTTCAAAATAAAAATATCAACCAAAAGATAAGGGACTAAATAAAAAACAAAGAGAAGTAAAAAAATCAAATGTGAATGAAATTGAAATTAAAACAAATTTTGATTTTCATAAGTTATTTGAAATAAAATAAATATTAACCAAAAGATTATGAACAAAATCAAAAACAAAGAAAAGCTACAGGGCTAATTTGAAAAATTGTACGGTAGAGCTCAGGAATCGAGGGAGAAAGAAGGAAAAAAGAAATGATCATTAAAACCAAATCGGAGCTCTATTTTCTACACGCGTCACTTCTACATAAAAGAGAAATTGAGATGAATCTAATGACGCCACGAAATGGTATTTTTGCTTGCCAAAATCAGCTACACATGATGTATAAATACAGCGGAGCGGGTGACGCGTTGACACGTGCCCAACACACGACAACGATTTTTTTAAATCCCTTTAATTTATTAAAAAACAAAACTAACCCTCACTTTACTCAATAACAACATAAAAATTAATAGTCCAATAACCAAAATACCCTCAGATCCAAGGCTTAAAAAAATTAAAACCCAAGGGTAAGGAGGTATTTTTATTGTGCAAATAAAAAAAATAAGACAAACACCACTCCTAACCGGCCAAAGTATTTCTGTATATAAGGTTAAATTGGCTATTTTACTGTAAACTTTAGAAGTAAATATACAAATCTACCCCTTAACAACATCAAAGCATTAATCTTAAGGATATTTAAGATGATTAACTATGCAATTTTAAATTAAATACCTGTTGTGCCCTCAGTCAATTTAAAAATAATGCCAAAATGCCCCCATTGAAAAGACAACCATGCCCTCAATCTCTAGCCAAAAGGGTTTTTTTAAGGGTAAAGTGGTAAGTTAATTGTTCTCATCATCCACAGTTAAACGTGTCTAGATTCACCGCCCATTTTAGTTTTTTTAATGGAATTTATCAGCTATGCTCACACTTGATACCCAGGGTTAAGATAATACCATTGCTCACATTTGATAGACAAGGCTATGCGCTCTTTAAACCTGAAATAGAAAAATTGGCATACAAACTATGGTAAGAAGTTAGCGACACAGTGGAGGGCAAGGAAGAAAACTACAAAACCATTCAAAATCAACTCAAAATATTTTTCCATTCAAATCCACTCAACCTCACCTTCGTCAAGAGCATCTATGATTGAACAAAAAAGGAGCACCTCACAAAAATGAAATCAACCTCTGCTTTTTAAACTCTCTGAGCACATCTACCAAGAACATGCAAATGAATAGATGGACTTCAGTGGCATAGGTTGTGATATAATATTGCAGAAAATAGAATGAAGAATATAAAGTTAGGAGTTAAGATATCCCACCTGGCAAAGAGACAACTGAGTCCAGCAAGTACAAAGGCTGCAAGAACTGAATAACAAGGATTTATCTGCTGGAATGGATCTGCTTAGCAGCATTTTACCATGAAACTGAACTCTCAAGTTGTCCAGGGTTCATGGCCTTTATCAACAATGAGAGGCAGCAGTATGGTGATCAAATTAAAAAACATCATCAGGGACAAATCCTCTTTGAAGCATTTCATCATGGAATCGAAATGCCTCATTCAAGTTGTCCTGAGTGACGTGTCCATTTATCAAAGCTGTGTATGTGGACCTATCAGGATTTATCCCTTTCTCAATCATTTTCCGTAAGACCAGCTCAGCCTCTTGCATCCTACCCTGCCTACAGAAGCCATTCATAACTACATTATACGTGATAATATCAGGCAATAGACCTTTTTCCATCTTATTAATCCAAAGAAAAGCTTTGTCCATATTATCTTCTCTCACAAAACCATTAATAAGGGTGTTATACGAAATATGATCAGGAGCAACTCCTTTAGCAATCATCCTGCCCAAGAACTCATCAGCCTTCGATGAATCACCTGACCGACAGTAGCCTTTTATAACAGTGTTACAAGTGACAAGGGTGGGTTTAATACCCTTTTCAATCATCACATCCCACAATCTAAAGGCCTCAGATATATGGCCCACACTACAATACGCGTTTATTAATATGCCGTATGTAATGTGGTTGGGGAAAATCTTCCTAGAGATCATACCATCCCATAACTCACTGGCTTTCTCCATTTCACCCACCTTGCAAAACCCATCAATCAATGTATTGTATGCCACAATATCTGGTTTGATATTCCTTTGAGTCATCGTCCCAAACAAGCTTAGTGCTTTAGTCATATTCCCGTCCTGACAATGGCCATGAATAAGTGTGGTGAAAGTGTAAAAATCAGGGAGTGCACCCCTTTCCACCATCTCATCGAACAGCTTATCTGCATCTGTGAGCATCTTTTCTTTGCACAACCCATTTAATATAGTATTGTATGCAATCACATCCAGGACACAACCCTGCTCCAGCATTTCATCCCGTATCTTCAAAGCCTCCAACATATTGCCATTTCTACAATAACCATGCATAAGAACAGTGTAAATCACATTATCTGGAACCAAACCAAATTTCTTCATATCTCTAAAGTACACCAATGCCTGATCAAGGTGTCTGTTCCTTGAAAAAACTGCAATAAGGGAACTAAAGCTTACTAAATCAGGAACAACACCCTGACGTAACATTTCACCAAAAATTTCTTTGGCTTCAGAAAAATTGTCTCTTCTGCAGCTCTCAACAAGCAATGTGTTATACGTAGTAGTATCAGGACTCAACCCAATGTTCAGCATCTCAATCAAAATTCCCTTTGCTCTTGCATATCTTCCCTTTTTACACAGACCATTTATAATAGCATTATATGTAAAAAGACTGGGTTTCAAACCTTTATCTGCCATAGAGTTCATTATCTCAAAAGCTTCTTCTAAAAGTCCTTCACGACAATATGCACCAATTAAAGTATTATAAGTCACCATATCTGCATAAATCCCGTTTCCCTCCATTTCACTTAAAAATGACTTGACATCATCAAATTTACCATCTTTACACAAAGCATTAACCATAATGTTTAATGTATAAACATTCAATTCAATCCCACTTCTAACAACCTCCCTATGCACTTCCCATGCCAATTCAACCCAGTCTATCTTCACTAACCCTCCAAGAAGACTATTGCAAGCATTTATAGACACCAAATACCCTTTACTCCTCAAAATTCTAAACGCCTCAGTCCCTTCCCTTAACTTCCTAGCTTGCACATAAGTTCTTATCAACAAATCAAAAACCAAATTATTAGTCCCACAATTGCCACACATCGATGATACCAAAGCCTCAACAACCTCAACCCTCGAAACCCCACTTCTCCTAATCATTCTAAGAATCAAAGCTTGTGCATCAGATAATCTTCTACTACGAACAAAAACATGAACCATTGCACTCAATGAAACGGATGAATGCTTAAAGTTTGAACCATTTAACACTGACGAATCAATAAACCTTTGACCAAGTTGCAAATTACCATTACAACGACATAAAACATCAACAATGACTGATGGGTTCAAGCGAAGTTGATAGGAAAGCAGAGAATTTACATTACCATGCTTTAAATTGAAGATGATCTTCTCCACCAATAAAGAATCGGGCAGGGTTGTTGCTGAAGAAAATGGTTCTTTATATGGGTTTTGAGAGGTTTCTACTGTTTGGAGACATCTAAAGCTAGATTTAGAGGCAGGGTTTAGAAGATAATTGATAAAGTTATATCTTTTGTGGGTTTTGAGGATTGTTAGAGTGTGTTTTTTATTAAGTAGAAAAAGATCCATTTTTGTGAAAGTATAGCTAGCTGTTTGCTCGAGGGTTTCGTCTCAGTCCGTCAGTTTGAAGATTCTGAAAGAAGAGGAAACTGTCGAGGTCGAGGAAGTAAAAGTTGCAAGAAAGTCGATTCTGAACCTCTCTTGTTGTCTATTTGTAGATGAACCCTCCACGAGCCGTACTTGTTTATTCCTTTATTGATTAATTTTGAGTTAATGACAACTTAGTTATCATAGTTTGTTTAAATTACAAAAACTCTAAAAACCGTGGTAAAAAGTAAAAACACTGTACATCCAGATAAAAACAACCTATTCATTGCTATTGCTATGATAAAATTACTTTTTTACTCTTTAAAGAAAAAAATATTTTGTCTTGGTATGGGGGCTATCTCTATCTTTTCTAGACTTGTTGGTTATTAAAAATTATCATGAGGTATTTATATTTTTTTAAAAACAGTAAAATTATTAAATTATTTTCCAAGTCAAGAAAATATTAAAAATATTGACCAAGAGTATTTTTCTTTTTAAAATATAATAAAAACCTTTTTACCCCTTAATTCAGGAAAAAGTAAGTTATACATTCAGGGCCATTAGTTTCCTCACTCCTTTCACTTAATTTCATAATCATGAAGGGTAATTTAATTTTTTACTTGATTATTTAATATTTAAATTTAAAAAGTTATTGGTGCATGTAATATACATGACAGCAGATACGACATTTTTGATAGTCAAATCTAAGATTTTGCCATGTTAATGGTGTCACCACATTCTTTTCCTCTCGAAGCAGCGTATGGTGGCAAACATGGGATAGTTTGTCGCTGAAATAGCTTTTTTATTTTCTCTTTTCTTGAAAAAAATATAGGTTGGCCCTGTGTGTTTTTGTTGTTTCAATTTTTGTCCTTATTTTTTTTATTTCAAATTTTTATCATTGATCCTTTTATAAATTTTTAATTTATTTTCAATTTAGTCCTTCAACTCAAATTTATCTTATGTTATTTTTTTAATTCAGTTCTTATTTTTTAATTTATTCCTAGCTCTTTTATAAAAGATTTATTGGTTTTCAATTTTATCTTTCAATCCAAGTTTTATGTGTATTGTTTTATCCGATTTGGTCCTTGTTATTTTTTTTCAATTTAACCCTCAAATTGAAACTTTTTTGATGCCCTCTAATTTAATTTTTATTTTGATTTTCATCCTTATTCTTTTAATTATAATTTTTTTATTTTAGATCCTTTTTTGTAAAAAAAAATTCAATTTTGTCCTTTAACATCTCATTTGTTGAGGATTGGGCTTCGTGTTTTTCTCATATATGGTGTTTTTGGTCTAATGACCCAAGTCATGAGTTTGAAAAGTCAATGCGGGTCAAAAAAAATTTGCTTATCTTATTTTTTTTATTTCATCATTCAACTTTAGTTTTTTTAGATTGACTTCGTGATTTTTTTCAAATTTTTTTTATCATGTTATTACAATCTCATGACCTGAGTCGCAAGTTCTGCAAGTCAACTCAGGTTGACTCGCTCTTATTATCCAAATTACATGTTTATCATGCTACCTTCAGTTTTCCCAAACTGATTCTTTTTGTCCTTTTTTTTGTTCAATTCCATCCCTCTAAAGGTTTTTTTTCAGGTTATAGTGATTTTTAAAAAATATATATAAGTTTATTATCATTATCTATTTTTCATCGTCTAATTAAAATAAAACCAATATATTAAACTTAATTGGTGTTGTAACCTAAGTTGTTTGCTTTTCTTATTTATTTAAATAACATTTGCGGCTCCTAGGCTATTGTTGCCTTTTTAAAAAAATTTTATTCTAAATTGGTTTTTATTTTAATTAATAATTTTTAATGTTTTTTAATAATTGTTTTAATTTATACATCAATTAATATCCCTCCTGTGTTATTTTATTTTTTATTTTGCTTTTTGTAAAATAATTTTATTTTTAATTATTTTGTATGTATTTAATTTTTTAATATATTATTATGATTCATCCATGATTATTTTTCTCATGTTTTGTGTACATGAATTTTATTTTTAAAAATAAAATTTATTTGTTTGTAAATAATTTTTATAATATATGTAACTTTGCATAATATTTTTTTTCTTTTCTTTTCTTTAATCGATTTCATGTGTATGTCTACTTTTATTATTATTTGATTAAATAAAAAAAATCATCAAATACAATCGGATAAATAACTCATATTTTAATATTAAATAGCTTGATCTGTATCTATTTTTAATTTTTCCATTTTTATTTTTAGTCGTCGTCAATGAATTTTTTTTATTTATATATAAAAAAAATTATTTATTTAATTAAATATATGCGAGTCAAATGGCTAATTAATTAATGAGTCATTGTAATATTCAAAAGTAGTAAATGATATTTTGATCAACATTGATTGATCATTTTTTATTTATTTATTTTAATTAAAATATGTTCTTCTCTAATCAAATTTCCATTCTTAAATATATTTTTTGTATTTTTCAAAAAAATAAAAATAACATAAATTCACTAAAAATATATGAAATTATTAAATTAAAAATATATTTAAGATAATTTAAATTAAAAATATAATTTTAAAATTATGAGAACTAATTAACTAGTTTAGTTAAATTACGACCACAAAGTTATAATCAATTCAATTATTTTTAAGAAGTTATTTTATTATAAAATAAAACTAAGAAGCCTAAGTAATGTATTGTGGGTCGTCTGGAGATCCTCTATTTATTTATTTATTTTTGTATAGTTACTAGAAATTTTTACATTTTAGTCTTTGAATTTATTTTTCTTCTTATCTGGTCATTTGATATTGCTTTGATATTGGTATGGTGATTTGTTTTTCATGTATGCATGTGAGAATCTGGAGGTGTCACTATAATGTTTCATTGCTGGGTTAATTCTTGATTTTATGAAACAAAGTTCAACGTAATTGAATTAAAACAATTAAAGTTTTAGGAACCGAGTTTGAAAAATAAATAAATATCCAGTCTCTTTTTTTTTGCTACAATCATGAACTAATTTGCATGGTCGGAGGAGTTCAAGTCCCTTTTTTATTTTATTATTACCCCTTATTTTTTTTAATTTGATCAATTTGCATTGACTTTATTTGAGTTTTAACTTGATATTTTATTTTGATTGTCTTGTTACGGGAATCTTGTAATATCAAGATAAATTTTATTAGCTCAGTTGATGCTCGGTTTTGAAAAATAAAACATAATTCAGATAATTTAAAACATTTAGGTCTTTAAGGACGAAAATTGGCATCAAGGGGATTAAGGTTAATGGGCAGGGGGGATCAGCACGTGCCAATGGGCGAAGCGGTCTTTGGACGACAAATGACGTGTCTCCTAGTGATCAAATAATGACTTCCACGGTGATGTTGAAAGCTGCATATCATGTCCTTTCAAGTGGTGTGACGTGTTTTGATAGTGGCACAATTATTGGTTCCCGCATACTTTTTTCTCCTCTTTCTTCTCTCTCTTCCTATTAGAAATCGCACTGTCATACATAATTTTAAAGGTTTTATGTTATTTGCTCATTATATCAAATTTGATTTTTATATTTTTTATTGATTTGTTTTTTCTATTTCATTTCTTTGCATTCGGTTTCTTTTGGATTTTATATCAAAATTGATATTTATTCTTTTTATTGCCCAACATTTTTCTTTATATGTCAAATTTGGTTCTTATTCTTTTAATTACTTTTTTTTTTCCTTATATCCCTTTTTTAATTTGGTTTTCTTTTTTCAATTTCTTCTTTTAACACCAGGTTTGTTAAGAGTTGAGTTTCATGATTTTTTTTTCTCAATATAGTGATCCTAGTCTCAAGATCCCACCTACGTGTATGAAATATCAACCCAAATTAACAAAAATTTTTATTTTTATTTTTTACACCGACTTTCCTTTTTTTTTTATTTGGATTTGTCGAGAATTGGGTTTCATAATCTTTTTTGCCTTTTTTTTATAATATTATTATGATCTCATGATTTAAATTGTATATTCGATGAGTTTGCCCAAGTTAGCTTGGATATTTTTTCAGGTTATTTTTTTTAATATTGAATATTTTTTCAGTTGCACCTTTTAACGGTTTCTTTTAGAATTGACTCTATATTTTTGTTTTCATTTTACCTTTTATTAGGTTATTTTATTCACATGATCCGGCTCAAGAGGTTTGACGGCCTTACCCGGGTTTGATGGTATTTTAATTTTTGTGTTTTTTTGTGTTTTTTTTTTCAATTCTATCCTTTCACATTTGAATTGTTGGAAATTAGGTATCATTATTTTTTTTTGGTTTAAGTTATTTTTTTTAAATTTATTTTTTAACATTGTACCGTTTTAGAATTGAGCTCTATAATTGTTTTTTTGTTAAACTTTTTTTTTTGTAAGTCATTGTTTTCATATTTTTTAAAAAATTTAGTGCATTTACTTTTTTTTTTTTTATCTTATGATTATATGAAACCATTTTATCATATCTTATTATATCTCGTAGGACCTATAACTCAATTTACAATTTTTTTTAAAGCATACCAGCAACATCCAAATATCATTTTTCAAGCTAAGAAAATATTTAGCCTGGCTCGAGACGAAGCGCGCAATAGTGGAGGACTGTAGAAATGGCGGCATCTTTTCAGAGCGTCTGGAGTTTGGTTTTTATTCTTATAATTTCTGAAAAGCTGCATTAAGGCTCCGTTTGTTTGCAGGAAAGTTGTTTCCTTTTGGAAAGTGAATTCCGGGGAAAGTGAATTCCGGGAAAGTGATTTCCGATGTTTGGTAGTTTTATGGAAAATGAACTGGAAAACACTTTCCAGTGTTTGGTTATGTTATGAAAAAGAAACTGGAAAATAATTTATTAATGAATTAAATTTTTTTTCAAGTTTATCTAATATATATAAAATATTTAATATAAATATTTAATCACTTACAATAAAAGAATGAAATCTAAAAAGTATAATGATGAATTTTTTTTATTATAATATATATTCATACATAGCTTATTTTATAAAATATAACTATATATGTCATATCATATTATATAGAAATAAGCTTGTGAAATATTTTTTAAGTAAAACCTATTACTATATTTTTTTCAATTTTAAAAGCTTAAAATAAGTTTTTTTTTTCATATGAAGAAAGCCAAATTAGTTTATGGTAAGAGTTATATATTTGGGGTTTTTTTTTTTGTATGAAGTTTTTTGGATATATTTCTTCCATAAGAAAGTCATTTGGATCAACTCCCATAATGTGATTATGAATAATACAACATGTAAGCACAACATCTACTTGTGTTTCATAAGACCAAAAAGATTTTTCATCAATTGATCTAAAACGACTCTTCAAAATACCAAACCCTCGCTCAATAGCAGTTCTCAAAGAAGAGTGTCGAAGATTAAATAGCTCCTTTTCATTTTCTGGTGAATGTTCTATAAACTCGTTCAAGTGATATCGAACTCCACGAAAAGGAGAAATGATTCCTTTTCGAATACTGTAACTAGCATCACCAAGATAATATTTCCCTACAAGTTAGAAAAAAAAACTATTACTATCTTTAGCTAATTAAACATTTTATATGTTTATTGCATATAATAAATACTTTATTATATACCTTCTGGAATTTTTAGACCACTAGGTCTTGATAATGCATCACCTAAAACACGTGAATCATGTGCACTTCCTTCCCAGCCAGTTAAAACATATATAAACTTCAAATCAAAAGTTATAGCTGCTAAAACATTTTGTGTTGTTCCTTTTTTTCGACCTCGAAACTTTCCTTGAATCTCAACAGGAACATTTGCAGGAACATGGGTACCATCAATTGCTCCCACACAATCCTATACAAACATGAAAAAATAATTTATAACCTTTTCCTCTAGATGTAATTAATTAATGTATAAAAATATTGGTATTGTTCTCATACCTTAAAATAAGAATAGAATCTTCGATTATTCATTATCTCTGCGGGAACTGTATCGCCTGGATCTTTAATTAGGTGTTTGTATAACTTAAGAACTGCTTTTAAAACAATTCTAAAGTAACGATGGATAGTTTCAACAGACCTATAGTATATACCACTAATAAAACGAAATCTTTGATTTTGGCCTACAATTTGTAAGAACACAATTACTTGCTCCCTAATAGACACATTTTGAGTTGATCGTAATAGGTCATGACTTGTGAGAACATCACACAATTTATATAAGACAACTGGTTTCATACGAATTTGTTCAACGCAATGTCTATGACCTCGATTCAAAATGCTATCCATATAGAATTCTCGTTAAGAAATTGCATTTATACGTGGTTCTCTTGGTATATAATTTCTATTTCTTTCTTGTTCAATAATAGTTACCCCTGTAGCTATCACAGTTACAACTGCTCCCATACATGCTGCATGAATAATTTTACTATCCATAACAAAAAAGTGAAGTTTTCTGCTAACAAAACCTAAAAATTTAGGGAAATAAACATTAAAAAAGCATATAAGATACTTACATAATCAATACAATAAATTATGCTCAAAATTATGCGCAAAGAAGCTGATTCCCAACACAAACAATGCCTTAAAGGATATAATTATATAATGAATTTTGTATCCCATAACAAACAATACAATAATTTATTAATGAATTCTGTATAAAAATATTAACGGACTCAAGTTTTCTACCGAAACCATTTCAGTTTTTTATAACTGTGTATAATCATCATCATCATCAATGCACATAATATTTCACTGTCTAATATTTCTACCCAAATCAATTCTTGAACAATTACTATGCAGCATCATCAACCGTTCATAAATATTTATAATCACTTTCAATTAATACCCGGCTTAACTTTTTTCACAGGAACCATTGTCTATTTCTGCCCAAACCAATCCCTACTGTGCAGCTACATAAGAAATCAACGAGTATTCCTTTTTACAGTCAAGATTTCTACAGAAATCAATTCCCCTTTCATCATCAACGCATACATCACTGTGCCTCATCATCAACGCACACACATCACGCCCACAAAGTAAAGGAAATGCACAAAACACAGGAAACACATATCAGCAACAAAGAAGGAAAATCATATCGGGTGGGTTGGGAGTCTACTGGAAGAGAAGCAGTTGAAGAAAAGGAGAGGAAGATGAAGAGATGGAGGGTAATTGAAAGCATCTGTTTTCAATTAAAGAAAAGGAGAAACAGAGCATGGGTTTGCTGTGTTTTTTTCACAGAAACCAAACAAATTGTTTTGTTTCGTTTCTGTGAAAAAAACACAGCAAACCCGATTTATGTGAAAATAGCATAGCATGAGAAAAATGGGTTTGGGTTTGCTGTGTATGGGTTTGCAGTGTTTGGTTTATGGGAAAAATGCAGGGGTTTTGGTTTTCTATGTATGGGTTGCCTGGCGAAGAGGTTGGGAAGGAACCGGGGCTGAAGGGTGTTGTGTATGGGTTGCTGTGTATGGATTTGCAGTGTTTGGTTTATGGGAAAAATGCAGGGGTTTTGGTTTTCTATGTATGGGTTGCCTGGCGAAGATGTTGGGAAGGAAACGGGACCGAAGGGTGCCTTCGGCTTAAGGAAAGAATGGTGATTCTTTGCTGTGATAGCAACAGTGGTGATTCTTTGCTGTGACAGCAACAATGGCGAAAGAATGGAGTTTGCCGTGTTTGTGTATGGGTCTGTGTTTGGTTTTTGGGAAACATTTTAGGTTTGCTATGGTTGATTTTTTTCAGGGATTTGGGTTTGCTGTGGTTGAATGGGTTGCCTTCCCATGGGTTTCGGTTTACACAGAGCATGGAAGCATTGGTTGCAATCAAATTAACAAGATCAACAAGGAAAAAAACGCAGCACAAGATTTATGTCATTATAATAACTACAAGTTAAAAATAAAAAGGATGAAAACATAAGATAAATAAAGACATTTGAGAAAAAAAAATTACCTGGAAGATGAGAGATGCTTGCAATTGATCTGCATAAATTATTTGGGAGAGAAAGAGAGTTTAGGGATTTGCTTTTTGGGACAGGGGACACTTTTTGTTAGTAAAGAAAAGGAAAGTGTTTTCTTTAGAAACAAGAAAGGAAAACACTTTCCGAGCCTAAAGCTTTATTTTTTCCATTGACTGGAATTGAGTTTCCTTTGACCGATTTTCCTTATGCTTACCAAACATGGGAAAGTGAGGAAAATGGTTTCCAGGAAAATGAATTCCTGGAAACAAACAAGGCATAAATATCACCGGAAGAGGTAAACTTTACACCGACGAGAGCAAAACTCAAGCCCTGTGTGGCTAATTAATCGTAAACTTAACTAATTAATTTTTTTAGATTAATATGGAGTGATTTTCATACCGTTTATTCCTATCTAATTTTATATATTTTAAAATTAATAATTATATAATTTTTTTTTTAGAATAAAAATTTGTAGACTCGATTATGTAAACTTTTAGAGGGTGTTTGGAAGTGTGGTTGTGGTTGCTTTTCAAAGTGCTTTTCACTCAGAAAAGTGTGCCAATAATATTTTTTTATTTTTTAAAAATCATTTTTGAGATCAGCACATCAAAATGATTTAAAAATATCAAAAACATATTACTTCAAAATAAAAAAAAAATTCAAATTTTTTTAGAAATACTTTTAAAAAGCACTCCCAAACATGCATTTAAACTAATTAATTGACTAATAAATTAACGGCCGCCTTGAAATTAGAAGTACCACGATGTCCATGCCCCCACAGTTGCTTCAGTTTGACTACTTGATAATATTTTATTATTCTTATTTCTAACCTACCTTCCCAAATCCATTTTCCAAGTAATTGCATGTCAAATCAAACATTTAAAGAATTCCTTCCAATCCCTTTATTTTATCAATTCCTATTTAATATAACTCTACAGGGCTGTGGTGTAAATTGTTTTTTTATTAAAATTAAATTTTTTTATATTTTTAGATAGTTTTAATGTGTATATATTAATTTTTTTAAAAAAATATTATTTTAATATATTTATAAATAAAAAAAATATTTTTTAAAAATTATTTATCACGCATAAATACGTGTAAGTTGTAACCTACCCTCCACCGTCAAATAAATCATCCTATGCATTGCTGCACTAATGTTTGCAAAGTCTAATCCGTAATGTGGCCCATCTAAAGTTCTTTCACATAACAGTTTCTTTGAAATTATGATTGTAATTATTTATTAAAATAATTTTTATTTAAAAATTTATTAAAATAATATTTTTTAAAATTATTTTTTATATCAACATATCAAAATATCTAAAATAATTAAAAAAATATTAATTTAAAATAAAAAAAAATTAAAAAATTAAAATTTTTTTAAAAACATTTTTATAATATCAAAACCAACAATTTCTTATCATGTAAGATGTGGTTGATGGCTAATATTAAATTCAAAGGTAACTTTATCACACCATTCCATAGTACATCATTTACAAAGTTATTAATCTATGCATAAGAAAACAGGCAAACACAATAAAAGTGCGATTTTTTTTGACACTTTTATTTAACAAATCAAAGGAAATTTAAATTTGTTTTTTATAAGAAGTTAGATGCTATCATGCCTTCTGTTTTTTATAAGAAGGTCAAATGTTGTTAGATGCAACTTTGTGTGTCAATAGCGAACCTATGATTTTTTAAATAAGAGGGTAAATTAGTAATAAATATTATATTATGTAGATATATGATTAGAAATCAATTCGAAACATATATACCCACTCATATCAAGCAAAATTAATTTAAAAATACTTTTAAAATAAAAAAACTTACACTATAATTATTCTTTTCGAGTTTTTATATTTTAAAATCGCTCAATAATAATTTTATTATCAATATTATTGAAGATATCTTTCTTAATATATACAACTAAACTGTCATTCATCCACTTATCTTCCATCCTATCATGACAAACCATTTTTAAAAATAAAAAAAATAGTTTTTTTCTTTCCTCTTTTAATAAAAGACCAACATGCACTGATTAAAATCAGGCTTGCACGCACGTGTTAATTCTTCTCCAGCAGAACATAAATTGTTTGACGGAAACAGAAAAAAGGAAAAAAACAAATAAAATATGAATTATTTAATCATTTATCCTGATTATTTCATATGAAGGCACAATTAACATCATAAAAAGGATTAATTTCAAACTAAAACAATTTTAATATTGCAAATAGCAATCTTTACTCACTGACAACAATTAGAATGTTTGTTTGTTCATCTCGTGGAAAAATTTAGACTAATTTAATTGGAAATGATATAACTTTTAATTAATTCAAAATAAACAAATTAATATTTATTGTTCAAAATCTTACAGTCTAGTCCACTACTATTTACTTTTAATTGATTTAAAACATTATATATATCAATACCTCTAAATTATTATAAATCTTAATATTTTTAATAACTAGAAGAAAATTTACTGAGATTACTTTTTAGGTGAATTTAAAGAGAAATTTATATAAAGGAGAGAGGCAGGAACCGTAGCTTAAAAAAATAGTAGAAAGGTTCTCGGATAATTAATGGAAAAAAAAGAGAGAAAAATTTGGAAAAATAAGAAATGAACTGGAGTAAGGGACATATATTATATATTATATTAAGAAACAAGTCAACAATAATAACTTTGGGAACCCTCACCATGTTGTTAAATTAATATTCTAATTAAAAAAATATTTTTTTAAAAATTCAGGGGGCAATTACCCACTTTTACCTCCATGTGGCTCGTGCTGAGGTTGTCTATGGTCCAGAAGATTTTCAAGAAACCAGTGTTTTGTTTTAGGTCTGGTCAGTAAAGTGATATTCATGCATCTGTACTATCTGGCGCCAGGATGAAAATATTTTAACAAGCTAGTGATTTTAAACTATATTGATTAGCTTGGCATCGAATTTCTCCTTCAATCACTGGGGGATGGAGATAGAGTAAGAGACACAGTCCAAATTCTATATGTTGTTTATAGTGGCGTGGTGGATGATGGCGATCACGGGGGCTTTTTCAGACCCACAAGCCAATCTGCTAAGTGCAGGTTGCAGTCAGTACAAGGTTGACGATGTTCCGGAATTCACAAATAACCTCAATGCTACACTGTTGGATCTTGGAGCACAACTGAACAGCAGTAAATATTTTGCAACTGCAGAGCAAGCAAGGGGTACAGCACCAGTCTTCGCCATGGTTCAGTGCAGGAAATACTTGTCAACGGCAGATTGTGTCGCGTGCTTCGCTATTGCTGCTAGACAAATCCGCAACTGCTCTGCCGGCATCAATGGCGCTCGAGTTATCTATGATGGCTGCTTCCTCAGGTACTGACTCGTGCTTTAATTTTTCACAAATTTTTGAGGTCGTGTTTATACTTTTGCAACTGAGAATTGTAATTGACCAAGTTAGGAATGGATTTATGAACTTAATATTTAGACTTTGCCTTTCTAATAACGTACAGGCGCAAAACAAATACGAGAAATCAAGTATTAACTCAAACAAAAATTGACAATTCACCTATTAACAAGCATAAAATTTGTAACTGAGAAACAGGCTATCGAGTTTATAGGTGGAAATGTATCCCCGTAACAGAGATAATTAATTAATTAGTTAGTCTTATATATGTTCTTTGCCTTCGTTGTCGTTGAGGTATGAGAGCACAAGTTTCTACGATCAAAGCACTCAGGATGGTCACTACGGGGCCTGTGGGAATCAAACTGCATCTCCTGCTTATCAAGCAAGTGTGGAAAGTCTGTTATCAGATCTTCAAATTGCCTCGCCGAAGATATCAGGTTTCTTTGCAACAAGTAAGAAGGAAGTGGTTGGTGCGAATTCAGTGGTTTATGGAGTGACACAATGTGTTGAAACCATCAGTAAGGCTGGTTGCCAAGATTGCTTAACAGTGGCTTATGCTGACTTGCAGACATGTTTCCCTGATGCTGATGGCAGGTCCATCAATGTTGGGTGTTTCTTGAGGTATTCAGACACGCCTTTCTTTGCAGATAACCAACTAACTGATCTCAAGCCCTTCTTGAGAAAGGGTAAGCCTTCTATTTCCAGACTTCTAGTGTTTTACTAGTTTCTAGCCATTCGGCCCTTTGATCGCAGATGCCTGTCTTTGTATGGAAGGACTCTTTATGCCAGTTTTTTTCAATTAATTAACCTTCTAGATTGAATTTAGACCACATTGGCTATAAATTTTTAATATAGGGATGGAATTCTTGATGCCTTGACAGACTATCCGATAATAATTTCCTAATTATAAAGCTACTGTGCAAGCTCAGATATGAGGTAGACTAGTACATGTATGTTTTTTAGGTTCATTGTTTTGCGGACAAATCTAGAACATTTCTCAGGTTGCTGTCTTTTATAAGAATTCGAGGGCAAATCTTATTTCGAATGTTATAACTCCCTGTATTACAGACTATAGGAAGTTTAAGCCTCATATTTGATCCCATATTCTGGCAGGAAGTTCAAGCAAAAAGAAAGTCCTTATTGCAGGGCTTGTTGGAGGCATATGTCTTCTGTTACTTGCTACTGCAATACTGTTTCTGTGGTTTAAACTATATAGAAAACCAAAGGCAGTTCCTCGAGGTAAAGCACTGTGAAAAACTATGGTGAATAATTTTTCTTTAACCAGTTATCTGCTATATGTCGAAATGATTCCTCTTTTTAACCATGTTAGAGAATTCACCATTTTTGGGTCACTAATGCTTACACATTATAAAGAAATTCTGCTTTATTTTTTCTGTAGAAGGTGACATTTTAGGGGCGACTGAATTGCGAGGTCCAGTGAATTACAGCTTCAAGGATTTGAAATCGGCAACACAAAATTTCAGTGAGGAATACAAACTTGGAGAAGGAGGTTTTGGTGAAGTGTACAAGGTGGAGTAGAGAGAAATTACAGATTTCAAGAAATAATAATAATAATAATAAAACAATTAGCATAACAGTCCTGTTCTACGGAGGTTAGACTGTTACGGATTCAAGATTTTACATCGTTTAAGATAAAATGGCTGAGAAATTACTGGTTGTGAAGTGTGAAAAAAGAAAAGAAGAAAACTCTAGTCTTCTTCTCCTTTATTTGTCATGGAAAATTAATAAAATACGAGATCCACATAGGATTTTCAGCTGAATCGTTGACTGATATTTAGTTATTGTGTCTTCAAACAGGGTGTTTTAAAGAATGAGAGAGTAGTTGCTGTCAAGAAACTAGCTATAAGCCAGTCTCACAGGGCAAAGGAGGAGTTTGAAAAGGAAG
Source organism: Populus simonii (assembly GCA_007827005.2). NCBI lineage: Eukaryota > Viridiplantae > Streptophyta > Magnoliopsida > Malpighiales > Salicaceae > Populus > Populus simonii. Next base: position 28,484,821 of record CM017464.2, read on the forward strand.
TTAAGATCATCAGTAATGTTCATCACAGGAATCTCATCCGACTTCTTGGATGCTGCAGCAATGGACCAGAACTACTTCTCGTGTACGAATACATGGCAAACAGCAGCCTTGATAACTTCTTATATGGTAATTTAAATTTTGTGCGTACAAGTTGCTCCTAGCAAAACATGACAAAAAAAAAAGGCTACCTGTAAATTTGACGAGATCACATGTTAGGACTTAGGACTTAGAAGTTGCTTACACCAAATACCATATCTGATAAGAATTATCTTGAGAAAATTAGGGTTTTGTTTTACTCTGGAAAACAGGTGATAAAAAAGGCTCTCTCAGCTGGAAGCAACGATTTGATATAATTCTTGGGACAGCAAGGGGACTTTCCTATTTACACGAGGATTTCCATTTGTGCATCATTCATCGAGATATTAAAGCCAGCAATATTCTTTTGGATGATGATTTCCAACCCAAAATAGCAGACTTTGGGCTGGCCAGGCTTCTTCCAGAGTCTCAGAGTCATCTTACCACCAAATTTGCTGGTACACTGTAAGTTATGATAAGCACCTGCTCTTGTGAAATTGATATTGCTTATCACAACCAGATTGCTCATATCATAGAAATACTGCATCTTGTGATGGAACATTCACACTCAGTACACTCTTGCCATCTAAAGTCTCGGTTCATTCTCCATGTTTTGATCCTTTTCAGAAACTGCTAATAGCATGATAAAATAACCTGATTCTCCGTTGCTTTCTTATTGCATCAGGGGATACACAGCACCTGAATATGCAATTTATGGACAATTATCTGAGAAAGTGGATATCTATAGCTATGGGGTTGTTGTCCTCGAAATCATGAGTGGCCAAAAATGCAGCCAAGCAAATCAAGATCCTGACTCGGACTACCTCCTCAAACGGGTGAATTTATAGTTAACCAATGCACTATTCATTTTGGTTCCTTTCCCATGGTTTTGTCTCGTTTACGTGTGTTATCTCGTGGTTTGATAGGCATGGAGACTGTATGAGGCTGACATGCATCTGGAATTGGTGGATGGAAGCATGAGCCCAGATGAATATGAAACAGAAGAAATGAAGAAAATCATAGAGATTGCTTTGATGTGCACTCAGTCAACAGCTTCCTTAAGGCCTACAATGTCCGAAGTAGTTGTTTTATTGAAAAGCAAGGGTTCTTCGGCGCAAAAACCACCACCAGTAAGCCCTGCCCTCATCGAGTCCTTTCAGAAAATCCGCGCAGACACATCCACGTCCACTGGCTCCCCTATGTCTAATGCTACTGCCTCCGTCTCCCGAGTATCGGCACGCTAAATCTATTGACTCGCCACAAAACAAATCAACAGCACGACATTCCATTACATATACCGCAAATTTATATGCACTCCTTCCCTGGGCATATTCTTAGAACTGTTTCAGTCCAGTAACAGTTGCTCAATCACAAAAAATAAGCATAACGCAGTATTCCTGCATACAATGCAGTTCTGGTTAAAGCAGTAATTTCCCCGTAGACATTAAAATGATCTGTTGTTCACTGTTTCCTAACATTTTTTTCCACTTTATAGCCTTAAAGGGACGCAAATTATTATGAATATTTAAAAATATTAACTTATAAAGAACACTTATCAATTTATATAATCAATATAATTGATATTAATTTAAATGCTTGATGTTTATTCATTTTATAATATAATCTAATAACAAATAATATCCTAAGAACATTCGTAGCTTTAAGAAGTGTTGGTCAAATAACTTATTAGAATATCCAGGTTTTTTAAAAATATATATTTCATTAAATTTATTTTGTATACAAGTATGTTTGACAGTGTAGTAGCAGTTGTTTTTCAAATAATTTTTTATGTCGAAATATATGCCAATAATATTTTTTTTATTTTTAAAAAATTATTTTTGATATCAGCACATCAAAACGACCCAAAACATATAAACCATATTAAATTTTAGTAAAAAAAAATTTAATTTTTTTAAGAACCGCTTTCCCAAACATTCCTCAGCTTTTAACTTAAGTTTCCTGGGAGTGTCACAATATACACTTTTGAATGCTTTTTAAAAATATATTTATTTTAAAAAATATCAAATTAATATTGTTTTAGTATTTTTCAATAATTTAATTTAATAATGTTAAAAATATAAAAAATATAAAAAAACCTATATTAATGTATTTCAAATAAATAATATTTTAAAAAGCAGTCTATACCACAATACCAAATATATACTTAAAAAGTTTATCCTACCCTAAGTTTATAAATGAAACATAAATATAAATTTATGATATTCTATGGCCTATAAGATATATCTTAAAATATTTTTATTTACATTCTACAAATTTAGAAAGATAAAGAGAATATTTAGACAATTAAATTTGTTTTTATTTAAAATCATTATATATATATATGAATTATTTTGATATTCTATTAATAAAAATAAATTTTTAAAAATAAAAAAATATTATTTTAATATATTTTTAAATAAAAAATATTTTATAAAATAACTATTCCTAAATACCAAACGCTTCCAAAACAAGCTTAAGAGGAAAGATTATGGTCTTTTTATGCAATAAATCCGAAACTTTTAACACAATATCTCAAAACAAGTGGCTGCTGAGATGGCCGAATGTTATTGGATAGAAAACCTCACCATACGTGGCCCTCAGGCCTCAAGTGATCCCGATATAGCAGTAAACTGCTTTATGACCGGGGCGGTTTATCTTGTTTGTAAAAGTATAAAGTACGGAATTAATTACGGAGAGTGTATCCATGACAGCCCGTCTCTTATCACACCACGACAATCTAGTAATAGCAAGCCACGTATTCAGTATCTTGGCCATTTCCACTGAAACTTCTAATTTCACTGGCTTCCAATTAAAATTTCTGTGACAGGCTTGTACGATTTTAGTGCCAGTAAATTCTTACCAAATATTTTTGACCTGCCTCGTTTGGTAAAACCCTATCTCTGTCTCTCTCTTTCTGCAAATATATAAACAAAAACATAATTTCTTTTTTATTTCTCTCTCTCTAAAAAAACCCCTCTCTCTCTAGGCATCTCCGATCTGTATCTCTAGTAACCGTTAGAAAGAGAGCCTCTTCAGGTACATCTCTTTCTATAAAATTTACATACCTGTGTGGTTAAATTTAGGGTTACGATTCTTGATTGTTTGGTTGCTGAGAAAATTTGAGGAATAGAAAGAAATATATTTTTTTAATGGAGAAAATGGAATTGGAGTCATAAGTCTTGTGATTTACGTCGTTATTTTTTTTTCTTGTTTATCGTGAAAAAATCAAGCATAACTGTTGAACCGGGATCAGTATAGCATTGTCTATAAATATCTGTAAATTTCCCAGTAACTGAAAGGGTGTAATTATTGATCCCTATTTATTAGAGAGAAAATTAGGTCTTCTGTTGCTTTTTATGTAAATTTTATCAGCCTGTTAATGATTTGTTTTCTGATATTATTTTCTTGACTCGAATTGCAGGTTTTTTTATATGGTAAAGAGGCAATAGGTTTTTTTCAATTGATCGCTGAAGTGTAGTAATTAGCTTATAATCTGTCTCCAATTAGAATACAAACATGAAGAATTGCGAAAGAATTGCCAATTTTGCTTTAGCAGGTATTATATATATATATAGATTTTTATTTTTTTTCTTTACTTTGACGAGCTTGACTTTGTGCTTGTACTGTGCTGCTCCTTGTAGATTCCCCTTTTTAGTTAACCCCCTTCTTTCATATGCCCGTGTGCTTATCTTATTGTCCTGGGTATTTTTCATAACTTTTTGAGCTTGGATGTCGGGAAATGGTTGAATCTCATGTGCAGCGAGGGGTTTAAAGGAGAGGAGGGCTACTTTCTCTAGAGTAGCCCAGCCATTGGAGTAAAAAAAAGAGAAGGGGATTTTGAAGATGATAGCTCTTTGTTTCTTGAAACTGATGTGTGGGAGCACCTTTTGTTTGTTCCATGGCTCGGGAACTTGACGCGATTTTGATACCATGTGTGTGATTTTCAATGCAGGTTTAACATTGGCACCACTTTTTGTGAAGGTAGATCCAAACTTAAACGTGATCTTGACTGCATGCCTGGCAGTTTATGTCGGTTGCTATCGATCTGTCAAGCCTACCCCACCTTCAGTTAGTATAACAAGCATTACCATTTATTCTTTCCCCCTTTATTTTTCCTGTTCCGGTGATCTAGATTGTGCTTGACTGAAATTTGCTGTGTTTAATCTTGCAGGAGACCATGTCTAATGAACATGCAATGCGCTTTCCCTTTGTCGGAAGTGCTATGCTGTTATCATTATTCTTACTCTTCAAGTTTCTTTCAAAAGATTTGGTTAATGCTGTTCTGACCTGTTACTTTTTTGTGCTTGGAAGCGTCGCACTTTCGTATGTTCTTTCCACATGAACTTCAATGATTATATGCATAAAATAATTAAAAGTGTTATTTTCTTTTTAATGTTTTTACTATTCTCATTTTTTCCTGTTTGCATTTTTCAGGGCAACACTTTTACCAGCTATAAAACGTTATTTGCCTAAGCATTGGAATGATGATGTCATTTCTTGGAATTTTCCATACTTCCGTTGTACGTGTTCTTATGAATCCTCTAGACATATTTCAAGTCCCCTTAAATGATTCTGAAAATTCAGCTGGTTTCCATCCTTAATTTATAATCATGGTTATTGAATGCTATACTGCTAGGTTGCTTATTTGTGGATGCTTGGAATTTCAACGGCAAATAAATGCTTCCTGATTCGTTACTTAATTCGAGCTATTTGTTGTTGCGTGTTGTTTTTGTTATTTTTTTGAACATGCTGCTCTATTTTATATTTATTTACTGATTTTCGGTTCGAAGGGAAGGAAATGTTCTTGTATCTCTATGGATAAGTAAAACCACTCAAATTAAATGGTCATCTTTCTGTTTCTGCAACATCTTTTCTGCTCATAATGGGTGACATAGTTTTGAATCCCTGTTCCCATTTCTTAAAAACTGGATTTTGACAAGTTAGATGCTTGTACATGCATGGTTATCTGGCCGCAAATATAACACTCTTGGTGTCCTGGAGCTGTACTTCCTATTCATACTTTAGATATATTAACGACAAGTTCCTTTGGATATTCTTGACTGGTTTTTACAGTGGTGCTTTGGACATTGTAAATGCTTGGTTATCTGCATGTTAAAGCATTAATGACCTTATGTTTCTTGGATTTTTCTTTGATTCAGTGGATGTCTTGATTGTATCATGCAGAATGATGTTTTTCCTTGTACCTTTCTTGCACAGCTTTGGATATTGAGTTCACAAGATCTCAAATTGTTGCGGCTATTCCTGGAACATTCTTTTGTGCTTGGTATGCTTCCCAAAAGCATTGGCTGGCCAACAATATTTTGGGCTTGGCTTTCTGTATCCAGGTCTGGCGTCATTCAGTCAACAGATTACAAGCTAATTGCTTTGAGTTATTTATCTTCTGTAGAATACCCTCTTGGAAATTTCATGCTTTTGCATTATATCAACTCTCACTTTTTTCACATTAACCAAGCTGTACACTGAAAAATATTATTAATTACAAGCTAGCATGCCTTATTTATTGGTTTCAATTTTCAATTTTATATATATATATATATATATATATATATATTCTAATCGCCTTCTTGTAATTGCTTAAATCTTTGGGTATGCCTTTTTGTTCAACATTTTCCCCTGGATGCTCTATATAATCTGAGGCATTTCATCAAATGTCAGAATGCAAGCTGAGTTGTCTAAATAGTGGGTGGATCTTTTAATAGCTTCCATATCTATACTTTTTTACATGTTCAGCACTTGCCAAGGACTTGTGTATGCACTGCAAAATTCCAATGTTCAATAGAAATGGGATTTTCTTGAGATAAATATTTTTTTCCCCTTATAAATTGCGAGATATTTTTAACTAAAAGTACCTGTTATTGATATAGTTACTAATTTGGATGGTTTTTAAATGATTTGATTTTGTGTTGCTTTTTCGCAGGGGATTGAAATGCTTTCCCTTGGTTCTTTTAAGACTGGTGCCATCCTCTTGGTAAGTAGTCTAATTGTGGAGTTCTTTTGTGTCTTTTCTAGATAACTATTGATTATACAATTGCAGATGTGGTTAGTTTGTTACATTAGATAACTTATGTCTATATGCAGATTAAGTTACGGAATGCTGATATTCATGTTTCTTGAATATCATGTCCTTGAGAATTTATTTCCTCAGAATAAAGTTGCTTGTGTTTTTTTCATATGTGCTTAGCCTATGTTGTGTTTGATGGCAGCCAGATTATTTGGAAAGTACATTTGTGGATAATATTATTGTTTCGTGCTGAATTTACATGACTGGGGCCGCCCTTAATGGGAAACTTCATGTAATCTTAAGGAAAAGGGCAGCCCCACTCTCAACATTGATCAGTGTTTCTCTAGTCCATTAAGAGAGCATACCTTGGACTCTTTATCTCATGGACCTTCTTTGGTACAAAAGGATAAGTTAGTGTACTACTGGATTAAGCAGTAGAGGTTAAAAAACTTAGCTTCTCTCACTTGATATGGAATTTAACATATGATTTAAGGTAAGAAAACAACATTACTAAGCTTGAAGATCTATCCATGTCTTTAGGATTTGGAAGCTTGTGCTTGATTTTTCTGTTATTCTGCTAAGGATAAGTGAGTGTAATATTTGATTAAGCAGTAGAGGGTTAAAAACTTAGCTTCTTTTTATGGAATTTAACATATGATTTAAGGTAAGAAAACAACACTTTAAGTTTGAAGATCTATCCATGGCTTTAGGATTTGAAAGCTTATGCTTGATTTTCTGTTATTCTGCAAAGGGACATTAAAGAGAGATAAGGAAAGTTTTCTATCCTTTTTTTTGTTATCCTACAGCTTGGCCTTTTATACAGCATAAGGCTCTAATTAGTAGAATTGTGTCTCTTAATGGGTTAAAGAAACACTATGTGAGTTGAGGGAAGTGCCCTTTTCCTTTAGATTACTCTTCACAATGCAGGACTCTTCCTGTTAAATGTTGCCAATAGTCATGTACCTTTCTTTTTCCTTTCTTTTTTCTTTTAAGAAGTCAAATATAGCAATGAACAAAATGTTCAGAACAGTTAAATGCATAAAATTCCAAAAGGTGGAAATTTAACATTTCTTGGTCCTTGACTCCTAGTCATGAGTTTCAAAACAGCAGTTAATTTTATCTTTTTCTTCCATATTATATGCTACTGTTCTTTATTTAGATGACACTAAGGGGGGTTTCTTGATATAGCCCTGGTCACTTTTTTCCTGGCAATTAGTAATTCTTCTGATATTTGATCTTTTTATCCTTAATTTATTGCAGGCTGGGCTTTTTGTATATGACATTTTCTGGGTTTTCTTCACTCCTGTGATGGTTAGCGTGGCAAAATCTTTTGATGCACCTATTAAGGTTAGTTTTTGAGCTTATTCATCTTCAATGATATCATATTTGCATGTAAAAATGAATTTTGTTATTGAAGCTTTTGTTATGATTTGTTTCAGCAGTCTAATTATTAGCATGCCTATTCTATTCTTCTGTAGCTTTTGTTCCCCACAGCTGATGCTGCGAGACCATTTTCCATGCTCGGACTTGGTGACATTGTGATTCCTGGTAAAGTGTCTAGTTAGATCTGCACCTGCATGATATTTGCTATGATGATAGACAGCTGCATTTGGTCTCTATGAGTAGTTGTCGACAATATTGAATGAAACTTTGTGACATTAGCATGGCCCAGTGTTCCATTCCATAGCTTATCTTCTATCTAGCTCAAAAATATTTTCATTGAATCTGCTTTTCAGTTAAATAATATAAAATTAGTGAAACATATGGTTGATCTTCTATTGGGTTATTCCTTTGAAAGAAACTGAGTAGTCTTTGAAAGAAACTGTGTATCTGAAAAGATCCCTGCACATTAGCTGGAGAGAGAGCCTGCATAATCTTTCTATATCAGATGCATGTATATAAAGGCAGCCAATATTTCTGATTTTAGCATCAGAAAGTTGAAGATGCAGGGTCAAATAGGTTGATTTGGTTACAGGAATTGCTGTTGATAGTAATGCACACTATAGAGTGATCATCTACTCCTAGGTTCTTACATTGGTTGTTATATATATTTTTGCCCTTCCAGGTATTTTTGTAGCTCTGGCATTGCGATTTGATGTGTCCAGAGGAAAAGACAGCCAGTACTTTAAGAGTGCTTTTCTTGGATATGCAGCTGGTTTGGTCCTTACAATTATTGTCATGAACTGGTTCCAAGCTGCTCAGGTGACTTGTCTCGATCCTTTTTCTTGTTTTTCTTCTCTATTTTGTATGTCAGGATTATTATCCCCTGTATTGATCGCTGTTCTTTCGTAATATTACTTTCAGCCTGCGCTTTTGTATATTGTACCAGCTGTTATAGGATTCTTAGCTGCTCACGTCCTATGGAATGGTGAAGTCAAGCCAGTATGTCCTGTTATGATCTTATTTCTGTTGCTTACAGTGGCCACCTTTCTATTATAATTTCTTAGAAATTTCTTCTCCTGAGAAGTCATCTTAATCATACTCGGTTGTCTGATATAGTATTTTTTATTTGGGCATAATAATATGCAGTTAATGGAGTTTGATGAGTCCAAGACTGCTGTGTCATCTCAAGAAGATAGTGGAACCAGCTCTAGCAAAAAGGTGGAATGATGGGAAAAAGAAAACCTCAGATACTGAAACTTAGTGTCAGGGAAGAAATATGTTTATTTTCATTGAGGACATAGAATGCTACAACTCTCAACCTTTTTGCCAACATATGCAACTTGCACACCAATGTAACAGGTTTTGGAATTTTAGCCAAAAAAAAAAAATATATTAGTCTCTCACAGCAGGACCATTTTAGACCGTCAGTTTTTTTTTTTTTTTTTTTAATTCTTAAGCCTCCATGATTTTACTTGAGAAGTCCTCTTGCGAGGAAAGGCTTGTGTGGTGATCAGATAAACCCCTCTGAAATGAGATCATCTTGGTAGTGGACCAAATGGTTTCACCGCTAGCTCATCAAGTGAATTGGGAATATGATTAATTTGTCTAGCCTTGTCTTCAGTTGCTTTTTTATTTAGAAAAATATATAAATATTTTATTTTTATGTTTTAAAATTTATATTTTTATATCAATACATTAAAACAATTTAAAAATATAAACAATTTTTTTAAAAAAATTAAATTTTTATAAAACATTGTTGTTTGGAACACGAATCAAAACTGCAGGTTCAGCCCAGTGAGAATTTAATCTGGGCCCAGCCCATGCACTTTCGGTGGTTGCTTGTTTTGCTGGTGAGAATTTTAATCTGGCCCCCTCCCCTGTTAAGAAGGTGAGATGGAGGATTAGTTTGGACTTTGGAGGGATGTCGACTTGTTTGGTAGAATGGATAGATTCACCTCTTCCTTTTTGTGTTTTCATATTTAAATATCCAAATTCATCCTTCTTATCGTATAACTCTGCGTTTCTTTTTTGAGAATGTCTCTCAACTGTTCTATCAGAAGATACGATATTTTGATAAAATTCCATACCAACAAGGAACCACTAATAAAAATAAAAATAAAAATAAAAATGGGAGTTCCTTGATTGCTCAATACCATAGAGATTCTAGCTTGGTGTAACATCTACTTGAATTCAGATCCACTGCCAAATATATATATATATATATATATATATATATAACACACACACACACACATACACACACACTTGTTACAGTATAAATAGTATGTTTCGATTCTATTAAATAGCAAGTAGCATTTGGTAAAGCTATATTTTTAAAAAAATTAATTTTTTTATATTTTTATATCATTTTGACGTGTTGATGTCAAAAATATCTTTTTTAAAAAATATTATTTTGATACATTTCTTAGAAAAAAAATACCATTTAAGACCCGTTTGTTTTTGGGTAAAAACTTTTTGTAAAAAATTAATTTTTTTAGTTTAAAATAATTTTTTATATTTTTAAATTATTTTACATGTGATATAAAAATCAAATTATTATTTTTTTTAAAAAACACGGTTATGCTACAGTTTCAGAAGAGGCTTGGCTTGGGTAGGGGTGAGCAAAAAAACCGAAAAACCGATTTAACCGAGAAAACCGAAAAAAAATTAACCGAAAAAATCGAACTGATAAACAAAACCGATTGAACCGGTTAAAATATTTAGGAAAATGTCCGGTTCGGTTCGGTTCCGGTTTTGGTGTGCCTGAACCGGCCAACCCAAACCGAACCGAACCGGTTCAGTTTAGGAATGAAAAAAACAAATAAACCAAGCGGTCCAACTCCAAACCGCGAGCCGCCTCCTCAGTCCTCCCATTACTTTCCCTTTCAATTCAACAACCCTAGCACTTTCACTTTATCTTCTTTTCCTTTTACACAGCCGCCCCCTCCCCTCCAACCCTTTCAATTTTCATTCACAGACACAGCCGCCCCCTCCGATCACCCCTACTGCCATTAACAGCCGCCCCGCCCCCTCCCATTAACAGTCGCCTCCTCTTCACCAGTCAACGAGCTTACTCCGCTTAGGCTATTTTCGAACGACCATTCTTTGAATCTCGAAAGAAACAGCCGTGCGTGTGAGGTGGCGAAACTGTTACCGCTTCCAGAGCTTCTTCAACCTATTGCTTGTATCAAAGCCGATTACATCGCTCAGGTAATCTTGTCATGTAATTACAGATTTAATTAATTGTTGCTTGTTGATTTTATATTGTTTTTATTTTTCTATTTTGATGTGTTAAACTGTTAATTATTTTAAACAATGTAAAAATGAAGGTGGACGAAAGAACAAAATCTGGAAAGGAAATTGGAATCGTTGTCCCTGTCAGATTCTCAGAAGACGATAATCGCAAACAATATGTCCTCTTTTTTTTCCTTCTTTTCTTTCTCACTGGTAGATTGGAATTTGGAACTGCCAACAAGGTTTATAGTTATACTAATGACATCCTGAAGTTCACATGCATGGTTAAGCCAAACATGAACATAAATAAAGAAAAGAAAAGAAAAGTTGAAAATGTAATTAAGTTCACATGATTATCTTTTGATCTGCATGTTCATTAATTAGTAATTGTGAATTATTAAGAAAAAATATCATCTGCTTAGCATGGTATACTTGTATGTGGGTCATATGCATAGTCAACTGCCAAAAATCACAATGGGAAACCCTTTCATTTCATTTATGTTATGTTATGTTATGTTCTATTTAATTTTATCTTGTCTAATTTCAAATGTAATGTGAAATCTCCCTCAAAATCTTGATGGCTTACTGTGTTGCTATCCAACTAAGAAATTGACTCAAGTGGCTTGGTGATATATAGCGGGGACATTCTATTTTAGACATGCAGCTTGTTGCTTTGTTTTACTTTCTTTTATAATCTATTTGAGAAAAATGTTGTTTATTTCTTCTAGACACTTTAGTCTTCCCAATTTCAGTAGTAACCAGCAAGCATAGAGGTTATGTATTGAGAAGATGAACTATCTTTTTATTTGCAATGGCTGTGAAACTCTCTTTCTGTGTGTCTCTGTCTCATGTGCGTATGCACATATACACCTAAGCTATACTACTGCTGGATTTGTGCTCTTTATTTATATGGCAAATTCTTATTCAAATCTGTGATATTTATCTCTAATGAAACTTCAATCTTGCCTCAGGTTGTCGACCAAGTAAAAATTCCTCCTACAAGTATACAATATTGCCTTTCCTTACCTTCAGGTTAGCACACCTACTTTTTTATTGATTCTGTTGTAGATGTTTTGCATTTCTTGGATGTAATTTTATTGTGGCTATATAATGATGCATACAGTTTCTCTATAAAATTCATATTTGAGATGTGTATGAATAATTTATATGACAGTTGGTTAGAAGATTTATTATGATTTAACATCTGATTTTATCATTTTAATATGTGCTGTTACTGCAACACCTGATGTTAATATGTGCTGTTACTGCAACATCTGATTTTAATATGTGCTGTTACTGCAACATTACTGTGTTTTTGTGCTGTTTGAAGCTAATTTCTTTTGAGTTCTTCATTGTTGTTGGCTGTTGTTTTGAGTTCAACATGCAGAAATATTAACATGTCCTTAATTGTTAATTACAGATGGAAAACCTTCAAAATCAAAATGTTTCATCCACTGGCACTACCCCAACATCAACCAATGCCCCAGCTTCAAACACTAACCCAACATCAACTACTGTAGGATCTGCCACGGATAATAAAGGTAAACAACCTCAAGTCCTTACATCAAGGAAAAGAAATGTTGATGATAAAAAAAAGTCACAAATTTGGGATCATTTTACAAAACTTGATGGTGATCCTTCAACCCCTAGAGCTGAATGTAATTATTATGGAAAGGATTATGCATGCCATACTATTGTTAATGGGACAAATAATATGTGGAGTCATTTAAAAGTATGCAAAAAGTTTCCTTTTGTGGTTGATAAGAAGCAAAAATTTTTGGTTTAGAACCTAATAAAGCAGGGGGTGAATTAGGAGATCGAAGTGTGGGAACTCTTAAGGCAATAGGTTATGATTATGATGAATGCAGAAAGGCACTAGTAAAAATGGTTATAATTGATGAGTTGCCTTTTAATTTTGTGGAGGGTAAGGGATTTAGATTATTTTCTAGGACCTTGCAGCCTAGATTTGATATTCCTTCTCGTTTCACTGTTATGAGAGATTGTTTGAAACTTTATGTTGAAGAGAAGGAAAAATTAAAGAGAGCTCTTAAGGGTCAACGATTATGCTTAACAACAGATACATGGACATCAATCCAAAACATTAACTATATGTCCTTAACGGCTCATTGGATTGATAATGAGTGGAATTTGCATAAAAGAATTCTGATTTTTGTCAAGTTTCCAATCATATGGGTGAGACAATTGGTCAAGTTATTGAGAATTGTTTATTAGATTGGGGGATTGATAAACTTTTAACTGTTACAGTAGACAATGCAAGCTCTAATAGTGTTACTATTTCATATTTAAAGAATGTGATGAAAGATTGGCCAACGAATATATTGTCAAATGAACATTTGCATGTTAGATGTTGTGCACACATTGTAAACCTCATTGTATGTGATGGCTTGAAAGAGATTAATATTTCAGTTGTTAAGATTCGAAATGCAATTAGGTTTGTGAGATCTTCACCTTCTAGGCTACTTGCATTTAAGAAGTGTGTAGAAAAGTTGCATATAGAGTGTAAGAAATCATTGTGTTTGGATGTTGCAACTCGATGGAATTCAACTTATCTAATGTTAGAAGCTGCTGAAAAGTTTGAAAAGGTGTTTGTGAGGTTAGGTCAAAGTAAACCTAGGTATATGAGTTACTTTTTGGAGGTTGATTCAAAGGGGAATAAAAAAAATATAGGGCCACCTAGTTTGGAGGATTGGGAAAATGCTAGAACTTTGCTGAAGTTTTTAAAGATCTTTTACATGGTTACATTGAGATTTTCTGGCTCATTGCATGTCACATCAAATTCTTTCTTCAATGAATTGATTTACATGCATACAAACTTGTTGCAATTGTGTAAAAATAGAGATAATATTTTAAGTGGAATGTCGATGAACATGATGTTAAAGTTTGAGAAGTATTGGGGTTGTGAAGCAAATCAGAATTTTTTATTATATGTGGCTAATGTTTTGGATCCACGTCTTAAGTTGAAATATGTGAAATTTTGTTTTGGTGAGTTGTATGATTATGACAAAGCACAATTGCTTACAAAGAAGGTGAAGGATAATTTGGTGAGCTTGTATGAGTTTTATTTGAAAGCCGATGAAGTGGTGGAAGATAATAGGCATACACAAGATGTTGATGATGCTATTAATGACATAGAGGTAGATGTTAATACTTTAGCTCGATTCAAAAGGCACTTACAGGAGGAAGATAATGTGGAAAATAGAAATGAGGTTGAGAGGTATTTGATTGATGGTTGTGAGGATCCCAATGATGATAAATTAGATATTTTATGTTAGTGGAAGATTAATGCTTCAAAATATAAGATACTTTCAAAAGTTGCACAACATGTTCTGGCTATTCCTATATCCACAGTGGCTTCTGAATCAGCCTTTAGTACAGGTGGTAGTATACTCGACCAATTTCGAAGTTCTCTATCTCCAGCAACAGTTCAATCACTTATTTGTTGTCAAAATTGGTTGCATCATGGACCAATTCCAACTGATGATGGAACCTTGATTAATGATTTTGAAACCTATGAAAATCTTGAAGGAGGTAATTTTTCTTATAAACTTACACATTTTATTTTATAATTTATTAATTAATGTGTTTTTATTTTTTATTCTAACATGTTTAATTTTTTATTTTGTAGAATTCAGTGGAAAGTTGCATCTAGCAACAGATGATAATTAGTTCACAAGTTGAAGCATTTATTCAAAATATATGTTAAAAATACTATTTTTTAATTTTGTATCTTCTAATTTAATTTATCATGTTATAGTTCTATATTTTGAATTTTAGGTATCAAAGTGGCTCTATTGAGACGATGCTTCAATAACGAATTTTGAAAGGAGCTGAAAGTGCAATGTTCTTGATGTGCTTTTTTATCAAGATGATGTGCAAATGAAGATTTATTTTTTTGGCTTGGAGTTTTATTATAATGTTATTTGTTGTTTTTTTTAAGCCCTTTGAAGGCATTGGTTTGTAATTTGGATTAATTTGGATTTTAACTTGTTGATGTGTGATTGTGTGTTATTTAAATTTCTTTTGAAGCAGGAGAAAAAAATTAGGAAGGTGAAAAATATATTGAACATAAAATTGACAATAACAATTTAATATAAATGAATATTTAGTGGCAAAAAAATTAAATATATTTTGGAATCTTATAAGAAAATTAGATATTATTAACATCAATTATAAGCCCATCAGAAACCCATTAAAAGTCCATTATGAAGCCCATTAAAAGCCCATTACGAAGCCAGAAAAATAACCATAGGTTTTTCCGGTTTTAAGCCTAAAAAACCGGACCCAAACCGAACCGAAACCGGTCGGTTTGGACCGGTTCTGGTTCGGTTTGGGTCCCTTTTTTTTTTTTGCCTTCTGGTTTGGTTGTTTTTTAAGGGTAAAAACCTAACCGAATCGAAAATGATCACCCCTAGACTTGGGTATCTTGATTCTTGAATATGCAGGAGTAGTTCATTCCTGTTTTCCTATCACAAGCGTTTTTTTAATTTGAGTATTTGATTTTCTGGGAAATAAAATATTGATAGATTTAATTATCACAGGAAAATACCCACGTATCAATAATATATCTAGATTCATCAACCGTTTTTTATTTTTATTTTTAAATAGATGAAATTGAAGTCAGTTACAAAATGGAATTCGAATGAGTTGCTCAAGACTCCAATCTGAAATCAGTCGGATGGAATAGAAAATTAATTTTGAAAAAAGTAGGAAGAAAACCCTCTCCAATTTGTGCTTACATGTATGTGTACATCAATTCCCTGTGAACTTTCATGAAAGATAAATACTCATATAATGCAAGAATATTTCATAATGTGATTTCTTTTGTTATTCCTGTTTAATTTGGGAATATTTTTTTATTTATAATTGAACAGCTCATTTATATAAATAATATCCAAATACCAAACTCAAGTATAAAATTAAGAACAATCCACTTTCCAAATTGAATTTCACTGAATTGAAAAAACCCAACTGTAATTTTTTATTTTTTTAAAAAAGAAGAAGAA
This sequence comes from Populus simonii, assembly GCA_007827005.2. Lineage (NCBI taxonomy): Eukaryota > Viridiplantae > Streptophyta > Magnoliopsida > Malpighiales > Salicaceae > Populus > Populus simonii. Next base: position 28,500,559 of record CM017464.2, read on the forward strand.
GAAGAAGAAGAAGAAGAAGTTAAATTGCTGGATTTGAACAGAGAATTGAAACAAATGCAAACCCAACAATACAATAAATTAGAGAAGTAAGAGAGAAGTCTTGTGAATTCAATTCCCTCTCTCTCTCTTAACTCTGCCTTCCAGTCTCCTTCCAAAAAAACGCCCCTCTCTTTCTCTCTCTCCTAACACATCAGAGAAGAAAGCTGAGTTCCGCGCAATCAAACCTTAAGAAACGAAATCCATCTTGCATTTTCGTTGTTTTATGGGTCTAATGGGGTTCTATTTATGAGCCAATCAAAGCCATAGAAAAGAGAGAATCCCTTGAAATTCAACTACCATGGAAGGTAACACATATCCCCCTCTCCCCCTCTTTCTGATTTCAATCTTATGATCATTTATACACTCTTTTGAATTTATTTTTCGTTTGGTGGGTTGCTAGAAATCTTTTGCATGGACAATAAGGGTTATTTTGGGATCAGCAAGATAAGTAACTGTTAGAATTTCCTTTAGGGGTTTTTTGGTTTTTTGAGGAAACTGGAATTCTGTGTGAAATGGGGTTTTGATTTTGGCCCAAATTATGGAAATCCCGGCTATATTTTGCTGAGCCTTTCGTTTTGTCATTTTGTCTTGCAAACAAAACATGTCGGCAATCTTTTCAGGTGAAGCAAGATCATTTTCATTGTTAATCATCACACATCTGAATTTTGTCATTCTAGCAGTTTTTTTTTTTTTGAATCTCAAGGTTGTATGCCTGTAATAATGTTTGTTTTGTGTTCCAAATGCTCTTGAGGTTTCAGATGGAATGTATGTTTATATGAAAATATTGTGCAGTATTTAACCTTAACGCTTAAAACTTCGAGTGAACATTGGGTGCTGATTGAGAATTCCTTGAATAATGTTTGTGGAATTGGAATACTTCATATATAAGCCAATGGGTTACACTGAGCATGAATTACGATTGGTCCGAGTGTAATGCGAGAAAGTTATTTTGAATCACAGTTGTTCTGAAAGTAAACATGGTTTTGGCTATCTAGTTATTGCTTACATCCATGAAATAAGGTGCATGCTTTACCCTATGAACTTTTCTCGGACTTGACTTCAAAACAATCAAAGGCATTATAAATATCTTTCAAAGCACTCTGGATGTTCGTGTGAAAACAGCGGCATTTTACCTGTTATGCTTACTTTGTCCACCAATTCTTTTAAAGCTACATGCCGCCCACTCCCTTTGCTTGGCCAAATTTACTCTAGTCAAACTGGGATTCATTATTGACCATGATCAATCTCATTTACATGCTCTTCTTCGAAACATGGTGCATTTAATATCCTTTGTGATGAATTATTGTGAACGTGGATTTCTACACCTTCCCTGATTAAACTAATTTAGTTTTCTTGAGTTAAATTGGTGTTGTCACTTCCTCACTTTATACACAATAGCACGATTCTACAGTTTTTTATTCTGCTTTTGTACCCGATATGCTTCTATGCTTACATCACTGTTTTCAACTCAATGGCTTGATTTTCTTGTACAAGGTAGCAGAATAGGGAAACTTATAAGTTCTGTTTGGTGTCTTTGCTCTTCTCTCACGCATGTTCTTTTTCACTTTGTCTTATAAAAAAATCAATGTTCAGACTCAAGTGAAGTGCATTCTGAAGAGAATAGAGTTTCTCTAGAGAAGAATTTAAAAAGGACAGTCAAGACGCCAGCCCAGGTTATTGCTTTGGAGAGCTTTTATAATGGTACTATTTCATCTCTCACATATTTTATTCAACGCACACACGGCTGTTAGTCTCAATGTTCTTGAGGTGATGTCTTTACTTTTTCACAGAGCACAAATATCCTACGGAGGAAATGAAATCAGAACTTGCAGACCGAATTGGGTTGACAGAAAAGCAAATATCTAGCTGGTTTTGCCACAGAAGGTTAAAAGACAAAAGATTGAAGGATGAAGGATACACTAATGGACGACAAGATCGGTCTAGCAGTATTCTTCATGATCGTGGTAGTGGATTGAGGCAAGATTCATGTGGCAGTACTAAACAAGGTGATTATAGGAATATCGATCCAAGGGAAGTTGAAAGCCAGAGACTTTATGGTCAAGATTTTCATACTGCTGATCTAACCTATGACCGTACAAGTCGCTATACAGGGAATGTTAGCGGCATTGATGATATATCTTCAGGAAGTAGCTCATCGTTGCAAGATAAGTTTGTTTCTCAAAGAGAGGATCCTTATGATACAGAAACCTCAAAGTACCTAGCACAGAATGGAGCTTCCATGCCATTAATTCCCAAGGGTGCTGAGAGTTTTGGGTATAAACCATCAGGATATTTGAAAGTGAAGGGCGAAATTGAGAATGCTGCTATTACCGCTGTCAAGATGCAATTGGGCAGGCATTATAAGGAGGATGGTCCACCTCTTGGTGTTGACTTCCAGTCACTCCCTCCTAGTGCATTTGCATCCCCAAGTAGAGATCCAGTCAATGGTAAGTTCTAATGACTTCCTAAGGAATTCCATGCAAATTTTGCTGGCAGGAGTTTCCCAATAAATTTTGCTTTTCTAGTTTTATATTCTTTTCGAGTTTTCTCTGATTCCTACTTGGAGGAAGAGCATTAGGAGGAGAATGCAGGGATGCATATATTTCCATTTGTATGATTTGATGGCTTCAGTTGCATTCCAAATAAGTTATGTCTTACTTTATTGAATGCAGCAATAGTTACTTCAGTAGCATCTGCATTAAACTTAAATGTTTGATGCATGCTTGGCAATAAATAGCCCATTTGTTTCTCTGCCTACTTAGACTTGCAATTTACCTTATAAATTCTTCAATGGAAATGGGTTACCATGACGTTTGCATTTGATGCTGGGAGCCAGAATTTATTTATTTTTGGTTTCCTCTTGATGCCATTTTTCTGCAACAGCTGGCAGAAGCATTGAGTCCTCACTCCACTCATTGTTGGCATATATTTCACTATAATTTGATAACTATACTCCTTTTTCTTAGTTACAACAATGTACAGTCCACTTTTGTTTACTTTGATATGCTGTTTATGGCAAATCATCTTTGCAGGACCAATCTATGTAGGAGATCTTGTTGGGATGCGTTCTCCTGATGTTTCTGGAGTTCGAAAGCAACCCAGTCTCAGTGGTGTGAGTAGATCTTATGATACATTTTCTTGGCCTTATAGTCAGTGACATCTTGATATCATGTTATACACGCTCATTTATCACATTAATCAATATAGAAACGAGGGTTAAATTTTGTGCCTGCTGCGTTGTCCGAATGTAATGGGATTGAGAATATTGATACTCAGGTGAGTTGAGTTTATCTTGTGCAAACAAAATGGTTGTCATTCACTTTGGACAGATAATTTAATGGTGCCAGAACTATGACCATTATAATATAATGGTAAACAAATTAGTTTGAGGCTCAAGTTCTGCAGGCCCATGCTGGAAACCTCTATGTCCTCCACCTCTCCATTATTCCCAAAGAGGTTGCCATCCCTTGTTCAACACCATTGTGGCTTTCACTTTACTTTTGCTGCCATTTTGCCACCAACCATGCACCACCAGCAATTATGCTTGCAACATATTTCCTTCCTCATTTTGGTATGTTCCAAAGAAAAGGTTCAGTTAGGCATTGAAATGTCAGGGGACTAGTTTGTTTTTATTTTTTATGGCCAAATGACTTCTTGGACTCTGTTTTGCCATCGCCCATATCTTGCTTGGTGTCGGTAGTTGAAGTGATAATAGTTGTTTTTTGAAGTTCTGATGAGAGCTCATAGTCACACCTTCATGGAAACTCATACGAATTGGAATGCCATTTTAAGTATAATTATTTTATACCCTTGCAGAGATATGAAGTATATAGCACCAAGATGAGTTCTCATGATTCATATACAGAGGGAGCAAATTGTAATCCCGAGCATGGATCCGATTCTCATGAGAGAAAATCCCGTCACCATCTAGAACAGAAGTCTACCTATAATGGTTCCAATTCTAATGCAGGCGGGAACTCTACCATGGATATGCCTGATGATCTTGCTGTTGAAACGTCAGTCTATAGAAGCAAAAGAAATTATAGGACGAGCTCTAAGCATGATTTTGAAGGGAGAAGATCAGATTCTTTTGCAACCCATCATGGCCCTCGTGGTAGGAGAGAAAAGACAGAAGCTTGGTTGCGAGATTGTGATAATGACAATCCTAAGATAGCTCGAAGGAATGACTACATGTCTAAGCCTTCACACTCGATTCTTGGACCTGGAAAATCTCTTGTTACAGAGGAGAGAGCACCATTTACAAAGACGGAAAAGGTTCTCTTATTTGTTTATGTCCTTCTGCTTGTATTCTTGAACTGTTACATGCTAAAATATTTAGCATAATATCAAGTTATACATTGGGTATGTGTAGGAGGAAAAGCTTTATGGAGAAATGAAGAGAATGAAAGGCTCGCATGATTCAGTTAGAGTAAAGAGGCATCCGAGAGATGAAACAGCTGTGAGTTTATAATGTGGTCAGCTTATGGGAATATTTTGAGTATATAATGCGTGTTGCATGTACTTTCATCCTCAATAGACTTGTAATTCACACATTTACTTTTTATAAATGTACATTGATTATGACACCTCCACCTTTTGGGTTAATATTTGAAGGTTGCAAAAAGATTCAGAGCTGACTTTCCACGGCAAGAACATGTGACAAAAGCATCAGTTTCTGGTATGCGCCAAAGAACAAATCTGACTGAAGGGTAGGTAAAAATTTCTATATGTAATGATAATTTTCTTTTCGTCTTTATTTTATCAATTTAGTGTGTATATGTTGTGCATGTTTTGTCAATTTTGATGGACTTAAAATGGTTGTTAGTCTTTAATGAATCCGAAAATTCCCATGAAGAGAATTTCAGTACAGTATCCATGTCTCATGATGCATTTAGCCGAACAAATTTTAGTTTACGAAGTTGCTTTATCTAGATGGAAATAAATGGTTGTGTAGATGGTTACTGTGGTGTGGTTTACACCACCACTTGTACTCTGATGCAGTTGTGGTAGTTTGCATTGTTAAGCATGGGTACCCTGTTTGTTGTGTTATCGATTTTTTGGTTTCACCTTTCAGGTGAACTGACATTAGTACCTCCCTCTGTCATGATGGCTAACACGAATAGGAAACTTGCTACTGCTATCTAAAACTATTTCAGGATCCATAACCCCATAAAGCCTTCCTTTTGAAGAGCTGGGTGAAAAGAGACGAGGGATAATTGTCAAGCAGATTTCTCTTTAATCATACATCAATGAGGTACCAATTATCTATGGAACACGTAGAAGTGCATTAGAATCTAGAGAGCATGACCTTGGGCTTTGCTTTCACTGAAGCTGTAGGCATTGTGTGACATGGGATGTGCCAACCAACATTGGGAGGTTATATGTGTCTGAAACAGACCGATTCTCACAGACTTGTCGTGAATACTTATTTGAATCATCTATAGTGATTAACACTGGTAAAGCTTGTTTTCATGTATAAATTGGCTGATTGTGAAATAAGTCATATTAATTCCTCTTGTAAGGTGCAGAGTATTAACTCTTTGATCACCAGACTTCACATTGTTCACCTGTCATGTCAAGACCGATTGGGTTCATATGTTTGAACTGAGATTCAAAGCTCAAGAAATGCTAGGTGTCGGTGTTTGTATATGAGGATGCCGGATGCCTGGTTTGGTCGAGATGCTGACTTTAGTTAATCACTAGTTTCAGTTTTGACAGATATTTGTTTTCTAAACATGTAACTCTGTCTCAGTTATGATTAATTGTCAAAATATTTCATACTGCCTGCAATGCAAACCTGATCATTTCTTTCCCATTTTCTGAATAGGCTACAGAGCTTATAGCATTCTTCATGCTTTGTGTATTTTGCAGGTCTGTCATGGAGAGGCCATCTAGTTTCAGCGAGGATGAAACTGCAGAAACCAGTTCTTCAGCAGAATGAGGATCTGACAATTGATGGATTTGGATGGTATATGGGTTTGTGAGATCACCTGTCAGAAAGATAGCGATACCCATTTACCTGATGAAGATGGTACGAAGTTGTACAGTTGAGAGAATGTATTTCATCTGTTGGTGATGTTCCCTTTCTACGAGGAGTGAAATTTTAGTTCGTTATGGCAACCAATTGGTTTAGCCAGTGATGTCATCAAGTATATACTTCGTAGTTTGTACAAATTTTGTCCTGAATACTAAAATTCTTTCCGGAGATATTCTGATTGTAAATCTGATTAGGCAAGACCCCTTCGATGTTGATGACCGCGTGCCACTGCACAGCATGCCCGTAGTGCTTTTTCGTGAAGGCAAATGATAGCAAGACTACTCTATAAAGCTGTTTTCAGGGGATGATTGAAGTATTTTCTAGTTTCTATAACTAATGCATGACATGACTTCTTTTTTTCCCTCGTGAAATATGAAAGCTCGGATTAATATTTTATTTTCTCCTTGGTTTGCAAGGTGATTGTTTGTTTATTGGAAATTATATGATGATTAACTTGAGGGGTAGCTTTGATGGTTAAGTAGATATATTCTCTTCTAATGAAACTGGAAATAAAATAACAAAATCCTCATGATTTTCTAGTTTTGACATGGATAATCAGAAAAAAGACACTTAATATGGATCCATGACAAAATCTTAATTTGTAAGAGAATCCATCAATCCGAATAACCCAAGGAGATTAAATATCACGGAGCACAAATTTATTAAGCTTTTCAAAGAATTTAATTATGATTAGTAACCTCCACCCAAAAGAAATCCCAGTTTAGGAAAAAAACAAGACATTTACCTGCGCATATGCGAATCCTTTTATATATTAATTACCTGATACAACATTAATGTATCATAATCTATAGATGATTGAATTTGGAAATGAAGCATCATTCCATTGAGTAATTGGTATGATATCACATGGCATGAAAAAGGGACATGAAGTTTCAGCATGGTTCAAATGATGTACAGATTTTTTTTGGTTCACCATTGAATCAGTCATGGTTTATCTCTTCAAGGTTCTTCTTCTGCAAGGGTCTCTTCTGTCAGGAGGAGTGGTCTTGTTGGAGGAATAAATATCATTATTTGGATATAGCATCATGGTGACTACTGTTCCAATGCATGTGGCAAGTTTTGCGATCTCAAGCCACATATCAGTGTCAGCAAATCTCTTACAGAGGGCGACAAAGGAAAAAAAACATAATTATCTTACGTTGCGTTGAAAACTACAAAGTACAAACAAAGTTAGGAGATCTCGCCTTGTTGTAGCCCTTCGGTTGTTGTTTAAAGACCGATTTCATCAGGAAATGCATCCAATTAATGGGTTTGATTTGTCCGACATAATAACGTCTTTAATTTGTCTTCCATGTTTTTCTGGTCTTCGTTGTTTTTTTTTGGTTTACTAATGGATTGCATGCTGCTGCTGCTGTAATTAGGGTTTTTCGATACGAGGATCTCGTTTTACTGGAGTGGTGAAGTCGATATTATGTTTTATAGTGATATGGAGACAGACGGTTTGTCGGTGGGAGTGTGAAAGGTCGTGCGTTGGGTTAGTTTTTCTTGCCTTGCTTCTTGTTTGACTGGCAAATTAAATTCTTTAATATTTAATTAACGAATGTTTCGTTATACGAGACATTTCTTGGACGCGCAAGGCATCTGTCATGTTGAAATCTGTATCGCTTTTAACGCATGACTTTGAAAAATTCACCACTGTAAAACAAATTCAGTTGAATCCAGCATTACGTTATATTTTACGTGAAAGATTGGTTACTAATGACTTAGTTATGGGACTCTTCGTTTTGTTGTCCGTCAGATAAATTTTATTTTCAACATGAAAATATAAATATGTAAGCTTTTTTTAATATGTTTTTTGACATAAAAAAAATCTTAATTATAAATTAAAAACTTTATAGATGTGTTTAATTAAATAAATTGAGAATTATTTATACAAATAAATGAAAAAAAATATTTACTACAAGTACAGATCAAACTGGAAAATCAAGAGATAGATATAAATTAAAAAATTGATCTTGCAACATGGATCTTATACTCGGTAATGCTTAATAACTTTGTTTGTTGAAACTAATGTTTTATTTAATAAAATGATGATGAAAAAAAAACACTTAAAAAACCACTAAGAGCCTATCATTTATGCGAGAAAATCCTCGTTGAAATACTTTATAAAATTAAGAAAATTTTTTTTAAGTTGGGTAACATCATAAAAAAACATTGAAATCTTATATGCAAACTAAGTAAAAATTTAATTGTATTACATTATAAAAAGACATTATAAAAAATAAAAAATTAACAAAAACATAATATTAAATGATGAAATTAATAAAAAAAATAAAAAAACAAAAAAACCAATGGAGTAAAAAAAAGGTCCATGCAAGCTAGTCTTTTAGTCTAGCCCCAAGTGCTTGAGCTGTCTTATTTTTTAAAAAAGATTTTAAGGAGCGATCTACCAAGAAAAATTGAAAAACAAATATAAGTAGGTGTTGCCTGCCTCTCCCCAGATTTCACCACTGTAGTCATAGTTTTGAAACCCGGCCCGAAGGGTCGACCCTGGACCCGACCGACTTGGGGTTGGAACTGGGTTGGGTTTAAGAAAAAATAGGAAAAGTCAAAACCCGGGGTGACCCGGTCAAAAACCCGGTTGCAACTCGTTGACTTTTTTTTTTTTTACTAAAACGACATCATTTTAATTTTTTTAAAAAATCAAAATTGACCTGGGCGACCCGGTGATCGAATCAAAACCCGGAATCCCGGCCTTGAATCGGGCCGAGTTTAAAAACTCTGATTGTGGTAGCCGGAAAATCAAGGGTTGTGACTTCTTTTTATCTGAAGACCCATATTTAAACTCATCTTTTACCCAAAAATTGACCTAATCTGTAACACCTTTGAAAATTTCATGCATCTTAAACTTTATTTCCTAGAAATAATTACTATTTTTGGGGTGAATTTTTTATATACAAAAACCTAGCTTTACAGAAATTTATCAAAATTTTGGCAGAATTTCTCTCATGCCAGAAGATCTCAAGTTATTGACAAATACTTGTAATACTTCAATATACCCTTCACCCAAAGCCCAATTATTGTTCAACCATCCTGGACTCATCATTTCACAACACAACTCATCACAATCATTGTAATTAATTTCAATATCACATCATGCATTTAAGTATAATATTCAAGATTTAAATCAAGATTTATAACCTTAAATTATATTATGCTATTAGTATAAGCTACAATAAAAAACACATAAGTATAATATCATACACTAGCATAATTAAGTTAAATTTATAATTACATAATTTAAGAGAAATTGACATTCAGTTACAAAAGGATAATTACTACAATACTTTATAAAATTAACAAAGATCTCTAAATATCTATTATGCAGCTCGAGACTGAGAGATATCTGTAATTAATATACGAGTAACAATTAAGTACGCAATAATAATTTACTTAAACAATTAAAATAAATATAGTGTCATGTTTGAACACAATTCATCATAAGAACTTATACGAATATCATTCACACAATCAATCTTTAATTTATATGGTTTATTTTCTATGTCAATATTTTTTATTTATCATTATTTCTAATACACATTTTCTTTTCTAAACTGCAATCTCTACAGTAAGCTCTTTTCAACTAATATCCAACACTGAGTAATTCTTTGTTCGTCTAAGTCCAAACATTATTTCCACTTACAAACAATTTAAATTCTCTACCCTTTACCAGATAAAACTCCTACATCCAAGAATCCGATTTCCATTCCTTTGTATTGAACATTAATCCCAATATCAGAAATATTAATTCCTTATATCCATTAGCGGATTTTATTCCCATCACTAAAATTAATTTCTTCTTCCCTTTACCAGGCATTAATCTTATCACTAGAATTAATTTCATTACCCTTACCGGGCATTAATCTCATCATCAGAATCAATTTCATTGTCCCTTACCGAGCATTAATCCCCTCACTAGAATTAATTCCATTACCCCTTACCGGATATTAATCCCATCACCGAGAAATTACTTTCTTCCACTATATGTTTTACAAATTAAATATAAAATAACATAACATATCCAAAATATTATAACGACAATCTTACAAAAGAAAATGTTAAGGTATTGAACACCTACCTACAATTAAAGATTTTGAAGTATCTCCCTACTGTAGCACAACTCTCAAAGCCTCTTTTGTATCAACAAGCATATCAAATTTTCTTCTTATATTCGTTACCAAATAAATTCTCATTTCCAAACATTTATCTAACAATTTAAACTAGCCAATGTGAATCAGTTTGACTTATTCAATCAAAACTATCATTTTTTTGTTTAGTTCATTTCAAATTCCATTTTTTCTCGATTTTATTAACAAATAAAATCCCATATAATATCGCACATGCAACCATTTCTTATACTCATTTTTCATTCCCATTACTTTAAAAAATTTCAGAATTTCAAATCAAGAGTAATTCCAAATATGGGTTGAAAACTAACTAATTTCATGTGGTTCGCCATAATCAACTCTGAACATTGTTTAGTGTTTTAATTATTATCAGAGTTCTAGAACTCAGTTTTATACATAATTTGTTTATTTGAAAAAATAAAAAAAATTTATACAACTTTTATGAAAACACTAAACCCAGTTCTGTCATCTAGACGTCTAAAATAATTAATTACAACATGTGAAATTTGTCTTGCTGCTCTCAGTTTAGACCTATCTTTGGTTTTTATCCATATTTGAAGTTTTATAACTCCAATTTATGCAAGATGAATTTTGTTGGGAATTTAACATCCCTAGCTATAACTTCCATGATGAGATGAATTTCAAATTTTATCATTTTCATGCCTAAAAGTTCCCTAGAAATCAAGGGACAAAGTTGTCACATGTTTCGCACATAAATCTTTATAATCAATGAAATATTCTACATGTTTTTATCTTTTATGACAAACATTTTTTTTATATACTACAATATCATTAATTCAATTCTTTAAAACCCTTCATGTTCATTTACATTTTATTCGAGTATCTAAAGTCAATTTACACAACATTCATGTTAACAAAAATTTCAACTACGCTACGACATTTCAATCAAAAATTCAAATTATAATTCAATTCTTTCAGAAATCATTTCCCCATATAAAATACATTAGTTCAAAACAATTTCACTTGATTACATGCAACTATACATCATGAGCTTAACTTTCATCTTTAGCCAGCTACTTGAGTTTTTAAGAACCCTACATTTTTCTTCATCAATTCTACTAAAATTAACAACCATCACAATCTAATCTAAATAAATTTGATCAATTCATATTTGCATTTCCCTAAAAATTTTTCTATAAACCCTAACTTAAAATTCATGATTTCTACTGTAAATGTTATTCGAATTGCATGAAATTGCTAGAGTAGGTCTAGAACCCCTTACCAGATGTTATTCAAGTCTTTGAATCTCAATCAGTCAAAAAATTTATCGTGACTATGCAACCCCTCTCCTTGATTATTTTGCTTCTCTTTCCTTCTTAATTAGGTGTTTAGAGATGTGTGTATGTGTTTCTCTCAAATTTCTTCCTAAATCTCTTGATTTTCTCTTGGTTTCTCTAAGATTTTTGGTGAGAAAATTAAAATTTCCCTATCTTCTCCTTTTGTTTGCAGCCGCCAGCTTGAAGAGAAGAAAATCCCTCCCTTTTTATACTTTTTCTAGGGTAATTTACTTTTTTGCCCTCCTTTAAGTATAATATGAAATTTTCCTTTTATGTCCTTTTCAATTTCACTTTTGATATAAAATTTTAACATAACTTTTTTTTTTTTATACCGAGAGTTTACATAAATACTTTATACAACTTGATAAACTTGTATATGGCCTCAAACAACTAAACAAAGAATCAGAAAACACAAAATCAAAACGAAACAAAAAAAAACTTATTGTGCTTAGATCTACTATCTTAGGCTATAGAATTGAGTTGAATAACATCTAGATGAGACTCCTCTCATCGAATGAAACTCATTGATACTAGGATTGATATTTTTCATGGTCGAAATCGGTGTCAACCGGGACTTTCTCTTTTTACCGTTAGAATCTGATTGTTTTGTCTATTCTCTCTGAAACCAAAAACTAAAAATTTTAAAAAATAAAATTTTAAATTAAAATTTAATTTGTAAAAATTAAGAGACAGGAAGGTTATAATTTTAAACGTAGACAAAGGTAGAAAAAAATCAAAATTTTTTTTCTACATCAAAAAAAGACCATTTCCTTTTTTTGTAATATGTTGTATAATGTGAAAACTTCATATACATACATATATACATACGCACACATATATATTGTTTGTTTTTATAAATGCATTAAACATGCGGAGAAACTATTCGCAGCCAACATCGCCAAAATCTTCCACCGAGTCATTGATATATTGTCCAAAACTTCATATATATATATATATATATATATATTCAGCCAAAACTCAGACATCCTTCTCCTTCATCGGCCAAAGCTCTATCAGAATAACAACCCATGGATCCAAAGTAGGTTTTCAAAACCCCATTTGCACAGCCTCTCTCTCGTCTATGAAGAATTATAGCAATTAGGTTTTGTTCTTTTATTTTGCAGGTATTCAAAGTAGCGTATGGACTTCTACACCCATGATCCACCCCATGTGAGTATTAAACGAGTGCCACGTGTCCCAATCAGATATTCCACCCTTTTTCTAACAGAGTTAAGGCAGGGCTTGCTTACAGAGTTCGGTCATGTTAAAATGGGAGTGACTAACTGGTTATAGTGTTAACCCACCGAAAATGGTGTCCTAATTGTGACTTTAATTGCTTTCCCGGGTAGTCTATGGAGGTTGGGAAAGGATTACACCAACTTCAAGTCAAGAAATGGAAATTCTAGCATCACAATTCTATACTGCGTCCAACTTTTAATGCTGAGGTTTCCATTTTATTGATACCAAGCTGGTTTTATACGGGAAACTTCTCTCTATTTTCCAGTTAGGTACGTTGCTTGAGACTGATTCTCTAGTCCTCGCACGATCATGTCATTATTAGTTAACACATGATAAAATGTTAGAGATGGTTTACCTGACTAATGGTAGAATCCCTCTAAAAGGTAAATCCTTGCAGTGGGGTTTAATTCTAGTTGGCCTAAAACATGAACCTGATCAATGAAAGCTTACCACACGGTTCCTTGTAAAGATTTTGCATCTTGCGTGTGCCCGCCTCTCTGGTCCTGTTTGGCATGTACATTCAATAATTTTGAATGATTCATTCTCGTTCACAGAAGAAAGCCATAAGGGCCAGGCAATGTGTATACGTAAAGTGGAAAATGTGGATTTTAACTCGGAGAAGTAGGGCTGTCTCTCTAAAATTGACGTTCTACGTTGACACATTAGCTTTTAAAAGTTGGCTTGAGTTTCGATATGTAAATGAAGTAATATGAAGGGTACCCCTCGATTTGAGGTTTGACAGGCACTATTTGGAACAATGAATGAGGCTAGGGCCTTTGCCTTTTGGAGTTTTTACGTGGTAGTCATTGCTGGGCTTGTGCTGATAAGCTCATCACTTCCCACTAAGGTAGGACCAACATGGGGAAGAAGAGAAAAAAAGTATACCAGAATCTCTGAATTGTGTGGCTATTGCTACTTTTCTCAAAAGTGCACCCACATGCCGAAGTTGTGTTGGTCCCAATAAGTAGATTAGAGCTCTAGGCGCGAAATCACGAAATCACGCCAATAAATACACATTATCTAGAATTCAATAGCGATTAATAACGACAACGTTACATAGGTAGCAATAAATTTGACAAGTAGTGTGCAATGGTTTGTGCGAGTCATTGAACTCTTGACTTGGCATGGATGCGGGGCTTGGATCATGGACCTTCTAAGCTAGCAGCAGACATAGCAAAAACTGCGGTTCGCACTGCCAGGTAGACATGCAGATCGTGGGTTAGTGGTGGCAGTTATGGACATCCAGATCATAAGAACATAGGGGCAGAACTGGGTTACTCTACTCGCTACTAAGATCATGGGATCATGGGGGAGAAACTGCCTACTACTTGCTGGAAAATAGGCCACTAAGTTCATCGAGAACATGGGGGAGAAAATTCCCTATTATGTCCGGTAAAATAGGGATCATGGTTGTGTCTTGTAATTCACATATCTTTATTCTATAAATAGGCTGCAAAGCCTTGGCTGTGTAGCGTGCAATCATTGTGCATAACACACACACACACACACACACATTTATATTATGTAATTCTTTATTAACGAGATTAATAAAGGATGAGAGATCTTCTTATATTCTCGGTGTGCTTTGAGTTCATTTACTTATGTATGTTATTTGTTTACGACAAGGCAATTGTGGGAACCTCTTTAGGTGAGCGAAACACATAATTGTAGGCAAACACGAGTGAAAAAGGGAGGCAAGACTTAGTCTATTCTGAACTAGACTTTCGCATAGGGCTGAATTTTAGGGCAAAAAATTTAACCCTGTCACAATTGGTATCAGAGGGCGGTTGATTCTAAGATCGTGCAACGTAAAGTCATGGAATCTATTCGAGAACTGTTGATGCATCTTGAGACTTTGATAGGTCTTAAGGAAAATGGTGAAGAACACTATATCATTGATAGGTTTAAGGAAACTATGGAAAACGTTGAAAGGGCTGAGAGTTTGTACATTTCTCTTGTGGTAGAATTGAGTGAGCGATTGGAAGCTGCTGAAGAGACCATTGCCATTTTGAAACGGGCAGTAACAAACACTTGTATTGGGGTAAGTACATCTAAGCCTAAAGCTCCTGAATCGAAGTCTTTTGATAGGGCAAGAAGTTCCAAGGAACTTCAGAATTTCTTGTGGGACATGGAGCAGTACTTTAGTGTTGCAAAGATCGACGTTGCTAAACAAGTAGATCTCACTGTGATGTATCTCACGGGTGATACTAAGCTTTGGTGGAGGACAAGAACCAAAAAGGACTTAAGTGCTGAACGTCCAAAGATTGAGACGTGGGATCGTCTTAAGCAAGAGATGAAAGAGCAGTTCCTTCCAAACAACACATCCTGGATTGCGCGGGAGGAATTGAAAAAGCTTTAACATGAATGGTCAGTTCGTGAGTATGTTAAATCTTTTAGTTCTTTGATTCTCGACATCGAGAATATGTTCGAGGAAGACAGGTTATTCAATTTCATGTCTGGACTCCAACCTTGGATGCAAGCGAAACTAAGACAACAAAACATAAAAGATTTGTCCTCCACTATTGTTGTTGCAGATAGTTTAGTTGGTTTTAAATCAACTACTAGAAAGGGTTATGCATCAGCCTCCTTCAAGTCTAGGGCAAAAGACAAGGAGGAAAAGAAGAAGAAGAAGAAGTTTGGTGGGGTGACATTAAAATCTATCGCGGATAAGGGCAAGGCTAAGTTAATGGATACACAAGGTAAAAGTACTAAACTGAACTTTACTTGCTTCATTTGTGATGATCCTTATTTTGCGAGGGAATGCCTGAAGAGGGAAAAGTTGAAGGCTATTTAGGTTGGAGATAGCGATGAGGATAAAGGGGTAGTTACGCATGTCAATCCTATGCATGTGTTAAATTGCTTGGTAGCTGAATCAGGGGATGCGGCTGCCGAAACCAGCCTTGTTGATCAGGACTTGACAAGGATTGATGAGTTGTGAAAAAGGAAATCAGGGTCTGCGGACAATCTGATGTATGTGAAGATTGGGATAAATGACAAAGACATAAGCGCTATGCTGGATTTAGGTGTAACTCACACATTTGTGACTGATCGATTAGTGAAGGAACTTGGCTTGTGGCTGAGTGATAACCATACATGAATGAAGGTAATAAACTTGAAGGCACAAAGAATTACAGGAATGTCATATGATGTGCCAATAATGCTGGATTAGTGGAGAGGTAAGCAGGACATGTTGGTTGTAAATCTTGATGACTACGATATTATTTTTTATCTTGATTTCTTGAGAAAAGCTAAGATTGTTTTGACGTCGTATCTTAATGAAGTCATGATTGCAAATGAGGGATGCCCATGTTGCAATGTCGCAACAGTGAATGTCATTAGGAGTGGAAAAAGCTTGATCTCAGCCATTACTATTGATAAAGCATTACGGAAAAGTGGAGAGATGTTTCTTGCGATAGTAGTGGATGAGAAAGCGGATTACTATGAGGAGGTGCCAAAAAAATTGCTAGTGTGCCGAAGCAATTTGAGGATATGATGTCGTTTCAGCTACCAAAAAAATTCCCACCTAGGAGGGCTATAGACCATCGTATTGAGTTGGTGCCGGGAATAAAACCACCATCTCAAACCCTTTACCGAATGTCGCCAATAAAATTGGCAGAATTGAGGAAGGAATTGGGAGAACTGATTGACATGGGGTTTATTCATCCTTCTAAGGCTTCATATGATGCTTTGGTCTTATTTTAAAAAAAGACAGATGGAAGTCTTCGTATGTGTGTGGACTACTAAACACTTAACAAGGTAATCATCAAAAATAAATATCCAGTTCCTTTAATTCAGGATTTGATGGACAAATTATGTGGAGCCTTTATCTTTACAAAATAGGACTTGTGATTGGGATATTAGCAAGTTTGGATTGCTGAGGGTGATGAGTATAAGACTACTTATGTGATGAGGTATGCCTTATACTAGTTTCTAGTTATGCCATTCGATCTAACAAATGCTCCAGCAACATTTTGTAATCTCATGAATGATGTTTTATATAATTTCTTAGACAACTTTGTTGTAGTCTACTTAGATGACATTGTAATCTATAATAGAGGAAAAAAGATCATATAATTCATCTTTCTAAAGTTTTAAGTAGATTGAGGGAATATGAATTGTATATAAAGAGAGAAAAATATGAGTTTGCAAAAACTTTGTTTGTTGAAAATATAAGTACATATTAAACTGGAAAATTAAGAGATAGATATAAATAAAAACAATTGATCTTGCAACATGGATCTTATACTTGGTGATTCTTAATAACTTTGTTTGTTGAAACTAATATTTTATTTAATAAAATGATAATAAAAAAGAGACACTTAAAAAACCACTAAAAGCCTATCATTTACGCGAGAAAATCCTTGTTGAAATACTTTATAAAATTAAGAAAAAGAATTTATGTTGGGCTACACATAAAGAATTAAAAAAACATTGAAATCCTATATATAAACTAAGTAAAAATTCAATTGTATTACATTAAAAAAAACATCATAAAAAACAAAAAAAAATCAACAAAAAAACAATATTAAATGATAAAATTGATAAAAAAACAAAAAACCAATGGAGATTAAAAAAAAAAAGGTCCATGCGAGCTAGCTTTTTAGCCCAGCCCCGAGTGCTTGAACTATCTTATTTTTGTAAAAGTTTTTAAGAAGTGATCTACCAAAAAAAAATTAAAAAAACAAAAATATAAGTAGGTGATATGTCACCTGCCTTTCCCAAGATTTCACCATTATAGTGGCTGGAAAATCAAGAGTTATGACTTTTTTTTTCATCAAAAGACTCATTTTTCAACCCGTCTTTTACCTAAAAATTGACCTAATCTGTAATACCTTTGAAAATTTCATGCATTTTAAACTTTATTTCCTATAAATAATTACTATTTTTAGGGTGACTTTTTTATATATAAAAACCTAACTTTACAGGAATTTATTAAAATTTCAGCAAAATTTCTTTTATATTAGAAGATCCCAAGTTATTGACAAGTACTTATAATACTTCAATATACCTTTCACACAAAACCTAATTATTGGCCAACCATCCTGAACTTATTATTTCACAACACAATTCATCACAATCATTGTAATTTATTTTAATGTCACATCATGCATTTAATTATAATATTCAAGATTTATAACCATAAATTATATTATATTATTAGTATAAGCTACAATAAAAAAACATAAGTATAATATCATATACTAACATAATTAAGTTGAATTTATAATTACATAATTTAAGACAAATTGACATTCAATTACAAAAGGATAATCATTACAATACTTTATAAAATTAATAAAGAACTCTAAATATCTATTATACAGCTCGAGGCTGAGAAGTATATGTAATTAATATACAAGTAATAATTAAATACGTAACAATAATTTACTTAAACAATTAAAATAAATAGAGTGAGATGTTTGACAAAATATATCATAAGGATTTATAGGAATATCATTTACACAATCAATCTTTAATTTATATGGTTTATTTTTTATATCAATATGTTTTTATTTATCATTATTTCTAATACACATTCTCTTTTCTTAAGCTCTTTTCAACTAATATCTAACACTGGGTAATTCTTTGTTCATCCAAGTCCAGACATTTTTTCTTACAAACAATCTAAATTCTCTACCCTTTACGAGATAAAACTCCTACATCTGGGAATCCGATTTTCATTTCTCTGTACCGAACATTAATCTCAGTTTCAAAAATATTAATTCCTTATATCCATTAGAGGATTTTATTCCCATCACTAGAATTAATTTCTTCTGCCATTTACCGGGCATTAACCCATCAATTTTATTAGCGAAATTAATTCCACTATCCTTTACAGGACATTAATTTTATTAGCGAAATTAATTTCACTGTCCCTTACTGGGCATTAATCCCCTCATTAGTATTAATTCCATTACTCCTTAGCGGACAATAATCCCATAATCAGGAAATTACTTTCTTCCACTATATATTTTACAAATTAAATATAAAATAACATAATATATCCAAAATATTATAATGACAATCTTACTAAAGAAAATGTTAAGGTATTGAACACCTACCTATAGTCAAAGATTTTGAAATGCTTCTTTGTTGTACAGCAACTCTCAAAACCTCTCTTGTATCAACAAGCATATTAAATTTCCTTTTTATATTCGTTACCAAATAAATTTTCATTTCTAAACATTTATCTAACGTTTTAAACTAGCAAATGTCAATCGGTTTGACTTATTCAATCAAAACTATTATCTTTCATTTAGTTTATTTCAAATTCTACATTTTCTCGATTCTATTAACAAAGAAAATCCCATATAATATCGCATATGCAACCATTTCTTACACTTATTTTTCATTTTCATTACTTCAAAAAAATTCAGAATTTCAAATCAAGAGTAATTCCATATATGGGTTGAAAACTAACTAATTTCAGGTGGTTTGTTATAATCATCTCTGAACATTGTTCAGTATTTTAATCATTATCAGGTTTCTAAAAGTCGGTTTTCTGCATAGTTTATTTATTTGGAAAGATAAAACATTTTTATACAACTTTTATGAAAACACTAAACTCAGTTATGCTATCTAGACGTCTAAAATAATTAATTACAACAACATGTAAAATTTGTCCTACTGCTCTCAGTTTAGACCTATCTTCTGTTTTTATTCCATATTTGGAGTTTTATAACTCCAATTTATGCAAGATGAATCTTGTTGGGAATTTAACATCCCTAGTTATAACTTCCATAAAGAGATGAATTTCAAATTTCATTATTTTCATGCCTAAAAGTTCCCTAGAAATCAAGGGACAAAGCTATCATGTGTTTCATCCATGAATCTTTATAATGAATGAAATATCCTACATATTTTTATCTTTTACAAGCATTTTTTTTATGTACTGCAATATCATTAATTTCAATTCTCTAAAACCTTTTATGCTCTTTTATATTTTATTCGAGTAGCTAAAGTCAATTTACACAACATTCATGTTAACAAAATTTTCGACTACGCTACGACATTCCAATCAAAAATTCAAATTATAATTCAACTCTTTTGAAAATTATTTCCCCACATAAAATACATTAGTTCACAACAATTCACTTGATTATATGCAATTATACATCATGAGCCTAACTTTCATCTTTAGCCGGCCATTTGAGTTTTTAAGGACCCTATATTTTTCTTCATCAACCACTAAATTTAACACCCATCACAACCTAATCTAAATAAATTTGATCAATTCATAGTCAATTTGCATTTCCCTCAAAATTTTTCTATAAACCCTAACTTAAAATTTATGATTTCTACTTCAAATGTTATTTGAATTGTATGAAATTGCTAGAGTAGGTCTAGAATCCCTTACCAGATGTTATTCAAGTCTTTGAAAATTTCCCATGACTGTGCAACCCCTCTCCTTGATTATTTTGCTTCTCTTTCCTTTTTAAATAGGTGTTTATAGGTGTGTGTGTGTGTGTGTGTGTGTTTCCCTCAATTCATCCCTAAATCCCTTGATTTTCTCTTGGTTTCTCTAAGACTTTTGGTGAGAAAAATTAAAATTTTCCTATCTTCTCCTTTGTTTGCAGCTACCGGCTTGAAAAGAAGAAAATTCCTCCCTTTTTATACTCTTTCTAGGGTAATATAATGTTTTGCCCCTCTTTAAGTATAATATGATTTTTTTTTCCTTTTATGTCTTTTCCAATTTCACTTTTGATATAAAATTTTAATTGTTCTAAATCTTAATTTAACCTTTGTGTTTTTTTTTACAAGAGTTTACATAAACACTTTATACAACTTGATAAACTTGTATATGATCTTAAAAAAAAGAGTCAGAAAACACAAAATTAAAACGAAACAAAAAAACTTATTGTGATCAGATCGATCTTCTATCTTAGGCGATAGAATAGCCAAAGAACATCTAGGTAAAACTCCTCTTATTGAATGAAACTCATTAATATCAAGATTACTATTTTTCATGATTGGAATCGGTGTTAACCATGCCTTTTTCTCTTTAACAGTAGAATCTGACCGTTTTGTCTCTTCTCTCTCAAATCAAAAGTTAAAAATTAAAAAATTAAAATAAAGTTTTGAATTAAAATTGAATTTGTAAAAATTAAGAGAGAGGAAGGTTATAATTTTAACAATGGCATGAAAAGAACCATAAATTTTTTTCTACATAAAAAAAGACCATTTCCTTTTTTTTTTGTAATATATTGTATAATATGAAAACTTCATATACATACATATATACATACGCAAACATACTGTCCAAAACTTCACCATCGATCATATATATTCAGCCAAAATTAACTCAGACATCCTTCTCCTTCATCGGCCAAAGCTCTATCAAAATAACAAACCATGGCCATGGATCCAAAGTAGGTTTTCAAAACCCTATTTGCACAGCCTCTCTCTCATATATGAAGAATTACAACAATTAGGTTTTGTTCTTTTAATTTGTTTTACAGGTATTCAAAGTAGCGCATGGACTGCTATACCCATGATCCACCCCATGTGAGTATTAAATGTGTGCCACATGTCCCAATCAGATATTCCATCCTTTTTCTAACATTTTTACAAAGATACAAAGGTCAACTACATATGATATACCATCATCTCATCTCAAGTAGACTGACATGAGAGTTTCAGATTGGTCAAAGGACTCTTGAGCTCCAGATTATATTGTCCGCTTCTGCTCCTAAGAATGTTAAACTCTTCTTTCATTACTGGATGTTTAAGGTTTGAAAAAAGACAATTTAAAGTGGACTTACACATGTTTTAAACTCTAATGCATCTGAAAAGATTTAACACAGACACCACACATACATGCATATATTCTGAAGTTTGAAGAAACCCAGATTAAATAGCTACATACCAGCATCGTGGTGGGTAGAACTGTGGTTAACGATCACGGCGGTAACCTTTAGAGCTTGTACAATGAGCAATCCCTGATTGAAATATTGAACGCCTTTTCTTCCTTCTATTAGTTTGACCATGCAGGTGATATGGAGACAGGAAGACCACCTTTATCTGCCCGTCATCATTATATACAGAGCACTATATATTGCTGTTTTTGCTGTGCTGTGCTTTGTTATAAGATTAAACACGTTTAGTGATGAATTATTGTGATATGTTGATAAAATCACTTAAATTAAAATTACTAACATAACTTAAATCAAACAATCTCTTTAAAAATATGAATATTTTCTCTAATTAATAAACTGGATGAATTGCTTAAAAAACATAAGTAAAAAAGAAACAATGATCAAAACATTACATGGCTTTTTTAGTAGATAGAACTACTAAATAATTTAATTAACTAATATCTATATAATTAGCTGTGATATAATTTGTTCAAAATATTAAAAGTTATTAATTATACAATAGTATTGGTTTATTGTTGCGAGTAAAATAAAAATTAATAAAATAGATAATTTTAAAATATTTAAGATTATTTTTGTATTTTAAATAAAATAAGCATTTTTTTTTATCTCAAAATATATAATTTCTAATGTTTCTTAAAATGAAAGTTAATATATCCGTAAACTGATTTTATATAAAAAAAATCTTTTATTTTAAAAAATTAAATAACTGATTTTCAAAATCCTAACCTAATATTTTTTGATGTTTTGTTTTAATGCAAATTAATAAAAGTTAGAAAGTAGGTGGTAAAATAAACTTACTAAAAGAAAAGAAAAACAAGATGTACGATGTGTAATAAATTGGTTTAACTAATTGGCACATTTGAAATTAATCGTGGGTATGAATCTATGGATCCTTTGATATCCATTTTCGGGATGTAATTAGCACCATTCAGAATTCCTTTGAAAATGAGGAGATGCTGTGTTTTTCATTTTTATGCATCATTTAGGATGAAGTGTTTGCAATTACGTTTCTTTTTTAAATATTTTATTTTTATGAAGAATAAATTAAAATAATATTTTTTATTTTAAAAAAATTATTTTTAATATTATCATATCAAAACAATTAAAAAAGACAGTAAAAAAATAAATTTAAGAAATATTTTTTTTTTAATAAACCCTATTTTAACAGCAATACCAAAACTCTCTACAAAGCATAGAAAAAGTGTGGTTGATAAATATCCATCAGCTTTGGCACCGTCAAGACGAAACGGATCCATGATTTTGAGGAGGAAACGAAATGCGTGGTGGATCTTGTCCAAAAAAACATGACTCAAAACTCACATCTTGAAACCTAGTGAATGATGCATTGATTTATGGGAGCATGAAAGTCAAGCCCAGGATGTCTGCATGATCTTTCCTCTTCATTGACATGCAAGTGTTTCTTGATACAGTAACGCGGTTCAAAAACTTTAAGCCAAGAGCCGTTATCGATTAATTCCTGTCCTTACCAATGGTGCTACGATTATATTAGCAATTAAGGCAGGGCTTGCTTACAGAGTTCGGTCATGTTAAAATGGGAGTGACTAACTGGTTATAGTGTTAACCCACCGAAAATGGTGTCCTAATTGTGACTTTAATTGCTTTCCCGGATAGTCTATGGAGGTTGGGAAAGGATTACACCAACTTCAAGTCAAGAAATGGAAATTCTAGCATCACAATTCTATACTGCGTCCAACTTTTAATGCTGAGGTTTCCATTTTATTGATACCAAGCTGGTTTTATACGGGAAACTTCTCTCTATTTTCCAGTTAGGTACGTTGCTTGAGACTGATTCTCTAGTCCTCGCACGATCATGTCATTATTAGTTAACACATGATAAAATGTTAGAGATGGTTTACCTGACTAATGGTAGAATCCCTCTAAAAGGTAAATCCTTGCAGTGGGGTTTAATTCTAGTTGGCCTAAAACATGAACCTGATCAATGAAAGCTTACCACACGGTTCCTTGTAAAGATTTTGCATCTTGCGTGTGCCCGCCTCTCTGGTCCTGTTTGGCATGTACATTCAATAATTTTGAATGATTCATTCTCGTTCAAAGAAGAAAGCCATAAGGGCCAGGCAATGTGTATACGTAAAGTGGAAAATGTGGATTTTAACTCGGAGAAGTAGGGCTGTCTCTCTAAAATTGACGTTCTACGTTGACACATTAGCTTTTAAAAGTTGGCTTGAGTTTCGATATGTAAATGAAGTAATATGAAGGGTAC
This sequence comes from Populus simonii, assembly GCA_007827005.2. NCBI lineage: Eukaryota > Viridiplantae > Streptophyta > Magnoliopsida > Malpighiales > Salicaceae > Populus > Populus simonii. The sequence goes on from CM017464.2 coordinate 28,524,438, forward strand.
CCCTCGATTTGAGGTTTGACAGGCACTATTTGGAACAATGAATGAGGCTAGGGCCTTTGCCTTTTGGAGTTTTTACGTGGTAGTCATTGCTGGGCTTGTGCTGATAAGCACATCACTTCCCACTAAGGTAGGACCAACATGGGGAAGAAGAGGAAAAAAGTAGACCAGAATCTCTGAATTGTGTGGCTATTGCTACTTTTCTCAAAAGTGCACCCACATGCCGAAGTTGTGTTGGTCCAATCAGTAGATTAGAGCTCTAGGCGTGAGAACGCGCCAATAAATACACATTATCTAGAATTTAATAGAGATGAATAGCAGCAACGTTACATAGCGAGTGATAAATTTAGCAAGCAACGTGTAATGGTTTGTGCGAGTCATTAAACTCTTGACTTGGCATGGACATGGGACTTGGATCATGGACCTTGTAAGCTAGCAGCAGACATAGCAAAAACTGGCAGTTGGGACTGCCAGGTAGACTTCCAGATCGTGGGTTAGTGGTGGCAGTTATGGACATCCAGATCATAAGAACATAGGAGCAGAACTGAGTTGCTCTACAAGCTACTAAGATCATGGGATCATGGGGGAGAAACTGCCCATTACTTGCTGGAAAATAGGCCACTAAGTTCATGAAGAACATGGGGGAGAAAAATCCCTATTATGTCTGGAAAAATAGGGATCATGGTTGTGCCTTATAACTGACATATCTTTGTCTATAAATAGGCTACAAAGCCTTGGCTGTGTAGCCTGCAATCATTGTGCATAACACACACACACACACACACACACACACACACACTTATATTATGTAATTCTTTATTGATGAGATTAATAAAGGTTGAGAGATCTTCTTGTATTCTCGATGTGCTTTGAGTTTATTTACTTATGTATGTTATTTGTTTACGACAAGGCAATTGTGGGAACCTCTTTAGGTGAGCGAAACACATAGTTGTAGGCAAACATGAGTGAAAAGGGGAGGCAAGGCTTAGTCTATTCAGAACTAGACTGTCGCATAGGGCTGAATTTTAGGGTAAAAAATTTAACCCTGTCACAATTGGTATCAGAGCGCGGTTGATTCTAAGATCATGCAACGTAAAGTCATGGAATCTATTCAAGAACGGTTGATGCATCTTGAGACTTTGATAGGTCTTGAGGAAAAAGGTGAAGAACACTATATCATTGATTGGTTTAAGGAAACTATGGAAAATGTTGAAAGGGCTGAAAGTTTGTACATTTCTCTTGTGGTATAATTGAGTGAGCGATTGGAAGCTGCTAAAGAGACCATTGCCATTTTGAAACGGGCAGTAACAAACACTTGTATTGGGGTAAGTACATCTAAGCCTAAAGTTCTTGAATCGAAGTCTTTCGATAGGGCAAGAAGTTCCAGGAACTTGAGAATTTCTTGTGGGACATGGAGTAGTACTTTAGTGTTGCAAAGATCAACATTGCTAAACAAGTAGATCTCACTGTGATGTATCTCACAAGTGATACTAAGCTTTGGTGGAGGACGAGAACAAAAAAGGACTTAAGTGCTGGAAGTCCAAAGATTGAGTCGTGGGATCGTTTTAAGCAGGAGATTAAAGAATAGTTCCTTCCGAACAACACATCCTGGATTGCGCGAGAGGAATTGAAAAGGCTTTAACATGAATGGTCAGTTCGTGAGTATGTTAAATCTTTTAGTTCTTTGATTCTCGACATCGAGAATATGTTCGAGGAAGACAGGTTATTCAATTTCATGTTTGGACTCCAACCTTGGGCGCAAGCGAAACTAAGACGACAAAACTTAAAAGATTTGTCCTCCACTATTGTTGTTGCAGACAGTTTAGTTGATTTTAAATCAACTACTAGAAAGGATTATGCATCAGCCTCCTTCAAGTCTAGGGCAAAAGACAAGGAGGAAAAGAAGAAAAAGAAGTTTGGTAGGGTGACATTAAAGTCTATGGCGGATAAGGGCAAGGTTAAGTTAATGGATACACAAGGTAAAAGTACTAAACTGAACTTTACTTCCTTCATTTGTGATGATCCTTATTTTGCGAGGGAATGCCTGAAGAGGGAAAAGTTGAAGGCTATTCGGGTTGGAGATAGCGATGAGGATGAAGGGGTAGTTACGCACGTCAATCCTATGCATGTGTTAAATTGCTGGGTAGCTGAATCAGGGGATGCGGCTGCCGAAACCAGCCTTGTTGATCAGGACTTGACAAGGATTGATGAGTTGTGAAAAAGGAAATCAGGGTCTGCGAACAATCTGATGTATGTGAAGATTGGGACAAATGACAAAGACATAAGCGCTATGCTGGATTTAGGTGTAACTCACACATTTGTGACTGATCGATTAGTGAAGGAACTTGGCTTGTGGCTAAGTGATAACTATACATTAATTAAGGTAATAAACTTAAAGGCACAAAGAATTACAAGAATGTCTTATGATACGCCAATAATGTTGGATCAGTGGAGAGGTAAGCAGGACGTGTTGGTTGTAAATCTTGATGACTACGATATTATTTTTTGTCTTGATTTCTTGAGAAAAGCTAAAACTGTTTTGACGTCGTATCTCAATGAAGTCATGATTGCAAATGAGGGATGCCCATGTTTTGTCTCATGTTGCAATGTCGCAACAATGAATGTCATTAGGAGTGGAAAAAGCTTGATCTCAGCCATTGCTATTGATAAAGCATTACGGAAATGGAGAGACGTTTCTTACAGTAGTAGTGGATGAGAAAGCGGAGTACTATGAGGAGGTGCCGAAAAAAATTGCTAGTGTGCTGAAGCAATTTAAGGATATGATGTCGTCTCAGCTACCAAAAAAACTCCCGCCTAGGAGGGCTATAGACCATCGGATTGAGTTGGAGCCGGGAATAAAACCACCATCTCAAACCCTTTACCGAATGTCGCCAATAAAATTGGCAGAATTGAGGAAGCAATTGGGAAAACTGATTGACATGGGGTTTATTCGTCCTTCTAAGGCTCCATATGGTGCTCTGGTCTTATTTAAAAAACAAATGGAAGTCTTCGCATATGTGTGGACTACTGAACACTTAACAAGGTAATTGTCAAAAATAAATATCCAGTTCCTTTAATTTAGGATTTGATGGACAAATTGTGTGGAGCCTTTATCTTTACAAAATAGGACTTGCGATTGAGATATTAGCAAGTTCGGATTGCTGAGGGTGATGTGCATAAGACTACTTATGTGATGAGGTATGCCTTATACTAGTTTCTAGTTATGCCATTTGATCTAACAAATGCTCCAGCAACATTTTGTAATCTCATGAATGATGTTTTATATGATTTCTTAAACAACTTTGTTGTAGTCTACTTAGATAACATTGTAATCTATAGTAGAGGAGAAAAGATCATATAATTCATCTTTCTAAAGTTCTAAGTAGATTGAGGGAATATGAATTGTATATAAAGAGAGAGAAATATGAGTTTGTAAAAACTGAGATTATGTTCATAAGCTGCTTAATTAGGGGAGGGATAGGTGAAGATGGATCCACGAAAAATTCAAGCCATCGTTGAATGGTCAGCACTGAAGATAGTCATGGAGTTGAGATTTTTTTTTGGGCTTGTAAACTATTGCAGATAATTTATTAAGGGTTATAGTAAGAAAACAACTCCTCTGTCAGATATTTTAAAGAAGAATCAGAGATGGGAATGGTCAGTTGACAGCCAATAAGCTTTTGAGAAGCTAAAGACAGTTGTAGCATCAACTTTAGCTTTGGGACTGCCTGATTTTGAGAAGCCATTTGAAGTGCATACTAATGCTTCGGATAGTGTCATTTGGGGAGTGCTAGTACAAAAAGTATATTTGATTGCTTTCGAGAGTCAGAAGTTAAATGACGCTGAACAAAAATACTTGATCCATAAGAAGGAAATGATTGCAATGGTGCATTGCCTTAGGATATGGAGAATATATATGTTGAGACCAAGATTCATTGTTAAGACTGATAATATTACCAACACATTCTTCAGGACACAGAAGAAATTGTTGCAGCAGCAAGCTTGGTGGCAAGAATTCTTGGTCGAGTATGACTTTGTATGAGAGCACAAATCGAGGAGACATAATCAGGTTGTGGATGCACTCAGCAGACGTGAGGTAATTGCTACTATTCTTGCTATTGTTCATGTGGAGTTGGACATGCTGGGTTGATTTCGTCAAATTACTAGGGAAGATATAGCGTACAAGAAGCTGGATGATCCTGTACGAGAAGGGATAATACAAAGGTATTGGTAAGAATAAGACCTACTATATGCAAAAAAAAGGTTGGATCTTTATGCAAAGGAAGAGTTGCAGGAATATTTAAGGACAGAGACTCATGACGTAGTAGACTAGACATCCAGGTGGAGAAAAAATGCTTGCTCTTTTATCGTAAACTTATTATTGGCCGAAGATGAAAGATGACGTAGAACTTTACATTAAGACTTATCTAGTGTGCCAGCAAGACAAGACCTACGGCAGCAAGAGGCAGGCTTGTTACAGCTATTGCCGATTCTAGACAAGCCTTGAGTGTCAATTTCGATGGACTTCATTATTGGGTTTTCAAAGGTGGATGACATGAACACTATCATGGTTGTCGTAGACAGATTCACCAAGTATACGATGTTTATGGCTGCCCTGATGGTGTGTGCAGCTGAAGTGGCCGCTGAGTTATTTTACCGAAATGTAGTGAAATATTTTAGAGTACCTTTTGACATCATAAGTGATCGAGATGTGCGATTCACAGGCAGATTCTGGACAACATTGTTCAACATGATGTGGACAAAGCTGAAGTTTTCCATTACCAGTCATTCATAAATCGATGGGCAGACAGAAAGGATAAATGCTCTTGTTATAGCTTGACCTAATTTGTGAGATATTATCCGTTTTGGGCCTTATCGCCTTCATAAATTTATTCTTAGTGACCACGTATGACCCTAAACGCATTTGACAAGTTAGCAACCAGCACTACTAATAAGGTCAGCTACCATATCCTCACTTGCCGATGTGAGATATTATAATCCATCCCTTTTAAGGAGCCCAACGACCTCGTTGGCACAACCAGACAACCAGTGAAGTCGGCTCTGATACCAAATGTCACAGTCCGACCTAACCTGCCAGATATTGTCTGCTTTGGGCATTACCGCCCTCATGGATTTGTTCTTGGTGACCATGTATGGCCGCAAAACGCGTTTGACAAGTTAGTAACCAGCACTACTAGTAAGGCCAACTACCATATCTTCACCCGCCAATGTGAGATATTACAGCTCTGCTAAAGGAATATTTGAGACACTACGTGACAACGATGCAACAAAACTGGTTGGATTTGCTGGATAGTACATAATTTTGCTATAATCTTCAAAAATCCTTGGCAATAAAAGCAAGCCCGTTTAAGTTGGTTTTGAGAGCACAACCTCAAACTCATATCGAAATTGCAGTGCAAAAATCTAGTGGGAAAAGTCCAGCGGCGTATAGGTTCGCAATATAGCGATGAGAGTTATTTGAACAAACCTAAGATAACTTGCGTAAGGCTAGGAAAAGGATGCTGAAATACACTAATAAAAAGTGGAGACTGTTTGAATTTAGTGAGGGCGGTAAGGTATTGTTCAAGTTAACTTCATAAATCTGGAAGAAAATTATGGGGAAGACAAAGCATCGAGGGTTGGTGCCAAGATACGATAGACCTTTTGAATCATGGAAAAGATGGGGGTTGTTGCCTATAGGTTGAAGCTGCCTGAATAACTAAAGCTTCATCCTACATTTCACATAAGTTATTTGACACCTTTTCATAAAGATCAAGAGGATCCAAAACAAAATACACCGTAAAGAGCTCATTCTACGATTCACAATAGTTTGACGATGGTATCGTCAAGATCATGGATCATCATCGAACCAGCCAACATAGGAAGAATCGACGAACTAAGTTTTTAGTAAAATAGGAGAAAAACATAAAGGTTTTGTGAAGTGCACAGATTTATAACAATTCAAAGATCATGTGTAAGACTACCTCACGTCTATTAAGACAAGGACATTGGACTCTTCTGATGAAGGTGGTTGTTAAAGCTCTAGGCACGAGGATGCACCAATGAATGCACACTACCTATAATTCAGCAGCAATAGATAGCGGTAGCCTTGCATAGGTAGCAGTGAATTTGGCAAGCAACGTGCAATGGTTTGTGTCAGTCATTGAGCTCTTGACTTAGCATGAACGTGGGGCTTGGATTATAGACCTTCTAAGCTAGCAGCATACATAACAAAAATGGGCAGTTGGGACTGCTAGGTGGACATGCAGATCGTGGGTTAATGGTGGCAGTTATGGACATCTAGATCATGAGAACATGGCGCAGAAGATGGGGTAAAATTAGGTCGCTCTATAAGCTACTAAGTTTATGGGATCATCAGGGAGAAACTACTCACTACTTGTTGGAAAATAGGCCACTAAGTTCATGGAGAACATGGGGGAGAAAATGCCCCACTATGTCTAGAAAAATAGGGATCATGGTTGTGCCTTATAACTCATATATCTTTGTTTATAGCTGTAAAGCCTTGGCTGTGTAGAATGCAATCATTATCCATAGCACACACACTTATATTGTGTAATCCTTTGTTGACGAGATTAATAAAGGTTGAAAGATTTTCTTGTATTTTTAGTGTGCTTTGAGTTCATTTACTTGTGTATGTTATTTACTTAGCAAGGTAATTGTGGGAATCTCTTTGGATAAGCGAAATACATAGTTGTAGTCAAACACGAGTGAAAATGAGAGGCAATGCTTACTTTAGCTGGGACTAGACTGTCGTATAGGGCTGAATTTTGGGGTAAAAAATTTAATCTTATGACAATTGGTATCAGAGCACAGTTGATTCTAAGATCGTGCAGCCCAAAGTCATGGAATTTATTTGGGAACGGTTGATGAGAGAGAAATTGGAGTATTTTTTAGCACATCCATTCTAAAAAGAGAAATCGATGGGAGCATCACCGACTTAGTGATCTAGTTTACATCCACTATAATTTGAGATTGACACAAAAGTATTTTCTTTTCTTTAATTCTTTAAAAGTTATTTTATATTATCAACTAGCATCATTAATACTTATATTGTGTACCTTTACTTTGATTTTATAGGAATTATTGAAAAGGATGAAATTATGATCCAATTAATTTTGAGGTATTTTCTAAAACTGAAAATTAGATAGTAAAAGATAATCCATCATCTTTGACAACTAAAGAAGTAGAAATCTTTCATCGTGATTTATCAACCATGACTATTCAAGATACTTTAAATGAAGGTAATGGAAGATTTGATCCTTTAGTTATTAGTTTGTTTGAAAATAAATTGTTGTTTAACATGTAGTGTTTATTGGTTAATTTTATTTCAATTGTAGATTTGATAAATATAAATGAGATTAAAGATAAATGTGACAATGGAGATTTGATAAGTATAAATGAGATTAAAGATAAATGTGATAATGAAGATACATGAAGCATGGTGATGTTTTTGATAGGCATTAATGAGGTTTGCTCAATTTTATTAGCATTTGATTCAAATTTTGCTTCTATGAACATCGAAAAACTTAATGCCTACATTCGATCAAAGTAAAAATGTTGTTGTGTTAGAAAAAGTATGGTCATTCTAATGAGGTCTTGTACTTCACTATTTTTTTTTTATTCTACTAGTGTTAAGTGTTTAACATGTTCTAAAATACATTGTTTTCTTTATGCAGTCGAGGATGTTAATTTATGGATTCTAATGCAAAGTGGAGTTTGAATGTTGCTTATATTTGTTATGATAAATTATTTATTTCTAGAACAACTTGTTATTTTATTATCATTGTCTTTAATATTTTATTTATTTTAAGACAATCATGTTAAAGGTTTGTTTATTTGAAGACAAATGCACCTTCTAATTTATTGATGCTAATTAGTTATGCTAGCATATATGTTAATGGAATATTTTCTTCCATGCTAGCTAAATTTTATGTCAAAACACTCATATTAATGTGTGCCTTGGTTCTTGACTCGAGTTGATCTACCTGACTTGTGACCGGGTCATTTTGTCGAGTCGATTATCGGGTTGAGTTTTATAACTATGATAAAAACACTATAACTCTCAATAAAATATATTGTGAATAAGAATAGTGATTTTATTATTTTGCTCTTAACAAAAAAACAAAAACTCATATCTAATGTTAATCATATATAAAATATTAAAAAAATAGTCTTTGTACAAGTCCATTTAGGCATTTTAAAGTTGATAATGTATAATTCAAGACTTTCTCATCTTTTATGTATAGTAATATTACAACAATAACCTTAAAAGTAAAAAATTGTAAGCTAACATGAAAGATATTTTTTTGTCATTTTCCTTTTCAATGTACAAAATAACATATTTGCCTTTGGATAAAAAAAAATAATAATCAACTATTAGGGGTTTTTATTGTCTTTTTACGATTAAATGCATAATAAAAATATCTAATTGCTCTTATAATTAAAAGTTGAAAGCCTTGGGGATGAGTGTAATTTTGTAATTGCACAATTGATTTTTATGTTATAATCAATTTGGGTTAGGTACAATTCAATAGTTTAACATATATAAAATATTTTAAAAAATAGTTAATATGTATAACGTATGCGTTAGTCTATTAGTCATCTTCAAATGACAAGTATGGTTGACTCCAATGGTAAAAAATAGGGTTCTTAGGTGACATTTGATTCTTCTTGACCTCCCCTTCAATCTTATGCGGCGCGTGTCATAAACAAAGCTCTAGTGTAGCGTCGATAACCCTTTCTTTCTTTTTCTTTCCTTTATCTTTTCCATTGATTTTTGTGCCTTACCCTTTAGTTTTACAAATTATCCCTAGAACTTTTTTTTTTCTTTGGAATTTTTTTATTTTTTTAATTATTATTTATTTTATTTTAAATAGCTTATAAAATTGAAATTCCTTTTCATTTTCATTCCTGTTCATTTTTTTTTTGTTATTCATATCTTGTCCCTATTTTTTTAATTTCATTTGTTTGATTTAAGATAATTTCTAAGATTGATTTTTGTATAGGTTTCATCATCCTTTATGTTTTTTTCCTATCAAATTTTTTTCTTATTTTTTTATTGCTATTTTCTTTTGTTTTTACAATTTTTTAAATTGATTTTTTTTTATTTCATCTTTCAACATTAAATTGGTTTGGAATTTAACTTCTTCATTAAGTTCAGGTCTATCATTTCATGTTTTGTAAGCTTGGAAGATTTACCTAGCTCTAGAAGATTCGCCCAAGTTTGCTTGGATCTTTGTATCTTTTATTTTTAAGCTCATGTTCTTTCGATTGCATCCTCAAGCATTTATTTAATTAGAGATTGAACCCTGTTACTTTTTTATATGCTTCTTACATTCCTTGTTATATCATTTTTTTTATTTAATTGATTTACTCGGGTTTTTTATTTGTTATTTTTTAAAAATTAAATAGAATTAATTGATTGAATATAGACAAGATGCTTATTTTCATGATGTCTTGTTTGATTTATTTTTTGGATCATTGCTCTAGTAACATGTGTGATTTTTTTTTTTATGTCTTCATGTAGCCTTTTCTAGTGGCGCATGAAACATCTTGACAATTTTTTTTTGTGGTGGAGCGATGTTGGGGAGGAATGACGGGGAGTTTTTGATAAACTTTTTTTTTTTCTTCCAAGTATAATATTATCGGCTGGATTTTTATAATTAATTATTATTAAATTTTTTATATGATTCATCTGTTATTATTTTTTTAATGTCAAAATCCAAGTTGAATTATGTCATCTTTGCATTCTCAAGTCACCCCACCTGTTACCTTTCGGAATAATGTCAGAACGCTTGGATCTGTACTAGGAATTTGGTGTGTACATAGTCAGATTGTTGCTAAAATCTATGCTTGATGTGCCTGATTAACCTAAATCGTAAATTTTAAGACACTGGCAGCAAGAATGCCCTTTTCAGTCATCTGTGATTGAGGTCCATGGATTTTTCACGTAGCGAAGGACAAAAAAAGAAGAAGAAGGTTTTACGTCTATTCAAGCAGTGGATTAATGCCACGTGCTTTGGTCTCTGGGTTCATCTAATTGTTTGGTTTTCAAGTCAATGGCTAGAGATAAAAATTGCTTATTCAAGTCTTAATTTTCAGTCTCTTCCACTTTGATTTGAAAACAAACAGAAACAGGCTCTGACTGGAAGAAAAAAAAAAAAAGAATTCAGTTCGCAAAGACCACCCTTCCTCCACCCGAGAAACAGACCATAGGGACGGGAACGGAATTTTACTGAAACGGAGGATGCACCTTCACCTCCGTGAATTTAGTTTTACCCTTCCTTCATCGGAGAATTGGGCTGGACACCAACATTTTTTAGACCACTGATTGAATGGTTCTCCATCTAGCTAATATATAATGACTCGATAATAAGATATATTTTCAATTTCTAATTAAACATGATAATAATAATAATAATAATAATGGTGTTTTCAAATACTCTTCAACCGTCAAATATAAAATAGATTATTCAAAATAATTAGTCCTATAAAATAAGAAATAAGAAATATTCCTAATATTGATTTTGCAAATAAAAAAAAAAGAGTATTTGTTATTGATTTGCTTGCAAACCAATAAGAAATAATCTTTTTTTAAGATCTTGTATTATTAATGTTTATAAAAAACAATTCAAAATCATAAAAAATTAATTTAAAATAAAAAAATAAAAAATTCTTAAAAACTTTTTGAACCTAAAAATATATATATTCACCGTATTTTTGTCCATCACAATTTAGTAGTTGTTTGAGAGAAAGTTTCAATATCTTTATATTGTTTTGATATATTAATATTAAAAATAAATTTAAAAAAATAAAAAAATAAAAAATATTATTTTAATATTTTTAAATAATTTTTTTTATAAAAAAACTCACTGCTAATATTATTATTTTTCTCCACCTCCGTTGCCCATTAAGATTTAGAAATATCCGCCCTTGTTTGGATGGATCTAGATCGATCACTTGCATGCTATCTCAAGAATAACAGGAGTAAAGAAACGCTACAGTAAGAATTCTGCTTTCTCCTTTTCACCTTTTTTAGTCAACAGAATGAGTTTTCACTTTCTCAGCCACCAAACAGAAAAAAGGAAGAAGAAGAAGAAGTAATTAATGATTAATCAATATAATAACTACCAGCAATTAGCAAAATAAAACTAAAACAACTGTCAAATTAAATTTGAGGGCGTATAACAGCATAGAAAAGAATTATCCTACCCCACTCCTTTTCTTCTCTTCTTGCCATTTCTTTATTCTCTCTACTCTCTCTTCTTGAGCTCTATAAAATAAAAAGAAAAACCCGCTCCACTCTTAGAGAAAAAGAAAAAGAAAAAGAAAAAGAAGCTGGAAGCTCTGGTTTATCGCTCTCTTTTGCCTACAGAAAGAAACTTCAATAATCAGATCAAACAACATATATTGTTTTCCCAAACTCTCCCTCTCTCCAAACAGATACTTGATTTTATTTTCCAGCTCCAAAATCACCGGACTTGGGTATTTTTTTTCCTCCTATTTTTTATAAGTTCTGTTTAAGTATTCACTTCATTATTGCTACTATTAACTTCAAATTGAAGTTACTCTGAAGTGACAAGTTTCATGAGTTTTGAAGCCGAGTGAGTGATCTTGATGGTCGAGCAGAGCTGGCGGAGAGTATGGATTTCTGCTGTTCTTAGGGTTTTGAATTGAATTGGATGGAAGGGTTTGGTTTTTTCGAGAATGGTTAATCTGAAAGAGTAGATTCTTTCTTTCTTTCTTTTTTAATTTTGTTTTTGGATTATTTTTACTGTTGGGGATTTAATGTTAAGGAGTGATAGAATGGCTTCGGATCTTAGTAGAACTGGACCTGTTGAAAGAGACATCGAGCAGGTATTTTTCTTTTCTTTTCTTTTTTGTGTTAAATTTTTTCACTTTTTTTTTAATGTTATAGTTTAATTCAATTAATTTAGATGACTTGGGAAAATTTATGAAAATTTATTGTTTGACAGATTTTCTCGCGGGATTAAATGAAATGCTGATTCTATGTGGTTGTTATGGGAGGTTGGGTGTTGACAATTTCTGGGTCATGGTTAGATAAGGATTGTCTGCTTTATTATTTGATTCTAAATGGCTTTGCTAGTGCTGAGGAGATAGTTTAGAATCTGGATGGTTAAACAACTGTTCTCTGGATAGTTGTTGTCACTCTAGATTTCCACTTGAATGAAAGAAGACGGTGCAAGGTATCGGTGGTAGTGAGTAGGAATTTAAGAAATGTATGGGTGTTGGAAATAGGAAAAAGTCAAAGTAAATTATGAGGGCATTTATCAGAAGATATGACTTGTCAACATTGAAGGGAAAATATTGAATTTTCCGTCTACAGTCGAATCCTTGATCCCTTTGTAACTTCTGTTTCTGGAATGATAGATTTGATCAAGCTAAATGTGAAATGGAAATATATCTTAAAGGAGAGTAATCCAGGTTGGGGGTCAATATGTTAATCATCTTTATTAAGGCAGTAAAGGCAATAAAAATACTCATATCCTGAACGTCTGGTGGTGTTTTTATATTGATTGAGAAGGCACACTAGTTAGATAGGATCTCTTGCAAAATGAGTTTTTACACTAAGACTTAGATTTGAGATCTTGCCAGATTGTTTGCTGTGCTTTTAGTCTGCGCCCCCCCCACCCACCTGAAAGGATTGTGAAGTGCATTTTTGTCAGACTTTCTGTTCATTTTCTCTTCTCTCCACCAACCTCATTGAAATTTGTACAAATCTCTTTGAATTTTCTTGGCCATTTGAATATGACCTTTACCATTTCACTTTCATTTAGCGTTCTGCTAGTATTATTATGCATAAGAATATGCTAGCAGCGAACGTGCTGAATGTGCTTAAGTTAAGTTCTTGAATGATCTTTACAGCCGGCCATCACAGCTTTAAAGAAAGGGGCTTACCTGCTCAAGTATGGAAGAAGGGGAAAGCCAAAGTTCTGTCCATTTCATCTCTCCAATGTAAGTTTGGTCCTGGTTTTACTGATATTTGTCTGTTAGTTTTGTGTTCAAATTGAACGGGGTCAAGTTACACATGCACTTCTTCCATCCAACTTTTGCTCTTATGACAACAAGTGTAAGTACCATGGATTTTGTTCATGCAATGATATATGTTATATAAGTATAAGTTAATTTATTATGATGTTGGCCCAGTTGGGTAGGGTGGGTAGGGGATTAGGTTTTCTTGTAAAGTGTTGGTACATCTTTGTCTTCAACAATTGAGTCTTTTCTTTCTTTTTTTGTTTTTCATTTACGTTGCACCAAGCATGTTTACTGCATATCAGTCATTGTAATCTTATTTTTGAATTATATTCTTCTTACTAGAAATTCTAAATGGCGGAATTTGCATTGTTTTCAGGATGAATCTGTTTTAATATGGCTCTCTGGGAAAGAGGAGAAACGTCTCAAACTAAGCCATGTATCTAGAATCATATCTGGGCAGCGCACAGTAAGTTCCTGCGATGAAATTATTGTGGTTTACTTAGCTACTCTACCTAGAATTTGACTTTGTTAATAGACTGCAGCTACATGCTGACAGCTTGTTATAAGTTTTATAGCTACTTGTGAATCTATTGTTGTTTCCCCTGCCGTCCTCTCTTTTCTTCTTTTTAAACCCCTTTGGCTTAAATAGAGCATTATTAGCGTGTTTAAGGAAACTTTCCAAATACAATATTACTTGATGCCAGCAACTTATCTAGGTTGGCATAGAGCTGGCTATAGTTCTCCAATATTAAACTCTCACATCTTAAATCCACATCAAAAAATGCTCATTCAGTGTAATCTTTTTTGTTTATTAATTTTGTCCATAAAAGGCCACTACCTAGTGCTGGTCCAAATGTCTCATATTGCATGATTTTTAGTTGGTCCCAACTTCCAGTTTGTCTACCTAAAATTAGTTTCCCAAGGTTAAGGCATGCACTTAATGGTTCAGGATATTTGCCATTGCCCCAGAGAAGAAACCCTGTTTGCTTTGTTTTTCCAAACTAGTGGCCAGATTAAGTATTCTCCATGCTAACTATTTCCCCACTGAGTGCAACACAGCCATTCGGCTATCAGGATGCTTTTCAACTAGGATCATCTGTTGCAGTATCATGACAATCCCTTCAAATTTTATTTCCATGCAATTGTTTGTGTCAGAATAGATTGTTTGCAAATTTCACATGTCCCATTATGAATCCATCAAAGGATTCTTCATTTTGTTTTGTTCTGATTTACAGTCCAATTTTTCCAGCCAATCTTTCAAAGGTATCCACGCCCTGAGAAGGAGTATCAGTCATTTTCTCTTATATATAATGATAGGTCACTGGATTTGGTAAGAGTTCGTTAGCTGTAGTAATTCTCTTCTATTTATGAATTAATTTCTATTTCTATTCATCCATTTCATTGTTTCCGTGACCTTCCTGTCATACCAGGTAGGAACAGTTGTAAAAAACTTTTTAGTATCTGATGATCTGTTCTTTCTTATCAGATTTGCAAGGATAAAGATGAAGCTGAGGTATGGTTTAGTGGTTTAAAAGCATTAATTTCACGAAGTCATCACCGAAAATCGAGAACGGAATCAAGGAGCGATGGAATTCTGTCTGAGGTTAACAGCCCTAGGACTTATACTCGCATAAGCTCTCCCTTGAGTTCTCCATTTGGTAGCAATGACAGTTTGCAGAAGGTACAGTTCTCTACTTTGTCTTCCCCCTATCCACCCACTTTCAATTGGTTGATGATTTAAGGGATTTTCTTTACCTTCAATTCAGGACACAGACCACCTTCGCATTCATAGTCCATATGAAAGTCCCCCCAAGAATGGTTTGGATAAAACATTTTCAGATGTGGTATTATATGCTGTTCCTCCAAAAGGTTTTTTCCCCTCAGACTCTGCTAGTGGTTCTGTACATTCTTTATCATCTGGAGGCTCGGACAGTGTACATGGTCATATGAAGGCAGTGGCAATGGATGCTTTTAGAGTTAGCCTATCAAGTGCTGTTAGCTCATCAAGCCAAGGTTCTGGTCATGATGATGGTGAGGCGATGGGGGATGTTTTCATTTGGGGTGAAGGGACGGGGGATGGTGTCCTAGGTGGTGGAACACATAGAGTTGGAAGTTTTTTTGGTGTAAAAATGGATTCTTTGTTGCCTAAAGCCCTGGAATCTGCAGTAGTACTTGATGTCCAGAACATTGCCTGTGGTGGACAACATGCAGCCTTGGTGACCAAGCAAGGAGAGATTTTCTCATGGGGTGAGGAATCTGGCGGCAGGCTTGGGCACGGTGTGGACTCTGATGTTTTGCATCCCCAGCTTATTGAGGCCCTCAGTAATACAAATATCGAGTTCGTAGCATGTGGGGAGTACCATACATGTGCTGTAACACTTTCTGGTGATCTGTACACATGGGGTGATGGAACATATAATTTTGGTCTTCTTGGACATGGAAATGAAGTAAGTCACTGGGTCCCAAAAAGAGTGAATGGGCCCTTGGAAGGCATACATGTGTCATCCATCTCTTGTGGACCCTGGCATACAGCAGTTGTGAGCTCTGCTGGGCAACTGTTTACTTTTGGTGATGGCACATTTGGTGTTCTGGGTCATGGAGATCGAAAAAGCATTTCATTACCAAGGGAAGTGGAATCTCTTAAGGGGCTCCGCACTGTCCAGGCTGCCTGTGGTGTTTGGCATACTGCTGCAGTTGTAGAAGTCATGGTTGGAAATTCAAGTTCCAGCAATTGCTCTTCAGGGAAACTGTTTACCTGGGGTGATGGAGATAAAGGTCGACTTGGGCATGGTGACAAGGAAGCAAAGTTGGTTCCTACATGTGTTGCTGCTCTTGTTGAACCCAATTTTTGCCAAGTTGCATGTGGACATAGTCTGACAATTGCACGTACAACATCTGGTCATGTGTACACAATGGGCAGTCCTGTTTATGGTCAGTTGGGCAACCCACAGTCTGATGGAAAGCTCCCAGCTCGTGTTGAAGGAAAACTCTCCAGGAGTTCTGTTGAGGAGATTGCTTGTGGTGCTTATCATGTTGCAGTCTTAACTTCAAAAACTGAAGTTTACACCTGGGGCAAGGGAGCAAATGGAAGACTCGGTCATGGGGATACAGATGATAAAAATTTGCCATCTTTAGTGGAAGCCCTAAAAGACAAACAAGTAAAGAGTATTGCTTGTGGTTCTAATTTCACTGCAGCTATCTGCCTTCATAAATGGGTTTCTGGTGTTGATCAGTCTATGTGTTCTGGCTGCCGCCTACCACTTAATTTCAAACGGAAGCGGCATAATTGTTATAATTGTGGACTAGTTTATTGTCATTCATGCAGCAGCAAGAAGTCTCTCAAGGCTTCAATGGCACCAAATCCAAACAAAGCTTATCGTGTCTGTGATAATTGCTATAACAAACTAAGAAAAGCAATGGAGACTGATGCTTCTTCTCAGTCTTCTGTGAGTAGGAGAGGCAATGTCAATCAAGGGCCAAGCGAGTTTATTGATAAAGATGAGAAGTTGGACACCAGATCTCATGCACAACTTGCTAGATTTTCATCAATGGAATCCTTGAAGCAAGCAGAAAGCCGGTCTAAGAGAAACAAAAAACTCGAATTCAATAGTAGCAGGGTTTCACCTGTTCCAAATGGAGGCTCCCAGTGGGGAGCGTTTAACATTTCTAAATCTTTCAACCCAATGTTTGCTTCATCCAAGAAGTTTTTTTCTGCTTCTGTTCCTGGATCAAGAATTATTTCTCGAGCAACATCACCAATATCAAGACGACCTAGCCCCCCTCGATCAACAACGCCAACTCCAACCCTGGGTGGACTTACCTCACCAAAAATTGTCGTGGATGATGCTAAGAGAACAAACGAGAGCCTTAGCCAAGAGGTTCTTAAATTAAGAGCACAGGTATATATTTTCCTTCCTTTCAGTCACCTACCTGTGTAATTTAGTCAATTACTGGGGACTATTTTCTTCTCTTTTCCCTGGCAATTTTGGCAAAGCATTCTGAAAGTGCATGAATGGACAGATGACAAAGGGAATTGGTTTCAATATATCCTTTTTTGTTTATGTTCAGTGCTGACCATATGTATGAGATACTGTAAATGACAAAGAACTGCATGTTTTAGTTTTATATATTTCTCAGTAGCTGATGTATGTAATCATCAAACTGGCACAACTTTTCTAGTTAAGCACACTCTGTCTACTGCATCTATTTTCTGCTTGGCTCTGTTCTGCTGAACCACAAATCTTCATCCAACCTCATGCCATTGTGCTGCTCATAACTTGGCCATATTCTTTACCAATGGTGAAGGCCATCAAAGACAAACAGGTAGCCTGTAATGCTTGTGTTATTGATTTTACTGCAGCTATCTGCCTTTATAAGTGGTCTCTGATGTTGATCAGTCCATGTTTCTGGCTACCAACTGCCATTTGATTTCAAAAGGAAATGTAGTGTGTAATCACATATTAGTTTATTGTCATTCATGCTACAGGCATGGCAGGGATTGACTTGGCAGTTTCCATCATGACTATACTATCAATTGTTAAATTTTTAACATTTGTCTAATTATGATTATTTGGCATTTCAGCCTAAGAGAACCTAAGATCTAAACCCCTGATATTTCAGTGTTTTCACTTGATTTGGTTGTTTTACTTGTTCATTATTATTCCTTATCAAATTGGTCTCTCAGGTGGAAAATCTTACTCACAAAAGCCAGCTTCAAGAAGCCGAGCTGGAAAGAATAACCAAACGGCTGAAGGAAGCAAGAGCCATTGCTGGAGAAGAGACTGCTAAATGCAAAGCAGCAAAAGAAGTGATCAAGTCACTTACTGCTCAAGTAAGATTGATTTCATCTTCATTAGAATATTGATTATGAATTGCCTCAACATACCTAGATTGTCTTTTTCTTGGTTTATGTTCTCCCTGTTTTTTTTTTTTTTTGTGTTCTTTTTGCAATCAGGTTTTCTCACTTCCTAGTTGTAGTAATCCAACCTTTCTTTATAGAAGGTCGTGGAACTCAACTTTGAACTCCTGAAAATGCAGATAAATTCTGTCTTGAAAATATCAATTTGAAAATCAAATACTTGCGTGCTTTGCTTTATCTTAAGTAGCATGTAAAAATTGTCTGGTGTGCATGCAACCAAGAAGCAATGCTCAGTTGGATAGCTGCTAATCAACCCAATTGCAACTCTATGTTAATGATGCATCTTTTGCTAATGATTGATTTTTTTCATATACTTAATAGTTAAAAGACATGGCTGAAAGGTTACCTGTGGGAGCAGCCAGGAGCATCAAATCACCTTTGTTTGCTTCGTTTGGCTCCAGTCCTACTTCCAACGATGTTTCTACTATTGACTGTTTGAATGGTCAAAGCACATGCCAAGAACCAGACACAAATGGATTGCATAGCCAGTTGCTTTCTAATGTTTCAAGCACCACCAGTAACCGCGGTGCAGGTCACAACAATCAAGGCCACTTGGAAGCAACAATTAAAAATGGAAGCAGAAACAAAGATGGTGAATTGCGTCATGAAGCTGAATGGATTGAGCAAGATGAGCCCGGTGTATACATAACACTAACCTCCCTACCTGGAGGCATCAAGGATCTTAAGCGAGTGCGCTTCAGGTGCGTTGTTTTCAAGCCAGTTTGGCTATCCAAATCATACCCACATTTCTCTGGTCAATTAGATTGTATAGTCAGTGGTTGCATTACCAGGCTCACGCTTCTAATAGCATATTGCCCATGTGTCTCTGTTACCTTTTAACTTTTCCATGAAGCAGGCTCTTGTTTTTGTGTGTTTGCATTCCTGGTTTCTGCCTTTGATTTGAACACGACTTTGAAAGCAGTCTCTTTCCGCAATTGAGTTAAGGATAGAGGTTGTGATGGAAAGAAAGCTTGTCAAAGAAAGTTTTGGTCCTATAAACCTTGAATTGTTTTTCTTGCATATGCCACGAAACAAATCGAAATGGTTCTTCATTTTTTTTTTTTGTTGAAAATTGTAACTATATAGTTGCCAGTAATTTGTGACATCGTAATTGAGTTGTAGAAATGAATCTGGTTAATGGTTCCAGTGGTGCAATTTTAAATTTTGATCAAGTTTATAAATGCAGTCGAAAGCGGTTCAGTGAGAAACAAGCAGAACAATGGTGGGCAGAAAATAGGGCAAGGGTATATGAACAGTACAATGTCCGTATGATTGACAAGTCAAGTGTTGGTGTTGGGAGTGAGGATTTGGCTCATTAGCATGCAGAAACAATCTCTGTAGATGGAACCTAGATTGTTTTTCAGTTTTGAGCTCTACTTTAAGGATGGGCATCTCCACACTAAATAGTTTTGCTTCCAACCTTCCATCCTTCCATTGAGTTTAGAAAAGCGAGGATTGGTGTCAGAGAGAGAGAGCTCTAGAAAAGTTTGATTGTCTTTTTTTTTTTTGTCCCTTCATAATCTTTTTTCACCTTGTATTGATTTTTTTTCATGGTTTCTAATTTTTTCCCTATATGTACGTTGTGTGGGGAGTTGAGGGTGAGAAATGTAAATTCCTAGTAGGTTGCTGCTCATGTTCAAGAAAATATCAGATGCCATGTAAATTCACAAGAGAACGTGCTACAGAAATTCTCTTTTATCCGGTTCATAAATTCAGCTCAGGTTTGTTGAAAGCAGATGCCATGCCATGCCATGTACATTCATAATCGAATGCCACTTCAGTTGTCTTCTTTTGTTCTGGCTTCTAAGATCATCATGATTTATTTTTCAAGTCTCAAGTGTATTGCAAATGAAATTGATTAATTTATTGGCAATGCATCCTCAATTTGAGTTTCTGGGTACGCTTTTCCTCTTGTGATTTTTTATTCTTCTTCATCATCCGGATGCTTCACTTTTAAGGATAAATTGAGAATTTAGTACATAAAATCAAAATAATATAGAAGCAAAAAGTTTTGATATAATAGCACACTTTTAAAATAAGATATTGTGCTTTAAAATCGCGACAGGACTTGGTATTTGCACTTAATTACTATGGTCTTGCATGTCCACCACCTCTTTTACTACTCCTTGGCCGGTTGACGGACAGACCTGTAGCTATAAAATAGGTTTTCAATTTCCAAAACAAACATAATCATTTCCACCTTCAAGGAAGAACTACAAGATGATAAATCGTCTTCAACTTTCAATTATACATGTCATCCCGCTACCGCTCTTTGATTGAACTCATTTAAAAATAGTTGCACTGTGTTTTTAAAAAAAATTAATTTTTTTTTAAAATTTAATATGATTTTTATGTTTTGGATCGTTTTGATGTGCTGATATCAAAAATAATTTTTTAAAAATAAAAAAACATCATTGACATTCATTTCAGCATGAAAAATTATTTGAAAAGTAACCGCTACTACACTACCAAACATTCTATAGTCACCTTGCTCTATTCATACTCTATTCATAGCTTCTCTCTTAGCATCTACAAGGTTAAGCCTCTATTTTTCTTTTGAGTCAGTCCATAGAGGAAAACCCTGAAATGAATTCATAGCAGCTGACGATTATTTGCCAGATTGAGAGAAAGGGGTCACTCACCTCCTTATTGGTCTGGATCGAGAGACCAGCTAGATGAACCCATCTTGCTCCGAGTTACAGAGGATGGGAAGGAAATAAATGCAGGCAATGGAAGCTCATGCGATGGACATTGTTAGAAACTATTGGCCATTGCGCTTTTTGTCAAGTCTTGTCCCAGATGCAACTTAAAATTAAGGTTGAGGTCGTGGATTAGAGAGATGTTACTGGTCCATCTGAAGACCACCAATCATCCCAGAAATGCCGTTAGCCATCTTTGCTGGCAATAAATGGAGATCATCACAGTGGAGTTTCTTTTCCTCTTTCTATATTTTTAATCAAGAGAACTAGAATTTCATGTTCAACCCAAGACAAGATATGTCGTATAATAACAAGCTCCATCAGTTGAGGAGCTTCCAACACAAGGACATAACTGCAAGCGAGCATTTGGTTACTGTTTTATATATATAAAAAAGATAAAGATAAAAGACGAAGACAAAATAGAAGAAAAAACAAAGATGTAATTATATTTAATAATGATATATAAGATAAAATAATTGTTTTTATATCTTAGTTGGTTATGGTAGATATGATATAATAAAATATAAAAAAAATTATTTTATCCTTAATATATATTGTTAAATTTTTATTTTTTAAAAATAATTAGATATTTTTTTATTTATTTTAGTTTATATTGAATGTTAAAATTAATAATACCATAATAACCTTAGTTATAAAACCAGAATTGACTTGACGGGTTGATTTGGGGCCTAAACTGATTCAAGTTTAAGAAAAAATAAAAGAATGATTGACTCAACTTGACCCAGTCAAAAACCCAAGTCAACTCGAGATAAAACACAGGTCAAAAACCCGTTGATTTTTTTGAAAAAAATTGGTTAAAACAAGATTGTTTTGATTATTTAAAAAAAAACTTTGGATCAACCAGGTTGACCCTCCTAACACATAATTTAAACCTTACCTCGGGTCAACTCCTGAGTCGAGTTTTAAAATTATAATAATAACCACTTTTATCCATGCATTGACTCGGGTCAACCTGTGTTGACCTTATCGACCCATCACCTAGGCTTTGCCTGGTCGACCCTTAAGTTGAGTTTTAAAAGTATAATAACAACAACTTTTTATCCTTTCATTGACTATTTTGATTTGCGACCCTGACCTTGCCCGAGTTGACCATCAAATCAAGTTTTAAAATTATGATAATAATTACTTTTATTTTATATTGGCTCGAGTTAACTCAGATTGATTTTTTTGACATGTGACTTGAGCCTTACTCAAGTGTACTATTGAGTCATGTTTTAAAACTATGATAATAACCATTTTTGTCTTTATGTTAATTTGGGTTAATGATCAACTCCACTCGTGACCCGTGCCCTGCCCTAAGTCGACTCCTAAATTGATTTTTAAGACTATGATAATAATAATTTTTATTGTTACGGTGACTTAAGTTAACTTGAACCGTGACCCAAGCTTTATCCCAGATCGACTTTTAAGTTGGGTTTTTAAAATCATGATAATAACTATTTTTATCATTATATGTCTTGGTTGTATAATTTTAAAATTAAGAGTTTTTTTACTAAGATATTTTAAAAATAAAAAATTATAAATATTGTTTCTAAAACATGTCTTTTTTTATACCTCATGTTTTGATGCTAAATTTATTTTAAAATTATGTAACCAAATATATTTATATGTATGCTCTTTTCATTTCTTCAATCTCATGACGACAGTAACCAAAACACCATATAATATTACTCTATTCTCTGAGCTAAAGAGTGGGCTGCATAATTGCCACTTTGCGATCAAGTTGAATTTTACACGGACCTCAACTTGATCAAAAGAGCACGGGTCTTTCTTAACCTCATAAATTAGATGCTTCCTTGGCCTCTTGCGGACTCATGACTGTCTTTCACTCAGAATCGCTGTAAAGTCACCTTGGTTGCTGCACTAGAATTGCCTTATAGAATACTACATTTACCCCCGCCATCTTTACATCATGCCTGGTGTAGATTTTCTGATATGCAATCATCATTGAGTCCTAGATATCACCCCATTTCCATCGAGGCCAAAGACGGTTGCATCTGCGTTCATCTTCACAAAAGCCTCAGCGTCTGCGCTCCATTCAAAAACTCCTTTCTAGGGGCTTGCTCATGCTTCCTTAAGATTGCCCTCCTGGCATTACTCCTTGACTTCATGTGATTGAATATGGAAGGGAGCAAATTGTTTAATCTTGGAAGTTGCAGAAAGCATTATGCCCATTTTCAAATTGAGCCAAACTGCCATGCAAGCTGTTGCAGATTCTCCCTTAGCACCTGTCCATGACAAAAACTATATCAGGTCCAGTTTTTACCTGTGTATTTGAAAAGAAGATTGGAAAATTCGCTGTCTCCCATAGCATGACCCATCATTCTTTGGAAAAATGAAACATAAATCCTGGAAAGTTTTGCTTTAATGTTCACGATCCATCTTCCATCTTCTTGTGGCACCTTGAATCATCCATTGGTTGCCTTAGGAATTGGGATTGGAGGGAGTTGCTTGATCTGTTAGGCTTCACGTTTGTTCATTGTACACAAATTCAGAAATGCAAAATGCTGTCAACAGCCTATTTCTCACACTAACGCTGAAAAAAAGAGAGGCTACTTTTTGGCCACTGATCTTGTGGTTTGGTGCTGTCGTTGCAAACTAACAAGCAGTCTATGTTTTACTGGCTTTCAATGAAGAAAATAGTGAAACATGTAGTGATGTCCGTAAACAAGCTAAAATGGAGAGGGCAGCCCATTGCCAGTACCAAGTGGGATTTAAAGGGATATTACAATGACTTTGTGGAAAGTCTTCCAAAAGATATAGATATCAAATTGGTTATTCTGGGTAGATTTATCAAGTATAGCTATTTCATTGCCTTGTCACATCTTTCACTGCAAAAACAACAGTAGTTTAGGTGTTTTTTCATCACTTTTATAAGTTCCATGGTCCATGGTCCAGCTATTTCATTGTGACGGACAGAGACAATTGTTTATTAGTTTGTTCTGGAAAGAATTATTCAATTATAAGAGTGAAATTGTTCAGCTTATCATTCACAGTCAGATGAACAATAAAAAAAAATTGAATCAATGTATGTCAATGCATAATCCTAATCCTAGACAGTGGAGTTTACTGTTGGATTTAGCACAATAACAGTATAATTCTACAAAAAAACTAAATTTTGTAAGTTTTTACATTACTTATCTGTAGTAAATTTTATATTATCATATGTTTTTCTTTGTATAAAACGAAATCATGCAGTGCTTTTATGTTTACAAATGATTAGAAAAAAATAATTATGCCTTGTTATATTAGGCCCGCCATAAAAAATTGCTCTTATGAATCGTTCAGAAATGTGTCAAACTGCTTCCCTCGTGGAATGGGTCCGGTAAGATGGTTGCGAGACAAATTGAAGATAGCAAGAAAATTATTAGGTTGCAGCAGTTGTTGAGGAATCTCTCTTGAGAGATTGTTTTGAGAAAGACCCAACGATTCAAGCTGCGTAAGATCGATGGAATCTTACCCCTGGGAATGTTGAAGCTCCTGATGACTTGAGGAATATGATGAGGTTGTAAAACCTCTGCTGATGATAAAGCCTTCAACAAGGCTGATGTCTTCATTTCAATCCAGTCGAGGAAGTAGTGACTTGGCAACTGGGTAGAGAGAGTATTTCGAGAAAGGTAAATATTGTGCAGCTTCTGAAACTCAAACTCTGTTTTGTGAGGAAGCACCCTCCATAACTACGCCACGAAACGGGTTAGATCTCAAGATGAGAAGCTTCAGATCTAGAAAAAACAGGAAAGAAAAACACCATTGATCTGATTGCTTCCAAGATCTAGAAACTCTAGCCTTGGGCTAACGATCTTGGTGCTTTCCCCTGCAATTGGTTGTGATCTAAAGCAACCGTCTTTAACGTGCATCGACTTTTTAGAATGCTCCTTACATCATATTTGATCCATTACGTAATGATCATTGTTTACTAATTTCCGACTAATCGGAGGAGCACTTTGCTTACTATTGAATCATAGAGATAGCCGAACTAATCGGTAAGAAATGCAGTGCATGCGAGAATAACTTCACTTTTAAATTCTATTATATGTTTATAAATGTAGTTGCTTTCTAATAAATCCGTTGTCGTCCAGCGGTTAGGATATCTGGCTTTCACCCAGGAGACCCGGGTTCGATTCCCGGCAACGGAATTAACTTTTGTTCTGAAAATTCTCTTCAAAAAAAGTAGTTTTTTTTTTTTTATATATATATATAAATAAAACAAGTACAATTTTCAGCTAAGGAAAAAGCTACCACGGTAATCGAAGACTACACCATAGTTTTTATACACGAGTTTCAGGTTTTGTGTGAGTTATTAGATTGTGAGTTAAAAAAAAATTAAAAATTAAAATGATGTTATTTTAGTAAAAAAAAATAAAATAAAAGTTAATGAATTTTTGACCGGATTTTGTTAGGTTAGTCATACCAGATTTTTGTTTTTTCTAATATTTTTTTAATCCGGTCCAGTTCCAGTCCCGAGTCCTAGATCGACCCACTGAGTCGGGGTAGGTTTCAAAGCTATGTAATACACATGCTCACTAACTTTTTTATGTGAAGATAATATTCCAATTATAAAGTTTTTAGATTAAAATATTCATTTTTAGATTAAAAATCATTTAGTTATGATAAATTGTTAATTCAGTAATCCAGAATTTAAAATTGTTTTCTAAGATTACCCAATACATGACAATCATGTGTTAATTAAGTAATGATTTTGAGTTTATTATTTTAAATCGTATAAAAAACTTGATTAAGAATACCCTTTGCAAATTAATTGCCTCAAACAATTCTTAAAATTACTAAAAATAAAAATAAGTAGCAGACATATAAATAAAATAAAAATTATACCTCAAAAATAACTTTTATTTTATTTTATTTTATTTAGGAGGTTTTTAAAAATATATTTTTATTTAAAAATATATTAAAATAATATTTTTTAATATTTTTTTAATTATTTTTTTATAATATATATAAAAATTTAATAAAAAATTTTAATTTTTTTTATTAAAATCGTTTGTAACACAATTTCAAACCGCCACATCAATTACAATCAGAAGAGACCGTAAAAAACAAGTCACTCACCCCTGCTTACACAGAACTTGACAAACCTCGATAAGGTTTCAAACATCAGTCAATCAAATTCTTGCATAAACTAAAACACTCGCAATCCCGAAATGGCGAGGGATAGTTGTCTGGCTCGTATAACTGCCGGCGTTGCTGTTGGAGGTGCTATTGGTGGCGCCGTGGGTAAGTTCTCTCATCATAAACCCTAAAACATCTTCTTGTTCTAGTTTTTATCAATACCTGCGAGTCTTGTTATTGGGTGTGGTTCTTTAATGCTCCCTAAGTTGTTGTTATTTAAATTTCCAAAGTCCACCGATTTATCTTCTCATACAAACACGCAAAATCCATAAACCAATTGTCCTATAAATTTACGACTTCCATTGTATTACGCCTTGATTTGGGAAAGGGTGATCGAGGGACTGTTTCTTGATTGTGAGTGCAAAAGTTGATCTTTGAATGCCATTTTTTCACTATTCTTTGGAATGCTTTGGTGAAAGAAATCCTGCACCTCTAGATGTAGACTGGTTTTAGGAGTACTGTAAAGGGCGTGATTTTAATGAAAAGACTGGGTCTAATACATCAAGACTTGAAATTTCAGGAGATGTGCAGATGGGGTTTATTTATAAGAAGGTATTAAATGGAAGTCACGGAATAGCTTGCAAAACGGGGACGCCCTTGATGATATTGCCGGGTGCCTAATAGTGGTGGATTTATTGATTCTAAATTGAGAGGCTCCCGTGTTCTTCAACTTAGAGGCTTGAGAAGTTTAACTAAAATAGGGTTGGTAACTTTTGTTGGTAACTAAAATAGCAGGTTCTCTAGAAGTGTTTGTTTGATGGAATTGGAAAAATTATACTTGGACTAGAGTTGGTTAAAGAGAATGGTGACCGAAGTCTTTTAATTGTACTGTACGGGGAAAGATTTATAAAGAAGCAACAAGTCCATACTGAATTTAAGAAGATTGCAGAGAGAAATAAAACAGCTAGAGTGTAGCCTAAGGGGCTATTTGTTTTGCGTCAAATATTTTCCTGCAAAAACATTTTCTCATCAAATGAAATATTTTACTGTCTGGATGTGACTTGGAAAACAAGCTGGAAAATATTTTTCAGCAACACTGGAAATTGTTCAGATGATTATTGATACAGGAAAATCAATTATACTTATTACCAAAGATAATTTATCACAAATTAAACATATAAATTTTTTTGTTTGATGGATACATAAAGGATTTTTACTTTTATTTGGACTGTAATAAACTATTTGTTTATGAAATTTTAGAACATTAGGTTGCCAGCTTAGCCAATGACAATCATGTGTTTAAAAATACATCGACATAGGTTTTATAACCAATATGTGTCCCATGAAAATAGAACGTTAAAAGGCAATTTTATCATAATAGGAGATTTCATAGCCAAACACTTGTCAATAAAAATAGATAGACGAACAAAAGTTTACCATGACAAGTACATGTCCAAAACCAGAAGAATAACTTAGTACATGTGAAAATCATATTTCCATCTTAAACAAACATGGTCTAAGTTTAAAATTTCATAGTGATAGGTAAGTTTGTAGCCAACAACTCAATGTAAGCATTAAATAGAAAAACTGTAGGGTTATTGTAGCAATGACCTGCCTGCTGAGGGTAGCAAAGTGGTCTAGGAACATGAACAAGGTTGTGGAATAATATTCAAATTTCTAGCTTTGACTTCTTTGATGCAAGTTAAAAGTGTGTGCTTGTACAGTTTACACAATGGAACTTTAACTATCTTGGTGTGTGCTTTTGCACATCATATCTAGCCATGACCATTGATTTTCTCATTGATATGCAAAAAAGAAACATTGGCTAGTGGACAATCTTAATAAGAAAGTTTCAATTCATACAAATCCAGTCTTATATATTCAATCTTTGGTTCACTGTTAAAACTATAGTTTGTTTTGCTTCAACTATCCATCTAATATGGTAATATATATGATTTCTGTGCAGGTGCTGTTTATGGAACATATGAGGCAGTAAGGTATAAGGTACATCATCTGACCTGGTACCAAAATTCACACTTTAGAGTGTGGAGACCTTATTAAATGCCTGCTCTTGACCATTAATTGTTCTTTACTGAAATAGAAATATGTACCCTGTTGTCTTCCTTTTCTTTTGATTTATAGTCTGAGTGAATGAAATATTTTATGTTACTTAATGTGTTGCATATTGTGGATTCTAACTTGTAATTTCCATGCTTAAGTATACGTGTAAAGTTATAAAGAGATGGAACAATGAGCATCAACTTGGAACTTAAATTTTATGATCATGGCTTCCCTTAAGTTCATGTTTGTATGTTCCTTTTCACCATGTGCATCCCCTCTATCCCCTGCCATAGATATGAATTAAAACAGAAGGTCAGAAACTGCCAGAAGATAATGGTGTGCATTGGTTTTTGTCACCCTCATTTTTCTGTTTGGGCTGGGTCTGTGAGTTTAATCAGCCCTGAGATGCTTAGAAAGATCTGTTTCCTTGTGCCCCCACTGGTTTTGGGTGTCTCTGTTTGCATTCTGGAGTAGACTTTGTGAAACTCGCAACTCTCAGAGGAGGCCGTTGGTTGTTACTAGTTGTGTCATATGGTCCTGGTTGCCTTCAAAAAGATTACCCACTGCCCAGTTAGCGAACATCTGCCTTATCTGCTATTTTTTTTTTATTAAAATACTATCCAAATTTTGATTTTTTGTTTGTTTATTTATGCAGATTATCTTGTTTTAGATATGTTATGTTAAAGGAGTTTAAACTGAAGTCAATGCATTTTTCTTGGTATTCCATTGTAAGTATTCATCAGTTAATTAATTAGTTTGGAAAAATTCAGGTACCTGGACTTTTGAAGATCAGATACATTGGACAAACCACACTTGGTAGTGCTGCCATCTTTGGTCTTTTCCTGGGTGCTGGGAGCTTGATACATTGTGGGAAATCATATTGATTTATTCTATTCAGAGCATCAAGATATCAACTTTGTTCTGCTCACAAGGATCTGTGCTTCAACTTCACTTGCCTTTGAGCTGAAGGATAGAACTTGTGGTAGCGATTAGTTGTTTCTTTCAACATAAAATTTCCTATGATGTTATGGCTTTCAGAAACAGCTTAGCAGCAATTAGCCTTGCGAAATTTCTTGGTTATTGTCACTTCACAGTTGTCTGGCTCCTTGATGGTTGCCTCTTTTTTTTTTTTTTTGCCTCTCTCATAGTAGTAGTCTTTTCTTTAGATGTAAAACTTTATCTATGCCATTTCCATTGCCAATCCATAATTTGATTTACATGGCCAAAAGCTGTATCAGCACTCGTCTTTATAGTTTCGAAGAGAGCAAATGAAGATATAGCAGCAAAGATGTGGGAGCTGATCTCACCATGGCTTGACCATAGGTTTTCATGGTCTGATATCTCCTGAGCACCTTCCGGTGAAGAAATGAAAGTTCGATTCTTTAGAGCTATGATTTAGAGCGATGGGACTCAAGAAAAGAAGAAAACTATCTTCATCAAATTTATCCTGGGCTTAGCTTCAATAGGCAATTAGAGTTAAACTTACAAATGGTTGATATCATAAAAGACGCTTTCTGGGCATCATCAAGACAGATTGAAAATGCATCGATCAGTCTGCAAACTACATTTTTAGTGCTTCGGATTTGGTAATAGCTTCGGTTTGGAATCAGATGTTTTGACCTGTGGTCTGCTTTTCTTCTCTCTTTTTTTTCCTTTTCCAGCCAGCATTATACATTGTTCACACAAACAGCCATAAAATTTCACACAGAAATCGCTTTTTTAACTGTCTTTGACCTCTTCTGTTAAAATCTGCGAAGAATTTAGAAAGAAAAAATAATTTAGAATTTAACTACTTTAGAGACCTAATTGAGATGAAAAATATTTTAAGGACTTATTTGATTCTTAGCTATAGTATTGGGGGCTAATTTCGAGGTTTTGCCGTGCCCTGAAGTCTTCCCGATCAAAACTTAAAGAGGAGAGTAGGCTGGTTTCCAAACGTCAAGTCGTCTTCTTATTCTCCCTC
The DNA here is from genome assembly GCA_007827005.2 of Populus simonii. NCBI lineage: Eukaryota > Viridiplantae > Streptophyta > Magnoliopsida > Malpighiales > Salicaceae > Populus > Populus simonii. The sequence goes on from CM017464.2 coordinate 28,554,181, forward strand.
GAAGCCGCCAAACTGCGGTCTCCTTCAACACCATCACTGCTTTAGTTTCTCTCTGTAACTTTCAAATTCAAACATCACAACAGAGGGAAACCTTGTAGAAACCCCTCTCCACCACCAACAGGTAAACCCCATAAACATCTCCTGCTCAAAATTTGATTTCTCTGTTGTTTAATGTTACTGAACTAGAGAGCTAGTTATGGCATCAAAGCTGCTTAAACTCACTGCCTATGAGGCCAAAAACGAGCTTGAACTCTCTCTAAAGCAAGCCTTTGAGGAGCTTGAACCAAAACTAAGACCCCCATTTCCATTAACAATACCAAGCCCTCAAGAATATTCCAGACTCAATCTTGCTATTCTTTATGGGGTTTTAACCGAACCCCATTTGGCTAAAACGCATATAAAGCATCTTCATGCTATTGTCACTGATGGGTATGCTTTGTTTGTTAGTTTGATTGTGAAAATTGTTAATGATTTGTATGGCAAGTTAGTTGATTCGGTGAAGGATCAATTGGTTTGGGTTGTTAAAGAAATGGTTGATGTTTTAGGAGTGGGATTTGATGGTTTCTTAGTGTGTTTGTTGAGGCAGATTGTTGGTGGGGATTTTAGTGATGGGAATTTGTGGTTGTGCTTTGAGTTGGTCTCCCTTTTTTCAAGCAAATGGGATTGTTTAGTAGAAGATACGCCATTTGTTTTAACTAGTGCTTTGTATGTGTATCTACGGGTATTAGCTGATCATTGTAAGGTATCGACTGATGCTAAGATGGAATCGTTGAAAAGATTAGAGATTGAGTTTTGTGTCAAGATGTTGAGGGAGCAATTTAATTTGTGCATGAAGATTGGGAGGGACCTTATTAGATTGCTTCGAGATTTGGTTCATGTCCCTGAGTTTCGAGCTATCTGGAATGATTTGGTGTTGAACCCAAGTGAATTTAGGACAGAAGGATTTTCAGATATTTCACAGTTGTACTGCTCTAGGACTTCTAGTCGGTATTTTTTGCTTCGAATTACTCCAGAGATGGAAACCCAATTGAGGTTTCTACTCATGCATGTGAAGTTTGGGAATCAGAAGCGATACCAAGTGTGGTTTGCCAAGAAGTTTCTTTTTGGACAAGAGAGAGAGACACTTGTAGTTGACATTATTCGCTTCATATGTTGTGCACACCACCCATCAAATGAAATTATTCAGTCAGACATTGTACCAAGATGGGCTGTTATAGGTTGGCTTCTAAAATCTTGTAGAGAAAAATATGTTGAAGCTAATATGAAGCTGGCCTTATTTTATGACTGGCTTTTTTTTGATGAAAAAATTGACAACATAATGAACATTGAGCCTGCAATGCTATTAATGGTATGCTCAATACCAAAATATATAGATATAACTCACTCTCTTCTTGAATTTTTATTGTTTATTGCTGAAAACTATGAAGAGGACCGTAATTATGTCATTAGAAGGGGTTTGTCATCAGCTATGAGGATGCTTGTTCAAAAAGGAGTGGTTCGGTCAATGGATATTCTGACTTCATGTGATGCACTTTCTCCTTTTCTAAGAGATGGACTTAGGAAGTTAATATTGCGTTTGAATATTGAAAGTAATGAGTTGCAACCAGCCCATCTTCCTCCTCATTCTGTGTCACGTTCGAGTTTGCAAAATGTTTCTCATCTTGCAATAACAACACCAGCTCCGGAACAACAATCTGCAAAGATTGTGGAAGTAAGGCTTAGCACAGAACCTGCTGGTTCTTCTATTCCCATTTCAGGTGACCTGTTTACTACTTCTTGCCCATCAAATGTTACCATTGAAAGTCAATTTGATGCTATTGAGAGCTTAGCACAAAATCTGGCAGAAGCTATGAAGAAGTCAAATAGAATGGGGCTTCAGATTTTGGAGGAAATACTTCTGTCATTTGTGAATCTTGATGGCCAAGCATCAACATGTGGTTCAACTTTCCCTGAAACTTTATCTTCAAGAATTGCAGATCAATTTGAATCCGTTGGCAATCGATTATTTGCTCCTTTTGATGTCAGCATTAGTGATCCTTCTTCTGACAGTGGAATTCATTCGCCCACAATCTTAATTGCACGCTCCTTCATACTTTCTCAGCATGATCGGTTGCAAGAAATGCTTCTATTCTGGTCAAGGAATGGTTTTCATGTAGGAGCTCACTTACTATCTTATGCAACAAGGCTAGCTTATGAGGCATGTATATCAGATTCTTCAGGAAATGCAATCATCAACAATAATTTTTCTAAGATAAGTGACTCAGGGATGTCATTATTACTCTTTCATGTTGATGGGTATTTTTCTATTCTGAATGGAAGGAAACAAGATTTTCTCAAAGGCAGTGTTTCTACTTCTAAGATGGATAAGGAATTAGTTAATATGTTGGTAAAAAATGCTTTTGCTGCATACAAATGTTTCCTTGAACGTTCAAGAACCATCCTGCATAAAGAAGATGATTTAGCTCTGTCAAAGCTATTCATTCTAGACATAACCTCTTGTTTTCTTTGTGAAAGAAAAAAGACAAAGTTCTTCTACAGCATCTTCTGTCATCTTGCCGACTTATGTGCTGGCAACATTGATATCATCAGGTTCCTTGTGAGTCAGTTGGATCATGCTGATCTTCTTGAAATGCAGTTTGAAATTGGGCTGAAGAGATTCTTCGTGTTCGGGGAGAGCACTGAAGATATTTTTCACTTAATGAAGAGCTCTCTCAGTTGGGATCCTTCAGAGCAGCACAAGCTTTGGGGCTTGATCAGATCAGAGCTTGCTGTTTCTAAGGTTCAGCTGGAGAAGATCATTTTGAAATTTTTCTGCTCTAATGAGCTGGATGCAAATACAAGTGCCATTGCTGTGGGAGGCCTTCTTACATTGTGCATTTGCCGTGCTCCCACACCTGAGCTTGTTGGGGCAATCATGTTGCTGCCTGATGATGTATTCCAGGACTTTGCTGCTACAGTTTTGGCATCATGGGTTGTCTCTAATGCCTCAAAGCTATTTGACAGCTTGACTAAATTTTCAGAGAAATTTGACAATGAGAATGGAAATGTTGCCGGTTCAGTTGGGATTGTGATAAACCATTCTGCAATTCTCTGGTTGTTGAATTATTTTAAATCACAGGGGATGAATGGCTCCAATATTTTAAGCACCTTTTCTGCAAGTATTTCTTGTGAAAAACCAGCGTAGACATTGTGACTGAATTGGGTTATTAGTGATGGTTCTGCATTCAAATGGTAAGCTGCTGAGCCTCCAAAGTATTTGATATGGTGAAACTTGTAGTTTAAATTTAGATATGTTTCTGCAATAAGAAGTCGAATTGCCATATCAGAGTTTTTTCCTGCATAATATCATGGGTGCAAATACTATTATTTTTTAATTTCATTATGGGTGTGTTAATTCAGTAGGTCGAACCATACTGACTGAATTTGTAAACTAGATCATAGTTTAGCATATTTAACAATATTGCTTTCAACTGTCATTTTTTCTTGTCAAGATCTTTCTGCAATACTATTCAACTGCAAACAACTGGAAGCTGTCAAGTTTATATGTAGCACAAAGACATGGGTTTATGAAACTTTTTGCATGGATAAGACTATCTTGCTGTTACGCTGCTCTTCAAGACATCAGAATAAGTGTAGAGTATATTGAATAGCTCATTATAGAGTGCTTACACAGAACTCTCTGACATTTTTGTGCATTCAAGTTTTCTTCAGCTGTTTTAGTTAGAAGTACAACGAACCACAAAAAGACAACTAAATTCAGTTAAACAATTCCTATCAGAAAATAATTTTGTTCACTGTGATTAACTTTCTGTTGCTTGACTAAAATTATTGAATTCTGACTTTATATGGATAAAAATAGTGAACTTGCATAGTCAATGAATTGTACAATCGAGTTGAGTAGTTTAGTATGTGATGTAATCTCATGAAGTCCCTTTTCTTCATGGCGCTCAAATCATCACCGAGATCAATAGCTATGGGGTGTCTTATTATCCTTGCATCGTTATGATCCATTCTCTCCAATTATGCTCTGTTTGACCTTATTAATTAGCTAGAAAGAAAGTTGAATTTTCATTTCCCTTTTAAAGTTATAATTTCTGCTTCCCATATGGCTGAGATAGCACATGTTGATGCAGTTTAGCCTGGTTTCATTCATGCATCTGTGAACCCTGAGTTTTCAGATGCAATGGATGCGAAGGGAATTGTATTACTTGTCCCCCAGCTCATGAATAGCAGCACTCTGGGATAAGATTGGCTCATCCTTCCTGGCTCAAGCAGCAGATGTTCCTACATGAGTCTCATTGTATTATCTCTCTCTGATGTGCTATAATTTTGTTTTGTTTTGTTTTCAGCATCCTTCCATGTCAAAGATATTTAAATTCTATCTTTCAGGTGACATATATAGGAAAGCATGTGTACATACTACATATAAAAGAGGAAACAATTGCTAGTTGTAACTTGTTGAGTACCCTGCAATCGTCAAGGCATCTTGGTTGGTGGTGGTAATGGCCTAATAAAGGTGTGCTTCATTCATGACTATACTGCAATATCTGATTTATGATTCAGTAATAGAATATCGTATGCTAAATCTCCTTGTAAACTCTTAATATATATCTGGTATTGTTCAAAATCAAGGCTTATCATATCACCTATCAGGCCTCTTGAAATGTTACTCTCATACCTTATTTATATCACTAGTTGAACTAGTCCATGCTTTCTTTTGAAATTTCTAGGCTCATAATTATGAAGTCCGGTCATTGTTCAAGCAAAGTTCTACTGCCTTTCATTTTGAATAAAATTCTGCTGTTACTGCTATTGGTGAAGTGTGGATCTTTTTTTTATTTGCTTGTGTGGATCTTATTTTGATTTGCTTTTTTGAATTTATCATAGAGTCAAGATATACAAGTCCATCTACACTGATCAATATGGAATGTAGCTCCATAGCTGTGATTGTAATGTTCCTCCTGCATGAAAACGTGAGTTGGTTTCTTGGAGCCAAGCTTAAATTTGATGTTCTAACAATTTTCTATTTGGTTTTCTTATTTTTGTCGTCACTGTCATGGATTTCAAGGTACCAATGCATAGCATCATCCCCAAGCGTTTCCTTGTAAGATCTGGTGGTCTGACAATGTTCAATTCTCATATTTGTTAAACAGATAATTGAGGAGGATGCCATTATTGTTATGCCATTGGAGACTGCCAAAAAGCTAGAGCAGGCAGAGCAAAGGTCTGCAAAATGTGAATCATGAGGAGCAGCTACTGTAGAGTTTTTTCTATAGGATAGACACTAGCAAGTATTACGTTTTTGATTGACCCTCAGTTACAGGTGTGTGAACCCTTTAAGACGCAAGTTCAGGTGGGTGTCATACTCATTAGCTGTTATTTCATGTGGCCTTTTGCATTAATTTCTGGTTTGAAATGCTTTAATCTAGAAACATATTTGAAAAGGACGTGTCAGCGCGGTTCTAACGAACTTGTCTTCGTAGTGTAATGCATGGATAAACATAAAGGTAGTAGTACTTTCTTGCACCATTTGGCTCTTGTTCTTTTGAGTGAATTGACCTAATTGTTTTGTCTTCCAATTGTCGGGTCTTTTTTTCTGAAGATTTTTAAACAAATCCGGATGAAGGTGGAGCACCTTGTAACTGAGTGGATTGCTGAAATAAATTTGCCAGTAGTGTAGTTTGTCAAGGCACATTCCGCTGTTAGATTTTTTCCCTTCAGCTGGTTGCTTGATGGTTTGCAGAAAAGATGGATCCTCACCTCTGGGAGAAAGCGAATGGTCCTAATAATGAGTATCAAAGGTAGCTAATTGATCAGATTCACAAGTATTCCTTGCTCGGCAGATATGGATTTTTAGATACTTGACCCAGTAGGATTCCAGATACCGACTCATAGCTATGAACACACACACACACACACTCACACACACACACACACCATCAGTAGATCACCTCCTCCTCCAGTTCTCTCGCTCGCCATTCAAATCTGTGTAATCACATTCATAAAAACACAAATAGACACAATCAAATCACCCTCGATAAGAACTTCATTAACGTTTGTGCCGCAGGTATTTCTTTTTCCAAGCAAAAACAAATTGTTGCGTTGACTGGAGAGGACGTGATTTTGCGAGGTTTGATAGTTTTGTCTCAGACATGTAACGCATAGCTTTTTCTTCCCTTGATTGTTGTAGCTGAAATGTCAGTGAGGGAGAAGACGAATCCTAAATTCTTTGATTGTATAGTTATAATTTCTTCAAATTTCAAGAATACAAATAAATTTCGAGAAGATGGGTTTTTATTAATCAAGTAGCGCATGCATTATCCTTTTAAGTTAATAACTAGCCTAGTTAAGCTAAGTATGTAACCTGCAATCTATTTCAGGTTGGATAAAAACAAATATATTCTGCTGACACAAACACATTTTAAAAAAGAAAAATTCAATATCGATAAAAAATAAAAATAAAAATAAATAATATCAACTTAGCATACCTCCAGTCATTTGATTAGAGTAATAAATTTAGAAACATCTTAATTAAATTTTAATTAATCAAATATTGAAAAACTAAATTGAAAAAACAAAAATCAAACATACAAAAAAAAAAGTAATTATATGTTAAAATAAAAACTTGAACTCGCTAGAGCTAACTTGTTAAATCTATAAATTAGATTATGAGATAAAGATAACTCAATAATAAAAAAAAAAATTCACCAAACTAATTTTTTTTAAAAAAAAAAAGTTAAATGTTGAATCATGAGATGAAAAGGGTTAGTAATTTCATGATTGTGCCTTCCTAAAAATAAACATAAAAGGGTAAGTTAGTAATTTAACCATGCAAAAAAAATTAAAATCTCAAAAAAAACCTGGCAACCTATTTGATTGTTTTCTTTTAAGCACAGTGAATGTATTTCACGGTTTAAAAAGAAGTTGTAAATACATTTGTATCCCTATTGAAAGTGAGAATAATTATTCGATCCACTGAAAAATATCATTTTACCTATAAGCTTAGTTTTCTCAATTGATTTGATGAATGTCATAAATGTCATTTTACTATTATAAATTCATAATAAACTCTTTTTAGTGTTACAATAATTTTCTCAAGCTCTATATTTTTTATTATTAATATCAATAAAATATATAATTCCCTTGATGCAACATATATATATAATTTTTTAAAAAAATTATTTTGAATTTTTTTATAAGGAATTATCATAGTCTCAGAAAAAGTCCCGGCATTGGGTTAGCGTTTGTAAGATCTACTTGTTTTCCTATCATATTGTTAAATAAAAGATGATCTATCATATTATTAAAAAAAAATAGTTTAAAAAAACATAATTTTTATGAATTGGCTTCATGATTTATTTCGATTTATTTTTATGGAGTTATCGTGATCTTAAAACAACGTACCAACATTGGGTTGTTTTTCGGTTTTTTAGGCATCTATTTTCTTATCATATTATTAAATAAAAAAAGGTTAAAAAAACTTAATTATTAAAAAATAAACTTCATGATTTATTTTGATTTATTTTTTATAGGGTTATCGTGGTCTCATAAAAATATCCTAGTATTGAGTTGATACTCTTTTTGCAAGCATCTATTTTTTTTATCATGTAATTAAATAAAAATAATTATTTTAAAAAATGTATTAAATTCAATGAAGTTCATGACTTAACTTATAGGTTTGACATGTTAATATAGTTTGACATATGTTAATCCAACAAGTCATCGTCATAATATTTTTTTAATATATATCATCTTGAAAATATTTTTACAATCAAACTATATTTTTATAAGTTGTTTGGAAATTTGTTAACCCGTCAAATCAACTGGATTATATTAAAATAATTCCTATATAATTTAATTTAAAACTTGATTTTAACAGAAATTATAACCAAAATATTTTAGATTTTACCAGTTAAATTGTGTTTAATAACTCAATCAATAAACTTTCTTTCATCTTAATATTATTTTTTTAGAGGAAAAAAAATTTTGGTCCGAGAATTATCTTAGTGTGTGTATACACACTGTTATCCTTGTGATGGTTTGGTTTCCACATGTTAGTAAACCGGGCATAAAGTCAAAGATCAGCCATGGATTAGATAAGAGGGGGAAGAAAAGCCTCCACATTATTTCTTCCACATAACCTCCATCTACGGATGAGCTAAATGATGTTGGAACTCTCCTTTCTTATCTTGTTTATCACTTTCATTTCAGTCCTCATCTTCATTTGCTTCTTCCGCTCCACTTCTCATCCTCCAAGCAAAACCCCATGTCCAGAATCTTACCCTATAATAGGAATCCTCCCCGGCCTCCTCCGCAACCGCCACCGCTTCCACGACTGGGTCGCTGACATGCTCTCCAAAACCCCATCATCGACTCTCCAAGTCAACAACTTTCTCAACCTCTCCCATATCATCTGCACTGCCAACCCTGTCAATGTAGAGCACCTCCTTGTCACCAACTTCTCCAACTATATCAAAGGTTTTCGTTATCTTGACTATCTCCAAGAACTCCTTGGCCATGGAATCTTTAACGTTGATGGTCACCTCTGGACTGTACAACGTAAGATTGCTAGCCATGAATTCAACACTAAATCTCTCAAACACTTCGTATCAGATATAGTCAAATCTGAACTGTCCAAAAGTCTCATGCCAGACTTATTCAAAGCATGTGATCACAACTTGATCATCGATATGCAAGAGGTGTTGCAAAAGTTCACTTTCACTAACATATGCAAAGTTGCTTTTGGGGTTGACCCTGAATCCATGTCAAATTTAACTTTTGTTGAGGCTTTTGATGATGCTGTGGAAATTGGGTTTTCAAGATTTATGGCTCCACTTCCTGCGTTATGGAAGCTTCAAAGATCCTTGAATATAGGATCAGAGAAGAGACTTAAAGGAGCTGTTAAAGTGATTAATGAGTTTGCTTTGGCGGCAATAAAATCGAGACAAGAACAAGATGGCGGCAAGAATCAAGATTTGCTGTCAAGATTTATGTTGTTGAGTTCTGACATGGAATTTCAAGATCAAGAACATAAAAGGAAGTTCTTGAGAGACATAATCATAAGCTTTGTGCTTGCTGGCAAGGACTCAACTTCAACAGCTTTAACATGGTTTTTTTGGTTAATTGCTGGCAACCCTCATTGTGGGTCTTTGATTTACAATGAAATATCATCGGCCGCCCCGCTGCCTGCGACAGATTCAAGGGCAAGGATTTTTAGCTACGAAGAGTTGAAGAATTTTCACTATTTGCACGCTGCTCTATCAGAGTCAATGAGGTTGTTTCCACCTGTACCAATCAATTCAAGATCAACGGTGGAAGATGATATATTACCAGATGGGACCTATGTTAGGAAAGGGTGGTTTGCTGATTATTCTGCTTATGCAATGGGTAGGATGGAGAAAGTGTGGGGTCAGGATTGCAGGGAGTTTAAGCCTGAGAGGTGGTTAGATAGTGATGGAGTGTATCAACCGTTTGATCAATTTAGATATCCTGTGTTTCACTGCGGTCCCAGGATGTGTTTGGGGAAGCAAATGGCTTATATCCAAATGAAGGCAATAGCTGCAGCTGTGATGCATGAGTTTGAGATCTTGCCTGTTGATGGAGGCGCCACCGCAAAGAAAATGATGAACCCACCTTATAGATTAACCATGGTTCTCAAGATGAGAGGGGGCTTGCCTGTTAGGCTGAAGAGGAGAGCGACAGCTCAACAATGAATCACAAGTCAACAATCGAGATTAACGAGCAACAGGTTGCCTGATTTGTAGCTCATGATTTTGATTTGACACTTAATATATTGTTCTACGTCTCTGCTAAGATTTCTTGGAAGGTGTAATCAACTATTTGTTCCTGCATGAACTGGACAGTGGTAAACAAAACATAGGCTTTTATTTTTTTAAAAGTATTTTTAATATTAATATATTATATTGATTAAAACGATTCAAAACATGAAACAACGTTTGGTCTTAGAATACAGTTTCAAAAAGCATCTTAGATTGTGGTAAACATGAACTAATCTGCTTGCTTGCTGTCATGTAAGGCTACTTCACTTATGCAATGGGAATGGGCTGTGATTTGTGAAGAAATATAACAAGATGGTAGCTAGTAAGCAGCAGCGACAGGAATTGATGCGAAGAAGAAGACCGTGTGCAATACCATAAATTAAGAGTATTTCTTCAACCATCTGGCCTATTGCACACTACAATACCAGCTAACCCACCCTGATTAAACATCTATTAAGATGCAAATAAAGAACATCCTACCATGTTTTTATTTCCCTGAAATGTGAGTTTCAGAATGCTAGATTAACCTTCTTCGAAACTGGAACAAGGGAAAGTTTCGGAGCTACTGAGTAAGGAACTGGGATTTAATCCACGGCTTGGCTGTGAATGCAGGCAAAGCACCGAGGACCTTTCAAAATGCATTCTTCAATTGTAACAAAAAAAAAAACTTGCATTCTTTAAGGATTTTCCATGGCCAAAGAATTAAAGAAACCTTAGCTAAATGGCTCATATCCTCAACCCATTTCTGTGTTTGAATGGTACAGGCTCAACTACTGGCTCTAGTTACCAACATCAATTTTCACCAAAAGAGAGAAAGAAAGAAAGAAAGAAAAAACTGTCAATAAAGTAAATAAAGTTAAAGCCTCTCTCGGCCCCAAATCAATGATATATATATATATATATATCAACTTGTACTGTAATTGTTAATTATCCAGCAAAAGGAGGTTCCTTCAAACAAGGAAGTCTATTTTTGGTGAAGGTGGTAATCGGGGTCTACGGTTTGCTAAAGTCACCACCAGACACCAGCAACAAAACTTATCATTTCCCTCTCAGTCACCTATTGTAAATGATAACTACAATAAAAACTGAAGAGCGCGTTCCTGAGAATGAAATGGTGTTACTGGCAGAGCACTTGCAGCAAAAGACAAGCAAGAGACACAAAAACAAGCAAAATTCAAATGCCATCTCTCTCTCTCATTGATGTTGAAACTCGAGACTGCAAAACTCACCATGCTCTCTAAACAAAGGTGTATAAATTAATCCCCCTCTGTGTACACTGGTGATGGTGAAAAATATGGGCACGGTTCTACATCCTCATCCAAAAGAGAGAAATTATTATAACCTTTTACTTAAAAGCACAAATCCAGACATACTTAAAAGCATAATCTAAACATACTTGAAAGTTCAAAATCATCTGTTAACCACGGTAACTCCCCTTAACATACCCAATTCAAACAAGGAGCGAAGATCTTTATGCCGATGCATGGCAGAACAAGACATGAAATCACCTGCTGACCATTTCATAGGTCCACTAATCTCAGCTTCTACCAGCATGGTTTAACTTTCATTTCATTCAAAGCAATGGAACAAGAAGAATCAACCTGCTATTCTTAACAGTTCGAAAACTAAAATAACATTCCATGAGTAAATGAAGGGGAAATATAATGCAAAATCAAAACCATCTTAATAACAAAAGCATCAACAGTCGTTATTATATTAGATCACAAAACTACCATCTGGCACACAGTAGGTGATGTAAAGAAAGACTACTGCTTTGCATTATTTATGTAACTAAGATTAGCTAAGCAGTTGCTACTTCCTTGATAAAATTTTATGGCTTTGATCATCTCCATAGAGGTATAAAAGCAAGAAGATCTTCCAAACAGCTAGCCTGCAAGAAGCAGGATAAAAGAAAAAACTTTAGGTGTCTAGACATTCAGGGGTAGTGCTTGAGCCAAGATGGTGGTGGCCAAAAAAGCTTTGAACAACTTGAGAACTTGGATAACTTCCTAGAAATACCATCCTCAAAATCAAAAATCCCAGCCTTGGGCCCTGGGCCGTCACTACCAGCTCCCATAAACAAGTAATTAAGAAAACATATACAATTCCCTTTCCACCAAGCAAAATCTTTAGCCCAAACAAAGAAAGAACAACCATCACCAAGAAACAATACAGCGTCTTTCAATCCATCCATCTCAACCCAATCACACTCCTCTTCATTCATCTTGTAAATTTTAAATTTGATATGATAATCATCTTCATCATCCGACTCCGACCAATAAAAAAGATCTTCATGGTACTTCTCAATTAAAAACAAATCCGAAAACCACTTAACCAGGTACTTAAACTTATCACCGTGTCCAAATCCAGACCGTGGTTCTGCTGGAGCAACTTCCATGATCTCAAACGACGCTTTCGCTGGATCAATACTAATTGTTAATCCATTGACATCAATAGCAAAAAACTTCCCATTACTATAAGCAACACTATCATATACATATCCTTCTAGAATATCATTCACACTACTCCATTTATCGTCTCCCATTCTCCACAAAGCCAGCTTTCCACCATTATATATCACCATAACAACAAAACCATCATCACCAATTTTGTCAAAACTCGAAGAAACAGCAACTTGCTTGATAGAAATACACGACTTCATTTCATTAACAAAGATAGAAGGATAAGGGGCTTTACCTTGCTCAACAAACTCAACATAATACCCTTTGCTTATCTCCTTAACTCTGTAATCCAATAAGTTCAAAACTTTAGGCAAACGATCTAAGCCAGCAAGTGGATATCGAGCAAGTGGGTCTTTGAGAATAATATTCCCAGATTCTGACTCTTGAATTTTGATAAGCCAAGTCCTTTTCGGGTCTCTGTTGATGGGTTCGAGAGAGTAACTGAAGGACTCAGTAAGTGCAAAGTGGCCATGACGGTTAGGATTGAGGTTAGGGTTATTGGGGTCAATGGGAAAAGGAAGTTTGACGAGAGGAGCTTTGGGAGGGAGAGGAAGAGAGGAACGCCATGAGTTGCAAACAGCACGGAGACTAAGCAAATCAATGCGAGTGCCGAGGATGCTGGCGATATTGAACAAAAGATCACTTGGAAGAGATGACCAATGGGGTGGTGAGGTTGAATCCATATCTCTGTTGCTTTTTTTTTTTGAGAGAGAAACAGAGAGCAAGAGGCAGTGAAAAGGGTAGGGGAGACTGATATAAACACACTCTAAAAGGTACTGGGTTCTTGAAAATGAGTTTCAGCCATTGAAAAGCTATTTCTATTTGTAAAATTCAGCTATATTAGTAATAAAAAATAAATAAAAGAGCAGATGATTTTATTATACCCTCCTCCTATAACACTAGGTAGTATTTGTTTTCCCAGTAAAATTATATTTTTTTTTAAATATTTTTTTATTTAAATTTATTTTTAAATTATTTTAATATACTAGTATTAAAGATAAATTTTAAAAAATAAAAAAAATATTATTTTAATATATTTCTAAATAAAAATACTTTAAAAAATCAATATTATTATAGTACCATAATAGCATGCTATTATTGTACCCTCTTTATTGATTTAAAAAAAAGAGAGGAGAAGGTGTTTTTTATTGTATCTCTTTTCTCACAATCATATTTAATGTAATATTGTTTTTTTTTAATTTTAATTTCATTATTTAACAAAAAAAACTTTATTTTACTTTTTATGAGGTTATTTCAAACTTATAATTCGGATTGCAGGTTTAACAGGTTAACTTGATTTACTCGGGTTTTTTCTAATTAATTTTTTTTTCAATTTCATCTTTTACCATTAAATTAATTTAGCATTAATAAAAAAATTAAAGGAGTAGAGGGTTTTACTTTACCCCTCCTCACGTAACACTATTCAATATAACCTTTGTTTTTTTTTAATTTTAATTTTATCATTCAACATTAGATTTATTGGAAATTAGGTTTCATAGTTTTTTTAATTTACTTCTTATAATGTTATCTTAGACTCATGACTCGGCTTCGGCCTGCAGGTTTGACGGGTTAACTAGTTTGACTCAAGTTTTTTTTCTCCCTTTTCTAATGACTTCTTTTTTTCAATACTTTCCTTCAACATTGAGTTAATTGAGAATTAGATTTTGTGATTTATTTAGGTTTGTTTTATATGAGGTTATCTCCATCTCATAACTCAAGTCATGGGTTTGACGAGTTAATCTTGGTTTACTTGAATTGTTTTTTATGTCCTTTTTTTAATTATTTTTTTTAATTATATCTTTTCAGCATTAGATTGATTGTGAATTTAGCTTTATAATTTGTTTCAATTTGTTTTTTATTAGTTATCTCAGTTTCATGACTCGGGTTGCAAGTTTGGCAGGTTAACCCGAATTGAATTGGGTCATTTTGTTTGTCCTTTTTATTGTTTTTTTTTTCAGTTTCATCAGTCAGCATTGAGTTTATTGAAAATTATGCTTCATAATTTGTTTTGATTTGATTTATATGTGGTTATTATTATCTCATGACTTGGTAAGCGGATTGACAAATTGACCTGAATCAATTCAATATGTTGTCATTTCAATATTTATTAAAACAATTCTCATCTTATATATTTATATTGAGTCATACTACGTTCTTACCGGTCATTTGAGTTGTCTTTGGACTCGCCAAGATGACTAAGTCACATTAGATCAATTCTCACAATGTTTATTTTTTTTACTATAAAAAAATTAGTAACACCTAGATATTTTTTTATATTAAAAAAAATTAATCTAACTCATAGCATAGCGCAAAGCGATCTAGTATAACACTAAAAATCTTTTTTAAAAATAAGAAGAAGAAAGAAGCTAAAGGATGAGAAGGTTTAACTATACCTCTTCTCAAATGATATTATTCACTTGAATGGTGTATCCAAGAGGTTATGGTAAAATACTATTCACTTAAATAGTGACTTAAATAGTGTTTTTTAATTTTTTTTATTTCAATTACATCATTTAATATTAAGTTTATTAGGAATTGAGTTTATTATGAGGTTATCTAAAACTCATTATCTAAACTGTGGATTTAACGAGTTAACTCGGTTAATTGTAATTTTTTTTCTTATTTTTCTAATTGACTTTTTTTTCTCATTTTTCTTTTTCAACATTAGGTTAACATGGGATTAATTTTCATGATTTATTCTGATTTACTTTCCATAAGGTTATCTTCATTTTATTACTTTGATCATGGGTTTAACAGGTTGATCCAAGTCATTTTTTATGCTTTTTTTTTTCAATCGATTTTTTTTAATTTTATCTTTCAACACTAAGTTGATTGAGAATTAAACTTCATAATTTATTTTGATTTACTTTTCTATTAGGTTGTATTGGTCTCATGATCCATATCACGAGTTTGATAAATTAACCCATATTGAATCGAGTTATTTTTTAGGGTATGTTTTTTAAATGATTTTTTTTCACTTTTATTCTCCAATAATGGCTTTATTAGAAACTAAACTTTGTAATTTGTTTTGATTTGTTTTTTATGGAGTTTTCATGATCTCTTAACTTGATATGTAGATTGACCGGTTAACTCGGTTAACCTAAATTGATCGAATATGTTGTCGTTTTAATGTTTATTAAAAACAAATATCATCTTGAATATTTATTTTAAGTCAAACTATATTTTAAACGATTATTCGAATCCCTATTATATCACTGGACCAATTATTATCAAAAACACTAAAGTTGTTGGTGAAGTTATGGTGTTTCAAAACACAAATTACTATTCATTACAATAGTGTGATTACTATATTGTCCTTTGTCATTTAATCTTTTAACTTGGATTTGGGGGTAGATTAGTCTTTTCACCACGACATAAATGTCTTTTAAGGGTTATGTGTGGTTATTTTGGTAATTGTGTTTTTGAATGCACGGTAAAATTATTCATGTAACTCTTGAATAAAATAATACAATGCTGACTACACAAACATTTTTTTATTTTTATTTTTTATAGAATAATATAATTACTTTGACACCTTTAAAAAACAACCAATTAAACTTTCACCCAAGGACTATTTTGTCATTTTACTTTGTTTTTATTGTAAATTTCAAGGGTATCAATTGGTAATTTTATAAATTACATTTATTAAATATAATTCAAAAAAAAATGTTAGCACGCGAGGAGTCATCCAACCACAATATGCCACATTCCAAGGCAGTGTTTGGAAGCTCTTCGCATCCCTGACTTCATAAGGTGGTGCGTGTGCCAACACTCATGGTGGTTTGGTGTCGACAACCATTTCATCCCCCCTCTTCTTTTTCTCCCCACCTAAATTTTCATGTCAACCCGTGCAAAATTCTTATAACAACCCTTTAATTTGTTGATTCTTTAGATTTTGTTCCTTTTCTCTTTATTATGATTTTTTTTTTATCTTGAATGATCTATAAAATTGGTATGTCTTTTCAATTTCACCCCTATTTTTATTTTTAATCTTTTAAATTTGGTTCTCCATTCTTTTTATTACTATTTTTTTGTTTGTTTTGAGTCATTTTTTAAATCAATTTTGTTTTACCTTTATTAGCTTTTTTTCCTATCAAATTTAATCAATGTTTTTTTATTGTTGATTTTTTGTCCTTAACAAGTTTTTACTTGGGATCATTTTTTAAATTGGTTTTGTTTTTTCTTTCATCCTCCTTTGTTTTTTTTTTTTCCTATCAAATTTAATTCTTGTTATTTTGATTGCTAATTTTTTTTTTTTGCTTTGATAAATTTTTAAAATTTTATATTTTTAAATTAGCTAATAATAGACTTCTTGATTGGACTCAGATCCAGGTTTATATGAGTTGCGAGCTTTTTTAGATTTGACCAGGTCTAGGATGTTTGTCGAGTTCGCTTGGATTTTACATATATTTTTCAATTTCACCTCCTATGATTATTTTAATCTTTAAAATTTATTCCTTTAAATTTTTTCATTAAATTGCATTCTCTTTGGGTTTTTTTAATTGAATTTTATCCTTATTTTTTTGTTGTTGTTTTTGCAGGTTTTTATATTAATATTTTTTTTGCCGATCTCATACTTTAAAATTAATTTGATTGAAAATTATGCTTCTTCATTGAATCTAGATCAAAGATTTCATGGGATGCTTCTTTTAAAAATTAGATTAGGTTTAAGAGGTTTGCCGAATTTACCCTGTTTTTTTTTTCTTTTTCTAAATTAGTGTTTTCTTATTTTTTATCCTTTTATTTTCTAAACTTTTATTTTTTATTTTTTTCCGGTTTGATTATATTGGGTTAGGTCTCAACAAATTTTTTTTTTTATTTCACCCCTACCATTTTTAATCTATAAATAATCTATCATATTACAAATGATTTTCAATTTCACCTCCTATGATTTTCTAATCTTTAAAGTTCAGTCCTAGTTCTTTTAATTGCAATTTCTTTTTTTGGGATCTTTTTTTTTTCAAATTTCATCCTTATTGGGTTTTTTCCTATTAGATTTTACCCTTATTCTTTTTTTTTAATTGTTTCTTTTATTTTACAAGTTTTTTTATTAAAATTTTTTCAATGATTCCATCATTCAAAATTAAATTGGATGACATTTAAGCTTTTTGATTAAACCCAGGCCCATGATTTAACAAGTTGCAGTTTTTTCATATTAGACTATGTTTACAAAATTCATATGGGTTTGCTTAGTTTTTCCCTTTTTTTTTTAACATGATATTTTCTACTCTTTTTTTTTTTTGCGGTTTTCCTTTAATTAAGTTAGCATTGAGTTATTTCATAATCCGAATAGGTTCATGTATGATTATTTTTTTTTGTTATTTTATTTATTGTTGTTGTTTTTTTTGTATTATTTAAATTACCAATTGAACTAATAACTTTAGACTTGAATTTTTTTTAACCTATGACTTATTTTACATAAAAAAAAAATGTTCGGACATGGCAAAGTGTGGGCAACATATCTAATATGCACTATGACTACAATCTCACTAATTCTTCTACCTTTTCACCCTAAACAACCACTTATTACTGAATTCTATTTGTTACGTTCATAGTATAAGAGGGTTCATTTTAACATCTCCAGCTGACAATCATGCATTGTCCGGGTTTTTAATTTTAAGTTCTCTAAAACAAAATCCATAAACATGCATGCAAGCACATGAATAGGATTTATTAGATTATGCCTCTTATAATATTTCAAATATAAAGTATCTATTAATTGATATATTTAATTGGATGATATTTCTTCTTTTTTTTCTTCTTATATACATTAACAGGTTAAATGAAAGCTGGAAAAGAAAGGGGGGGGAACACATCAATTACTAATCAAAATCAAAATCAAAATCAAAATGCTGAGTTATCTACAAAACTGAAACACACACAAATAAAATTGAGAGGAAATGACAATTATTCAAAGCACTTAAACTTGTTAAACACCAGGGTTCATTATAACCAGCAAAATTCAAGAGGGAATGAAACTGTGACACACCTCCTTGTCACTCTTATTAAGATCACGAGTTGATAGCTTATTAATTATATTTAACATGTAAAATCAAATTAAAAACTTAAAAATTAATAAAATTAGATTTGATTCATGTAAAATCATTAAAATCAAACTAAAGTTTATAAACATGCCTAAAATAAACATAAATGAAGAGCGTATTATATATTGAAACAATTCCATACTATGCAGTAAACTAATCTAATTAAATTGAACTAAAAAAAATATTTTTTATTTGGTAAAAATAAATACGGAACTTATTAAGAAAATAAAATAAAATCTTTATATAAAAATTAAACATAAATGATAAAGAAAGAAAACTAAATTTGGGCAAGGACTCATTAATTGGACATTGGTTGACGCAGTCATGTTTGGTCAAGCAAAGGAGACCCGAAAAAGAGGAGGGCGGCTCAAATTAGTCCCTCGACTATGAACTAATTCTCAATGTAGTTCCCAAACATCAATTTTATTAATTTGATCCCTAAGGTATCATGCATACTTCAATTGGATCCTGCTTACAAAATCTACCTGGTTCTTAATGATAAATGTGATACTCTCCTCAGAAAACATCATTTTGCTACGTAATATATGCAATTGAGTCAGAAAGCTATGCTAAAATAGAGAGTTGGAGACTTAGTTGAGAGATAATGAAGAGATGAGGGACTTACATGGATATTGGCCCATAGGAAAAAAGGAAGAAGAAGCAAGGCAAAGGAACACTGTGCAATGTAACGTAAGTCTATTTATGAAAAATGAATGTTTGCATGAGTTTTCATTCCGTTTATTCTTCATGACAGTTAATTCGTGAAACTGTACCATCATTAAAGAGCAAGGCTTGGCCTCTATAAATATGTAAAATCGAGAGAGAAAGAAAACCAAGCAATATATAGTTTTTAGAAAATGGCCACAGTTGTTGCTCCCAAAGACTTTTCTCCCGTTGAAGATGCAGAAACAATCAAGAAGGCCTGTCTAGGTTTGGTTCCTCCCTCCTTCTAATCTTCCTTCTTATATAAACGAGCTTAGATGGTTAGAAATGGAATTGAGTTGGCGTTTCTCCAGCAACTTTTTGAAATCATCACAACTTATTAATCATCAAAATTAATGCTGGTTAAATTAGGCCTTTTAATGTTCCTTTCTGTTGCTAATCTTACATCCATGCGTGAATGATTGAAAGTCCATGCAAATCATAACAATAAATCATCGATGTTTCAGGATTGGGAACGGATGAGAAAGCCATAATATCAGTGCTGGGGAATCGGAATTCGTTTCAAAGGAAACTTATCAGGCTAGCTTATGAAGAGATATACCATGAGGATCTAATTCATCAACTTAAATCTGAGATTTCCGGAGACTTTGAGGTTAATTTCTTAATGTTCACCTCATTCATTTTTATCTATCATTACATGTATTACAATATTCTTGATCATTAAAATCTTTGGTGGGCAATAAAATAGAGAGCAATGAGCCACTGGACCTTGGAGCCAGCTGACAGAGATGCTGTCCTTGCCAACGCGGCCTTGCAGAAATCAAAACCTGATTACAGAGTAATTGTTGAAATTGCATGTGTCGGATCACCGGAAGATCTCTTGGCGGTGAAGCGTGCCTACCGGTTTCGTTACAGGCATTCTCTCGAAGAAGATGTGGCCCTTCACACCAAGGGTGACATTCGAAAAGTATACATATAGACTTCTATAAGGCATTTTTTTTCTTTTTTTTATTAATTATTCGCATGCCCTAAGGGTTGGGATTATATTTGAAGTAAACCACTGAAATTAATAACTTCAGAACTAGACAAGAAATATTGTTGCATGAAAAATTAAGAAAAAAAAACAATCTCGATAGAGAAGCCAAAGAGATCTGCAATTATGAATATAGAACTATTCATGGGCATTAATTTGTTGCTTAATGGATCACCACGCAGGTCTTGGTTGCTCTCGTAAGCGCCTATAGATATGATGGCCATGAAGTTGACGAAGATTTGGCGATTTCTGAAGCTGGTCTTCTCCATGATGATGTATATGGAAAGGCTTTTAACCATGATGAATTGGTTAGGGTATTGACTACAAGGAGCAAGGCACAGCTCAATGCAACTTTCAATCGTTACCAAGACATCCATGGAAAATCCATTACCAAGGTATAATTAATTAAAGAATATCAAATGCTTTATATTCTCTACAATTACTTGATTTAATTGATTGGAGAAAATGAAAGAAACAGCTGATTAAGAAATTAGCACATCATCCATTTCGTTTGCTATTTTGGCTGTTAGGGGCTGCTGGGTGACCCCATTGATGAATATCTAGGTGCCTTGCGAACTGCAGTCCGGTGCATTCGAGATCCAAGAAAGTACTTTGTTAAGGTATGGCATTCTAGCTACAAGGTCATGAAGATCTTAAATGATAATTCATTTGATGTTATACACAGCAAAACTGCACTGGCCTTTATACACTATTCGACACGGTTAATTCACCGATATCTGTGCACAGGTCTTGCGAAGGGCCATCCATAAAGAGGACACCGATGAAGATGCTCTTAGTCGTGTGATCGTCACGCGTGCAGAGAAAGATTTGAAGGAGATCAAGGAGCTCTACCTGAAGAGAAACAACATCTCTCTCGATCAAGCAGTAGCAGCAGACACGGATGGAGAATACAAGGAATTCCTTCTGACCTTATTAGGGAATGAGAAGAATTGATCAGCTCTAAACCACACATACAAAATGATGCGTTGTGTTGGCATCATCTGTATGGTCAAGAAGCTGCATTTCATTGGATTTTTGGTCATCTTCATCCAGTCAAGCTTCAAATAATGAGAGCTTTATTCTTGTTCTCTTTGATTCAGAATTGTTGAGCAATTATAGTTTCTTTAGTTTTGGTTGTAAGAGACTCCGTCTCCCTTGTCGTGTCTTCGCTTATTATTGCCATGACTTTGTTCTGGTTCTGTGCCTTTCTTTAGTCAATCTTAATTAATAATATCAAATCAATTTCAAATATTAGAGATTCTAATTAATCGTCTAACCGAAGTTCCTTGCTCTGTCTCGGCTCATCCTCGAAGACTAAGAGGGTGTTTGGGAGTGTGATTGCTGTTGCTTTTCAAAGTGCTTTTCATTCAGAAAAGTGTGCTAATAATATTTTTTTATTTTTTAAAAATCATTTTTAAGATCAGCACATCAAAATGATTTGAAAACATCAAAAACATATTACTTTAAAGCAAAAAAAAAAAAAAATTTCAAATTTTTTCAGAAACGCTTTTGAAAAGTACTCCCAAACAACCTCTAACTTCTCCATTAATTAATTGGGCTGTTATGATTTTCATATGTAGCAGACAAAGGGAATCAAAACCCCCTACTCACCCTAACGGCAAGGCATTGAGAAGGTTTTGGTCATTGTCGAGGTCAGTTGTCAACGACGGCAGTAATTACTGGGTGAGTCACAACTCAGTGATTAATAAATAATTAAAAGCTAACCTGATTCCACTCTTTTTTTTTTTTTTTTTTACATAAAAGAACTGATATTATTAGCTATTAGAGGTGTGTATTTTTTGTTTGGTCCGGTTTTGAGCAAAAATAAATAATCAAATTGAAATTATTATTTTTTCAAGTTTTTGAACCAAACAGAAACCGAAAACCGATTCGAACCGACCATGTTCGGTTCGGTTTTTTTCCTTCCAAAGCAGCTTAAACCGGTTTGTCTTATTTCTATTTTCACAACTTTGTGCCTATTTTCTGAGAAATCTTGGCTTTCTCAACAAGCTAAACCAGTTAGGATAATAACTAGAATTCCAACCTCAATTTTTTTTATTTTTTTTTAGATTCTTGCCCAAAAATTAAACTTTACGCAAAAAATACACAAAACAAAAGGAAAGAAAAGAAGTCATTTGACTAGAAAAAAAAAAAGGAAGATAAAGATATCAATTATTCAAATGTAAAACCAGAATGAGAAGAAACCAATTACAAATTTTTACATGGATCCACACCATCTATTGAGTATCTGGTGTTTTTATGCTCGGTCTCTTCAATAAATAACCAAACTTGATGTCCAATTGTTGTCCTCACAAGACCAACATCAAGAAAAGCACAGAAAAGCCTTTTACTGGTTTGACATAACAATCTTCTTTAGTTACATGGGTATGAAAAATTATATAACAATTATAATGTTATGCGAGAAATAGAAAGAAAAAGGATTAAAAGCAAAAGTAAAAGTAAAGAGAGGCGTGTCTGGAGAACTAAAAGAATTAAAATTAAAAGTAAAGAAAGGTGTGCCTTTGATAGGAGGACAGAGGAGCATGGAGCAACATGAGCCTAACAATTCCTAACAATTATGGGATGTGGAGTATAGAGAAAAATCAGAGAGAAGAGAGACGCAGAGAGCAAAAGTAGGGGGCGACTGATTGTCTTTAGAGAATTCTACTTTAGGTTTAGGGTTACAAAAAAATATCTTATGTATACTTATTTTTTTTTTTAAGTGTTGGCCTGGTTGAATCGGTTCAGTTCAATCGGTTTTAGAGTTTGAAAACCGAACCGGAACTTTTTTGTGATTTTTTAATAAGTTAATTTGGTTTTTTTTCAGTTTAGTTTTTTTGGTTGTTTTTTTTTTTGTTTTTTTAGTTTAATCAGTTGTTTGATTTGTTGCTCACCCCTAGATATTATAAATGTTTTTTTTTTCAAGCTATTAAATAAATAAATATTAAAATTGACAGATAAAAAAGATAAAAGAAATAAAGAAATAATTTTATAAATTATTTCAAATAAAACAAATATCAATTAAAAGAATGTGGACCAAATTTGAAAGATAAAAAAGTTAAAAAATGATGAAAATGGTGAGACAATTGGTAAAGAAATATGATATGTACGTACAAACAGGCGAAATTGGAGATGATGGCTTATTCTAGACTCTTACAACCCTTGCCTATACTTAAAAAGGTGTTTGAGAGTGTGGTTACGTTTACTTTTCAAAATAATTTTTATTTGAAAATGTATCAAAATAGTGTTTTTTCAATTTAAAATAAAAAAAATTTGAAATGATTTTTGAAATAGCATTTATTATTTTCGGTAATCATTTTATCACTTTTTTCTTTTTTTTTAGCTTACGACTTTGGAGCACTCTTTTCTCATGTTCTCAAATCTGGTTTGTTAAACTTCCTATTGAGATTGTCATGACATCATTACTCCACTTAATGCTCAGTTCCCTTTTTGAAATAATAATAATAATAATTAATTGTGGTTTGAGTGCGCATTAATGACTTTTTGGTTGTGATACAAATGAAATTACTTGGGATTTGATGAAGAATATTAATTGTAGGGGATTTTGTGGATAACAGCATTGTATAGGAGAGGAATCGGATCTTTGTCGGTCGATTAACCTGTTGTAGTTTCGGTGAGTTTTTTTAGTATATCAGTTATTTTAACATGTATCAAATCTTCTTCTTCTTCTTCTTCTTCTTCTTCTTCTTCTCATCTACGGCTAATTACCTCATGATGGGTTTTTCTGCTGCTAGTCTGACTCTTCTTTGCTTTCCGATGTGGATTGTGAATTATTATTTCTTATTTTAGTTTTACATAATAAAGGGTATTGTTCCCAATATTCCCTGAATCCCAACATTGAATTTTTTAGAATTTTATTTTCTAACATATACCAATATACCATCAAGTAAAAGTTTTTTAAACTTGAAACTTGTACAACTTACATTACCTTGTGTTTAATTTTTATCAAATAAATAAGAATAGTAACATTCGAGCTCGTTCCTGCTTGGTCATCAAGATTCTAATATCATATCAAATAATCATTTCAATACAATAACTTAAATTATTAGATAAAATCATAAAATCTAATTTATATTATTCTCTAATAAATTTAAATTTAAGACTTGTAAAAAGATCGAACGACTGCCTTGCATGTCCATTATAGCCATGTGAAATATTATTTTGTCGGTCAACATATCCCCTTGGGATCATATAAAATAATGTTTGATAGCACAACATTCCACACAGAAGAGATTAATTCGTATCATGCTTCGCATACGAAAAATCTTAAATAATTATTGAAAATAATGGTTTACCACACTGAAGAACGTGAACCCATGCTAAAGCTATATATGCACTTGACATGCCACAGCAACTTGAAATTAAGAAAGATGACGATTATTAATTAAGGAAGCTAAGGCGCCTTGGAGAATACATGTTTAGCTGGCAAATGAGTATAAATCAGCTACCTTGAAGTACAAAACGTGAGCCGGTTTTATTTATTCAATATATATTTAGGTTAGTATCCAAAATATTAGATAAAGAAAGCATCACAGAATCTCTCAGCCTTTACGGCCACCGCCGCTGCCACCCCAATTCTTGTTTCTTTGTGAAGGATCGTGCCCACGGTTTGCTATTGGGTCACCGTAATCGTTCAGTGTAATCTTCAAGGACCTCCCCTTTATAGCCAAGGCCATTTCGTTATCTGCATGCACAATAACACATTTAATTATTGGAAACCTTAAAGTCAACACCAGACCCATAGTTTAAATCACTAAAAACAAATTCTCTTCATTTCCCAGACTTGTATCGGCCTAAATTAAATCAACTTGTTATAATAATAGTTATTATTATTATCATGTATGATGTATCCTCTGTGTGGTGTGGTAAGAAAACAACTAAGGATGTTGTCTCTTACGAAAGTGCTGTGAGATAAGTGAAGTAATATAATGATAATAGCTAATAAATATTAAGCAGGAACATGTATCGATGCAGAGCAGACCATGCACACAGAATCTAGCTGGCCTATTGCACACATTACAATAATAACAATCTTATTAACCATAGATCAAGACGTAAAAAACAGGCATCCCATTGATTTAATTTCCTGGAATCTGAGTTGCACTGGACTTGATAACTCCTCTGTTCAACTTAAACACAAGGAAAGTCTTGGGAGCTTCTCTGCATGCTAAGGAACAGCAATTCGATTCATGGCTCTAAATCTTATATGCGCATGTATACACACATCACCACACTTGACACTACAAACTGGACCCTTTAGTGTAGCAACAGAAAATCTTGCTTCTTTAAGGACTTTCATAGCTAAAGAGTGAAGAAACCTTAGCTAGCCAAAAGGGTCATATCCTGATATTGTGATATCAGGTAAAGCGATGACAGGATCATGCAATTGTCAAGAAAGTTTGGACCAGATGTGGAAAGAAACTCTCGATCCATCCGGAGACAATAAATATCTTTGATTTTAACCAGGAGCGTTGTAACGATCGATGACCCGTATTATGTACGCCCTATAACCAATAAAACAGAAGAAACATACCTGAGAATGAAATGGTGTTTCGAGCTGAAGATATTACAGCAAAGACAAGCAGGAGACACAAACACAAGCGAACTCCAAATGCCATCTCTCGTCTCTCTCGATCGAGTTGATGCTGAAACTACTAGTGACTGCAAAATGGCAAGTTGACAACGCTCACTATTTATAGAACAATGAATCTTGCGAGGACGCCACGTGGCAGATAATGAATGCTAATGAGAGTTGACGATTTAAAAATCGTCGGATCCCACTTTTTCATAACTGTAGTGGGTGCATCGGAGCCGTTCAGGTTTTGGTCAACGGGGTTGCTGTCGCTTCCTTTACCAAATAAATAAGAGGCTTTGCTTGCTTTTTACAGTCAATTTTCTAATTATGATTTTATTTTGCATTTTCCATTTCACCAAATAAAATATATATATATATATACACACACATATGTATATATATATATATATGTATATATATATCCATCATGAAATAATAGATAAAAATAAAAGTAAGACTGCACATAAACAGATTATATAAAAGATATCTATTACATGAACATATTGAAAGCAAGAATTCCTGCATAATACCGGTACTGATCCCATGTATTTATACTCTTATTCTTTTTGTCTTGTACAGAGAAGTCTTAATAACAAAGTGATAGCGTGGATGATTATAATTTCTTTATAAATACTCTAATCTCAATGCAGACGGTTTATTTTATTAATTGGATCTGAAAAACAGATTTAGTATCAATAAACGAAAATTATAAAAATACAATTAACACAATTATCATTCAATGGCAATTAGTATAACACACATCAATGAACATTTGGTTAATTCAGTGACTTAATTACAGGTATAATTTAACTAATATATAACTGATTTCATAGCATTTCCATAATTGGATGTTTATTATACCTCAAATCACTGCTGCAATGGCGCCGTTCTTCTCTTCGAGCACCCACGTATCCCTCATGCCTACTACTTATGAAAGCAACCAACCATTATTAATGGTTTCGTGCATGCAATGTAGCTCGTCAGTGCTATGACGCTTGGCATGGAATAAACAAGGTGCTTGTGTTGAGATTAAAGTCCTAACCTCACATTAAAAACTAATTCTTCGTGCATTGTTGACTTGGCTCCGTGATGTCGACAGCATTTTGACTGCACGCACACAGCTCGGTTCGTATATTATTTCTTTTTTTAGTAACATCGGGGCCTGAACTCACAATTCATTCCATGAAGTACAGCTTGCTTATTTAATCGTAGCTGAGCAGTATGGAGCACTAAAATGTGCACTGAAGAGACCATCAAGCACCAAAACACATCTATCTATAACCACATGAAGCCAAAAGCATCAACCACTCATACAATCTTATCTGAAATCATATGCTTAGGAAAAAGATCATATGATAATGTGGTGCTGAGTATCTGAGATATGTTTCGAAAATCTGCAAAGAGAGGTCAACAAAGCGCTACAAAGTTTTTGCACAGATGCATGCATTACTTGTTCCCCTTCATGATATTTTTAGCAACGGTACGTATTCGAGACTTCAATATGCTTACATTTGTACAAGAACTTGTAACATTACCTTTGCCGACCAAAATCAGCATGGTTTTAAAGGCCAGAATGGTTCAAACAGATATATATGTAGAATGTCACATTGTCGGTGAGACTTAATCCAGAAGATCATGTGAAAGAATTATATCAATTCAATATTTTAAGCTATTAGATGAGGTTCTAAAATATAATTTATATTATTTTCTAACACATCATCTCAAGTGCTGGTTTTTTAATCTTGAAACTTGTATAAATACACACTACCTTGAATTTAATTTTTATCAAATAAATGAGGATAGTGCGATGTGAGATGCTAGTTTTTTAATCTTGAAACTTGTATAGATCCACACTACCTTGTACTTAATTTTTATCAAATAAATGAAGATAATGAGATTCGAACTCGTAACCACTTAGTTCTAATATCATATTAAAAAATTACATCATTCTAATAACTTAAACAAAAATAAAATTTTAATATTTGATTTATATTATTAGGTCACATGCGTTTTAGAGTGCTGGTTCAGTAAGCAAGGGGTTTATCATCTCATGTTAGGATCCCATTGTTGGAGGCGTCTCTAAACTAATCCAAAAAAAAATGTCGTCACCGTTAAAACAAAAAAAGAAAGAAAGAAAGAAAAGAAAAACAGAAATAAGGCATTTCTCATCCGCAAAAGGATTTCACATGTACGTACAGTCATCAAGAATTGGACTATTCGCGTAAAACTACAAGCCCCTCAATTGCATGCCCGATCATGACACTCTGCACTGTCCTGAAGGGATGGCATCGGTGGTATAACAGTGAATGGCGGAATGGATGTATGTTTCTGTGCCAAGGTCAATATATTCGTGCAAGATCAATTCTCTCTGCCCCACTAACAAGAAATGCGTCATCTGATTAGGGCCAAGACTAGTGGCACTACCATCATGTAGTGCAGTCACAAAGCCAGAAGTACATTCGCAGTGACTGCCATCTGGTCAGTTTGGTGTCGTGAATAAAAAGATCAATTCAAATGCAGTTCAAAGTAGCAATGGTGCAAAACGAAAAGTTTCCACTTCCACAACTAGGAAAAATAGAAGGCTCTCTGCCTACGCATCAACGATCAAAGCAAATAAATGGACTCGAAATTTGGTTTCTATAATGATTCCTGTCCTTTACAGTCAACAATCCTACTCTTGCCTTCTCGCTGGTTTATGACACAGGCAATGAGGACCGTAAATGTTGCTGGTAGACAACCAAAAAGCTTGATCCAGAAAAGACTCGTGTCACCAGCAATGTAGTTGTCATAGTCTAAATTCTAATCGAAGTTGGCCAGAAATTACATATCCTGACGCTCCTGCTTCTCTGAACATGATCGCCTGAGAGGATATTATTAAGCAAACTGTAATGGCAAT
The DNA here is from genome assembly GCA_007827005.2 of Populus simonii. NCBI lineage: Eukaryota > Viridiplantae > Streptophyta > Magnoliopsida > Malpighiales > Salicaceae > Populus > Populus simonii. Next base: position 28,582,654 of record CM017464.2, read on the forward strand.
ACTAGCAACATTTATGTCTACAGAAGGCAAGACAACTAGCAGAACGTGATAAACAAAGCCTAATCTACAGAAAAAACATAATATTAACCCGTTGAGGCCCAGTTAAGAAAATAATACTACTCACAACTCAGAGCCAAAAACAGAAGTTCACGTTATCAACTTGAACAAAAGTTAATACAAGTGAATTCGATTAGACATACTGCTAGGACAAAGGAGCAGAAATATTTTCCAGCATGCTTAGAAATAAATCTAAGTTAATTAGATTATAAAGAGCAAGCTAAAATTCATGAAATCACAAAAGACTAGACATGGCTCCAATACAATCCAAGTCCATTGTATTCAGCAACAACTTCACTTCAGTAATCAATATTGTTTTCAACACAACTAGAGGTAATATCAGCAGATACAATCTCAAGACCTAAAAACCTGTTTCAACATTTTAGATTGCGGGCACCAGATAGGAAAAGAGGCACTACAGATGTCATCCACTGCTCATCATCTTTTCTTAAAACCATATTTCTTACGTTCATAGAACAGATCTGTTTTGGCACTCCCTAAATTAACAATTTTTGGGCACCCATCCCTATCCTTCTCCTGCTGAGTGCACTCTTTGCAATAGTAGGCATCAGAGATTCCCACTCCTCCGCAAATAACACATCGACCTTGGAAGGATCCGTAGTTGCACTCATCACAAACTCGCACAAGCGTGCAAGGACGCACATAGGAGTCGCAGATTACACATTTTCCATCACACTTCTCACAAAGGCGTCCAATAGCAATTCCTGGCTGCTTCCGGCACATAATCAAATCAGGATGATGCTTGGCCATGATCTCTTCAAGATCTTAGAGTTACCGCGTGTACCTGTGACTACCACAATGTAAATGGACGTCAAAGCATGGGGTATATTGCATTTGGTAGAAAAGAAAATCGCCCTCATATTCATAACAAAAATAAACTATACATTCACAGGGAGAAAACTGACAGCATCAAACAAAACATCCTCTTTCATTGTTCAGAGATTAACCGGAGAATTTCCACAACTCATATCGGCATATAAAATGCAAACTAAATCAAAAATAAAAAAGCAAAATGAATAAAATTTCAAATGGACATCCTAAAACAATAGACCCCATACCTATATACTCAAGCAGTCATGCTAACTTTTTAGCATCAGCTACAACCAGAAGCAACAGAATACATTCTTTGACCTTAAAATACAAAAGCAGATCCAAGCTTTTCCGTTGCAGGAGCTATCAGGCTAGTGCCAGTTTTCAGGTTCAAACTTAACTAAACTATCATTCTAATTAAATTGAACAAGCTAATGTTTGATTCGGGACATGAAGATTGGAACTCTCAGCTTTTCAAGAAAGAAGCTTAAGATGACATGTGCTAATTTGTGCTTCTAAGTTCTAATAGACATCAAATCCTCTTTTATTATTATGACAAGTAGCTCCTATGGAAACCCAAAAAATCCAAGCTTATAATTGAAACCAGCAAGTACCAAACCAGCTTATAAAGTAAAGAAACCGAGCACACCAAATACTGAAACATCAAGAGTGATACGGAAAACCCACCAAAAGAAACTTTAGATAAACCAAAAATTAAATGTAAGAACATTGATGAGTAGGAAGGCGCGTACCTGCTGGAATCGATTTGAGACTCTGTTGCTTCTCTTTCAGAGGAGAGAGGGAAACCTGGAGAAAGGAGCTTTCGATGGTTTTGCTAGGAGTCTTTCTGAATGGGCTCGTAAGAGAACAATCGAGGCAGTTAAGAGCCCGTTTGATACGGTATTATGATAGCGGTTTTCTCAAAATATTTTTTTATTTTAAAATATATAAAAATAATATGTTTTTATTTTTTAAAATTTATTTTTAATATTAACATATTAAAAAAATAATTTTAAAAAATCAATTTTTTTAAAAAACATTTTAAAACATAAAAACAAATGAACAAATCAATAACAAAACTCACCGAGTTATCATTGATGTCCACCCATATAATACAATGTGGCATTGCGGTAATGATTTGTCGGCGAGTTTGAAGATATAAACTACTAGTCGTTTCCAATTTGTTAAGAAAGGAACACTAGAGAGTTCAAGGATTCTAGAAATTTGGAAATTATTAGGTTTTTGTCTTTGCTTGATAAATATTTTTCCTTCTATAAAAAGAATATAATAAATCTTATTACTATAATAAACTTTTTTAGCTCTGATTAATCTATTTATATTCGCTTAAAAACCAAATTATTTTCTTCATGCCTGTGTTCCTCTCATCTGTAAATTGTATTAGCGACTAATGATGCATTCCTCCTCTAATTTTTGCTTCGTTTTCACACTCCAGTCATGAAGAGTCTCCCATTTATATGGAACAATCTCCTCATCCCTATTTGTCATTTTAACTTGCCCTTATTTTCTAAAAAAGCAAACAATATATACACAAATCAACGCAGGAATTGCAACAAAGTGATCTTGTGATTGTGGATGGTTGCCGGCACAATGTGAGAAGCTACAAAATGATGCTAAACACCTTGGATTAGAGAAAAACCATCTGGAAGATTTGCTGGTTAGTAAATTGCACCTGGAGAAAAGGATAAACGAAGAGGGCATCTGCTGTACTGTCCTTGCTTTAGATTCTGGGCACTCTATAGCTATGCTTACAGAGTAAATTCTGGACGATGGAGAGAGAAAGAAGAAGGCACTGATTCTAATCACCTGTGGTTTGCAGAAATTGAAGAGGACAGAACAATGAAATCAGAATAGCTTGTCGACGGCCATGTTGAATGGACGAGTGATTAACTGGACATTATACTATAAACCAAACCTTAAAAATCATTGCTTTGGTCATTGGTTGGCTTCGAAAGTGAAGCTCGACTGCAGAATGTTACCTCATGTTTTACAATTCAAATACCAACCAAATTAATCACGAATAAGATTCTTAAAAAAAACATTCATCTTATGTTAGCCAGCAGAAGATCTCTTGAATATGAAAGTCGGCACAGGTAAGTAGTTTGGCCCTGAAATCAGTGTTAGTCCTGCTGCCTAGAGTACTCTCTATTCCTCCACCACAGGATATGGAATTGTTCTCCAGCAACTTTTTAATAACTGAATGGACAAGCATCAGCAAACCTCTATTATCATCAGGTACCTCAACGATTACTTTGGGAGACCGTAAAGCTAAAGCGTGTCTTCACCTCAACAATGAGAAAATCAAATTTTCAACATCGGATATCTCGATTCATCTAGCCACTTCTAAGGACTACCCTTCAAACAATCGAGAAAATGAGGAGCAGGTAAAATATATGAAAGCTTCCAACAGTTTATAGCCGAAACTAAATTCACATCTCACACAATCCAAGTTCATTAGACCATAAAACACTGGGTTTGAAGTAGTCAGACAATAAAAGGAGGAGAATACTGGACATTGTTATGGTACAACCCAAGTCCATTAGATCAATAGCGTTTCACAATGACTGGCAGTGACATTTGGGCTCGCCGAATTCTGGTGAACAATGGCAGAAAAAAAACACTACAGGTGAAACCCATTGCTTATCATCTTTTCTTAAAACCATATTTCTTGCGTTCATAGAACAAATCCGTCTTGGCACTCCCTAAATTGACGATCTTGGGACATCCATCCCTATCTTTCTCCAACTGGGTGCACTCTTTGCAATAGTAAGCATCGGAGATTCCCACTCCTCCACAAATAACACATCGACCTTGGAAGGATCCATAATTGCACTCATCACAGATTCGCACAAGCGTGCAGGGGCGCACATAGGAGTCACAGATTACACATTTCCCATCATCCTTTTCACAGAGTCGTCCAATGGCAATTCCAGGTTGCTTCCTGCACATAATCAAATCAGGATGATGCTTTGCCATGTTGCTTTCCACAAAGCCCTGGTTCCCTTCACACCTATAACCAGCCAAAAGAAAAGGAAAAAAAAATACAACACACTGAGAGCATTGCAAAAACCTTGTCATTTACGATATTGCAAGAAACTATTCATCACAACTAAGAGCAAACCAACTCCTAAGATGTTTCTGAGATAAACTAGGACTTTTTTATTGAAACATAATAAAAGAGCATGACGAGTTCCCACTTTACATACATCAAGTTTAGAAAATGTCCATCCTTGTGTGAATATTTTAGTGTAAGATTTGATCCAAAATGATATTGACTTTCCAGTTTTCCAATTCCATAACAACCAAATAAATAAAATTAAAAGGCGGAATCAAAAGTTAAGCAATCCAAGAGCCTAAAACACACAGAAAATAAAAGAAAAGAAAACAATGAAAACGAATGATAAATTAAGGGTGAGAAAGAGAGGTTGACCTGACCTTAGCTGTTGAATGAAATTGCAGACTTGGGTTCGGCAGATTGGAAGTTTGGAACAAAGAGAAGAACGGACTCTACATGTATATATATAAATTATTAAATAAACGTATAGGCTTATACGAGAACAAAAGTCTCAGACGTTTCAAGAATCCAATCCATTAGCACGGACATTCAGGCTTGTCCTAATATTGGGCTATCAATACATCTGAGCCCATACTCACAGCTCACTCACGGTCACGGTTCCAAAATCTTATCTCGAGAGTCAGGATTCGGATTGCAATTCCAATTCCAATTCCAAGTCCCAGTTTCTCGGTCTTCTGACCTTTGTGCTACTGTATCTCCAAGTCTCATTCCTTCACTTCAAGATATGGAACAGTGTTGTTTAACCTCTTCACCTTCAGATCAAACACTCGAATGGTTTGCTTTTTCAGAAGCTATCCAAGTCAGAAATTTGTCGATGCCATAAGATTTATACCATTCACACTGCGTGATTCTTTTTGTTTAATTATGGACCATTATAAACTAGTCCTCCCACCGTTGCCTTCAATGATACTTGAACTACTTGTGCAACATCAGCTGTGCAGGTTCAGCTAGCCTCTTAAGTAACCAAGGAAAAAGTAGGAGCGTGGAGACCCAAAGAAAATCTACCATATTTAACCGGATCAAAACTCTGAATTATTTTTTTTTATAAAAAAAAATATTAACCCAAGTTAATATGCACAATCCATAACCCAAGCTTTGCGATGAATCAATATTGACCTAAGTTAATCTGACATGAACAAGCTGATAGCTTAAAATCATGGCATCGCAATCAATGACTTCTAAAATCATAATCTCTGCATATCCACCAGTGGGAGGGCTCTCCAGTTCAGCCGCAAGTGCTCAACCTGTTTCTTATCTCCTTGGTTCACCATTTCTCCTGCCATCTCTGATAACCATTCTAGATCCTAGTAATATAGCTAGATTTGGAGTTGAATTGGTCTTAGACAAGCAATCCAGAAGTAGATAAGGAAAGAAAAAGGCAATGAACTCTGAATCTACCAGTATTATCATTAGAATAAAGACAATAATTTCATCCACCATAATACTTCAACTACATTCCTAAAGAAAAATGGAAAGACAGAAATGGAATTCTTAACAGATGCGCCTCTCGGTAAAACAGAGAAGGTATCTGCCTCAATTACATTACAAGGAAAATGAAGTTATGCAGACATCCACTGCTTTCATTCTGGATCAGGGGAACCACCAGGAACCAGCTGTATTGCAAACCAGATATTAGAAAACGATCCAAATCTAAAGAACTAGATTTTTCTTTAATCTGCATATTTCTCACATCTGACCATAACAAAGTAAAACACATACTTGAAGTAATTATGCAGAAAGCTATTAGAAATCAGAGGTTCCATTCTATTTGCAGTAATTGATGTTTAGAGAGCACTTAAAGTTGTAGCAAGCTTTGGCCTCTAAAACTTATTCGTGTATTGGGCTTTGCCCTATTAGTCTCATTTGATAATGAAACCTTCATTCATAAAAAAAAGTAAAACACCTACTACACATTGTGATTCCTTGTTCCAGGATCCCAAAAGTGCACGGTGATTACTCACCCGGATCACAAATAAAATCATAAGACACGAGTACAAAGAAAAGCCCTCGATTATCGACAGATTATATTGTTCAAAGTTTTGCCGAATGGCCCCAAACATAGATCCAAAAAATTCATAATTTGCTTTACACATGAACAATGAACAGAACTAATTTCTGATGGGCTTTGTAAAGATGCGTCATAGGTATGATTTACTTACAATGGCAATGTTATTTCCATTCAGCAATATCTGATCAAGCTTGGTAATCCGTCGCCCTTCAGCCGTGATTTCACTGTCGTATCAATAAAGAAGCAGAAACAAGCAAAACCATCTTTCAGCATTCGATCATAATGGATGATGATATAGTCACTTTGCCAAAACGAAAATAATCTAATCTCCAAACGAAGTAACTCCCCCAATGATTTGCAATAATGAGAATTCAGTCAAAATGTATAGCCAAGACGAAAAAAAACAACCATAAAACTGGATCACTCAGCCACCCTCAAGCTATAAACATTACCCAAAGTAAAACATCAATCCCTTGATATCATGGTTGGCCACCCCACATACACTTTTGTTTCAAGATTTTGTTTCAACTTGAAATAATAATAATAGTAATAGTAATAGTAAAGAGCAAATGAATATTTGATAACCAAGTTTTACACCAACACATAAATATCTAGCTCAATATATTAACGAGCAATCAACAACAATGAAGTCGGCAGTCTCAAAGAAGCTAGTCCAATAACCTGTCCTCGTAAAAGAGAGCAGCTTAAAAACCCAAGTCACTAAAACACTCAAATTAAAGTACGTGGATTTATACTTGTATGTACTCGCTTAAAACCCTAAAATTTCAAGAAAATAAAAAACAAGCAGCGAGGAAAATCAGAGAAATAGTGTTTATTACTACATACTATTCAGTAACGTCTTCAAGGACCATGTTGACATAGACATCAAATCCCCTCAGAGTACCGACAAGCTCCTTGTCTCCTTTCATTATCACCCATATTTTCGACCCTATGCACCTGTCTATTAGCTCTGTTTTCAAGAGAGAGAACAAAACCAAAATCACCACTTTTTTTTCCTGTTTGAAGTTGTTATCAAGAAAATAAAGAAGAGTGAGAAGAAAGAAATATGTAGCTGACCTGACGGGAGGAGCTGCGAGGGATTGGTGTTGGCCATCAGCACAGCTTCAGCGTTGAACAGTGAGGGCGATTGAGTGTGGGCAACTTCATCAATTTAAAGTGCTATTTATTTGTCCCAGTTAAGAGATGACATGTCGTTTTTTGGGAAACCTAAATTCAGTCCCATACCAATATTTTTCATTCCAAATTCAGTCCTAAACTTATAGATTTTTTCAATGTGATCCAAACTGTTCAAAAAAAAATCTCTACCAGGTGTTTCTTCTATTAATGTTCATCCATGTTTTTATCAAAATGTCTTCGAATTTATGTCATTGTAGTGTAGTGCGTTCAATATATATATTAGATAAAAAAAAAAAATAGTGTTCTTTAACTTTTTGGTTAAATTTTCTTCAAATCAAAATCATTTTAGTGCATAAAATATGCACATTAGACTTGCATTATTAAATAAAAAATGTCAAAAGGAGTCAATTTATAGACTTAGAAAACATTTGGAACCTAATCATAAAATTCAAAGGTCTGGAATGCAATTGAAAATGGGTATGAAAGATTGGGATTAAATTGAGGTATCATCCCCTTTCCTTTTATAAGAAAAATACAGGACTTTTTTGGTTTATAAAAGACAGCACAAGAGATTAGCAGTTACTCTTGGTTGGGACTTTTATGCGAACAAGAAATAATTTCAGAAAACAACTCAGAGAGATCAGAAGATTTGTGTTTGGTGTAGCTAAGAAGGGTTTTGAACGAAAAGAATAGTTAATTTGAGATTACAATTTAGATGGCCAATAAGAAGCTCAATATATAGCAATGGAGTTCAAGAAAAAATATCAAACCAAATACAAACGTGTGCGTTCAAGTTCAGGTGTTTAAGCAAGACGAACCGTGCCAGTCAAAAGAGGCTGCAGGAGCATGCATTAAGATTTCATGTTCCTCTTGATTAACTTCGACAACTCCGAGCTTCCTGTCTCTCTAAGATGGAGGTCCCATGCTTGACAGAGTACAATATAGCACTTAAAATTTTTTGAAAGAATTTCAAATGATAGTAGTAATAATAATAATATATATATATATATATATATATATATATATATAAAAAAAAGGACCGGCGCTGTATTGTTTCAGATTCAATAGTAATATCAGAAGAGTCGAAGGAGAAATACTAAGCACTAGTAAAAACTGAATAAATTTGATCCAACTCTACAAATATTCTGCTACGGTAACATTTTGAGCAATAAATTACTGGCCATTCCGCACACCAATCTTCCAATACATTTTCTTTTGCAAGTACTTAACCCATCATATGTTCTGCGACAATTCAGCTTTCCTTATATCAGATCAATGAATGACAGGCTTGAGTGGATGAGCTCTCAGACTAGACAAGTCAAGGTGCGCATCAAGCTCTTCATCAAGTTCCCCAACAACGCCTCTGAAACAAACAAGCAGAAAACTTACTGTGGGAAGTGGGAAGTAGAAAGTTGGGGAACTGAAATGGTATCAGCCTTTCCAATACAGCAACACTATGAAAAAAAACAGGAAAGAAAGAAAGAAATGGAAGATGGGATTTACATGTTGTCACCCCTTATTATGTACAAGCCCAACACTAGTTGTTGTACACCTTCCTGTAAAATCAATCGAGCAAATTATTGAAGTGGCACTTAAAGGAAACAAAGATGTTTGCTATCTTTCACTCTTCAAAGCATAAAAACTACTCAGCACTGTATTAAACCACAGAAGAGGAACCTAAATATTGTAATTCGAATAAAAATTAGTTAAAATTACTAAAACATTCCCTAAGAAAGTATGAAACTACACTGAACTTAGTCAGCTTAAACCAAGACTAATTCACATTATTTTAAGTTTCAGCAAATTCCTTTCTTCTTTCATCACTAGGATTCATATGGACAAAGGAATAAAATGAAATCTGAAACTAGGTAAGGATACAAACCTTGGTGGAGTAAACACGCTCGTGAGATTCATCAAGGATAATATTTGTGGCCTGGTCAAAGCCTTTTAAGACTCCCTAAATCAAAAGGAGCCTCTTTACAATTAACATATTATAGCAAAAGATCACATGCATGTATTAGAAACATATAATAACGCACCACTATATTCCGGCCATCATTTGTGATAATTGAAATTGTTTCTGCACAGGGAAAAAATGGTAATAGAGTAATAAGAACACAGAATTAAAGAAAATATGCCCCACATGCATAGACAAAGTGTGTGCCAATTAAGCAATGGCAAGTACATTCTGAAAACAACTGTTTCAAAAACCTTGCTATGAACCCAACTCAAGTCAAGGAATATGCCTCAAGGTCTTCATTAGGCATCAGGCATTGCTGTTCATAAGCCAAGCCACACCCTAAGTCGCTCTCTAAATTGTGAAACCTCTGCTTATGAGCTGACTCAAACTCTTATCATGGCTTTTGGCATATGCCTCAAGGCTTAAGAATAGTCTTCATTAGGCATCAGGTAGTGCTGTTCAAAAGCCATGCCACACCGTAAGTCGCTCTCTAAATTGTGAAACCTCTGCTTATGAGCTGACTCAAACTCTTATCATGGCTTTTGGCATATGCCTCAAGGCTTAAGAATAGTCTTCATTAGGCATCAGGCATTGCTGTTCAAAAGCCATGCCACGCCGTAAGGCGCTCTCTAAATTGTGAAACCTCTGCTTATGAGCTGACTCAAACTCTTATCATGGCTTTTGGCATATGCCTAAGGCTTAAGAATAGTCTTCATTAGGCATCAGGCATTGCTGTTCATAAGCCATGCCACACCGTAAGTCGCTCTCTAAATTGTGAAACCTCTGCTTATGAGCTGACTCAAACTCTTATCGTGGCTTTTGTTATTTTTCATCTTTGACCCAGGTCAGTTGAAGCTAGTATTCTTCTATAATGTTTCATATGCTGTTTGCTTCTATAATATAATCTGTCATTTTATTACATTTCTAACTGCTTTGTAAGTTTTTTAGCATAATTTGCGAGCATACAACAATACCAAATGTTTTACCTCAAATCAATTCTTATACTACACCTGAAATGTTTATTGGAGGAACACAATGCTTAAGAAATGTTAACATTTAAAAAATGTAATGTCTAACCCAGCTCTTACATTAGATCTGAACAACTAAACAAGCACATCAAAAAGGGAGTAAAACAACTTGCATCACACATTAGTCTAATATAAGGATCAAACCCAGAAGCAATAAAAAAAGGTTTCTTACGATCTACGAGAGACTCGAGTCCTGTTCCAATAGACATTTTTCAAGTCCAAAAACTGCTGACTCCCTCGCAAGACTGGTTGTGAAAACTTTATTTCTCTGTAACAAAAGCCCATTAGTTCCCAAAACTGTAACACGCAGATAAAAAAAGCTAAGCTAAAATCCAAACTCTAAAATCAAAACAAGTGAGAGCCGGGATAGTAAATTGCAACGCTACAACAGAATCACTGACGGGAAAACCCGAAAATAGAAACATTTAATATGAACCCAAAAATAATGTAAGTTTGAAAACCTAAAAAAAAATTGAAATCTAACGTAAAGGGATTTTTACCTGTTCAACTCGATTTGTAAGCTTCTTGCTGTTTGGATTTCAATAGAAAAGGGGCGCTTTTAACTAAACTACGAGGCGGAAGAAGCTTGAGAGACCCGGGAGAGATCCTCCACACCTTTGAGTTTCTAACACAGAAGAGGCAGAGAAAGAGGGTTTTGATGGTTTAAGAGGATTTGAAAGATCTGGGCTGGATTTAGCACACAAAGACTGAGGCTTCACTTTTATTGATATGGCCTGTCTTGTGCCTAGAATTGGGCCTAATCTAACCTTTCTTCCTTCTTCTCCCCTTGTTTTCGGCTGCAAGATATCATATGCATTTTGTTTTGTTTTTGGCTTTAAAAGATTGTCTAGCACTATTCAATTTCAAGAGTTAAATTATTATTTTAGTTTGGAATTATTTTGATTTGAATTTAAAATAAATTTCAATTTCTAAAAAATAAAGAAAAACAAATTAGAGGGGAGACCCTGTGTTTTACTATAGTAATTCTCATTAAAATTGATATTAAAAACAATATTATAAATAAATAAAAAATCATTGTTATTCTTTATCGTCTTAATTTTTATTTTGTAATCCAAGGTTCAATCAATTTTTACTTCTTAACATTCAATAATCGGGAAGATAGCACTGTGAACATCTTGAGGAATTAATACACTAAAAGAAAGAATGAATGCACCAGCAGAATCGAGGCAAGGAGATTTCCTTGATCAAGTCATAGTTGACATGGATAAAGAGAAGTTCCTGATAGAGGATTTTACTGTCAATCTGATCTCTGGAATCTTATTTGCTAGCTTTGAGTCGATTTCAGCAGCACTAACAGTACTAGCCCTGAAGTTAATCGGAGATCATCCTTCAGTGTTAGAGGAGTTGACAGTAAGTCTAGGAAACTCATATTAACAACCCTACTGATTAACTTCATAAATTTAACTTAACATTTCTGATTAACTCTGTCAGGTTGAGCATGCAGCAATTCTGAATACGAGAGAAAATCTGGATTCTCCACTAACATGGATTGAGTATAACTCGATGACTTTTAACTTCAGGTCTGTTCTCTAATCTCATAATTTTTACTGTTATCTTAAGTGAATTTGATTTATTACAATAATCTTATGAAACTTGATTAATTGGTTGTGAAATTATAGGTTATCAATGAAGCACTTTGGTTCGGAAACATCGCGCCCGGGTTTGCAACGAAGATCATCGCAAGATATAGAGGTGAAAGGTAATATTATTCATACAACTTTTACACTTCAGGTCTGTTCTCTAATCCCACTACATTCAAGGATCCACTTGAGTTCAACCCCAGGAGATGGAAGGTGTGTAATTCCACAATGAAATAAATTTGAATACTGGAGGAAAATTATTATTCATACAATGTACATCTGTTAATGTTTAATGAAATGTAGGAATTTGATTCATTTTTTGTTTCTAAAGGTAGGAGAAAATGTGCAGGATCAGAACTCACTAAATTGTTAATGGCAAGTATCTTCCTTCAAAAATTAGTCACCAAATTAATACAAGTAATTAAGTCTTAGTTATATGTGCTCATGTTCAGATTTGCTGCATGTAGATTGCTGATAGTTTTCTGGGTTTTGATACGTGGAATATAATCAAGCGATGAAACATCGGTAGAAATCGTAGACGGCATCCGTATATTCTCACCAGAGGGCAATTAATCATAGACATGTGTTATATTTTTATTCAATGTTGTGATTGACTATATATTCAAATATCAAGCTTTGGATGAACTCTTTACCTTGTTTTAATTAATTGAAGCAATAAAGAAACTGGGATTACAGTGTAGATCATACTAATTTTATTGGAATATTTTTCAAATATTCGGAAAAGTTATGATTTGAATAATTAATGAAAAAATAGGTTGGTAATATGTTATTAAGAAATTTAAATTAAACATAAAAGTTAGAAATAATATTTATAAACCGTCACAAATTTATTTATGTAATTATCAAAAACTTATTTTGTATGATAATAATTTTTTAATTATTAGAATTAAGAATTGTGGTATTTTTATTGTGTTATTAACATTGTTAAAATTATGTTAGCCATTAACTTAGATTTATTTATTTATTTTTGTTATGAATGGATGATTCCAAGTTTAAAATTTGTTACTTGAATCCTCACTTGTATTGTATGCTCCTGCATTAAGTCTACTGTCAATATTTTTGAATCATTTCTCTCACGATCATTGATGCAACGACATCATTTCAGGTTTTCAGCCTTGTTTCTCATACTGCAAGAAAATTCAAGCTAGTCCAATGCTCGAATGCTAGAGCTAAACTAGAAAATTAACGTAAAGATGATAAAAATATTACAAGGATGGTAGTTAGAAATTGGTAAGTACAAGGATCCTGGTAATAAAAAGATATAATTTATGTGCAAAATAGTTAAGATTGTTAATTCAAGTCGTTTCCACATGTTTTTTAAATAGTATAATTGAATTCAATTATGTTGTTTAGTGTTTTATTTCAAACATAATAATTATAATAAATTATCGATTGAATTCAAATCACATGTGAGATTAAATTAAATTTTACATGTGATTTTATTTCAAAGCAGGTTGTAAGGAAACCACGAGTCTTTTTTTACTTTCAAACTAGATCTATTATTTATATTCAATTAAAGACAAGCAATTTATATCAAAATTTAAGAGATTCGTACAAAAATCACATGTGAAATATCTATTTTTTACATACTCCTTAGTTAGATACTTCTCCTGTTAAGCCGCAACAACTCTCACTAGTAAGACGTCTGTAAAGTTCGATACTGAGACTGGATGGAAAGTTGTGCTAAAATCACTGCATTCCCACTATTAGATGAAAAAACTTTTCATGTCATCACATATCTTCAGAAGGCAACTCAAATGCTACATGAAGTGCTAGCCGTCGTTTCATTCCCCAAGACGATTGTCCTACTCGTAAAAAGAAGACACCTAGAATTAAGGGTTCCAACAGCTCTAGGAGTGATGTATAAAGATCTTATGGGAAAAATAAAAATGGTTTCTCTTGCGGCAGGCAAAGACTTTTCAAAATCTTCGTGTATAATATCTAAAAAGTTAAAGAGCTGCTAATTGATTGACATTTATTGATATTTGTTTGTTTGTTTAAAATTACTTTTCAAAGGGTTGGTCATGATAAGGTTAAGACTCATCATCTCTTGGCTCAGCAAGGGTACGTGCTGAGTTGAGATACTTGTAGGTCTAGCGAGTTGTCAGGTCCAACACTAACACTTCGATACCAAAACTAAACTGAAAAATTAACATAAAGATGGTAAAAATATTACAAGGATAGCTATTAAAAAATGGTAAATATAAGAATTCTTGTAATCAAAAGTTAAGATTGTTAATTCAAGTCATTTTCACATGTATTCCAAATAGTATTATTAAATTCAACTGTATGGTTTAGTATTTTATTCCAAACATAAAAACTATAGTAAGTCATCAATTAAATTCAAATTATATATAAAATTTAATTTAATTTTACATGTGATTTTATTTCAAATAGTTTGTAAAAAGATCTGGAGGCCAGTTTTCTACTATCAAACTTGATCCATTACTTATATCCCATCAAAGACAAGCAATTTATATCAAAATTAAAGAGATTCATAAGAAAATTAAGTTTCTTTTTTAATTAGTTATCTTTATTGTACCAATTTTCAACATGCATGGAATTACTTTTTAACATGAGTCATTCACATTTTCTCTTGAATTTTAAACACAAGAGAAGAAGTAAATACATAAAATAACAAATATGTTTTTAAAATAAATTTACATGCATTTAAAATACAGTGTGTGTGTGTGTGTCTATATATATATATATATATATATATATATATATATATATATATAAAGAAACATGTTTCTTCTAATTTACTGCGTCGTTCTTTTCACCTTCACTACGAATTAAAGCCCAACCCCACAAATTATTCTCCTCTTTCTTGAATCTGCTATTGTGTGGTTGTTCGGCCCTTCAAATGACAACAACAACAACGTTAAAAATTCAATGCCCACCACCGCCTGATCAATCCGCCAGCACCTTTTTGTCTTTCTTCTCGTATTGTCATCAATTACAACCTTTCGGCCTTTCCCTCGATCGAATTTTTCAATCACTAATATCCCATTCGATCATTTCATCATATCGAGCAAGTTCGTTTACTTTTGATTCAATGAACGAAGGCAGTATCGCAGAGACTTAGTGGATGCTCTTTGAACAATTATTATATTCCTAAATGCTTCTTCCCCATTCCATTATAAAGGAATGGAACAAGTGCCAAGCACAAAACAATTGACTAGCTAGGGTTATTTTAGTTTTTTATTAAGCATTTCTTAAAAACAATTATTTTAGCACCTTAAAGTTGATGTGAATCCTATTATTCTTCTTTTAATACATGATTAGAACGGACTAATCATATTAATCTGTCAGAATTAATTGTTGATTGCCCGGCAACGACAAGAACATTACGGGACGCGGCGAGGGAAGTTCCTCCCATGCATCCGCCTTTCTGTCTGCCGTTTTTATTCGAATGCCGTCCGTCATGGTGAAATTATTTCTCATATACCAGGGAAACTAGTGAAAGCTGATGCCCTGGTAATTATAGCAGGTACAGTGTCCAGTCAGGACACTGCCCACGTGGGCAGCTGTGATATTCCTGTAATGAAGAGGACCCTAGTCCTAGAATTCATTGATTTCCTCACCAACCTCCACTATATAATATTTTGGTTCAGGAGAAGATATACTTTTTTATATACTCCAGATGCAAGTGGAATCAAAGCCAAATTATTATTATTATTAGTAGCATTTTATATGTGTACAGCTCTGGTAGGTAGAAATTAAAGACCTGGGAGGCTAAGAAAATGCCTCCAGCGAACCTTGGATCCTACCCCCCGAGTCTTGCCATGGAAGAAACGCAGCCAAAAACGTTGATCGAGACGATACCATCCAGCACAAAATGCAAGATTTTGACCCTGTAACTGTCTTAGATCTACAGTGCCTAGACCTGGATAAGCTAGGAGAGGTTTGCAAAGACTGGGGCCTGTTTCGTTCGGTCGACCATGATGTTCCTGTAACCCTTTTGAACCAACTTCAAGACCTTGCCAGGAAGCTTCTCTCCCTTTCTTTTGAATCTAAACAAGCCCTGTTCACTAGCCCAAATTTCCTGCTTCTCAATCAACTTTCTCATCGGTTTCATGCTGGAGATCAAATGCTTGATACTTTCAGGTACATTTTCATTTCCATCTTGTCCCTTTTTTTAATTTGCCGATCATTGCCAACTTATTGATTCTTGAGATTTGTACTTGGATGTATGATTTGTTCAGATCACTAATTGAAAATTATGATTCTCTAGGTTTGAGAAAATATGTATGTTGTTAGATTTTGAAAAAAAAAAAACCAAAATAATTTCCGGCCATTATAACTACTTTTGATACTGGTTATAAAACTCGAGATTGACAAGTCGATTTAATACTTAATCTATCCAGAATCTGAATCAGCCTGATTTATATAAAAATTAAAAAATATTTAATTTAATCTAAACAAGTTAAAAATCTAAGTCAATCTTTGTCAAAACAACTTTATTTTAATGTTATTTTTCAATTAAAAAATTTGTCAGTTTAAATTAATCATTCTAATCCAGACCTGAGTTTAGTTCCGAGCAGAATTATATAACTATGCTTGTGATAGAGGTTAAAGTTTTAATTAATGGTAATTAAAAACTTGAATGCGAGGTTTTCAAAATCAAAAACTTTTGAAGGAAACACTTTTATGGAACAATGGCATGAATAATGTTAAAGATATGAAAGTGTTGTACTAACTAATTTGCGAGCTTAGCAAGTTTTTTTTTTTTTTTTTGATTATCGTGGGGTGTCCGGGCCAGCTTGCGCGCACCACGACTATTCTTCACGGCCCACTGAACATCCTGCAAGCCCAATGAGCAGGTAAGACACCGCGGGGGTGACAGGCGTGCACATAGAGAATCGAACTCGGGACGGGGGCGGAACAAGTCACACGGTTGACCACTGAGCTAGACCCTCAAGTGCCGAGCTTAGCAAGTTAGTGAATTAACGGATCTCGTTTATCCCAAAAAAAAAAAAGGTTAATATAATGCCAGTAAGAAATCTCGTGAAAGCATATAGTGTTATGCCGTTTTTATTTTTATGTTTTAAAAATATTTTGAAAAAATTTAAAATATTTTGATGAATTGATATCAAAAAAATAATTTTAAAAAATAAAAAAATATATTATTTTAATATTTTTCTAAATAAAAATTATTTTGAAAAACAACCGAAACCACATAATTTGCCGGGATAGGGTTTCATTTCAGACTTGGTAACAAAAATTATATAGAATTATTTGTCCTTCAATCATATGACTTCAGTCCTAATAATTTTGATTTTAATGATAATGGTAAAAGACCGTTCACACATTGGTACCATTTTCTCCTCGCTTTCGGTGGTGCTTCGTGAATATAATAAAATACCATAGATCAGAGCAGTTGTAGACAGATTCCTCATATATTTTTTGCACTTTTACATGACAAATTATTACATAATTGGTGTGTGAGTATTTTTATTTTTCTATTTGAGCGTTCTTATTTTTGTTTTGTTTTTTACTTTTTTTAATTCGAGTGTTTAATTTTTATATTTTTATCAATTGAACACCAGTGATTTTTAAAAAATATATTTCACATCACTATAGAGACCACATTTAATCAAATCCAATAAAATTAAAACAACATAAAGTAAATAACATTTAATCTAATTAAAATTTATTTTTAAAAATAACTTATTTTTAAAAAATCTAATTTATAAAAAAATTAATATCCAACAAATAAGTGCTAATAAACAAGTGCTAATAGTACAAACAAACAAGTGGTGTTTCTTGAAATCTTGATTTTGACATCCAAGGGATCTTAGTGTATTTTCAAGGGATTTACTAAATAAAAAGCCAAGAATAAAAAATATATTAATTTGACTCTTCAATACTTGTTTTACACGTTGAAAGGAAAATAATAAATAAAATATAATTTTTCTAACAAAAATATTATTAAAACATATTTGCAACAATATTAAAGCCTTACAAAACAATTCATTCCATTAATATTTTTTTCACTTGTTTTTATCCTTTAAATTTTTTTAAATCTATGTTTTTTTCGGTTTGTTTCCAATGAGATTATTATAGTCATATGACCCGTGTTATGGGTTTAGCGAGTTTACCCAGGTTAATTCAGATTATTTTTTATTTTTTTAATGAAATTCTTTTTAATTTTATTATTTAATTCTAAATTGATTGAAAATCAATTGAATTATTTTTAAATTCATTAAATTAACTAGGTTATATTAAATTATTTAAATAATTATGGATAAAATATATTAAAATACAATTATCTTTTTTAAATAACTTTTCACTGTTGAAGTTCACGTGAATGAGTTCATATTAATAAAACAAACTATGCTTATACTATTAAAAAAAATCATATTATCAATTTGATACTCTCAGAAGGCCATAACTTGAGGATGATGGTATTGCCGGCTAGCACGTCAGTTGTGAGAGTCCCAGGAACACGTGTCGCAAACATACAAGGTGGACCCTCCTTGACGCAGTCAATAAATCTCATTTTGCTTATAATTTCCTTTTATCTTGCAGCTCTGCTTATCCTTTTGGTTTGAAGGCCAAAGAAATCAAGCATGTCTGAAATACTGAACCTTAAATCCTACCCTCCCGTGTTTCGCCAACAGTACATCGGAATCCAACAAAACTCCGGCCTTGACGATGCCACCAAACAGATTCAAGAAGTTGTTAACGATGATGCCATTCCGGTATTAGACTTTCAGTGCCTAGACCTGGGCAAGCTTCAAGAGGCTTGCGAGGATTGGGGATTGTTTCGTTTGGTCAATCATGGGATTCCTCTAACCCTTATGAGCCAGCTTAGAGACCATTCCAGAAACCTTTTTTCTCTTACTTTTGAATCAAAACAAGAACTGTTCACTAACCCTATGTCGTATTTTTGGGGCACAACTGCCCTGACTCCAACCGGGGCAGCTCTCTCAATAGGACCACAAAACATCAACTGGGTTGAAGGTCTCAATATCCCGCTGAGTCAACTCTCTCAGTTTCAAAAAGAAAATGAAACGCTTGGTTCGTTCAGGTACAGTTTTCCAGCATTTTCTTTGTCATGTTTTCGTGGATTTTATGTGAACTTCAGAGATTTGTACAGTTCTTTTAGTCGGCAAGAATGACATAGAAGGGACATCTGCTGATTGGATTGTCTAGATCTTTTGTGAAACAGAAAAGATAGGAATACGGTCAGCATCAATAACTTTTTCATTATTAACGATTGAACTGTTTGATTAAAGTGATGGAAGCAACAATAATATTCATGGAGGATTTTATTTCTTATAATTATTAAACCACTGAATATCTATTTCCATCATGTGTTTCTTCTGCCTACATTCAACAGCAACGTGGTACCGTGAATTCATGGCACCTTTTAGCAGAGTAAAATCCTGTGAATCATAAGGTGCCATGAGAGGCGCAGCGGCCACTGAATCATGGCACATTCGTAAGAGAGTAAAATTCAATAAATCCCCACTGTTTTTGGATTTTAGCCTAACATCAATAGTTGAGACTTGAGACAAGGAGCCACTTGTGCAGTCTCTGGCTGAGATTGGCTTTGCACATTTGGGAACTGATGAGATTGGCATGTGACTCAGAAGAATTCTGGAGGAAAATAAAAAATAGTGATCGGCAATGATTTCTACATGGCCCATGCTTTTAGCTTCCAGATTTTTTTCTTTTTTAATTTAATATTTTTTTTTTCAAACCAGTCTAAAGATATGATTTTTTTCCTTTCCATGATTTACCATCGCTTCCATGAAAATTATTTTAGTTTTTTTAATTATATTACGTAAATATAAATATTTTCCTTTGATAAAAAAAACATAAATGTCTTGCCGCCTACATTTTATAGTAAAAGAAAATGAAGAAATCATTATCTCATTCCACTATACCGCTCGCCGAAAGATTTTCCCACTAATGCATTGACGTATCGATGTCTCAATGGCAGATTAGCCTGTCATATGCTACGAATGAATTTATATTTTTTAAGGCTAGTTAATTACTAATTGTATTTATATATAGTTCTGTACAATAAAATTCCTTTCTTATTTATGGTTATTACTCATGGTCTAGAATCGAATAACACAATCTAATGCTGGATTTATATTCCTTTACACATACTAAGGCAGCTCACTGCTAGCTAGCTGTGTACTGATTGATGTCAAGTCCCAGCAAAAATGGAAAAATGTCCCATTGGCAGCTCTTGTAGAGTAGAAAGAACGAACAAGCATACATGATCATGTGGTTAATTAAAGCCAAATTATGCTATTCTCCACGTGATTTCTTGTTTACTGTGGATCCCAAAGATACCATTTGTTTCTCTTCGCTGTTCTTTCATCACATGTCTCTTCTTGCTCATGTAGTTGAAGAAGAACACCGTCTAATTATAAGAAAGAAATTCTCATTTTGGTTTGCTTTTAATTACTTTTTTTAAATTCTGGCAGCTGTTCAAGTGAGAATCATAACCTTGGTGGAATCTGCATATGCTTTATTCTCCTTAGTTTGTTTTTTCTTTTGATGTTAACACCATATTGTTGTTTTCTACGCTTCACTAGAGTTTTGTTGGAAGAGTATGGAGGGCACCTAGCTAGACTTGCAACAACGATGTTCGGAGCAATGGCCAAAAACCTCCATCTTGATCCTGAACTTTCAAAAACTTACATTTCAGAATCAACCGGATTCGTACGTGTTTACCGATACCCTCAATGCTCTATGGAAAATGAGGCCTGGGGCATAAATGTGCACACAGACAGCTCAGTTCTGTCAATATTGAACCAAGACCAAGTGGGTGGACTACAGGTTCTCAAAGATGATAACTGGCTACAAGTAAAACCCATTCCTGACACACTGGTTTTCAACCTTGGAGATATGATGCAGGTCCGTATAACTTAAAATATTGAGCTCGATAACCTTTTATACATGTTAATTACTTCTTCTTTTTTTACTAATGTTGTTAGATTATTAATGTTCCTAACGAATACTTCAAATCTGTTAATCAGGCCATAAGCGACGACAAATACAAGAGTGTGAAACATAGAGTGAAGGTGAACAAAGAAAAGGAGAGATTCTCCATCTGCTACTTTGTCTTCCCCGCTGAAGGCAGTGTCATACAGAGCTCAAAGTACAGGCCTTTCACATACAGTGATTTCCAAGCACAAGTGCAACAAGACGTAAAGACACTAGGATTTAAAGTTGGGCTTGAGAGGTTCAAGGTTGCTGGTTGATTATTATTATTTTTTCTCGCAAGTCTCCTCCTCTAATTTATTTAGACAAACAAATGTTGAAGATGACATATCAATTATTGCTATCTGTTCCGCTTAGTGGAAAACTGTGTGAAACTACATCGAAGGAGAACTGGATTTCGATTGTGATGGCATTGGTACGTACGGCGGGACAAAATAGGCTGGCAAGCTGAGATATCAATCTTTTCATGTGGTTTGACACACGGTGGGCCCGTTCTTCTGTATTAAAAATAAATAAATAAATATAAGCCCATCTCTTGAAATCATGCATCTGAGATCATTTGGGCAAACCCAATTATTTATACTCTTCCAGTCCCAGATTGTTACTTCTCTTCGGAGCTGAGATCTTCCATCTACCATTTTGTTAGCTATTTGAGATCCCAAATTAACAGTGGATTACAAAACCCTAGTTTAGAAACCACTCTGTCTCACCTCGAGTGGTTTGTCGGAGCTTCTGTGTTTTTCCCCTTCATTTCTTTAATTCAATCTTTGTTCTTCCATTGCATGAGTTCCTGTCTCCTCGTTGCTTGTTATAGTTATGGAATTTTTATATGCAGTACTTATTATTCCTATCTCAGGACTTAGATGACCGCTGTTGGAGATCATGATATTGATATATTCTATAGCCTTTTCTTACTTTCTGAAATAGCTAGGAGGGTGATATGATATTCCATGAACCCTGGTAGAGCTATATATTAAGTTGCCTTTTATGGATTAGATGCTCTACTCGATTGGAAAAAAAAAGATGTCATTTTAGGCTTTTGTGGATGGATTCGATCGATGGAGCTACTCACAATCGATAATGCGGTGCATCAATTTTGTAGATTTTGTATGTTTCGCCTTTTGTACCATTATATCTTTTGATGATATTTTAAAAAGTTCAACTAGCTCAAGCAGTGGCGGGGACAGGGAGAGCTGACAGGGATCGGGGTTCCTATAAAGAAATTTTTCCCAGCCTCCTTGTATAAAATAATTAAAATTTTAACTATTTATTTTCTATTTCTTTTCTTTTTTTTTCAAGGAAAACCTACTTCTTCTCTTTTTCCCAGCCCCTCCCTGTGTATCTAGAGCTAATGTTGATTTTTTTCAAGGAAACCTGCTTTCTTTTAATTTGGCCCTCCTTGATTTTTTTTTCTTGCTCCATCCCTGAGCTCAAGGAAATTTTTATGACTTAGATAATTTATTAATCTCTTAATTTTAATAATATGATTAATTTTCATTAACCATGATGATTGATATCGAGTATTTATAAAAGATTTTTTTTGATGGATTTTGAGACTCTTCGATGTTAAAAAAAATATCTTTCTAGAAGAAAAAAAATGATATTTAAAAAAAAAACTTTGAAAATATATATGCAGTCAATAAATTTTGAATTCTTTTATTAAAGGATTCATAAGGTATTTATAAACCACAAGTCTTGTTCTTTTGTGTAAAAAAGAAGTTGAAGTGTCATCTTACTCTGATAGCATTAGCAAGAGAAAATATTCCCGACATATGCATTAAAAAAGAAAAAAATATTTATTATACATCATTAATAAGAAATAAATATTCATTACACATTATTGTCCTAACATCCATCTCTCACAAGGAGAGAGTTCTCCCCACAAGAGAAGCTTTTCTTCTATTACTAAGGAGAAAAAGGTTGCCTTGGCCCTCGAGAATGATTCCCTTAGCACTCTAGGTGTAAAAGATATAGAGTTTGTCATTGGTTAGCAAGTAAGAGAGTAAACAACTTAAATGCCTATTTAGAAACGTGGTTACGGTTGCTTTTCAAAGTGTTTTTCACTCGAAAATGTATCAAAATAATGTTTTTTTATCTTTTAAAAATTATTTTTTACATAAACGCATCAAAATGATCTAAAAACACCAAAAATAATTAATTTGAAGCAATAAAAATAAAAATTTTAAATTTTTTAAAAAGTATTTTTGAAACATTAAAACAAGCAAAGCTAGCCTTAAGCTTTTCCCAAGTTTATTTTGAAATTACAATTTTTTTGTTTACATCCATGTATTAAAGTATGCATTTCAACTTCAAGATTTATAAGAGACCAATTAGATTTATTTAGACCAATTACACCCTAATAAATAAATAATATTATCCATTTTTAATAAGTTTTTTAGACTGCTTACAGACAATGTCTCTGGAGCCTGCTATTTTCTAGTCGCTGACATCAATAATGACAATAACATGTGTTGATTTTTTTTATCTTTACCAACAGATCACGTGAGCCATGAAAGGAACCATGGAGAAAAAGCCTGTTCATGTCAAGAACTTATAGCTCCACTTCCCGGGCACGTGCCCAGGGAACGTTAAAAGGAATGCACCGCAGGAGGGGTTTTTTCTGGTACCAGAAGAATTGTAATTGATGCATATAACAAACTGCCCTCAATTGATCCAACGGTTAATCTAGGAGTAAGGCTTGATGCAGATGCCAGGATCTCTGATGTAGTGCCTGTTGATTACGGTCTACTAACAGTAACTACGATGATTGCTACACTTGAGGATTTCAATCAGACGGTATATGCAGGGATTGCATGTTTAAGAATACTGGGTAGTCTAACCCCTAGGGATGTAAATCATCTTTTCTAAATCCTGCTAAAGTTTTATAAACTTTAATGCCATTAAATATTTATATGTTCATTAATTTTAAAATTTATTAAATTAATTAAAATATATAAAAGTTACTCCAAATACCTATATTAAACTAAAAAAATATATTTGATAGTTTATATCTAATATATAATTGATCATTTCTATTGTCGGCTGTTAATTATTGTTTGTATTTTTTGAGCTTTGGAGTTTTAATAAATTTTAATTTTTTAAAATTATTTTATTTTTAATTTTAGATTGTTTTAATATGTTGATATTAAAAATAAATTTTTGAAAAATATATTATTTTATATATTTTTAAACAAAAAACTAAGAATGTGTAGCATGGTACCCATCCTCAATGTAATAATTTATTATTCTGAATGAAATCCGTAGCTTGGAATCAAACAGTGGACCTTCTCGAAAAATAATAATTAGACAGGGGAGAATGCGAAGCTACATTAGAGCGGGGCGAGGGGCACGCCCCCTCCAAAGTCTATTTTAGTCCTTGTAGCTATATTTATTTTAAATAGGCCCTTACAGAATCATCACCTGGCCCAATTCAAAATATGCATGAAATAAGAGTTTCAAAGAGTAAAAGTGAGTTCTTCTAGCAATAAGAAAATATTCCTTCCTCGCGTGATCTTCATTTGATTTTATTTAGTTTCTCATTTAATGTGAATTAAAGTAATTAAAGGAGAAAAAAAATACAATGAAACATTTAATTTTTATTATTTAGACAATAATGTGCAGAAAATTGAAATCATTCAATATATATATTATTTAATTGTTTGTTTTTGTAGCTCTCTAATTCCATCAATCTTATGGTTAATTGTCGTTTTCAAACAAGAAATCAAAGCACTCGGTTAGTGTCTGTCTTAAGCAATGCATAATCAAACCCAAAATCACCATTCCTTATTATTATATGTAACACACAAGGTAGGTGAATTCACTATATCTCCATATAAATATCATTCTTCACTGTAACAGTGTAATTATTATTTTTTCCTATTAGAAAAAAAAATTAATGAGATAAGTATTGAGAGTGATACTGATACGATCCAAAAGAAATTAAATAAAAAATTTAGATTTATACTATGTTTATTATCTTATTTTACTCCATCGAACATAATTCCTAATCCAATCGTTGAATCGAGAAAATTATTTATCAATAGTTTTTCAACATATCTTTTTATATTGGGTTAAAGTTTCTAGTCAATCTAAATTTAGAAAAGTCTTGTGATATAGATCAGCAGATGCAATACAAATTTTGTTATTTGTTGTCTTTTGACACGCGAATTTTTTATTCAGAGATGATTCTGTTTATACTAATGTAAGGATATTCAATATCTAATTCTGAGAGTTTTTTTATTCTAAAATGGATTTTAATGGAAGCAATAAAAGTTTCCTTATGTGGTATGAATTATTTAATAAAAACCTAGCTACAAAAGAAAAGCTTATGGGCAGAAATAAAAGGAAATTTGCCTCTTTAATATTTATCCATATTAAAACGATATCGTTTTGATAAAACAAAAGATCTGGTTGCATCCCGTTGATTTTTTTTTAATGGAAGCAATAAAAGACTCGTTTGCAACCCGTTGACGTTTTTTTTACTAAAACGACGTTGTTTTCATAGAATAAAAAAAAAGAATTGACCCGGTGAAACCCCGGAACCCTGGCCTTGAACCGGCCCGGCCACCAGACATGTCTAAAAACCATGCATAAAAAGATTATTATGGGTGGATTCTTAAGGGAAACAAATTAGCAATTAAATTCAAAAGTTTTCATCTTGGAGAGGATATTAATGGCGATAACATTTTTCTATCTCTACTAGGATGTGATTTAGGCTACAAGAAGAAATTCAAGCAGAAACGATTATGTTGGGGATGGTTTAAATTATTTGTATTAATCTGAATATTTATTTGGGGCTTTATTATTGTTTTATTTTAATTATTTTGAGATTTTAATTTTAGTTTAGGGTTTTGTTATAGTTTGGGTTTATAACAGCTCAAAATCAATATTTAGGACTTAATTTTGACCGTAGTCATGTGTTAGCTGAATTTTAGTTTAAGATTTTTGGTTTGTAGCCTAAAAAATATCTATCTCGGTTATTAGATGGAGGAATATATATTGATTTCTTTGTTGTGAAATTGAGGAGCCATGGATTATTGAATAAAATTGATGTTTTACTTGGAGCAACACATTTTTCTCCTTGTTTAAACAACGAACAATCAAACTTATCAAAGTTGGTGTCTCAGTTCAAGATAATTATCGTGTCAAAATCTTCTATCAAATCTAATTTTTGGCTTTCTAGTATTGTGTCAATCTTATTTTTGAGTGTCTATTAGTCATTATAAAGTTGATTAGAGATATTTTGGTCTTGTTACATTTTAGATTAACTTACCCTTAAAAGCACAAAACTTTCAAGTTGGCGTTTAAGGGGTTTTTGATATATTGAACATGGTTTTTTAGTTATTACAAAGTTGAGTGTGTGGCTAGCGCATGAAACAAAAGTATCAATGAGTGGAAGACGCTCACGCCTTTCTAGCAGCGCATGAGGCATCAACCCATGACCAAAAGCTATCATTTGTGGCGGCAATGAAAGTTTTTTTTCCTCAATTTCATCTCTCCTCATTTGGTTTCATTTAATTTTCATATCAATTTTAATCCTTGCTTTTTTATTGTTGTTTGGTTTTTTATCTTTTTTGACAATTGAATTTTATTCTTAATTTCATCCCTCAATATTTAATTTCATTCCTTAATATTTAATTTCAAGTTCTTTTTATATAAACTTTGGTTCTTATTCTTTTATTATTATTATTTCTTTTGTTTTAGATATTTTTTTTTATTTTATCCATCAATATTTTGTTGGATGAAAATATCGCTTTGCTATTTTGTAGGGCTTGTCTTCTATAGGTTTAGTCATAGGCTCATGACAAGGTCACGAATTTTAAAAGTTAACATGAGTGGATTTTTTTTTAGTTTTTTTTTTAAAAAAAAAAACTCAAACTCTTCCTTCAACATTTGGTTTATTAAAAATTAGTCTTCATACTTTTTTTTTTATTTTTTTCTATCGAGTTATCTTAATTTAGTGTCCATGGTCATAGGGTTAACAAGTTAACTCGGGTTGACATGAATCTTTTTTTTTTCAATGCTTTTTTTTTAAAAAAATCAATTTTATCCTATAAATTAGGTTGTTTAATAATTGAGCTTTATGATTTTATTCACATTGTTTTTAACAGGATTACCCTAATATAACGACTAAGTCATAGATTTTGCATTTTAATTTGAGAAGGCTCAGGTTTGTTTTTTTTTAACCTTTTTTTATAGTTTTTTTCATCGGTTCAAGATTGACCATTGAATTTTTTCCATTTCGCTTTATATGGGGTTATCACGTTATCATTTAATTTTTGTTTTGTTATTAAATAGGATCCTTCAAGATTTGATTTTAAAAAAAATAATTTTTTTTTTTCAATTTTATCTTTCAGCATTTGATTGATTGAGAATTGATCTTTATGTTTTTTTTTTCTCACTTTCCTTTTCAAAAGGTTATTTTAATCTAATGCTCATGATCGCAAAGTTAATACATTAATCCGTTTTGACTGAATTTTTTTTCATTGCTTTTTAAATTATTATTTTTTCAATCTCTCCTTTTAGCATTGATTGTTTGATAAATGAACTTCACAGTTTTATTCAGCTTGCATTTAACGATGTCATCCGGTATCACAACCCAGTTGCACATTTGACATACTAATCTGGAAGGGCTCTGGTCAGATTTTTTTTAATCTTTTTTACATTGTTAATTTTTTTGTGCCGGTATATTTATTGTCGTTGTGTTTTTTTATTCATATCATTTAAATCAATTGAGTTTATTAAACTTAGTTGAGTCAATAACTCGAGTCTCAAATTTGTTTAGGTGTTATTTGGTAATATGACTCAAACTGCGTTTCATAAAAATTGAATTTTTTACTTAATTTTTTTATATTTTTGAATCGTTTTAATATATTGTTATTAAAAAGTAATTTTTTTAAAATAATAAAAAATATATATTATTTTGATATATTTTTAAATATAAATTATTTTAAAAAACAATTATTAAAACACCTCCAAACACCCTTTATCCTTGTTTAGGACCATTAACGTGGTCTTAGCGTCTTTTTTTCTACTTTGAGAATTTTCTGTGTGAAGTCGTGGTTTAGCGCGGACCATTCTTAGTTATCTAAGAGTTTGTTTGTTTTTGTGTTTTAAAAGTGTTTTTGAAAAAATTTAAATTTTTTTATTTTTTATTTACTTTAAATTAATATATTTTTAGTATTTTTAAATTATTTTGATGTTCTGATGTGAAAGATTCTATCATTCCACTTTATTATTTAAGATTATTGCTGAGTGAAGGTGATCTCAATGGCAACGAAGCGAGTGGAAGCCACAAACGTTTGTATAAAGCTCAGACTTGTGCAATTGGGTTTTTATTGTGATAAAAAATGATATGAAACCGCTGTTGATGAGGCACCACAGGTATCCAAAAAGAGGAGTCGAAGCAAACAGAATGGTGCTATTGTGTGTGTGCACGAAGGAAAGCAAAGAGCATTTTACTTTCAGAGGATTGATTCTTTGCTCGGAAGGAAAATATCTGTTCTTAATATATGATAGCCAGTATTCTTCTCTTTTCTATCGAAGATGGGTGTAGGATCTCAATCTTTGAGGCGCCTCCAGGATTTTACAATACAGACAACACACCAAGTGGAGATGACCTCACCCACTTTCTGTCTATCTTAAATAACATAAAGCATTGGAAAAAAGACAGCACAATGGTTCCACACCCTTTTGGCCCCATTTCTAACTGGCCTCCTCTCCAATCTTCATCTACAGAGAGGGGAACTAGTGCATGTCAAGCATTTTTCTCTACTTTTTTGCTTTGTAATATTTTCTCATTGCTTCTTTCCACTTTTTATGGAAAGTGTTCGCAGTCAATATCTAGAGTTTCACTTGAATACGAGTGGATCCAAGAACACCCCTTGATTTGTGGGCAAAAAAAAAAAAAAAAAACTTGCTTGCAGATGAACCAATTGGCCCAGATAGAATTAAAGAACTCTGTTCAAAAGTCCAAATCAACACCTTCAACAATCCATTATTTAACTAAGTGAACCCGTCTCAGCTACCTTCACATGCACACGACGAAACACAATCCTCCCAAGTCCTATCTCCTACTCTCTTTTTTATTATTATTTTAATCACTCTTTGCTTCCATTATAGCTTTTCAGTGCTCCTTCCTTCAACTTTTCTCTCACCCTTCCTCCCTCTAAAAATGTCCCTTGCTTGTTTCCAGTCCTCTTGCAATCTATTAGCATCATGTTTTGCAGTTTTTTTCTTGGTTTTGCTTCAAACCAAGATTGCAACTTCAGCTTTGATAATGAGCATGAGAAACCACCATAACAACTACCACCATAGAAGGCCAATGCTGCACACTAATCAAAGTACCTGTGCATTGTTTGTTGGCTCTTGGGTTCGTGATGAATCATACCCATTGTACCAATCTTCTAATTGCCCAACCATTATTGACGCTGAATTCAATTGCCAAATGTATGGTAGGCCTGACTCTGAATATCTCAAGTATAGATGGCAACCGCTCAATTGTGAGCTCCCAAGGTAACAGACAACATCAGCTGATGATAGATTCTTTTTTTCGTTTTTCCGCTCTACTTTTTTAGTGTTGTGAAAGCAATTGTGGACTTATGTTTGATTTTTTGGTGGTATAGATTCAATGGGCTTGAATTCTTGCTAAAAATGAGAGGGAAAAGTATAATGTTTGTGGGGGACTCACTAGGACGGAATCAATGGGAGTCTTTGATTTGCATGGTTTCATCGTCGGTGCCTCGAATTTCTACACAAATGAGCAGAGGAGATCCCTTTTCCATCTTCAAGTTCTCGGTAAGTTCCCCTGTTTCAACTTTCAAATAGCCACCACCGGCACTGGACTTGAAATACGTATTCATATGATTTCAATGCTTGCCGTTATTTGTGGCCTCCAAGGCAGCAATTTGAACACGGAAAAATGTTGTATTTGCTGGAATCTTTTCACCATCCTAAGCAAACCAATAGAGGCACAAGAAAAATTATGAAAGCAGTGGTTTTTTTTATTATTATTATTTATGAACCTGGATAGTGTTACTTAAGGTAATATTGGTTGTTTTTTGAAATATATATATTTTTTGTTTGGTAATATATTAAAATTAATAATTTAAAAATAAAAAAAATAATTTCCAAAAATATTGTGCCACAAAAAATAAACACCGCCTTCATCAAATAGCTTTATTGAATTTTGATAGTGTGTTTTTGTTTTTGAGTTTTAGAAATATTTTTAAAAAGATTTGAATTTTTTTTAATATTTGAATTTATTGATATCAAAAATAAATTTTAAAAAATAAAAAATATTATTTTAATATATTTTTTAAAAAATACTTTAAAAATTAACTAAAATAACGTAAACAAAGAAAACAAATTCTCACGCAAAAAGTGAAGAAAATATTACCAAGTTTACGATGCTCTTCTCTGTTTTTCAAAATCCAACTTCGAAATGTACACTTTTCAGTTAAAAATAAATAAATAAATAAAAATATAAATGGGCATGGTTGTCATGCATTTAGTAATGTCTAACACAGGGTAATGATTGAGATTTAATCAAAATCGGACGGCTACAATTACACTGATTTAACCAGCATGAAAAGTCGTGATCATATTTTTGAGGGACCCCAAACCATGTTGGTGTGCTTTAGCACTGTTGATTCCAGCTGCAATGCATACGCTAGGTCTATCATGACCTTAATGAGACTTGGATATTAAATATTTATTATTTAGAGGTTATTTTTTGAAATATTTTTTTGTTTTTTAAAATTTATTTTTAATCAAAATATTAAAAAAATAATTTAAGAAAAATCAAGTTTTTTAAAAAACGCGGAAAAAACTGGGATCAGTTTCCTATTCTGGGTTCTGTGCTGTGCAGGAGTACGATGTGACTATTTCATTTTACAAAGCTCCATATTTGGTAGACATAGATGTGGTACAAGGGAAGAGAGTACTGAGGCTAGAGGAGATTTCGGGAAATGCCAACGCCTGGCGGAACGCCGATGTGCTGATGTTTAACACCGGTCACTGGTGGAGTCACAACGGTTCTCTCCAAGGGTAAGCAGTAGAATTGCACTTGTCCTGTTTCTAGCAGAATCGAGGGAGTACTAATTCGATTTATTTAATCGAACTCGTGCTGGGGTGATTTGAAAATCAACAGATGGGATTACATGGAGTCAGGAGGCACATATTACAAAGATATGGATCGTTTGGTTGCTTTGGAAAGAGGGCTAGGAACATGGGCTAAATGGGTGGACGCCAATATTGACACAACTCGAACCAGAGTCTTTTTCCAGTCCATCTCTCCGACGCATTACAAGTATGTCCCTCTCCCTCCCTCTCCCTCTCTCTCTCATATAATTTGAGTTTGGTGCCAGCCAATCTATTCTCCATTATTGTCTGTTTGGGGTTGTTAGTCTTATGGCTCGAAGCACTAAAAGTTCGGTCCAGTCTGAGCTAGTAGGAGCATGATGGGTCCAGCTCGACTTCAGGTTGGTCCAAAGTTGAATAGAATAAAGGAAAAGAGCATCCCGCAAGTTGCCATTGATAGGAGGTTCCCCAACATGGTCATTTAAAGCAATTAAAATGAATGTCGCGAGTTGATACAATCGAGTAAGGCTACGAAAGGACCTGCAACCATAAAAAAAAAATAATATTAATGATATTATAAAAAAAAATTGAGTAGAGAAATAAAATTAGTTGAAGTAGCAACAGCTACGTTGCAATCCAGTCCAGTGTGAATATTAAACTCCCAGCAGATTAGGAATATGATTTGGTATGATTTATTTTTGTGTTTTAAAAGTATAATTAAAAAAAATTAAAATTTTTTTATTGTTTTTACTTTAAATTAATATTTTTTTTCAGTGTTTTCATATCATTTTAAAGCGTTATATTAAAAATAATTTTTTAAAAATAAAAAATATTATTTTAATGTTTTTTAAATAAAAAAACTTTAAAAAATAACTATAATTATATTTTCAAACACCCCAA
Source organism: Populus simonii (assembly GCA_007827005.2). Classification (NCBI taxonomy): domain Eukaryota; kingdom Viridiplantae; phylum Streptophyta; class Magnoliopsida; order Malpighiales; family Salicaceae; genus Populus; species Populus simonii. Next base: position 28,614,341 of record CM017464.2, read on the forward strand.
ACTCAACATGAAATTTTTTTAATCAACTCGGTGGTGGTGGAACAGAGACTAGAATGACTATGAAACAATGTCAGGGAGAAGGATCATGGGGAACTAATTAATTATACATAAGACTATTTAATGTACGAGATCAGAGGTTTCTTTCCAGCTGATTTCCTTCTTTTTCAAGATTTGGGGTTCAATTTTCGTTAGCTATTCCTTTTTTTATAGATAAAATGAGTATAATTGTTGGTCTTTTTAAAAAACAAATGCCAAAAGGACCACATGGTATGGCAAGTGGAAAAACGTAGAAAGGGACCATTTACTTACCTCAAGTGAAGCCAAAACTACCGACATACTTCAACAGTTATCACATGTTATCCTGTTCTCATACAAACCTGAGAATGAACACCGATCTTTTGTCGGTGGTAAGAAAATTCATCCTCTTCACGTGCTGTCCAGTGGCACTAGCATCGCTCCTTGTTCAATAGGATCATGCATGAATTTAGCTTCAAAACAGTTGAGCATTGCTCTAGTAAGCTGGACATCAATGGTAAAACATTTTGATTTTGATATGCGGCAGTCCAAGTGAATGGAGCGCGGGCACGACTACAGCAACAACGAAAAATTGCTATGGAGAGACTGCACCTGTGAGTGGATCAACATACCCCGGAGAATACCCTGATCAAATGAGGGTTATGGATACTGTGATCAGGGGCATGCAAAATCCTGCATATTTGTTGGACATCACAATGCTCTCAGAGTTGAGAAAAGATGGGCATCCTTCAATTTACAGTGGCGACTTGAGCCCCCAGCAGAGGGCCAATCCTGATCGATCTGCAGATTGTAGTCATTGGTGCCTTCCTGGACTGCCTGATACCTGGAATCAATTGCTCTACACTGCCCTGTTCTTTTAAGTCTGGTTTATTATGATTTGTTAACTACTAATTCAAATGGTATACGTGTTAGGAGAGCTGCATGATTTGCAACCCTCTGTCTTCTATTGTTGGATTGATCTTTAGAACAAGATCAAGCTGTAGAATATATATGTTCCAGTTAGTCGGCCTTGTAAATTAATGATATTGTTCGCCACGAGAAATAAGATAACTTATTTCTTTGTTAAGTAACGTAGAGCGCGCTTGGCTGAATTGTTCAGTTGATTTATATTTCTCTCTCTCTCTCTTAGTGTTGTGTTTATGAGTGCGATAGTTAAGCTTTAAAAGCTAGGTTGAGATTAAGAGCCCTTAGTCCAGACGATCAACACCTTTCTCTTTTTGGATGGTTTAAGGACTTGGATTAGATTTCGGGCTTTGGCATGAAGTGAAAAGGTGTATGTGATAGAGATCATGGGTTCTGAATTGCAGAACCTGTGATTGAATGAAAAGCGTTGGTTCAGGTGGTTTAGGCGACAACTCTCTCGCGAGTGATTATCTTAGTATCTTTGCATTAGCAGGGAATAAATTATAAGATTTATGGAGATAATATTAATAAAACCTAAGAGTAACTGGAAAATCATTGTTTAGTGGAATAGTATTCCACAAAAAATTATTAAGCTGGATAGGCAAGGAGTTCTTTTTACAAGTTCTATTAGTTATTTGTTAAATTAATTGGGATTAAATAATTTTTTTTATATTTTAAAAAAATAGTGGAACAATAACAATTAAAATATATTTAAAAAATAAAATATTAAAACCGACATCAATAGGTGTTTTTATATTTCCAAACTGTTATTTTTTTTTGTTATAATCAACCTAGCTAAGAGGTAATTTGGTATTTTAATAAATATAAAATATATTTAAAAAACAAAACGTGATTGACATGTGCAATAGCGTATGAAAGGTGTCTCTCAAAAGTCAAAAATCCTTTTATATCATGTCATTGGAATCATCATAACTTTTTTTTTTCTGGGAGGTGGTTAGTACATGGTGGCAATGGTTAGGTGGCTTGTTGTCGGAGGTGCTTTCATTCTTTTCTTTCTCTTTTCTCTGTTCACCCCTTAAAAACCATGCTAATCATTCAGAATTTTAGAGTTGTTATCTTATTTATTGATATTTCAATTTCAGTTTTTATTATTTGATTTTCAGTATTTATTCTTGGGCTCTTTTGTGAAATTTTGATTTATTTTTAATTTCATCATTCAACCTCGATTTGTAATGTAGTTGTTTCTTTTTTTCAATTTGATACTCGTTCTTTTTATTGTTTTTTTTTTTCTTTGAGTCCTTTTAATAAATTGATTTTACTTTTCAATTTACTCTTTAACAAGAAAATTATGGTTGTCTTCTAATTTATTTTTTATTTTAATTTTTTATCCTTATTTTTCTAATTGTTATTTTTTTGTTATAAGTTCTTTTGTATAATTATTTTTCTTATTTTATCCTTCAATATTTGATTAGTTAGGAATTGAGCTTCATGGGTTTTTTTTTCAGATATGGTTCTAATGCTCCAAGTTATGAAAAGTTAACACCGATTGATATTATTTTTTTATTTATTTTTTTTTATAAATTTCATCATTTGATATTGTTTTTTTTTTTTAAATGGGTTTGGTAATTTTTTTATTTTATTTTTTATTAAGTTATCTTGATTTCATGATTTAGAATGAAAGTTTGATAGGTTAACTTAAATTGAATTAATTTTTATTACCTAAATTATAAATTTATCAACTAAAGTTGAATTAATTTTTTTTTATCTTTTTTTCTAGTCTCGGTGAAAGTATGGTGAGTTAGCCCAGCTCATGCTGGAATTGGAGTCCTTGTTCAGAAATCGATTGATGTTCGAGTATATGTTGCCATGGGACTGGACTGGACTATTAGTTTAATACCTCTGTTAGGCATATTGTCTTCATACCGAACCTAAGCCAGACTGGGTCAAATATAGGGCAGCTGCCTGGTTTAAGTAACGAGCTGGGCTAATTTCTGCATTACTTGCCAAGTTTGTATTGACACATTGTTTTCCTTCGGTCATCATTTTTCCCAACTTGTTAGAGGATCACCTGTTGACTGTCCAGATTAGCAACTTAATTCATAGTTTACTGTTCCTCCCTAGAAAAATCCTGAATTGCGTCTCAAATTCTCTGTTCGAGTATTATATGGTGCCTGCAAAATGGTATATAACTTGGCGCTACTAGCGTGGACAATCCGTTGTCCCTCGGTTCCCATGGTCAAAATTGGGTGTCGAACGTTTTACACTACAGCTAAGAAATTGAGAAAATAATAAAAACAAAGGATTCGTCCATGAAGTAAGGAAACTAGAGGAAAGGTTGCATTACAACTTTAAACAGCTACAGAACATCAATTGCACACTTGAATTGCCTTGTACAGAAACAACGAGGTGCCAACACTACTACAAACGAGCAGAGATTATTATTCGTAACTTCTACACATGATCTATATGATTTATACATGTACAAGGCATGTACTTCGGTCCTCCAGCAGAAGCTAACTTTGGATTGCAACTCCTGGAGCACCAACTTTCATCATTCGAGGAAGATTGTCAATAATCTCCGGTGGCACCACTCCAGCACTGGCAAGAGCTGCCTGCTGTTCATAAGCAGAAAGATGCACACCCAACGCAGCACGGCCGGAAGGATCGAGATTGTTGGACCAGGAAGCATCCCATTCAACAGCTTTAGCTGTGCTGCATGCTACACTGGCTCCTCCAGGAACAGTGAGCCTCGCTGAGTTCTGCGAAAAAGAGTAACGCGGTAGTCAGATTAGTATTGAATCCATTGGCTTAACCCGTCCTTCACTGGAATGGACTATGGGAGGTTTCAATGGATTACCTGTGGGAAGAACCTCTCAAAAATCATTCTGTAGTAATAAGCCTCTTTGGTGGTAGGGGTATTATGTGGAAAGATGTGCTCAGCATTTTGCATCATCTTGTCATGCACCTGAAAATATTAATTCAGCAGCATGAGCTTCCATATAGATATACAATACAAATGCGACAAAAGGATGCAAAACAAAAGGCTAAGCTCGAATAGGTACATGTAATTCAGCATGAGCTTTGAGACCATCAATCCAACTGTAGCCAACGCCATCACTAAATTGCTCTTTCTGCCTGTACAGAATATGCTGCAGAAAATCAAATTGGACATGTTAATTTAAAGGAATTAACGTGCTTGTGGAGGTATAGGAAGACAATTAGTATATGGACCTTTGGCAGATAAGGATGCTCCTCGTCGTCAAAGGCTTTTCTAAGAACCCATTTCTCGATACGTCCAGGTTTGATCTGAAATAGATGGACAAGCACAGAGAAGACCATTAAAAAAGTTTGAAAATCTTGAACTTTAATAATTTACACTTCATCTTAATAAAATTCAAATAAGGTTTTATACCATCTTCCATTCAGGATCAATAGCCATTGCAACATTTATAAAATCCTTGTCCAAGAAGGGGACACGGGCTTCTAGACCCCAAGCAGATGTTGCTTTGTTAGCTCTCAAGCAGTCATATTGATGAAGGGCTTTTATCTAAATACATACAACAGAATAGATCAGAACTCTTCGTTGTTATTTCTCCATGTTCCAACAGAGAAGAGTGGTATATGCTTATAGTTTACCTTGCGGCATGTTTCGCCGTGGAGCTCTTCCTTATTAGGTGCCTTGTGAAAGTACAAATACCCACCAAAAATCTCATCAGAACCTTCACCGGAAATAACCATCTTCACTCCTAGCGCCTTGATCTTACGAGCCAAAAGGAACATAGGGGTACTTGCTCTGATGGTTGTAACATCATATGTTTCAACATGGTATATGACATCTTCAATGGCATCAATACCATCCTGTCACGACCCAAAAAAGTCAGTTTACACCTTTGGGTAGTCGTAGAATGTTAGCACGGATTTGAGCTAAAAAAACCTTGCTTGTGTTTTATACCTGAACTGTGAAGTGAAATTCATGGTGGATGGTGCCCAAATAATCTGCAACTTCTCTAGCAGCCTTCAGATCTGGAGAATTCTGCTCAGCACACGAGTCACAAAATCAAGGACTGAATGAAAATCCTATTACTGCATTTCTTACGACAAGAATTTACTCTCACCTCTAGGCCTACACAGAAGGAATGGAGATGTGCCCCCCATTGTCTGGCAGCCTGTGTACCTGCCAAATGCCGGGCAGTCACAGCAGCAACCAATGACGAATCTAGTCCCCCGGATAAAAGCACTCCAAAAGGAACATCAGTCATCAGCCTCTTAATCACAGCCTGCATACATCACCCTTAACACATGAGCAGCACAGCCTTAATAATTTCCGTTCGGTTAATTTTAACATTAAGAACCACCATCACAACAGCTTCCAGCGAGCCCAATCATGTAAGTTACCTTTTCAAATGCCCTTCTCAGAGCAAGTGGGTCATATGGGGTCGAGGGAATAGCCTCAGAGAACCAAAGAGGATTATACCAACGCCTTAATCCACCGGATTTGCTCGAGTAGATATGACCAGGAGGAAAGCACTTGAAATGTTCGCAGTCATCATTCAGACCTTTCAATTCCGACGAAATCCACACAGACCCTGAAAAATCAACAGAACGGAGTAATTCATGAAATCAAATCCAGCCCATTACACATAATTAGACTTGAAAAAAAAGGATCAGACAATCCTTTACCATCAAGTCCCCAGCCAATGTAGAGGGAGGTGATCCCAATGGCGTCTCGGGCGACAATGAAACTGTTGTCACGAGTATCCAGCAGAACAAATGAAAACATTCCATCCAACATGTCCACAAAATTCTCGCCATATTCCTCGTACTATAAGCAAACATGCACAAAACCATGATTACTTGTTAGAACCAAGAACTACAACTACTTCCATTCTACATATCAATATCAGTCCTTTGGATTCAGTTTTACTGGGAATTCATGTAATCTAATCATCAAATTTTTTAACACAACTAACCAAATGGGAGATAACATCACAGTCACTGCCTGTTCGAAACTTGTGATTTGGCAAGCGCTTCCTCAGTTCTTCATGATTGTAAATTTCTCCGTTCACCTATTTTCAACACCAGTAATGATTCATCAAAATTTACAGAAATCTCAAAATAATTTTAATTGAAATTTCCAGCCAAATTAATTTCCTGTAACAAAAGCCAAACTGTACTCTACAGCCTTAAAAAAAGTAAAAACTACAAAACAACAATATACCAAACTATATTAGAGGGGATTAGAATAAAAGCCAACCGTGACAACGATGGCTTGGTCTTCATTAAAGAGAGGCTGATCACCAGAAGCCGGATCAATAATGGCTAGCCTTTGATGAGCCAAGTAGGAGTCACCGTGCTGATAGAGCCCGCTCCAATCTGGACCACGGTGCTTCAATCTGTTACAGTCAATAACAAAATTGTACAACATCAGTTTACGGAACTGCTGTATTAAAAAAAAAAAATCGTCCACCATCCCCATCTCTTGTACAGTCCCATGTCACTATATATAAAGTTAAGCAAAATAAATATTAACCCCCTGTCCTTATTCGTCGTGATTAAACAGAAGATATTCATGGATCCTAATCAATTTAGATCCCTTTTCATTTTTAATATTTCATGCTGAAATTTGGTCCCACATCCATACATGCATCTAAAAACACAGCTTCAGTTTCAACCACAAGAACTAAAGAAAAAAACGTTCCATGGAATTTATAATCATCAATAGGCTCATCGCGCTGAGAAAGCACGAGCGGAGGTCTCTTCGTGTTTTATCAGTTATAAACTAGCTAGCACTGGTACTATCGAATTATAAACATTGAAAAATAATATATAACCATTAATGTACTTTAGGGGTGCTTGTATAAAAATAAACTGAAAATTGCGGCGAAAATATAGGAGATAGATTAACGGGAGAGAATTTCCTGCGAGAGAGCTCAAGCACTCGAACCCTTTTGGCCTGAGAGTCATCGGAACAACCCAAAACAGCAAGTATCCCACACATCCTTCTTTGTTTTTCAAAAATAAAACGTTCGATATTGAAGATAGAAGTAGATTAAGTATATCTTAAGATCGAAGATAAAGATGGAACCAGGTAATAACGAGAGAATAACACTGGGAAAAAAAAAGGGAAAACAAAGAAGCAGGAGGAGAAGGTGATGGAGTGTTAACAGGAAACCATAATCCGTAGAGTAATAGCCTGTTATGTTATAGTTGAATGAGCAAGTTACCTCGTCCTCTATGCACACGTATATATAGGGCAACATCGAAGTATCCGCCACCCTATTAGCGGCGTCGTTTTTTCATTTCATTTTTCGTTTATTTTAGTGGTAGTTAGTGGTTACCGATTACCGGAAAAAACTCATAGGGGGACAAATATCAACGGTTGTTTACGCGGTGAAAAATAGTTGGGTGTTGACAGTGATATATTATTTATCGGTAACCCGATTTTTAAGGACTTAGATGGTGAGGTTTATCCATTTTGGAAAGGAGGTTCTTATTGGGAGTGCTGAGTCAGCAAAAGTCGTCGGGTGTTAATTTTTCAAGAGTCCACGTTGATGTTAAGTAGATAATGCGGATAGAAGGACTTTCTTATGCCTTTTATTTTGAAAAACATATGAATTTATTTTATATTTTTGTTTTTACTTATCTAGTCAAATAATTTTATTTATTTTCTTTTATATTATAAAACAATAACCAAAGACACTCGATAAATATTGACATCACTCAATTGCGTTAGTTTCTCTAATGAACTTAATTTAAGTGATTTTTATATTAATAAAATTAAAATTTGAAAGATAATCATACTAGATTCATGGATAGGTACATTATGCTGGTAATATATATCACATATAAATAATACTAAGCATAATGGCTTGCACTCCGCAACGGGTTAATAACTATTTTTTTAAAATGTAAAACAAATATGCAGAGTATAGAGCACCAGATCTAAAAGCCTTAGGTCTGACTTCCAACTATGAAGCCAAACCCGACATCCTTGCAATCGGCGGCCAAGAAAATTAGGTTTGGCTGCGAAGCCAAATTCATCTGCACTTTTGGACTAAAAAATAGCAAAAACAACACTCCCTGGTGCTACAGAGTCGTCCACGGTGCAAACACTATGTATATAGTACCCAACACAGAGTTTTTTCCTGGGTGTGGCAGGTAAGCCATACCCAGTAACACTTCTTTACTAAAAAACAGAAAAGACAATGCCCCTGATGTAATAGTGTCGTTCACAGTGCAAACACTCTATGTATACAATATCAACACAGTGTTTTTCCTTGGGTCTGGCTGCGAGTCAAACCCAATAGCCTTGGGTGTGGCGGCCAAGCCAGACCCAACAACACTTTTCAACTAAAAAATAGAAAAGACAACGTCTCCTGGTGCTATAATGTTGTTCACAATGCAAACAATTGGGTCTGGATGTGAAGTCAGGCCCGATATCCTTGGGTTTGGTATCAAGCCAAACCCAACATCATTTTTTGACTAAAAATAGCAAAGACAACGCCTCCTAGTATTACATTGTCGTTCACAATGCAAACACTTTATGTATATAATATTAGCACAGTGTTTTTTCTTGGTCTGGCTATGAGTCAAACCCAGTACTTTTGGGTCTGACGGCTAAGCCACACCCACCAATATTTTTTGACTAAAAAACAGAAAAGACAATACCTCATTTTGCTACAATATCGTCCACGGTACAATCACTCTACAGTTACAATATGGTCCATAATACAATTAGCTTATGTTCACAGTACCTGCACAATATTTGTCCCATGTCTTTTAAAGTATAGTATAATATCCAATTTGAACATATTTTATAAAAGAAAAAACAATGAAACAAACACTACCAGAAAATTGATAAATATATACAAACGGAAATACCGAGGGAATATTTCCGTCGGTAAATTTCCGAGGGAGTTTACCGACGAAAATATTCCCTCGGTATATACCGAGGAAATTACCGTGGGAAAAAAAATTAAAACAAAGCAAAAAAAAATGATGACGTGTTATTTTTACCAACGGAATTATCGACGGAATAAATTCCGTCGGTGATTCCGTCCGTAAATTTGTTGGTAAATTGTGAACACTGTTCATCATGTTAATTACAAAGGGAATCACCGACGGAAAATTCCGTCGGTATTTTCCAGAGAGTAAATCACCGACGGATTGAAAAGTCGTCGGTGTTATTTGGCGGTTTTCTGAAAAAATTCAATTAATTTAAAATTTTCATTTAAATATTACAGACGGAATCACCGACGGATTGAAAAATCATCGGTAATTTTTTAGCGGTTTTTGAAAAAAATTTACGAAATTGAAAATTTAAATTAAATATTACCGATGGAATTACCGACGGAATAATTAAAAAATATTAATATTTAATTATCCGTCGGTAAATCCGTCGGTAAAGCGTCCCAATAAAAAGCCTGAATGCTCTTATTTCACAAGAGACAGACAGGTTTCTTATTATTATTCTTCTTCTTGTTGTTCTTTTACTTCTTCTTCTTCTTCTTCTTCACTATATGTAAAAAACATCATTAAGGTATGTCTTCTTCTTCTTCTTCACTTTATGTAAAAAACATCATTTCTTATCTATTTCTTTCTCTTCTTTTCTCTCCTCATCTCTTTCTCTTTTCCTCCATGCTTGGGTATGTCTTCTTCTTCTTTCTTCTTTTATCCTCTTTTTTTTTTTAATTAATATGCTTAATGAAAAAAATTTTCTCTCCTTAACTTCACTTGCAACTACATTAAGGTAAGATTTTTCTTTTTTCTTCTTTTTTCATGATTGTTTTCACTATATTTGTTTTTTATTTTATTTTTAATTGTTTTTGTTATTAATAATTGTATAAATGTTGTTGTGAGATTTTTTTTTCATATGAGATCAATTTTTAGTAGATTTATTTATAGGATTTTTAAATTTTTAGCAATTGCAACTTCATTTTTTTCATATGAATTTTTTTAGTTGAATTTATTTTTTTATTTTATTTATTTGTTGCAAATTTGTTTGAATTGATTTTCTTATTCTTTTTTCCAAGCATTTTGAGTATATATTATACAGTGTTAATTTATGTTAATTTAATTATTTTATAATTTTATAAAATGATTTTTTTAAAATGTTTTTCAATAATTACCGACGGAATTACGTCGGTAAATCCCTTGGTAATTCTGTTGGTAATAAAAAAATTATTACCGACGCGTCTGTTCCGTCAGTAAATCCGTCGTTAATTCTATTACCAACGGATTTACCGACGGACAAAACATTACCGACGAACGATTCACCGACGGATCATTTCCGTCTTTGATTACGTCGGTAATATAATTACCGATGGAATATGTGTCTTACACCGACAGAAAAATTCCGTCGGTAAAACTGTTAAATCTTATAGTGAAACCTTAAAACAGAAGAAAATAAAAATACTTTTCATTGTGAGAGGTTCCAGGCTTCTAGCAGAACTTTAGAATGCAATTGCTATTAATAATTAATATCTGCCACGATATTAGGAAGTGGTGCTCTAATATTAACAGTAAATTGTAAATACTCCATCCATTGCTACCTTCTTCATGTTGGATTTTCAAGCGTCCAAACTCCAAACACGTACCTTCGTATTCAAAATCTGATTGCTTGAATTATCTAGGTAGTGGTCCAGTGGTAAGAGTTTGGGACCAAGAGATTTACTTTTTCTGTGATCTCAAGTTCGAACCCTGTGATTGCTCATATAATGGCCACTGGAGGTTTACATGGTCATTAATTTCAGGGCCCGTGAGATTAGTCGAGATGCGTGTAAGCTAGCCCGGATACCCACATTAAACTAAAAAAAAAAAATTATAATTGCTTGGCAAAACGCAAGGAAACATTTCATAGGTTTAGTATTAGAAAATAATGGTGATTCGGGTGAGAAGTACGATGATGTAAGTATTAAGTAGACAATGATTATATATCGAAAACAGAACAGTAAGGCTATGGAGGAGAGCGATCGTAGTGAAAACATAGGTGATAAAAGTAAGGCTGATGGATATGGACTTTCATTAAATGCCATGGTTGATAGTTATGCACTAACACAGTAAGAATTAGCGGGAGTCCTCATAACTCCATTAATGAATATGTTTTAAAAAGAGTAAAGGTTATCATGGAGAGAACTACTACGTACACTAGCAATTACAGTGGCAAACAGGAATGTCATGTTATGTGATATTCACGGTCCTGCTTGTGTTCATTTTGGTTCATGCAAGGCCATGAATTTAAGGCAAATTTCAGGGTTCTTAAGCTGAGAAAGTGTGATGCAATAGTTTATAAATGAATTAAAAAGGAAAACATGTTTACCCCATATTAAAAAGAAATACTCTCATAAATTTTTATAAACGTAAATTTTTATTGTGTAGTGAATTAAGTAAAAGCTATGGTATAAAAACTTTTATAGTGAGTATTTTAATGCTATTATATGAACATTTATAATATCAAAAGATGAAATTTATTACTTTATATATAAGTGAAATTAATTGATTTTTTTAATTAATTTTAATATTTGTAACTGTTCAGATAAAACTGAATAGTAGTTATTTAGTTTAATTTAAAGTATTAATATTTCATTGAAGTAACAAAAAACTACACACAGTAAAAAATGAATTTTTTTTTTTGTCTTGTCTTCTTATTTTTTTTTAGGTTTAAAAAGTATAGTTGTATTATGAAGATGTTGTCTCTACGTGGGACAAATAAATATTTTAAAAATAGTGTTTTTACGCCATTAAAATAATTTTTTATTTGTTTTTATCCTAAAATATTTCTAACAATCTTGATAACATATTGGCTAAGAACTAACTCTCTCTCTCTCTCTCTTATTTTACTTTATTAAAATGAAGATATTTTTCAAAAAAAAATTGGAGAATATATATAATGATAGAACTCAAAGTCATTATAAAAAGGTGTTGTGTTGCAGATTATGGCCATTGGAAGGTCTAAAAAGGTTTAAAAATAAAGTTTTGTTGTGTTGCACATCGTTTTCATGTAAAAATTTTGATGTTGAACTGTGTGATTGATTTTATTATTTTGTTAATTGGTTTACCCTGATTTTGATTGCATAAATACAGTGACGTGTGAGTTGTGAATTATGTATTTAATTAATTATATCGTTGTATGTATGATTTTCCCAACAATATCATATTATATATCAACTTGCATGCATATGCTTATAACCGCCAACACTTGTTCCTTTCATTATCATGAGTCATGACCATAATTAACGTTGTTAATTATCATTATTCGGTGTTGTCATGGGATATTGATGAGTTAGTATTCTTTTATTCTGTATCTCGATCGACTGCTTTTTTCTAAACCCTTCATAAAATAATAACTTAATCGAGTGTGGGTCCAGTAAGTTTTTAAATATAATATACTTGAGTAATTTTCTTTTTTAATTAATATAGATATCCGAATCAGCTTGCTTACACCTCAACTAAATATAATCTAACAAGTTACTTGAGTACTTCAAATCATATATTAAGCTTAAATAAATGTGGTCCGACAAGTTATAATTAGTAGAGTCATGAACATGAATTTTTTGTTATTAGTTTTGAATTCAGATTCAATAAAATTCATGTTGTATTATTTTTATTTCATCATGTATGCATTTAATTAAATTTTATAATTTAGTTTAAATAGATATAAAAAAATCATAAAAGTATCTCAATTTTCCAACAAAAAAAAAAGTCCGAGAGATACATTTTATTAGATACTGGATAAGCTACTCAATGGAGGAAGGGAAAATAAATTCAATTATGCATATATATGACTCTTGCAATCTACAAAATTCAGAAGTCAACACTAACCTAACGAAAAATGAAGAGCCAATCCTTGTTCATTAATTTGAACCCACCAAAAACCAAGATGTGAGTGTGTTTAAGAGTTTTTTATTTTTTTAGATATTTTTAAAAATGTTTTTATTTTAAAAAAATTAAATTAAATTTTTAATATTTTATAATAATTTTAATATACTGATATTAAAAATTAAAAAAATATTTTTATATATTTAAAATCTAAAAGCTACCATCACAAACACAAACCATATATTTGTACCGTGTTAGAGGGGAAAAAGCGGAGCTCGTGATGAACAAACTGAAAATGCAAGAGTTCAAATCCCTTGGACCGGCCACTCGTTGTCTGAACCTTATTTTTCAAGTCAATCTTATGTACTTCGAAAACATTTTCATTCATTTAGAGATAATTTTATTTGTTTTTTTAAGTATTTTTTATTTAAAAATATTTAAAAAATGTTTTTAACATCAAAACACCTTAAAAATATAAAAAAATTAATTTAAAAAAAATCTATTTTTTTAAATGACTTTTAGCACGTTAGAGACCATTTGTTTACACGGTAGCTTTTTCTTTTAAAGCAAACCGCACATGTTGAATGTTTGGTAACACTAAAACACATTTTAATATTTACATGGGACCAATACAAAATTTATTTAAATCGCATGTTTGCGGAAAGCAGCTCTCAGCTGCTTTCCGCAAACCTGTAGACAGTGGAATGTGAATTATAATTCACTTTCCACTGTTCACGTGAACAGTGGAGTCACTCTCCACTGTTCCGGCCGGATTAGGTCCGGTTCAAAGCTAAATGTATTGAACCGGGTCCGACCAAGTTGAAAAAATTAAGTTTTATTTTTAGTTTTAATTGTGTTTTATTCGAAAAATTAGAAGGAGATCGCTTGATGAAGTAACATTTGTAGAATTTGATCGCAATTCCAATTTTGTTCCTGATGATATTTTACATAATGTTGTTGCGCGCTTAAGAAACCAAGAAAATTGTAGTCCTTGTCGGATGGATTTCGTACGTGATGAAATTATAAATAGTTTAATGGAACAATAAAAAATATTTGATATAAGTATTATTTATTTCATGATATAATAGCAGCAGTTAAATCTACAATATTTAAATTAAAAATTATTAATATTAATATACATTTTAATTATTTTATAACCTCAATTTAAAAAGTATTCTTTTAACCAAACACATTAAACTATTTTTTGTTTAACATCAATTTCAACAGCAATTTTAACCAAACATATATAAATACCAAACTAACCTCAACTAAAAATATTTTTTTATAAAATATTTTTTTTCAAACTACAATCATAAAAACTACTGCAATTACTTTAATCGTTACAATTTGTCACTAAATTGCAAGCATTAACGCATTGATAAAGTAAATGATAATGACAAGGGAATTTGAAATCACGGACGGAAGCAGTATTCCCGCCATCTTTGACTCAATTAAAATAAATTATCAGATTCCAGAAAAATATCCATGTTAGTTTTTTCTAAAGATTTTCATATTTTCACCATGCGAGAGATGTATCCCGACGACAAGTAGTCAGGTTGGAGGAACGCAAAAACCCAGGAACCGTGAAAAAAAAAAAAAAAAAAAAAAGCTACCTGAATCAAACAGTGGACATGGAAATTGGAGGCAGCAAACCAATATCAAGGATCCCTGCTCAGAATAACCCTCCCCCGATTTGTCTGGTTCCTTTTGTTTCAAGAACCTAGATTTTTATTTAAATCATTGCAATAATAGGACAGAAGAACAAAATATTAAATAATCAGTTCCACTTTAAGAATTAATAATACTTAATTTTTATTAAATAAATAAAAATAATAATATTCAAATTCGTAATTACTTAACTATTAACACTCTAATAACATATTAAAAAAATCAAATTAATCTAGAAACTGAAATTATTAAATAAGTTTTCAACATATTATTTTCTAATGCAAATTACAGTTCCCTTCCCTGTAATTGACTTTACATGCTCGTAAGGCACTCGTTCTTGTACGCTCGTCTTCACCTTTCCTTATCAAGAACCTGTCCACGTAAGGCGTTACGCCACACAAAAAGTCATAATCAATGCTAATCGCCAACGCACAATCACGTGTCGAGTGGATAACAATAACATTCACAACTGTGAAAATAATTTAAAATAAAAGGCAAGGGGGAGCGTGGCGAGGGGTTTCCGTTTTAAAAATTGACCTAACTGTAATTTTCCTTCTCTATGGAGAAAAGAAATGGAAACCGGAACTTGATGGGGAAAATGATTGGTCGCAAGCAAGCTTTGATCAAGTCTTGTTTGTTAGGCCACAGCGTTCCAGGGCCTCGTTGTGCCGTGCGGCGACACGAAGAGATGGCGTGTGTAGATTAGACCATCCCAAGAGTCGCTCTTCTAGCCATGGAAAATCATTTTTTTCTCGCACTTGTTGTTCTATTATAACAACTTTCATCCACCGAGTTCTACATGTATTTTTTTTTCATCGGTGGCGAGGTTGGATCTTTAACTATATTATTTTCCTCTCATCCCCCAAAAATAAAATAAACTACAATCATTCTACGCTTGCTTGTATTAACATTGTTAGTGTTAAAAAATCACATGTGAAGTTTTAAAATATAATTTATATTATATATTTTTTAAAGTGAAATTCGTTTAGACTAGAACTTGTATAGATTCAAAATCGATAAATAATATTAAAAAACAAAACCAATCCAATAACTTAACTTAAATTATTAAATAAAATTTTATAATATAATTTATATTATTTCTACACATTGTAATAAATATTATCTCTTGCCTCTAACTTATTGGTGTTGGATTTTTAATTTCATGCAGTGCTTGTCCATCAAGGAATAGAAGAACCCACGAAGTACATGAATGATGAAACTATAAGTATATCCCAAATAAGTATAGTCTTATCAAGGGTGTGATGATGTAATTGCTGATGCTAAAATAAGTTTTGATTTTTCTCTCCAGGTTTTGAAAAAAAATTACTTCAATTATTGAATAAATGGCCTGTTCAAATACATATTTTGCTCATGGCCCCGTTATTGAATTTAATTTTTAATTTGACTTGATATTTTTTTATATAGGCTTTGAGTTGCTGAATCCCATGGATATGATATATATTTGTAGTTGCCAAATTTTTATAAATATATATATATTTATATGTTTTACTGAAACTTTGGCAAAGTTTTCTTTTTATTTTTTCGATATCAAGTTATCGACCCAATAATTTCTCAACCTGTAACATCAATTACAATATCCATCCTATCATTTGGACTTTCAAAACTCAAACATATATTCATATCTCATTTTTATTTTTTATAGAACAATTTATTAAAAACTAATAAATTCATAACATACATCGTCTTTTTTTAAATAGAAAAATAATATTTGTGCTCAAAATATATATACAACCAACCATAATTTAACTTAATAATATCGACATCATAAATTACATCATACATAAGATAATAAGTTAAACATTACAATTCTTAGTTATAAAAGTGTATTACAACAAAATATTAGTTCTTCCAATTACATTAATCATATAGCAAAAAAAAAATTATCCAAGCATCTACTTTCCAGTTTGAGGATGCAACGTCCCTAAAAACATATTCACATTAAACATGATTAAAATTGTACATTTCAACAAGTAATTGAATAAGGACTAACTATTCATGT
Source organism: Populus simonii (assembly GCA_007827005.2). Lineage (NCBI taxonomy): Eukaryota > Viridiplantae > Streptophyta > Magnoliopsida > Malpighiales > Salicaceae > Populus > Populus simonii. The sequence continues at coordinate 28,630,746 of CM017464.2, forward strand.
ACATAAGGTAATTTTCACATCGTTGAATAAATTGTCTTATTTTTTAAAATTTATAATTTCATGTATTCTTTTCTTGACACAGAGAATAAATCTATTGAAAAATAACAAGAGTGTCTCCCACAAACCTGCATATTTAACCTAAAATTAAAGTTTTACAATTAATCTATATTACACCAAGTGGTTATCCCATTAACTCGTAAGTTAATCTTCTTAACATGACCATTCAACCAGCCATTATTTCCAGTAATTAGGAAATAATTTTCACGGCTTGTCCATTCAACATGGCATTATTTTTGTCTCCCATTCTTCTCTTTTTTTTTTTAACTTTACACTAAAATTACAATCTACAAAAAATTCTTCTATAATAATAAAAATTAAACTATTTAACTCCTCTAAGGTGTCGAACACTTACCTGGTGTCTGTGCGAGTGAAGGGATCCCTTGTTGTTGATTAGGTCATGCGGCCTCCTCTACACCAACACAATTACTTTGTCATTGTTTATCCATTTGAACCGATAAAATTCTAATACCAATTACATATTTATTTTTCACAAAAACCCTTATTCAATTTAACCTATCATCATCAATTATCTTCAATTTGACAAGATTTTTCAACAATATTGTTAAACTTCATTTTCTAATTTTCTTCTCCTTTTAGCCGAAAGTAACCTAGGGAAGAAAGTGAAGATTTTCATTTTCTCTTTGAAAAATTCTTACTCCTTTATAATAACACTTATAAACCTATATATTCCCACATTTTCCAAACAATTGAATTAAAACCTCAAATCCCCTAAATTATTCCTCTTTTGGCTGAAAATTCAATTAAAATAGGGGGAAATTTTGTTTCTTTTATTTAAAATTAAACACTTACCCAACCATAATTCATCCTTTCTAACATGGTTAAATCATAATTTGCATTATTCCTATAATTTATAACATACATCCATAACTTCACATAATCATAATTTTGCACAATCCTTCATCAAACATAAAATTAGAGGAATTAATCAATTGAAGCATGTTATTTACCTCACTTTGATAAGGATTCAAGTAAAGAATGCAAGAAAAATCAAGTTTTCTTCAAACCCTAGCTTGAAGTTCTTCCTCCAAAGCATTCACCACCTTAAAATATCATCCCCTCTTGATGTTTAACTAAGTTAATCACCCTAATTACTCACTTTAATTGGTGAAATCAACAAGAATTTGAGTAGAAAAATCACACAATTCCTCCCCCTCTCCTTATTTCAACCTCACAACCAAAAAAGAAAAAATATAAAGCATTTATAGTCTAACTTTTAACTATTTACATATTAGCCCTCGTTACTTCTTTTTTTTTTGGTAATAATCGGGGCTAATAAGCCCTTCTAAATTGAACGAGTAACAGTAGACCCAATCAGGTCATAATACAATAAGGGATAAATCTCCGACGGTGGTTCTTCTAACACATCTGATCCCCTGTCTAATAAATCCCTTGTTAGCCCATAATTTGCCAACCAATCGGCCACACAATTGGCCTCCCTATACACATGATAAGTTGTTACTTCCCAATCCCTCCCTAACATACCTTTAATCTGCATAATTATATTATAATTCCTATCCACTCTCACACTATCCCCATTAATGAGACCCACTACAACTTTGGAATCGGATTCCAAATCCACCCTCCTAAACCCTCTATCCCATGCAAGTTGAAGCCCAACATAGACCGCCCATAACTCTGCATTAACTGACGAACAAATACCAATATTCCTTGTAAATCCCCCTATCCACGCTCCCAAATGGTCTCTAATCACTCCTCCAGCACTTGCCACTCCTGGATTTCCTTTGCTGCATCCATCCACGTTTAGCTTGATCCGCTCTTCTTGTGGGTATTTCCACCCAACCTGAGTATCTTCCTTACTGCTTCTTCCCTCATCATTACCATGCCTTTGAGTAAACTCAGTATCCCGGACCATTCTTTGTATAGCAAGAATAGCCCTAAACCAATTACCCTGATCTACTCCAAAAACTCTATTGCACCTTTCTTTCTAAATATACCATAGAGCTATTCTGAATTCCAACGACCAAGCCCCATGATCCGTATTTCTATTTCTGGCGGAGATATTTGATACCAGCCATGCATACCAGTTTTGACTGAAGAATAACTCTCTATTCTCTACCTTTACGAACACCTCCCAAATTTTGCGAGCTTTAGGGCAATCGCGCAACGCATGGGTTAATGTTTCCACTTCAGTACCACAATGATCACAAAATCTATTAGCTATTAAATGTCTCCGATATCTCAGGTCATTGGTCATAATAGAATTATGGGCTACCGTCCAAAGAAACACTTTGATACGCTCCATGCCTTGCCACTTTCTAAACAACCTCCAAATAGGGTCTTGATCCATCTCCCCCCTTTCCTCTAAAACCATATAAGCAGTTCGGACTGTAAGCTTTCCATTTGAAGAATGATCCCAACCCACCGTGTCGTCTATTCCATCTTGCATTGGTGGAGTGTATCCAACAATGCTCATCACAATTTGCATAGGAATTAGATGGGCAAACACATCCCATTTCCAATTGCCCCTATCGTCCACCATATCAGCCACCGTATAATTAAGAGTCTCTACCTGCACCTCCCTCTCTAAATGATTAATGATAGGCCCATAACTCTCCAACCAACTGTCTCTCCAAAATAAAATTCGTTTGCCATTCCCTACATTCCAGGTTGCATTCTGGTTCACCGTGTCCCATTCTTTACAAATGGCCTTCCACAACACTGAGTCAGACGGTATTGCCACCGGATTACCTTCCCTTCTCCTAGTGCTCATATATTTGTCCTTTAGAACTTTTACCCAAAGATGATTCTCCTTCATCATTCCCCAAGCCAATTTCATTAAAAAGGCTCTATTCATTGACTTCATTTTCTTTAACCCCATCTCGCCTTCTTCCTTCGACCGACACATCTTGTTCCAATTCACAAGATGGATTTTGTCTCTACCTTCTTGTTGACCCCATATGAATCTCCTGCATATTTTCTCTATCTCATAGCACGTATGTTTGGGGATAACAGCAGCTTGCATCGGATATAAAGGGATCGTGGAAAGCACAGATTTACAGAGAGTTATCTTCCCTGCCAGAGACAGATTACTAGCTTTCCAACCTGCTAATTTTATCTGCATATTGTCTAATAAGTAACTATATGTATTCTTAGTTACTTTTTGGTGAAGTAAAGGCACCCCTAAATACTTCCCCATATCTTTAGTGATTTGAAAACCACTTCTCCTGCTAATATCACCCTCCAAGGAGACTGATACATTTTTTGAGAAATATACTTTTGTCTTTGTATTACTAACCTTCTGCCCCGACGCTGCACAAAAAGTATCAAGACATTTAGTAACTCTCTCCAGCTGATCCATACTTGCCTCTGTAAACAACAACATGTCGTCTGCAAAACATTAATGAGAAATCTTCAACCAATTCCTTCTCATTCTAAAAGGCTTCCATCTATTATCCTCCACCTATCTGTTTATAAGTTGAGAAAGTTTTTCTAAGCACAAAACAAATATATATGGGTATAGCGGGTCTCCTTGTCTTATACCTCTGTTAGGACTGAATTTCTGAGTTGCACTTCCATTCCACAGCACACTAAGTGTTTGTGTTTCTATACTCTGTATGATGACTCTTATTAGATCACTAGGAAGTCTAGCATCAATGAGAGTCTCTCTGATAAACTTCCAGCTTAATCTATCATAAGCTTTTTCAAGATCCACTTTAATCGTCATAAAGCCTTTTTTACCTTTCATCTTGCGCATGGAATGAATGACTTCCTGGGCAACGATAATATTGTCTGTAATTTGTCTTCCCGGCACAAAGCTGCTCTGCACTTCACTGATGAGATTCGGCATCAAAGCTTGTAGTCTCCCCACTATTACTTTTGACAATGCCTTTAAAATCACATTACAAAGACCAATTGGTCTAAACTGATGTAGGTACTCAGGCATCTGGACTTTTGGAATCAAGACTAAATCTGAGTGATTTATTCTCGACATGTCTTTATTGCCTGTAAAAATGTCTCTAATATACCTGCAAACAGATTGGCCAATCACATGCCACTGAGATTGATAAAATATTGGCTGATACCCATCCGGTCCCGGGGCTTTATAAGGCTTCATCCCAAATATAGCCGCCTTAATTTCATCGTCTAGAATTGGGGCTTCTAGCTGATTTATATGGTTTTGATCAATAATCGGAAAATTACCCTCCAACCGAATATCTTCCCGAGTCTCCTCCTGATCTTGCCAAAATAATTTTTGATAAAACTCCCTAGCCATATCCTTTAACTTATTTTCCTCCCAAACCCAAACCTGCAGCTCATTCTTCAAAGCTTTTATTTTATTCATTTGCCTTCTGATGATGGTCTTCATGTGGAAATAGGAAGTGTTCCTATCTCCAAAAGAGATCCAATTACATCTTGACTTCTGGAACCAGTGAATCTCCTCCTGTCTAAGAATTTGATTATATTCAGCCGATAGGTCATCCTCCAATTGGTACAGATGCGGATTTCCTCTAACCGCTATTGCTTTCTGAATTCCGCCTAATCTCGCCAAAACCTTTCTTTTCTTCTGGAAAATGTTGCCATACACCCATTTATTCCATATCTTCAACTGCACCGTCAAACCTTCTAAGGCTGTTGGCACCTCTGCATCCGTCTCCCAGTGATTTTTCAAGAATTCTGCAAACTCCCTATGTTGTAGCCAGGCTGCTTCAAACCGAAACGGTCTTCCTTCTCCTTGAACTGTAACTCTCTGCTCCTTGAGCTCTACCAAGATAGGGTGGTGATCTGACCTAACCCTTGGAAGAACTAACACATTAGCATCTTGGAACAGTTGCCTCCACTGAGCATTACCAAAACACCTATCCAATCTTTCCTGAACTCGCATATAACCATTTCTAATACCCCCTCTCCATGTGTATTTCGGACCTTTGCTGCCCAAATCTATCAATTTACATTCTTGAACCCATTTAGCAAAACGATGAATTCTACGATTATCTACTCCAACTCCCCCGTATTTTTCCGTAGCCATCAGGATCTCATTAAAATCCCCAATAACCATCCATGGTAATCTGACATTTCTAGCCAAATTAGCAACTTCTTCAAAGCACTGTTTTTTTAAAATAGCATTCGGATTTGCATAAACTACTGTAAATAACCAAGCCTCACTGCTCCCTTCATCAACACTTCCATGTATAAAATGCCGAGAAGAATTCAATATCTTAACATTAACATTCGAATTATTCCACATCAACCATAATCCACTCGACATCCCTTGAGCCTCAACTCTAAAGCTAAACTCAAATTTCAGTTTTTCAATAATTTTATCAGCTCGGAACCCACTAACTCTCGGCTCTGCTACTGCCTCTATTTGAAATTTATAATTTTTCCTCAAATCGTGCATCACCGCACAAAATTCTCCACTTCCCGCACCTCTACAATTCCAGAAAAAGAATTTCATAAAATACTTGATAGAAATATACTTACAAGCTAAGATGAAATTCATCTTCCTCCTGTGTTGTCCATGAGGGAATCTCCCTCATCCACCATCATCTCCTCTTCAGAATTTTGAGAAACCACCATGAAGTCTCCTTTTTCCCCTACTTCTGCTCCCTCTTCCATCAGGATTTCCTTATCTGGTGGCTCCATCTCCTGCACCCTTGTTTGTTGAAATTGCTCCGTTCCACTCCTGCTTAGCCCTCGTTACTTAATTATATTTTTGTCACTCAAACTCTTCTTTTTACTTAATTTACACCATAACATCTTATTTTTTACTCTATTATATCCATTCACTATACTTGAAATCATTTTATTTAATCTATTCAGTATTTTATTTATTTTACTCAGATTATAATTTACCGGGTTTTCACATTCTATTCCCTAAAAAAGAAATTTTGTCCTTAAAATTGAACCTTGTACCTGAATAATATCTCGAGGTGTTTCTATCTCATTTGAGATTCTCTTTCCCAAGTTACCTCCTCGATTCGAGAATTCCTCCACAATATCTTGATAATTGGAATATTTTTATTTCTCAATTCCTTCACATTGTAATCCAAGACTTTCACTGGCTTCATTTCCAATGTTAAATTCTCATCAATTTCCAGAGGAATTTAAAGCAAGAGCCGAGATGGATCCACTTTAGCCTTTCTTAACAGAGAGACATGAAACACATCATGAATTTTGGCCAGTTATAGAGGTAGAGCCAATCTAGAGGCCACATGCCTAATCCTTTTGGTGACCTCAAAAGGCCCAACATACCTTGACGCTAGTTTCTCTTTCAAGCCGAATCTTAACACCTGTTTCCACGAGGCGACTTTCAAAAATACTTTTTCACTCAGCTCCATGGTGGTCTGGACGCGAACGCGGCCAACTCTATGTTGGATCGGGATGCATCCGCCGTCAACTCTATGTTGGCCCCGGACGCGATCGCGCCTAACTCTCCACGTTGGGTCTGGACGCGACCGCGGCCAATTCCAGGTTGGGTCTGGTCGTGTCCGCGCCCAACCATACATTGGGTCGGGACGCGTTCTCAACCCCGTGTTGGGTCTGGACGCGACCGCGTCTACCTCCATGTTGGTCACGGTTGCGTTCCCGCCCAACCACACTTTGGGCCTGGACGCGACCGTGGCCAACCCCATACTGGGTTTGGACGGGACCGCGTCCAACCCAACGTTGGGTCTGGACACGTCAGTGCCCAACCCCACGTCGGTTTTCTTAATATAATAATGTGTGTTATAAATATTATTATTTCTCTTATAATTCAAAGTGTTCATTTCAAAAATATTATTATTTGTGTTATAATCATTATTGGAATTCTTAATATAATTATTTATGTGATAAATATTATTATTTTTATTATAATTCTAAATATTCATATCAAAAATAGTATTATTTGTGTTATAAATATAATTATTATAATTATAATTAATAGTATAAACATTACAAATATTATTATTTGTGTTATAAATATTAATTTTTTATTATAATTAATATTATTAATAAGGATCTTATAAGATGCATGACGTAATTAGGTGTTGGGTCCTGCATGTTACAGGACCCAACTCGGTATTGGGTCTAGATCCTGCCGGTGCGAAATCCAAAATACCTCTAGGTACTCACATCTCCAGGACCTACGGTTGCTTTGAATCCTGAGACCAACTGCCAGCAACTATTTATTTATTCTTTACATTTCACATAAACTTTCTTATTCACCTACTCTGAAGCGCGAGTTACTCAGTATGATAATATATGCAAATGCATGTAAAGAAAGAAAGAAAAAAACCTTTAACGTGTAAAACTATACTAATATGACATAAAAAATTTTGATTAAAAAATAAAATTAAATGGTAAAATAAAATAAAAATATTGTGGGATAAATAATAATATTAGATTCTATTTGATATTATGATATCATTTAAAAATATATTAAAATTATATTTTTTTTAAAAATAAAAATTTATTTTTAACATTGACACATTAAAATAATTTAAAAATATTAATTTAAAATGAAAATAAAATAAATTTAATATTTTTTTAAAAAAAAAACAAACATAATTTTACCATGGTGCCCGAGAGCGTGGATAAAAAGAAGAATAAAATGCTGTTTTCATTGCCACTTGGATAAGGAAAAGAACGCTGATCCCCGAGGCCTCTGCCACAGTAGCCTGTGAGATGGCATTAATGAGCACATTGTCCGAGTATAGGCCCAGGTTACAGTGTTCAGTCCTCGTCTACAGAATCAATCCACAAGGAAATGGGTCGTGGGAACAGGTAAACATAATGCAGTGCTCTAAAAAAATAAAAAGATAAAGGATAAAAAATAGAAAATATTAAAAACACAATCGATAAAATCATCTCATAAATATCGATAACTCGGCAGAAAAAACTAATATTCGACCATTATAATTTTTACTGATACGCGCATCATATATTTATACTCGGGAGATAACATGTCCTTCTCAAGGACAACGCCTGTTGAAGTTTTATAGACGGTGTATTGATGGAATGAGTATATTATATTTCCACATAATTACAAATGATTGAGAGCTGTATATATACATAGAATTGGAAAGACTGATTTAGGAAAGGAAGTTATAATTGTGGCTGTGAAGATTGTAACCGTTGTGAGTCTTGATTCTTGGCTAGTTTTCTGTGATTTGATTTGATCTGATGCAGAATCTGTGGAATGATCTGAGACAGGATCTGTGGAATGATCCTTCATAACGCCGTGTGGCTATTGAAGCATTATCGTTTTGGACCCCTCGCAGCTCTCCCACATGCTAACTGTTAGGTCATGGGGTGATAGGTTCAACACACACCTTCAAGTCTTGGTACGACAACACTTGTTAAAAAAGATATCTTGAATAGTTTGAATATAATTGTGATTTTAGATTTTTTTTTTATATAAATGCTATTTAAAATAGTTGCTGTATGGTGAATATTTCAAAAAATATATATAAATTAATTAACCTAGATAAAAGTTAATAATTTTTTTTATAAAAATTCAATAACTAAAAGATAAGATTTAAGATTCAATAACTAAAAATAATTAGAGATGAAGGCAATGTAATAGGAGAGAGAAATAAAAAAAAGAAAGAAAAGAAAAGAAAAAATAGGTTATCAAGAATAAATTTGGACTCTGTTTTTTACATGCATGGTATCATTAGAAAAATCTTAACAAAACAATTCTAAGTACACATTGAAAAAACACAAAATAAGTTTACAATTAACCATGAATTAACCCTGGACAAAAATTATAATAAATGAAAACCATGTTTAATAGTCTTTTAAGGTATGATTAAAATTATCTCATCAAGATCTCTCTAACAATTCTAAATATGTCTAAAACAAAGCTCCAGTGTGACCCGGGTGACCCATTCTTTTTTTTATCATTGGATCTTGAATCTCATTTCTTACTATTTGAAATAGTTGTTGTATAGTGAATATTTCAAAAAAAAATATAAATAAGAAATAGTTAAACTAATTAATAATTTTTTTAAAAACAATTCAATAACCAAAAGATAAAATTTAAGATTCAATAACTAAAAAAAACAAGAGATGAGAGTGATGTGATAGGAGAGAGAAATAAGAAAAGAAAAGAAAAAATAGGTCATCGGGAATATATTTGGACTTTGTTTTTTACCCGCATGGTACCATTAAAAAAATCTTAACAAAACGATTCTAAATACATATTGAAAAAACATAAAATAAATTTACAATTAACCATAAATTAACCCTGGACAAAACTTATAATAAATCAAAACCATGTTTAGTAGTCTTTTAAGGTGTGATTAAAATTATCTCATTAAGATCTTTCTAGCGATTCTGAATATGTCTAAAACAAAGCTCCAATGTGATCCTTTTTTTTTTTATCATTGGATCTCGAATTTTATTTCTTGGCTACTGGATATTTATAAAATTTTAAGTTAACTTATGAATGTTAATAAAATTAAGAGGGACATGGTTTTTAGAACAACTGTTATTTCCAATAACAATTGTATTCCAACTATATTATTTTTTCAAATATTTTTCTACAATTGCGTTATTTTTTCTAAAACTTTCATGAAACTATATTAGAATTTTAAAAATTAATTAACCTAAGTAAAAATTAATAATTGTTTAGTATAAAATTTAATAGCCAAAAAATGAGATTAAAGATACAAACCAATAAAGAAATATGAGATGAAAGTGATTTGGCAAGAGAGAAGAATGAGGAAATAAAAGCAAGGAAAAACAAAGGGTTACTAGGGACATATCTGTATTTTGTTTCTGACACATCTGATACTGTTACAAAGATCTTAATGAAATGATTCTAAGTATACATTAGAAAAACATAAAATAAGATCGTAATTAACCCCAAATTAACTCAGAACAAAACTTCTAACAAATCATGATAATGTTTGGTGGTCTTTTGAGGTTCGGTTAGAATTATCTCATTAAGATCTTTCTATTAGTACTGAATGTGTCGAAAACAAAGCTTCGACGTATCACGACTGATGCATTCTCGTTTCGTCATTGGATCTTGAATTTAATTTATTAGCCATTGAATCTTCATAAAATTGTGAGTTGACTTTCTATGAATGTTAATTAAATTAAAAGAAATTTAATTTTTGAAACAACCATTATTCCCAATTTCTTTTATGTTCAAATTATATTATTTTTCTAATACTCATGAAACTACATTAGAATTCTAAAATACCCTTCGTCCGGTGTATCAAAAGTAGGGGTGAGCAAAAAAATCGACAAACCGATTAAATTGAGAAAACCAGAAAAAAATAACTGAAAAAACTGAACCATGAAAAAAAAATCTATTAAACATATTAGAATATTTTTTAAAAAATTTGTTTTGATTTGGTTTCGGTTTCATAAGTCTTAAATAAAAAAACCAAACAGAATCGGCTTAGATAAGAAATAAACCAAACCAAACTGAACAAAAAAAACCCGAACCGAACTGAAAAGAACCAATTAGAAAGTCCAAAAAACAATATAATTTTCAGTTTTTAATATAAAATAACCGAACCGAACCGAAACCTGTCGGTTGGAACTGGTTTTGATTTTGTTAAAATTTTATAAAATTCTAACTTAATTATTTTTATAAGTAAAAATTGAACCAAACAAAAATGATCATTCTTAATCAAAAGGATAAGCAATGCTTTATTTCCTTTTTCTCTTTGTATTTTTGTTTCAATAGTTGACTGGAATTCGCCCGCTCTCCTTGTTCTTTGCTCTTGAATCACGCAGCATTTTAATAACGTGAAGCCCAACTTTAGAATAACGGCCCTAAAATGATCCATGCAAAAGCCTAATGAGTAGAGGTGATAAATTAATATAAACCTATCTCGACAGGAATAATAGAATATTTTTTAGATATTTATTTTATTTAATGAATAATATATATAATATGAATATTATCAAGCCTAACCCCAAACTTTGAGTCTAGCTCCAAATATATATTTATATTATATAGATATATTTGTTGAATATTTAGATTTTATATATACATATATATTAATTTTTTGATTTTTTATTAAATAATAAATAATAAGTAGATCTTAAAACTCGATGAATATCTAATTTTTTTATCTAGTGAATAACAAGTAAAGCAAAAATATCAAGAAATCCAATAAGGAGGTACTTATCATCCTGTAAAAGAAAACAAGAAAATATATATAGAAAGAGCTTCTATTTCTATTTGAGTGAAAAAGAAATACACACAAAGTGTCCAGTAAATCTTTCTCAATAAAAATCTATTAAAATATAAGAAAAACGGATTATTCCAGTATTTTTCATTTAAAAAAAGAAAAGAAAAGGACGAACAGAATTTTCGAGCCTGAAAGTTTGTAGATGCCGATGAAGGTGGTGGTACAGAGCGAGGAAGGTTCTGATGTACTTGAACATAAAGCCTAATTGATCCAAGCAAATAACGTAAAGCGCATTTCTTGAATTACTGCTACTGCCTGCCCTCAGTGATCCACACAAATTCAGAGCTGAGAACAGTAAAAATGTCCCATCTAAAACTGAATTCAGAACAAACCTCCGTACCAAAGGCACATGCCAAACAGTGCCTTAAATGGAAAACCCGGGCTTTTTTGACAAGAAAAGCCCATGATTGAATAACCAATGAACATCTGAAAACTTCAAAGCCCATTTATTAAGGTCAAAACAGTACTTTCCAAAAGCAATTAGGGTAAACCCTCGAACCACTTATTTAAGGAATCCGCAGAAGAGCCGTTCCTCATATCTTCATCTCACTCTATAAAACAAGGTTTCCCAGTCTTCGTATAGCGTCTATGAATTTCTACAGCAACTGCTCCTTAGGGTTTGTGTTCTTCACCTTCTTTTAGCTTAGGACTCTCAAAGTCCAGATCTTTATTTGAAAATTAATCTTGGGTATTTTCTTTGTTTTTTTTCCAAATCCTCTAGGGTTTCTTTTTTACTCCTTTTATGATTATGAATAAGAGAAGGCTTCACTATCTGGTCAGCGTGGATTATCAATTCCCGTATGACTCGTTCCCTTGAAGCAAAAGTGCTTGTGTTGCTTCTTTAAATATATCTCCCTCAGCCCTTCATTTTGTTGCTTTGGGAGTACACCTGGGGCAACTACATTCCATTTTTCAATTTCTTCATTTTTCTTCAAAACATCGGAGTTCATAGCATTAAAGGAACAGTGATGAGTCAATACAGACCTGTAATGACTTGCGGCAATGATCGCAACTCTTTATGAACATCTAAGGGACTGAGTTCTTCTTAATGCTTTTGTTTTGCTTTTTTTTTTTCAAATTATTTTTTTTTGGTTTCGGTTTTACCTAATAGCCGAGGCTTCACATCAATACTTTATAAAAGCTAAAACTAAGTTGATTAGCTTATGCTTATGTTAGTGAAGCCCAAATAAATTGTTCCCCTCGCTATCCAGAGCGGCGTTCTGTGTTGCATTTGGACGTCGGGGAACTACATTCTAGTATTCCAATGTTATCTTTTGAATCTATTTGCAGTCGATTGATGCCACTATCCTCTAATGAAATAATAATAACATGTTGGTTGGAATAATTTATCGGTTAAACGAAAATTGAAGGTTGATCGAAGGATTGTTTTCATCTTTATGGATGTCCTCAAAAAATCGCAAAAGAGAAAGGATTAATCAATTTGCTTGCTTGAAATCAAACATAATAATGTGTGTTTGTTTTCTGCAAGTGAACCATTCTTGTGATGATTCAGAATCTCAAGAATTGCTGCAAAATGGATTATTAGAATTTCTATTCCATGTGTTTAGATTCCTCTACCCGAGTTCTATTCAGTTTAAGGTATTGTTTTTGTGGATGGAGAGGAATGAGGTCTTCGATTTGTAGTTTCTCTGGTGTTTTTTACGGCTGCAAGAATTGCCTAGAGTTTTTTAAGAAATAAAGAGCTCTTAAGATTTGGAGAAAGCTTTGAATGACTTTATCGGTTGCTTCTATCTCAATGATCAGCAAAGCATCAATCAGTGATATATTTAAAGACTGATGCTTTAGGACGGGTATGGAATCTGGTATCTGGTCTCTGATTCTGAATGCGGCCACAGTAGATTCGAGATGCCATTTTTCTGACCTTCTTGCTTCCCGAGAAGGGTAGAAGGCATGGTGTGTGGACGAGCTTGCTGCATTTTTCTGACCAGCTTGCTTCCCAAGAAGTGTTATTGTGATTTTCGCTGTGGTAGAACAGGTGAGGAAGCCACCTCCACTTTTTATAAGGGATTTTGAGTTTCCAAAAGTGTTAGTAATCATGAAAAGCCGAATCATCAAACATTATTTATAACCTGGATTTTCGTTTCTGAAACCTTGGAATTGCCCCCTTGCCATCTTAAGATTCTTTGCCCGTAAGAGAAGACTAAGGGGGGTCATGAAACTATATGTTGCCATGAGGACCATCCATGTTGCTGGTACGCAACCCAAAAGCTGGATCTAGAGAAGGTTAAACGCTGATCGTCGAAGGTGGCCACAAATTACAATGCCAACACTTTTGATTACCCTAAGACAATCACATTGGAGGATGATAATAACCAACAGTAACTGCAGTCCCTTTTAACGCTTCTCTGCAGAAGGCAGAGCGACTTATGGCGCGCGATAAACACCCTAATCTGCAGAATGACATGATAATAAATCTTTGAGGTTCGGTTTAGTAAATTAAAGCACTTACAATTCAGATTCAAAAGCAGACGTTTACGTTATTAACTTGAATAAAAGTTAACTCATGTGAAAACATCCTGCTAGATCCGAGGAACAGAACTATTTGCCAGCATTCCCGGGTGTGAAGGTCAAATAAATTGCAGTGGTTGGTTAGAGTGAAATTCAAGCTGGGGAGACAGAAAAGGAGAAAAAGGAAAGTAGATTCGCGGGTGCAACCGCTCTATTTACGTTTAGGATGCTTTCAAATGATTCATGAGTAATTTTTAAAATTATAATAAAATCAATTTAAAATCTTATGAGAGAATTGTGTTGATTTTATCTTTAAAAATATCAAAGTAATTATACTATTAAAAAAAATAAAAAGACGCAAATAGACAACAAATAGACAATGTAATTTTTTATTCTATGTTTAAATTAAAATTTTTACTATGAAAACAGAAAATTAACAATCCAACCCTAATAATTTGTAAAAGATGGAAAGGATAATTTTACCCACTACCTTTAAAAGATTTCATCATTCTAGTCATGATGTACGGCAAACTTTTACAGGAGAATTGTTATTATTTTAATTTAATGTACCAATTTGAAAAAAAAAAGAAAAAAAGAAAAGAAATAGCATTACAGATGTGACCCCGCTGCTCATCATCTTTTCTTAAAACCATATTTCTTAAGTTCACAGGACAGCTCTGTTCTGGCACTCCCTAAGTTCATACTTCATAGTCAACTTTTAGTCACGAACTTAACTAAATTATCATTCTATTAACTAGTCTACAACGTTGACAGTTTATTTTACGATAAAGTAATCCCATGCATTAATCAATCTCAATACTAAACAGGTTTTTTCTTTTATTGAAACCGATTTTACAATCTTACAAAAGTGCAGATCATCCAAACGTGAATGAGGTAATGGGCAAACAGTGCTAAAAACAATTAAAAATGGATTAAGCTTTTCAGATACGATGGTTAATAAATTGGAATCAGAAATCGTTTTACATCCTGCGTCTTTTAAGCATATAATCAGATCTGAATACTCATGTTACATATAAAAAGCTTCAAATTAGCAGTGCAACTCCTAAGTAATAAGAATACTCTCTGGCATTTGCTTAACTCTCAGTTTTCTTTCAGCACTCTGTCTTTTCTCTGAACATGTACTACTGCGACTTCCAGACTTGTTGATTATGTGGTGTTCTATAGCTAAGAAATTAGCAACAGTTAATACCTTTTAAGTTCACGTACAGGTCTCCAGTCAATAGCCAAGAAAGAAATAGAAGCAAAAGGAAAAGTAGTGCATTTGATTTAACTAGAGAGAGTGGACGACCGGGTGTTGCTAGATCAGTTTCCGCCTTCAATAATTGAAGTTCAATGGTGGCCATGGCTGTCAACAGAGAAGAAGATTATGCGGTGGCTGGTCCGATCCTGCTCTGTTGAAACTTGAAAGAATAATTGAGCTGGGGATTAGTCATCAGGGTTGATTTTGGACGGGACTAAAGAAAAGAAAGGAAAAGTGATGGGAACTCTTCTAAACGGCAATGTTTTGTGCTATTTTTAAAAGGTCTAATCGCTTGACCATCAGTTTGGACCCAGTTATGGCGGGTTAAACAGGTCAAATGAAATCTGGCAGAGTTAACTGGATTCTTTTAAGGTTGATGTCCTGTTTTGATTGATAATCAATCTGGTCTTAGATTTGGTTTCAACTTTCAAGCCAGCGGATTCTTGAATCAACCTAAGGAAATAAGAGACTCCTTTTGGACATCTATATATTAGGGTACATTGATAAAAGTTTGATACTAAAAAAATTATTTCTTATTAATTTTAGGTTCGAATCTCGTAGTTGATAATATAATGACCACTAGAGATTTATATGGTCGTTAATTTCAGAACTCGTGGGATTAATTGAGGTGCGCTCAAGCTGTCACGGACACCCACATTAATAATAATAAAAAAAATCCTTTTGGATGGTCAAATTTGTATCATATTAGGAAATATTTATATATTTTTGTGAATAATAACATAATCCCTTTTGAACTTTTTTTTTTGTTAATTCTTGGGTGTTCGGTTATCTTAACTAATTTTTTTTAAAATTTTAAAATTAACAATCATATAAATATTTAGTAATTTTAAAATTTATAATATTTAAATTAATAATTTTTAAAAAACAAAGTTACATCATGACCAGTTGAGAAATTCCTTTTGAACTCTTCATATCCTTGCAAGAGGTCTCGTATCTTTCCGTTTTATCCAAATTAAAGCGTTGAAAAAGATTGAGACAAATACGATGAATTCAGGACAGAGAGAAGCTGAAAGACCACCACCAGTCAACCACTTATCCAGTGGAGGTGGCGGCTTCATTTGTGTTGGGCGGACTAAACTACCAACAGTTCACTGGATCCTCCCAAAGGGAGCTGGGAGGCCTATCTTGGTCTGTCTGGCTTAATAATGACGAGGGTGGAAAACAGAAGCATTTGACAGTCTGGGATGTAAAGTTGCAATGCTCATTACGAATTGGCCCATAGCTTCAGAATTGAGATAGAGCTGGGATTCGACGTCAACATTCCATCAAAAGCCCACTGACCGAGCACTCCCCCCATGGGGGCCCTACTAGGACGTATATGTGAGCGTTTATTTTTAGATTTCAAACGCCTTTTTTAAAAAGTTTTTTTTATTGTTTTTTTCTAAAATAATATCAAATTGATATTAATTAAGTAATATTTAATTTTTATTTTGGAATAAAAAACGCAAAAACAATAGAAAATTTGATTAAAGAGATAATAATATAAAAATAAATATTTCTTAAATAATTTTAAAATGAATTTTTGTATTTTCAAAACAAGAAGTACAAAGAAGATATATCTTCAGAGATAATATTTATTATTTTTTATTTATAAAATGTCCTTGTAAAAAAATTATTTTTAAAATTGTCCAACCAAGACATGCAAAGATAAAAATGGTTATTATCGTAGCTTTAAAAACCAATTTAGAGATCGATCTCGGGTAAAGACCAAGTCATTGGTCGAGGTTCAGGTCACATGTCAGATTGACCCGAGTTAGAGTAATAATAAAAACGATTATTATCATAATTTAAAAACCCAATTCAAGAGTCAGTCTAGGATAAGACTCAAGTCATGAGTGATCCTATTCAACGTAAAAATAGAAATAATTATTATTATAATTTTAAAACTCAATTTGAGGGTCGACTAGGGCAAGATTTGAGTCATGCATCGGGAGGGTTAACCAAGGTTAACCCAAGCCAGTATAAGGATAAAAATTATTATTACATAGTTTTAAAACTCAATTTGGGAGTCGATCGAGGCATGGCCCGGGTCATAGGTCGCGAGGATCAACATGAGTTGAACCAAGTGAACGTATAGATAAAAAAATGGTTACTATTATAGTTCTAAAACCCAACTCGCAAGGCGACCCAATGCAAGATTGAGATCACAGACCAGGAGGGTTAACTCACAGTATTTTTTAAAAATAATCAAAGCAACCTTGTTTTGATTATTTTTTTCAAAAAATACAACGGGCTTTTGGCACGTGTTTTATCCCCATGTTGACCTGAGTTTTTCACAGGGTCAGGTCGAGTCAATCCTTTTTTTATTTAATTCTAAACCTGAACCAATCCATATCTTAGGTCGACTTGGTTTCAAGTCATCCCACTAGGCAATCCTTGTTTCATAACTAGATTTATTATAATATTATTAATTTCAAGAATAACTAAAGTAATAAAATATAAATTCAACAATATTACGTATCAAAGTAAATCTATCTTGTCTTATTCACATGGATATCTCTTTAAAAAAGTGATCGCTCTTTCTCCTTGTTTGAAATATCCGCAGGGCGTCACTGAGGTTTTTTATGTAGTTTATTTTGAATACACCCCACGGGAATCCTTCTGATAGTATAACCAGAGGTTTTCATTTATTTCCAGGTGGCTGTGTCAAATTGGTGCTTGTGGTGTTCTGTGTCGAGCTTAGGAGAGAGGAGCCCGAGAAAACCTAAATACTGAGCGGGAAGGCATCGAGCCACGTTAAAAAGATTAGAGTCATTCATCGAGAACACGTTTTTTCACGCCAGGGCTGTATTGTGTTTTTCTTAACAATCGAATCCTTTATTTGCTGCGAATTTGATTGTAAAAATAAGTAAAAGGGATGATACTGCAAAATATTGATGTATAGGGTGGAGATGTGACGTCGGTGAGTTTATAAAGGATGAAAATGAAAAGTGTAGCGTTTTTAATTTAATGTTTATCTGGAACGCTGATGATGCAATGATACCTAACGAGACACTCGTAACGGTCGCCAAACAGAAACACGTTGTCAGCAACGGTAACTTCGAGGAAGTTGCGCTCGAGCGCGGTCGGCACGGGACCCATATAAAATCTTCCGAGCTAAGAAAAAAGAGATCCGAGTAGTTCACTGGTAATAAAAGTCTGAAAAGGAAAGATAAGAGAGTCAAAAACACTCTCTAAACACTGCCACGATTCCCATTCCCAGTCACACCCTTAACGTGTCTGACCTCCACAAATACAAATATCTAGCTTCTTTCCTCCACACACCCCCTCCCTCCTGCCAGTATTTTCCCGACTACGCTGCCCTTATTCAAAAGATGCTCTTCCTCCTATTTTAAGAAAAAAATAATTCAATTTTTTATACAGCATGAAATTAATGATTGAATTCCAACCCGCGGATTCATATGTATTTTGTTTGAATTAGTATAATTGATCACAAATTCAGATTCAATTCTATAAATAAATGGAACTGAATTTAATTTTGTAATTTCTCTGTTCTTTTCATAACTCTAAATTAAACGCTTGTTTGGAGAAACAATAAATATTGTTTTTAAAAGTAATTTTTTATTTTAAAATATATTAATGTATTTTAAAATAATAAATATTTTCCATGGTTTTGAGAAAAATAATACAAGATGAGAAAATATTTAAGGCCCTAATCATAATTCTTTTTATCAATAAAGCAAACATCGACATAGATACTTTAGTGAATATTTCAGAAAATTAGAAGCCAATGAAATCATATAATCATGGGTAGGAAATTGATAAAAAAAAAAAAGGCAAAAAAAATACATATTTATTTAAAAAAACCGTCACCGTAAATCCTGACATGAAAAAAAAGCACGCGCTCCCACCAATGGTGGAGTGACATGGTTATTGCTAGGCGATCGTGCGAAGTACAAGTAAAAACACTCCACATCGAAAGACTCGTACCATTATTTTAGGAGAGTTCTTTGACCCCATCTCCTTGCAAAAGAGGAAAAATAAAAAATAAAAATCTCCCAGGGATAAAACGGACATTACGACACCCCAAATCAGTAGTCAAAGGACCAACCACAATCACCGCCTAGCATTATTTCCATACGCGATAAGGGTTTTTTCTTCCCCTTTATATAAACCATCTCTGTGAAAACGGAAACAGAAACAAAGACACAAAGTCGAACCAGAAATCACAGAAACAACAAAAGCTGAAACAAAAACCCAACGTTTTAAAAAAACCAGAACAAACACCACACGAAAGAAAAAAAGGAAAACGATGTCGTGCTCCGTTGCGGTGTCGAATTCTCCTGTATTTTCCCCATCAGCAAATCTCTTCTGCAGCAAAGCATCGGTATCTATCCCTTCATCACCAGCAGAAACAATAGCACTAACACTGACCCATTTAAAATCAACAACACAATCTCCATCTTCTTCTTCCACTACTAGTTCTTGTTCCTCTCCTTCATCCTTGTCCCCTTGCTCTCCGTTTCGGTTTCGCCTTCAAAAACCACCATCTGGGCTCAGTTCTTCTTCCTTGGCTTCGGCTTCGGCTTCGGGGTCAGCCGCGACGGTTTTGAAGAGGAAAAGACCGATGAGGCTGGATATACCGGTTGTTATGGGGTTCGGAGGAGGGCCAGCGACGTCCAGGGCAGGGGAGGAAGCGGAGGTGGAGAGAGAAGGGTATGGCTATTCGGTTTATTGTAAGAGAGGGAGGAGAGAGGCTATGGAGGATCGGTTTTCTGCTGTCGTTGACCTTGAAGGAGATCCCAAGCAGGTAATTTCATAGTTTTCGGCTGCGTGACTTTTTTTTTTCCCTCTCGTTTTCTTCTCTGCGTTTAAGTATGACTATTCATCAGATTGGCATGTGAAATTAAATTGTTTTGATGAATAACTTGTCTGAATCTATTGATTTTGCGGGGGCAACTGAACTTTCTTTAAGAGTTGATAAATTTTTGCAATCAAGATCATGATATTAAAAAATAATAATTGGAAATCATTAGACTTGAATGGGAATTAGACAATAACGTGTTTCAATTTAGGGGATTTTAAATATATATCAAAGAATTTGAAAACGATTCTGGTAAATGAAGACTTCTGATCATCTAGACACATACTTTTGGTTACGGAGACTTTCATGGCTAAACCAAAGTTCCAAATTTGCTATATGCTGTGTTAATTCAGATTGTTGATTTAGAAATTTACATTTTGTCTGCAGGCTTTCTTTGGTATTTTTGATGGACATGGAGGTGCTAAAGCAGCTGAATTTGCAGCTGGGAACTTAGATAAGAATATTTTAGATGAAGTTGTTAGCAGGGATGAGAAAGAAATTGAGAATGCAGTTAAGCATGGTTATTTAAATACTGATGCCCAGTTTTTAAAAGAAGATTTTAGAGGTGGCTCCTGCTGTGTGACAGCTTTAATTAGGAAGGGGAACCTTGTTGTATCCAATGCTGGTGATTGTCGTGCTGTTATGAGTAGAGGAGGTGTTGCTGAGGCCCTTACAACCGATCACCGGCCTTCTAGGGAAGACGAGAAGGACAGAATCGAGTCAATGGTAAGCAGTTCATCACCATATTAAGCACGTTGTTTCTTATAAATATGGAGTCTTGAGGAGAGCTTTGTTTGAACTGGAACTAATGATTTCTATGAAATTCATTTTGCAGGGTGGCTATGTTGATTTGATACATGGAACTTGGAGAATTCAAGGCTGCTTGGCAGTGTCTAGGGGAATTGGAGATAGGGAACTTAAACAGTGGGTAATAGCTGAGCCTGACACAAAAATTGTTACAATTAAGCCCGAAGATGAGTTCTTGATCTTAGCTTCTGATGGCTTATGGGATAAGGTATGTTCTCACAAGCAATCTTTGCTCTTCTAAATAAAGTGGTGTTCATATGGAAGTCATTTAAGCAATTCCACTATAGCTTAGATAACCTAAATAAATTGTTTACATGGTTTCAGGTTGGTAATCAAGAAGCTGTAGACCTTGCTCGCAGTTTGTGCATAGGAGTCGAGAAGGCAGACCCGTTATCTGCCTGTAAAAAGCTTGCTGATCTCTCCGTTTCACGAGGCTCCTGTGATGATATTAGTGTGATGCTGATCCACCTGGGACGCTATGTTTGATTAAAAACCATTCTTGATAATGATCCACTGACACGTGCAGGCTGATGGATATTTATTTTGTGAAAGATCCTTGCAAGCTGGGAGCTGCAGGTTGACTATAAATATGGTGGGTAGTGATGACAACAATCGAATAATTATTGTATTTAGATTTTAGAGTAGTCTGATATAGAAACAGTTATAGCTTTTGACAATCTTGGGGATTATTTCACCCATGGAAGATTGATTGAACATGTTAGGATTCTCAGCTGATATTCTTTTATTCATTCATTCATTCATTTATTTATAGTTATTCTTTAGCAAAATATCATTTCTTTGGTATTTAGCGTGTATCAAATTGCTCAATAAAGTTTTGCTAATATATTTTGAAAGGATCTTGATTTACTTTGTGACTTGGCATTTAACTTTAGAAAATTAGATCTAGCCGGTTGCTTCTTCAGTAGCAATTTGCTATGGCTATACAGCGATATCGACAATAAACTAGGAATTAATACCAAGATTAGGTCAATATTCCGCGTGATTGGGAGGTAAATTCATCCAGCTAACAAACTGTTCGACGTCTGACTTTTCAACCAGGTCCTTTTCATATACAAATTATAGTATTTGAAATAAATTCCTCGGAACTTAGTCCATCCTCTGCCTTGCAAGTTATTGTTTACTTACTAAGAGCTTTAACTTGATTTTAGTTTGTATTGACCGAAAACACCATCATGTTAAACTAGAAAAACAATGGAGGAAATGAACCTACACGCTTTGACCAGAATTTTTTATTAAGGACCAATAAGATTCTATTCCAAAACTAATTTCTTCATTCCTGCCGTCCACTGACCCTCTAAATTCTAGTTGGACAGACATCATGGTCATCTGGGTTGGTATTATCTTCATCTTATTGGTTTAAAGCAAGACAAGAATACTAATATAATTGCATTAGACACAATAAGATGGTTCGTTGTCTGCAAGGACCCGTTCACTCAATTTGACCCACCAGGAGCTCATGTCCAATTAAGACCAAGCGCCTCGAGCTCTATCCACACCACAAGTTCATGATAAGACCATGGCCTTTCGTCCAAGACTCCAAGGGGAAAGTCGGGTTCTTGGCTTCTCGGAGCTGGTTCAAGTTACTTTGTTTTGGTGTTCTTAATCATATCAATCCACTAGCCAAACTTTATGATCGCAACTATACTCACAAAAAGCATATGCGCATGTCACTGCATGTGTTACTTGTTTAATTTGGTGGTTCCGAAGATTACTTTCAAATATTTCATGCAAGTGTCCCCATCAAACATGGCATGGGCTCTAAGGAACTTCTGGGTCCTTAACTTCTTGTCATTTTTAAGCTGGGACATCAAGATATTTTGCAAAGCTCCACCATTTAGCACACAGTCTACCTCCACAGTCAAATAATTTAGGCGTGACAGCTAAAAGGACAAGAGAAATTGGAAGGCTTTCGGACGTGGGATTCTCAGATACACATATTAATATAATTCTCTATTGAAAAAATCAACGCTTGAAAGTTTGGATCGATCCACACTGCGCTATGCATCACTAAAGTAGTGGAAATATTAGAGCCAAATTGTGAAATTGGAAATGCCTAGATCTAATTTTCTTCGGGCTAACTGATTAAACAGTACTATACGTAACCTTCTAGTTTTTTTTCTGGGGTGCGGGGGGTTCCAAAACTGGAAGGAGGGAAGCAGTGAAGCACTCTATCATCTGGGATCCCTATTGATGTCTTGATTCAGCCTATTGACACATGTCCCAGACATAAAATATGTGCACATATTTTGCTTCACGTGTTACTTGTTTGGGTGGTGCTCATTATTGGGCGTATTAAATTTTGTACCGAACACTAATATAATCATAGATTCAACTATACAATTGATTAACCAAATTCCTGCAATATACACGTTTACGCGCGCGCACTTCTACAATTGTTTTTTTGCTAAGCAGTGCAGCTAAAATAATATTTGTCCAAATTTTGTTTTTTTTTTAAATTTAATTTTTTAAATATTTTTAAATTGTTTTTATATACTATATTAAAAATAAAATAAAATAAATTTATTTTAATATATTAAAAAAAAACATTTTGAAACCAAACTTCTATTACACTACTGGTCAAAATCCCGACAAAAAGAAAGCTCTTAGCGGTGGTATTTATGTAGGACTGCATTAACATGTATTACAAACAAAATGCTGTGTAATCAATTTGAAAGTAGCACGTATAGTGTCACTAATAAAGAGAAAAATATGATAGAGGTTTATTTTTTTCAATCAAATACTTCAATGTTAATTTTTTTTAAAAGGAATAATTCATGAGCTTTTAATTTATGATCAATAAACCAAACATTTTTATTTTTATTTTTTCTGAATGATTTATTTAAAAATTAAGAACGTGCATGATTTGGTTACAGATTAATGATCACCATAATTGTGAACGCATTTATTCTTGACAACTGGCTGTCTTGTTTATGCATGAACGTTGGTGTACATGCACGTTGGATTGTCGGCCCTCCGATCTGCGTCGCGGTTTTTTTTGTCTTGCTCTCCAACGACGATTATCCGCATCACAGGAGGGTGGCCCCAATCTCCTGCTTTCCTTCTGAAACGAATTCTCTCTGTGATAAACTTAGGAAAAACTTATGGTATAGTATTTGTATGAGATATATAACCCTCAAACTTTGCCATTTTGTGAGTGGATTGTTCTTTAATCCCCGTACATTAATTAAGTCATGGTAGACAGAATATATTTTGATTATAAAATATTTGATCACCACAGGATTGATTTGGTGGGTCATGGGTAAAGAATTACTACTTCAATCGTGAGGTTGAATGTCTTAGTTGATTAATTAGTAAAGGGAAACTAAATTAAATATAAAATCTCCCTTTAAGAGAGATTGAGTTAAATCGTGTAAGCATTTGGAATCTACATCTCATCGAGAGCCAAAATGACTTGTACCATTCCTAAAAAAGACAGAAGGAAAAGACTAGAAATCTCTCGTTCTTTGAAATCGCGGATATTTTGTGCGTTTGGCAAATTCTTTGAGGACCACAAATGTTATCTTCAGACATTGTTTTTTTTTTTTTTTGGTAATCCGGGGTGTCCGGGCCAGCTTACGCGCTCCACAACCAATTCCCGGACCCACTGAACACCCTGCAAGCCCAGTAGACAGGTAAGACACCACGGGGGTGACAGACGTGCATGCTAGGGCTCGAACCCAGGTGACAGACTCAAAGAAACCTTGCCTTTGCCGCTGGGCTAGAAGCCCTGGTGCATCTTCAGACATTGTTAATTTGCCAAGTGGAGTTCCAAACGAGCTCACGCAACTTAAGGCTAGTCACCCAAGTTTCTTACCTTTTAGATCTCGAATCTCGATTAGTCTAAGCCTATTCAAGTTTACGTGGACAAAACTCAACTCAACTCTCCTCTTATTTTCTTCACGCGTAAAGAATTTGCTCGAACCCCTCCAATTCAAACCCCTCGGCCTCCTCTCTCTTTACCGAATCCTCAACTAAGAAACAATTGCTTCGTCTTAAGCAAATGATCTCAGCCCAGGAACATACACACATGGCACATGGACATTCATAGCATGTTAGACCGACCGACAATGACAGATCATGGGAAAGAGTCACCTGATGATTTCATAAACTTTAGAGAACAAATGCTACGGGGGTCTCCTTGCTCAGTTGTTGGTGCATACACTTAACGCGTGGCCACAGATATTAGCAATTTTCTTCTATTTCAAACAAAGTACTCGGAGATTAGTAGATAGGATACGGATGAGTGGGGTCTTATTTGGAAGGGGGATTTTTGGATTGAACTATTTGTTTAGCAGAACAGATTTTTAATCATCTACTAGTATTTTGGCTTTTGTTTGGGAAAGCTTGATCTCCTCTAGTAGATACACCTTCTGAAAACTTATCTTGAGATTCATCTTCATGTATTTGTTAATTAGTAATAATTACCCGTTCTTGACTTGAATTGTGTATGCGTTGAAATTTTTTTCTCTCTCTCTCTCTTTTTATCGAGTGTTCAGTTTGGTGGGATTTTTTAGGCATTGACTTACAAGGAAGATAAATGGATTTGCTTGACATTATAGTTCATATCTTTTACTTTATATAATTTAGTCTTTACATGTAAGAAATGGACGTCTCAGGATAATATAATGTTTTTTTTTTTTAAAAAAAAAAATCATCCAGTGGAACAGACAAGAAAAGAAAATCATTGATCGGTGAAAATGCAATGGCATAAAATCTTATCATATCCCGAGTTGAAACAGGAAATTCTATCCTTACTCCTCAATAATCTGGCAAGGTACAATGTAAATACTAATTAGGTGCATGCATGATCATTTATCGAAACTTCTAACTCTGGCTCTTTTGCACTTGCCCAATCTGGTAATAGAAAGTTAGGAAATGCGGATAACTGGAAGTTCATGCAAAGGTGTCCTTTCCAATCCTCATCCTTTGCAAGATATGGATTGGTGTTGCTGTGGACTGTAATTGTCATGCAACGAAATTTCATTTCAATAAAAAAAAATATAAATGGACCCCAATTTATTTATATCGTATAAATATTAATATCATAAATAAGCATTTAGAAGAATTCTGTCATAGTCTTAGGCACGAGAGCGTGCCAACGTAAACACCGCTGGAGTTACAACAACATGCATGAGTAGTGACAAATTCAACAACGATGTGTATCAGTGCATGCGAGTAGCCGGTTCATGCTCGACGCGACTTTTGACTTGGATAGTAGGCTGTCCAAGGTGTGCAACAACACAACAACACTAGCATAATGAGTTTTGTCAGGTTGGCTTACGATTTGATGGGCTTCAGACTAAGGGAAGTTGCAATGGGTTAGGCAGTTTTTGGCAGTTGTCTTTCTACGGTGAAAATTATCCATATCTATTTTGGGAGGCAATTTCTTGGTAGTTTTCTATATTCTTGTAATATAGATAGGTAAAAGGGTTGTGTAGCATGCAGAGATAATTGTGCATTGCATACACAAATATTGTTGTATATTCCTTAGTTGAAGGTGAATAAAGGTTGAGATTATTTCCTGTAATACTTGTGCTTTTGTATTCAATTTCGTTACTTGTGTTGTGTTTCCTTGTCTATATAATAAACAAGAGATTGGGGGAAAGACTCTTAGGTGCTTGAAGCACTTAGATTGTAGGCTATTGAAATTAGGAGAAAAGCCAAGTCTAGGAAGGGAACTAGACTGTCAGATAGGGCTGGAAAATTTTGATGAAACCCGATGACAATTGGTATTAGAGTGTGGTTGGTTCTAAGATTTTATGTCCCAAGATCATATGCCAATGGAAACAATTCAAGAGAGACTGACGCATCTGGAAAATCTTATTGGTCCTATTGAAAAGGACGAAGATCGCTCCATCAATGACAGACTTGAGTTTGCTATTGAAATGGAAGAAAGAGCTGCTGGACAGTATATGAAACTTATGTCATTATGTAACAATGACTCAATGAAATTAGCTGGAGTTGCTGCATAGTGCTCATTTTTGTTATTACCTTTCCAAGTCATCGACCATGAATGTAAGTCCATTTGAATTGGTGCTGAGGGTGTAGCCTCAAACCCCAACTAAGATAGTGATACATAAGTCAGTGGGAAAAATTAATCCTGATGCGTATAAGTTTGCTAAGAAAAGGCAAGAGCTATTTGAATTTGCTCAAGACAACTTGCGTAAGGTATGCAAACATATGAAAAAATATGCAAATCTGAAATGAAGACTGTTGGAGTTTGTGTTAATAAAATTGACTCCTTAGATTTGAAAAAGGATAGTTGGGAAAAATCAGCATTGAGGACTGGTGTTAAGGCATGATGAGCCGTTTGAGATAAAAGAAATAATAAGGATTGTTGCCTATATATTGAAGCTGTCACAGAGACTGAAGCTTCACCTTAAGTGTGTTTGGTATTGTGGTAGTTGTTGTGATTGTGATTTTAAAAAAATTGTTTTATAAAAAGTACTTTTAGTTGAGGTTGGTTTGAAAAAATATATGTTTGGTTAAAACTGTGGTTGAAATTGAGGTTGAACAAAATGTAGTTTAATGTGTTTGGTTAAAAAAATGCTTTTCAAATTGAGGTTATATATATATATATATATATATATATATATATATATAGTTTTTAATTTAAATATTGTAGATTTAACTATTGCTATTACATCATGAAATAAATAATATTTTATATAAAATATTTTGTATTATTCCATTAAACTATTTACAATTCTATCACGTATGAAATACATCCGACAAGGACTCCAGTTTTCACAAATTTCTTAAGAGCGCAACAACATCAGGTAAAATATAATCAGGAACAAAATTGGGATTGCGATCAAATTTTACAAATGCTACGTCATCAAGCGATCTCCGTCTAATTACGTAGTGTCATTGAATAATGTTTAACCTAGTTTTTTTGAATAAAACACAATTAAAAATAAAAAGTATTTTTTTATTTTGCTGGGTCGGACCTGGTTAAATGCATTTTTAGCTTTGAATCGGACTCGGTCTGGCCGGAACAGTGGAGAATGTCTCCACTATTTATTGAACAGTATAGTCATGCTTCACTATTCATGGGATTTCTCCGCACAAGAAGCAACAAAGAGTTGCTTCTTGTGATTTTGGTAAAACTGTGGCACAACCACAATTTATAGTGGGCCTTACCAATAAAAAAATGCGTTTTTAGCAATACTAAACAACAATATTTGTGGCTGCGGGTGAGGATCACTCGCAGCGACAACACCAAACGGCCACTACATTTCATATGAGTTATTTCAAGTCATTTCACGATGACCAAGAGGATCCAAAGAAGAGTAAGTCAAAGAAGGCCCCTCCTATGATCCATAAATAGTTTGACAATTAGATTGTCAAAATTCTAGACCACCAAAGACTTCAACAAAAATAATAATCAAAGGACATAATTATTGGTAAAATGGGAGAACATATAAGAGGTTTCATGGGAAAGAGACATTGACTTGTGGCAGTTTAAAGAACTTGTGCAAGGGTACCTCACTTATGTTTCGACGACGACGTCAGATTCTTCAAGTGGGGGTGGTTTGTCACGGTCTTAGGCTCGGGGGCATGCCAATGTAAACACTACTTGAGTTACAGCAGCATGCACGGACAATGGCAGTGTGCATGAGCAGTGGCAGATTTGACAACGATGTGTATCAGTGCATATAAGTAGCAGATTCATGCTCGTTACTTGTGTTTTTGTATTTTGTTTTGTTACTTGTGTTGTGTTTGTTTGTTTGTCTATAATCAACAAGAGGTTGAGGGGAAAGACTCTTGGGTGTGTGAAACATTTAGAATGTAGGCTAAACACGAGTGAAATTAGGAGAAAGGCTAAGTCTAGTAAGGGAACTAGATTGTCGTGTGGGGTTGGATAAATTTTACAAAAAATCTGACCCTGTGACAAATGCCCATGGCAGGTGCTATCGTTGTAGCCTTTAGACACTTGACATCTAATTATGTCGCATATACCTTGAAAAAAGTGCATCACCTGCGATCAGTGCTTTCCAGTAATCCATTATTTGTAATTTATATTATTTTGAAAATTTAACCTATAACATTAACTAGAAATTTTTATGGTATATTACTATTTATATAAACAATAAAACATCTTAATATATTTTTAATTTTCTTAAGATAAATTCAAGTCTTAGCTTAGTTGGTTAATGCATGTGACAAGTACCGGGTTGCGGGTTTGTTTGTGAAGCGCTCTTATTTTCATAAAGTATAACATATAACATGTTGTCTGTCACTTTTTTTTCTTCTAAAAAATAAGGGGTGAATGATGAAAAAAATAAAACAAGCCCACTCACTCTTGACCTTTTAAGCGCGTGTGGGCTTGGCCCTTTGTTGTTGTTGTTTTTGTTTTTTTGCCTTATTTTTTTTTAACAATCCAAAATTGTTTTACTGGATTCACACACTTTAGTTTTGACATTTTTTTTTAAAATATTATTATAAATTTTTATTTGAATTTTAATAATTATCTTTTTAATAATTATGTATTTGATTTGAAAATAATAAAACTAATAATATATTGTTTATGAAAATCCGACTGAAATTGGTTGTGTATTATTAAAATATTTAAACAAGTATAAAGCATGATTTTACCGTATTTATGACTTTTTAAGCTTTGAATTACATAAATATGAACATGCTATTTTGATATTTTAAAAAAACATAAACAATACTTTCAGTTAAAAAAACTTTATTGGCTAAGATAAACAAAAGATACGTTGATAGAAAAAAATTATTTTTATAATTTTTTTAAAATAATATATTTTTAGATTTAATGACAGTGTTAAAATATTCCCTGAGACGTGAATTTTTTAAAAAAACATTAAAAAATTGGATTTTTCCATGACATAACTATACATACAGACAAGGGCGGAGGCATGTTAAATGTTTGGGTGGGCTATAACCTAGGTCAAGATTTTATCAATATTTTTTGACTAGTTTCATGTAAAAAAATTCATAATTCTCGATTGAGTTATCAAGCAATTCTTAAAATTTGCGTGAAGCCTTCTAATATGATGCTTTAGCTTGGGTTAAAATTTCAGAATTTTTGGAGAAATTCAGAAATTTGATGAAAAATCACAATTTGACCAGTTTTATCTTATTGGACGTAATTTTCAATCCGACCATCGGATTGATCTAAACTTTTACGAGGGATCTTAAAATATATTGAATAAAATCTGGTTAAAAATTTAAGATGAACGGAATTTGGTAGTGCTAACAAAAAAAAAACCGTCAAATAAAAGGAAAACGACTCATTAAAGGTAAAATTGTTATTTGCCATTAAAAAATAAAACAAATCAGTTCTTCCTTCCTTTTATATGTTGCCGACTGGGCAAAAGCAGAGTAGGAAAAGAAAGAGAAAAAAAGGCAAGAGAGAAAAAGAGAAAAGTAAGGGAAAAACATTTAAAAAATGCAAGGAAAAAAGAAAAGAAAAGTGAGAGAATAACTTGTAAACTTAGAAAGTCCAACTTATAAAACACTAATCTAAGGAAGAATGAAGTGAAGTAAGGAGGAATTGAGAGAGGAAAAAAATTTAATTACTTTATTTTCCAGTTGACATGAAATTGTTATTTTATCCCAGTTGAGAGATTGTTACAATATCGATTCAGATTCGATTATAGATGAATTATATTTCACAAAATATCAAAGAATATAACTTTAATAGTGAGTTTATTTTTACTTTCACTTTAATTTTATGTACTTTTAAATTTATTTTTTAATATTTTAGGTAATTTACTTGAATTAAAACTTTACTTTTAACTTAGAAAATTCATATACATGAGTTAATAATTAATCTTAAAAAAAATTATATATTTATTTAATAGTCTATAACTGGAAAAAATTCCTAATCTCCGCACTTGCATACAAACTAGTCTAAACTATTTGTCCTTGAATCCACGGGTTCATTTTCTTAACCCCTCTCACTTTTGGATTTCTAGTCATCTTCGAATATCCAAACTCCTTTACCATTGCCTTCTCAACAAGCAATTCTTCTATTTATTTTCCGTAGAAAACTAAACAATTGTTCCTTCTATATTAACAAGATAACTCATCTCCAAATTTAATTTTTTTGCGAAAGAAAATTTCTGATTGAACAAAATTTTATCTTCGCAGTATCTTATTCTGATCGAGGCAAACAAGTGAAGGCGCATGAGCATGAAAAGAAGTGGGAGCAGGAACCCGTTTTAAGATACCAGCCTTAATAAACACAGACATCACAATATTGATGTACAAACTCTCTCAAAGAAGTTGACTCTTTGGTGTTTCTTGGATCATTTTCAAGAGTGTCTACCTTTTTTCCTATATGATTGGTCTAAATGACTAGCTATTTTTAAAATCTCACTGCATGTTTTTACTGGGTCAGAATTTGTTCTACTTTTTATGTGTAAGAAAGTTGTTGCTTCGTGCGTCTAATGTTGTTTAGTATTTGTTCCAGCTCTTGTGTAACCATATAATTTCCTTTTAAGAAACCAGAAATGACATATTCTTTATCCACCGGGAAAATATGTAATTCTGGAGCTCATTAAATCAATATGATCCTAGTTGACAGAAAAATGCAAGTTTTTATTTGATTTCCTTCATGCAAGGAAGAGATATGTCGTGTTTAATATGGTGTTTGTTTACAAGGAGAAAGATATAGAAACCAAAGAGGTTGACTAAAGATTTGTTTGAGATTTTAATAGTAGTTGTGGTTTAAAGTATTTTTTATTTAAAACATATTAAAATAATATTTTTTATTTTTTTAAAATTATTTTAAAAATATTCAAGATGAATGTTTTTTTTTTTTGGTTGAATGCACTTCTTAGAAGTCTTAACAAGTTGCAAGTTGTTGAGGAAATTTTTAATTACATGTGGCACATTAGAGTAGAGGGTGTCCAACTGTCCAAGGGTGACTGTCTAAGCATTTCCCCGGGAATTTATCTGACGGAGGCTGGTGGTCCACGCAACAGACAACAAGGCATCGTTCTCTCTCTACCGCCTGCCTCAGGTTCTCTATTGTTGAGACGTGGACCTACCGTCCATTGCCATGTAAGCATTAAAAAGGAATAAGTTCTATGGCAGTTGGCATCACCTTCAACCGAACCCTGTCGGTCCCTTGCCCCGTATTGGAGGTACTTTGAATTTCGGTTGCTGCCTTTTGCCCACCTATTTGGCATTTGGCAGCTCCTCGGTTTTTCTCTGTGATCTGGCGCGACGCGTTTAAAAAATATATGATGCGTCGCGTAAATTTAACCCGTAATTAATTAATTACTTATTTTCATCTTTTGTTTTACCATTAACTGAGTTACTCAAACAAACAGGCATTCCCCGTGCTTTTCATTTAGAGTGTGAGCGACATTAACTTAATTTTAAAAATAAAATAAAAAATAACAATATCTAATGTTAATGTTAAATTGTTATAACAATGGTCTTTATCGACGTGCCTTAATATTACATTCAAATTCTAAGAACTAATTGTGCATTTTGGATGGAAAGCTCTAGCACATTCCAATCTATTTGTTTGACTCTACCTCCTAGGCACCTCCCAAGATTTTATAATGTCCCATTGGCTACACTTGTCGAGTAACTAATCTCTTCTTCTTCCTTTTTTTTTTTTTTAAAGAAAAGGGTAAAACATTTATTCATAATTGTTAAGCAGTGAACCTTGTCTCTGCACCGTCTTTTAGAGTGTGTTTGGTATTGCTATTGCTGTTGTGATTGTAATTTGAAAAAAAAATATTTTATAAAAACTACTTTTAGTTGAAGTTGGGTTAAAAAAATTGGTGTTTGGATAAAACTGTGGTTGAAATTGAGGTTGAACAAAAAGTAGTTTAATGTGTTTGGTTAATAATACTTTTGAAATTGAGGTTATAAAATAATTTTAAAATATATATATATATATATATATATATTAATATTGATGGTTTTTAATTTAAATATTATAGATTTAACTATTATTATTACATCATGAAATAAATAATACTTTATATAAAATATTTTTTATTGGTTCATTAAACTATCTACATTTCCATCACGTATGAAATACATCTGACAAGGACTACAGTTTTTCGAATAAAACACAATTAAAAAATAAAAAATAATTTTTATTTTTTATTTTACTGGGTCGGATCCAGTTCAATGCATTTTGAGCTTTGGACTAGACTCGGTTCGACCGGAACAGCATGCTACACTGTTCATCTTGCGCAGTGTTCATAAAATGAATTAATTAGCATGAACAGTGTAGCATGCTATACTGTTCATGCTAATTAACAGTGTAGCAATGAGAGGCAGGAACGCAAGAAGCATGAGAGAGACAGGAACGCAACGAGAAGCATGAAATTTCAGCTTCAATAAAACAACGTCTTCAACGCAAATAATGGTAGGACCCACATATAAAATTCACGGCTGATTTTATAACCAAACACTTCAATGCAACTGTTACACACGAAACGCAGTCACAAACGCTTAGCCAAATGGCCTTTTAGTTGGCAAACTTAATAGACATGCTCCTACAAAAAATCCCACTAAGAATGCTTAATTAGAGTATAAGTAGATTATTCACCCTTTGGATTGGGTTAGATTTTTCTTGAACATATAAAAATATTTAAATATTACTAATATTTTTTTTCTAATGGAAAGAAAAATTAAATTGTTTGAGGTTGACACGATATGACCTAGTTAGCTTTGTGGGTTTAAAAACATCCTAAACGACCCGTAAAAACATAATTTGACTAAAACAAATTTCAAGATGATAGATTTTTTTTTAATATTAAGATAACAACATAATGGATTGACTTTGGTCAATTTAGGTTAACATGTCAAATCCACAACCCGGGTTATGAGACTATGATAACTCTAAGAAAAACAAATCAAAATAAATTATGAAGTTTTATTCATAATCAATCCAATGTTGAAGGATGATACTGAAAAAGAATCAATTAAAAAAAGGACCTAAAAAAATTATTTGAGTGAATCATAAGATCAAGATAACCTCATAGAAAATGTATCGAAACATATTACAAAGTTTAATTCTCAGTCAACCCAATGCTTAAGGATGAGATTAAAAAAATCAATTAAAAATTGAACATTAAAAACATCTTGAATCAATTTGTCAGACCCATGACATGAGTAATGAGACCGAGATAACCTCATAGAAAAAAATAAAAAACAACAACCTAATTTAACTCGAGTTAACTTGCTCAATCCACGACTTTAGTCATGAGATTGAGATAAACATATAGAGAGAAAATCAAAATAAATTATGAAACTCAATTCTTAATTGATCATGTCTAATCCAATGTTGAAAGGTGAAATTTATAAAAAAAAATTAATTGAAAAATGACACAAAAAATAGGTCAAGTCAACTTGGGTTAACCCGTCAAGCATTATTTTTGAGCTATGGAGTCGAGATAACCTAATAAAATACAAATCAAAATAAATCATAAAACTTATTTCTTAATCAAACATAATATTAAATGATGAGATTGAGAAAAACCTAATAAAATACAAACTAAAATAAATCATGAAGCTTAATTCTTAATCAAACTTAATATTAAATGATGAAATTGAAAACAAAATCAATTTAAAAAAACTGAGTCAATTGGGTTAACCTGTCAAACTCGCGACCTGGGTTATGAAACGAGGACAACCCAATAAAAAACAAATCAAACGTTGAAGGACTCGTGATTCTAGCCATGAGATTAAGACAACCTTATTTAACGGGAGTTAAAATATCAAAACCTGTAACCCTGATCATGAGACCAAGATATTCTCATATTAAGCAAATTAAAATAGATTAGGAAGCTCAATTCTCTACAGACTCAATGTTGAGTAATGAAATTGTAAAAAACATCAATTAAGAAAACAACACAAAAAACAACTTAAGTCAACTCGGGTTAACCTATTACGTACTATTCTCATGTATTGAGGCTAGATTAACCTAATAGAAAGAAAAAAAAATCATGAACACTAATTCTCAATCAACATGATATTAAATTATAAAATAAAAATAATAATTAAGAAAAAAAAATCAACCAAGGTAACTTGCTAAACCGCAATCCGTGTGATGATAGAAAAATAAACCAATAAAAAATAAATTTAACATTAAAAAATAAAATTAAAAAAATATTGATTAAAAAAGAAAGTATTGTTCCAATAATAAATAGTGTTTTATGAAAAGTAGCCATACTCTTTAATTTTTTTTAATGCTAATTAATTAATAATTGGAAGTTTCATTCCGTATAAAGGAGGGAACACAAGAACCCTTCCATTCAATGGATATTCCTCATCCACAACCAGAAAGCCAAACCACCGCAAAAATAGCCTTCCACGAAACACCAACCTTTTATTACCTTATTCTACCAGTCAGCCAATCCTTTGACAGACAAACCTCGCAGGTTAAAAACAACCAAGATCTCGATTTATTTCAACGGCCCAGATTAAACCCCAATCCACTCCATCATGGATAAGGATAAAACTCAGTATCATCACCCCCACTATCTTCCCCTTTTATACGCCTTCCCCATTCAGCACCCCAAGAGCCCAAACCACCCCCCACCTTCTTGTCATCAAACGGTTTCCCAATTATCCACTTGTAAATTCCATGTCACCCCCAAAAACTAAAATTAAAATAAAATAAAATAAAGGTACTTATTTTCATAACACCCTCGACTCTCGCATATATATAAATGGTCTTGGGCCCTCATAACTCTGAAACGAGCTTCATAAAAAATTTAATGAGCTCCCATTGAAAAACACACAACATGTCTTCTTGGGTTAGAGGAAAGTGCATAGGCAGAGGCTCTTATGGCACCGTCAACTTGGCTTTCAACAAACAAACCGATGCGGTTTTTGCCGTGAAGAGTGCCTCTGAAGCAAATCACGTTCAAGCGTTAGACAACGAGATCAAGATTCTAAGCTCGTTGTCTTCTCCTTTTATTGTTAAATTCCTCGGCGACGACGTCTCGTTTGAAAATTCAACAACCTGCCGGAATCTTCACATGGAGTACTTGCCAGGTGGCACCCTTGCTGACCTGGCTTCATCAACTCAACGTTTGGCTGACGTGGACGAGCAGGCTGTTCGGTCATTTACATACTGTATAGTCTCTGCTTTGAAGTACATACACTCTAGAGGCATTGTTCACTGTGATGTTAAAGGACGGAATATTCTATTGGGTAATAATTCAGATTCCGTTAAACTAGCAGATTTCGGTTCGGCGATTGACGCTGCATGTGGGGAGCCCCTTTTGCCACGTGGAAGTCCGCTGTGGATGGCACCGGAGGTGATCAGACGCGAATACCAGGGACCGAAAAGTGATGTCTGGTCTCTGGGCTGTACAATTATTGAGATGGTCACCGGAAAGCCGGCTTGGGAGGATCGCGGGGCTGATTCGCTGAGTCTGATCGGCTTTTCAAACGAAGTGCCTGAGTTGCCGAGTAAGTTGTGTGTGCTGGGTCAGGATTTTCTGATGAAGTGCTTGAAGAGGGAGCCAAATCAGCGGTGGAGCTGTGATCAGCTACTGCAGCATCCATTCTTAGCTTCTGTGAATTCTGATTTGCTGGGGGACGAATTGTCTCCACGTAGCGTACTCGATTGGCACTTCAATTCAGATTTCGAGGAAGATAATGACGTAACGGAGCAAGGTTCGGCTTCGAGTTTTGACAATATTGAGGTTTCGGCTAAAAATAGGATTGGTAAATTGGTGACTAGTGGAGGAGTAAATTGGGAAACAAATGATGGCTGGGCTGAGGTGAGGAGTGGTTGTGTGAAACGTGAAAGAGGCGAGGGTGATGAATCAGGGACCAGTTCGGTAAATTCTTCTGATTCGGCGTGGATAAGTGAGGAAGGGGGTAGGTTAAAACGGAAAGTTTGTAATTTTAGTGCTGGCGAATTACACGTGAATGGCTCTAATGGGTCGTCCTTTTGTGGAATTCATTGGCGCGGTGAGTTGTGCAGCGGAAGTGAAGCTGGTGGTGGTTCGGGTTGTCATTATGGTTCACTAAAAGCGGAGCTAGCGGTGGAGGGGTGTGAGTTGGTAGGGATTTACTTCAGAATGTTGTGTAATTTGTTGTTGTATTTACTGTGTTTCATGAGATTAATGACATGTAAATTTATTCTTTGGTGTAAAATCTTTGTTGTTGGGTTTAATATGTGCTTAGCATATTCGAATGTGTTCAGTTCAATTATGGAGTTATTCCAGTCCTCACAGCAAGTAGAACTACCACGTTGACGTAAAAAGCATTCGCTTTACAATTTGGTTACCTGCTTATGCTGCAAAGTTCTTGTACAAACATAAGATGATTTTAATAATTTGATAATGATTATTTTTTATTTAAAAATATATTAAAATAAAATTTTTTATGTAAAAAATTATTTTTAATTTTAGTGCATCAAAACAATATAAAAATATATAAAAAATATTTTTTAAAAAATTAAATTTTCATAAAACACCATTTCAAATACGATTCAAAAACACACCTTATAATTTCCATACATACGAGATGTTTATCTCAATCTAAAATTGTTACTTTGATGAGCGTGGAGAGTAATTGTTTTCTTCAAACATCCTGAGAAAGAGTGTGGTCGCTTCTTGTGATAAAATAACATGAACTTCATCCTAAAATCATAGCATTTTGTCATCGCACAACTCCCTGAACTTTTACCTCCTATGAGTTAAACAAAGGATCGGTCAAAATCTAAAGCACAGGCAACTAACAACTTGAAGAACTTAGCCCTTGTAAGTCATAATTAGGGTATTGTGGTGACAATAAGGAGCAATAATTGAGAAGAGTGATTGATCAATTCGAGACTGAAGATATTGCAAGATTGCCGGTTTGTAGTCTTGCTTGATTTTGTTTGCCATATGAAAGTGACAACAAGTTTGCCATGAGGCCATTTCAGGAAAAAAGCATGCATGAGGATCGGCATGCAACTTGCTGGTATCATGTGTGTCCCCGTTGATTGTGTTCTAGGTTGGTTACAACTAGAATCCATTCAATTTCGAAGAGACACAAGTGTCTTGTCCAGCTATCAAAGAGAGAAGATTCAAATCTGACTGAAGTTGTCCAATCGGATCATGATTTTCCCTTTTTGGTACTCTAGTAAAATATTTCTTAAATATGTGATTTCAAGGTAGTTAATTGCCTAATATTTCTTAAATATGAATCTACGAACATCATACAAAAGAAATATCACCTCCGTATATTGATTAATCAGCGTCTAATCTCCACTTTCAAGTTTCACTTTCTAAATGGCACATTCTATTTCATACCGCTTTTTTTACGCAATATTTTAATCATATTCTACCAATTTTATATATAAACTAAAATACTAAGTATATAAAGCTACTACACTTGGGTTTTCACTGGAGTCATTTTTACTGTGCACACTCTCGCAAATTATTATGTATTGAAATAGTTGTTTTTTTTAATAAAAATTTCAATTGATCTTTCAACTTATTTTTTGTACAATTGAGCTATTTTGAACTTAAATTTACACTCAATTGCATTTTATTTTTTGAAAAGGTTGGATTGAAAGTTAAAAGACCAAAATAAAAATGACGGGTAACATAAGTGGTAGCTCTAAATTTCATATGAAAAGTTTACTTTAGTCCCCTATCTTTTTCGGTTTATAGATGATCGGTCCATTTAGTATTAAAAAACTCAATTTTGATACCAAAGTTAATTTCTCTTATTTTTCAATCTTTTTTTATTAGAAGAAAGAGAAGCTCACCAGATTCCAGTTTAGAGAAAGAAAATCGCTGTTTATAGCTATTTCAACCACCAAAATTATTGAAATTGGTATCAATATGTTATACTCGATGAGAGGGTTCTTATAGTGATTGTTTTAAGCCATGATTTTTCCTAAAAGAAAAGATCTAAATCAAGGAAAATAACATTTATTCAATTTTATTTTGTGATTTGAGTTGTTTTTTTTGGTTTATTGGGTTGCTAAATTGGTTTATACAATATGTTTTAGGACTGGTTTTAGGTGTTTTGGCTTTAAAGAAGTTGAAAAATGGACTTTGTAAGTTAAAACCCATAGCCCTGATTTTCCAGCCATCATAGTGGTGGCCTGAATCTAGGCTGAGAAACGACGTGTTATCTTCGTATTTTAAAAGAAAGAAATAAAAAGGGCCGGACAACATGTCATCCACCCTTTTAAATGAGAGAAAAAAAAAGCAGGCCCAAACATGCAAGATGAGGTTTAAAAGCCCACGTGCTTGCGTTGTTTCTTCTAGAGGCCCAGTGCGCTGAGCCATAGGCCAACAATACTGGGTTTTTTTCGCCCTTTTTCTTTAGATACAGAAAAAAATAACTCGATTAGTTTCATCACCCGAATCGCAAGTTTGACAAGTTAAGCCATAACATCCAGTCTACCGTTTTTTTTTTGTTTAATGCACTTTTAGTACCTCAATTTAAAAAGAAAATGTAATTTCACCCTTTATTATTGATAATCTAATTTTTAATTAACTTAAAATTAAAAAAAATGTTGTTTCACCTTTTGTTATCAACAATTTGCTTTTGCATTCTTAGTCTCATATGTCTGTCATGTTTTTTCTCTTTTTTAAAAAAAGTATTTCTTCAAAAAATATCACATTCTCTTTATTGTCATGTAACTCTAGTAAATAAAAAATAATCTATGGAATAAAAAAAATTATTGAATATGATGGCTTGTGTAACTTGCAATGAGAGTTTGGCTGGTTTACCTAAAATCATTTGGTTTATTTTGAAAAAAAATTTGGTTTATTTTTTGCCAATTTTATCCGTCAACATTATATTAGTTAAAGATTTAGGTTCACAGTTTGTTTTCCCCCCCATTTTTTCTTATATTAGATAATCACATCCGCATGATCCTACTCACGGGTTTTGACAACCTGACCCAATTTTGCTGGTGCTTTGTTCATTGATATTTTTTTTGATTTTATGCTTCTACATTTTAATTCTTGGTGATTGGCAATCATTATTTTTTTTTCAATTCTCTTTCTATGTTGTCAAGTTATAGTTTTTTTTTTTTCATTCTTTAAAATACATTGACAACGCTTGAGTATTGTTTTTTACATTGTAACAAAATTAGCCCGACCCGTGAAAAAGTACTGGCCCACTATCTAATAAATAATAAACAATTGTAATTATGCTTTGACAAAAAATAAAATGTCAATTAAAATTTTAGATATAGCAGACATTTTAACTATTGTAGTTCAAGGAAACAGGATGAGAATAAAAAAGGTTAATAATGTGAAATTTCCCGAGCTCTACATCAAAGACTTATGTGCTTTTGAATCAGGTCAAATCAAGACCTAAAAGTTGTTGAGTCTGACGCTAGCTAGACACGAGTGATTGTGGGGTCATAAATTAACATCTAAATTTCAGTTGGATGCCATATGACTAATGTCTCTTTCACGTCTTTTTGGCAACATGGCATAAATTAATATCCAAACCAATTAAAGATTCAACATTTTATCAGTATATTTTTATATTTATTTCAAAAAAAATTATAAGTATAATTTTTTTTGTATTCTCTGGTGTATTGGGCTGACATGCCTCATCACTCAACGCGTCCCCGTGAAGGCATGTTGGGTCCGGCAATGGAAAGACCCATGTGCTATTGAATCAGGTCAAATCAAGACCTAAAAGTTGTTGGGTCTGATACTGGCTAGATCCAAACGATTGTGATTTCATTAAATTAACTAAAAAGAATAGATGAAATTGTTATGATCAATTGATTAATCAATTATCCAACCTAAAAACCTTATTCCTTTATTTAATTAGATTTTTACGTCTTCATCACCAAGAATATTACGCCCATTTTGGTGAGTTAGTCTAGTGGTGAAATAGTCACAGTCAATGATGTATAGTGTAGTAAAGGAACCCAGCACTTTCTACTCATAAACATTGGAATAGCTTGATAAAAAACTGTCTCACATAGGTACCTTTTATTTGTCGTGCTCTTATCCCAGATATTGGATGTCTAAGCGGCATCCCTTTGATTTATGCCCCCTGCATGTTTCCAACATGAAAATTTTATCATGTTTGCCAGCAAATTCTTTCTTGATCTCCCACATCTTTGAGATTCTCTTGATTGTTAAGTTTTGGCGTACATGATGACATGCTGAAGTTTCTCACGAGTGCTCCTCCTTTCCATATACTATGGACGGATTATAAAATTGCCAAGATTCCAATTGTTCACGAAGAAATCTAATCCGAGCTATGCTGCCAGGAAATTTCATTGCATATCTTTTGTTGCTTCTCCTTCTTTTGTCTGTTCGCAGCCCGGGGAACTTTGTACAAAGCCGATCTAAATCGTCCCTTTAAGGCCTAGTCTTAATGAACCCGTGAACTTCGTTTGTCTCGCACTCTGGGGTTCCAGTGGATAGACCCCATTATTCGACATTGAATAAAAAAAATGCACCAAGGAAACAACACGATCTCAGTGAGAAGGAAAGGGAAATAAAGGAAAATTCGCCCACTAGTGGCCTCTGTTTTTTTTACAGACACTAAGTATGGAATATTAGATCAATCATGAAATCTGCTACCATAAGTGTACTTTCAATCATATGGGATCGTAACTACTATATTATTAGTTTGTGCTACGCTGCAATCAAATTAAATTTTATTTTTAAGTTAAAAAATATTTAGGCATTGCTGGTATTTATTCTAGTAGAAAAAATATTAAACCATAAAAGGATTGACCTGATATGATCTAATCGACTTAGAGAGCTCAAAGAAACTTAAATGACCGGTAAAAACATAGTTTCAATAAAAAAAAACACTTTCCAAACTTTTCTGTGTTTGTTTGCCATTAGGAAAGTTGGTCAACGGAAAACACTTTTCAGTCAAAGGAAAATTTAGCTTGGTTTCCAGGAAAGTGTTTTTCTGAAAAATTTGGGCGGAAAACATTTTCCGGAAGTTGTGAAAAATTTAGAAATGTCATATTATTTGCTGATTATATCAAATTTGGTCCTCAAACTTTTGATTGTTATATATATTTTGTTTTGAATATTTATTTTTCAATTTCATCTCTTAAAATTTAATTTTTATATTAATTTTGGTTCTCATTTTTATAATTGTTATTTGTTTTTCCCTTATCATTTTCTTATTGAAATTTTTTATCTATCAAATTTGATCCTCATTCTTTTGATTGTTACTTATTTTATTTGAAATAATTTATGAAATGTTAATTATTATTATTTTAATTTCTTCATCTTTCATTTTTATTTTATTTTTTAGATTTGATTTCTATTATTTGATTATTATTTATTTTATTTGAGATAATTTATGAAATTATATTTGTAAGATTTGTTCCAAATTATTTTAATAAACTTGAGAAAATAAAACATTAATAAGTTATTTTCCAGCTCATTTTCCATGACATAACCAAACACTGGAAAATATTTTTCAACTTATTTTCCATTACACTACCAAACATCAAAAAATAATTCACTTTCCTGGAATTCACTTTCCAAAAAGAAACTACTTTCCAGCAAACAAACGGGGCCTAAAAAAAATATTCAAGTTGAGATTTTCTTGTAAATATTAAGACGACAACATATTGGATCGATTTAGATCAATCTTAGTTTAATATGTCAATATACATGTCGAGTCATGAGATCACGATAACCTCCTAGAAAACAAATCAAAACAAATTATGAAGCTTAATTTTTAATAAACTCAATGTTGAAGGATGAAATTGAAAGAAAAATCAATTAAAAAATGACCTGAGTCAACCTGAGTTAACCGGTCAAACATGCGACCTAGGTCATGAGACTGAGATAACCTAATAGAAACTAAATTGAAACAAATTATAAAGTTCAATTTTCAATCAACCTAGTGTTAAAAGATAAAATTAAAAAATAAGATTCGATTAAAAAAATAATATAAAAAATGACTTAAGTTAACTCGGATTAACCCACCAAACCTGTGACCCGAGTCATGAGACGATAATAATCTTATAGAAAGCAAACCAAAACAAATCACAAAGTTTAATCTCCAATCAACCCAATATTAAAGGATAAATTTGAAAGAAAAAATCAATTATAAAAAGGAAAAAAAAACTCGAGTTAATCCATCAAACTATAAAACTCATTCCCTAATAAATTTAATATTGAAGAATGAATATATATATATATATATATATATATATATATATATAATAATAATAATAATATTTTTCCTTCCTTCCTTCCTTTAATAATATTTTTCCTTCTTTCCTTCCTTTTTTTTTTCAATATATATATATATATATATAAATTGAAAAAAAAAGGAAGGAAGGAAGGAAAAATATTATTCTGGTAAATAATATTTTGTAAAGAGAGATATAGTAAAACTCCATTCTACTTTAGTTTTTTTTGTTTTTGAATTAATTTGTAATGACCAGCCAGTGAGCGATAAACTTATGGGGACTTCATTGTACTTGGTATACGGGAATTCCAACATATTGGAAATAAGAACTCAATATCCCTTGGGTGGACTTCTCACAAAATTACAACCAGCAAGAAGGAAAAACAATCCGTTTATTATTATCATCATTATTATTATTATTAATATGAGTATCTGGATCAGTTTCCGTATACTTTGACTAATCCTACTAGTTTTAAAATTAACAACCACGTAAGCTTACAATGATTATTATATTAACAATCATGAAGCTCGAACCTGAAATCACATAAAAAACAAATCTCTTGATTCCAAACTTTTGTTATTGCACCACCTATTAAGTGGTTTGACACCACATCGATTTAAAAAGATGCATGAGTGTTTTTTTATTTCCACCAGCTAACTTTTATCTTAATTCGATGTCATATTCTCTTAAGCATTTTTAACTTTTCTTTTGATTTTTTTTCCTTTGAAGATCAATATGTATCTTGTTTTATGGAAATGGGAATTCTCATGAATGTGCGCCCCAGTTGTTTTTTTTCTTGTTCGTTTCTCTTCTTCTTTTTAGCATCCCGTGAGTGCACTCTCTGATCTCAATTGAAAGTACGGAAAATATGTTTCCAAGTTCCTGTTAAAAACAAAGCATGATCCCTTTAGGTTCGAGGAAGCTTCAGCAAGTATGACATTTTTTGTTACTCACCTTCGCATATGTTTTTTTTTTTTTTTAGTTTAACGTGGGTGTCCGGGTCAGCTTGCGCGTACCTCGACTAATCCCACGGGCCCTGAAGTTAACGACCATGTAAGCCTCCAGTGGCCATCATATGAGCAACCACAGGGCTCGAACTTGAGACCACAGAGGGAGCAAACCTCTTGATCCCAAGCTCTTACCACTGGGCCACCACCTAGATGGTTACCTTCGCATATGTTGGTGAGCG
The DNA here is from genome assembly GCA_007827005.2 of Populus simonii. Lineage (NCBI taxonomy): Eukaryota > Viridiplantae > Streptophyta > Magnoliopsida > Malpighiales > Salicaceae > Populus > Populus simonii. Next base: position 28,674,660 of record CM017464.2, read on the forward strand.
AATTGAGGGGGAAAAAACATGCGGTATAGCGAAAGTGATGATATCCAAGAGAAAGAAAACCGTGGATTTTAATAGTTTTCTAAAAATGTTTTGTTTTTTTTTTCTCTTAGAATTTTTTATGTTAATTCCTTTTTTTTTTCAATTTATTTAATTGATGTTGCATTAACTTGGGATTAAACTTGTTGGTTTGTTTTGGTTGCCTACTCATTGAGATATCGGATTAGGCTTGTTGATTTGTTTTGATTGCCCACGTATGGAGATATCATGACATTGAGGAAAAAATATATTACTTGGTTGATGCTTGATTTGAATAAATAAATAAAAAATTATTGATTTAAAACAATTAAAGTTTTAAAAATCAAATTTAAACATAACATAAATGTTTAACAATTTTTTTTTGGGCTAGAAAAGTGAGTGAGTTTGACAGACACGAGCTAGACCGTTGTATTCTAGTGGCGCATGTGGCAGCTTCTGATGTCCAAACACTGCCTTCCATAGTGGCATATAAATTGCTTCGACATTCTCTTCATTGTCAGGCACATGGTAGTGAATGCCCTGCGACCGAACCACTCTTATTTTCTTTCTTCCTCTCACTTTTAACTCTCATATTTTTGGTTTTTGCGGCTAGCTTTGCGAAAAATTGTTAAGTGGCCTATCAATTTTTCTTTGTATCAAATTTGATCATCATTTTTTCAATTGTTGTTTTTTTTTTTCAATTTTATTATTTAACATATAATTGGTTGAAGACTGATTATTGTAATTTTTTTTTTTTTAGTAATCTCAATATCAAGACCTGAGTCATAGGTTTGGAATGTTAGCCCGATTTAACTTAGGTCTTTTCATTTGGGTCTTTTTTTAATTTATTTTTCTTCATTTTGTCCTTCAACATTTAGTTGGTTGAGAAATGGACTTTATGATTTTTTTGGATTTGATTTTCATGCAGTTATCTTAATCTTATTACTCAAGTTATGAATTTGACTAGTTGACTTGGTTTTTTTAAAATTTAATTTTTTATTTTGTCATTCGACAATACGTTGGTTGAGAATTGATTTTTTTAAAAAAATAACTTGCTTTAAATGGGGTAATCTCGTTCTTATGACTTGAGTTGCGGGTTGACGAGTTTACTCGGATTAGCTCGAGTTGCTTATTTTGTTTCATTCTTGCCTTTTTAATATTTGGTTTGTTGGAATGGGTCTTTCTAATTTATTTCGGTTTATTTTTTATGAGTTTATCATAGTATCATAACGAATTAAGGTTGAGCCGAGTCGATCTTATATTTTATGGTCTCAATATTAGATGTTAAAATATATTGTCAAATATATCATCATTTTAATATTTTTAAAAAGTATCTTTTACTAGACATTAAATTTTAAATTCATGATTATATTTTTTTACTTAAGAAATATATTATCAATGTCTTTATTTTTTTCATGTTTAAAAAAAATATCCGAATATTTAGTTATTTATCCGCGTGTTTGAAACATGTATTTGGAGATGGAAAATGGGAAGGGAGGCCGCATGCTGCGTATGGGCTTAGGTCGAATTTTTGGACCCATCCGGTCAAGCCATATCTAGTGTTTATCCTTTCGGCCCTCAACTTGCAGGCTTGTCCACTGAAACTTGGACTATCACTGTTCATAACTAGAAGCTCACATTGGCTGAGGCATGCCAGTTGCATGCAAGTTGGACAGCTCAAGTGTTCACATCTTAAAATTGTACCCTATACTAAAACACATCAGTGCTAGTATTTTATTGTAAACTATACGATAGAATCCACGGCAAAACACTGATGTCTTTATTTTTATTTTTATTTTTATTTGTTTTTATTTTTTTACACTTATGCCTTTAGTTTTTTTTAAAAAAAATTTCTGTTTTTTTTTTCATTTTTAATGTGTTTCGGGTTTTTTTTTTCTTTTTTTTCTTTTAGTGAATTTTTTTGTTAATGTTAAATTTTTTTTATTTAGTTATAAGACTCTCATAATACGGATCCCGGATTTAACGGGTTAACCTGATTTGACGAGTTAACTCAAAAAAAATTTTTGCTTTTTTTTTTTTTTAATTAATTTTTTTCGTTTAGTTTGTTAATGTTGAATTTCTTTCTATTTAACTATCAGACTTTCATGACATATATCCCGAGTTTGACGGGTTGACCTGGTTTTGGATTGCACAATGCAGTCTGTAATTCAAAGGCTGAGCTGTCTTTTATTTTTTCAATTTTTTTCCTGTTTTTATTTTATTTTTTTTTGTTTTTTATGTCTTTCGGTTTTTTTTTGCTTTTTTCTTTGTTTTTTTTCTTGCCTTTTTTTTTTCTTTTAATGAATTTTTTTTGTTTAATTTAGTTTGTTAATGTTATTTTTTTTATTTAGTTATCAGACTTTCATGACAAAGATCCCGAGTTTGACGGTTTAACCTGGTTTGACGAGTTAACCCGAAATATTTTTTTTGCTTTTTTTCGTTTTAATTAATTGTTTTAGTTTAGTTTAGTTTGTTAATGTTAAATTTTTTTCTATTTAATTATCAGATTTTCATGACACGTATCCCGGCTTTGACGGGTTAACCAATTAATTCTGGGTTAACCCGTCAATTTGTTTTTTCATATTTAGTTATCAAACTTTCACAACACGAATCCAAGGTTTGACGGGTTAACCTGGTTTAAAGGGTTAACCCAGTTAATTTAGATTTTTTTTCTTTTTCTTCATTGATTTTTTTCTTCCTGTTGGTTTTTTTTCTTTTTAATTAATCTATTTAATTATCATACTTTTATGACACGACCTTGCAGTCAGACCCACATCCAAGGCTATTGAGTTTGGTATTGCAGCCAAACCCACTTAAACTTGGGTCATGCAAGTTTAATGTTATTATTAATATTATAAATATAACTCTTGGGTCAGACGTTGCAGCCAAACCCAAGACTCTTGGGTATAGATTTGTAGAAAGATCTAACACTTTTAGATCTTAGCTTTTTTTAATATTTTTTATGCAAAAAAAAAAAATTAACTCGCGGCAACGCGCGGGTCATGCAACTAGTATATTCTTATTTCTTAAAATGTTTGCAAATATTTCTTCAAGAGAATGTGGCTCTCCTATGTCTATAGTTTCTTTTATAAATTTATCCTATATAGGTGGATGCAACATGATAATTCCACTGTCATTAGATATCGCAGCCTCTTTATCCAATTTGGATTGATTTAAATTATTTTTTAAAATTAATTATTTTTTTAATTTTAATTTTTAAAATTAGATTAATTAAAAATTAAATTTTGTAATTTAGTTCAATTTACTTTCTATAAGGTTATTCAGATTTTATAATCCGGGTTATGAATTTAACAGATTAACTCAAGTTGAATTAGATAATTTTTTTAATTTAATATTTTTTTTTAGTTTCACTCTTTAATATTGAATTAATTAGAAATAACTTTCATGATTTATTTTAATTTTCTTTTTATAAAGTTATTAAGTATAGTACAATTTGCTATTATATCAATATTTTACAGCAGTAAAAAGAATTAAAAGGCAGAACGAATTGGTGGTAAAAAGGGGAAAAAAAAGACTGGAAAGCATGGCATAAGATAAAGACTGTTAATTTTACAGCAGGTTTGATTGAAAGCTAACTTGGACAAACGGAGCTAACTTGGCTAGACAGCAAGTAAAAGAGCCTGCTGCTGACAGAAGAAAAGAAATGCAAGGCATGATAAGATACATGGTTGTAACCAACAGCCTGAGTTAACAATTAAAGAGCATTAAAGACTGAATGGATTCATGATATTGTACGAAAAATTCACCATAAAAGAAATTTGTTCATTATAGCTCTACTAAAAGTGGAAAAAGTTGTCCCTGAAAAGATTCGTAGACTTGCAAGAAAAGAGCAGAATATGTAAAAATAAAATAAAAAATAGAGGCACAAAGACAGAGTAAACAGACAATAAAGGGAAGGCGTGGTGGGATGTTCTGAAAAAATAACTGGAATGTTGAACCGAGAACAACAAAATGCATACATCACCAAAGACAGTTAGCAACAGAGTAAAAATAAAACGGGAAAGTCAAACCTCCGAGGAGGATGAAGGTGTAGTTTGCTTCTTTTTCGCCTCTAAAGCTGATTCATCAAGTGGATGAGGTGCAATAACAGTGTCCAAGGTATTTTGTGCTTCAGATACGTTGTCTGACAATATAGGGTTGCTGTTAGAAAAAAAAGGACCCGAGAGATGAAAGAGAAAAGAACCGTTAGATAAGAATAATGAAATCAATTGGAGGGGAAAAAAATAAAAAGGCTAAAACAGCAACCTAACGAAAATATTGAACGAAAAAGGAATTTTGCAACGTGTTGAATTAAAAGTATGTGGGGAAAGGGTAGCTGGCCTAAGCTGTTCTGTTTCGGCTTCAAAACGCAGCTTCCTACGTGCTTCAGAAGGCAAGTTCATTTGGTTAGTTGCTAGCAACTCTGGGGGTGGGGGTTCCATGGAATCAGGGGCAATAATGAGTTTATAGGGCAGTGTTTGCTGGAGTAGATGGACTAGATAGAGGTTGTTTTGCAGAGCTTGATGAAGTAGTGGTCTTGCATGTCTCAGATGGTGTGTAATCTATAGGTGGCTCAATAGGCAGGGCATGGCTGTCCTCACTGGAGGTGTCATCGAAAACATTAGTAATGATAATCTTGCATTGGTTGGTTGTGGATCTGAAAGCACCAAAGTATAACCGAAAGATCCTGTGTTTGTTCAACTTTGCAGCAATAACAGAGGGATCCGCAAATTTCCTTTCATAGACATAGTGGCGCGCTAATGACCCGAAGAAGTTCTCAGCTGGTGTTCCGAACAGAAGAAAGCTAGTGGCCTCATCTCCGTCAGTAACTATACATTCTAAGAGAAACCTGTTACATTGGAATGATGACAAAGTGAACAATAAGCAGTGGGTGATAACGTAAGCTGTATCCTTTTTTTCCTGTCCAAGTGTAAAGCATTGTTTAGTTGGTATTTAGATGGTGAGTTACTATGGACCTGGAAGAGTGGTGATAACTTCATGGTCTGTGCAGGTGTAATTGTTCTCAGTCCCGCTAAGTTTCTTGTTACAATGAAGGCAGCTTGGGTACCACCATCCATTTAGAAAATCATAGTCAATGATCGATGCTCGACAAGTGAACCTCACATACTGTATAAATAAAGGAAAGGTTTAATAATATCGCAAAAAAAATAACATTGACAAAAAGATGCCTAATTTGTTGAGAAGTTGTTGTGATTATAGCCTCAACAAAAACCTAACGGCCAAAATTCAAACCTTTTAACCAAGGAATCCATTCTTTTGGCCCATTATCCCAAAAAAATTTATTAGTAATTTGTGAGTAGTATAGTTTACCTGCATCATCATCAATTTTCTCACGTACAAACCATTTTGTGAGCTTTGTTTTTTCAACACTCGGTTCCCTAAATATCAATGGAAGGCTTTCATTCATTGAATAGACCACAATAACGTATTTTTACAAGGAATCATAGCATATTTTATTATCATTTATTGTCTGCATGAGGAAACGATCATTGGTGAGATGAGCATGACTATTAGGTAAGATCTATGATCATAAAGATGGCATGCTATAATACCGAGAGGTATAACTTAACTGATCAGGTTCTAAGTTTATTTTTTAGAGTTTATCAGTTTGAGTGTCATAAATTTCAGGGCTACTTGAGACTTACATGATCGTTAATTTCAGAGTCTCGAAAAATTAGTCCAAATACGCATAAATTAACCCAAATATTTACAATTGAAAATAAAAATAAAAATAACTTTGTAAGATAAAGAAACATCAGGCCAACATAATGTGATGCTTGCAGTCTTTGGCGACTGCTAATCATAGAATTGTCGCTCTCAAAAAAGGAAATTCAAATTAAAAGGACATGAACATGAAGGATGAGAACTTGACCCCAGAGCTGTTGTATCCACTGTTTGAATACATGGTAAATTAACCCACATGCCATAGTGACTTGCTGACGATTCTTAGTTCCTTTTCTTTTAAATAACGAGATATTTGTCTTACTGTAAATATTTTTCAAGAAAGTGCTCCCTTAATCTTTTGCATTTGTTTAGTATATTCAGTTTCACAAGAAAATCGCATGTTATAGAATAATTTACAGTCAGTATATGAATTCGTTTCAATCGTTTTGAAAAATATTGTCTTGCTCGTAAAGTTCTATAACAAGTTTCACATATAATAATTAATCTATACTATTATTGAACCATTTTAATCATAATAAATGCCACGATACTCACCACTATACATGACACTTTTAAAAAATGTTTTTTATTTAAAAACATATAAAAATAATTTTATTTTTATTTTTTATTATTTTTGATATCAACATATTAAAATAAAAAAAAAATATTAAAAAAATTAATTTAATGATTTTTCAAGTCAAATATACTTTTTTAAAACGTAGTTTCAGTCACTATTACAAATATTATTGATTCATTGTTATCTCTCTAACATTATTTTTATTGTTTAACCCGTATATGAAAATATAATATATGATATTTTTTAAAAGTATTTTTTATTAAATATATATTAAAGTATTTTTTTAATATCACATTGAAATATATTAAAAATATTAATTTAATATTTTATAATGGTAAAATAATGTGAAAAGAAAATAAGAAACGAACACAAACGTCGTCATTCCACCAAGACAATTACGATCTCATCATAACCATTTCTTCGTCATTGCCCATCAATTCGTCAACACGATGAGATTCACCGTTACTATCGCTTTGTCAACCACCTCTTCCCCATTAATACTACCGCCACCACCTCTTCCCCATTAATACTACCGCCACCATTGACGTGAGCATAGGCGCTTTGTTAGCATGATGTATGGTCATCCTATCACCATCGAATGTTTCTTGTAAAATTTGTTTTATGGAGAATATTTTAGAGAAAAAATGAAACTATTTTTGCAAAACAATGTTGTTTAAGATATGGGCTTTTCAAAATTTAAACAATCCAATTAAAGAAGGCCCAAAAATATCCCGTCAACGGACACAACCTTGATGGAATCACAATTAGCGAGTTACCTTGCTGAATGGAGGAGAAAAAAACAAAAATCCATTCATCACAAAATATCTCGGTTTCGGCTTTTAACTCCATCGAACCGTCAAATTCCCTCCATTCTAGACCCACTGGGCCACAATCTTCCCAAGACAGACTGGTCTTCGCTACTAACTCAAGGCCGTCTTAAAACAGCCCAAGACAAATATCTATCTGGTACAGCGGAGATGTACATTATTAAGGTACAACCCACCTGCGTCCCATTTTAGCTCGTCGAATCATTAAGGAACACAGACCCATTTTCTCTTCCTCTACTCGATCTACCAACGAACACCCTCTCTCTCCTCCCCCTCGGGCTTCTGAAATCGAAACCCCTGATCCAGGGCACCATGGCTGCTGCCAATGCCCCAATCACCATGAAAGAGGCTTTAACTGTAATACTATCAACATTTTCTCCCTAGATCTCGTGATTTCTTATTATAAAATTCTTCGTTCTTATTCTGGTTTTGTTTGATTTGTTGTTGAATTGTAGTTGCCAAGCCTCGGGATCAATCCACAGTTCATAAATTTCACCCATGTGACGATGGAATCAGAGAAGTACATCTGCATCAGAGAAACGGCGCCGCAGAACAGTGTGGTTATTGTCGATATGAGCATGCCTGCGCAGCCTCTGAGAAGGCCTATCACTGCCGATTCCGCCTTGATGAATCCTAATTCCCGAATTCTCGCTCTCAAAGGTACTCTTATAACTTATAATGCCATCATTTTTCATTTATTTAAATTGATTTACATATTTTGTAGTGAATAATGGAGAAGTATAGTTGTCATCTGTTATTAATGGCAATGATTATGGTCTTAATCTTTGTCTAATGGTTAATGGATCTGCTGTTTTTTTATTGGAAGCTCAACTCCCGGGAACTACTCAGGATCATTTACAGATATTTAATATCGAAATGAAAGCGAAAGTGAAATCACATCAAATGCCTGAGCAGGTTACTATATATCGAGTTTTGATTCGATTTTGTTCTTTAGTTTTAGAATGCCAGTCAAAATTATATTATTCATTGTTGGTTTGTGCTATAGGTTGTGTTTTGGAAGTGGAGTAGTGCTAACATGCTGGCCTTGGTAACACAGACTTCTGTTTATCACTGGTCAATTGAAGGCAAGCATTCTGTAGCTTTCATTTTTTTAAGATATTGTTTCCTTTTCCACCGCCTCATTGTTTATGATTCTATCTTCTTGCAGGTGATTCGGAGCCTGTGAAGATGTTTGATAGGACAGCTAATCTGCAAGGTAATCAGATAATCAACTATAGATGTGATCCTTCAGAGAAGTGGTTGGTCCTCATTGGAATTGCTCAAGGTCCTCCAGAGGTGTGTCATTTGTGGTCTTCTATTATTTACATATAGAAATTTCTTCCTGTATTCATGACACATTGGTCATACTAGTGGCTCCATTTTTGCTATGTTATAAGAATTTACAAGTTAAATTTTTAGTAAGTGAAATGGCTGTTAGTTGCTATACATGCTTTCTTTGTATGTTTTGATTTGCTAAGTTACTGTACTCTTGCTTTTGTCAATGCTTCTGATGCAGATTCTCTGGCCAATAATATTTTGGGCTCTTGACTTGTTTATTTCCTTTTATGTTGTTTGGTCTGCTCTCTTTTATTAACTTGTATGAAAAACTTGGTATCCTCCTGGTGTATTGGGTGCTCTTTAGGGATGAAGTGTATGTTTTTCGAACAATTCTTCTACAATTGAAAGATTTAGTTGCTTCATGCATTACTTGAGACTAGGAGTTACCAGAAGTGTAATTTTTCAATCAATTGATACTACTCAGAATAATGCACTGTTACATGTAACTTATCTTGAGAACATCCTTGGTTAAATTTTTCCTTGTCCATGACATTGAATATTGTTTTCCCTGTAGTGTAGGATATGCGAGTCTGCATGTTTCTCGGTGGGAAATCAAAAGAGCACATGTTTTTGCACAATAGAGTGGTTGATTGTGGAAGTTAATTATGAGGACTTAATTTTCAGAACTGTCAAACAATGACTCTGTAAATAGATGCCCAAACAGACAATATTGTGTGCACTTGTTTTTGTAGCAGTTTCCTTTGCTGTAGTTTCATTGTGTCTGAATGTTGTCTATAATGTAAGAAGTCATTTGGACCATGGTTTGTATTAGTTCTAAATTTGTTGGTTTGTCAAAGCATTGTGGTTATTTCCAAATTTGTTGGTCTAGCAAAATGTTGTGGTTATTTAGGGTGATTTTCCATCTTTTATCTGTAACTGTAGATAGGTAAGAATGTTATTTAGAGTATGACTTGTGAGCCTTTAATCTGTTCAAGTACCTTTAATCTGTTCAAGTATAGTAATCAATCATTATTTGCTTTTGCTTTTGCTTTTCCCATATTTCTTGTCTTATCAAGTTTTTCAGTTATTATGTAAGATGGCATATTTTGTCTTCTCTGTCATTTTTAAAACATAAATATTGGTTCTTTAGTTGTGAAACATTTATTCCTTAAATGATTGGAATTGTACCTGCCTTGATGATTGTGGATATTTAAAATTCTTCCAGAGTTTTCAACAGCATTGATTAATATCCTAATATTTGTTGCAGAGGCCACAATTGGTCAAAGGGAATATGCAGCTTTTCTCTGTGGATCAGCAGCGTAGTCAGGCTCTTGAAGCACATGCAGCGTCATTTGCCGCATTTAAAGTGTGATGTTACTCTCAATTTTTTTTTTCATTTTGTGGATTCTAATCCTTTCTGTGTTCCTCCTGGTATTGTATTTTAAATGTGCTTGTTTGATGCCTTTCCAGGTTGCAGGAAATGATAATGCTTCAATCCTTATCTCTTTTGCATCAAGGTCATTTAATGCTGGACAACTAACATCAAAGTTGCATGTTATTGAACTTGGTGCTGTGCCAGGTCATTTACTTTTCTCTGGAATTCATATTTCATATGTACATCATATGAAGTGTAATTGTGTCTTGGTTTCATTTGTTTGCTTTTATGCTGTCCCAAAGCAAGTTTTTGTTCTTGGTGAAACTAAAAGCATGTTGCTATAACTTTCCATATTGGCTTCCGGTGAAATCTTTTGGATACTGATTGTGCTATTGTCTATTAGGCAAACCATCATTTTCTAAGAAGCAAGCAGACCTGTTCTTTCCACCAGACTTCGCTGATGATTTTCCTGTGTCAATGCAGGTAAATCATAGCTTATTTTTTATCTAGACTGGCAGTGTTTCTAATAGGTTCACCACAAGCTAAAATTTGTTAACTCTTATTTTGTGACAGATATCCCAAAAGTATGGCTTAATATATGTGATCACAAAGCAAGGACTTCTATTTGTTTATGACCTAGAGACTGCTAGCGCGGTTTATAGAAACCGAATCAGTCCAGATCCTATATTTTTGACGACTGATGCTTCTTCAGTAGGTGGCTTCTATGCAGTCAATAGGAGAGGACAGGTTTTGCTTGCCACTGTAAATGAAGCAACACTTGTGCCTTTCGTTAGTGGCCAGGTTTGCTTGCTGGATTCTCTCCTTTTCTGTCATGTTTTATTATACAGAAGAGGGCCATCAATCTTATATCATTTTTTGGTGGTTTGGCAGTTAAACAATCTTGAACTTGCTGTTAATCTTGCAAAAAGAGGAAATCTTCCTGGTGCTGAAAATCTGGTAAACACATTATTTGCTTGTTTTCATTTGTTAACTTTGCCGAGTGTTGGAATTAATCGTACTTATTGTTTACTTACTTAATGTTCTTGTTTTCCTATAATATAATGTATCTTTCATCATTTTTTGCTTTCTCTATGCACCGGAAATAAACTATTTATTGAAATGTTTCATGACATGAATCTGGAGAAAAATGATATTTGTTATTTAAGAGTTAAAGATTATCTTACCTCCAATAAATAACTTTGTGCAACATGATGTATCCTGTGTCAATGCAGGTAACTTGAATATGCTAGAAAAACTTCCCACCTTTTGAATTTTCCATGAAAGTTAATTTTATGACGCTTTCTTAAAGTTTGCATTATTTTATTTTATTTCAGTTTTCTCTGAGAAGTATCACGGGTTGACTCAAAATTTTACCATGTATGCTTGAATTGATCTATGTCTGTGTGCATGTATGGTGTGTTTCTAGTTTCTACCGTGAACATCTCCCATTGGTGGTCTCTTTCAGGTTGTCCAGAGGTTTCAAGAGTTATTTTCTCAGGCAAAGTATAAGGAGGCTGCAGAACTTGCGGCAGAATCTCCACAAGGAATCCTGCGCACTCCTGACACTGTTGCTAAATTTCAGGTTTTTTTAGTGCAAAGTTTATCCTTTCTTGTTTCTTTAGTTCTTTATCTATGAAGATACTGTAATCCAAAGGTCATGAATTTCTTATTTTGTTCATGTGCCACAGAGTGTTCCGGTGCAAGCTGGGCAAACACCACCATTGCTGCAGTACTTTGGAACTCTGTTGACTAGAGGAAAACTCAATGCTTTCGAGTCATTGGAATTATCACGCCTTGTTGTAAATCAGAATAAGAAAAATCTTCTGGAGAACTGGTTGGCAGAGGACAAGCTTGAATGCACTGAAGAGCTTGGAGATCTTGTGAAGGTCAGTTATATTTATTATTGCTGGTAATGTTTGGGTTCTTCTATTAATAGCAAAAAAAAGGCTATTTTATCATTTATTCTTTTGACTTTTGTTTAATATCCGTGCACAATGTTTTTACCTGACCTGACTCTACTGAGATGTCATTGAGAGACCTCTCTTGGGTCCAAAAATTTATTCTGGTATCAAGACTGATAAATATGGTATTCATCCCGGGCAGTGGTTTGGTTTTTTTATTTTATTTTATTTTTTATTTATGTAAACAACTTGGATATATTTAATTTGACATGGATATCATTTTCTGCTTTGTCTATGTAGTTAGTGTGTATAATTTCTTTCATCTTTCTGATATTATAAACATGTTTCCATTGCAGACAGTTGATAATGACCTTGCATTGAAGATATATATCAAAGCTAGGGCAACTCCAAAAGTTGTTGCAGCATTTGCTGAGAGGAGGGAGTTTGACAAGATTCTTATATACTCAAAGCAGGTAAAGTACTCATGCTGTCATTAAAATCTTTTGATCTATGCTGCTAAATTCCAACTTAATTAATACCATGAATAAAATATTTTTAGCTATAGCTGTTAGTTATGTTTTGGGTGCTGACAACTTATATTTTATTTCACTGGTATAGGTTGGCTATAATCCTGATTATTTGTTCCTTCTCCAAACAATATTGCGGACAGACCCTCAGGTATGTGGACTCTCATTTTCTCAATTTTTTTAGTCACACACACACACACACACACACACGCTGTTTTGTATACACAATGTGTCAACCAAATAGTAATGGCTCAAGCTTCTTTTATTTTGTTTTGAGTTTTGTTGGCATTTACCTTCGTTTCAACTTTCTGGATGCCAGGCTGCTGTTAATTTTGCTCTAATGATGTCTCAAATGGAGGGAGGTTGCCCAGTCGATTACAACACAATAACTGATCTATTCCTTCAGGTTCTACTGTATTATTATTTTTTAGCACAAAATAATTCAATTATGCAAAGAAATGTTCCTTCTGTCCACATGATATTTTATTTTTCCTTTTATTGCTGTTGTTGTTTTTCAGAGGAATTTGATCCGTGAGGCAACAGCATTTTTGTTGGATGTTCTGAAGCCAAATTTGCCTGAGCATGGATTCCTTCAAACTAAGGTTAATACTTTTTTATAAAAGTTATTTTGTATAGTTGAATTCACTATTGATGGTCATTGCTGAACAATCTTCATGTTAATTTCCACAGGTTTTGGAGATCAATCTTGTGACATTTCCAAATGTTGCAGATGCTATATTAGCCAATGGTATGTTTAGTCATTATGATCGCCCACGGATTGGCCAACTCTGTGAAAAAGCTGGGTTGTATATTCGAGCGCTTCAGGTAAAATGCCTTCTCAATCCTTAAGTAAAACCTTTTGTTTTGGAATTTCACTATTTCTTGAACTAATGATATTTTACATATAATGCAGCACTATACCGAGTTGCCTGATATAAAACGTGTTATTGTGAACACACATGTCATTGAGCCTCAGGTTTGCTCACAATGCATAAAAAAGTTTGTCCCAAGCGAATGTAACATTATCTCTAAATGTTTATGTTACTTCTTTTCAGGCGCTTGTTGAGTTCTTTGGCACTCTTTCTCGAGAATGGGCTCTTGAATGTATGAAAGATCTTCTTCTAGTCAACCTGAGGGGCAACCTTCAGATTATTGTGCAGGTAAAGTATCCTTTTAGTAGCAATCACAAATACAACCTTTTCTATTAGGTCTCATAGACATCTCTGTATGCAGACTGCCAAAGAATACTGTGAGCAATTGGGTGTGGATGCATGCATAAAGCTCTTTGAGCAGTTTAAGTCGTATGAAGGACTGTATTTCTTTTTGGGTTCATATTTGAGCTCCAGGTACTCCTTTTTTGACAATGTGGATTCTCTTATCCAAAATACAATAATTTTGGTTGTTAAAATGTATGCTGCAACAAATCTCTTTGCTTTCTGGGCAGTGAGGATCCTGAAATCCACTTCAAGTACATTGAAGCGGCTGCAAAAACTGGGCAGATTAAGGAGGTAGAACGTGTGACGCGTGAATCTAACTTCTATGATCCTGAAAAGACAAAGAACTTTTTAATGGAAGCCAAACTTCCAGATGCGCGTCCATTGATCAATGTTTGTGATCGTTTTGGATTTGTCCCGGACCTTACCCATTACCTGTACGTAAACAATATGCTTCGCTATATTGAGGGTTATGTTCAAAAGGTAAATTTTATTCTTACGTTTACTTCAAATGTTAAGTTTGAGATTTTTGTGTGATGGAACATTTTTATGTTTTTTTAATTGCTAAAATCATTCTTAAGTGGCAATACAGTCCCATTTTTCATTTCCCCCATGTTCTTATGTTTGACAGGTCAATCCAGGAAATGCTCCTTTAGTTGTAGGACAACTTCTCGATGATGAATGTGCTGAAGATTTCATTAAAGGCCTTATTCTTTCAGTTCGTTCTCTTCTGCCAGTTGAGCCCTTAGTGGAGGAGTGTGAGAAAAGGTTTGTTGTTTTTTCAAAATGTTATGTTCAATCATCTGTCTTTTGCAGCTTCACTTACTTTTTTCCTTGCAGGAATCGTCTCCGCTTGCTCACTCAGTTCTTGGAGCATCTAGTCAGTGAGGGAAGCCAGGATGTGCATGTTCACAATGCTCTTGGTAAAATCATTATCGACAGTGGCGACAATCCAGAGCATTTTCTTACCACCAACCCATATTACGATTCACGTGTTGTTGGTAAATATTGTGAGAAGCGGGATCCCACCCTTGCTGTTGTTGCCTACCGAAGAGGACAGTGTGATGATGAACTAATCAATGTCACAAACAAGAATTCATTGTTCAAACTGCAGGCCAGGTATGCACATTGTTCATCAGCAAGTGGTTATGACTCATTATGTGCTTAGATATGTTTCTTTCTGCTGATTGCCCAATGGTTTTATTCAGATATGTTGTAGAACGGATGGATGGTGATCTCTGGGAGAAAGTCCTTAGTCCTGATAATGAGTATAGACGGCAGCTGATTGATCAGGTTGTATCGACTGCTTTGCCTGAAAGCAAGAGTCCTGATCAAGTTTCAGCAACTGTTAAAGCTTTCATGACAGCTGATCTTCCACATGAACTGATCGAACTTCTTGAAAAGATTGTTCTCCAAAATTCTGCTTTCAGTGGAAATTTCAATCTGCAAAACCTGCTCATCTTGACTGCCATCAAGGCTGATCCATCAAGAGTTATGGATTACATTAATAGGCTAGACAACTTTGATGGTCCTGCAATTGGGGAGGTTGCTGTGGAAGCTCAATTGTATGAAGAGGCATTTGCCATTTTCAAGAAGTTCAATCTGAATTTTTCAGCTGTCAATGTCCTGCTGGATAATATTCGCAGCATTGATCGAGCTGTGGAGTTTGCATTCCGGGTGGAAGAAGAAGCTGTCTGGAGCCAAGTGGCCAAGGCCCAACTGCGAGAGGGACTAGTGAGTGAAGCAATTGAGTCATTTATCCGTGCAGACGATGCTACTCAATTTTTGGAAGTCATAAAGGCTGCCGAGGATGCAGATGTATATCATGACTTGGTGAGGTACCTTCTAATGGTGAGGCAAAAGTCCAAGGAGCCCAAGGTGGATAGTGAACTCATTTATGCATATGCTAAAATTGATCAACTGGGTGAAATTGAAGAGTTCATTCTCATGCCTAATGTCGCTAATCTCCAAAATGTTGGAGATCGCTTATATGATGAAGCCCTGTACGAGGCAGCAAAGATTATATTTAGATTTATTAGTAACTGGGCGAAGTTAGCTGTTACACATGTTAAGCTAAACGAGTTCCAAAGTGCTGTTGATGCAGCTCGAAAAGCAAACAGCTCGAAAACATGGAAAGAAGTCTGCTTTGCTTGTGTTGATGCTGAGGAATTCCGCTTGGCTCAGATATGTGGTCTCAACATCATCATACAGGTGGTTATTGTTTGAACCCTTTCTTTCAGTCTCACTTCTTAATGTTGTGAGCGTAACTTGCTATAACCTTATACAGGCCTTGGCCCTTTTCTGCTGGTTTTTTTCCTTAAATCTTGATCTTTAGCAAGTAACATAGCTAATGGTAGAAAATGAATTTCTGTGCATAAATGGAAAGTATTCAAGTGGTCTTAAATTCTGATTTGTGTTTATTCTATCATTATAGGTTGATGATTTGGAAGAGGTCAGTGAGTATTACCAGAACAGAGGATGCTTCAGTGAGCTCATCTCTCTAATGGAAAGTGGGCTTGGTTTGGAACGTGCACATATGGGCATCTTCACTGAGTTGGGAGTTTTATATGCGAGATACCGCCCTGAGAAGCTTATGGAGCACATCAAATTGTTCTCAACTCGTCTCAACATCCCCAAGCTTATACGGGCTTGTGATGAACAACAGCACTGGAAGGAACTGACTTATTTATACATCCAATATGATGAATTTGACAATGCTGCTACCACTATAATGAACCACTCTCCAGAAGCTTGGGACCACATGCAATTCAAAGATGTTGTAGTAAAAGTTGCAAATGTTGAGCTCTACTACAAGGCTGTGCACTTTTACTTGCAAGAGCATCCAGACCTAATCAATGATCTTCTTAATGTGATTGCTCTTCGTGTTGACCATACTAGAGTGGTGGACATAATGCGAAAGGTGCATGTTAACATTTATTGTATCTGTTGTTGTTGCTCCCACTTCTCTTGGAAAGTTAGTGACTAGGAAGAGTTCTGTCTGTAGTATATCTTATGCACATCTGCAATTCTGAGTTTCAGGCTGGTCAGCTCCGCCTTGTTAAGCCATACATGGTTGCAGTTCAGAGCAACAATGTCTCTGCTGTAAATGAAGCACTGAATGGAATTTACATTGAGGAGGAGGACTATGACAGGCTTCGTGAATCTATTGAGTTGCATGATAACTTTGACCAGATAGGTCTTGCACAGAAGGTTAGTTTAAATTTCAATAGATGACTGAAAGTCCTAAAGGTTGAATTTTTATTTACAAGCCCTAATAATGCGTTTGTGCAGATTGAGAAACACGAGCTTCTGGAGATGAGACGTGTTGCTGCTTACATATACAAGAAAGCTGGAAGGTGGAAGCAGTCAATTGCTTTGTCAAAGAAAGACAATCTTTACAAAGATTGTATGGAAACTTGTTCACAGTCTGGTGAAAGGGAACTTTCTGAGGAGTTGCTTGTCTATTTCATTGAGCAGGTTTGTTTTATCTAGTTCTTCTCTCCCCATGTTGTGTGTGTGGCAATGCAGCACACACCTTTAGTGCTTGACAAGAGCTTTCTATCTTGAAGTCCCTGTGCAATCCTCCATCCCTCTTCACAATCCCAGCTATTTTTCTACTGCACTTTTCTCATTGTTTAATCCATTCAGATAATTGCTAAAACAAGATTGCCTTTGATATTTCTTCAAATCATTTTCTTAAGGATTAAGCCATTGGATGATATTGATTTTGGACCACTGTAATTGTTTTCTTCTATAATGCAGTCCTCTTTCAGAAAAGATAAAGACCAACCCTCCCCTCCCCCCTCGAAAAAAGAAAGAAAGAAAGAAAGAAAATATATTGTGCTAGATGCACTTTGTCATATTGGGAATCACAAATGAGAACTGTGCTGATGATCTTGTTAAATGCTGATGCAGGGAAAGAAAGAGTGCTTTGCAGCTTGCCTCTTTGTTTGTTATGATATGATCCGACCAGATGTTGCTCTTGAGCTGGCTTGGATGAACAACATGATTGATTTTGCGTTCCCATATCTCTTGCAGGTAGCCTTTTTGTTTGTCTTCTCCTTTGTTCTTAACTGTTGATACTTATTTGTCTTCCATTTTCCTCAACTTCTGATTTTGTTTTTCTTTTCTGTTTCCAAGTTCATCCGTGAATACACAAGCAAAGTAGATGAACTCATCAAGGAAAAACTTGAGGCTCTTAGTGAGGTGAAGGCTAAAGAGAAAGAGGAGAAGGACATGGTTGCTCAGCAGGTATGGGCATCTTAATGCTCTTAACATAAATACTTAATTTACCAGTAAAAAATTCGTTTCCTTGTATTTTTGTTGTCTTCCTCACAAAACTTTTCTGAACTTGTTCCCAAGCTTTCAATGAATATATGCATGAAAATAATTAGTGTCTTGAAAGCTCTCCTCCTTTCAATCTACTGATTTTTTCCATATTGTTATATATGAAGTTGCTGATCAATGAAATTATAATATTTCAGTTTTTTTCTGGTTTGACGATGAAAAGACCTTATTAATATTTTTTCCAAATTTAACGCCTCTAACTGCTTTTCTAGAAGAAATGCGATTAACAATGCCCTTTTATAATGAAGTCTACGCTAATGTGTACCAATAGTTGTATTATTATGGATACTTGGTTTAAACTCATTCGACTTCTTTCGGTTCTTTTTTCTGCAGAATATGTATGCACAATTGCTGCCCCTTGCTTTGCCTGCGCCACCTATGCCTGGAATGGGTGGAGGTTTTGCACCACCTCCAATGGGTGGAATGGGAATGCCTCCAATGCCACCTTATGGCATGCCGTCCATGGCCCCCTACTGATTTGAACATCTACCTCTGAAATTAGATTATCTAGAATTGCTTGTCTGTTATTGAAGGTTAATTCAGTTCTTTTGATGGCTATATACTTCCGGGAGGAATTAAACCGGTCCCTGCCATTGCATTTTCTGTAACTTTTTATCTCTCAGAATTGGTTGTCATGCAGCAAGTTTTCCCCAGTGAAGTCTCGGCCATGAACATGTTTTCTACAGAGATTGGGTTATGAAATTTGTTGTGGTTGTGGCACGTGTATAGTTTTAGTTTTATTGTAGTAATAACATTTTGGTTTTGTTAATTGTCGCCTGCACGGTTCTTGGATTCATATTAGGGTTTTTTAAATTTTGTAATCACCATATTTCATTCATGTACAACAGTTCAATTTATACTCTTGAAAATATTGTTGGGCTTGGATGCATGTTGCTAAGCAATTTTCGTACTCTTGATACGGCCGTGCTTTGAGTTTGAGCTGAACATTCTTGAATTTACGGTATTAGAATTTCTATCGTCTAGTCTTGAACTTGGAAACAGCTCCTGCTACTGCTGGTCGAATCACTAACCTAACCTCTTGTAGGAAGCGGTTGCAATTTCTATCCAGCAGTCATAGAACCGGCACTTGCTGGTTTAGGGTTTTATAGTGCCTGTGTTGTTCAGTGACGAACATCCTGGGACTGCTCTATTATGATGACGGCGAGTTGTTTGAATGAAATTGCGGCGCATCATTTGGATGTGTACAGAGACGACTTTACCCTGCTTGATGAGAAAGCACAGCCTAATATGTTTTTATTATGTTAAACGGAAATCGTACCTTTTGAGTAAAACTCAATTAATAATACTCTGTTCTTCGTCGCGAGAAACACCTCCAGGTGGCTTTAATCTCTAATTTTTAATTAAACTACAAATATTCTATTAGCAGGTAATGTCAAAATAAACCCAATGATATAACAATAATTTTTGTAAGTTGTCATGTAAAGACACCTTTCATGATATAAAAATAAATTGTTCTAAAATTTATATTTCCACAAACCTGTGAAGGACAGACATTTCTGACGTGTTGACTCAAGCTGTAAATGATTTTACTTCTTATTTTATCGTCTTCACATATTGAAACTTTCATAAATAAATAAATAAAAGTATCGTCTCGAAGTGTAAAAAAGTGATTTTACTATGATGGATAAACCAGTACAGACAAGAAATTTTAACCCCATGCATTACATAATAGTATTTAGAAATATGATAATAATTATTTTTTAAAATATTTTATTTTTTAAATATATTAAAAAAATATTTTTAACATTATTATATTAAAATAATTTAAAAATATAAAACAATAATTTAAAAAAATAATTTTTTTAAATAAAAAATAACTATGCCTATGTGTTTGGAAGTATGGTAACGATTACTTTTCAAATGTTTTTTTATTTCAAAACACATCAAAATAATAATTTTTTTATTTTTTAAAATTATTTTTGACATCAGCATATCGAAATTATCAAAAAATATTAAAAATATATTAATTTAAAAAAAATAAAAAATTTAAAACTTTTTAAAAACACTTTTAAAACACAATACCAAACAAACCACAATCAAACCAAATCAGAAAAAAATCCATCCTCAAATATTTACCATAAAAATAAAAAACAGAAGAAAAGGAAAAAGGTATTAACTCTTCTACCCTACGCTTGTAGTGCATCCGGGCGTCATTTTATTTTTACCACGGCACGGCACAGCACAGCACAGCAGCAGTCACAAAATCACACCCTCTCTCTCTCTCTCTCATAATTCGCCATCCCCACCATATATAAACCTCCTTTACCTAGCTAGCTTATCATAGCCCCAAGACCCCCCCATCTGACTCGATCTCTAACACTAAAACTTACAGACACGCACTTTTCTCCTCTCCAACCAAAAAACATCAAATCTAATGGCAAGCACAGAGCCTGAACACCAGCACAGAGAAGACGAGGAAGCCCCAGCCGGAGATGACGAAGACACTGGTGCTCAGGTCGCTCCGATCGTCAAACTCGAAGAAGTCGCCGTCTCTACTGGTGAAGAAGATGAAGATGCGATTCTCGATCTGTAAGAATATAAATTCAATCTCTTCAATTTTCTTAACCTATTTTAGGGTTTTCTTTATTGAAACTGAATTTTCTTTTTCTTTTTTTTTTATTTAAAAAAATTGAAGGAAATCGAAGCTTTATAGATTCGATAAGGACGGGAATCAGTGGAAAGAGAGAGGCGCTGGAACTGTTAAGTTTTTGAAACATAAAGAGTCTGGAAAAGTTCGTCTTGTTATGAGACAATCTAAGACTCTCAAGATCTGCGCTAATCATCTCGGTTTGTTTTCGCTTCTTTTCCTTTCCTTTTTTTTCTTTTATTTTTTTAGGGTTTTGAATATATTGTGTTTGTGTTTTTGTAGTGCTGCCGGCTATGTCAGTGCAGGAGCACGCAGGGAATGAGAAGTCGTGTGTGTGGCACGCAACGGATTTTGCTGATGGTGAATTGAAGGATGAGTTGTTCTGTATTCGTTTTGCATCTGTTGAAAGTGAGTCATTATTAGTATATGTTTTGTCGATAACTTCTTATCTAGTTTGATTGGAAACATTTTATGGGTTATCTGACTGTGATAATGTTTGAATGGATTCTTTGCTGTAAATGTTGCATGGTTGACTCCATATGTTACCATGTGTGTTTGCTAGCATGGTTGATCGTGGTGGGGTCTGAACTGTGAATGCATGAGAGGAATTTTGAATTTTTTTAAAAAAAATTTAGTGAGCATGTGAACTATTTTGTTTGATAATCCTTGTTTGTTTGACTGTATAATTGATATATGTGTGATTTAGTAGTAGTAACAACTGCCTTTGTGGCTGGTTAGTATAAGCTAAAGGCTTTGTGGTGATAATTTTGTGCTGCATCATTATGCAACTCCGTTCTAAACATAACTTGGTTTCAATTGTATGCCTTCTGCTTTTTTGGTTTCAAGTTAGGGTAGCTTCTGTGCACACATGCAGATGGTTAGGATTTGTTTCTTATGTAACCTGGTTATGAGTAGATGCTTTCTGCTGATTTTCTTTCAACTTAGGTGAAGTTTTATGAGTACTAATGCATGATGCATAATGCCTAAGATGGTAAAGATGTAAAAGAGTCTTCGACTCTGTTTTGAGTAGGTAGTTAAATGTTGTAAATTGTAATGTGGTGAAGTAAGAAAAATTTGGAGATGGTTGTTGTCTCTATCAATTAGTTTTAAATAGACAATGAATAAGGTGTGGGATTTGCAAAGTTGGAACTCTCTAAGCTGATCATTTGTGCTCCATTGTATGCACTATATGAAATATGCTGTTTTTTTTATTAGTTCCAATATCTTGTGATAGAATGAATTGTCTAATGTATCCACAGAAGATCCATTGGATTGGATACTTGAAAATAGAAAATAAGAACCTCAATTTCAACAGTGACTTCATT
The DNA here is from genome assembly GCA_007827005.2 of Populus simonii. Classification (NCBI taxonomy): domain Eukaryota; kingdom Viridiplantae; phylum Streptophyta; class Magnoliopsida; order Malpighiales; family Salicaceae; genus Populus; species Populus simonii. Next base: position 28,696,339 of record CM017464.2, read on the forward strand.
GAATAACCTTAGTTTTCTTAAAACTGTTTTTGTTTTTGCAGAGAAACCATTCTTTTCTTTAAGAAAAACCTGGAATTTTATTTAATGTTGTATGGAAATGTCTTTTTCATTTAGTGGAACTTGAGTTTGAGTCAAGGCCTCTGCAAAATGGGGTCGGAGAAGTGGGCTGTGTGGATTTATATTGAAAGAACCCTTGGTTCATTTAATGGTGGGCCTCCATCTAATTGTCTTGACTTTTACACTAGCATGATGAATGGTTGTATTTTTTTTGTACATGCATAATTTGCCGTGATGTCTCCTCCTTGACATGTGAATTCTAAACACATGCATCATTCTAAACACGTGATTACTAATATTGGTTTTTTTCCTCAGATTGCAAAACCTTTATGGAAATGTTTCAAGAAGTTGCTGAATCCCAAAAGGGCAACGAGGAAAACAAGGATGCCACTGCTGCTGCGGATGCGTTGGATAAGTTGAGTGTTGAAGAGAAGAAAACTGAGGAGAAAGCTGTTGAAGAGTCACCAACTGCAGCCAAGGAAGAGGAAACTAAGACCTCTGAAGATAAGAAAGAGGAGAAGCCTGATCCCTCAACTTGAGGGTTGATTTGTTTGTTTTCTCATTCCCTTGGTGGTATGATGAAGTTGGGTGTCAACCACATGTCTCGTCCATTTTGACAATTTTCTCATGCTCTTGAAATTTGTTGGACCTGGTTTATGGGTGACGAATGGTTTGGGGTCCTATGCATTCTGCAGTTTGATTCTGCTAGCTTTTGGTCAAACTTTGGGTCATGTTTGCATGTTGAGGGTTGTGATTTTGTGGTCTGGGTATTGTCAAGGTTTTCAGGTAGGGTTTTGTTCTCAAACAATTGTTTACAAGTCGGTTATAATTGCTTTGGGGTGGGGTGGGGTGGGGGTTGAAGTTTCTTTTTTTTAAAAAAGAACAAAATTGTTACAGGCAAGTTTTTATTGGGATATAATTCCTTGAGCTGTGCAGAGTCTGAATTATATTATCTTTATATCATGGGCATGATTTGTGTGCTACTATTAATGTTGTTGAAAGATTCATCTATCAAATTTCCTTGTGCAAAGGCTCCATGAAAATCCAACTCTAGAATGTGGGAGGGTGGTGGTCAACGCGTATACATCTATTTTTTAAAGAATATTAATCCTAGTGATCAAAGAAGAGATAAGAAGAGCCATTTAGTGGCGCCCCCCCTCCTCCTCTCTGTGTGTGTGTGTCTATATATAATTTGTTCTGTTAATCTGTGCAATTTCTTGTCAAATTGTTGATTAATTTGGCTTCCAAATAATACTATTCTATATTTGATTGAGACTTGAGAGATATCTATAGAGATAAATGTGGAGACCTGAATTATCCTGCATGTTCTTTCTGACCTTACTCTGGTCGTCCAAAACTGCAACCATCATCACTGCCAACCTTGATTATCTGATGAGCAACCACTGATAAGCCTTCAATTAGTTTGTTTGCATGCCCACAAAATTAGTTAAAGTACCTTGAGTTAATTTTAGTAAAGGACTTCACTTTACAAAAGAAAAGGTCTTCACATGCACTAGCCACACTGGGATCGATTTATTAATCACCCAACAAGCCTATAAAAGTAGAAAAATCAACTAATATTGAATATCAGAAACGAATTGAAAATTTGTTCCATCTCCGAGTTCATGAAATTTAATAAATTCTGTGAATGATTTGTACTTCGCAAATAATTTTTAAATTGCCAATGGACTTGTGTGTGCAATCCTTTGACGAGTCAAATTAGTACCGAAGGACTTTTTCTGCTGATCGTTCTTTTAGTAGTTTTTAAATTAAAACGTTTTCTTTAATATCCGTTAATAATCATGCATTTTCTAGTTATGTTTGAGACTTCAACGGTTGTTAAAAAAATGAACTGTGAAGGAATTGAGACATTTTCCCGCTACTCTTTCAGGGCTTAGCAGCATTGGTTGCTGGGATGAGCTCCGTGCAGGCTACGGGGCTGATGGAGTTGGCGCTTGTGTTGTTGCGTTCGCTGTGCCCATTGCTGGGGCTTACAGTGAGAATCTTCCTGTCATTGGATTGCTTGATTTCGTCCTGTAACTTCGGTGCTTCCAAACTGTAACTTGAGGCAAAGCAAAGAATACCATTAAGGAAATTAATAATTATGTTCTGCAAATCATAGTATTTTGGATTATTCTTTGAGAAATGTGACTCTGCGTGTAATGCATGTATTGCGCGTGAGCGTGATTGTGATTTGAGAGCGGCAACAACTTATCATTTATGGTTGACGCAGAGATGTGCAATTTTTCCTCTATCAACTCATGGTAATAGTTCTGAGACCCGAACGACGATTGATCTGAAAAGAGCCTGGATCGTTAGATTATAAGATTAATTTGTGGTTCAATGGATTAATCATTTTACAAAAATTATTGTGTTTTGTTTTTCTTACAGGATAAATCACGCTTATCTGGCATGGACTGTGCGTAGCCAAAGGACTAGTGACAGAACACCACCCTCACTTTGTTGGTACTTACTGGGGAGATGTGAGCACTGATCCTTTCTGTTCTGAAATTGCTGAATCTGCCGATGAGGACATCCTCATCGGCCCAATCTCCGTCAGATATTCTCTCCTCCTCAAAAAGGAGAAGGCAATAATTGCAGCCTGATCGTGTTGTAGTATCTAATGGAACTGCTTTCAGGTGTGTCCTAATGAAGGACTTGCGAAAAGGCTAAACAAGAACACGCTACAGCATGATCTGTATTTCAGAGGGGCTTCCTCTCAAATGTGATCCTAAGGAACATTTAAGGATTAATATTCTCTTTCAACGCATACAGAAAATGCTCTCAGGGGACCCAGCTGTGATTGCTGAGACTGGAGACTCCTGGTTTAGCTGCCAGAAACTCAAATAACAAGGATGTGGGGTAGAATCGAAAGGCCAAAACTTGTTTGTCTTCATTACGGATTTTTCGAAACATAAAAAGAACAAAAGTTGGTGCAACGCTTGGCTACGCACAGTCCATGCCAGATAAGAGTGTGATTGCTTGCATTGGTGATGGGAGCTTTCAGGTTAGCACTTGGTATTGTTTTCATTAATCCATCTGTTACTTGCATGAAAATGAATACATTTCATCCCTCTATAGAATAACTTTATAAGGTTACTGGCCACATAGTGGTCTTATTTCATACTTGAAACTGTTGTGTAATGTTGGATGCGTAAAGCTGTGGACTTTGGTTTGCAGATGACAGCACAAGATGTGTCAACTATGCTGCGGTGGACAAAAGAGTATCATCTTCTTAATAGACAACGGTGGATACACCACAGAAGCTGAAATTCATGACAGACCTTACAATGTAATCAAGAACTGGAACTACACAGTAACACAGGTTTAGTTGATGCTCTCCATAACGGGGGTGGAAAATGCTGGACAAAAAAGGTCAGGGTGTTGAGCTCCTTCCTGTGGGTTTGGGTATTCCAGTCAAATTGAGAATGATAACTTCTTTTTCTGAGTCACAAATCAAATGAATTAACTTTATTAAAAAAAAATATTAAAATGAAATCATTTTAAATTGAAAAAAAAACATTATCATTTTAAATCATTTTAAATTGAAAAAAAAAAATTATCAAGTTGACTTACTAAATCAATCGAGTTAAATTAATTAATTCTATGATACAAACATGAAAATATAAAGATCAAGAAACTAATAGTTAAATTGATATATGTCAAGAAAGCTAAATTCAACTAGCCCATGAAGTAAATACATTAGACTCTTCTTGTGTATAGATTAAATTGACTAAGATTTGATCATTACTTATTAAATATATAGTTTTTAGAAATTTACCTAGGAATAAATATTTTAAATAAATAAATTTATTGAATGTATTTTTAATTTTTTTTATCCTTATCTTTTATAATTAGCTTATCTAGAATTTTTAATAGATTTTGTTATGTAGTTTAAATTGTATAGTTAACTTTTTTTACATCTAATTTGGACTAGGAATGTATCGGCCTAATCCTAACTTGACCTGCTAGACCGGGGTTTGATAATAGGGATACAAAGCCAGCCGTAGGTTAAGGAAACATTTTTAGGAGAACAATAAATGAAAGCACGGATGATAAAGTATTTTTTTTTAGAAAATAGGTTTTTTAAAAATAAAATTTTGAAAAGTTAATTATTTTTTAATATTTAATAGTATCATGAAAAATAAAATGGAAAATACTTTCTAGTGTTTAGTTAAGTCATGAAAAATAAGTTGAAAAATAATTTATTAATATTTTTTTCAAGTTTATTAAAATAACGATGAGCAAATCTTACAAATTAAAAAGTTGAATGAGAATGAAATTGAAAAAAATATTAATTTTATAAATTATTTTAAAGAAAATAAATAACAATTAAATAATAAAGATCACATATAATAGATAAAAAAAGTTAAAAGATGATGAAATTAAAATAATAATAATAATAATTACAATTGCATAAATTATTTCAAATAAAATAAATAACAATAAGAAAATAAAGACCAAAACTGATAGATACAAAATTTCACTTAAAAAAATGATAAGAGAAAACTAAATAATAATCATAAAAAAAATAAGGACCAAAGTTAATATTAAAATTAAATTAAAATGGATGAAATTAAAAAAAATAAAAATAAAATATATAGCAATAAAAAATTTAAGGACCAAATTTGATATAATCAGCAAATAATATGAAAATTTTAATTTTTTTATAATTTTTTAAAAGTGTTGTTCGTCTAAAAAAAATTACTTTTCTAAAAACTAAATCAATTTTTTTTTAACTAAAAGGTACTTTTTGTTAATTAATTTTTTTAATAACAAAAAAACACGAAAATTTTTAAAAATAATTATAAAAACCCACTTCTCATTAAACAAACCTACTAATATTGTTCGCAAATGAATTGCCGACCAAGTTCCTGTGGCTCAAATACTGATACAAATAAGACGTGTTCTGCCCATGTCATCCTCAACATTTCTTGAGTCATCGGCAAGTTGTTAGCTAGTCTATCAGGCCATTATGTTCCCTTGGCAATTGGGGATTCGGTTTACGAGCTAATGATGGCCATGGGGCCTTCAAAAAGAGTAAAGCTGAAAATCAAAGCAAAAACAAGCTCCTGCAGCTCCTAGCTAGGAGGACTACCTTTTCTTTTAATGTTGAGACGTAAGAATCATACAGATTTTGAGTCCTCTATGTTCTAGTGATTGCTCCTGAACCTTAGTTTCTGCTTTCTAGAGCTGAAGAATAGATTCCTGCAAAGATTTCTAGGATCCTTCTAAACCTTGTACATATTGTCTCCTGTCTTGCCAAAATGGTGGTCTTTTATCATTCTGTCTCTCTTCAACTACCACGGGAAATAAAACCTCACCATCAGAGATATTCTTGACTTTTAGCTGAATTACTTTCTAGATTAATCGTTTAGCAATTTCTGATCAATCCATATAAAATAAATCACATAAAGATACTGTGTTATGGAAGATAACCAAGGCCTACACAAGGGTAGGCTACTTCAAGAATAAAACCTAAGCATAGCGCGCTTCCATCCTTTTCCTTGAGAAGCAAGGGGGAAAAAGAAGAAGAGTAAAAAAGCTTATTCTGGTAGGTTTTATCTATCATCGCCTTTCTTTTTCTTTAGTGAACCACTGCCAGCATCTTTAATGTTCTTCTTTTTTACCTATTCACATTGCTTAACAAGCAAAGAATAACTAATGCAATTCAGTGCCCTCAAGACCTCTGGAAAAGCTCGTAGAGGTCAACGTTAGGAGAATATTAATTGAAACCTGGTTTGACCATATAATTCCACCATCCCACTCTGGGGCTTACACTTGTGCAATGGAGAATGGAAGAGGGAGTCTACAGATGGGCAGTTGGGAGTTTGCAATCAGTCATATCTCAATTGCTTCTGCTTGGGCCATGCCTAACCAGTCTACGTGTAAAACATGTAAATGGCTTGATGAAACCTAGCGACGTATGCCACAGCAGGAAAATGGGATTCTACCAGGATTTCACGGGTCAGTGATATACAATGAATAAGGCAAAAAAGAATAGAAGAGGAGAGAGTTAAATTTGACCTGAGAATTTAATGTTGCACCTAACATAACTTCCTAGGGGCAACTATAAATCGTGCCAGCAAACCAAGGAAATCTCCTCACCTACACTGCAAACTAAAAAAGAGGGCAAATACAACAAATCACAATTTCTGATTTAACAAAAAGTCAGAAATACCCTGTATAGGATACAATGGTCTGCATGCCTGAAGTACCATTTCTGAGCATATTAAGGGGTATTCTCTTGAGCATCTCTCTTCAGGCTTAGGTGAGAACACCTTGCTTCAAAAGCAAGACAATTAAATAAAAGGGGAAAGATCTAGCTATTGAATGCGATTCCAATCTCCTGTTATTGCTCCGATGAAAGCAGAACAAGAGAGGAAAATGCGAAAAGAAGAGGATGAATCATTGATCATCTACCTCAAGAAAGAAGTCGAAGCGGCTCTGCTAAGGACTGATTCACTGGAGAAAGAAAATCAGGATTTACGACAAGAAGTAGTTCGTCTAAAAGCACAAATATGTTCACTCAAAGCACACGACAATGAGAGGAAATCCATGCTTTGGAAGAAATTACAGAATCCCTTTGACAGCAGCAAAACTGAAGTATTTCTGCAGAAACAATCAGATTTTGTCAAAGTTTCAGAAAGGAATGTGGAACATTCAAGTCCAAGACCGAGTATACAAGAACTAGCTGCGATAAAAGAGAAGCACGCTAAAGTACCAAATCCACCACCAAGGCCTACTTCTGTAGCCCCTCCATCACTCAAGGAAGCGAACGACAATAAGTTGCCACCGACATCTGCACCACCGCCTCCGCCCCCTCCACCAAATATGTGTGCTGGGTCAAAAGCAGTGCGCCGTGTGCCAGAAGTTGTGGAGTTCTATCGTTTGCTTACAAGGAGAGATGCCCACATGGAGAACAGAACCAATTCAGCTGCTATTCCTGTAGTCGCATTTACTCCTAACATGATTGGAGAAATTGAGAATCGCTCCAGTTATCTTTCTGCTGTAAGTTAGTTGCCACCTGCTCTTCTCATTAAGCTTTTAACGAATTGTTACTCTCTGGTGACAAATGCATGCTAATTGAACAGATAAAATCGGATGTGGAAAAACAGAAGGAATTTATCAATTTCCTAATCAAAGAAGTGGAGTCTTCAGCCTTCAAAGACATATCTGATGTGAAGGCATTTGTGAAATGGCTAGATGATGAATTATCATCTTTGGTTGACGAGAGGGCAGTATTGAAGCATTTCCCACAATGGCCAGAACGAAAAGCAGATGCTTTGCGAGAAGCTGCTTTCAACTACCGAGACCTAATGAACCTCGAGTCTGAAGTTTCATCATTCCAGGACAATCCAAAAGATCTTTTGACCCTAGCCCTGGGAAGAATGCAAGCATTGCAAGACAGGCGAGCATGTACAAACTAAATTGCAGTAATTTCCTGTTTTGACTCAATGCTGAGTATTAACGAAATGATTAAACAACAAATTTACAGGTTGGAGCGAAGTATTGATAATATGGAAAGGACGAGAGAGGGCATGATCAAGAGATACAGGGATTTTCAGATCCCATGGGAATGGTTGCTGAACACGGGGTTGATCGGTCAGGTAGGTATCATGTAGCTGGTTTTTACCATAAGCATGATAGTTCAACTAATGACAGTACCTTGCCAACTCAATTATTATTAATATAAAATTAGCACAACAGCTTAACATGCCAAAAATTTTCACATTTACAGAAATAAACAGACGTTCACTTGTTATATGAAGGCAACTGCTCCTTCCCATTCAAATAGATCAGAGTATCATTTGGTAATATACATCCCACCAAAAAGAGTCTCAGCGAAAAAGCAGGACGTAATGGTCTAGACTCCTGCGTTCTCTAGAACTTAAACAGCAGAACAGAAAAATGGCTTCTCCCAAGTGACTAATTTGTAATGATAGAAAAACTTGGCGGCCACACGACTAAACCCATCCAGATAATATGATGCCCCACTACTGCATTTTCTAGATTCTGCATATTGCATCTCATAATGGCTTCAAGTTGACGAACTCCGAAGAAAGACTTTCTACATCTTCCAATATTTTCACACAAATATTATCAAGAGAACAACTTTATACTGGACTCCCAATAAAAAGTTAGAGACACAGCACCGACAGTCTTGACATTGTTTGCAGATGAAATTAAGTTCTTTGAGGCTGGCCAAGGTTTATTTGAAAAGGATAACTAAAGAACTGCAGCTTAATGAATGCTCGGGAGAAGATAATCTCTTGCTTCAAGGAGCTAGATTTGCCTATCGTGTACACCAGGTAAACGTTGAACTCCATCAAGCTCAATCTTGAGATTTTACCAGTCATATATACTAACCATCATGTTAAAACATTCAGTTCGCAGGTGGTTTTGATGCAGAGACCATACGTGCGTTTCAAGAGCTAAAGAAGATTGGCATGGGTAGTCTCAAACAATAGTGTGTTAAGGTTATCCAATTTGTTTAGACATGTGTCTGAATGAGATATTATTGAGTGCCAGAGTGGTGTGTTAGAAGGCCACCAGCATGAAGTGTATCAATTAGTGCTATAAAAGTATTAGCCAGTGCCTCCTGAAATTCAGTAGAATGGGAGAGTTCCATAAATTATGAATTCATTTTCTCTAGCTCTAATGGATAAAGACACTCTAAGCATTGGTTTCTGAACAATGATACCAAGCACCTTGATCATCTCAAGCTTTCAGCATGTTGCAATCAGAACAAAAGGGCAAGGAAAATCACAGATGACAATGACCGGATAACAAAAACATTCGAGAAGGCATTTCGATTTCTCATGAATTTATCTATCTAACATGGGCAAATTCAACAATGCCTAAAAGGGAAGGCATTACTTGCAGTCTCCAGGATTCGGTATGTTTTTGACAATTTCTTCGATGAATTTCTGGAAACATAATCTGTATTCTGCAATTCGGTAATTATAGTCACTGAATGCATGGGAAAACACTCGGCAACAAATTCACCGAATCTGTCAGATATTCCCCCAATAGCAGTGCCTTTCCCATGCACTCCAGAAGCCACTTCCTAAATAACATCGTAAATCCTAGGGTATGCTTAGCACATAGCATGACTTTCCACCAGAATCACCAACTAAACAGAAAAATTTATTGCATTCCAAGCCCATGTGAGGCACATAAAGTTGGCACCATCATGCTGACACCAGGTCAATCGCTCAATCATGTTTATCACCGCGACAAAAGAAACATTGCAGTTTTGCTATGGTAGATTCTAACAGGACCAAAAACCATCTATCCAATAAACAGAAAACCATGCTTCGACCGCCCAAAAATCTGAAGGACCAGCAAGTTGAGGACCACAACAGAAATCTTTTACGATAAGCGACTTAATAGTCATCACATAACGTTTCAGAATTAATGCCCTACGAGACTTATCAGGCATTGCGTAGCATTTGCACCACAATATATATATATATATATATATATATATATATATATATATAAAATAAAAAAACGGATTTTCAATTTATAGTATTAAAAAAAATCAATTTTCGAGATTAAAAAGTCATATTACCAAGACAGGAGTATTTCTTTTCATTTGGAGACAGTACCATCCTGTTGGCATAAATAGTGCTTGAAATTTTATGCGCTGATGGCTGATTAAGAGAATGTTTGGTAGTTTGGTAACGGTTGCTTTTCAAATAAATTTTTATGCTGAAATACATGTTAATAATTTTTTTTATTTTTAAAAAATTATTTTGACATCAGCACATCAAAACGATCCAAAACATATAAATCATATTAAATTTTAGTAAAAAAAACAATTTTAAATTTTTAGAAACACGATTTGCACCGCGTTCCCAAACGGTTTAAGAGCATGATTGGCACTATGATAATATTATGTTTTAAAATATTTTAAAAAAATATATATAAAAATATTTTTATTTTTTAAAATTTATTTTTAATATCAATATATCATAAAAAAATACATGAAATTTTTTTTATAACAAAATAAATAAATATTTTTTAACTAATAATATTTTAGCCGCAACACCAAACATTTAAATTGCTTCAACAGCAAATAATAAGCATACATAAGGGTGTATTTGTTTTGTGAAAAATAAAACAAATATTAGAAAATTATTCATTGAAAATTAAACGTCTTCCGGCCGATCTCTCAACTTTTTTATTGTTAACATCCGTTTTTGTTTAAGTTTTTTCAATAATTTTTATGAGATTAAGTTATGTGCAACCATGATAACTGTCACGGGGTAATTTTTCGCTACGCGAATAAACCCGTGCAGCAACCTAGTACCTCACTAGACTTAGCCTTTCCTCGCCAATCCCACTCGTGTTTGCCTAGTAACTAAGCAAGCGGAATACACAAGTAGAATAAGATAATCAAAGTGCACAACAAGCTTTACAGGAACTCTTTCCCAATCTTTATTAATCTCGTACACAAAGGAAACTATACACAAATCCATATGTGTGCTATGCACAAAGATTGCATGCTACACTAAGCTATCTCTAACTAGTGTTCTACATGTTCTTGCATGCCCCTACATGTTGAACATACCTCACGCATGCTGCTATATGCCCATACATGCTGCCCCCTCAACCAAGAGTTACAACAAGTATTTATAGACAAGCATTTACAAGACACACCCTCCATTCCTACGTTTAAGGAAGTAGTGAGACACTATCTCACCCATGTTCACCCATGAACATGGTGGTCCCATTATTTACCAAGTAGTGAGAAGTTTTCCCCCTATGATCTTAGTGGGTTGAGAGAAACCCCTAGTCAGCCCCCATGATCTTGGATATCTATAATTGCCACTACCCACGCTCTGCATGCCCACCTGGCAGCTCCATCTGCTAGCTCTTGTGAGTCACTCACATGCCTTGGATAGTCCTTAATCCAAGTTTTAGATCATGCCAAGTCGAACCACCGACTTGCACAAGCTGTTGCATTCTGTCGAATTCACATCTACGTGTAGGCTGCCAATGTCTGCGCTAACAAATTCGCATCTGCGTGCAGGATGCCAATGTCTGCGCTGCCGAATTCCGCGATAGCCCCAGTTCTCGTCAGCCTATCCCCCTGACGAGTTTTCCTGCGTGCCCTGGACAATCCATCGTCTGGCCCATGTTCGTCAACAATCTGCGCTACCGATTTTCCTTTGACGAACCTATAGCCGCACAAATCTGCGCTGCCAATTTATGCCCTTGGCATGGCTGCCAATACCCCTAGGCGCTATTTTAGACAGCCTGCCAAAGTGTGCACCTCGTGCACATTTGATACTGTTACAATAACCATTTTTCAAACTAAGGTAATATTAAAATTGATGATACATGTTTTTCTAAGAAAAAAAAATATGAAAAACGATGTATCATCATAAACCAATGCTACTTGGCCACGTAAGTTTGGAATTGTGACTGATCCAATCACTCTGACAATAATAACACACATTAGTAATCTATTTATTTTTATATTTTAAAAATATTTTTAAAAATATTTGAAATTTTTATTTTGTTTTAAATTTTTATTTTTTAGTGTTTTTAGATTATTTTAATGCGCTGATATCAAAAATAATTTTTTAAAAAATTTAAAAAATATATTATTTTAATACATTTCCGAGTAATTAATACTTTAAAAAACAATTATTATCACACTTTTAAAGACCCGGAATTTATTAACAAATAGATGACACCATGATTTGATTTCATTAAAAAAAAACATTGAATTCAAACAAAATCCTATTGCTCATCAATCTACTTCCATCCCCGGGTTAAAATTCCCTTTCAACATATACAGAAAATGCTTTCATGGAAACAGCTGTGATTGCTGAGACAAGAGACTCCTGGTTTAACCGCTAGAAACCAAAGTTACCGTCAGAAATGAAGAAGAAAAATCAGGGTAAACAAATAGGTAGATTTTTATTAACTAATAATTAACTAACTTAAAAGCAATAGTTGCAATACAATTCTATGCTTTACGTAAGCTCCAAAAAGTCAGAGTTAAGATAAATAACATTAGATTTTTTTATCCTTCCTATTTGGATTGCAGTAAAGTCTAAAGAACGAGCAAGTTATGGAGCAAAGCAACAGTTTGAAGCGGGACAAGTGACTGATCAGGGATTGCATGACATTTGCATTCACACCACATGACAAGAAACAAAGAAGAAAAGCACCCAGGCACCCAGGTTTGTGTCCTAGCAGTCCCGGCAGAAAATTTCTTGTTTCTGCATTATAGGTTTGAATCTTTGTGTGTATGACTATCACCCCGTAATATTTTATTTGTTTAGTGGACTTGTAGGGTATTTAATAGATTCAAAAATTAATCCTAGCCCCGATTATAAAAAAAAAAAAAAAAAAAAAGAGAAATGAAGAAAGAAGAACCCATTAATTTCCGAAACACCATTAAGTGATTCAACATAAAATAAAACGGTTCACAATGGAAGTGGCAGCGAAGATTAATTAATGGCTTGGCGAGCTAAAACTGCAACTACTTGGATCTTTGCCTCATCTTTCGACGTTTTCCCTTCAACCTCCTCATTCGCTTTTTCTTCCACCGCAAAGACAGGTAACATTACCAATTAATCATTCTCGAATCTTTTAATTAAACAGGCTTCTCATGATTCATGTTTTCTAGAAATGAGAGATTGCATCACCTTGGCTCTCATTGTAGCAAATGGAGCGAGAGACAAACCCTTCTGCTTCACCAATGCCTGGACAAGCAGGTTGCAAGTTCGCGTAGGGGTTTGGCACTTCTCGGAGTTTTTATACACAAACCCTCACTTTATTCGGTTTGGGTCAATAGAATTGGGCTTGGAAACGGATCCAATGTGAAAATTGAGGCTTGTTTGGTTGGTTGTTCTAATTCTCATAACGAGTTAAGGTTTGGCTCCCTGCCATGTCTAATGAAATCCAAACCGCTGATTTTGCTATTGAAATCTACGGTTACGGGGTTTTTATACAAAAAAAACAACTATCATTTAAAAAAAAAAAAAAAACTAAAATAACTACCAATAGTTTGCATATCAGCGGTAGCTTTCTTTTTTGAAGATCCATTTTAAAAAATTTATAGATTTTCTATTTTCTATTTTATTGTATTTATTTTTTGCTATCTATTTAAACAATTATGTAGTTATAATTCAATCTCTAGGAACCAATTTGCTTAGTAGTTGAGATGTGATTGCAGGTTTTGACTAAATAAAATATCTAGTTAGAATAATAGTTTAGAGTATAGTTTCAAATAATATAATAAAAGTGCTTTTTGATTGTCTCCCATATAGTATTAAGGGAATATTTGTTTCGTGTCAAGTTTTTTACAGGACAATATTCTTTTAGATTTTTCTATGTTTATTTTTTTAAAATAATATTTTACATCAAAATTAATTAATAAAAAATATTTTATAGTCAACTTTCAAACTTAATTTATCTATTAAGGAATGTTTTTAACTCATAAAATTTTATAAAAATAATTTATAAATATTAATTTAATACAATATTATCTAATTATTTTAACTGTCATCATTTCTTTTTTCACCAAGACTACAATCATCTCACAATTACTGTCGTGTTACTAGCAACTTTTCTACCACTATCATCATATAATCCTTTTTTTCTCTTTTACTATTATTATAATTTTTTTTTATTATCATGATCGTTATCATTGTTATCTCACCATTATCTTTTCTTTCACCATAACAACGATTATTTTCTCATTATTATCTTTTTTTTTATTATCATCTCTATTATCTCTACCATTTCGTTACTTTTACCATTGAAAATTATTTGCATATAAAAATATTTTTCAAGTCAAACATTAAAAAATATTTGACATGTAAAGTATTTTATAAAAAAAAATTATATGAAACAAACAAACAATTTCTAAATTTTGTTTTAGGTTACCAAACATGTCTTGGTACTACTCATTTAGCTAAAAATAAATAAATATTGAAAATGCAAGCTGTTGGTTATTTTAAATTGTAATAAATATTATTTTTTAAAATATTTTTTATTTTAAAATATATTAATATAATATATATTTTTTATTTTTTAAAATTTATTTTTAATATTAACATATTAAACCAACTTAAAAATATATATAAAAAATTAATTTAAAGAAAAATTCTTTTAAAAAATATGGTTAGATCGATGACAAATAAGATGTTTAAAGGCCCTGAGATTCTTGGAGCGAGTAAAAAGGGGAAAGAAGTATCGCCCGCCCGTGCCCTGCAAGGTGGACCAGCAAGCATCAGCGCTGGCCCCTCCAATTCCATCAACCACATAAATCGAACAAACCATCCCCAACTCTCCACCCTCCCCCCTCTCGTCCCTTTCTGTTACACTCCACAAACAAATCCAACCGCACAAAACCCAGCGAAAAAAAATCATTTTCATCCCCATCTCTTAATCTCTTTTTTATTCCCTATTATCCCGAAAAAAATCCACCCACACACAACCACTTGCTTGAAACGCACTATGTAAGTGACAACTCTCTCTCTATCTATCTCCAAAATCAACAGACTGAGAGGCATTGGAGTGGCCAGCTATGGGAACTGGAATGTCAAAGGACGCAGACGGCAGCTCCCACGGAAGCGAAGAAGGAGAAGAAAATCTAGACCATGCAGGAGGTCAACTGTATGTTTCTCTTAAAATGGAGAATCTTAAACTTAAGGGCGAACTTATCCCTCATGTCTACGGTTCCGTGCCACTTGTTGGTTCTTGGGATTCTTCTAAAGCTGTAATACCTATTTGTTTTTTATTTACTTTATTTTTTTGTGTGTTTTAAATGTGTAACTTAAAATTTAATTCAGTTGCATTTAGTTTCTTAACCACTCATTTGCTTTTGTTCATGTTTCTAACTTAGCTTTCCATGGAACGTGAATCGGCTTCAATGTGGGAATTAAGCTTTGTCGTTCCACCTAATCACGGTAACTAATTCAATTTTTTTGTACGTGTCCTTTTTTTCCGGTAACTTTTGTTTGGCTGCTGAGAAATTTAGAGAGAAGAAAAGGATTTTTTAGGATTTGCTTGTTAATTTAAGGAGTAATTTGCCTCCATTTCTTGCTTAAGAGAAACAGAAAAACTATTTTTCAGATTTCAATCAAACAGTAAACACTATAAGGCTCAGTTATTCATTATTATAATTTTCTAGGTTTCTTCTTAATAACCTTTTCTTTTACTGGTTAATTATGCTTTGAATTTTAGAAACTTTGGATTTCAAATTCCTGTTGAAGCCAAAGTACAGCAATGCCCCTTGTGTGGTCGAGGAGGGTCCAAACCGGCTGCTCACCGGGGGGACATTGCAAGGGGAATCAAGGCTGGCGGTATTCAAGAATGATGATGAGATTCTGGAGTGTAGGGTGTTTATTAAAGCTGACAGAGTTTCACCTTTTGATCTTGCGGCAAGTTGGAGAGCTTATCAGGAGAATCTCCAGCCTTCAACTGTTCGTGGAATTCCTGATGTTAGCATCAATTCCACGCCAATGGCAGGAGCTGAGGTGCATCTTCTTTTGTTGCTATATGCTGCATAATATCTTATTTTTATCTTTGTGAGATTTCATTTCTTTTATGTACCAAGAGTGAGAAGAAAACGATTTTCATTAATATGTTTCTTTATACTCTTATCATTTATTTGTGCCTAACGATTGCTGAGCCGCAAGCATTTCATTTATCATGAATTTACTATCTAAAATTATATGCTCTATTGCTCCTTGACCTGCGAGCTAAAGTTTTAGGTGCGATACTCTAATGTTTATCATCATTTTGTTTATGTTGTTTTCTCAGCGAGGCTGTTTTTGGGCTATAGCCCATCCACTATTGTTCTTGTCAAATCACAGTTGATTAGAATTGGATATCACTGTTCTTTGATTGCTATTATTGGTTACCTATGGGCTAGGCCCTGTATTTGGGCTCAGTTCATTTGTTATCATTGTCATCAAGTGTGTTTCTTAAGTTTTGTTTTCATATATTTAGATGAGTGCTGGGTGGGGGGGTTCATTGAGCAAACTTTATATGGATCGCAAGTGTAAATTTTGCTGTGACCTTGTTGACTATGTGAGCTGCTCCACCAACTAGCTCAAATTTTCAAGTTGGTTGCTTAAATTGGTATTGGAGCTTGCTGTGGTAATTTTTAATTGTTGTCCTCTGATTCAAGTTTCTCTAACTAGGCTGCATTTTCTTTTCTTTTCCCCCTTGCATGATGCTGTTATATGTTTTTTTTTTAAAACCTACTCCAAGTCGAATTGAGACAATGACATGCAATTGCGGACTTCTTTGTCGAAACATTTAATTTCCATCCGTTTTTACTGGGTGGATTGTTAGAGCCTGCATGTTATTGCGGCCAACTGCGTGGTTGGCTTTTGGCCGCAATAACAAACGAAGCCTTAGTGTCATGATCCTTTTCAATCTAAAAACTTGTGCATGCTAAAAAAAATATTCTTCCATTTTTTTTTTCAGAACGGCTCTTCGGCTACCTTGGAGCTTGATCTTGAACATTATGTTGTCCCAGCTCCATCAATTTCTGCAAACTCTGCTTTGGTGTATGCAGCAAACAATGCGGAGAATCCAAGGTTTTCCAATGTTGATGGCCCAGGCAATGCTTCATTTTCCTGCAAGGATAGTGTTGTTTCTGCAGATCGACCTGCAACTATAAAGGTTTATCTTGGTAACCTATCCTGCAGATATACAATTAATTTTCATCATGGCCTGCAAAAATTTAAGTCTACCTGAAATATGAGGATGTTCTTTTCATTCTTCTATCATTTGCCTGCTCATAAAATTCAATGTCTCTCCAATAAGGAGGACAATTTGATGACTTCAGATTTTAACATGTGCTATTGCTAGAATACTTAGGTTCATTCCAGTTGGTCAAGGAGCAGTTTGATGCTACCTTTTAAGATAGGGCATTATCATATGATGGGTGGCTGCTAGATGCATCGTTTCTCCTTGTCATTATGTTATTCCAGTTCTGATGCATTTTACAAATGTTCAAATAGCAGATGGAGGTTGTTATCCCAGATCCATCCAAAATTTATTCTGGTTCTGGGATGGTCGAATCAAAATCAGTGGGGACATTTTCACCTCTGCAGAAGCAAGATGGTCACAGGGGACTCTTTGTGGATAGGGGTGTTGGATCTCCTAGGCTAGTTAAATCATCAAGTTCTGGCGCATTTTCTTCCGGTCTCAAACTGGACACCGAAACCAAGGTTTGTACCGAATATTTCTCACTGTAGGAAATCTTTCAAGCTTAATTATTTTCTGTATGTAGTGGTGGTTTTGCATCATTGTTTTATGCCGTGTTCCCTATATTCTCAGAACTCAATGCCAGCAGCTGCTGGAGCTGTTACAGCTGCAGCAGTGGCTGATCAGATGCTTGGACCAAAGGAGGATAGACATTTGGCGATCGTTCTGGTATGTATCTGCATAAGTTATTGGTCAGAACTGGTGATAATATTTATTATCCTTCTACTTTCCCTCTCAGTTCAATTGTAAAGATTTCCAGATTAGATTTGGTACCAAATTCTACAAATAACTTGAAAGTTGGATGCTGGAATTTACTTAGTGCTCGTTTATATACTTTCAATTTTCATAGTTCAAAAACTAATCCATGAGCACTGTTGATAATTAAAAATTCTAACTATTGCTTGGACTGTAGGTTGGTTTACCTGCTCGAGGCAAAACTTTTACTGCAGCTAAACTTACGAGATATCTTCGTTGGTTGGGTCATGATACCAAGCACTTTAATGTTGGAAAGGTCTGTCATACATCCTTTGACTATTACATTTGAAAAGTTGAAGCGTAAAATAATACTGTATTTGGCTGTAACAGTATCGGCGCCTTAAGCATGGATCTAATCAGGTATGCATAGGCCTTTATAGGTTTCTTTGGTTATATTAGTGGTTTAATGATTATTTTTTTAATGATAAAGGAATTTGTTCTGCATTGTTTGTTTTCATGAAACAATGATTAATGCTGTACAGTTCATAGACATACAGTGATTTTCTTGTTTGTGTGTCTCTCCCTTTTGTTAATTGAAAAACTCTTTAGTCTTTTCCATGGAATATCATTGTGGGGCTTCCTACAGCTATATTAGCTACAGCTACAGTTTTGTAATATTTCGTTGCTTGTCAATCATGTGACTGAATTTCAATAATTGTTAATAATTAAAATCCATTTTTTTTAATAATTAATGCTAGTAAAAACTTAAACTTTAATGTGATTTCAAGATCTGTTGAGCATTCAAATCTGCTGTATTATATTATGTCTGTTATCACAGTATAATGTGAAGGAGATTACAGGATGAGGTGCAAAATTCAATGGTTATTTTAGATATGCATATAGAATAGAAATTGATCCAGAAATGTTTTTTTATTGTATTCTTGTACTATGTATTGCACTCATGTTATGCTCTGGCTGCATTTATTTATCACTTTTTTTTTGTTTTTCTTGATGATTTGTGTGGATGCAGTCTGCTGACTTTTTCCGAGCCGACAACCCTGAAGGAATGGAGGCACGAAATGAGGTAATATCTATTAAATAAGTGTTAGTATTTCGTAGACCACAAAAGCATTTTTCTTTCATCCTAAGACTGTTTTGTGTTTTTTTGCGGTCTGTTGGACTGATGGAACTTGTGAAACTGTCTCTATGAGTGAGCGAATCAATTATTTTGTTGGACTAATTCAATTTCTGGTTTAATAAATGGGTTGCTGCTCACTTTCTCCTCTGGATATAGTGATGGAAGACTTATTGATTTCTAAAAGTTGTAAATTTTAAGGCATTAATTTCTTAAAATCTTACAAGTTCCGCATGATAACATCTGAATCAAATTGCTTTATTACAGGTATTATTATTTATTTGAAGTATCCTTGAGTCATTGAGATCTCAAGATCTTGTTCATTTGGATTTTCGACTCTTAAAGATTTGTTGGCTAATGGTCATTAATAAAGTGAAATGAAAGTAGGTAATAAAAGGAAAGCAATTATTGTGCAGTGAGAATAAAGAGTGGAACTGAGTAAGCATGTTGCAGGATCTGACCTTTTAGCTGGTTCAGCAATTTGAACCGTACCAGATACAATCCTGGATGAATATAGTAACCCAAATAGTAATTAGTAGTAAAGCCTCCCAGAAATATTGCCGTGTCCCTCAAAATATGCTGTTACTTCTGAACTATTATTTTTCTTACATGGTTGGGAATGATAACACCATATTAACCTTCTCCTTTGCAAATAGTTTTAATGTATCACGTGCTACTAGGTAGCAGCACTGGCAATGGATGATATGATTTCCTGGATGCAAGAAGGTGGCCAGGTACACTATCATATATTCAGATATTAATGATGTTTCCGTGGAACTTTCCTAGTCCTTTAGTGTGGTTCATTTTAATTTCCTTGTAGGTAGGAATATTTGATGCCACAAACAGTAACAGGAAAAAGAAGGAATATGCTGATGAAAATGGCTGAAGGAAAGTGCAAGGTACTAAGACCATATCATTGCAGAAGGTCCTGAATTTCACCAGTAATATACTAATATAATTTTTAGGTGAAGAACATCCTTTTGGGATGTGTACTTTTAATATGTTTCGCCTTGAAGTGATATGCACTTTGGCTGCCTATGTTATTTTTATTTCTTTTTCCAAATCTCTATGTGTCTCAAGAAACTGAATTTCACATATAATTGCGAAGTGTGCTATTTATCTTGTTATGATATTATTCTCTAAGCTTAAGAGTAAGATGCTAAATTTGGAAGTGTTACAGTGCCTAGGTGTCTCTTGATGTTTTTTCTTCACCTTTTAACTGCACAGTTGATATCTTAAAAGAAGGATAATATTATTCCCACTCCATAATCTATTCTTATTACTCGGATCAAAATATCCTTCATATTATTTTTCACAAATGATGATATTAAATGTTGGTTTTATATTTATATCTAGAAAATATAGCTAAAAGTACAAATTCTTTCCTTTTGTAATTAGGATATTCGTACTTTACTCTCTTTTTTTTATCATAACTCATCGCCAAATTTATTTTTTTGGAAATTGTATTTTGGTCATGCTACATTTTTTTCCTCCTAGACATCATCCATCAATAAAATATTTATTTCAAAAAATTTAATAGTGTAATTAAAATTTTAAGAACTTCAAATTTTATTTACTTCTTTTTTTTAATTCAATTTTAATTTTTATAATTAGAAAGTAATATTTCAGTAAAATCTTGATTATGTAAAAACAAAATATAGAAAAAACATTTCATAGTTTTTCTAAAAA
Source organism: Populus simonii (assembly GCA_007827005.2). NCBI lineage: Eukaryota > Viridiplantae > Streptophyta > Magnoliopsida > Malpighiales > Salicaceae > Populus > Populus simonii. The sequence goes on from CM017464.2 coordinate 28,716,668, forward strand.
CAAAGGTTAATGTAGTCTATCAATAAATTTTGCAATAAATATGGAGTGGGAATAACAAACTATGGAGTGAGAATAACACCACCCTAAAAAGAAGACTTTCTTATTCTTTCGCTTCTTTTTTCCCCGAAGAATTTCCTTTATTTTCAAATTGCTAAAAGTTCCCCTTAATAACTCTTGTTGGTGGTCACCTAGAACAAATTTGACTGGAAGGTGGGATACAACCAAGATGCAATGATTAGTCCCAAACTCTTTTGACATCTGTTCTCTTTTTGCTGCAGATTATTTTCTTGGAGACACTGTGCAATGATGAACGCATAATTGAAAGAAATATACGTCTCAAAATTCAACAAAGCCCTGACTACGCAGAACAGTATGGTTACTATCCGAAATCACCGGCTTCTTATATGTGATGGACATGGGTACTTACTACTTAGGCCTTGGTGTTATTTTCCAGGCCAGATTTCGAAGCTGGATTGCAAGACTTCAAAAGTCGGCTAGCCAATTATGAAAAGGTAGTTTCATGTGCTTCTAATATCTTCTCCTTTTGAGATTTGGTTGCTACCAATGAGGAATTTCAACTTTAGGTTAAAATTCACTTTTATTTACTAGGTTTATGAGCCAGTAGAAGAAGGGTCTTATATCAAAATGATTGATATGGCCAGTGGACATGGTGGACAAATACAAGTAAAAGCACACCTTTTTCTTTCCCCTTCTTCCCCTTAATTTAATTGTTCAGAGAATTTTTTTTTCCTGAATTCAGTTATATGCAGCCGAGGATGTAAATTGATAGTGCCATTTTGTTCTATATGGTACCTTGGATAATTCAACTTTTTTCATGAACCCTGTATATAATAAAGGACGTTGTCTTTGAACTTACTATGTTCTATCTGATTATTCTATAATACCACTTGGTTTCATACATTCAGGTTAACAATATCAGTGGCTACCTGCCTGGGCGAATTGTTTTTTTCTTGGTAAGTTGTCCTGCCATATCTTGGATCAATTATTTCTTAGCAGATTATAGAAATGTTCTGTTGGGCCACTTCTCGTTTCTAATTTCTACTTCTGAAATTCTGTTATCATCTCTGCTGGCGCTATTGATACTCAAGTTTCTGTTGAATCTTAACTACCATGTTTGTTGAAATAAATTGTAGTCTCGAGAGAATATTTGTTCGGAGATTTTCATACACTTCTATGTGGAGCAAGAACATGGTCTTTGCTTGAGTTGCAAGCAATGGCTTAAATAAACAAAAAGAAACTAAGATGCCTTAAGTGATGAAACATGATTAGCCATTATTGTGACAATCTCTTCCACTGCTATGATCTTGCTGATTTGAATGTCATTCTTTTCACTCAAACCAAGAACTTCTGTTAATGTGATGCAGGTGAATACACACCTTACACCACGCCCAATATTACTTACCAGGCATGGAGAGAGTCGGGATAATGTTAGAGGTAGAATTGGTGGTGATACTGTATTGAGGTAGTGGTTCACGATTTATTAATTTTCTGGTATAGTTTGAGTTTGAAGTAGTAAATGTTATATTTTGTCAAATTAGCTTTAATCTTGGATGACCTGTATGGTATGACTCTATTCTCGATCTTGTATGATGGAGATATTTTCAGATAGTGTTTGGCATCATTTCCTTTTTGTTGTGTGAAACTAGCTCTCCTTGAAGGGATAATCTGCAGACTTTAACATAAAGCTCTTTAAATTGACCTCTTCAGCAGTCTTAAAGGCTTTGCTGAAGTTTGTAATATTCTCCATAGAATCCCTGTTGGCTTCTTGCTGCTTACAGTATTGCAGTGAAGATCAGCATCTCTCTTTTACCCAAAAGTGTTTGAATGTGAATCTTTTATGATTAAAAGAGGAGCAAAACTGCTGAGCACGGAAGCTAAATGGCTTTCATAGCACTCTTGTTAGCAACATTATAATTGATACGCACCTGAGAGACCAAATATAAATCACTTTGTATCTATACATACCCACTTATAATATGTATTAATTATGCATGTTATATTCTTACCCATTTCTTTATCATTTTTTTATTGAAGTCCTCTAAAACTTGATACCGATTCTGATAAGTTCTTTATGTTTTTAAATTTTGGAGGCTTTTTTTATCTGTTTTTCAAAATCAATCCAAAGATGAGATTTGTCATAACCTAGAACTAGTCCCACCAATGTCCAAGAGCAATGAGATGCCTTGATGTGTGTCAATTATAATGCCACATTATCTAGTCTTTCTATCTTAAATCAATCTTCCCTTCATGTCTACTGCCAATTGTGGTTTCATTTTTATTTAGGTTTAATTCTCCATGCTGACATGTTTCCTTCAGCTTCTAATCTTTCTTTTTGACACGTTCTAATTTTCTGCAAACCTTGGTTCTTCTTTGAGATTTGATTTACCCTACTCATTACTGGAATGCACTATAATCTGTTTCTGCAGTGATGCTGGAGAAATTTATGCAAAGAAGCTCACTAACTTTGTCGAGAAACGACTGAAATCTGAAAAGGCAGCATCTGTAAGCCCCATCAATCCTCATGATAAACCTTTTATGTCCACATCTATTCTGAGTGTATCTTTGAAAATCTTTTTTTATATATGAGGTGCTCCTGCAACTGTCCTAACTTTTTTCACTTTAAGTAGTGAAGTTATGTGCGATATGTCTTCTAGCAATTATAAATCAAAGAATTCAGATATTACACAATCAGATTTTTGGAAGCTTTTGTAGCAACACCATTGTGCTCCTAACCACAATAAGTTTTTAAAGATAGAAAAGTGGGTTTTTAATAGCATTTTCATTTAAGATTGGCCTTTTCTTTTTGTGATGCTTTGATGTTTTGTGTCAGTGAGAGCACCATGCTTCTAGTTCAGTTTAACAGAATTGCTACTATTTTTATCATGCTAGTGTGACCATCTCATCACAATTTCTTCACTTTGTAGCACTTCTTTTTCTTTCTTCTTTTTATTTTCTTTGGGAAGTAGGAACGATGATTTAACTTATAATTTATTTATTTGGTTCCTTTGAAGATCAGCTCAAGAAGTTTTTCCAGAACATAAAGATAAAAAAAAAAGTAGTATTTTAATAGGTTTTACATTTAAGGTTGGCCTTTCTTTTCTTAATGCTTTGATGTTTTGTGTCAATGAGAAGGATTCTAGCTCCTAGTCGATGTTCAATTTAACAGAATTGCCAATATCACATAGCGTATAGCGTACAAAAAACCAAGGTTCTCAAGTTCTAAGGTTAAAGACCAAATTGTAGAGAAATCTAGAGAAAATTCTTTGGTATTTTTATTGAATCTGAATAATAGTCTTCTTCTCTATAAAATAAACTAGACATCCCTATTTATGTTAGTATTAGAAATCCTTTATAGAAAATGATTTCTAATTAAAACTTACCTAATTAATAGAATCCACCTAGTGTTAGAATCCACCTAGTGTCAGAAATTGAATTCTTTCGCCCTAAAGAAACAAATACTTGAAATATAATATTGTAGTTAGCTTATTCATGAAGTAACATGTCCTTGACCTATGAACATTGAAAACGTAGAAGAAGAAAACAAAAATTCTCTCTTACTTTTACATTGATCAATCTATCCCTTATATACAAGATAGGAACCCTATATAGGAAAGTAGACTAATTAGAATCCCTACAATTAGAACCCTATATTAGAAAAGTAGACTAATTAGAATCCCTACAATTAGGCTCTACATTACTTCCTAATTATGTGCTATTTACAACCTGTAACAAACATCAAAAATTAATTTATGGTGCATGTATAACAATAAAAAAAATCTATATATGATGTTATACCTTTTGTTCCTATGAAGTCCTCTTTTGGTTCATTCTCATATTTTTCTATTTAAACTTGAGTTCATCATTATTTATGTCCTTCAATACTTCAATTGTTGTATTTAAAGGAACACCAAAATAATCTTCCAAAATATCTCTAGAGATTTGTCAAAAATTATCGAGTCCTCCGTGTCATTGTTTGTAAGATCTTCATCATCATATAAATCTTCTTCATAATCTCCATTAGGTTTGCATAGAACATCCTCATCATTGAAAGGTTCTCGCTCGTATTAACATTCAATCGCATTGATCGATTTATATCTCTCGGGTTGTGGTTGTTTGTTTTGATTTGATAAGGTCCCATGACTTCCATCAAGTTCATCTTCATCAACACCCTTCATATAAACAAGTGTTTATGTAGATGGAATTTAAGGAGCAGGTCTAAGGTAAAGCTGGCCCCGGGACAAGTCTCTAAACATGTTCCTCTTCTCTTTGCGATTCTTGTTTGTGCCTCCCATAAACCAAAATAGATCTTTTTTATCAAATGAATACTCATAGTCATACTGACCACGAGGATTTGCATGAACCGGTTCAATGACAGGTTGGCTGCGGATGTCATCCCCATTGTGTGCCTCTCTTCTTTCCTAGTTCATGCTTGCACGCAACCTTAGTGCTTCAAGCCTGGTTGTAAGGTCATAAACTCTGGTATTGATGTCCCTAAATCCAGTTTGCATTTGCCCCTCTAAGGCTGCTATTGCTACTGAATGGCGATCTAGTTGATACTAAACAGCCTACACCCCTTAATCATCTTAAAAAAAAATGGTTGTCACTCCACAATTCTCTTCACGATTCGCCATCGATTCAGATGTTGACTCACGCTGATACCACATGACGCAGCGTATATTAAAATAAATTAGAGTTTTCAAGCTCTAAGGTTACAAATTATAATTGAAGAGAAATCTATAGAAAATTCTCTGGATTTTTATTGAATCTAAATAATAATATTGATCTCCATTAAATAAACTAGACATCCCTAATTATATTAATCCTAAAATCTTTTATAGGAAATGATTTCTAATTAAAACTTAATTAATAGAATCCATTTAGCATTAAGATTTCTAAATAGTAAAATACTAATTAAATTAAAATTTCTAAGTTAAGCAGGAAACAAATAATTAAACTTCAAAATTAACCAATGATTAAAACATGAAAATTAAATTCAAGCTTATATTTGATGTTTTCGAGTTTCTTTGTGGACTTCTTGGGCTTGACTTTGTCAATTGAAAATTAAACTCTTGGGATAATTGTTCTACATCACCTATTATTTTTATCATGCAACTTGCAACTCATTACAGTTTCTTCACAATTTAGCTCTTCTTCTTCTATCTTCTTTTCCCTTTTCTTTTCTTTTATTTGGGAAGTAGGAACGATGATTAATTTGTTTATCCCTTCGAATCTCAGTTCAAGTTTGGCCTTTTCTTTGCTTAATGCTTTGATGCTTTGTGTCAATGAGCACACCAGGGTTCTAGGTTGTAGTCCAAGTTCAACTTATAATAATTGCCTACTGTTTTTATCATTCTAGTTGTGACTCTCTGCAACTTACTACAGTTTCTTTACAATTTAGTCCTTTTTCCTCTTCTCTTTTTTGCTTTGGGAAGTTGGAACACTGATTTCACTTTTAATTATTTAATTTATTCCATGGAAATTCTGTCAAGTAGAGTGTGTTTAGAATGAGCCATATGAATTCTTATGACCATTGTTCTGATTTTGCTGCGGTCTAGATTTGGACCAGCACACTTCAAAGAACAATTATAACAGCAAGTCCTATCCCTGGATTTCCCAAGGTCAGTGTGAACCCCCTCAGAACATTAGTTGGTCATTCAGAATTGTGATTTACTTTGGCTGATTTTGTTGGGTAATTGATAGACATTGGAATTCATTGTAGAAAAGTTCACAATTCGTCATTTTGATAGATCCAATGGCGTGCCCTTGATGAGATAAATGCTGGAGTATGTGATGGAATGACATACGAAGAGATCAAGAAGAACATGCCTGAGGAGTATGGGTATGTTTCTTCTCATACTGTCTCTCTTTCTCTGCCCCCTCCCTCCCATTTGCTTTACATTCTTACCTTAATAACTTATTTTCTTCTAGTAAACTCCTATGGTGATCAGTTGAGGTTGTCTTAAAACCACACACATGTTTGTATTTTTTTCCTGCGCTCGGACATTATTAGTTCCTTCCCTGAGGCCTGATGCTTGTATCCCTATGAGCAGGGCACGCAAGAAGGACAAGCTGAGGTATCGATACCCTCGTGGAGAATCTTATCTCGATGTCATCCAAAGGTTTGCATTTTTCAGCTTTAACTAGAACCTTTGATGCTTCATATTCCTTGTTAAATAAAAACTAATTTCCACATTGATGCAGGCTAGAGCCTGTAATTATTGAACTGGAAAGACAACGGGCACCTGTTGTAGTCATCTCTCACCAGGTTATACATTAAACATGCGATCTTGAATATCCCGATGCTTTGGGTTATCAAGCTCATCTTTTATTGCTTTATTTGTGCAGGCTGTATTGAGAGCCTTATATGCATATTTTGCTGATAGGCCTCTAAAAGAAATTCCACATATCGAGGTAATTCCTAATAATTCAGAACTGGTACTTTTTTTTTGTAATGAAATTGATGGTAAGTAGCTTAGGATGAACATGTTTATACGAATCAAGGGAGTAATTATTCTTCTTGGCACATCGAGTGATGCCCAGTTATTAGAAGTCTGGCCTGATGCTTGTAAAGTGATTTGCGGGCTTCTAGAACGAATTGTTGACGCATTCTAACAGGTTACTTGTATTCAACTTTCAGGTGCCGCTTCATACAATAATAGAGATACAAATGGGAGTTACTGGAGTCCAGGAAAAAAGATACAAACTCATGGACTGAAATGCTTGAAGAAAGTTTTTGGGACTCTTTACACTAACTCAATGCATTTTCACTTTCAATTGCTCTCCATTCATTAACGAGACGCATCATAAGCATAAACACAACAAGTGTATCTAGAATAATCACCACTCGGACGATAAAATTCTTATTGCGTAATCAATAATGGCCTTCCTTCAAATTCCAATGCTTACAACAAAGTTTGAGCTGCATTGTTTTTGTTATTCTGGAACTCGACTGTTTTAGGTGCAAAACTCTAGAGCACATTCTAGTGATCCGCTTTCTAAATATTTCACTGTCCAAATTAAGCGTATTTCGAGGACGAATCCGATTATTTTTTAAATTTCTCACACCCTAATCCGAGATTATCGTGAGAGCACTGCCCCTCAATCATACATGCCAATGGGCGTAGCACGTACTTCCTACTGGTTAACAACAGGTTGGCTGCTCTGCGTCCCTGCAAACGCCGTTTTAGTTGTAAATCATTGCTGGATTTCGGGCTGTTGATTGAGTGCCGTTGCAGGATGTCGAGTTGCTGACTTTTGGATCTGATGTTAATAGTCCAACTATGAGTGGGAGCCTTAGCATGTCACAGGTCTCATTGCCTCCGAGACAGGTCAAAGGTCACGAGCCTATACCCAACGCTAAAATTGATATCTAGCCCGGAAACATGCAGAGAAAAGGGAGGTCCTGACTGGTAGTGGTGAAGCAGCGGTGGGACCCCGAACACAAAATTTGACGCCCAAGACCAGTTAGGCCCCTACCAAGTCAACAAGAAAGACATGAAAAGGATGGCATGGTAGAGATATTAGATCTCCTTTTTCATCTTGGGATCCCTACCTCCCTATTAAACAATTAAAATAGCCACATGAAGCCAATAACCCCAACCTCTTCTGCCGTCGCCTTCACGAGTCCTCCATTTCGACTTTCTTCTCTTCTTTCCTATGCATGACTCCCATTAGCTCCTTGGATAAAGGGATTCTTTTTGACTTCAAAGCACTCTGTAGACATTAGACACACTCTTGTTTTATTGCTAACTAATACACGCAAGTGTTCCAGAACACATTGCCCGTAATCTAATCCTCAATCAACGACTTCATTTTCACGTTGATGTCTTCTTTATATATTTTAATCCCTACATTGAAGTGGTGGTGGTAGCAGATTCCATTGATACCTAGTTGTCTACAAAAAAGATCATTCTATACTGTTCTGTTCATGTGTAAATATATATCCTCAACCTTTTCTCTTCTACAGACATCTCTCTTTAAACCCCAGAAAACACAGCAATGCCAAGTGCTGTCGAATCACCAGAGCACAATCCAATGAGTCATCTCATCAACAGCATATCTTCGTATGACAGCAACATAATGCTTGCTGCAGTTATATCCCTTCTTTTAGTAATCCTCTTTGTGTTGCTTCTCCACATCTATGCCAAGTGGTTCTTGGCACAAGCTCGCCATAGAAGAAGATCAAGTTCCGTGTCTGTGTCTCACGTTCTGCGTGCTTCAAGATTCCACCATTTCCATAATTTCACTGTTGACACTACTTTCTCTACTTCCCCTTCAAAGGGTCTTGATAGATCAGTCATTTCTTCAATTCCATTGTTTGTTTACAAAGCAGAAGAGTGTAAACAGGGCTTAGAGTGTGTCATTTGCTTAAGTCCCTTTGAGGAAAATGAGGTTGGCAAGAGCTTGACAAAGTGTGGTCATGGTTTTCATGTTGAGTGTATTGATATGTGGCTGAATTCTCACTCTAATTGTCCTGTTTGTAGAGCTCCTGCTGTGGGTGATGACAAGGACATTGCTATTGATGATCTCAAGTCCACGGAGGTGAGTAGGGAGTCAACAGATGAGAGGGGCTTGAGTGATGGTGGGGCTTCTAGATTGGAAATTGTCACTGATTTTTCAAATTCTGAGAATGAGAATGGAAATGTTGTGGTAAATCGTGATTGTTTATCAGAATCACCATCTACTTCTTTGTCTTTGAGTTCTTCTTTGAAGAGAATGTGTAGGAATAGATCAGAAAGCAAGGTATTCCCATCAATTAATGCGACTGAGCTGGATGCTTGAGAGATTGTCTATGTTCACGCAGAATGTTTGCATTCCACATTGTATAGATCTTTTGTAAGTTGATATATCATATAATTTTTTTTTTAATCTCAATTGCCTTTACTCGTCGGGTCATGTAACTTGAACTGTTTGATCGATTGTCACTTGATTCTCTTTCTTAAACATCTCTTGAATCTTCCACTAGGTAAAGAAAACACAGCTCAATAATCTTGGCCTTTTACGGGTTAGTTCTAAAATTGGTCACACTCATTGTTAGCTGAAGAAAACAGTAGTTTGATCAAAGAACTGGCGTGCACCATATCTGTCTATGATCCGAAAGCAATATGCTTAGAACAAGGCATCGCAAGGGAAGAATCTTGACTGAGCTGTAGCTGGTTATGGAGTTGTGTGTGGAGCATGGCTGTATCCCTGACACATAATTGATGCATGGGGCTAAATCCGTATTATGTCTGATGAGTAAATGAAAAAGTGGGTCTTATTTCCATCACCAATTAAGAGGTGGGCCTATATGGAGAGGTAAGAGAGGACAAATTCTCTTGTAAAGTCTTCCATGGTTTCTTCTTGGTGTTTTGGAGTCTTGCATTAAACAAATGGCTACACATGAGCGATTCACAAGCTTGGCCTCCCTTGTTGGTTTGTGCTTAGCTCACAAATCCAAGAGGTCAAGGCTAACGCAAGAAACCAGAGATGTGTACGCTTTCCGTTGATTAGAGCTTCTGGCTTCAACTTGTCTCATCCAGATTTTCAGAACTCAGCTCAATTTGTTGTTTAGAGACAGTGGATTTATGATCTGTCATTATCGGTAGCAGGACTAAAAAAGAAGAAAGAAAGAAAAAGAATTATACGAGCCTTCTGATATTGTGTAGACAATTTCAGCACAGTAGTTTTCCTTCAATTTATAACTTCAAATCTCACCCTTTTTTCAGATCCTTATCCCTTGAGCCGCAGCACCATTAATGAATCTTCTAATAGGAATGATACACTACCACGCACTCTCCTCCTGCAAATTCCCTAGACACACATGAACAAGTTCATTCGGGTCCTCAAAACAACAATTTTGCAAACAAGCCCTTATTTAGGCAAGAAATCTCGTCATCTTGTTACAAACGCATTATTCATCAAATTATGGTAAAAGAAAGAAAATCTTGGGAGCCAGATTCAAAATGAAAACGAATTAGAAAGAAAAAAAGAATGGAAAAAAATTGAATAGCACTAAATATTTAGAAAACTACGTGCACTTGTAAGTTTTCTCATTACTGTTATAAAACATGATATCCTGAACATAATATGATGATAAACGGATGAATGTGATGATAGGAAATGAAAATATCATAAAATGGATGAGAATTGTGAAAATACCTTAGAGACTATAATAAAATTTGTAGTGAAATGAGTTGATGATAATGTCTTTTAAATAATTTAATTTGATTTTCAATAAAATATTTTCTTTTTATTTTAATTGGAATACACTTTCTAGAAATTATAAAAAATAAAAAATATATTATGTTATATCAAATTTGGTCATCGATCTTTTAATTGATATATATTTTATTTTGAATTATTTTTTTTATTTTTCAATCTTTCATGATATCCGTATTATTTTACTGTTATTTATTTTTCTCTTATTCTTTTCTTGATTGAATTTTTTTTATCTATCAAATTTGGTCCCAATTTTTTTTATTACTATTTATTTTATTTGGATTAATTTAAATTTCATCATTTTTAACTTTTTTATCAGTCAAATTTGATCCACATTCTTTTGATCCGTTATTTATTTCATTTGAAATAATTTATGAATTTTTTTTTAATTTCATTATTTTTCAACTTTTTTTTTATCTTTCAGGTTTGATTTCTATTCTTTTCATTACTATTTGTTTTACTCGAAATAATTTATGAAAGTGATTTTTTTTATAATACTGCAAAACATCATAATAATCTTCTATTCTTTTTATTTTTTTTATCTATTAGATTTGGCTTCTATTCTTTTCATTACTATTTGTTTTACTCGAAATAATTTATGAAAGTGATTTTTTTTATAATACTGCAAAACATCATAATAATCTTCTATTCTTTTTATTTTTTTTATCTATCAGATTTGATTTCTATTCTTTTCATTATTATTTGTTTTACTTGAAATAATTTATGAAAGTGATTTTTTTTATAATACTGCAAAACATCATAATAATCTTCTATTCTTTTTATTTTTTTTATCTATCAGATTTGGTTTCTATTCTTTTCATTACTATTTATTTTACTCGAAACAATTTATGAAAGTGATTATTTGTTGTACCAAATATATTTCTAATTTAAGGTTATTTTTAATTTATTTGTATGAATTGAAAACTCAACATTTATATTACAAGAACTAAAAATCCTTATATACACCTAATGTTCTTGCATGATTTACAGCCGGAAAATTAAAAAAAATCAAGTTTCATTATGCAAAGCAATGAAAAAAGCTATTGAATTATATTCTCAGAGCAGTACAAAAACAGGCATCATGATGGAAAAGAAATTGCACAAGAATTCAAGTACTTAACTTGTCTTTATATTTTATTCCTGGGTAGAACAACAAATGACTTTCTTTCTCTTTTTTTTTTGTATTTTTTATAAAAAAAAAATAAATTTTAAATTATGACTCTATACCTTTCATAAATTATATCAAACAAACTATAAAGACAAATAATTTTACTCTTGAGACAGAACATGCGCTTGCTTGGCATCACCTTTTCTTTTATTTCTTTCCTTTTTTTATACAAAAAATAGATTCGAAACTCCAAATCTTTTAAAAGAAATGAATATTCTTATTATTTGGGCTACAAACTAATTTATTATGTAGCATAACTACAAACCTTCAACCATAGATTTCAATTTCGGAGTGGAACATTACTAACACAATCATAAAAGCGCCGCAGTCAATTTATTATTTTTTCTTAAAAAATTACAAGATAGAGTTAACCTTTAATTATTTAACCTATCTGTGCTAATGACATGAAAAAATAAATTTAATAAAATTATACTTGGATTCACTGCCAATTGAATTGTGATATATAGTAATTATTTTTAAAGTATTTTTTATTTGAAAATGCATCATAATAATATTTTTATTTATTTTTTAAGATATGAGCACATTAAGATGGTCTAAAATAAAAAAATAATTTGAAACACAATAATTACACATTACAAAATATAAATTATTAAACCATCTATGTGGTGGCCCAGTGGTAAGAGCTTGGGACCAAGAGGTTTGCTCCCTCTGTGGTCTCAGGTTCGAGCCATGTGGTTGCTCATATGATGGCCACTAGAGGCTTACATGGTCGTTAACTTCAGGGCCCGTGGGATTAGTCGAGGTGCGCGTAAGCTGGCCCGGACACTCATGTTAAACTAAAAAAAAATATAAATTATTAATAAGATCTAAATTAGAAGTATTGAATTAATGGTGATAGATTCGCCGAGTAAATTCATGTTTAAGAAGAAGAAGAAGAAGTTGGCGTACCAGGTATAGAATCCAAGGTAAAAAGGGGAAAAACTATGTGAACACCACGAAGAAATCAAGCTCCAGTAGCTTGCACATAAGATTTCAACTCAAACATAGTTAAATACTGCTGGAAACTGTTTTAAAAAATAAACAGTAGATGTAACTAAATATAAAAGAGCAGGCTAGTGTTGGGCGAAAAAAGAGAGTAGACGTGACTCGGTGTGGAATAGCAATGAGAGAATTTAAGCACGAACTAAGTATGGATCCATGAATATTTTTTATCCTGCGCTATTAAATAAATATATAATATTTTTTAAAAATTAACTATTAATTTATGTATATGAATTTTTAAAATTAATAGTAAAGTTTTTATTTAAATACACTACTTAAAATATTAATAAATAAATTTGAAAGTACATAAAATTGAAGTAAAAGTAAAAATAAACTCACTATTGAAGTTATATCCTTCGATGTTTTGTAGAATATAATTCATCTATAATTAAATATGAATTGATATTGTAACAACTCCTCAACCGGAATAAAATAACAATCTCATGTCAACTAAAAAACAAAGTAATTAAATTTTTTCCCTCTCAATTCCTCGTTCATTCACTTGATTCTTTCTTAGATTAGTGTTTTATAAGTTAGACTTTGTAAGTTTATAAGTTTATTCTCTCTTTTCTTTTTTTTCCTTAGAAGGCTCCATATAAATTTTCAAATTTTTTTGATAATTCAATCAAGAATTACAAATTTTTTTATATAAAACTAATCAAAAAATATTGATAAAATTTAACTTGAACTATAACCCATCCAAACCTTTACCAGGGCTGCACCCTTGAGCACGACACGAAGCTCACGGAATCATACAAAAACAACCACTGGCATCAGCTTTAAGACCTAACAGTAGATGTATCATTATCATGAATGTATGAGGTCAATCAATATCTAGCACATAGTCAAGCGTAATCAATATCAATCATAAAATGAGAGATCAAGTAAGGAGAATAGGGCGAAGGGAGGTGGGGAAACCATAAAGAGAAGAGAAATAAAATATAAAACAAAAGAGCTATCAAGAAGCAAACAGATTTGGGAGGACGGGAAGGGCCGGGGGAGATATTGCCCATGAAAGGCAACAGTCTCGTCAGCCATGCATCATTATTTTTCCTTTTCTGTCTCATACTTGATTTTGTCCCCTCATAATATCAAGGAAGAAAACTACGTTCTCTGTATTGCACTGTTAATATAGATTAAAAAAAGAAGAAGACAGATTTCTCCCATACGACAACAATTAGCGACAAACAAAATAGCTCTTATTACCGAAGCAAACAAAGTGTTCCAAAAATGAGAGGCTGAAACAACTCAAGAATCCAGCAAACAGAACATCAGGTAGGTATATAGAACAACAATTAACGACAATAAAACCGCCCTTATTACCAATGCAAATAAACTAACCTAGAAATGAGAGATATTAGAAGAACATAAGGTCTCGACATATCATTTACTATCGATAAAAAAATCTAGCAAACACAACAGTGAGAGCTAAAGGAAACAGAGGTGTCATGGCTAAAAAAAATTTAATCAATCCAACAATCATTCGAGGATCAACTTAAACAGAAGTGAGAGTGAGAGGGCTTGACTCAACAATCAACAACCACATAAGTCCCTCTCCCCTTTCCCTTTTTTTTTTTTTTTTTTTCCAGCCCTTAATTTTTGTCCCCATTATACTAATAAAGAGTGCTATGCTTTAAGCATCACATTATTCACATAAATTAACAAATTCTAGTTTATTGTCATTGCTCCGCAACGGGTTAATATCATTTTAAAAAATATATTAAAAGCATAGAAAATATTTTAATAGTGTTATTAAACCTAATTAAATAGATTAATTTTTAAATCTCCACTAAACTTTTTGCCAAACCAAAGTAATGCGAGTAAGCAATCATATCAGACCCAAGTGTCTTGGGTCTGACAGCCATGCCAAACCTGCACCTGGGCTTGGCAAGACCCAAGCGGCTGGACCTGACAACCATGCATTTTTTTTTTGACAATATAAGAATTCACTTATAATTGTTCTAAGAACATATTTCTTTATATTTTCATATTTATCTTTTTAACCAAATATATTTTTATCTTTTCTATATTTATTTCTTCTATTTTGGGACATTAACCACACACATTCCTAAAATTCACTCAATTTTTTTTTTATTAATCTCTAATTTTAGTGAAGAAATCATCTATAAAATTGCACAAATTAAGATAGTTAAAAGGACAATAAGTCTTTTACATATATAGTATTTTGTTTTCCTACAACATAATGTATCAATTCAAAAGTTCAAAAGTTTTCTTTTATGATCATATATTTCAATTTTTGTATATACTAATAGTTATAATGTAGAATAAACTCTCATTGTAACAACCTTTGACGATTAGATCATGCAATAACATTTCATATTTAAAAAAACATAAACCCTTTAAAAAATTGTCCAACACTTGGATGGAAACATAAAATTAATATTTCCATTCACAATGCATACAAAAAAGAGAAGTTTGTTTTTGAAGACTTGAAATAAATCACTTAGAACTCAATATTTTTTTACATTCTTTCCTCTTCGAATATAACAAATTTATAAAATAAGTTGCACAAACAAAAAAGAGTTTGCAGTTAAATTCTACTGCATATGAATGAAAAATCCTACTTAAATGAGATAGTGTTTGTTTTTGCAATCCAATCGTGCTTTAAAAAAAAAAAAATTAACCCAAACACGGGTCTAGCGAACCCAAGCGTATGGGTCTAGCATGGTTGCTAGGTTTAGACGTTTGGGTTTAGACTCAAGCAACTTAGAGACCCAAGTTTCTTGGGTCTGACAGTTATGCCAGACCCACACCTGGGTCTGGCATGACCCACGTGCCCGACAAACATGCAAGACTCATGCGCTTTTTTTTTTTGAAAATATAGGAATTCACTTATAATTATTCTAAAAATATATTTATTTTGTATTTTCATCTTTGTCTTTTTAACCAAATATATTTTTATCTTTTCTATATTTTTTTCTTCTATTTTGAGACATTAACCACATGCATCCCTAAAATTCACTTAATGGTTTTTTTTATTAATCTCTAATTTTAGTGAAAAAATCATCTACAAAATTACATAAAATTAAGATAGTTAAGAGGACAATAAGTATTTTACATATATTGTATTTTCTTTTCCTACAACATAATATATCAATTCAAAAGTTTTCTGTTATGATTATATATTTTAAATTTTCATATGTACTAATAATTATAATGTAGAATAAACTCTCATTGTAACAAACTTTGACAATTAGATCATGCAACAACATCTTAAATTTAAAAAAGCATGAACCCTTTAAAAAACTGTCCAAAACTTGGATGAAAACATAAAATTAATATTTTCATCCACAATGCATACAAAAAAGGAAAGTTTATTTTTGAAGGCTTGAAATAAATCACTTGAAACTCAGTATTTTTTTTTCCCATTCTTTCCTCTTTAAATATAACAAATTTATAAAATAAGTTGCACAAACAAAAAAGAGTATGCAGTTAAGTTCTATTGTATATGAATCAAAAATCCTGCTTGAATGAGGCAAAAAATATTTTTGCAGTCCAATCATGCTTTTGAAAAAATTTAAATTTTTTGACACAGACGCATTGGTCCAGACCCAAGCGCGTGGATCTGACAACCATGCCATACCTAAGCGCCTTGGGTATGACAAACATGCTTGATTTGCAAAATAACAAATAAAGAGGACACTTATGCACTTTAGTTGTTATGAGAGAAAAAAGAAATAAAAAACACACACAATCGATCATCGGTGGCAATCCAGCCATTATCTATCTACACGCGCCACACCATATGAAAGAGGGCATGACTACGCATCTAGTTAAATGTCAGATGACCAGATTTAGCTACCGGGAAGCGTCATACACGCCTCCTTAATGGTGTGGGCGCTGCCCACCCGCTGGGGCGTAAGGAACACATACCCATAGCTTTTCGGTTAAAAAATAATAAATACACCATGAAAATACTAAAACGCCTACCATAGTCATTACATAAAATATCCATGTAAAACTACTAAAAATCCCCAAAGGCAAAGTTTCTTTTTTGTCTTTTCTGAAATTAAAAGCGTTTTTTTTACTATACTTGAAAATTGAAAAAACTTGGATATCCTTGTGGAAGAAAGCCAAATTAAAAAACGTCTATTCACTCGTGAAAAGATAAGAAATTGAAAGTGAAATCACTATTACAATCCACAGTAAAAGCTATTTTGATCTACAATGATTTTTCCACACCATTTAGCTTTTGTTATATATATATATATAACATAACAAATAAGAACAAAATAAATAGAAGAAAAAAAAAAACAGTTATTGCTCCCAGGAAGGAGCAGGAAGAAACAACAAACTTGTGTGCCTTTTTTTCTTCTTTTTTTTCCTGGTTCACCTTGTTTTTTTTATAGGGATTCCCATAATATTGCTTTATATGTGACATTGCTAACATAGAAAAAAAAAAAAAAAGACTATGAAAAGACAACAACAACAAACAAACAAACAAAACAACAATTAAAGGGGGAAAATTAAGAAATTTCAGTCCAGCATGAAAACAAAAAGATGAAAAATCCATCTACCTTAGGCCAAAAGGAAAACAAAGAAAAAAAAATAGGGAGAGGGGGGAGTTGAATTGGGGGAAGACCTTGTAACAGTAACAATGAAACTAACACATTAATCATTTTTATAAAAAGGAAAAACAACTATTAGAATGCAACAGTGAAAGCAAACAACACCAAGAAACTAACCATAAAGCTTAGAGTTCAAAAGAAACTGAACAATGAATAAACTAAGCAAGAAAATTTAAATATTTTCCGTCTAAAATAAAAGGAAAATACTTTTCTGTAAACAAATTTAAATTTTTTTTGACTTAAAAATGTTTTTCATTGATCAATTTTTCTAATAACAAATAAACATATAAAAATTTGAAAAATAATTTTTTTAAAATCATTTTTCATAAAACAAACAAACGGATATTAGTTATGTACACATTAATGGTAAAGCTAAAAAATGATAAAGGAAGAGGCTTATGTCGTCAACACTGTTTAAGTAACTCACTTTGTCCTTGTGCAGAAAAAAAGTTTGGAAGGACATCATTGACCGACCAGGGCATTCATAGACAAACTTCGAATTTTCCTATTAAAAAAAAATAATTTTTAATAAAACATGATTTCAACCTGTTTCAAAACAAAAAAGTTATGATCATTGATGAAGACAAGATTTATTATTTTGATAGTTCAAACTTTCACACCTGATGGAACTCGCACCAGGAAGGAACCGACCCAAAAGAAATACAGAAAGTCTCGAACAAAAAGCTTTCAGTTTCTCTTTTTAATTTTTGACTTTCATCCCCCCTAATTCTCCTTCTTGGTACTTTCTCTTGTGTTTTTTAGTCCCAGTAACTTCTTCCTTCCCTTTTTTCCTTGCTCAGAACCTCTCAATTTTTTTTCTTTTCCTTCTCCCAGAAATGAAATCTAAACTCTAAGAACTCCTTCAAGTTTCTTTTCTTTTCAGATCGTTTTCCCCTTTTCTTCTCTTGAAATCATTCGGAGCCTCTTTTTTGAGCCTCTTCAATCCACGGTAGCCATATTTATAAACCTCATGTGGCACCCTTCTTGGCCCATTAGCATCAAAATACGCCATCACCTTCGATTTTGAATTTTCAGATCAAGAACATGAAGGTGGAGGTCCATCTCAACAAAACGCATCGGGTATAGAACAAGTTTTCATCTTAGGTAATTATATTTCATATTTTGTTTTAGTGATGTTTTTGTCCAATATTGTAGTTCTGTCTGACAATGGCTTTGGCTCGGAACTAAAAACATATCAATTTTTTATTCTTGCCCAACATTAGATATAACAAATAACAAGGAATTTACTTGTGGCCCAGATTTTGATATGGGCTTGAGATCGTAATGATCATAGAACTCATGTTATAAGATGGGCCCAAATCTTGTCAGGCATTGGCTGAAAAAATACAAGGAAATGGGCTCTCTTCTTTTGTCTTCCAATCGACGGGTTGCCATTTGGCATCCAAAATAGGATCAACAAATTAAAAAATTGCTAACCTCAAGGTAAAGTCTTTGGTAGTAGAGATGGTCCCGGCGGGGCTCGAACCCGCGACCTTCGGCTCATAAGACCAACGCTCTAACCAACTGAGCTACGGGACCAATACGCGGAAAAGGTCTCCAACTAAAATATATCAAAAAATAATCAGTCCAAACTCTTTTTTAAAGCCTCTATTCAGTTTTCAACTCGAGTTATTTTGTCCTATTTCTCCCTTTCATGATCAATTCGTGGTCCACTGGCCGAAGGTTGAAGAAAGCTGACGGACCAATCACGTTCTTGGTGAGCGTAGACTCGGTTCATCGTAGGGTTCTTATGGCCTGATAATATGACATAAAGGAAAAGGAAGAACGGCGAATGCTCAACAAAACAAATCCATATTTCTCTAGAGAGGGAAAAGAAGAAGAAAAGGCATACCCGTAGGCCCTCCTTTTCCAATCATCTGTCGGCACGTAGCTTTGATATAGACTTATAGTAGAACACGGAGTCATTTTGCGAGCTTCCAGTCACGACTAGCACTGAGATTTTTGTTTTTTTTGAAAAAAACAGTACACCATTCCATGAGTAAAAAGAAAACAATCCAAGGTGTTTCAATTTAATAGTGGGTTTCTGACGTTGTATTCGTCATGTCTGAACTCTCAGCAATTTTTCCCCAGTCATTAGGCCATTTGCTCACCATCATAAATTCATTAAATACCAACGGATTTACCGACAGAATATTTCTGTCGGTAATTTGAGGTCAAAATTACCGACGGAAACTTTTCATCTGTAATTCAGTCGGTAAATATCGACGGACAATTTGCCGTCCGTAATTCAGTCGGTAACTACCGACGGAAAATTTACCGACGGAAACTTTCCGTCTGTAATTCAGTCGGTAAATATCGACGGACAATTTGCCGTCCGTAATTCAGTCAGTAACTACCGACGGAAAATTTCCGTCAGTAGTTACCGACTGAATTATGGACGGAAAAGTTTCCAAATTAAAAAAAAGGCGGGTCGCTGACGTGGAGGTTTTGGCGGGTTATTTTTTTCCGACGGAGTCACCGAAGGATTTAAAAATGACAGCCCGTACAGTGACGTGACCGGTTCGCCGTTTAAATTTCCGACGGACTCACCGAGGGATTTGAAATGGCAGATCCGTACGGTAACGTGTCTATGTTTCCGTCAGAATCACTGACGTAATCACCGACGAAAATTCCGTCTGTCAAACCGTCGGAAAAGGTTAATATATGTCAGCTCTGCCGACCCTCTCCTCCCCTATTTCTCCTTCTTCTTCCTAATCCCAACTCTCCCCATCTGCAAACAACCAGCCCCCACTCCCCCCCTCTAAAAAAAAATCTTCCTCATATCAGCACAACAAGTTATATTTCTTCAAGTTTTGTGGTCACAGCATCCGTGTTCTGATTTACCGACGGATTTTATCAATTTTTGTAAGTAATTCTATCGTTTTAAATTTTAACATTTAATTAAATGTCAATTTTGTTGTTTTTTTAGTATATGTATTTTGTTAGTAGATGTACATGTTTTATTGTTATTTCTCAAACAAACTTGTAGTATATGAATGTATAATTTTATACCTGTTATGGTTTGTTTTAGATTTTATAAGATTGTATTTGTTTGTAAATTGTTAAAACTTTATGGAACTACCGAATTACATGTGCTATTTTGAAATAATTAATAGCTTGCTTAATGGGCCCGTTTAAAGTTTTATCAATGGTATTGCGGAGTGGTAATTTCTGTAAATTTATATATTTTAATTCGTATGGACGTTGATAAATGATAATGAATATTTAATATTTATGAGAAGTTGTGATTAGTTTGTTGGATAATCTCGAGGTAAAGTAATATTTTTACAAGTTTATTTACCTAACTTAGTTAATTAATACATGATGTCATCATAATTTTATAGAGGTTCGATATAAATCATGGATGATCGTTCATGGATGTATCGAGATTCACCCCAAGGATTGCGGAGGATGGATTATTGTAACAGGGTTCAGGGTTTTATTAATTTCGCAACATCTATTCCCAGAAATTTTACTGGAGGCGGTATTAGGTGTCCATGCAGGAAGTGTGAAAATAAAAAGTATCTGCATCCAGATGTTGTAATGATGCATCTTCTACACAAAGGGTTTATGGAGAATTACCAGTGTTGGTATGCACATGGAGAAGTATTTGTTAGCGAGAGTGAGAGGAGAATGGAAGAAACGGTGGTTGGGTCTACTTCTAGTGTTAACAACGTGCATGAAACGGCAAATGACAACACTAATCCTTACAGAAATATGGTTATGGATGCAATGAGAATGAATCAAGGTAATGGCAGTCAATGTCCAATCGTAGAAGAAGAACCTAATGCAGATGCAGCTAGGTTTTTTGATTTGTTGAAAGATTCTGACGAACCATTATGGGATGGCTGCACGAACCACAGTAAATTATCGGCCGTAGCACAGGTGTTCACCTTCAAGTCAGATCACGGGTTGAGTGAGGCTGGGTATGACAAGATTATTGAATGGGAAAAAAGCATTTTACCTAAAGGGAACAGGCTAAAAGAGAACTTCTATGCTGCGAAGTCCATGATGAAACCCCTCGGTTTAGGATACCAAAAAATTAACATGTGCCCTAACTTCTGCATGTTATACTACCTTGAAAATGCTGAGATGACCGAGTGCATGACATGCGGGCATTCCCGTTACAAACCTAGAACTGGCAAGGGAAAGACTCTAGTGGCATATAAAAAACTTAGATACTTCCCGATCACACCTAGACTACAGAGGTTATTCATGTCACCAAGGACTGCTGAGCACATGACATGGCACCAAGCACACCATGCAGTTGATGGAGTGATGGTTCATCCTTCTGACGGCGAAGCGTGGAAACGCTTTAACAGTGTTCATCCTCACTTTTCAGCTGAATCAAGGAATGTGCGTCTTGGGTTGTGTACAGACAGATTCAACCCATTTGGGTCATTTGCTGCTCCTTATTCTTGTTGGCTGGTCATACTCACAGTTTATAACTTGCCACCGGGAATGTGTATGAGGCCGGAGTTCATGTTTTTATCTACTGTCATACCCGGTCCAAGAAGCCCGAGGCGGAATATAGATGTTTGTCTTCGACCGTTGATTAATGAGTTGGCGCAGTTGTGGTCCTCCGGAGCTCTGACTTATGATATATCGAGGAAACAAAATTTCCTTATGAGGGCGGCATTGATGTGGACTATCAATGATTTTCTAGCTTATGGAATGCTTTCTGGTTGGAGCACGCATGGGAAACTCGCATGTTCATACTGCATGGAAAACAACAAGGCATTCACACTAGCAAATGGAGGTAAAGCTTCTTTTTTTTACTGTCACCGTCGTTTCTTGCCACTTAATCACAGGTACAGAAAGAACAGAAAAGATTTCTTTGTTGGCAGAGTTGAAAAAGATGTTGCATCCCCGCGTTTTTGTGGTGAAGAATTGCATGATGTTGTCTCAGAGTACGGTGACATTGTGTTTGGCCTTCAATCAGGTAAGCAAAAGTTTTCTGGTTTTGGTTTGACCCATAATTGGGTAAAGCGAAGTATCTTTTGGGAGCTTCCTTATTGGAAGACCAATCTGATCTGCCATAACCTTGACGTCATGCACATCGAAAAGAACATGTTTGAGAACATTTTCAACACCGTCATGGATGTGAAAGAGACGACAAAGGACAACATCAAGGCTAGATTGGATATAGCTTTATACTGTAACCGTAAAAATATGGAGTTGGTTTATGATGAGTCACGGGTCGCAAAACCAAGAGCAAGCTTCGTGTTAGAGAAAAACGCACAACTGCTAGTCTACAAATGGCTTAAGAGTCTGCGTTTTCTGGATGGACATGCATCGAACATATCAAGGCTGGTTAATATAGAGGACTGCAGATTGTATGGAATGAAGAGTCATGACTGCCACGTGTTTATGCAAACACTCATCCCATTAGCTTTTCGTGATTTGTTGCCAAAGGGAATATAGGATGCACTCACGGAGATCAGTCATTTCTTCAGAGATATATGCTCCTACAAGTTGAATGTTGATCACATTGAGAGGCTTCAAACGAATATCGTCGAGACACTATGCAAACTTGAGATGATATTCCCTCTATCATTTTTTGACTCAATGGAGCATCTCCCTATACATCTACCGTTCGAGGCAAAAGCTGGAGGACCGGTCCAATATAGATGGATGTACCCATTCAAACGGTTAGATATTACAGTTGCAATGTAATTCATATATAAAAGTATTTTATATGTTTTTCTTAATTGAAAATATTTGATTAATATTTCAATGCAGGTACTTGTTTAATCTCAAGAAAAAGGTTAAGAACAAGGGGCATGTTGAGGCTTCGATATGTGAGGCCTATATTGTTGAGGAGATCTCAACATTTATCTCGTACTATTTCGAACCTCATCTGAGAACGAGAATCAATCGCGTTCCACGGCATGATGATGGCGGTGAAGTGCCTTCCAGTGGGAACCTGTCAATATTCTCCAATACTGGACGACCCACACCTAAAAATGCCGTAAGAGGAAGATATTTGTCGAAAATAGAGTTCAAACAAGCACACAACTATGTTCTATTTAACTGTGATGAGCTGAGACCTTTTATTCAGTAAGTTTATACTAATTAAACTTTGTTAGTAATATACTGTTAATTATATATTATAATATCATACACTCATTATCACTTGCAGGCAATATCATCAATATTTGCTATCCAATAACTCACAGCTGACCGAATCCCAGATCTTTCAATTACAAGATGAGTAGTTTGCCACATGGTTCAGAACACATGTAAGCACTATCACAAACTCATTCTAACTTGCAAAATTATTGTACGTATGCATGTCATTACGAGATTCTCGTTCATTTACTGTTTATTGATGTACATTACATACAAGGTTTATCAAATGGGAAGGAGTGCACCTAAGTCATTGTCTTCACTAAGCCTGGGGCCTGAAAGAAAATATAAGTGCTACAACGGGTATTTTATCAATGGATATGTTTTCCATACTGAAGAATACGGGCAAGGAAGAAAGACATACAACAGCGGTGTTTGTGTTAAGGGATCCACTAGTAGTGAGTTAGAAGTTGACTACTATGGTAGATTAGAAGAGGTCGTCGAACTGCAATATCATAACGAGCAGAATATAGTGTTTTTATTCAAATGCTATTGGTATGACACGACTGACAGAGAAATCAGAGTTGATCTGCACTATGGTCTGGTCGAAATCAACTCAAAAGCTAGACTCCGCAACATAAACGATGTCTTTGTTTTCGCAAAACAATGTCAACAAGTTTATTACACATACACCCCTTCATTTAGAAAGGATCGATCAAGAGTGGATTGGTTGTCCGTTTTAAAAACGAAACCCCAGGGTCGTGTCGAGGTTGTTCAGGATGAGAACGAAGACACAAGTATGCGAGATGAAGTCTTTCAAGTTAGTGAGGTGGTTGAACTATATCGAGTTGCTCCTTCGATTGAATTGGAAGAAAATTCAAATTTTCGTGTTTTCGATGATAGTCTTGTTGATGTTGACGCAGAGGAGTTGAATTTTGTTTTGAGCTCTAGCGGACAAGCAAATGTCGATAAAGAAGATGATATTCATATTGAAGATTGCGATGAAGGTGATGACAATTCAATTGATGATGAAGAAGAAGAAAATTCTGACTAACTACCAAAATAAAGCCCTATGTAAAACCCTTTTTTTCATGTAATTTAGATTATGGATGATATATTTTGAAACACAAAATATTTATTACTTGAAATAATTAGTTGAAATGCCACAATTACGAAATAATTACTTGAAATAATTATTGATCATGGATGATATATTTTGTGACATGAAATAATTACTGGTAATGCCACCACATCACCGACGACCACACCGACGGACATAAGTCCGTCGGTGTTTCACAGAGAGTTCGAAAATAATTACTGGTAATGCCACCACATCACCGACGGCCACACCGACGGACTTAAGTCCGTCGGTGTTTCACAGAGAGTTCGAAAATAATTACTGGTAATGCCACCACGTCACCGACGACAACACCGACGGAATTAAGTCCGTCGGTACTCTCTCAATTTTACCGACACAATTACCGACGGACTGCGCGAATATCAAAGGGTTGTGCATTAAATGCATCTCTGATCGCGTCATCTTACCGACGGACTTCGAAAAATATGGAGCGCCATTAAAAAATTTGGTGCGAAATTCAAAATGTACGGATGAATTTTTAACACCTCACCGACGGAATAAATTAAAATAATAATTAATTTTATATCTGTCGGTGAATCCGTCGGTAAAACTGGCTTTTAACCTACCCCGACCGCCTCTTCAGTTCATTTTTTCTTCTCCTCAGTTTTTCACCATTCTTTTCCTCTCCGTTCTTCACTCCGATCTCAAGCTTTTTTTATCGTGAATCTCCATCAGTTTAAAAGGTTAGTGTTTCCTCTATTTCATTTTACTTTAATGGTTTTTTTTTTTGCTATTTTTTTGGTTGTTTTTTTTGTTTTGGTGTATTTTTTGTAATGTAGATAAAGTCTATAGTTTTTTTTGCATAATTCATTGCTAAAGTCTATAGTTTTTTTTTTGAATTTATTGAATATTTTTTATTGTTGTATTGGCATAATTATTATTAGTTAATTTGTTGAATATTTATTGTTAATGTTGAATTTACCATAAAATTAGTAATTGAATATGTTGGAATAATTATTAATTTTACTTTATTATTGCATGATTTGTGTTTAATTTTTTCCATTTATTTTGATTGTTATTCTAGAGTTTTTTTTTTTAATTTATTGTTTTGTTGTATTGGCATAATTATTGAATAATTTGTCGAATTGTAATTCTTAATGTTGAATTTACCTTAGAATTAGTAATTGAATATGTTGGAATAATTATTAGTTTTACTCTATTATTGCATGCTTTGTGTTTAATTTTTTCTATTTATTTTGATTGTTATTCTAGAGTTTTTTTTTTTAATTTATTGTTTTGTTGTATTGGCATAATTATTGAATAATTACTTGAATTGTAATTCTTAATGTTGAATTTACTTTAGGATTAGTAATTGAATATGTTGGAATAATTAGTATAGATTGGGTAAATTGGTTGTGGCTATTGTTAATATGTGTAGGTTTGTGGATTTGGGTAGTATCCGGTATAGGGGAGGTGCTGTCGAATTTTTTTTTCCTTTTGAATTTAATTATATAATTATTTGTATCAAATTGTGTAGATGCGTAGAACGAAAACCAGAGCTGGTCGCTCAAGTGAGGTCGCAGCTAGTTCGTCTAGCAGCGAGGATGATATTTCCTTAGGTGCCGCTCAAGAAGAGGCACCTACACCACTTGCGCCATCAATCGATGCTGCCTCTTCCAGCGGTACTTCACAGCGCAGAGGCGGCATGCCTTTGCAGCGGAATCAATTTAGCCGCAAGTACGAGGCACAGTGGAAGGACGACCTTTCAATGTAAGTTTGTTAAGGTTTTAGTTTTTTTTTTTTAATTACAACATAATTTATGAAGTAATCACTATTGAATTTATTTCATTTATTTTCAGGTTCACAAACATTGAAGCCGCCCGAGTAATATCATCGGCATTTAAATTGTCGATGGAGATTCCATTGTTTCAATGGAGTCAGATATCCAAGCATCTTGAATGGATGCCTCAAATCAATGCATGGTTTGACAGATTTCAAGTTGGTGTTAATTTATAATTTTCAGCTTATTTTTAATAAATTTTTAATATAATTGTAAATAAATTATTGTTTTTATTTAAACTTGTTTATTTATACACAACACAAATTCTGCTGGGACAGTGAGCATAACACTGTTGTGAGGAGGGTGTGGGAAAATCACGCGGCAACTAGGTAAGATCGAAAACAATACAAGATTTTTTTTAGACAAAAATTTATGTTTCGAAATGTAATTTTTGGTTGCGTGAAGTAGGTTGCGTGATTTTTGGTATGAAGCACAAAAAAAAGGCAAAAAAAACCGCGAGGGATAGGGGTTTCCAAGGCTGGAACGATGTTGCGGTTTGGAGGGATTTCAAACTGATATACATCCCGGAAGATATATGGCCGCACTATCTTGAGCACGTGACGTCTGAGCGGTTCACACGACGCTCACAGTCCGGTGCTGGCAACCGGAATCGGCCAATTCATGGCGGGGTGACAACGCACACTGGCGGCTCCGTTCTGTTTGCTGCACATGCGAAATGGATGGTAAGATTAATTTAAATGAAATATATCGTTAAATTCAGTTCTTGTTAATATATCTTTTTTCATTATAGGCTGCGTCTCTTGGACGTGAGCCGAGCCCGATGGAGCTGTTTGTGGAGACGCACGTGCGGAGTCAAGACCGCAAGAAGGGGGCGCAACAGTTCGTTGATAACCGTGCTCAGCATTTCATGGTATGTTTGTTCAACCATTTTATTTTGTAAGTTATTATGTTTATTGTATTGAATATGATGATTACTTTTATTTTTATTTTCAGGAGACCTATAATAATCGGTTGAGGGAGAGATACGGGGACGATACTTTGACCCATCCGGAATTCGATCCGGATTTGTGGATGGAGGTTGGCTCGTTAGGTGGACCCGATAAAAATCGGGTTTACGGGCTCTCCAACACTACGGCCGACAACTTGCGATCGACCCGTAGTGTTTCAACTGTTGGGAGCTCCCAATCAATATCGAGCTCCCAATCTAAGGAGTTCGTGGCCTTGCAGCAACACACGGCTCAGCTCACCGAGAAATACGATAACCTAAAAGCGGAGTACGCACAACTCAAAGCGTCTCATGCACAACAAAGAGCGGAACAAAGAGCGGAGTCTGAGCAACTCAAAGCATCTCAAGCACAACAAAAAGCGGAGTATGAAGCAGCTCATGAACAACAAAAAGCGGCTTATGAATAGCTTCGCGAAATGATTATGAACTTGTCAAATAGTGGAACATGTGCGCCTAATCTTTTTTAGCCGTATAACCACTAGCCTCCGCCAGGATCTCCTCCTCCTCCTCCAGCTCCACCTTTATATTAATTTGTAATCAACATTATTTACCTTTAAAACTTCATTTAATATTTTTCTTGAAACATATTCAGTTTGTAATGAATATTATTTAACTTTGTTTTTTTTTTTTATGTTTAATATAAATTTTATTTGCATAATTGGTTTGTATTACAATTAATTTATATAGTTTTATATTATATATCCTAAATAATTTTTTAAAAACAAATTAAGAAAAAAACAATTACCAAGGATTTTCCTGACAGATGAATTCGGTCGGTATTTTAAACACTCACCGACAGACTTACCGACAGAATTAATCCGTCGGCATTTAACAGTAGCTTCCACTAGTACCGACGAATTTACAGACAGACAGATTCGGTCGGTATTTCATACGCTCACCGACGTCGTTACCGACGGAAAATATCCGTCAGTAAATTACAATATCACCGACGGATTTTTATTCCGTCGGTATATTTCAAGCGGGAATCTTTTTTTTTTGGCGCGCATATTCCGTTTGTAAAACCATCGGCAAATGGTTTTTTTGTTTTTCGACCGAGATAGCGACAGAAGTGGGAATCACCGACGAAGGTAAAGCCGACGGACGTAATCCGTCGGTGATGACGTCGGTAAAAAAATCACCGACGAACTTCTAATCACACACCGATGGAATTGATCCGTCGGTAAAACTGTAAAATCTTGTAGTGGCTCAGCGTAGGAACGAACTGAAACAAATTAACCAAGAATGTTACAGTGCCCATAAAGGAAATGCCCAATATCATCACCAACGAGCATTAACGCTTCCTTTTCTGCTTGATTATGCAGACATGAGACATTCGAAATCGGTACAGAACAAGCAGAAGCCAAAGGAAGCAAAGACGTGCATGGATGGAACATGGAAGGGTTGAAAGTGGTTCGGTTGTTCTTATATCGTCCAAGTAAATTTAGTACGCAGCCGGTATAGATGGTGATTTAATTGATCAATTAGTGACAAAATTAGTACTGGAACACTCCTCCACTTGTTTGGCATAGAAGGGCACTACGTTGTAGAAAGGTGTATGCTATAGCATTCGCTGGCTAAATCAACGACACATGAAAGAAAAATGTCAAGTAACTAGCCTAGCTCCATTTTTTGATACCAAATGGCCGCAGGACACCACATTTTCTGAATTATACACCTTGATAGTTACATGCTAGCGAAATTATACAGCAGGAATGACCCTGTCTCGTTAAAAACGATTTGGATGTTTTTGAACTACGTACATACTCCCGTCTCATTACTCTTATGTATGGCCTTTAGAAACAAAAGCACAAAAAGAATTTTTAAGCCCAAAGAGCAAGGATTGACATTGAAGTAGAGCCAAGAGCTAGTGCGATGTACGATGCCTTCTTCAACCATGGAGCAGAACTCATCAACTTGTTATGGAAAAAATCAGCAGCTATCAGATCAACAAGACCCATGTATACAAGAATACCTGAAGATAATGACCCCAGTAATCCTTCCATAATCAAGGCATTGGGGTTACTGTCGTCATAACCAGTCATTGAAAATATGATCATCCCTAACACTATCCCCATCGGCGTAGTCACTGCAAACATAAAACACATGTAGGCCACTGTTCCAAGGCTAAACCCTGCCTGCAATTTGTCACCATTACTTCAACAATCAGATTCATAGCAAAAATGAAACTCCGAAAAAAAAGTGTACCCAATTTATGTTGGCATGTTCTGACGACAACTTTCTTCTAAATAAAATCAATAGCAATGAAGAAAGTCGATAAAACTAAACCCAATTTATGGTGGCATGTCCACTTTATTGTCCATTGTTCATGAGGAATGACTCATTAATTCTCGCACCGACTGCCATATAAAATTCTATAAACTAAGTAAGCACACCCAGTCCCTCATCAGATTTACTTACTAGCTACATATTCTATAATCACGTGCTTACATTAAATGTGTAAACTAGAAGCTCATAGTCGTCGAAGGAAAAGGAAAAAGTGGTTGAAGAAATGAAAGACAGTCGGTTACAGAAAGAAAGACATGTAAGAGCCTACACTTACAAATCACCCCACTTCAAGCCCACGAACACAGACCTTTTCTTATCACAGTAAGGAATAGGAAGGTAATAAACTAAACCACGGCATATCATTAAACTTCACGAATACAAAACCCACAAGTTAATTAATTAATGAGTGCCAAGTGCCAAGTGCCAATCGTATCAGAGGTTAGATTGACAAAATAATTAAGAGTAATTTACCTGAGCAATGCAGCCACCAAGACCCATCCCTTCAAAAATCTGATGAAAAGCAAGGGCAGTAACAAGTGGTCTGATAGTACACTTATTTTGTGACATACCCATAGTAACCCCAATTATCACCGAATGAAAAATAATCCCTATCTCCAACACCTGAGACACCAGCCTCTGCTTTACCTTCACCAAATCCACCTCTTCCATGATCTCCACCTTAACCGACTTGTCACTCTCTTTCTTTCCCACCATTTCGTCCTGTATCCCAACAACCGTGTACTGTCCGTTACCGTTTCCGTTTCCGTTTCCGTTACCATGCCCATGCCCATGCCCATGCCCATGTTGCTCCATGCGTGCACTTGCAGCTAAATCAACCAACAGAGCCAATAAAACCCCAATCAAAGTAACAAAACCAGCGAAAGGAAAATCTTTCCAAGGATGTTTTGATGCTACGTGGCAATCAGATAGTGCATCGTAAGCGTCGGGGAGTACGTGAACTAATGAAGTGGAGAGGATCACACCTGCGGCGAAGCACTTGATTATCAGAGTTATCTTGTCGTAGAGGGCTTTTCCGTGGAAATAGCGAGCTAAGAGAACGGGAGAAGAGATGCCAATTATGCTTGTAAAGAAGATTATTAAGATGGAGATTAGTTTTAGGTGGGTTGCAGCTTGCGTGTCTCTGCAGGTTGCGGAGCGGGTTGCGTCGATCAAGCAAGCTGCTGCCATGGAAAACAATGGTGTTTTGATTGAGCTGAAGTTTGCGGGAGAAATGTGGTTGGGAGCGCTCTGTATAGGGTCTTTGTGGACTTGGAGGGGGGGAGATTTGGAAGTTTACAAGACAAGGCGTTGCCGTGTGTGGACTGGATTGTCACAACTGAGAAAGGGATGGTTGCCTGGGGGACAGGTTTCTTAAAGAAGGGTGGGGATTGATGGGGTCCACTTCTGAATGAACGGTGATGCTGGTATAGAAGCTTTTTGTGTTGGTGCGATGCGTGTGTTTCCAAATTCCAATCTTTGATCTTGCTGTTGTTTTGTAGAATTAGCTTTGTGCAATTTCCTTGAAAATATTTGAGTGCTGTCTTTTCAGATTATCAAGGAACTTAAAATATGAACAACTGCTGGTAGATTTTAGAATACAGGTTTTTGATCATGTCCTGTCCTGATAAAAATATGAGAAAAAAAGCGTAGCTTACTCGAATAATCGTGTCGAGAGGACGTATGGATTTCTGTAAAAATATTTAAAAGAGAGAGAGGGGGAGAAGAAGAACAATTTTGTCCGTGTAAAGTATTCCAAAAAAAAAAAAGTGTTAAAGAAGAAAAAGGTTGGTAATCATGATATGAAATGTGTAATGAACCACTAGCAAATGAAAGTTAGGTTAAATTAACATTTAATTTGGTAGTATATTATACTACAAGAGAAATAGAAAGGTTAGTGTTCAGAGAAAGGTATAGGCTTCCACGACTCTAGGCTTTCTTGTTATAGGATATTTGGATTTTTTTAATGGGTAATTCTTATTTAATTTTATTTTTTTGGTATTGAATCATGATAAATAATTTTTATATTTTTCATTCTATAATAAATAAAAAAATTAATTTAATTTAATAAAATTCATAATTCAAGTCATAAGTTGAACATGGTGGTTAAAGTTAGCTTGATTTCTATCTATTTTTTTATTTGAATTTTTTTAATTAACAACAATACGATTTAATTTAAAATTTAAGTTATGTAAAGAGTTGGATCGAGAATTTTTAATTTTAAACTATTATACTGAATTTAATATCAATATTAAAATAATAATTACAGGGAAATAAACTAGTGGTATTCTAAAAAAAATGGTACAAAGAAAAGAAAAGGAAGATAAGCAATTTCACTATATATATATATATATGTATGACGGAGACAGAACTTCGCCTATAAGACAACGATGTTGTAAAGTCGGTAATCATGAGATGTGGTGTAACAACCACCAATACATGAGAAAGTTAGGATAATTGGTTTTTTACAAAGTTATGACTAATTTGAGAAAGGACTGTCTTAGCCTAGGTGTTAAATTACGGTTTCACACAATCTAATTCCTTTCAACGTCACCTTTGTGTCTCGGAGGTTACTTTTAAAATACGGTAAAAAACAAATTCACACCTAGGCACCTCATCAATGGGCCCCATAGCAGGCCTGCAAGCATTAAACAGAGCCAGGGCTGTTTACTTTAAAGCCCAATGGAGTTTGTTGAAAGCCCACTATTTCTATCTAAAGAATCAGATCCTTGGCCCATGATTACACATTCATTTCAAACTTTACAGTTTGACCATACAAGCTATGAGCCAAATCCATGAATTTATACGATGATCGCAGGCCTAGGGGCTTTTGCCAAGATGGATTTCAGATAGTCTTCCAGGCCCAAGATCAAAGCAAATAAAAACTCACCATCACTCCAGATTTACAAGGCCCAATATCGATTTAATGGAAAGCAGATTAGGATAATTCGCAGGCCTAGGTGCTTGAATCAAAACTGGTAGTCTTTGGGCCTAAAATGATTACTTTAGGTCGCTTAGACCGGCCTTCGTCCAGATTTCGTTAGTCAGAATACTTTTTAGTGATATCAAAGCAACAAAAATGGTGGGAGCTTGTCGATTGTCGTGCACGATATATGCTGCCCAAAGAACTTCCTCTAATCTTCCGGAAATCGTTAGATTAAGGACTGGAATAAATATAGGAAGCTAAAAACCAACCATATAAATTGACTTGCCATGCCCTTGACCCTCACATTCCTCGAAGGAATTGAAATTACTGGGAGATGTGTGTATGCTAGTTATATCATATGATACATATGTTCTAAGAATCGTGATCCATCATAGGTTCTTAAGTGCTCGAATACTAAGAGAAAAGTCCAATGATTGATCAAACAAACCTTGATGATCACGAACTTCTAAATTTCCGAGGGAGATTTGTCAAGACATCACTTAGAAACGAATGTTTGCCAGCATGAAATAATTGAACATCCTTCTCTCTAAGTGGCCAGCATCATTTTTTGGTCTCCTCTTAGTACTGTGGAGCCTGCATGTTAATTTTCTTGGGGTGGGAAATTATTGAAATCAGACAATCGGACTTAATTATGCGAGTGTATGGATATATACATGTGTGCTCTTTATTCTATGGTGAATTTTGTACTCTCTTTCTCTTTCATACAAGGATGTAAAAAGCTGTTTGCTAGAAGCCTCCATGAAATTAACTTATATAGTCGAGTGGTGTGATGTTCAGAGTCAGAATAACACTTTCCGTTTGTTTTTTTCTCTTTATTTTTAATTTCTTTTTTTGGCGTGCATGATAAGGCTATGCAAGTGCAAGGAGTGATGTTAATATATCTTTGGAATCGTGGTGGGTGAGTTTATTTTTAATACGTTATTATTCAAAATTCCAATCCTAAGTGAGATATTGCGATCAACCCAAATTTATTGGTAAGTAACCTAAAAAGAATAGGTCTAGGAGTTGCTTGAACTCAACAACCATGATCTTGAAAAGTGCGGTTGGGCTTACTTTTTGTTCCAAATGGTTTTAGATATCTTGTTTGAATCCAATACTTTCTTAATAATTTTTTTATAATCTCCACATGAATTTTTTAATATTTTATACTGATTTAATTTGTATTATTTTGAATGGAATACAACTTAAAATATCACATGAATAAAATGACTCTTTAGCTCCTCATTCCTACAAAAAAGGCAAGATTCATATGCTATAAATACCTCATAAATTCTTCAAGTTTCAAGTTCACAGTATCATCATTCTCCATATTTTTAGCGTATATATTTTCAGAGTTTATCTCTCTAAAATATAATAATATTTTCTCTCACTAAAAAGATACATACTTAAGCATCCGAGAGTTTTTAGATAAAAAAAAAAAAACCTTTTATAAGTACTAGTTATCAGCATCTTGACCTACTAGGTATCAGGTACAAGCTACCAATTATATTGACTATAAAGAATGAATCAAATTGCTAGAAATTAATTAATTTTTCAATATATAAACCTTACTTTTAAGCTATTTGAATTTCTTGAAACATC
The DNA here is from genome assembly GCA_007827005.2 of Populus simonii. Taxonomy (NCBI): domain Eukaryota; kingdom Viridiplantae; phylum Streptophyta; class Magnoliopsida; order Malpighiales; family Salicaceae; genus Populus; species Populus simonii. Next base: position 28,750,413 of record CM017464.2, read on the forward strand.
ACATGAGAAAACTTTTCTTATAAATGCAATGATATGGATGTAGAAGGCTTGCTTAAGATCCTACTTGGGATAATACCTTTTTTACTTTGAATATATGTTGTAGCCGCATGTATTCTTTTTCTTCCTCTTTTCTTTTTATTAAGCACTCTTATCTCTTATTGCGAATTTGCTATACGGTCCCTCAGATTATATTAACAGCTAAGAAAATAAATATATATGTAAGCATATCTAATTTTCACATCAAAACTGCTAGAGAATAATATAAATTATATCCTGAAACCTTACTTAACAACTTAAGTTATTTGGTTGAAATAGTTTCTTAACATGGTATCTGAGCCTTGATGACCAAGTGATCACTAGTTCGAATCTCATCATCCCTATTTATTTGATAAAAATTAAACATAAGGTAATGTGAACCTGTATAAGTTTCAAACTCAAAAGGCTTTCACTTTAAAGGGTGTGTTAGAGAATAATATAAATCATATACTGAAATCTCACCTAACAGCTTAAACTATTAAGTTAAAATGGTTCCTCGACAAAAACCCTAATTCCACATCAAAATTAGTAACCCGGGAGGTAATTAATATTTTGCATATTAATTATTTTCTTACTGTTGTAAGAGTACTAACATGCTAGATAACAACGTTGATAAATTCTTCCTCTTTTCTTTTTATTAAGCACTCTTATCTCTTATTGCTAATTTGCTTCGGTCCCTCTTTGCTCAACTCTTACCTGGGACATATCTGTAAGCGAACCCACTTGTTCCACGCACACCAAAACCCTAATTCTACATCGTACTTAAAATCTTTAATTCCCAAAGTCAACCCGTCGCAAATCTTTGTGTGAACAAAACCCAAGCTGTAATTAAAATTCTAAGGAATTCAATAAAAGATTAAGAATTTATCAACGTTGTTAGCTAGCATGTTACTACTCTTACAACAGTAAGAAGATAATTAATAAGCTTCAAAGTTCGAGTTAAATAAAATGGGGGGGAAACTACAAGCTAGCTAGCTAGGATTATAAATGTGATAAAGGGGTTAGTGCTCGTGCTTATTGCAGCGATGACCCATATATCAACTTTAGCTCTATATATATGTAATGTAATGCAACACACATGCAAGTATATATAGGCATTATCATGATTAGAAACCTCTCAAGTCATTTAAACCACTTGTTCGTGCTCTCGTGCTCCACTCACTCAAAATATTTCAATCAAAAGACAAAAGCCTCTTTCAATAATCAAAGTATATTGCTCCATTATGATTGCATTCGATTGCTTACTTTCTAACCAATGAAATCATTATATCTTTATGGTCATAACAATCATTATCCCAATAATCGTGATTATGCTAGCCTCGGTACACGTACGTATTTAAATGACAAGAAATACCTTTAAAAAACAAAATCAATGGTGACTATAAATGGAGAAACTTCCTTCTATGGCTGGAGAGAATTAATAGATACCCAAGTCGTGGCTGCTTTACCTAGCCAAACATGGTGTCGACTGTGACTATTGACTTGAAACCCTAACCAACTTTGTTTTATCCTCAGAACTAGGGTTTCGGAAGATGTAGGATCCGCATTTGGTCATTGAAGCTGACATCTTCCCAACTTTATGCTGTGCCTTAATTATGCATGAGCTGAAATTCGTCGAAATCATAAAAGGTTTGGCAGAAACAATAACAAATGACCTTATTGAATGACTTAATTTGGAGACCTCGTTAGGTTTTTCTTTGCATTCAATAGCTATGTCCGCCTTTCACCTCAAAAGAAATCTGAATTTCTTGCAATGGCATGTGAAGGAATACCTTAGCTATGTATGAGTGGCGACAAATTAATGAGGGTTGGATGATCCAATCGAATTTTTTTTACTCGAGAGCGAGGGACAAATCAAGGACAACTGGCTTCTTGATTAGTCAAGATCATGAGGGTAGCGACAATTGATCAGTTAAAAACAAGGACAGAGAGGGTGGCACCTAATTGAGGAAATCTTTTGAGATTTTGAGTCACTGATGTGAAAGGTACAACAGAAAAGCTAGCCCCCACAAAGGGAGAGAGGGATGGACTTATCTAACAATACATGAGGTGAGGTTTGGCCTCAAGTAAGAATAATAAGGCCAGGGGGTATTTTCAAATTGTTCAAACCTCTCTTGGGTCTACAAAAAGGGATGTTGTTGTCGGTGGCGCTTTTGGCAATTGATGTATTGTGTTCTCTTCATTTTTCAAGGTCTTTATGCACCACAAATCTTCTGGACAGGAGAGTGATTTCCAGTAGGGGATGTGAAGCCTTAGGATGTCCTTACCGCCAACTTCTGTTACAATAACCTTACAATCTTGGGACTTTGTCGCCATGTTGTGCACAAATTGGCACAAGTGTTGAACCAGCTTTCCTGATAACGATCCTTCATGGTGCACTCCATACATAAAGTAGAATCCAAATGGACTAAGAAAATCTGGTATTGCAGGCAACTTAAAACATGGAAAGATTTTATCAATCAATATTGAACTCTTTGTGTATAGAAAGCAAGATAAGGGCGCTTTCCCTAGTCTTAGCTTGAAGAGCTCCCCACTGTTCCATACACTAAGCATAGCCCAACTTCTTGGAAGTACTTTCCCATCTGAACCAAAATCATCCCATGACTCACCTCTGGGATAAGCCACCCAAGTCCCCAAGCTTAGCTTGTTTCTCAGTATATTCCCTATATCATCAGGGAAAAACTCTGTTGAAGTCATGAACTTGCGATATAGAAACTCAGCTTCCTCGACTTTGAGCTTTGCCACCTCAGTTTTTGATGACAAACGTAAGGCGCGATGATCAACTGGATTAACAAGAATCGCCGGTGTCCTGAAATTGGCATATCCAAGCTTGTTTATGAAGAGATTAACTGACGCTTCATTATCTTTCTCCGTAGCCATGTAAGCGTAGTCAACATCATTTGCGATGAACCATTTCTCCAATTCAAGCACTAGCGTCGATCCGATCCCTTTTCGTCGATGAAGTGGTGCAATTCTTAAGCCTAGCACATAACCCAACTTGGCTATATTCTTTGGAGGTTTATGAACGGTTGCTAGCTTTATAGAGCCTTGAATGACACCAACCAGTTCGCTGCCCAATTCGGCTACCTAGCGTAAAAGAAACAAGAGTGCATTTTTTTCGTCAATAAGACATCATTACAAGCGGTAATGGATGTTACAACACCTATATAGGGTTTGTGTGATAATGGATGAAATGAAAACAAAGGAAGGGAAAAATAAATAAGAGTGATGATGATCAGTATATAGTGTGCACGTACCAGCATCTTGTAAATCGGACTGTTTCTGATTCTACAGATGGGGTCACCCATGGTATCTATGCAGAGTACTCTTTCAGTCGGGCCTACCTCACATCTTCTCTCAAGATCTTCCACTCCAGCTCTATGAACTTGAACATCATAGCTTCGTATTTTAAGTTCTCCACATCCCATTATTCAAACTTGCACCATAAGTAGAAAAGAATATTTAGCAACTGGCATGAGAGGGTGAATATAGGAGCAATCTTTATTTATTTATAAGATCTAGAAACGAGAGCTCATATACAAGATGAAAACTAGCAGGTAGTAAACTAGAGTAATGTAAGAAGTTATAAATAGGTGCTTTGCTCTACCACTAACTAAAATGATTTGTCTTGAAAATTCATATTGATCATCGTTTATATGGAAAGGTGGGAAATATTGCGGAATGTTCTCTCTAATCAACATCAACATCAACATCAACATCGAGCTTCAACAACAATAATTAATATTTTTTTTTTTAAAAAAAACAATAATTAATATTGGACAAAAGGCAGGTAATAATAGGATGCGTCTTTTTGTCCTTAGCCTTTTGCCATTCTTAACTTAATCAAGCTCCTATCCACTTTAAGATCACCTCAGGCTCACGCCACGGTGCACTCCAAAGAATATGTATAGTTGGCCAACCCTCATTTGTCAATTAATTGATTGGCCAAACATAATAAACCTATCATAAATTAAGCCCTCTCCCCTCCAAAATTTTGGTTCATACAGTACATCTACGACCACCTAAATATTGATATGAATGTATGTATGTATATATGTATATACAGTACAAATGCTTAGGAAAAAAGAGAGCCGGTAGGCCATAAATATCTCAAATCTAATCATAAATTAACGATTTTTAACAAGAAGTTCAATATATATATAATTCTATCGAATTATCAAATTAATCTTCTAGGTATTTAAGATGCGGTTTACCTAATTAGATGCCGGATCACTAATCAATTGTTGAGCTGGGGGAGATTTTTATTAGTTTTAGCTTTATGCAAGAGGATAAGTCCCCTTCTGCTCACACTGAAGGTTCTGCGATGGCGCGATTTTATTCACGGTTTGTTTCTGTGTACTTTGTGTGCGGCAACGGTGGTCCATATCGGCCTCCTTTTATTCACCTGGGTTCGAAAGTGAAAGTAACCCCACTATAAAACCATAATTAGCTGGCTTTCTACTAGCTAGTTATGAAAAAGTTAATTAAGAAATTAATGATAATGCTGCTCTAAATTAAGTGGTCCTAGCTAGGGGTGTTTACGGTCCGGTTCGGTCCGGTTTTAACCTAAAAATTCCACCAAACCAGAAAATATTATTCCTTGTTAATATAACCCGGACCGAACCGAGAACCGATTCAAACCGAACTGCTTTTGTTCGGTTCGGGTTGGTTTTTTAGCCTTAAAAACCAGAAAAACCAAAACCAATTAAATAAGAGAAAACTTGGCCGAATCACATTAAGAAAAATCCTTGTTGAAAACTTTGAATTCGGACCCTTTGATTGAGATCTGAAAGATCTCCCTTAGCTGAATCACAATCACTGGATTTATCCAAGTTAGCACAACTACATGTTAACAAAGATTCCAATAACGTCCCGCAAACTACCAGGACCTCGCTAGCACAACTACATGTTAATAAAACCAGAAACAAGGATTTTATCCAAGTTTTCTGCCAGAAAATAAAGCAGAGAGTAGAAAGGCAACAATATGAGAGAAAATTAGAGAAACGAGCACAGAGGAGAGGGAGCGGGAGAGAGGGAGGGGTGGGGCGACTGGAAAGGGGGGAAAGGGAAGGGAGGGAGAGAGAGAGGGAGAGAGGGATGGGTGGGGTGGTTGGAAAGGGAAGGGAGAAGGGGGAAAAGGGAAGAGGGGGCGGATGGAAAGGTAGGGTTAGGGTATTTAGGTTTAGGAGGTTTTCTTTTATACTTTTTTTTAGATTCAATTAAACCGGTTCGATTTGATCCGGTTCAATCGGCTTTAAGCATTTTTAAACAGGAACCGAACCGGACCGGGTGTTGTTTTTTATTTTTTAGTCGGTTTATTCGGTTTTTTCTATCGGTTCGGTTGTTTCAGTTAATTTTTTTCGATTTTTTTGGTTTAATCGGTTGGTCGGTTTTTTTTAACACCCCTAGTCCTAGCTATGATATGAGCTTGTGCTAAGAGGATGGTCATTAATCAAGACAATTGATAGAAAGAATAGTCAACAAAGAAGTGAAAAATTAATAGATACAACTAAAATTATGCTTTGGCTTAAAACTTATCGAATCATGCCTAGGTAAATATGCTACTATTAATGATTAACAATTTATACCGGATCAATAACATACTTATTAAACTCGACTTAGTATATCGACCTAGTAATGTGGAGCCTAACTTGGATCAAGTTTTATTTAAACTATTTTTATCATTAACTTAGTTAAACTCGGGTGACCTTGCAGGTTAATAAATATTGATAGGCTTAATTTTGTGTTATAATATCTACATTAACTATTGTACGCTGCCCTACATATATAAATAAGAAAGGTTAACTAACTAATTGGTCAAAGCCTCTTATTCTTCTCAACTTGGTATTAGAGCCTTAACACATTAAAACTTATTTTCCCTCTCCTTAATGGACTCTGCCCTGAAATTTTTTCCTTCACAACAATAAACCGACATTCCATCTCCTACATCATAAGCTTTCTTTTCTTCTCAATCGATGCAGACTTCTTCCTTTTTCTCTACTTTGTAATCTTCCCCTCCTATTATTGCTACCGTGAATCTCCCCCTATGAAGGCTTCAATTACAAACGATTGTTTCCTTATCTAATACTCAACAAGTTATTTCTTTGAAGCTTACAAACACCAATTATCTTTATTAGCAAATATAGATGAAGTCATATCTTATTGGGCAAGGTATTTTATACTTTGTTGATGGCTCTTTGTCATGTCCTCCTTCTCATGTGGTTGATACTGATGGTTTTTCTAGACTAATCTTTTTTTTTCTTTGTTACAAACAACAGGATGAACTTATTCTGAGTGCACTACTTTCTTCTCTTTCAATGAATGTACTGCATCTTGTTGTCGTTTGCCAAACCACACACTGTGTTTAGCGTACTCTTGAGCAAACCCTCATTTCTCTGTCTAATCCTTGTTTTATGCAACTTCATGGATCTTTTCAAGATCTTCGTCAGGGTGACGATTCAATCACTATATACATACAAAAGGCAAAAACATTATTTGATGAATTAGCAGCTGCTAGCCAACCAATTTCTCTAGAGGATTTCAATTGTATATGTTCCGTAGTCTTTGCAGTGAGTTCAAAGACTTGGTAACAAGCCTTGTGACCAAGGCAAAACCTCTTTTGTATATAGATCTTCATAGTCATTTCTGTAACTATGAGTTCCTTCACAAGACCTCCCTTCAATCCATGGTTGTCACTCCTAATTTACTGCTCATACCATCTCAGCCACCATTAGCTAATGTTGCAAACCATCAGCCTTCAGGTTTGTATAACAACAATCCTAATTTCAGTTGTGGTAGAAGATAATTTCATGGAAGCTAGCATTCCAACAATAACCAAAACAGCACACAAAACAAGTCTAATTTTCATGGTTTTCAAGGGTCTTATAACAATGACTGAAGGTAGAACAATTAGCAACAAAACAAAAGGAATAATGGCTCTTCATAATGGTCCAATAACCGTTCTTTTGCGAATAATATCAGTTGCCAACTTTGCCTATCCTTCAGCCATACATCCTTTCAACGTTCTCAGCTTCACAACCATGGACAACACCTGAATGCCAATATGTGCTCATTAATGTCTCCTCTCCTAACTTCGTGGATTGGTTTCCGGATATTGGTGCGAATCAACACGTTACACCTGCTCTTGCGACTCTAACCAGACCTAAACCCTAACTTGGTAATGATCACTTGTATGTTGGTGATGGTAAAGGCCTTTCCCTATCTAATATTAGGCATACTATATTACATACCCCTATAACGCACTTTTACCTTATCTAATATTCTTTATGTTCCTTATATTACAAAGTCATTACTTTCTATTCAGAAATATTATCATGGTAATAATGTCTATTTTTAATTTCACGTATTTGTGTTCTATGTTAAGGATCTCACCACTAAGACAGTGCTATTTTTTTGTCAGAGCAACGATGGTTTCTATATTTTGTTTGAGTCTTCTACCATGTCAATTCCTAAGGTTTATTGGTCTTCTCGTGTCTTTGTTTTTACTGATATCTAGCATCGTTGATTGAGTCATTCTATTTTTCGTGTTTTCAATTTTTTAGTATAAAAAAATAAACTTCATTGTACCTCTAGATGTTTACTTTTCAATGTCAAGCATGTCCGCTAGGAAAGTTATTGCGTCTGTCATTGGGACCTATGAGTCACAAAACTTCTACTCAAATTGATTTAATCCTTAGTGATGTTTGGGGCTTTGCTCCTATTTTTTTTCCTCTGATGGTTTTGTTACTTTTTTATTTTTGTTGACGCTCATACAAAATATATATGGTATTATCCTCTTGTTGTGAAATCTAATGTATTTTCTATTTTTTATCATTTTCAAGTTTTTATTAAGCGTTAATTTTTGTGAAAAATTAAATCTATTCAAATTAATTGAGGCGGTGAATGCTGCAAGTTAAACACTTTCTTTCAGACTATTAGTTTTCATCATCATTTAATTTGTCTTCATACTCGTGTGCAAAATGGCATTGTTGAACGTCATATCAACATATTATCGAAACTGTTCTTGCTCTTATTAGATAATGTAAAGCCCCATTACAGTTTTAAAATTATGTATTTGAATCCTCACTGTATCTTATCAACTATATACCTACTCATGTCCTCCAAAATAAATACATATTCGAGTGTCTTTTTCATCGTACTCCTAATTATGATTTTCTATATATTTTTGGGTGTTTTTGCTTTTTGTTTTTGCGTTCATATCATGCATATAAGTTGGATTTTCATTGCTTTCCATGTGTGTTTTTAGGTTATAGCTCATCTCATCTTGGTTATCATTGTTTTGACCCCACGTCTTAACATATTTATATCTCGCGTCATGCTTATTTTGATGAAGAAGAGTTTTCTTTTGACAAATATGAAAAGATGGCACAACCCTACAACACCTCTCCATATCATATCCATACTACCCACTTGCCCTATTTACTCAATTAATCATTTTTTCACTCCCTTATACCTACAGTCTGTCCACCACCCATATTGCCTACCATTTCTACCACCATCAGACAGCTCATCAGTCATGCTCTTATATCATCATCTGCTTGTTTATCTAATGATCATTCTCCAAGTACAGGATCTCCTCCTTCAGAGTTGCTATTTTCCAGGTTTGACGCAGCTAGTTCTCCTAGTTCTGCTACTAGATCACCTGGGTTTGCTGTTACCAGTCCAGCATCTCAGTTTGAATCTCCAACTGAGTTAAATTTAGTTGTTAACCTCTTTTCCTTTCCTCTACAACAACATACAAGTTCAGGCTTACCTGCTTTTAGTTTTGTGGTTTGTTAGCATTATATGGTTCTTCATCCATGGCTGCTAAAGACAACAAATCTGACAACTTCTTCAGCTTCATATGTCAGCCCTCTCTCAGGTACTCTCTCCTCCTATTTATGAATTGATTGTATTTTCTAATGCTGACAAGTATGAAACTTGACATTTTATTTTTCATCTTTTATACAGGTGTTGGTATCTTTTATCTTCTAGTTTACGTTGATGATATTTTGCTTACGGGAAACAATTTAGTCTTGCTTAACCGCTTGATATAGTTGCTGAGTTTAAAGTTTAAGCTTCGAGATTTAGGAGTTGTCCATTAGTTTTTTGGGATTGAGGTTGAGGTTCATTCTACTAGTGTAGGTCTTATGCTACGACAAGATATGTATATTCTTGACATACTTAATCGAGCATATATGTCTTCTTACAAACCTATTAATACTTTTATTTCTACCTCAAAGGTTATTATGGTGCTCGATTACTTGTTTTCTAATCCTACATGATTTCATCAAACTATTGGTGCTCTTCAATATCTCACTTTTACAAGACCAGATAGTTGTTTTGTTGTTAACAATGCCTGTCAGTTTATGCATGCTGCTATAAATATGCTTTGGGCTGCCATTAAACGTATTATGCATTATCTTTGGAGTACATTTTGTTTTGGCTTACATATCACTCGTAGCTCCCTCATTTGCTTTACATGGTTTTACAAATGCTGAATGGGCTGATAATGTTGATGATCGTAAGTTTACGAGTTGATATCTTGTCTTTTTAGGTAATGCACCAATTTCTTAGAAATACGACAAACAATGCATTGATGTTCGTTCTTCTACTGAGGCTGAGTATAAAGCCTTGGCCGATGGCACTGCTGAGGCTATTTAGTTTCAATATTTATTGTCAGATCTGTAGATTACTCCTACTTATATGCCTATATTTTGGTGTGACAATCTAGCTTCTACTTATTTGTTTGTGAATCTTATCTTTTATGCTCATACTAAACACGTTGAAATTGATTATCAAATTATACGTGATAGGGTTGCCAAGAAGGACATTCAGATTCTCTTTATCTCTTTTAAGGATCAGATTGTCGATGTTCTTACCAAGCCACTTTCTACTGCTTCTTTTACTGATCTTCTGTTCAAACTTTAGGTTGACCCTCCAATCTCAATTTGAGGGGGCGTATTATATTAAATTACACAATATGGGCGTATTATATTAAATTACACAATATAGGATGTATAGAATTAGGGAATATTGATAAGCTTAATCTTGTGTTATAATTTCTACATTAACTATTGTACACTGCCCTGCATATATAAATAAGAAAGGTTGACTAACTAATTGGTCAAAGCCTCATATTCTTCTAAACTTGACTAATTGACCTCATTAAATATAGTCCGGTCAAAACAAAGAATTTAAAAAAACACACATACTAAAATAACATATTTTAAAAAATGATAAACTTGAATCGACCAAATAACCTATAAATTAACTCAACAACTCACTTATATAAGTTTTAAATAATCAATTCAACCCCTAAATAATCAAGTCAACCCCGATGCGACAACTATGATATGTAATTTGTGTATGTTCAATTGCATATGGTTCATTGGTCTTCAATGCTTTACCAATTCATATGACATATTTAACCGTTAATTGATTTGGGTTTTGCAATAAGCCCCAGATGAGATAAGGGTGGACTCGAGTTCAATTGTGGTCCAGTCATAATACTGTTGATTTTTAGTATAAATTTTTGTAGCCCTGAGTTTCTCTCAACCTAAATAGGAATTTAGTTTGTGTGTACAAAATGCTTCATCAACAACAATTTTTTTAAAAAGAGCTTTTTAATAAAATCGGTCTTTATATTTGCAAAGTTGTTATGTCTCTATGCTTTAATTAGTTTTAGAATTATTAAATTTTCATATTTGGGAGCAATGAATACAAAAACATATGTTGCCGAACGATTTATTTATATTAAGAATCAACACAAAAAGGAGGAGTCATAAGAAACACATCAAAAAACAAGAAACCCCAGTGTATATGATCACATAGCGAAATACACTTTCAACATTTCACAATAGACATAAAATAAAAAAAATAGTTCACGAAATCCTAATCATTTTATGAAATAATCATCTTATCTAAAAGTTTAAGCTGTTGAGTAAGACGTCAATATATGATTTATATAATTCTCTAATACACCTCTTTAAGTGAAAGTTTTTTGGACCTGAAATTTACACAGACCCACACATACCAAATTAAAAAATTAATTCAACCCAAAAACTTAAACTATTTAATAAAATCTCAAGATATAATTTATATAATTATATAACACATTCTTATTCTTCTTCTTTTCTTTTTGTTGATGGGCCTTTTACCTACTGGTGTAGTTCCACTACCTAACCTTTTTTTTCTTCATTATCAATCCTAATAAAAACCAGACCACCCGCTACCGTTATTGCTAGAAAAAGACACATGCTCCATTTATGCGCCATTAACAAAATGCTAAGTGCACACGTGTGGGAAAGCTCCAACAATGACACACCCAAAGAAGAACACCGAGGTCCCACCCACTACATTTTGGCTAAAGAAAATTAGGGTCCCTGCTTCACTCATGATGATTTATTTTTGTTCGAGGTCGGATTTATTGATGATTTTAACTCTTCCTCGAAGCGCTCTCCTCGAAGAAGTGAACGACATAAATCTGTCTGCTTGGTGTCCTAATCTTTCTTTGCATGCATTATGTTGTCTGCATGCCTTTTTAGATGGATATTTGGAAGGCCAATTTATAATGTGTCCATAAGTAGAACGGGCCCACGTTTTGTATGGGAGAAGAAGGCGATTTCTTGGGAGGGGGGGGCTGCCATTAAAACTCCTTAGTATTATTCTTCACCAAACTTATCTACGAAAGTGGTGCCAAATTGCCAATGAGGAGAGGCTTTTGTGTTGGTGCTTTCAATATTGTTCCAAAAGAGTCTACTCAATAATCATCTTTATCCATCTCGTTCAAACCCTTTGGATCGAGATGCGACGTTCAGGGGCCAATGTTTATGAACCATTGTCTTAACTTGGCTGAAACTAGAGTAGGAGATTTGGGTAGGAAATATTGGTGGCTAGAACATGGATGAAACCCCAAGATACCACTATCTGAATGAATCTGAAGGATACATGACACACCAACCAATTCTCCAGTGCCATAGATATTTAAGTTATATGCATTACAAATTCAGAATACTTTACGGTTATCAATAGCTTTTTTTAAGTAATCTAGAGAAATGCAAGTCCTAAATTGAACAAATTGGAATTGTACACTATAAAATAATTAAAAATTCTCGCCATGGATGGTTTTATTTCTTTCTTTTCAACCAAAGGAAATGAAACTACAAAGCTACACCAATCAATCCTCAACATATTTGCTTCAAAACTCCCTCTCTCTTTTTTTTATAAACAACCTTTTGCAAGGTTGAATTCATATTCTTGGTCCCGAACTGACCTTTAAATGCTATTAAGTTGCAAACAGAGGACCGAATATTTTATCCCTGAGAAAAATAATTAGTGATTTTTAATATTTAATTTCTCTTTGAAAAAAACAAAATTTGGATCAATTACTTGTGCATGTTCGTTTGCCAAAAAAATAAATGTTTTAAGTGGTTTTATAGCTAGAAAGTGAATTTCTAAAAACTGAATTATTTTTTTATATTTAGTAGTGTTATGAAAAATAATCAAATCAAGTTTTAAAAGTCAAAATTGAAAAACAAAAAAACATTCAGAAAAAATTATATAGCAATAAAAAGATTGATTGTCAAATTTGATATAATCAATAAATAAAAGAGAAAAAAATTTTACAACTTCTGGAAATTGTATTATGTCCGAAATAAAAGAAAAATATTTTCCTGAAAACTAAGCCAGATTTTTCTTTATCTGAAAAGTATTTTTCATTAATCAACTTTCATAACAGTAAATAAACATGAGAAAGTCATGGAAAGTAAACTAGGCGTGTTTATAAAAAGTTTATAAAAAATTGCAAGCTAGGATATAAAACGCTTAGGAATATAATTTTTGTTCCATATAAACTATTTTAAAATCACCACTAGAAATTTGATTTACACCGATGCAATATTCTGTTGATGTAAAAGTTCTGTTTTCATCAATATAAATATCACCAATGAATTTAATGAATGAGTCATTTCATCGGCTAGAGTCATGTCAATGATTTAAGATTTGTAAGTAATTATATAGATTATTTAAACATTGATGAAAAGGCCAACATAATATTAGTATCAGTGATAAAAATAGACAACATCAATTTTTATCGGTCAAACTATCGGAAATAATTATCGATGGATATACTAGTAGATAAATTGTTAGTCATATTTTGTGTCTAACTATTGGATTAACAGACAAAATCATTAACAATCATGTTCTATCAATGAATCTGTCGGTATATATCAAAACAGTAAACAACTTTGTAGTTTTTCGAGTAAAATAGGTTTGTTGTCCTGATGGAATAGCCAACAGATTTTTTATGTTTATCGGTGATTTCATTGTTGGTTTAGTAATATTTTTTTAATGCTATTAAACAATTTGAAATTAAAACAACATTAAAAAAAATTAACTTGAAGAACACATTTAATATTATTAATTTAACTATAAAAAACAATTACAAATGTTTATAAATATTAAGAAGAAGCTGCAAATGAAGGTGAAGGGGAAGGAAAATCTCGGAAAGGTCTATAAGGGGAAGGATAATGACCAGATAGGTATGTCATCATCTATTCCCATTGCTTCTTTCTTTGTTATTCATACTTTGCCTCTATTTCAGCCCTTAAAACACCAATTTATTGTTCAACCAACTCCTCAATTGCTGGTTACGGGTGACTCGCGTCAAATTATAGGGTACCTATGGTCAAGACACTATAGTTCAACCTCATATCTCGGGCTGTAGTCATAGAGTTACCATAAACTTGAATCCTATTAGGTCTACTGATTACTTCGGCCTCTAACCACAACTATAAATTGTATTCCTGATGGGTGGAAGGGTCCTCCATGTGTTTGGCATGCATGTCAGCATTATATTATTTCTACATAACAAAATAAACAAGTCAAAGATATGGATAAAAAAAAAAATTAGTCTAAACAATGTACAAAAGGCTTCAAAGTTTACTTACAATAAATGTCTCAGCTCGACTGCATATGAATTGTTGCATTCCTTTATGTTTATCCTCCCTCCGTATATGTATTTTTATGTATAACCCTATCGGAGTCAGATTACCTTTAAGTTGTGTAGCCTGTAAAATAAATCATTAGTTAAATATTATCATAAATAATAACTATCATTTTAAGAAAAAAACTTAAAAATAAAATAGACTCTTAACAAGTGCTTTGTATGGTTGGTAAAAAAGAAGAGAGTCGTCGGTATGCTTGCTAATAAAACTATGAGTCGGTATGCTTGCTAATAAAACTGAGTCTTCTTGTTTCTTTTTTAGGATCCACTTCATGATCACCTTATTGATATGGGAATATCTAAAATTCTTCTACATTTCAAAGTCATTTGACTCGGCTTTTCTTTTGGCATAGGTGTACGTGTCATACCAGTAATCATGCAACCTGGTTCAGGAGTTCATTAAACTAAAAAAATATAACTATAAAATAGATTACAATTTTACAAAAGAAAATATAAACTTAACACATTCACACTCACCTAGTTGCACCATGATTTTCTAAGACTCACCTGGCAATCCCAAAGTTTACAAAGTCCTACTAGAGTTTTTTCTTATAATCATTTGAATAAAATAATTAGTTTATAATTTAAAAACAAATGTATATTTACTAAAAGTATAGATTATACATGTACTAATCTTAAACATCTCTCACCAAGCCTCAATCATAGGCATCTATTTTAGATGATCTCTAGGTTGGCTCCACTGAAAAAAAGGGCACTTTCATCGACGCTTTCATTGTCTATGTTATCACTTGCACAACTTCCATACTTATAAACCTGAAAATCATTTAATTAACTCCAAACTATATAAACATGTAATCATTAATTTAATGTTATGTTTTAACAAAATAAATTTTCTTACATGCTTAAATTCAGCTTCCATTCTGATATTAACTTGTCAGAATAAGGATTTCTAATAAATGGGATGCCGAATCCACAACCTGTAATCGATGAGTCTACATCGTTAGTAGGTGTATCAAGTGCCTCTTCATGATCAACATTAAAAATGTATCAAAGGCTCACAAACACTACTGTTTGACAAAGCACAACCGCTCTATTTGGACCCTATATTTTTTTCTCAACATTTAAACAATGTAACTAAATAATTTAGCATATTCAATTAAATTATCAATCTACGGTTTATGGTTTTTTGTTTTAGTGTATTTATCTATTTATAACAAATCTCAGCATCATCTCCCCTATATGAGATTCTAAATTCTTTAGTTGTCTTAAATGATAGAATGAATGGAGGACTTTCTATATAAAATCACAATATTATACTGATTATAATGCTATTCCAAATCATAAAAAGAGATATGATCCATAAAAATTTATCATGACTTCTGGAAATTTAAACATATCTATTATAGTGTTCATCATTCAAGTTTTTAAAAGAGAAATTTTATTAATTTAAAGTAATATTAGATACATCGAAACTCAATAACTATAATTTATTCTTTGAATTGATCTAATAGTTAGAAACATTTTTCCTCATTCTTTTCTTGTCAAGAGTTTAAGATATGATCATATTCTCAACATCATTACAAACGGACTAAAAACACAATAAATAATGTATGTTTAGAACTCAAAACACAGAAAAAAAATATTCTTATTAAATATTCATTATGAAGGATCATTAACGCATTAATTCAAACCAAATATTATTTCTCAATTGATGGATCATCTTTCAAATAACATTTCTTTTTTGTTTTTTCAAAGAGGTATTCTCACGTCAACCTTTATATACTAGGACTATAAATTAATCCATCTTTCCACTTCATTTATTTAACTCACAGGATGATAAAATGAATATATTTAAGTATGAAATCTAAGATGATTAATTAACATGCATAACAATCAATTCCATCCACCTCATAACAATTAGCATACCATTTTCAAAAGAATATTAAGCAGTCAAATTGTGTACATAAAAAATATGAGGTTCTCATCGAGCCTAAATGAAATAATTCGAAGGTATTTTGAAATTTGATTCCTCTTTGTGTCCAAAAGAAAAGAAATTTGATTCATTACATTAAACTTTCTCCTCATCATTTATATGATAATGTTTATTTTCCTCTTCTCCATTTTACCAACATAATTATCAGAGAATTCACTAATTGTACAAATGACTTATTTTGCATAAAAATACCAAGCTCAACATTCAAGTCCAAACAATCATGTCCACCACATAAATCTATCAGTGAAAAGCTCAAGATCCATTTAAAATCTCAAACACTTCATCACATTTAAAATAGGTAAATTGAAAAGAAATTAATAAACACAATCACAATCTTAAGGGAGGGTTTTACAAACCTTAAGTAATGAATATACAAAGTGAGTATTGTGCCGCTATTTGTAGGATTTTGTTGTATATCTGAATTTAAATTCATTGATAAAATTTTTTTCATTAGTGTCTCTATTAGTGATTTAACACATCCACACATCATCGATTAAAAATTTTAAAACCATCGGTAAATCCATCATTATTTCAAAATATTCAGAAAACTTTTGGAAACCCCCAAATTCACCTGCAATATTTTATATGTCAGTATTTTCATCGGTGAATCCAATCCCCTAAATTATTCTCAAACTCTTTATAATTCTATAATGATTTTAGTTTTTTGTCGATGATCAGACCATCAATGATTTAAAATATCACTGACGAATATAAAATAGTTGGTGATTCCATTTGTTGTTTAAAATTCCTGAATTCTTTCCAAACTCTGTGTAATTCTCCAATGATTTTAGGTTTTGTCAGTAGACCGTCGATGATTTAAAATATCATCGACGAACATAAAATTGTCATTGATTCAGTCTGGTAGTTGAAATTCCTGAATTCTATCACAACTCTCTTTAATTATTTGATGATTTTAGTGTTTGCCAGTGATTTAAATTGGTGATGGAGTCTCCGATGATTATTTAATAATTTATATTTTTTTTTATTTATATTAGCTAATTCATCAGTGATTCTGCTATGTTAGTTATGATCCTTATCCAACCTAATTAAGAACCAACATTGGTTGTATTTATAACTTATTCAATACCAACTCATTAAAACCACAAAACATAACAACAAATGCTTGATAAATGTACAATGCACAATGCATTATACAACAAGAATAAAGATCTTAATTGCACAACGATGTTTTACATATGAAATCAGTTCAAATCCATTATTTAATTTGAACTCATCATCCTTATTTGCATCATCTTCACATCCATCATCATCATCTTTTTTGTTGAGCTGAAGTTGTTCGCTTCATCTTCATCAACTTTTGTATGTTCACTGGTACTTAGTAATTCATTTAACTCATTCGTATCAATATGAACATAAGTATTCTCAACAACATGAAAAACCAAATCTTTTTCTAACTCAGTAGATGGAGTAGTTTTATCTAGATCAATTAAATCATCCATTTGAAATGCATCTTCTTGTGTAGTTACTTCATCGTTACTATATTTAACAACTTGTACACAAATCCTAGGTTTGGTTTTCACAATGGATAACCAATAAACTCTATTACGATCCTTTCTAAATGAAGGAATATACGTGTAATATACTTGTTGTCATTGTTTGGAAAATACAAAGACATCATTGATGTTGCTAAGTCTATCTTTTTTATTAACCATGAAAATGATCTACCCTAATTTCTTTATCAATATCACACCAATAATATTTAAATATAAATACTGTATTTTATGTCCTATGATATTGAGATTAAATCACCTCTTCCAACAGGCCATAATAATCAAATTCAAACTCTTTAGAAGTTGATCCCTTCATACAGACCCTACTATTATAGGTATTTATATCATCTTTATACTTTTTGTATGAAAAACATATCCATTATAACACTGAATCTTTCTTTTAGAACCCAAAGATAAAAGTTTTGAACTATCAACATTACCTCCCATGTTGTACACCTGGTTAAAGATATCTATTATTAATGGTCAACAAAAAAAAATCTATGTAACACTGAATTCAAATTACAATTACAAATTATTAAATACTTACTTATGTTTTAAACCAAATTGGGAATTGTTCATCTTGTATTTGAAAATTTTGATCTTTAATAAGATATAGATTTTTGAATAACAAAAATTAACAATGTTGTCTATAAGGAAGTTACTGTGAATTTATCATAAATGAGAATACAATAAAAAATAATTTATGACACAGAATTGTAAAATTGACTTACTGAACAAAAGGTCTCAGATCATTACAGTTGAATAACATATAATTATATGTTTATCTAAATTTGATGTCTGTCAAATATCTTCTGAAAACTACATTCTTTGATAATGGTCAACCAAGATGAGGAAATATTGATAAATTCTCACTAAAAGGCATTTCACCATCACCATCATATCTTGAAACGCGGTTGGTTCACATTCTTATATGAGACTCAAAATAGTATGATGCAATCTTGGCTACGACATCAAATGATCCATTTAGAGTGTTCATTGAGTATATTCTAAGGCCTAAAATGAAGTGGATCCGAGAAGAGTTCAATGGGCAAAGTCAAGAGGTTTGGGTTAAAAAGGTTCAAATTTGTCAGTCTGAAACTTTGTCTACTTTTTAGGTTATTGGGTTGAAGACTAAAGGTTTGTATCTTTCCAACAATAAATGTCAAACCCATTAACTCATCTAGAAGAGATATAATGACGTGTTTAAAGTTGCGTCTAGAATCTGCCAACGAAAAGAAAAAAACGAAAAAGACATTGTTTTCTCAAGAGTTATGGATTTCATTCACTACAAAAAGTTCTTAAAGCTATTGGAAACTTATATAGCAACCTTTGGGTTACTTATTTTACAAGGATTTCATATCAAACAAGAAGAATTAATTGGTCAGAAATTAATTCTTATTTTACAAGGCATCAAACTTTTGTTTAGCAAGGATTCTTTAACAATTATTTCTCTTGGGTATTTTTCACTATCATATGTAGCAAAGGATGAAAAATATTTTTTTACTATTATTTTATTTATTTTATTATTTCTAAACCTTATTTTAATTAGTTTGGGCTTTATTTAAACATGGTGCATGTTTGACCCATTAGTATTGGGCTTTTATTTTTATTTTCTAGAGTATAAATACTCTTTGTAAGGACAAAATATTAAGACTTGATAATATGATTGCTAGCGAATTTATTCAACTTGTGTGAAAGAGGTTCTCGTATTATTTGATTCGCTAATGGCGAACCAAATTGACTTATTGAAGATTAACTGACTTCGTAGTGTCTTCCTTATACTTCTCATTTGTCAATTGGTATTCATAGGATAGGGGTTCTTATTTCAATAGCGTTGGTGCCTTGTGACAAGTTTTCGTTGTGTCACACTTCTATTAAACCTGCTTTGGCTTTCCAAAATTCGTTGTCAATCTTGTTGTGATTTGTGTGACCACATAACCATGAGATTCATATCAGTTGGTATCAAAGCTAAATTCATCATCATATGCGATAAAGGATGAAAAATAATTTTAGACTATTGTTTTATTTATTTTATTAATTCTAAACCTTATTTTAATTAGTTTAGGCTTTATTTAAATTGGGTACATATTTAACCCATTATCATTAGTTTTTTATTTTATTATCAAGAGTATAAATACTTTTTATAAGGACAAAATATTAAGACTTGATAATACAATTGCTGCCAAATTTATTCAGCTTAAGTGTGAGAGATTCTTCTATTTTTTGGTTCTCTAATGAACTAAATTGACTTATCAAAGATTAACTTGCTTCGTGGTGATTTCTTTATACTTCATTTTGTGAATTGGTATTCATAGAATGGGGTTTTTTTATTTCAGTAGTGTTGGTGCTATGAGGCATGTTTTCATTATATCACACTCCTATCATACCTATTTCGGCTTTTCAAGATTCATTGTCAATCTTATTTTGGGTTGTATGACCACATAATTATGAGGTTTGCATCAGTTGGTATCAAAGTTGTGTTTCTTAGTCGTTTTCTTCTCTTTATGTTTTCGACATCTGAGTAAAAAAGAAAAGGAACAAAAAACTGTTATTTCATGTTGTTAATCTTTCTAAACATATTAGTAGCATAAAAAGTAAAAAAATAAAAGAATGGATGTTTAAGTTTATTTCAATTCTGTTGGAAAAACACAAAAAATAGAAAGAGTGAATCAAACCATCTTGAAATTTATTTTTGGTGAAACCACACTATATATTAAATTTGGGCTCCTTTTGATATCGTTTTATTGGTGTTTAAATTCAAGGTTAAATTTTATCGCAAACTGATCATACAGAGGTGTTCGATACTTAGGCATAAGAGAACAACCTATAAACTAAGATTTATTGTTCAATGGGTATAAAGATACTATACATAAATTTTAAGGTTGTTTTGATATCTTTTGGTCTGGGTTTCAATTCTGGTGTTTAAAATTGTGTAACGGGTCAAATTTGCGTAAAGTTATAAAAACATGTTTGTTACTATTTTTTTTGACCTATTTAGTTTATTTTTGTTATATTTGGGTTAGCTAGCGGTAAAATAAGTTTTTTCATTATTTTTTGCTTCTATTTTATTCCAAGTCTTCATATTGTCCATATTTCGTACAAATTTGCTTTGCCATTCATGAAATCATAGTTGTAGTTTTGTTAGTTTTTTTTATTATCTTATTGATTCTTGAGTCATTTAAAATATATTTGGGTTGTGTTATTATAATCATTAACTTTGTTTCATTGACTTTCGGTTCTAAAAGAACCACAAGAAAAGTGAGATGAGAGGTAAAAGACGTAGTAAGAACAATTGAGTGAAAAGCCTTGAATTGTGTGAATCACGAGAGTTGTGAGGTATATTTTTCTTTCTACCAATCAATTTTTACAAATTCAAAGATTTCTAGAAATAACGATTCTGTGACACCAAAAGTGAATAACACCTTTCAGATTCAAGCTTTCACCCAACAACTTGAATTGCTGACTAGGGTGAAAAAAGATCTGATAGATGAGATGGCTTTGATGAGACAACAAAATAGTGGGATGGATGGATTGAGAATGGGGGCTACTCAGAGAGGAGACATTATCTAAAGGGTTGTACAGAATGTTAAAACTGACTTTTTATGGATGAAAATGCAAATGTAAATGATGATGAACATGACTTTACATTTATGGGTAATAAAGATCGATTTAGACATAATAAAAGCTGAAAGAGTGTTAGTTTCAACTAGGATAGAGCTTTCAGCCAGAGGAAGAACATATTCCATACGTGTTGCCATGAACAAAACAAGGTGCGTAGTTTGATTATAGATAGTATAAGTTATGCTAATATAGCCAGTACTAGCTTTGTTATTAAATTGAACTTCTGTACGTTTAAGCATAATAGACCTTATAAATTGCTATTTTTGAATGATTGTGGTGAGGTGAAAGTGACTAAATAGATCTTAGTTTTGTTTTTTATTGGGAAGTATGTTGATGATATTCTATGTGATATGGTTCTAATGCATGTAAGTCACATCTTGTTTGGGTAACCTTGGAAATTTGATAGGAAGGTTAAGCATTATAGATTTAAAAATAGGTATTCTTTTAAGAAGGATAGAAGGACATACATATTTGCATCATTGTCATCTAGACGGGTTTATGAAGACCAATTGAAATTAAAAAGAAAATTGAAGCTGAAATGGTTATACGACAATGTGAGGTCATGATTACTATGCAAAAACATGTATAAAAGTGGTTAGTAAGGCGTGCTTATCTGAAATTATTATCAGCTACTATTTTCATAAAATGTTGTTGGAGGAAAAAGTTGGCAAAAGAAGAGTTTTGAAGGCTTAAACAAAACCAATTAAAGCTGAAAAGAGAAAGCAAAACCGAGAAGAAAAATAAACCATGTGAAGTCATGAATTTAAAAAGTGAAAATGAAGTGAGTCTAAAGGAAATAATTAAAGAGATGGGAGAAAAGACTTGCCTAAAAAAGAAAAAAAATTCAATTGAAACCGAGAGTTGAGAGAAGAAAATAAGGATGAGAAAAGAAAAAAGTGTAGAAAATATAGGTAAACACTTGAGTTTCTATACAAAAGAGAATGAAATCAAGAGAGTTTATTTTTTTGATATGCCTATGATTTTACTTATGTATAAGGAAGCATATTTTAACACTAACAATATTGATTATTTATTCCTAGTGTTGTTATATCTTTGTTACATGTTTTTTTAGGAAGATATAAGACAATTAAATTTGAATTTGAGCTTAATTTATCCTATTATTCAGCTTTACGCCAACAAACATATTTTTTTATCTAATCATTGTATTAAGTTGAAATTTTACCCAAAACTTTCAGAGGTCTTTTTTTTTTAATCTTGGATTAAACTTTTAGGACTATTGGAGTTTGGTAAGCTTTTTTGATAAAGGGTCAAGGTTATTGTCCAGATTTTGCTATGTATTTCCCAATGAGATCCATAGAGGTTTGCCATTGATAAAGGATGCAATAAATAATTGAATGGTAAAATATAGATATCTTATCCCTAAATTTAATGATATTCTTAATGAGTTACATGGATCTTGTATGTTTAGAAAGATTGATTTGAAAATTGGTTATCATAAAATTAAGATGAAAGAAGGGGATAAAGGGAAAAACAACTTAATACTAAAATATGGATTGTTTAAATGGTTAGTCATGTTGTTTAGTCTTACTATTACACATAATAGTTTAATGAGATTGATGAATCATATATTGTATGCATTCATAAGTAGCTTTGTTATTGATTACTTTGATGATATTCACAATAAGAATTTAGGTGAGCATATTGAGAATTTATGGTTTTTGTTTAATATGTCACAAAAAAAATTGTTATGTGCCAATATATTAAATTGGAGAAATTATTCACAATTTACAATAATTTATGGTTTAACTCTACTAGATTTGATTTATTTACTTGTTGATGGAAATAGAAAAGCACGAGTGATGAAAGCATTGTTTAAGAAGGTATGATAACATGTTCGGGAAAAGAATGAGAAATATGCATTCCAAGCAAATAAAAGACAAAACAAGGGTTATCTTTGAACCAAGAGATTGGGTTTGGATGCATATATGTAAAGAGAGATTACTGGATATGAAAAATCAAAATTGAAGCTTAGACGAGATGGTTCATTCAAACTCCTTCAAAAAGTCAACGCTTACAAAGTGGATATTCAAGGTAAGTATAATGTTAGTGCTATTTTCACAATTTCTAATCTTTCTTTGTTTGATGTAAGTGATGATTCGAGGTAGAATTGTTTTGAAGAAAGAGGGGATGGTGCGACCCTAGATATGATATCAAAGGATATATTAAGAGGGTCCATTAGGTCTATTCTAAAGTCTAGAACAAAGTGGATCCAAGAAGAGTTCAATGGGCTAAGTCAAGAGGTTTAGGTTTAAAAAATTCAAATCTGCCAATGTGGAATTTTGTCTACTTTTCAAGTTATATATGAAGCTATAAGATGATTTTGGAGGTGATTTTATTTTTTTGGAAACTAGATATTGGTACCTTTACAACAACATATGGTAGGCCCGCTAATTACTTATGTGCTTAGAATCTGTCAGCAAAGTGCGAAAACTGAAAAGATATTGTTTTCTTAAGAGTTATGGATTCCATTCACTACAAGGAATCTCTAATGTTATTGGAAACTTATGTAACAGCCCTTGGATTACTTATTTTACAAGGACTTCATATCAAACAAGAAGAATTATTTGGTCAGAAATTAATTTTTATTTACAAGGCATATAAGGCTTTTGTTCAGCAAGGATTCTTCAACAATTACTTCTATTGGGTATTTTTCACTATCATATACAGTAAAGGATGAAAAAAAATTAGACTATTGTTTTATTTATTTTATTATTTCTAAATTTTATTTTAATTAGTTTGGGCTTTATTTAAATTTGGTGCATGTTTGAACAATTAGTATCGGGTTTTTTTTCTTTCAAGAATATAAATACACTTTATAAGGACAAAATATTAAGACTTGATAATACAATTGTTGGCGAATTTATTTAGCTTGTGTGAGAGAGATTTTCGTATTATTTGGATCTCTAACGAACTCAATTGACTTATCAAAGATTAACTGACTTCATGGTGTCTTCCTTATACTTCTCATTTGCTAATTGATATTCATAGGGTGGGGGTTCTTATTTCAATAATATTGGTGCCTTGGGACAAGTTTTTATTGTGTAACACTCCTATCAAACTTATTTCGGTTTCTCACGATTTATTGTCAATCTTATTATGGGTTGTGTGATCATGTGATCACGAGGTTTGTATCATAATATATGATAAATGTTAAAATCTCTTCAACAATATAAGCTTTGCGTATTGACGCCTCAATATATGTCTTGTTTTTAACTTTTTTTTTCCTTGAGATTAAACAAGTATCTGCATGAAGGTAAACATATATAGAATGAATGACCAAAAGTTTAAAAATGACATTACACACTTAGGATGAATGTAATCCCTAACCTCTCAAAAGAATACATTCATTTGTACCACACAAGCCCTTCAATTTTTGTCTTATACGCTAAGTGCATGGGCAAATGCTCCATTGAATCAAAGAAGGAAGGAGAGAATATCATCTCAAGTTCATATATTGTCTTAATGATGTTTCTTTTAAGCTGCTCCATATGTTGTGAATGCAACTTGTTCAAGCAAACATCTCTAAAAAAATAATCTATATGACTGAATTTCATACCCCTTTTGGTAATAAATCTCTATATGCAATTAGAATGAGTGTTTGTATAAACACATGAAAATCATGACTCTTCATTTCATATAATTTGAATTCATCCAAATTAACCAATCTACTTATGATCAAAGCATATTCATCAGAAAATCGCAGACCCTTAAGTCATTTGCATACAAGAAATTGTGCTTTTTTTTATCTAGGGCAAAAGTGGTTTTTGGCTTGGCAACACGTACATCATCATTAAGCAACTCCATATTCTTAAAGTCACAAAACAAAGTCACATTCATTCTAGCTTTTATGTTGTCCTTTGTTTTCCCTTTTCCTTCTATAATCATGTTAAAAACATTTTCAAATATATTCTTTTCTATATGCATGACATCTAAATTATGACGAAGAATATTAGTCTTGCAAAAAGAAAGCTCCTAATAAATACCCCATTTTACCAAATTATAGATCACACCAACACCAGGAAACTTCTGCTTACCGAATTAAAAACCAAATACAATGTCATCATATTGTGAGACTACATCATACAATTCTTCACCCGAAACTACGGGGGGCAACATCCTTTTTAGCTTTACCTTTTAAGAAGTCCTTTCTATTTTTTTCTATATCGATGATGACTTGACAAGAATATCTGGTGGAAATCAAATAAAGAAGCTTTATCACCATTCATTAAGGTGAAGGTCTTATTGTTTTCCATAAAATATAATTAGATCCAATTTTCCATGTGTGCTCCATCCTAAAACCATCTCATACATAGAAAAATTATTTATAGTCTACATCAAAGTTATCTTAATTTAAAAATTTTATTTTCTTAAGACATCATACGCCAAACCCTGAATTATCATAATTGTTTCAATTCAGCAATCAATGATTGAAGACAAACATCTTATTTCTACGTAAACTATAAGAACTAGGTATTATTAAATATAGATAAATACATGAATTAAAGCCTCATACACATCACAGGGGGTAAGTTATAAATTATTGGTATAACTAGCCAACAAGATTAGGGTACAACAAATAAGCCAAATGGATTGAGCCTATTTGTACATAAATCAAAATGCGTGTTTCATGATTCCATTGAAAACTGAGGATACACCCTATTAAACTACTTTCAAGCTTCATCATCTAAAGGATACACCATGACTTCATCCTCCATATCATGTGAATGATATCATATCATGTGTTTGGCTTTACCTTTTAAGAAGTCCTTTCTATTTTTTTCTATATCGATGATGACTTGACAAGAATATCTGGTGGAAATCAAATAAAGAAGCTTTATCACCATTCATTAAGGTGAAGGTCTTATTGTTTTCCATAAAATATAATTAGATCCAATTTTCCATGTGTGCTCCATCCTAAAACCATCTCATACATAGAAAAATTATTTATAGTCTACATCAAAGTTATCTTAATTTAAAAATTTTATTTTCTTAAGACATCATACGCCAAACCCTGAATTATCATAATTGTTTCAATTCAGCAATCAATGATTGAAGACAAACATCTTATTTCTACGTAAACTATAAGAACTGGGTATTATTAAATATAGATAAATACATGAATTAAAGCCTCATACACATCACAGGGGGTAAGTTATAAATTATTGGTATAACTAGCCAACAAGATTAGGGTACAACAAATAAGCCAAATGGATTGAGCCTATTTGTACATAAATCAAAATGCGTGTTTCATGATTCCATTGAAAACTGAGGATACACCCTATTAAACTACTTTCAAGCTTCATCATCTAAAGGATACACCATGACTTCATCCTCCATATCATGTGAATGATATCATATCATGTGTTTGGCTATCTTCGAAGATATAAATAACATTTGCAACTTAGGAGTGATTGGGAAACATCTCAATTTTTTTATATATGACAAGTTTCCTTCTTCTACCTATATTGGGTTTATACCGAGCATGCCTACATGACTACATTTACATCTTCACTATAATATGCAAAAATTTAGGCACATATCGGTTTTTTAGTATCCTAGGCCAAAGGGGTTTCATCATGGATTTCGCAACATAGATATTCTTTTTCAACATATTCTCTTAAATTAAAATGATTTTTGTCTATTCGATGATGCTATCATAGTTGGCCTCACTCATATCATAATCTAACTTAATGGTAAACACTCATGCAATGGTGGATAATTTATTGTGATTTGTACCCCTATCCTATAATGGTTCATCAGAATTTTTTAAAAGTTCAAAAAACCTAGTTATATCTATATTTGGTTCTTCATATACATGTGAACCTTTACCTAAATAACCATAATTTATTATCATTTCATCCATCACCATACTCCTATAACGATTACTATTATCATCTACAACTTCATGTATGTTAGTAGAACTAGATGTTGATCCAACAATCCTTTCTAATATGGTCATGTAAAGAACATAGGGTTCTCCGTGTGCAAACCAACACAAATATTTTTCAATTAATGTTTTTTTAGAAGATACATCATGAACATCTAATCCCGCTTCCACTAATATTCTTCAGATTTAAAAGTGTAATATTAATAAAACCCTCAATCTTTTTACAACAATCTCCCTTATTCAACCATTGGGGTGAGTATCAATACATCCAAGAATAATCATCCATTACTTAGAAAATATATATAGAATAATGATGACAATATTTATTAATAATATAGCAATCAATTCAAAATCCAACTTTGTTAATTAAAAATGAGTTCACAATCTAATAACCAATTATTATTTTGTATAACAATGAAATGATGCCTTAAAAATTAACTAAAAAAGTCCAATTAACAACAAGTAATCGGTACCCAACAAATTATCTATTATTTATTCAATTCAAACTCATTCAAGCTAAATTAACACCATTTAATTGTTTTCAGTTCCATAAAAAGTCAATTTCCCTAAAATTTCCAACATAATAATAAAATTGATAAAATGTGATTGTTACCAATTATATTACCCATTATTTATTTCAGTATAACACACCTAAGTTACAAAATCAAAATCAAAATCAATTTCATCAAATTACAAATAAATTCAAATTTCTCTAAATCACAAATAAACCCTAACATACAAATCAAACTTTAATTCTCTATCAAAAATTTGAAAAACACTTAAATATCCAAGCAAACTATACTACAAATACTAAAAAAATATAAATACATTAACTTAAAATATAAATGGGTAGATTTGCTTACTTGGTGTAGGAAATATTTAGAAAAAAAAATTATCAAGACAATAATGCTGACACTATAAAATGTTATGTGGCTAAATTTATGATGATGAAGTTTAGATTTTTGACAAATAGAGGGAAAGGTTGTTGTTTTGATTTGCAGTTCAAAGAAAAAAAAAGAAGGGGAGAATGGGGCTAATGTCATTTATAACACTTTTAAATCTACCTATAAACTTTTTGATGGAATATTGCGATGGAAAATACCGTCAGTCAATCCAAATGATGACATGTCATTTTAACGTCGGAATCACCGACAAGATATTTTTTTATTTTTTAATTATTTTTATTTTTTGGTGATTCTATCGGTTATTACGTTGGAAATTATTGACATAAATATTTTGTCGTTGTTATCATTGAAAAGTATTGATGGAAACTATTTCGTCAATAATTCCATTGCCATTTGATAATTTTCTGGTAGTGAGTCTCGACAAAACATTTTAACAAAAGCTAATTACATAGGGAAAGGCATTGTTCACTATAAAGAGATTCATTTTTTTTATTGGAATAGTGTAATAATCATTTTACCCTTACAAAAAAATCAATGAATTGGCTATTAGAGGTAATACAATCTTTTAACAATGTCCATTAGTCATTATCAGATTAATTGGAGATAACTCGATCTTTTAATATTCTTAAAGTATAGTAAAATGACTAAATTACTAGTAAAAGAAAAAAATTATTTCACTAACGTCTGGGGGCAATTCGGTATTTTAATAGATATAAAATATAATTTCAAAAAAAAAGTTGGTTGGCATGTGCAACGCACGTTCTAATGGGTGAGAGTTGCCAACTGTTTTTTTGCAGTGCGTGCGACGTCTCCTGGCATTCGAACAATAGCTTCCATGATGATGTTAGAAACATCGAGGCATCTCCTTTTGCTTGGGGTAGCACATGTCTTCACCAATGGCCTTTTTTTTTCTTTTTCTCTTTTCTCTCTTATACTTGAACTTTGTGCTGGTCATTCAAGTTGTCCTCTCATTTAATGATATTTCAACTTTGGTCCTAATTTTTTTCTTTATTTTTAATTTTTTTTCTTATCCCTTTTGTCTAATTTCAATTTGTTTTCAATTTCATCATTGAATCTATAATTGTGATTTGTTATTTTTTTAAAATATGGTCATCATTCTTTTCATATTGAATTTTTATTTTGGATCCTTTTGTGAACTTGATTTTTCTGTTCAATTCCCCCTTTCGATTCAAAATTCTAAGTTGTCCTCTCGTTTTTTTATTTCAAATTTGGTTCTCATTCTCTTAATTGCTATTTTTTTTGTTTTTGGATCCTTTTGTATAATTGAATTTTTATTTTATTTTATCCTTCTACATTTGATTTGTTGGGAATTGAACTTGATGGTTGTTTTCATATAGGATGCTTCTGGTTTAGTGATTTTACTCATAAGTTTGAAAAGTTAACATGGATTGAAATCTTTTTTTTTTTTGCACTTATTTTTTTTTATTTCATCTTTCAATGTTATTTATTTTAAAAAATGGACTTCATGATTTTCTTCAAGTTTTTTTCAATCAAGTTATCCCGATCTCATGACTTGTTAGCAAATTTGGCTTGTTGACCCAGATATTTCATTGGGGTCATTTTTATATATCTTTGTTCAGTTTTGTCCTTCAAAATTAGTTTCTTTTTAACATTAAGATTCATCATTTTTCTTGTTTTGCTTTCTATTAGGTTATCTCATTCATATGATCCAGCTAACAAGGTTTGAAAACCTTACCTATATTTGCAGTTGTTTTATTTTTTGGGCTTATTTTTGTTGACAATTTTTTTTATTTTATCATTCTACATTTAGATTTTTGGGTATTGGTCATCATTATATTTTTTTTTTTAATTTGCTTTCTATAAGGTTGATCTAGTCTCATAACTTGAGTTGCGTGTTTACCATACCAGCTTAGGTTGACTTGTGGTACTTATTTTGTCATTTTAAAAAAAAAAATCAATTTCATTCTTTAACGTTGTGTTATCTTGAAATTCATCTTTGTAATTTTTTCTAACTTTACCGGGCGTTCCTTTTTTTAATTCAATATATTTAATGTCATTGCATTTTCTATCATATAATTAAATGAAACCATCTTATTGGATCAAATAAGATTTATGACTCGTGTCGTCATTTTAAAAAAAAAGGCACGCTAGCATTGCCTAAACATCATTTTTTATTATAAAAAATTAGTCTAGATCACGACAAAACACAAGCCACCTATTTAGTTATGTTCCAAACAACTATATATTTAGAAAGATTCTACTGCTTTTATTTTATAATTGAAATTCAGAATAAAACCGCAAATGAGATCAAAATACTTTTAATAAAAGATTTTAATATAGACACTCAAACTCAAAACTCTTTTACAATTTTTATAAAGTAATTGGCCGCTAAACCAACCCATAATTTACTTTAAAGTTTAAGAGTCTGTTTGATATTGTGGTAGCGGTTGTTTTTTAAAGTATCTTTTACTCGGAAATGCTTCAAAATAATATGATTTAAAAAAAATATTTTTGACATCAACACATCAAAACAATATAAAAACATAAAATAAAAAAAATTTAAATAAAAAAAAAATTTGTGAAAAGTTAATTGGGTCGCGCTTGTAAACCACATTCAAACCACTTAGGGGTTGTTTGGAAGTGTCGCTCGGAAATATATCAAAATAATATTTATTTTTATTTTAAAAGAAATATTTTTAATATGAACACATTAAAATGATTTGAAAAAAACTAAAAAATATTATTTTAAAGTAAATAAAAAAAAACCCTTGTCTTTGGATTATGTGTTTCTCTCACTCTCTTTCGTAAAACAATACACCATCCTGCAAGAGTCCAATCACTAAGGAGAGGATTCTTGGTTATTTAGTGGGCCTGTTGATTTCACTGCACCGTGCACTTTTTTGGGCCAAGGATCTCTTGAGGATTTCTGACTCAGTCTGGTACGAAATCTGGCCCATACGACTTTTCTTGCGGGCTAGTGTCTCGAAATTGCAAACACAAATAATTAGCAAAACTATCTTCACGTTCTTTCTTTTTTTTTAATTGCGAGTAAAAAAATTATGTTATTTAATTCTTTTAACATCAGTGCTGGTAACTATAGAAAATGTATATTTTGACTGAAAATTTTATGGTAATAAGTGAATAATTAGTGATATTATATAAGTTATTTTTTGAAATTTATTTTGAAAATAAAAATAAAAATAAAAAAGAATATAAAATTCATGATTTATCAAAAATAATAAAAATATCTCCATTTAAATTTATTTTTCTAGTTATATTTTTTTATTAAAAAAACTTTAAATAACATAGAAGTACTCTACTGTCATGCACAAATCAAAGAAAGAAAAGCACTCCCAACGAAATTTTCAAACAGGAAGAAATAGCTTATTTTTCTACTTTGATTTTGTTTCGAGAAGAAGCTGTTTCCGTTGAAATTATAATTTTTGAAAAATTAATTTTTTAAAATTGTATATCAAAAATAATTTTTTAAGAATAAAATAAAAATTTATTTTAATATATTTCTAAACAAAAAAAATATTTTAAAAAACAATAAATAATATAACAACAGCACCAAATCATCTAGTGTTATTTTCGTGTTGCCTTTACTGTTTGATATAATTCCTCACAAATTAATACTTGGTTCTAGAGAGAGGCAGATATAAAACGTGACTACGAATTCGGCCATATGGGCTACTGTTAAAATTTCAGAAACACATAGGCACACGATGACATATGATGAAAACAAAAGCAAAATCCAAGTAAGATCCTCGTCTTCCTGGCCTGGAAAATCTAAGATAAAGATCTCGGTGCATTATATGCCTGTGGGTACCAAATAATCCCTGTTGAACTGAGCAATGTCAGAACAGGCACATCGGACCCGCGTGCCTTCACCAACTAACACCATATATATATCCATCTGCAGGTTGGAGAAGTGCTAGGCACCCTCGATATCATTATCATTAAGCAAACGAGAAAAAAGTGTGCGGACCCTTTAATCACATCATGTGTGCAAATGTAATAAGCGAACTCAGTGTATATCGGTAATATTGAAGAATAATTATTTTTTAAATTTTTTTTATTTAAAAATATATGAAAATAATATTTTTTATTTTTAAAAAATTATTTTTGATATTAATATATTAAAAAAATAATTTAAATATAAAAAAATAATTTTAAAAGATCAAGTTTGATCTTGAAATAAATGGTTCTCGTAATATTATCCAATAATAATATTAGGATTTTGTCTAATGTGCCCTTTTATTTTGTAAGGAGATCAGAGTTCGATATTCCGTTTCCGACCATTGGTCATTTTACACTGTAAGAAAATAGTGGCTTTTTATAATTCATCGTGGCTAGGGGTGAGTGAAATTTTAAATTTTGAGAATTTAATGCCTTCTTGATGTGTGTTCTTAGAAATTATTTTAGAAAAATCTTACTAATTATATAGTTTTTCTTTAATTGAGAAGGTATTATGATAATTAAACAGGTTTTTTATAGCAGAAAACCACGAACAATAATCCCATGCTTTCATTGAATTAGGAAATATGCTGCTTTACTAATTTTAAAATTAACATTTACAAAATAAGAAATATTTTCATTGAATTAGGAAGTAAAAAGAAATATTTTTTTATAAAATAAAATTTATTTATTCATTATAATAAGGTGAGAAAAGTTACAATTTTTGAAGGAGACAATATCTATGACAACAGTAGTTTTGCTGGTGGCATTTCTAATAATTGTTGCGGTAGTAATAATATTAATAGTAATTGAATGGTAGTAATTTTGTGTGGTGGTGATAACACATAATTATTGTTGATGGTAGCAAAATGATGACAATTGTTATTGTGGAACTGGTGGGGTTATGATGCGGTAAAAACTACGGTGACATGGAAAAGAAGATGTTTGCTGTTATAGTCTAACTGTATTTTTAATTTTTTTTTAAAAAAAATTTTAGATTTAAATTAATTTGTTTTATATTTTAAAATTATTTTGATATATTGATATAAAAATAAAAATAAAATATTATTTTAATATATTATTAAATAAAAAATATTTTTTAAAAAAATCTCTACTATATTCTCACACAAGCACTGAAAAAATAATAATTATTATGGTGGTGATTGATTGGGTTGTTGTTATAGTGATGACTAGATATGTCGTCAGCACCCTATCACTCCACCAGAGGCCAAATAATTTTTTTTGATGTACAAAAGGTATTTAAAAACACGCTTTCAAAAACATAAAAATAACGAAGATTAAATTTGATAGAAAAAACTTAAAAAAATAAAATTTAAAAATAAAAAAAGTGATCTCGAATAAAATAAATATAAATTAAATAATGAGGACCAAATTTTAAATATAACAAATTAAAAAAATATTGATAGATTAAAAAAATCATAAAAGGTGAAATTGAAAAATATTTGTTATTTAATAAACTATTTATATATTTAAAAATATCAAGGGATGAAATTTAAAAAAAAATTATAATTTGATAGATTATTTATAAATTAGAATATAGTATGGGGAGAAATTGAAAAGCATCTATAATTTCATAGCTTATTCTAAAATAAAAAAATAGTAATCAAAAGTATAGGGGCCAAATATCAAGGGAGGAAAATTTAAGAGGGTTGTTTTGAGATTTTACAGGGTCGACGCAAAACTCGAGATAGAAGAAGAAGGGAAAAAAATGGTCATTTGCAACAAACCGCCGTAAATCTTGGAAAATACATCGTGCCACCATGTAAAAGTCGTCAATATCTTCCAAACACTGTTCCAGAAGACGACTTTTGGTGGCTAGACAGCCCCTCGCGCATCACTCGAATAGCATGCGCTAGTATGTGTTTTTTTTTAATTATATTTAATAAATATAATTAAAAATAATGCATGTGAATACCCTTAAAAATTACAAAAACAAAACAATATAAAATAACAAAAAAATCCCTAGGTTGAGAGTTCAATTGATTTTGTGTATCAAAATAATTACATTGTTCTAAAAAATAAAAATACAAAAATATCTTTTAGTAATAGGGATTAAGTTATTTAATTCCAGGCTTAAATGAGTAAATTTATATTACATTAAAATAAAATTATCAAACTAACCTTATATAATTCACAAAAATTATTTTACGTCCTAGTTTATATCAAACTAACCTTATAAAATTATTTTACGTCCTAGTTTTTTTTTTCATTTTCAATTAAAAATTTAAAAAAATATTGATAACAGAAAAAGATATTTTTACTTAAAAAAATAGGAAATACATCAAGATTATAAATTTTTTAAAAAAATAAAAACTATAATTATAATAGTCACATTTTTATATTTTTGATAATCTAATTGGAATTTTATTTTATTTAAAATAAAAATTATTATAAAAAAGTTATATTGTTAACTAAGAAATATTTATATTAGATTTATAATAAAAATTAAGTTTATGACACTGACTAAATATAAAAATATAAACAAAAATTAATTCTTTTTATTGCTAAAAAGTACATGGATATATAAAAAATATTGTTAGAGTTTTTTATTCATTAAAAAATCAGTCAAAACTTGTGTAGAGAAATTGTAGGGTGTTTTCAAAATTCAGTGTTTTTGAAAAACTGAAAAATTATTTGTTTAATTTTTTGGATAGATAAATATTGTATATGAATAGAAAGTTTCAATTTTTCTTTTTCTAACTCTGAATTTTTAAGAAATTAGAGGGTTTGTATATATATTTCAAAGTAGCCCCTGATATTCAATTACTATCAAATAAAGGTTTATCAAGTAATTTTTTTTTTATTTAGCTCGATTAATTTAATGAATTTTAAAATTAATGAACATATAAGTTTTCAGAAGACTTGAACCCATAATTATTGAAAAGCAAACTTAAAATTTGATTAGTTAATAGCTTTGTTTCTCTGTATAATAGTTGATATTCACCTTTAAATCTGGCAATTTCTTTCTTCATTTAGATTTCTTTTAATAATTAATAATTAATAATGTGCCTTTGATGAAGCAAAATAATAGATTTTTAATTTAGTAATTTCCTATTACACTGAGCTCTGTTAAATCTCAAAAGCTGTTTCCAACTTTTATTAACTATTGTCCTTATCATTGATTAACTATCTTATATTGTCAAAATTCTAAAGAAACAGGAAAATATATTTGGGCTGAATAAGATTTCGAATATTTTTGAAGACTTCGCCATTGCTTTTACCTTAGATAGTGTCGATCTTGATGAAGATATTTGAACGCACTGAAAATAGAGTATGTCATGGTCCTGAACTGGACCAACTTTCTTTTAGTACAAGTTATTGAGAGAAACCGACCAACTGCTAAGCTCTAAAGTCTGCTGAGCGCTGACAAGTCTCTGTCTTAAAGGGCTTATATTTTTTGTTTGCTTAGTCAATAATCTTGATTTGCTACTACAGTGACAACCCTCTCACAACCCAACTTCTACCTTTTTCACTTTTCTTCAAATTCTGTACTTCTATATGGTTCTTGACTCCATTTCTTGACCATGAAAAAATCAAAAAACACAGAGACAAGGGAGTCCAACTACAGGGAGATACACTGGGAACTGAGGCCTGGTGGCATGCTTGTTCAAAAGATGGATGTTGGGGATGGCTCTTCTGGGCCTATGATCAAGATCAAGGTCTCTCATGGCTTATGTCACTATGATATTGCTGTCCCTGCTCAATCCACTTTTGGTAATCTTTTGTCACTGATTAATTGCGCTTGAAATTTGCTTTCTTTGGTTTGATCCCATTGGATAAAATGCTAGAATCTCATTTCTCCCTTCCGGGGTCGACTTTGCTGTTGATTCGTTGGGTCAGAGCCAAAACTGTGGTTGGTCCTAGTTTTTCATTTAGTGATTGTTTTGAATTTAATTTGAATGGGTCTAGTCATGCTTGGCAATAGATTTTGACATTTCTTAGCATTTTTGTGTAATGCTTCTTCTTCTTTTTTTTCTTTTTTTGTCATCGAACAAGCCTTTTGGCTTTTGTTTCTATTTCAATATGCACTGCATATTTATCCAACGGACAAAAGTCATGCTTAAAAATTAATTTTGCTTAAGTTAGCTTTATGGGGATGTACATTGATCATGGTCATTTGTTTTCGAACGTTCATTATATGTTTCCTCTCCTTCTTGCATGCAATTTGATTGTCCATGACGTTGGCTGAGTTTACCTTCATTGCCTAATATGTAATAGACTGGCTGCTGGGTTTCAGTGAGGGTACTGGTTGCAATATTTTGCTGTCCCTTATTCTACCTTCGCATGTTGATGCTTAATTGCTGTATTTGGTTGAATTGAAGGGGATTTGAAAAAAGTCCTTGCCCATGAGACTGGTCTGGAGTCTAAGGAGCAGAGGCTATTGTTTAAAGGCAAAGAAAAGGAGAATGATGAATATCTGCACATGGTAGGTGTAAAAGACATGTCAAAGGTGATACTTTTTGAGGATCCAGCCAGCAAAGAGAGGAAGCTTGAGGAGATGAAGAGAAATCAGGATACATTAATAGCTTATGAAGCTGTTGCCAGAGTGAGGGCAGAGGTTGATAAACTTGGCGAGAAGGTTAGCTTTCACATTGAGATAAAAGTTAAAGCCTTCCTTGATGCAAATCAGAGAACTTATTGGTTATCTATGTGCTGATGATTTCTTAGGTTGTTGCATTAGAGACAAATATTCGCAGTGGGACCAAGATTGCAGAAAAAGAATTTTCTGTCTTAACAGAATTGCTTATGATACAATTGCTTAAATTGGATTCAATTGAGGCAGATGGACAAGCGAAAGTGCAGAGAAAGATTGAGGTTATTTATAATGCCTTCCCTGCTAGCAAAACTTTTTCCTTTGCATGCGGTATTTCCATGATTATCTTCCATTAGTTCGTTCAAAAGCACGAGGGAACATATCTTGGATTTATGATTTGTTGAAATTTCCCAAGTCAGGTTTCAGCGTGGGCTTGAAAGATTCTTGCTCTTCGTGTGCCTAAAAGCTTAAAGTGATCTAATAATATAGGTAAAACAATGCTAGAAAGTGGAATTATATGATTAAACACAGCTTAGGTATAAGTTGGAGCCTATGGTGGTCCTGATTTATGGGCTATTTCAACTGTTTACAAGGAGTTGTCAGTTTCATATTTCATTAATCATGCTTTCCCACTACATCTAAATAAAAAGAGAGAAAGAGATTTGAGAAGAGTAGATAGAATAGTGCTTGCTGATGAAAAATTGTTGTCTCCACACTTGAAAAGAAAGTGTATGCAAGAGGTCCTCTGATGTCATTATTTGTAGGAAACAGGCGAGGTTTTTTCACCCAGAATGGCCTCTTAATTATTTCCCATGAGCACTATTTAATCCTCGCGTGGCCATTGCTTCAGGATGACTCATAATGCCTCAGGCTGCCAGGGCGATGACCTTGATGTTCACGTTTTTCTTTTTAAGGAAATTAAAGTCCTTAACCAATGGAATCGCTTCTATTCAGATCAAAACATAACGACAAATATGTTGTTCAGTGCAGTTCTGTGTCAGAACGATGATATTTAATTTCGGATTTTCATGGCAGGTTCGTCGAATCCAGAGCTTTGTGGACACACTCGAGAATTTGAAAGCGAGAAACTCTAAATCGTTTAGCCATAACAGCAACGCAGTATCGGTGACTACTAAATGGGAGACATTTGCGTCTGGAGTTGGAAGCCTGAGCGCCCCTGTTCCACTACAATCTGCCACAAAACTAAATCAGGACTGGGAGCTGTTTGACTAACCATGAGTTCTGTTTACTGGGTGGTTTTTGTACAAATTCAAAATGGTTTATGTTTTTCCATAGGTGATAGGACTTGAAGTCCATATTGAGTCGCATCTCCTACTCTTTTGATCATCGAGTGCTGTTTTTGCCAATAAATGGAGGGGATTATTTCGAACTGCTTCCATATCTGTACATGCAGTTTTTCTTATGATACATGAGTTTCTTCTCGTCTCATCCATTTACCTTCTTGTATATAGATGAATTATGCTTGGAAGCATTGCATGAACCATATTTAAAACTTTGATCTGAGACATGAAAACTTGTTTTGGTTTGAATTCTCAAATACACTCTCAAAATTCTCAAACAAAAGCAACATAATCTGTCTTTATATATTTATAATTCTGGGTGGAGCTCGAAACACTCCCCCTGTCCGCAGGGTTATCGTTGCTCTTTACCATTTTCCATTTTGGTTTTGATTTTTGAAATCATCTCTCCTGGCTTAGTGCATTTGCATTGATCGATAGTACTCGCTGCTGCCCATGTGATGAGGTGAGGAAAATCATTTCCCTGGACAAAATCTTGCCATTGCACACTGCACGTCTCAAAAGATTTTGAAAAAGCAATCATACACTGCATGTTAAAGACACCGACGTCTTGCCCATGTTTTCACAACATGTTTTTACAAAAGAACCGTAGCTTTTGGAACAAAAAAAATGAACACACAACAGAATAATAGCTTGATCAATGATCAGTAAGAAGATCACGTAGTGGTCCAACCTTCCATCCTATAAGCCTAAGCCTTCGAATCCAAACCTCTTAAAGCACAATTACACTGGTGACACAAGTGCAACTGCTTCTTCGAACTGTTACCACCTGAAAGGATCGAGTGAAGATGTCTAAATTCCCAATGAAACATGGAATATTCAGTTGATTTAATATTATATAATATTATTCTTAGCTGGGACAACTATAACATGAATCAATTGCCGTTTAGTTGGTCAAGGATATTCGGGTCTCACCTTCAAGTCCCGGCAACGGAATTTTTTCCTCACTGAGGAAACTTCATATCCCACTTCAATTGATCTTCACTGTTGGACGTTTTAGTGTTAAGAAATGAAGTTGGAAATGAAATCCGTAAAAGGGCATGAAATGCAGGAGCTTAACGTGATCAGCACTTCTTTGATACCA
The DNA here is from genome assembly GCA_007827005.2 of Populus simonii. Taxonomy (NCBI): domain Eukaryota; kingdom Viridiplantae; phylum Streptophyta; class Magnoliopsida; order Malpighiales; family Salicaceae; genus Populus; species Populus simonii. Next base: position 28,789,250 of record CM017464.2, read on the forward strand.
TGCTTTAACCCTATACCTTCTCTCCTTTCCCCAAATTTCTCCTAATTATTCAGTACGGTATATGAAGATTGAACTTTCATGTCTTGTTGGCATAGAAGCCGCCCTTTAAATATAAGGATGAGCTGGGAATAGATATACAAGTGAGATGTAGCAACATTCAACTGCAGCAGGAGGTTTTGCTCTCATTCCATAATCGAAGTTTCAAACAAAGGATTAATTTGCAATATTTACAGACAGATTGTGCCGTAAAGTCCTCTTTTGATATTAACTTTAAGAAAACAAGACAACCCTCATTAATTGTAGTTGCTACATGTCTTGAAGTCAGCCTGCATCACTCGTGTTTTATTCAGGGCCCTTCACATGTTCCATTTGAGTACTCTTCGACTGTGTGACTGTATGTTCCATTCAATAACCTGTTTGTGCTGGTGGAATTTGAGTAAGGGGAGTTTGCGGAAACAGGACTGCCTCTTGAGTACCGGTTCTGTGCGGCTGTGCTACTTCTTGTGGCTTTGGCACGAGCCTTCCTACCCTGAATGGAAGACCCAAAGCACATCAATGTGTAAAACATAAATCCAATACAAACATCTTAAGCATAAAAAAAGGTTTTCATATAGTGAAAATTGGAGAATTCTTGTAAGCGTAATACTGGCCAAGATACTTGCCAGATATTATACTGAACCATGACATGAGAAAGAAAAGTTATAATAAAAAAATAATAATAAGACAGCCAAGCATGTTAGCAGTCAAAGGCTCACCTTTCCCATGCACTTCTCCAGATGAGGAGCAAATCTTCCAGCCACAATTGGTCTCCCGCAATTCATGCAGTCAAAAACTTCATTTGCAACACATGGATGAGTTTGTCCGAAAATGTCTACCACATACTTGCCATTGGTTTCACCACTATTACTAGGATCAGCTACTGTAACACGAGCTTGTGCTGACAACCTCAATTCTTCTTCCTCTTCCTCCAAATTGCGATCAAGACCCAGTCTTGCCACCCGATGACACTCAGAGGCAACATCAACAATAATGGAATCGAGGAGATCCCCAAAAAAATGGGATGAAAGCTGTGATAAAAACATCACAACCATCAAAAACATAGACTAGAATTTTATAAGAAAAGGCATGTCAGAAAGAACATATGAGAAGAGCCATATAAGCGGTAAGAGTGATAGGTCCTGGACGGTTCATTTCCAAGTGGAACACATGATTCCTTAGCAAAGAACCAGCAGAGCAGGAGGGAATAAATCTCAACATCTTTAACCAGGAGACATCCACATCTTATTCCTCCATTGTTTTAACTAAATAATTCTCCACAGAGAATGGTGAGAATTCAACTTACACCACAAGTTCCTTCCTTACTTCCATCTCTTAAAAAGGTTTTAACTCGGAATCATTTTTAACAAGGAGCAATATAATGCAAAGCTGCATTGCAATCACGACGGTGCGATGCATTATATGCCTCTACGGTCTCACATTATCACACGATAGCGAGTATTAACTATTAACAACCAGACAATTGTACCAGCAGCGTCTCTGTATAGAATTTCACTTGGAACAAAAGAAAGACGCAATGATCAAATCCCATCAATAATAACACAACTCTTCAGACACAATATCTTGTATTTAACAAGAACTCGTAAAATAATCACTGACAGATTACCTTAACATTAAAATCACCGATAAAAGAATGGTCTACTTCAGTGAAAAAAAAATCGCGAGTTTTTTCAAAGAAAAATGAATACCTGCATATGAGGAGACATGTTATCCTCGTTGGGCACAGACATGGACCTTTAAGCAAAGCCCAATTACTATGATGCAAAATCTTCACTACCTAGCAAAAAAGAATACAGAATCATCAAGCCTAGTTTCTTCACACAATATCTAAAATTCAAAAAACAAATTACGATAACCTGCTACAGGTGTTAGTTTATCACTCCCTGATTACAGATTGGCACAAGTAACTCAATTAATTAGCTAAAAATCTGGAAACTAAAAATAAAAAATTATAGTCATAATGGGCATATCAATGTATAAACACGGAATTGAAATAGCTATGACTTACAGATCGAAACGACGTAGCGTTTACGGAGAAAGAGAGGGATTCTGCTTGTGCCTACTCGGGGGGTGCTAATTTTGGTTTTGATTTGCAGGGAGAGAGAGTTGGTTGGGATCTTCTGCTTCGCGCGACCCACAGCAGACCAGTCATGGCTCGCCACTGTTTAGGAATCCACATTTTCGACGTAATTACAGATACATCCCTAGCTTTAGACATAAATATATATCGTCCCCTGTAGTTTTAGAAATTACAATAACAGTCTAAACTCATTGAATAATATTATTATACAAAACTCTAAATATTGTGGGCATTATTCATCCTCTTATATTTTACTATAGATTTATTTTTTATTTTTATTTTTTTTAGTTCTTAAGCTTTGTTTTGCGTGATTGTATCTTTTTTAGATCAAATTAAAAAACAATTGAATCAAATTTGTTAATTAAGAACAAAATTAAAAGATGAAGGACCAAAGTAGAAAGAGCACCATAAATGAATGATGGTTTCAAAGTTCTCATAAAAAATTTACTTTAGTCCTCAAATTTTATAAATTATACCTATTAAGTCCTTCAATGTAACACCTCGTAATTTTTACACATAAAATAGTTTCTTTAAGCCTTGAACTCGAAATATCAAAGTAATTTTTTTTAAAAAAAATACAAGATTATTACTATTTATTCCTGACATTTTGATCTTCCTTCATTAAATTAAAGTATAAAGAATCGAACAACCTGCAAAAATAGTATTTATAATAATTTTTACTTTCTTTTATAGTTCTCAGGGAGTCAATAAATATAATATTCAAAATCAATTACAATTTTATAATAAAAGTTTATGCATCATTTCCTTATTAACATATACATGTCACACTCATTAACTTAACTATTCTTAATTTTGCTACTTACATCTAATCCATTATTTGAACCCTTCATGTTGGATTTATATAAGTATATTTCTATATACCCATCATGTCATCCAATAAATAAAAATTTTTCTATCCACATGTTAATAGGCAACGTTAGTAATATAAAAAGAAACATCAAAGAGACTCATTCCCTTACAAATAGAAATGATATCATACACTTTTTAGTGATTCGACTTTTATACTCAACAATTTAAAATTCTCGTTCATCATACTCTTGTTCATTTAGCAACTGACTTTTCTTATAACAGTTGATTTTAGTTGTATTATCATATTTTTTGACTTGTCATATTATATCGACACCACTACCTCGTCGTTAACGTATTTGCACCCCACCGAGTCAAAACATATTCAAGGTTTACTTTACCTTTCAGTTTAATGTTCCATTACACCACATGATTGAAATATTAATACGTTTATTTTCCTTTGTATACTCAAGTTTGAAACGGATTCTCCTCTCATAACTTAATAATTTTAGCCATAATTTTTCTTACATTTTTTGTGTTAAACAACATGGTTGGTAGTTACATTCCAACACGTGGTCACTATCATTTCCAATGAAACATCATTTTGCCACCAATACAACCATAATTTATTTTCTTATCACATTTATTGTCAAGTCAATTTATATCATATTACAAATATGTTATTAGATGCATATTTTATAATCTCATACATGCACACTAAGAACAATTCCAAATCGTGTCACATATACTCTAGTAACACATTATCAAACACATCATATACATATTTTAAAGAACCATTACTTCTGTTGTTAGTGACCTTTATCTATTTGTTCTTTTTCTGTCATATATTCTTATAACAGTTCCCCCCCAGGAACTAAACAAGGTTGTCTCTAAACACATCCTCAGGCTATGCCACACAAGTCATTTAAATTAATTTTTTTATTCACTTTATTATATTATCACAATAATCACAAAGCTTTCTATACAAAAATCCATATAATACAACCTTACTTATACTTTACTTGACTTTCCAAAATAGTCATCCACCTAACCCCTTTTTATCTCTAAAGCATCCTTTATATTATAACATCATCTTCCTCATCATAGAGATCATCCTCCTTATCACTAATTAAGTTTGCTAAACCATCTACCATTTTATGCATTCTTCTCAGGTGATACAATCTTTGTCTTTATCCTTCACAAATATTAGGCATTTATTAATTCAATGATCTATATCATGAACTCAATCACAAGATTCTTATTAATCTAGTATTTAATGCCATAAACATAATTTACCACTTTTATTTAACAGGTGGGTTTCACCCAACATTTCATTAACAATTTGACAAGTCATTCATCTAGACAATATTAACTTCACACAAGTCTATTTAAATCAAATTATATATTCTATTCATCAATCAAACTGATCTCACTAACCCATTACCAGGCACTAGCCTCATTATTGGATAACTAGTTCCACAACATAGCTCATTACCAAGCATTAGCCACATTATTGAGTATCTAGTTCTATCCTTATCTTTTTCTTTTAAGGCATATATTATAATTTAAAATAGATGCATAACACATTTAAAAAATTGTTGGGCACCTACCTTGAGTCTATGTACGTGTTGTTGCTCTTTGCTATTTTCTTATCCTCATAGCCTCCTTTGTCCCATCAGGGATATAATTATCACTAACAATGTTGCTAATATCATGATTTCATTTCACTTCTTATTTAATTATTATTCTCAAGCCAATAGCAAGGAAAGTCTTAAACTTCTATACACATGTACATTTGTTTCCTGTTTATACTTGTTTTTCATAGTCTCACACATTATGACACTCAATTAACAATAATTCCAAACAAACATTAGATATTTGCAACTCTTGGTGGGTTTAGTTTAACCAACCTGGAATATTGTTCGGTATTTTAATCATATCTAGAGTTGTAAAGTTTATTTTTGGGATATATTAAAGTGTTAAGAGGAGATTTTGAGTGATCAAACACCTAAATTGAGTTAATTAGAGAAGTTTTAGTGTTTGAGAGATTCCTTAAAAGCTAAAAGGAAGAAATAAAGAAAAAATTTGTATTATTTTATGTAACTTGCTCTAAATTCCTTGAAATTTAGAAGCAAAGATTATGCATAAAATGATGGATTGTGATTTTGCTATGTAATGAGCTTGAATTAGTGTAATATATATTATTTAATTTAGGGTTTTAGTGTAGTTAATGGTTTGAATGATGATATTAATGTTTATTGATGATTATTGACATGAAAAATTAATGGGTAAAGTATTAATTATTGGAGATTTGAAGAAATTTTATACCTCCCATTATATATGGATTTCGACCAACAATAATAAAATGAGAGATGGTATTTTTTTTAATTCAATTGATTAAGAAATCTTGTTAATAAGTATTAATAAAGAGGTTTAAGGGTATATAAGGATTAAATTGCTCAAACTTTTAAAGAAATACCATAACCCATATTAGGTTAAGGTTTCAGCCAATGAGAGGGAATATGACAATGTTTGTAGAAGAAGATAAAGAGAAAAATAATTACAAAATCCGATCTGATTTAATTTGTAATTTGGACACTCATTGACTTGAGTATTTGATGAGTTAAATTAAATTAAATAAAGCCATGCGGTTTTTGTTTTGTCATCCCTTTGATATTTAATTGAATCAATGCTTTTTTTCCCATCAAATTGGCAAGTCACGCGTCTTAAGCTATTTTTATTTATGATCTTCTATTGATCTTGATCATGGATCTATTTTTTTGGTGTAATTTTTCACACCTATAATTAATTTTTCTGGAGTGAATATATATATATATATATATATATATATATATATATATATATATATCAACAATAATAATAATACTAATAAATTAGGTTTAATATTGTTGACTATACAAGCATTATGAGGTTCATAATTTATTTGAGAGAGTGGTTGCAGTTATTTTTTAAAATAGTTTTTATTTTGAAATATATTAAAATAATATTTTTTTTTATTTTTAAAAAATTATTTTTAAATCAACACACAAAACAATCCAAAATATTTATAAAAAAAACTTTTAACAATAATAAATTTAAAACTTTTTGAATCCCACGTTTCTAAACACTTTCGAAAAGGGCCAAACATGCATCAAGGTTAAGGTTAGTTCATATTTCGTATAATATTTGGGTTATATGAGAGTTGATGAACTTAACTAAGACAAATTAAATTGATTCTTGTTAAAGGAAAACAAAGAAAAAGAAAGAAATAAGAAATAAAGGATTTTGATAAGGTAATAATGAATCATGGATAACTAAAGGAAGATGCTTGCATAATTAGAATAAGGGTGTCGTATTAAGTTAAGTAATGATTTCATGATAATCTAATTAAAGTTCCCAAGTAATTAAAAATGATTGGTAATATATAGGTCATGTATTGACAAGGATATTACTGTAGCTAGACCTCAACAAGGAGCAGGAGCAGGCACATTGTGATTGACAGGCAGGTGAGGGTATTATGGTCTTTTCATATGAACATGTCTTTTCCTAGTTCATTAGAAGCACAAAGATTTTTTACCTTTTTATAGAACAATATAGTTACAAAAGTAACCTTATAGTAAAAAAAATAACTTTATGTGCAAGGGTTTTATGGTAATTTTATTTTTTATTACACATTAAAATGATGCAAATATCCTTATGATAAAAAATTGAAATTTTCTTGCAGGGGCATTTTAGTCTTTACATATATAGGAGAAATATGGGGTATTTATATATTTTAATAATATAAAATAATAATTAAAAGCTTCTAGCGCGTGCTGGCATGTGGACGTCGCCCACACTCTTTAGACGGCGTTAAAAGCATTGTGGTGTCATTTATCAATTTGTACGATACATGTAGGTAGTGAATGGTCGGTCCACCTCTAGTGGTTGTTTTTTCTCTCTCCTCCCCCATAAAGCACACCTTGGTCCTCTTTTTTTTTTAGTATTTGAATTTTATTCTTTATTATTTTGATTTTTTATTTTTGTTCTTGATCCTTTTATGAAATTTTTGTTTGTTTTCAATTTACTCATTCAATTATAATTTCTCATATATTATTTCTTCTTATTTGGTCCTTATTCTTTTGATTTCTAGTTTTTTTCTTTAGTTTTTTTGTTAGAGTTTTATTGACTTTCAATTTCATCATTCAATCAAAACTCATGATAGTTTTTCTAATACGGTCCTTATTCTTTTAATTTTTTTTCTTTTGTTAAAGTTATTTCTCTTTTTAAATCAACCTCCAATAAAAAAATTGGTTGCCCTTTAATTTATTTTTTGTTTTGGTTTTTACGCTGATTCTTTTAATTGTAAATTTTTGTTTTAGATATTTTTTTGTAATTTTTTTTTCGATTTAATCCTTCAGCGTTTTATTTGTTGGGAATTGAGTTTCATGATTTTTTTATTTATGGTGCTTTCAGTCTACTAACCTGAGTCACGTGTTTTAAGATTTAATGAGTGTTTACATCTTTTTTTTACTCATTTTCCTTTACAATCTCATGTTTCGACATTAATGTTTTTCAAAAGATTTGGGTTATAACCCGAGTGGTTTATGTTTTCTTATATATTTGAAACATGTTTGCGATACCTAGATTATCATTGTCTTTTTTTTTTCATTGATGCCTTTTTTAACATGTTTTTTTCCTTTTAAAATATTTTTTTAATTTATGTTTCAATTAATTTTCATTCTTTATGATTTGTTTTTGCTTAGTTAACCATTTTTAGTAGAGGGTTTTTCTTAGTTAATTTTGCATGTGTTTTTTTAAGATATTATTCAGTTTTATCTATAAATATTTTTTTATGTTTTATTTAGATCAAATCTATTTTTAAAAATAAAAAAATATTTTTATATGATATTTCTAATGTCTGCAGTTTTGCATGATATTTTTTTCTCTTTTGTTTTATTTAATCAATCTCATGTGTGTGTGTATTTTTATTATCGTTTGATTGAATAAAAATTTTATTTTGATAAATAATTTCAATAAACACAACCGAGTAAATATTTCATGTTGTGATATCAAATATCTTGATCTACATCCATTTAATGATTTTTCTAGTTTTATTTTTGATAATCATTAATATATTTTATTTATTTATTTATACAAATAATTGTTAATTTATTTAATAAGATTTTTCAATATGTACTTATAATTTGTTTTATGTTAAAAGCATAATTTTTAGACTCGACCCGGTTCAAGCTCCGGGTTTCGGGTTTTGACCGGGTCATCGGGTCGCCTGAGTCAATTCTTTTTTTAAAAAAATCAAAATAACGTCGTTTTAGTAAAAAAAAAAAGTCAACGAGTTGCAACCGGGTTTTTGACCGGGTCTTATTGGGTCAACTCGCCAGGTCTGCCGGGTCACACCAGTTTTTTTCTTTTCTCTGTTTTTTTTAACTGGGCCTGGTTCATGTCTCGAGTTGGCCTGCCGGGCTGGATAAAGTTTTAAAATTATAGTTAAAATCATGTATATTTAATTTTTTTATTGAAAAATAAAAAACTTGCGGCGGAATGAGGGTTAGGTAACTAGTCTTATCCAAAGTTCCAAACAGCTCAGTTCGTCTTTTTCCACGAGGTAGTTGTTGATAGATATGCAACTGAGGATTCTTACATGAGGCTGTCGTTGATGTCATCATAAGCAGGGGAGATTAGATGAGACAAGTCACTGAAATCAATCAATACAAGTAAGAGGAAAGATCAGCCTTACACGTGTGTAAATTAAAGGGATTCTTATACAGTCCATTGATTTTTTTTTTTGTATAGTTTTTTATTATTATTATTGAATCAAGATGTTAAATTTAATCGTGTATGCTATGTTCTTTGTGTGTGTAGATGAACAAAAATATAAGTCATTTAGATGAATAATCTACATGGATATATGATTAAACAGATTAATTATTGAAAATCAAGATGTAACAAAGATTATAATTATTGATCTTGTAGGAGTTCCTTTCAATTAGATTGAAGATTCAAAAATATAAAAGAAAAGGGACATACAAATTGGAGAAATATTAAAAAGATATCGGAAGAGAGTTGATCAAAGAGAAATAAGATCTTCTATTAATGGGATAAATCTATAAAATTGGTCAATACCATGATAAATCAAAGCTCTCCTTATAAGAAATACAAAAATATTAAAATCAGAAAAAAAATAATTATGATGAGGTTTGGGAGATATGAATTTAAAATTTTATATCTAAGAACTTTAAATTAAATTTTTATTTTGATTAGTTTGTTAAAACTGTATTTTGAAGCGGAATTCACATTAGAAGGCTGAAAGGTACAAGTTTTATATAATTATTGGTGAAAAATTATGTCCAGTAAATTGATGAAAAACGCAAAAACCAGTAATTTTGTTCGAGAAGAAAACTTTGGACGCACCTAATATTGTTTTTTTTATTAACGTGGATGTTCAGGCCAGTTTGAGTGCACCTCAACTAATCTCACAGATTCTAAAATTAATGACCATGTAAATCTTCAATAGTTTTGAAATTTAAACACATCTCATGCTTGCACATGATCTGGGATGCAACCTACCACAAAGATACACGTGTTTGATTCCAAACCTAACCTTTCCAAGCTCAAGTCTTTTTTTTTTTTGGCAAAATATTTGAATTTGGATATTTACAACCTTTTATTTTCCAAATATTTTTTTTAAAACTAAATGTTTTTAATTTTCATTTCACCAAATCAAATGGAAAAGAAAATATTGCTATTGAAAAGTTATATAGTAAAACTGCCATGTTGGATCTTACTAACTTTTTGGATAAATCTATTTGATGATTTAAAATCCAATCTTAAAATCCATTGTTCTATTACCTCTCAACTTTATTATCCAGGTGAGAAAAATAAGAAAAACGTCTTAGCTCATGAAATGAAGATTTATTGTGGGATCTGTGTCCTTAAAGAGAAAAGCTAAAACATGTACTAAAAACATATATATATTGTTAATTGTTAATTGTAATAGTAAAATGTTGATTTTTTTCTTTAAAAAACTCCCAAATTGCTATCCTCTTAGGGTACAACAATATTTTTCCCTATTCATTTTTCATTTGAGAATTGTTTAGGGTTTTTTTATCTTTTCATTATATTTTTATACAGTAAAATAACTTTGTTATTCTTATAAGTAAAAGATCATTTAACAGTCGTTTCAGGCATTTTTTTCCCACAACATAATCACTCTATTACTCTTGGATTCAAATTCTTAAAAGCTTGGCTTAAGGGGCTAATTCGTAATTGCATGATGGTTTTTTTGTAATAATATCTAAGTCCTGAGGGTAGAGTTGTATTTTTGAAAAAACTTTTGCCTTCTCTTTCTTTTTATACGGCACATGTAGTCGTCGGACCTTCAATGCGTTCCTGATATCTTTTTTTCTCTTTCCACTAGGAAATTTGTGTTTGACCTTCTACAATTTTTATATCAGCCTTTCAAGTTATCTATCACAACAAGCGACATCTCATATATCATTTTTTAAATAAAAAAAACCCCAAGAGCGGATAATAGGTTGTCCATCTTTTTAAAAAAGGAAAAAAAATAGCAAGCCTAGATACACGAGTTTGGGCTTCAAGGCCCATGAGTCTAGGCTTTTCCTTTCTTCTTTGTTTTTTTTTTCATTAATACTTTTTTATATATCTTTTTAAATACTTTTTAAGTTTGTTTGTAGTTAATACCCTTCTTATGTTATTTTTTGGTTTATTGAGCTTTTTTTCAATAGCGATTATTTTTAATTATATTGAGTGTCTTTAACTTTTCATGAGGTTAATATGATTCATATGTAAGTTTTTTTTTTTTATATATATATATATATATATATATATTAAATTTATTTTTATAAATTAGAAATGTTTATTTTTTTATAATATTTTTAATATGTGCAATCTTACATGATATTTTTTTTCTTTTATTTTATTCAATAAATTTTAAGTGTCTGTCAATTTCTATTATAAATTCATTAAACACAACCGGGTAAATGACCAATGTTGCACTATTCAATATCTTGATCTATATTTGTATCTTAATTTTTGCAATTTTGCTTTTATTTATAATCAATTTACATTTATAACGAATTATCTCGACCTTATAATCTAGAACACACGATAAACATGTCCTCTTGATATATCTCATGTCCAGGTCACGAATTTCATGTGTTAATCCAACTTTGTCTCGGACAATATTTTTTTCATTAATTTTTTGTTGTTGTTGTTGCCTCATTTTTTTTTTATAGTATTATCAAATTAATCAAATTTTAACTCGATTATCGAATTTTTCTCACTTCTTTAAAGAATAACCATCTCTTATTCTTTTTCCAAGTTAAAAACATTTGGTCCATCGCACAGGCCACCAATCTAGTATTAACTGAGATTTAAAAAATTTATCTTGATAAATTAGTATGGTTTGAAATAGGTAATTTACCAGTTTCTCATACAATGACTTTCATACTCGCACACCTTTAATTATGGTGAATTAGCTATTTTTTAATTGATCTAGATTACTATTGTCTTCCTTTTTTTTTGCAATGTTATATTACTATAATGCCCATAAATGCAAAACAACACTTAACTTGGGTCTAAGTTTTTTTTTAAAAAAACCTTCACTTTTGAAGCTTGACTTCAGGAGGATAATCATCGATTTTGGAACAATTTGGTCTTTTACGTAATATTTATAATAATTAAAGAACAATTTTATTTTTTTCCATTTCATGCATCAATATTGAATTGGTTGAGAAATAAACTTCGTGGATGATTTTTTTTGCTTTGTTTAGGGTTATTATAGTCTTTAACAAACGTCTGTTTTAGGGTTGATGCTCAAAATTACGAGCATCTAATTTTTATTATATAATTAAGTAAAATTATTTTTAAAAAAGTTATTAAACCTGCCTAATATTGGGTCTAAAGCCTTCTTTTTTTTTTTTAAAAAAAAAATCACTTTTAAAGCTTGACTTTAGGGGGTTAATCATTAACTTTGGAGCAATTTGGTCTTTTAGTTGATGTTGATAATAATTTTAAAAAACTATTTTATTTTTTCCTCATTTCATGCATTGATTTTGAATTGGTGGAGAAATAGATTCCGTGAATATTTTTTTGTTTTGTTTAGGGTTATTACGGTCTCTAACAAACACTTGTTTTAGAATTGATGCTCAAAATTATGAGTATTTAATTTTTATCATATAATTAAGTAAAATTTATATTTTAAAAAAATTATTAAACTCAGATAATTTCATAAACCAAGTCATGTGTGATCAGAGTTATACAATATATCATCGTCTTAATATTTTTTTAATTTTTTTTAAGTTGATCTATGTTTTTACTAGTTATTTAATTTTTTTTTAAAACTTATTAAATAAATTAATTTATATTAAATTAATTTTTATATGGTTTAATTGATATTGTAAGGATTAAGTTGAAAAGAAAATAAAAAACTTTAATCTCTTAGCATTCCTTTTTTACATTTTAAAAAAATTAGTTGGGCCCGTTGCGCGATAAAATGTACTTGTCTCTTACGAATGTGGTTCCCAAATCCCCTCTGAATTTTCAATCATCATCCAGCCGCCCATGTCTGAGATATTATTATTGATAAAGATTTAAAAGACGGTGGAATTGTCCCCTCGCCTATTGGATTATTTTCATAAATCCATTAGAGGTTTAATTCTCATAAATCATATAGTCATGATTTGATGACTTTTTTTTTTTTTTTTTTTATCGAGATATAAAGATGAATTTAATCCTAATACATAGAAGTTCATCATCACCGTTTAAATAAAAAAGAATAAACACATTAGTAGAATTTGAGGTAATTAAAAATATGATTGTGATTGTTTTTAAAGTTTTTTTTTTTAGAAATATATTAAAATAATATATATATATATTTTAAAATTAGTATATTAAAATGATTTAAAAAAATTAAAAAATATTAATAAAAAAAACAATAAAATAATTTTATCCTGAGTAAACAAATTAACAAACCCATAAATTAATAATTGGAAACTGGAGATTATTGGAGACAGCATCTGACAAGCATCATACAAATGGGCCACGCCAAATTTAGTGGCGATGGTTTTTTTGAAAAAAAACATGCCGAATATTCTCAGCACGTTCATTTTACATGTGACTACTGTCCACCATGTCCTGTGGTGTTGTTGTTTATATATATATATATATATATATTTTAAAAGTATTTTTTAAAAAATATTATTTTTTATTTTAAATTAATATTTTTTAGTATTTTTATATTATTTTAACGTGGTAATGTTAAAAATAAATAAATAATATTATTTTAATATATTTTCAAATTAAAAACATTTTAAAAAATATTCATTCCTGCAGTCTCAAGAACATCTAAAATATGTCTAAAATACGTTTTAGATATAAAACATGAAAATTGCTTAACACAACGCTCGTACAAGTGACCTTCGGATATTTTAGCTTTAGAAAATTGGATTTAATGTGAGATGTCCATGATTATAATTCTAAAAATGGATTTGGTGGTTAAATAAATTTACCTTTTTAAGTTAAAACCTTACTGTCATGTTCATGAAGGCTTTTTTTTTTTTTTTTTTCCTATTGATACTATGATAATATTATTTTTTAAAATATTATTTATTTAAAAATATATTAAAATATATTTTTTATTTTTTAAAATTTATTTTTAATATTAAGACATCAAAACGATATAAAAATACATAAAAATAAAATAAAAACTCAAAAACAGTTAAATCACAATGTCAAACAGATCAACCATATAAATTTAGTGACTACATTCTCAAGATCATTAAAAAAGTAGTACTAGTTAATACATAATGTAATTAAAAAATGCTTTGAAACTATAAATTGTTTAAATTAAATATTTAGACATTTTAGAAACCCTCTCATTTCTCAAAGAAAAAAAGAGGAACCTGCTACAATACCCATAGAATTCCCATCTTATCTTATCTGCATCGCATCGGGGTAAAAAGAAAAAGGGAGCTTACTTGCACCGAAAGCATTAGGGAACTGCAATACATGATGCAACTGTTGAAATTTTCATGGATCCGCACCAGCAACTCTATGGGCTTTGAGGTAACTTTGGACCAATCTACAGTCACTGCTGTCCATGACTGTAGATTTATCTGGAGCCATAAGAAATGGTGAATACAATGACAGTTGAATTTCTCCGTCTAAAAGCAACACACCAGGACAGCGAGAGGATGGCGACAAAAAGAGCGAGGCCATGTCAATCACCCGCTCCCTCCCTTCAAGGAACTCCCGTGGGAGAAGGAACAAGATGAGTCTTGTTACTTAGGTAGAATGGCATTACAAAACCAGTAATATAGTAGAAAACAAAATCACGTTTCCTTAGGTAGTTGGGTTTGTAGCAGAGAAGTCAAACATTTCATATGCGCCATTCACAAAGAAGAATCGGTGCTATAAGATATGAAAACTCCATGGGAATCCCCAAAACCACAATTCTCATCATCACCAGCCATGGTCCCAATTTATGCACCGCAAGAACAAAGAGAGCCTCCTTTGTCACATGATAAGTATTTTGCCTTACATGGTGGAATACTGATGCTTGTTCTTGTTGGCTTCTTCTCCATCTTCCTCATATCGCTTGTACTAGTTCCTTGTCTCAAGCGAAGTAGAACTCCTGAATCAGGAGATGATGATGATGATGAAGACTCCACCATGCAGAGAAGTTTTTGCCTTTTTCCGCCAAGGAAACGGAGGAGGATTGCTACATGACGGTACTGTTGCACAGGATCAAGTGTCACTGCGGTGTAAGTGATCACGACATCACGAAAGGATAGAAAATTCCTTGAGAATATTAATTTTTGAGGAACATCGCTAACTTGTGGCTGTGAGTTCTATTTATTCTTATGTACATAGTTAATTTGCAATTTGCATACGGTTATATGTGTGTCCTAATTGAACCAGTATGTATTAGTTGGAGCTTTTTGGTTATTTTGCTTTTCTAGTTTTTGCAATTTGCATACGGTTATATGTGTGTCCTAATTGAACCAGTGTGTATTAGTTGGAGCTTTTTGGTTATTTTGCTTTTCTAGTTTTTGCAATGAACAATCGGAGAACACCCACTTTGTGCAAAACTATAACAAATCCAGGTATGGCACTGCCGCCAATTTTTCTCCATCTTAGAACCACTCTCTAGCAAAACCATAGCTGCATAGATTGTGCTTTTTATGATTTATACATCTCATAAATTTGATGCCAAGACTCCACAATTAAAGGAGGGGAAAGAGACGGGACAGGGTTGAGAAAGCCAAGAGCAGTAGAGTGACACAGAATTATTCTTCACCGTTTCCTTTTCATGAATGGCAGCGGATATCGGTTGGGTTGGCCGTATAGCTCCACGTGCCCGCTTTTTAAATACCCTAGTTTTACAAGTGGATCGAACACAAAATATAAATGTTTTATTTTTTTCACGTGGATAAAAACCTTTTGAAATTTACAACATTCCCCCCGTATATTTCTAAAAAAAAAATTAAAATAAAAAATACTTATTAAATTTTTATATATTACACGTAATGCATCTAATCTCTTTTGAACTATGAATCAAACCATATAAAAAATAAAATTTAACTTATAAAATTATTGATGAAAATTTTAATTTTTATGAATAAAAAATTCTTATTGTAAATTAGGTATCTTACCAATTACATTATTCCCCCATAATTTCTTATTGTTTGACTTGGTGTTGCGCTTAATAAGCTATATACGTGCCTCGTTGTTCATGAGTGCTATAAAATATCATAAACAAACTCACTCCACACTCCACACCCGTCCACACCCGTATAGATGATTCCATCAATTTATTTACCTATAAAACACTAGACTGGTTTAAGCATCAAAGATTAATTTGCAAGTAACACCCTTTTTTAGCTCAAAATTATCCGCGAAGAAAACTCGATTTCAATGAAGATTTTTTGAAGTTTTTTCTAGCACAGGATATTACGAGCCTTGACATTTGAAACCGAAGACTTAGTAAACCATTGGGCCTAGATGATAGAGCCTCCCGCCACGAGTGTCATGGCAATCGGCAACATCAAAACGACAAACCACATGTCTTAATTGAATATAGCCTGGCTATAGAACAAGACGAAAAGAAGTTAAACATGTTCAGGCCCATCGCAAACCCCGGCCCCTATACAGTAATCAAAAAGATAATCTAACAAAACAAGGTTTTGTCACCTGAGATCATGAGTTCTTTATTTGTCAGATTAATAAAACACCTGAGTTCCACTTTTCAAACCTTGACCAAACCTTTACAAAATGAAAATGAAAGCTACGTGCCTATCCTCAAGGCTACCAATCTCTCAAAAAATGGCCCCCAAAAAACCAAACCCACCATCGATGGCCTTGACAAGAAGATATTGTCCCCCATGATAGACATTACGCCGGAGGTGCTCTGATATTGTTACTTGTTCTTGTTGGCATCTCTTCCATCTCTCCTATTAATTGTATTGCTTCCTTGCCTCAAGCGCACTAGAGATATTGAAAGAGGAATCAGTATTTGCAGACACCAGGATGCAGCGGAATTATATTCTTTTATTTCCAATGAAACAGAGGAGGATAGCCGGTGATGCTCAAAGAAATGTCATTGCATCGCAAGAATTCGACTGGTGAGAAGTTCCCTGATACTTGATAGGATGTTCCTGTTTGTCTTTCCATGGAGGTTTCTAATCCAATGTTCTGCTTCGAATCCAGTAATTGGACACTCGTTTTTTTCCCTTGAGTTGTGCTGGTGTCATCTTTTCGGTAACGCTCCCTAATCTACTATTAGCCAAGGATGAAGGACTTGGGCAACAATTTTGGATACATATTTTGCTCGACATCAGTTATCGACGTCCCTTTCCAGAATATCTCGAAAAATAAGTTGCATTGGCGTCGCAGCTTCGACGCTACACGTTGGCAAAGAAACCGCACCAACTGGAGCCTGCTTGAATTGAAATGCGCTCTAAACCCTGTTAGATTTGATTTTGAAGCACTTACCAAATTAAAAGTAAAACAAAATACTCCGAAGAGAGCCATATAAAGTGGCTTTTCACTTTATCGAAGGCACTCGTACTACAAGAACCGGCACCTTAGTTGCAATATTGCATGTATCAGTTGGCATTGTCAGGAGATATAGTCTATGGTATTTGTGAAAGCTTCACTTGCTCACTACAGCAATATGCGTTTGATCACGGGGAAAAAAATTTCAAGAGGCACAATAACTCCTATTAAAGCATTAGTTGGAATCCTTCGTGAGAAATCAAAGCAACAAGGGCATATCAAACAATTGAAGCATCGCACCAGTACTTGAACCCCCTAAAAGTACCAAATTAGCATTTATAGAACCATGAAATTGAGGTATTGATAGTGTATTAAATAAACAGTTGAGCTGAACCTTAAATCAAAGGTTTCATATTCGAATTGTCTGAGAGTTCCATTTGAAAAATAAATACAAAAATATACAGTGAAAATGGTTTTCTACGAGGAATCTCTAGTCCGTAGGGTAACCAGACGAGACCGCTTACAAGCATTGAGTTCACTCGGTGAGGACTAAAACCCAGGAAGCAGCCATTTTTTCACCACGCTAGGCTGAGGGGGCTCGTAAGAATCAAGAAGCATCAGCAGATACGATTTTTGACCATTGACACTTCACACACATAATACACATAGCATGAACGTGCCAAAACTAAGAATGCTGTCTCACAAGCAAGCAACAATTCTTGACATCAGAAAACAAGGTTCCCCAACAACAGAGAAGTTAGGGTAACTGTTAGGTTATCATCAAGCTCTGTACTTATGGGGAGTGATTCCACAAAACTCGAGGCAAGGGAGACAATCAAGAAACCCAATATCATTTCCCAGCTTTTCTGAACATACCCGAATGCGGAGAAATAAAACATAAACCTGTCACGATATTACATGATCACTAACCAACCTACAACATTATGCAGCAGTTCAAAAAGCATCATAAAAAGTTATGAGATGAGATTGAGTAAGACTTACCCAAGAGATGCCAAGAAACCAGCCAGGGCCATTGCAACACTACCAGCTATAGACTTGTTTCTGTTGTATGGGATTTTCTGACTTCCCAAACGCCTTCCCACAATATCTGCAATCCCTGACAAAAAACAATAGAGTAGTTTTTAGCCACAGTACAAAAATAAAGACTCAAGAATTTTTATTCCTCTGTGCACTAAAGCTTAAATCAGCAAGAAGTCAAGTTAATTGATAAAGCAAAGAAAGTAGATTACTCAGTTAGAAATACCATCTCCAGCACACAAGTTGCATATTGCTGCAATTGCAACCGGGGAAGTCCTCCAATAGATAGCACAAGCCACGGTAATTGTCAGGGCATAGTACAATGGTCCCTTGAGAAGTTCCCTGATGAACAGAGGAAACTGAGGTGGTCAAATTGAGAAGTCTCATAAAGAAACAACCAAAGAATATCATGCTGTATCAACCTCCAAAAAAGTAAAGGATCACTTTTACAGAAAGAGAAGTGTTTGTTCAGAAACCTTTATCTAAGATAGAAAAATAAGCGCCCACTTAGAAGTGATCTTCATAACAAATAACTCACTTTAAAATAACTATAATAAGAACATTCCAATCCATCAAATCAAATACAATCATAAGATACAGGAACAAAGTAGGAGTAAATTGCGCACTCTGATTAGTTCAAAGCAAAAGGGATATCTCCGGGTGGAATAGTGCTAAATATGACAAGAAAAAACTCTAACAGCTCATGTGTATTCTTGGAGTTTTTCCTTGACGTTTTAACATTATTCCTCCAGGTGGGATCAATAATGAGAAGGGAGCCACTGCTATGCAAGAGGATGTAAGGCATTTTAACATAGGAAAACTCGACGAACTTTATATACAGAGTTGTGAGTTGTAACCTGCGGTCTCCAAATCTGCTCATTGATTTCACCGTGGCTTCATCTTTCCACATTCCAGATCCAATAAGAAGCATTCGTATTATATTAAGACCAGGAATACAAGCTGCCAGAAGTGCTCCCCGGTGTCCAGAACTGCAATAATTTGTAATAGCTGTTTCACGGGGCAGATTTATAGTAATATTATGCCAAGCTTCTCAAGTCATAAAAATTACCTGAACATTGGCCAGCACAGCATGAAAACTAACCCGATGCTTATATGCATAAGCTTCCTATTCAGTTTCTAAACAAGAAAAGAAAAGGGACAATCAATCTCTAAATAGCTGGACAAGATGGGAGATTTCAAACGGAAAATTCAGAGAGGATTAAGATTCAATGCCGCATTTCAAGAAACAGGTTTGATTCATAGACAAAATATCCTATGAAGCAAATAAATGAATATAACCCTTTAAGAATCCATCAAAAAGCAGAAGTTTTTAAAATATATATTATGCTTTTTAATCAAAATTTGATGCAACGAGTCAGGTATTGTTTATCCTTACTTAGATCAAGCTAAAACTAAAGCAGGAATAACCTGGTCAAGACCATGTTTTGCGGTTTCTTTCTATGGCTGAAGAAACGCGAAAATAACACCGGCTGGCACAGCGGCCGCGCAAAGATGAGAGCAACTGGGTTACTACCACTCCACATTGCAGCAGCCCGCAAGAGTTTTACTTGTTTTAGTATACTCTTAAGGCCTAATTGACAACAAAAGTTTGGCTTTTGTTTTTGTCTATTCTCCACCTTACACACAGCTACATTTCTTTTTTAGGCAAGGTCGCATCACTTCCTCTTTATTTTATTTTTTATTTTAAAAAGAGTTGCGCTAGCACTTTAGGTCTTAAAAAAATTACGCGAGAGAGAGGAGGAAATTAAGACCTGGTCGAAGATATGTCGTTTAGCAGTTTCTTCAAATGAACGAAGGAAGGAGAGGGCGATAGTAACAGATAAACCGGTGGCTATTAAATCGGAGGCAACGGGATTCTGATGAAGCATAGCTACTGCTGCCCTTGTTGTTGGATCTCCTCCGTGTTCTTTGCTGTGCCTGAAATTCGACCCTAAATCTTGTACAACCGTTGACGATAGTGTGCCAAGAAGTGAAAACGAAAGCGGTCTTCAAGGTAGAGACAGGTCTGTTATGAGGATAAAATCGAAGAGAGGACGTAGCTCACCACATTAAGTTTTATACACTAGTCCTGATGACCAACTCTCAGTATGACTGGATTGAAAACTCCCGCAGTCACCTGACAGGAGAGAGTTAAAAAAAAATGTCATTTTTACAAAAAAAATAAAATTATGAAGTGTTTTTTTTGTCTTGTAAGTGTTTCATTGACTATACCTTTTTTTTTTTTGATTTATGTGGGGTGTCCGAGCCAGCTTACGCGCACCACGATTATTCTCCACGGCCCGCTGGACATCTTGCAAGCCCAGGAGCATGTAAGGCACCGCGGGGATGACAGGCGTACACATAGAGGGTCGAACCCGGAACGGGGGCGGAACAAGTTACACAAATTAACCACAGCAGCTAAACCCTTAAGTGCAGGTATACGTGAGGACTCGAACTCAGGACACACAGGCAGGGCAAAGCCTGCCTAGACCACTGAGCTGCAAGCCTCGTGTGTGACTATACTTTATTAAGAGGCCGTTTGGTATAATGTATTTTAAAATGTTTTTATTTTAAAACACTTTTTTTTTTTTGGTGTAAAGATATTCTGCAAGATGGGCTTGGTTAGTGATGGTAAATGGATGAGGCAGCCCATTAAAAGGACGGGCTGTTGGGCTGGTCTCACTTGAGTGACGTAAGAAAGATTGCGGAGAGCGTGCTTCTTTATTTTGGGCCCTTGAAAAAAACTTTAATAAATTGGGCCCTTTTATGACAGTACAATTTTGGGCAAGCTTTTTCCTACGATACATTAATAATTCTTGAAAAAACTATCAATCACTTGCAAAAATTAAGAAACAAATTGAACAGTTAAAACATATTCTCTTAATTTATTTCATTTTCATGTTATTTCATTTTCTACATTTTTTTGTGTCTATATATATATATATATATATATATATTATTCAATGCATTGATATTATTTTTCTACATTTTTTTTATATGTCATTAGAATTATTATTTTTAATTACTTATACCGATAGATTTTTATATATTCCTATCTAATAATTTAAGTTTTCATATATATTTTTTTAAAAAATTCATTTATGACAAAGCATCTATTGTACCGTTACTTTTTGATTAATTGTTATTTAATTTATGTAGAAGATTATTTCAATTAGAAAGAATTAAAGGTGTCTTTTAATCATCATAACTTTAATATCATATAAAAAAATTCAACTAAGCCATGAATGTTATGCGTGCCTAGATTCTCCCGTCGCATTTTCCTTTTTCATGGGCAAGGCTCCCATGAATTTCATATAATTCTTCCATTTATGCGGCTGCTGTACTAGATTTTTTTTTACGGCTGTAATTAAATTACGATATCAAATTAAGAAAAATACTACAGTTCAATCCAACGTGCAAGAATTTTACGGCTGTAATTAAATTATTAATGATTCGTGAACTCTCATTGTTTTTTTCGTTAGGCTTAAATGGCAAGCAGGCAGTGTTCTGATCAGAAATACCGACTGAAGCAGATGCAATATATCATGCAACTTGAAACAGAAGTGAAAGCTCTCCAAGTAACAAAAAAAAATAATTCTGATTCCTCTAGTCGACGATTTTAACATGTAATAAACTCGTACTGCAAGTCGCTAACATGTTTCCTCTTGTTGTCTATGTATATATCCAGGCGAAGGTGGCGATCACAGGTCCTAGGATCAAGTACTCTAAACGCCAAAACTCATAATTATTACTTCGAATGGAAAGTAGTTCAATTGAGCAGAAGCTTTCTTCTTGTTCTGGTGAAGTACTCATGTTCGGAGAAGGTCCCTCCCCCCCTCCTCCCTCTTTCTTAATTAACTAGTTTTAACTAAAATTATGTACTAATGGTGTTTAATTATTCATGCAGCTCAATATGAGGAACTGAAGTTAAGGAAAGAGACCTGATAAAGCAATCCTTTATCCCGAATCAATGTCAATACCCAGATCTTTTAAAGACAATGTCATCCGGCCGCCAATTATCCATTTATTATGAATTTGAACTCGAACCAGCCTAGATAATATACCTGTATGGAACCAGCCTAGATATTATTGTTTTAAGAAAATTCTTTTGCAGCTGAAATATATATATAGAGGAAAACAAAGCAGAAGTGTGTATAGACTGAAGCAACTGATCCATTTCACACAACAACAATAAGTTATGTTGGCTGCTTGGGAAAATAGGATCGAGCGGCAGATGGTGGATCCAAACATGTTTCAATTTTCCTTGCAACAGATGGCTTACATGACCTCAAAACAAGGCATAACTTTGATTAATTGATTGCTATCCAACATTTTTGCTAGAAAAAAAAGGTTATTACATGCTAATATTCAACAAGTTTTAAGAGTTTAATTTCCAAAAGGATCGAATGAACTCGGAAGTGATGGCAGAAAGATGGTCCTTGAGTTTAAATCTTCGAGAGCTGTAATTTAAAAAATTCATAACGTCACAAAAGAAAAACAATTTATGCTCAATACTGTTATGTAATGGGATTCACATAAATAAGTATACATGGACCTCACGTTTTCATAAAGCATATGTACATGAACCTAGCTAGCCGTATTGTTGGTATCCCCTCTTGTATATTGCTCGAGTGGCATGGAAGAATATTGATGAATAAGATTTTCTGAACTGAACATGCATGTAGCAAGAAATGGAGAAAGTTTATGCACAGACAATGCAATGAAGAACAACTTCAAAAGTTTTATTGGTATATAAATAATTTCACAACTAACGATTAAAGAAAATCTACAAAAACATTGACTTTAGTGCATTCCATAAAAGTTGTAACGTGTGATCAACAATGGGAGGAGTAAGAATGACTAATAAATAATTAAGTGCATGATCAAGAGTTTAATTGGTGGCAAATAATAAAAATGTAGGAGCTGGCAATGCAAAGCTATATATGTCCTAAGCTTGTAAATGGAGTGGAATGCTGCCTTATTGATCGAATTTCATAATAAAAATCTTTTTTACTAATTTGATTATAATGTATATCGTAGGCATGTAAAGCCATTTAATTAGTTGGCATAATTGATGGGATTTGAGTGGGAGATGAGTTGTAATTGGTGGAGTATGAGAGGAGGATGAGTTGGTATAATTGGTGGAGTATGAGTGGAGGATGAGTTGTTAGGCATATATTCCTTTTAAATTTATGACCATTATACCCTTACTCTTGCCTATAAATGGGCAATGCATTCAAGCCTATATGCACACCAAGATAGAGAGAAGAAGAGGAAAGTGAAGAGAGAGTAATGCCACAAAGTTGTGAGGTATTTGTGAGAGAGTAAGTGAGGTGTTTTCTCCTAGTAATAGAGAGATTTCAGTTGTTCTCCTATTAGTAGAGAGATGTTGTAATTCCCACATTACTTAGTAAAATCCTTCTATACTTGCCCGTGGACATAGCCAAATTGGGTGAACCACGTAAATTCTTGTGTGTCTCATTTCTCATTTTATCTTATTCCTTGCCTTTTGTTTTGTCGGGTTTGCATGCCAGTATCCCAACAGGGGTATCAGAGCCTTCTGGTTGGTGTTGTTAATACACAAAAGTTATTCGTGTATATAGTCACTATTTACGTCTACGACACTATTCACCTATACGACACTATTCAACCATACGGTACTGTTCACATACGTTACTGTTGGCGTATATAAAAAGTCAGTGCAGTGATTAAATACAGTCTAGGAAGTTCTGTCTAAGGAGATTGGGTTTTAAACATGACCGTTTGTGACCTCTCCAATCTTTCCTGGGAACTTACTTAGTGAAGTATTATTCACACGATACTATTTCTATATACGTTACAGATCTGTGAAACGGTGATAGTTGAATAGATCACGGTGAATAAAATGGCAGCAAAGTACGAGATTGAGAGGTTCAAGGGGAGCAATTTCTCACTGTGGAAAATGAGAATCAAGGCAATCTTAAGAAAAGACAATTGCTTGGCAGCAATTGGGGATCGGCTTGCAGAGATCACTGATAATGCAAAATGGAATGAGATGGATGGCAATGCCATTGCTAACATACATTTAGCATTAGCTGATGAAGTATTATCAAGTGTGGCGGAGAAGAAAACAGCTAAGGAGATATGGGATACTCTGACAAAGCTATACGAGTACAAGTCTTTGCACAATAAGATTTTCTTAAAGCGGAGACTTTATACCCTTCGAATGGCAGAAACCACGGCGGTGACTGACCACATCAACACAATAAGAACTCTATTTTCACAACTCACTACGTTGGGTCAACAAATAGAGGAAAGTGAACGTGCAGAGCTTTTACTTCAAAGTCTTCCAGATTCGTATGATCAGCTCATTATCAATTTGACCAATAATATCCTCACAGACTATTTAGTCTTTGATGATGTTGCAGCTGCTATTTTGGAAGAAGAAAATAGGCGCAAAAATAAAGGAGACAAAAATAGTTCAAACCAAGCAGAGGCATTATTGGTGTCAAAAGGGAGATCAACGGAGCGTGGCTTTAGTGGGAGTCAAAGGCAAGGGAGGTCCAAATCAAGAAGTAAGAAGACTGTGAAATGCTACAACTGTGGTAGAAAAGGGCACTTCAAAAAGGATTATTGGTTTAAAAAGGGTATAGAGAACACCGCAAAGTCATCAAAACCTCAAGGATGTGTTGCAAGCACCTCAGAAGATGGAGAGGTTCTATATAGTGAAGCAGCGACAATCTCTACAAATAGAGAAGAGCTTACTGAGGTCTGGCTAATGGATTCAGGAGCAACATGACATATGACTCCTAATCGAGATTGGTTCCATACATATGAACCCATCTCTGAAGGCTCAGTATTCATGGGTGATAATCATGCTTTAGAGATTGCTGGCATTGGCACCATCAAATTGAAGATGCATGATGACTTAATTCGCACTATTTCAGGAGTGCGATATGTGAAAGACTTAAAGAAGAATCTTTTATCCGTAGGACAATTTGATAGTCTTGGCTGTAAGATTCGAACAGACAATGGAATCATGAAAATTGTCAAAGGAGCGCTGATGGTTTTAAAGGCAAGAAAGACAGTTGCAAACATGTTTGTATTAATGGGAGAAACACATCATGGGGCAGAAGCGTCAATCGCATCAGCCAGTCCTGCAGAAGAAAAGACGATGATGTGGCATAAAAAACTAGGCCACAATTCAGAGAAAGGTTTGAAAGTTCTCTCTGATCAGAAGTTACTCCCTAGGCTTACAAAGGTTACTTTACCTTTTTGTGAGCATTGTGTTACAAGTAAACAGCACAGGTTGAAGTTTGGCACATCAACAACTAAGAGCAAATGCATCTTAGACCTGATTCACTCTGATGTTTGGCAAGCACCGGTTGTATCCTTGGGAGGAGCAAGATACTTTGTATCATTCATAGATGACTTCTCCAGGAGATATTGGGTGTATCCAATTAGAAGGAAGACAGATGTGCTTGCAGTCTTTAAAACTTTCAAAGCGTGGGTGGAACTTGAATCTGAAAAGAAGATCAAGTGTTTGAGGACTGACAATGGAGGAGAATATACTGGTGATGAATTTGATAACTTCTATCAACACGATGGTATCAAAAGGCAGTTTACAACAGCATACACTCCACAACAAAATGAAGTGGCAGAGTGGATGAACAGAACTCTGTTAGAAAGAACAAGAGCAATGTTGAAGGCTGCAGGTTTAGGAAAGTCATTCTGGGCAGAAGCAGTCAATACCGCCTGTTATGTGATAAATCGATCTCCATCAACTACAATTGAGCTGAAGACACCGATGGAGATGTGGACTGGAAAACCAGCTGATTATTCTCGATTGCATATATTTGGAAGTGCTGTGTACGTGATGTACAATACACAAGAAGTTAGCAAGCTGGATTCAAAATCCAGAAAATATGTATTCTTGGGATATGCTGATGGAGTGAAGGGGTATCGCTTGTGGGATCCCACTGCCCACAAGGTAGTCATCAGCAGAGATGTCATATTTGCAGAAGATAAAATGCAAATGGAAGAAAATAATAGCATTTTAAAGGAGACTACAGAAGTCCAGATGGAAAATACTCAGAATCTTACTTCTTCTGAAGCTGCACCAGAGCATGAAGAACAAGAACAAATAGAGTCTGAAACTCCTGAAGTTCGACGGTCAACTCGTGAAAGAAGACCACCGGCTTGGCACTTAGAATATGTTACTGAGAGCAATATTGCATATTGTCTTTTAACAGAGGATGGAGAGCCATCAACTTTTCATGAGGCTATCAAAAGCACAGATGTATCTATGTGGATGACAGCAATGCAAGAGGAGATTGAAGCTCTGCATAAGAATAACACTTGGGATCTTGTTCCACTACCACAAGGAAGAAAGGCCATTGGCAACAAATGGGTTTACAAGATAAAGCATGATGGCAATGATCAAGTGGAGCGGTATCGTGCAAGATTGGTGGTGAAAGGATATGCTCAGAAAGAAGGAATAGACTTCAATGAGATATTTTCTCCGGTGGTACGACTTACTACAATCAGAGTAGTCTTGGCAATGTGTGCTATATTTGATCTTCACCTAGAGCAGTTAGATGTGAAAACTGCATTTCTTCATGGAGAACTTAAAGAAGAAATTTATATGCTCCAACCAGAGGGTTTTGCTGAAACAGGCAAGGAGAACTTGGTTTGCAGGTTGAACAAATCTCTATACGGTCTCAAACAGGCGCCGAGGTGTTGGTATAAGAGATTTGATTCCTTCATAATTAGCCTTGGGTACAACAGACTCAGTTCAGACCATTGTACATATTACAAGAGGTTTGAAGAATATGATGTTTTCATCATTCTGTTGTTGTACGTGGATGACATGTTGGTAATAGGCCCCAACAAAGATCGAGTCCAAGAATTGAAGGCACAATTGGATAGGGAGTTTGATATGAAGGACTTGGGACCAGTAAACAAGATTCTAGGGATGCAAATTCACCGAGACAGAAGTAAGAGGAAGATTTGGCTTTCTCAGAAGAATTATTTAAAGAAGATCTTGCGACGCTTCAACATGCAAGATTGTAAGCCAATTTCCACCCCACTTCCTGTTAACTTCAAATTATCCTCAAGTATGTCTCCTAGGAATGAAGCAGAGAAGATGTAGATGTCTCGAGTATCGTATGCATCAGCAGTGGGAAGTTTAATGTTTGTCATGATATGTACAAGACCAGACATTGCACAAGCAGTGGGAGCAGCTAGTCGATACATGGCAAATCCTGGTAGAGAGCATTGGAATACTATTAAGAGGATCTTGAGATATATCAAGGGTACCTCAGATGCCGCATTATATTATGGAGGATCTGAATTTACTGTCAGAGGTTATGTTGATTCAGATTTTGCTGGCGACCTTGAGAAAAGAAAATCCATTATAGGCTATGTGTTCATAATTGCAGGAGGAGCTGTGAGCTGGGTCTCTAAACTTTAGATTGTTGTAGCTTTATCCACAACAGAAGCTGAGTACATGGCAGCTACACAAGCTTGTAAAGAAGCAATATGGATGAAGAAACTTATGGAGGAGCTCGGGCACAAACAAGAGAAGATTCTTTTGTATTGTGATAGTCAAAGTGCCTTACATATTGCAAGGAATCTAGCATTTCATTCAAGAACAAAACACATAGATGTTCAATATCACTTTGTTCGCGAAGTGGTGGAAGATGGAAGTGTGGATTTTCAGAAGGTTCACACAAAGGAAAACCCAGCAGATGCTTTAACCAAACCAGTCAACACTGATAAGTATATATGGTGCAGATCCTCTTATGGCCTAGCAGAAACGTAAGCAGCATGAAGATGGCAAGTATAGAAAGGATAGAAAAAATCACAAATGATCAAGTGTGAAGACTTGATTAAATCATCAAAGTCTTCAAGTGGGAGAATGTAAAGCCATTTAATTAGTTGGCATAATTGATGGGATTTGAGTGGGAGATGAGTTGTAATTGGTGGAGTATGAGTGGAGGATGAGTTGGTATAATTGGTGGAGTATGAGTGGAGGATGAGTTATTAGGCATATATTCCTTCTAAATTTATGACCATTATACCCTCACTCTTGCCTATAAATAGGCAATGCATTCAAGCCTATATGCACACCAAGATAGAGAGAAGAAGAGGAAAGTGAAGAGAGAGTAATGCCACAAAGTTGTGAGGTATTTGTGAGAGAGTAAGTGAGGTGTTTTCTCCTAGTAATAGAGAGATTTCAGTTGTTCTCCTATTAGTAGAGAGAGGTTGTAATTCCCACATTACTTAGTAAAATCCTTCTATACTTGCCCGTGGACGTAGCCAAATTGGGTGAACCACGTAAATTCTTGTGTGTCTCATTTTTCATTTTATCTTATTCTTTGCCTTTTGTCTTGTCGGGTTTGCATGCCAGTATCCTAACAAGGCACTGAAAGATTTTCATGAAAACATACCCGAGATACAGTAAATTTCCTCCACTTCTTTTATACAAGCAAGTGAAAGTGAAACGAGATTTATTATGATTTGAAGCTAAAATTGCCATTTAGGACATTCTAGGACCTATTTTTGTTGTCTGGACTAAAAAGCTTAATGTGCATGTGCTTATTAAATGAGATTTTCTAATGAACAATGCAATGGATTGATGGAGGGATGATACAGTCTAACACCTATTACATTTAGGATAAAATTGATAAAATAAAAAAGTTGGAAATTTAATTGATAATGAGGTAATTTTTAGGGGTTAAATTGAAGTTTTCTCTTGTTATTTGTTTTTTGTCTATCAAGAGGATTAAAAGATCTTGAATATTTACAATATATGGTATGTATATAACCTTCCTCCACTGTATATATAACAACACATAAAATAGTCATTGGAACTTCAACCTATTCCACTCTAAGGAAACTATCAAAATACAAAACTCTAGACCAGTCTTACTTATATGTGTCCAACAATGTATTTTCGTTGAAGGACATGAGTGTCGACACTTAGATTAGCAACCAATTACCGAATATTTATATACAAATTGCTTTGTTTCTATGTATCAACATATTTTTAAAAATTGTTTGAGTCAAGTAATAACGTCTAAAGGAAAGGTGATAATTTAATTATAGTTGAGTGGGGCTTGTGTTTATATCCAATATCTATAAGCTTGGCATTCTGCCAAGCTTAGATGATATGAGTCTAGTTCGTTTTCAAGCCCAACATTTTTTGACGTGTCTATGAGCCAAGCCCATTAATTGAGCATAGGTTTGACGAGCTGCCAGACACAATTTCTTTTGGTCAATTAAGTAATGAGTACAAGCTAACATGGATCTAATGAGCTGCCAAACTCAGCATCCTTGGGTTAGCTACATGCTGAGCCTAAGTGGACATGAGGTTGTTGAGCTGCTAAACTCAATGTTCTTAGGTCCATTTACGTGTTGAACCCAAGTAAATATGAGTCTGACAATAGGGTTCAGTTGCGTACTGAGCACAAGAGAACGTGGATCTAGTGAGCTATCATACTCAATATTTTGGGGTTCAACTACATATTGACCCAAGCTAACATGAGTCTGACGAGCTGTCAAACCTAACACTTTTGGGCTTAGTTGCCCTCAAAGCTCATTTAGGCATGAGTCTGATGACCCTCTCGACCCATCAACCTTGGGCTTGGCTGCGTGCCAAGCCCAATTGATCATGAATTTGGCTTGTCGGCATACCCATTAACCATGGACTTGGTGGTGTGCCAAACACAAAGGGTTAAAGATCTGGAGGTCATTATAAGTTCTATATTGGGTCATAAGACTCTGTTTATTTATTTTAAGGACTCTTAACACAATGTTAAAGTCAGAAATGTTCGTCTATCTTTACCCATAGGTGTATAAAAAATCTCTTCATGACTTAACATATTTTCATCTCATTAATATTGTGTGTGTGTGTGTGTGTGTGTGTATCCCTTACTAATATTATATAAGAGATATTTGTCTTTCATTAATGCTATTAGAAGAAAATGACTCTTCAGCCCCTTCACTCCAGCAAAAATGACAAGGCTCGGAAGCTATAAATATCCTTTAAACCACTCAAGGAAATGATTTATAATTTTTATTTTCTAGACATTAATATTTTTAAATCTCATAGCATATATATATATATATATATATATATATATATATATATATATATATATATATATATAAACATTCTTATTCTTGGAATTTAAGGCTTATTCTTTTATTTATTGCAATTTCTTATTTAAAAATTACTGACTTAATTTGAAAGTCTTTAAATCCCATCAAAATAGATTATTTTGGAGGTGTTAAGTCGTCTACCACCAACCACCAATTTCTTGAACTCTATAGAATACAATATTAACATGAATATATAATTATGGAAACACTAAAGAATCACTCATAAACATATTGAATTTTGAAAAATCTTCCCTTTTGTTTTTAATTAAATATGAACTTGAGTTTGTTTTGTTCATAATTAAAAAGCCCAGACTAGTAAGTAGTACATTTAATACTCATTAATTTTCTTTTTTTCTCAACGTTGGCCCCGCTTCAAGAATTTAAAGCAAAGATTATCATAGAGTTTATCCAAGTGTGCAACTGAGGAGGCCCTCCCAAGTTTAAAAGTAAGCCTAACCCAAGACTAATAATCGGAAAAGTCAAAGAAGCTGGCAGCAAAGCCATGGTTATTTCTCGAGAACAGGGCTAGCTTCTACATATTTTGTTAATCATCAATGAAAACTATTTAGACTTCTGAAAATAAAATTTCTGATTTCTTGCATGTTGATCAAACCTATTTAACAAAAGAATCTGATTATTAAAATTTCTGCGGGGAGAGGTAAGCAGAGAGGTTTTCCGAATTCTCTTCCTTGAAAAATTCCTTCCGTATATGGCCGTATAAATATCTGTTATATATTGGGGAGAGATGCTACTGTCATACTTAGTATATACTACAATGATAATTCTGTCCCTGTTCCCATGCTAGAAGGAAAAAGATAAAAAATCCTATTTACCAATCTCTCATTTCAAAGCATATTGGTGTGGCCTATGGGAATGCCTAGATAAGCAAGCAAAGCTACTGTATATCTTGAATTTGTCCGCTTCTATTTTTAAGAAAAAACCATGTCACTGTTTGCAGTTTCAATGTGAGCCACTAGCCTAGACTAAGGAACTATCTACAAGAAATTAAGAAGAGCTAGCTAAAACTTATATGTAACTAATTGCATCAGTATTTTGGAAATGACTAACATAAATGCATGGAAAGTTGACAATGCCAGATATCGCAGTACACAACATTAATCTATTTGCACCAATCCTCTTGTACAAGTACCAACAAGATCTCACTTTGAATTCTCAAATTCACATAGTCAGATCCAGGGTACTTGCCAGTTTTGGATACTTTGATGGCATGCTTAGATATATAGAATTGCTTTCTTTTGTTGAAGTAGAAGATAAAGAAAGAGATAAATTGCTGCCCTCGTCTTCCTCATCCCACGATAAACTTCTCCTGACTTCCTTTTCTTTCGATCTTGTGGAAAGCGAGAGACTTAAATCAAGATCATCGGCCTTCCTTTTAGCCTTGTTACTTTTTTCCGCATTAAAGCTCCACTTTGTCTCTAAGCTGATTGATTCATTAGT
The DNA here is from genome assembly GCA_007827005.2 of Populus simonii. Taxonomy (NCBI): domain Eukaryota; kingdom Viridiplantae; phylum Streptophyta; class Magnoliopsida; order Malpighiales; family Salicaceae; genus Populus; species Populus simonii. Next base: position 28,820,850 of record CM017464.2, read on the forward strand.
GTCTCCTCCTCTTTTAGAAAACTGGGCTGCAAAATAGGGCTGTTTTGTGGTTGAACTTATTTGGCCTTGGATCGAATTGCCATTGTACATCGGCTGATGAGATTCAGTTTCCAGGAATTCTTGCTTTATCTTTCTACGTTGGTCGGTGAAAGTCGAGTTGTTGCACGTATGGAAAGGTCCACGCCTTGTGCTCGAGCCACTTTCTCCATCGATCCTCTCAGAAATTGAATTATAAAATCCAGCTCCACTTCTAATATTCATGCTATCTGGTACCAGTACAGAAGGACTGGTGATCCAGTTTCCATGTCCAGTACTTCTGGAAACGCTTCTGCTCCTAGTGTGAAAAAAGAATCGGAAATGCATAAATTTAAGCCCAAAAGGAACCCAAATTCAATTTTGAAGGGTAAAAAATTATCTGTACGTATTCAAGTTTGATCAGTACCTGAAATCAGAACTACGATTGTGATCAATAATTGGAAGCAGAGAGTGTTGCCAAAAGTTGTGGGAAAAGTAGCCCGAACTACCAATAAGATCTCCCCTACTGTTTATAACTGTCAATTCATGAACGGCGATAGTTCTGAGAATTAGGAGCTCATATATACATATTGACAACTAAGAAACAAACCCTAATATCTTAATCCATTATAAGATATACAAAGGACAAAATCTGTACCTTGACCTTGATCATCGATCTTCTTGCTCCGGTACATCTGCTTCCGAAAACCAAAAAAATAGGAAAAATGAAATTAAGTTATGGAATCAATCATCTAATTACAAGTCTCAGAGTCCAATTATAAATTAATCATGTGATTAGTACTAGGACAGTGATTATTTATAAACGAGTTATCCTTATTACAATTACCTGCAGGTGGCTCTTGACATGAGCAATACTTAGCCCCTTGATGTTCATTAGTTGCAACACTAGTTTTGGGGTTGCCCCTGTATATACCAAACAGATAGATGACAAAGTTAACCAATAAAATTATTTTCTTGAAACAAGAACATAGAGGTTCAAAGAAACATCATGAACGAGAAGCTGAGAATTTGAAGATCTTACTCTCATAGCCACCAAGTCTCTCGACAGCTTGAACAAAGCAAAGATGAAGATCAGGAGTCCATCTTAGCCTAGGCACCTTAGATCTTACATATGGCCTTACCCCACTAGAGCTAGCTTTCTCGCTCTCATCCACAATGCTATTGCTCGAGCTTGCGCTATTTTTAGTCTTACTTTCATTATCTCCTTCCCCGTCCTTGCTCTTGCCTGAAGCATCCATCATCAAACCATCACCTTTCTGATCATGACTTCCCAGCTTCATAATTCAATATATCTTGGAGCTGTGAGGAAGACAACGAGAGAAGTTTCTATATATATATATATTAGAGAAATTATGAAATTGACTCCAAAAATAATCACAAACAGTTAGCCATCATGCACTTCTGGGTTCCGATAATTCCTCTACTTGAACTTTTCTCTTCGATCATCATTAATATTTCAAAGAGAGTTTACATATTCCAACAGAAAGGAGAATCCAAGCTCACATAGCTAAGATAAATCCATCTGAATTGATGGTATATACCAAACCCTAATCAAAAGTCACAGCACACATATACTTTTCCACTCCACTACCCCCTATAATATTATATGCACGCACACACCATTAATGAGTAGTCATACATGCATGTGATGCTATTTATGTATGGGATGGGCCATCATTCATGTAATGTTAACCATATGGGTTTGGTACTAAAAGTTAAGAACTGATACGTAAAAAAAATTCTTTATGGAAGGGAAACAATTGCATGCTGTAAACTTCGAAGGATTCTAATACAATGACCGGGCCAGCGCTATCTTGCGCAAGCGCGTGGAAAGCACGTCTAACCTTTTCTAATCCTTACAACATTGATCACATGCATGGTAAATTGTAGTTACCGAGGAAATGTTTGCCATTCGCTTCTAATGTTACTTAATTATAAGTCCTTTATGCATTTTTATTTTTTTTGTTGCCCGCACTTATGGTTGGAAGAGAAAATAACACATAATAGGCTTATAGCTGTTCGGCAATATGATAAGAGTTTTTTTTTTTAAAAGTATTTTTAATTAAAAAAATATTAAAATAATATTTTTTTTTTAATTTTTTAATTTTTTTTAGCATATTCAAATTATCTAAACACATAAAAAAATAAAACAAATTTTTTTTAAAACGCTTTGCCTCCATAAAAAGAAACAGGTTACCATGTGAGTGATTAAAATGCAAATGGAAAGAGTCAGGCATGCATGGGGAAGCTGGAAGACGAGCCCATGATTCCTGCTGTCGGTATTCACGGATTTGTCTTTGCCTGTATTTATCATATGACCATCCCACATAACAACAAGACTTGTATTTTTGGCTTCTCCAAGGATTCCTCAACCTCTATGTGTCTGAAGTTTTTAATATTCTGCCCCTGACAATTCATCAGATTCAATGTTGTTTTCTAATCCAACCGAGGTAAGGTTCGTGATCTCGATCTCTGGCACAAACATTCATAGAATTCTATATATAAAGGTCGGGAGTTTATCTAGTAGCATTGAGAAGAAAAAAAAAATGGTAAAGAAATGTTGAATTTATCGAAAGACATTAACACAATAAAAATAATAAATTTAAACTTTTTAAAAATCTTAAGAATTTTGTTAGATGAAAATAGAGCTATTTAAGATTTATTTAAAGATTACTTGAAGAGCATCATAAATAATTGGTTCAAGACTGAGTTATCATAAATTATAAATTATCAAAGTATCCAGTTTTTAATGATAATTTATATGAATCACTAGTAAAAAATATCTTAAATTCTTTTAGGAAAGAAAAATTATTATACATTTGAGTGTTAGTTTTTTTTTGTTTTGTTTAGGTGTTTCTATATTATAATGTTGTGTTATCATGTGCAGAAAATAAGAGGCGTGTTATAAAACCTAAATACTTTATAAATAATAAAATATCAATTTGCCCCTTAAATAATATTACATATATTTTTTAGGATGATTTTATAAAGTTATTCAATTAAGTCCCTATTTGATTTTTTCTAGGTTTAGAATTATAATTTCATGTATAAATTACATTCTAGTCCTTAATTTTTAAAATTTATTTACAATCAAGTCACATTTGATTAATCATTCCATTTTAATTTATCACCAATGGTTTTTATGTGTGTGATTCATCATTAGGTTTTCTAATAAGTTGGTTCAAATATAAATTACAATTCTAAATAAAATAGGATAAAATAGGTTAAACAATTTAATTTATTGTCAATCCAACAATTGATTGATTTTTATTTAAAGATCAAGTAAAATATTTAGCAACATGTTATGATCTCCTAAATAATAGAAAAATCATAGATGGTTTGACTTAACCTTCAATGATCAGTTTCTCAATGTAATTATTATCTTTTCATCAATAATGTTTCGATTTAGATATTATAGCCTGAGATATATTTGCTTTATTAAATCATTTTTATTCTCAACACTATAGTCATTAATTATTTGAATAAGATATTAAACTCTTTAAAATTTCATTCCATCTTGGCCAATGATTTTATAATCAATATTATTTAAGAGCATATGAAACATTTTTTTTCTAATACATCTAAGATAATGAATCTTCTCTTGATTACTCAAATATTTTTATATAGTTTATATTATACCCAATATTTTTTTGTTTGTTGCCTTTGATTAAGACAACGTGTGGTCATAATCAAAGTATAACACTTTTTATAAAAGATAGCCTAATAATTTTAAGTCTAAAGATCATTTATACAACTATCACATAAACTTTTCTTTACACATAAGTGATCTCTTCATATAAAATTCTCTTGTGTGCCAGTTAAGTATATATGTTATCTAACAAGTACCTGTATATTAGTTTTATATATTTTTCATACCTCAATTTATAAGAACTATTATTTTTTTATATAAAATAAAGAACATAATATACATTATGTCTCAATTTAATATTCTTAATCATTGAATCAATTTATGCCTTACTGACCAATTCTTATTATCATCCATTCGGTTCTAAAGAATTAAACGTCAACTAATTTATTTCTCACATATTCCTTGGTCGATTTAGAAAGCCTAATTAATTAACCAAACACAGATAGATAGCAGAACTTGATTTATGCCTACCATATCATCACAGAATCACAACCATGTCAATAACATGAACATTGAGCTTCTACAAACACACTTCAAAGGAGTACTGGGCTTTTGCAGTGATCAAGAGGTCGTCCATAGACTTCAGTCTTTCACGTGAAGAATATAAAAATTGTTTTGCTTGTTTTTTTCTAGTCATTGAGACTTGAGAAGATTCGATCAGTGAGGTGCGAAGGTCAACTCCCAGCAATTTATCGCATTATTTTATCTGTTGCAGGCCTCCAAAAACGTAAATATTTTATTGCATGAGAATACGTAACCCTACTAATGCGGATCGAACCGTTATTCCAGAATGAGCATGTTTGTCCTCTTTCTAACATCACCAGACATTGAACTCTCCTTTTATTTTTATGTCCATGGTAGTACAAAGTCTACTTTGTTGCTATTTGTAATCATGCATGCCATTACGCATTCCCACATCATGCCGTGCTCAGCTAGAGCTAATCAAGAGCTTGCTTTCGTCAAGCTCCAGCCCATTCTAAAGTAAAGACGATGGAGGCTTAAAAAATTAAGGCATCTATCTTAACAGTATTTTTTTCTTGGATGTCAAGATGTTGTTTTGGGCCGACTACCTGCTCATAGTTCCATGCATCATCAATACGTACAATCTGGCTTCCTTACGTTCTGCCATGGGAGCTATAGGCACCCATCAAATAATGAGATCGTTTTACTCTCTACACATATTCGTGTAAAATCACGTTTTTAAAAACTATAGACAACATGAATACGAAAACAAATTGGTGAGTGCGTATTATTACCCACAACGTTCGATCCTCGTACTGAACTTTTATCTAATAATTTCTCATTTTTAGAGTAAATGAATATTTTTAGAGTAAATGAATATAGTTCATATTATTCTGTGACCCGCTCTACACGATGAGCAAGAAAAAAAATCCTGAAATCATATATAAAAAAGCATCAAGAAATTGCAAATATGTTTTAAAAAAGAAAGAAAAGGTTAGGATTTAGGTTACAGACCTGGTTGAATCGAATAAGCTTATCTTATCCCATGACATTAGATGCATCGAACAAAAAAACATAAAGGAGTGATCACAACAAAAAAAAGTTAATTAAAAAGAAAACAAAAAAATACATTTCAATCTAACCAAGAGGAAATAAAAAATAAAAGGGAAAGAAATGACGTAAAAAATTTTGAGTGCGTTTGTTAGCATGCAACCCATGCACATAAGGCCATGATAATTTTTAAAGAAACTAGAAAAAAGAATATAGAATATAAAGCGTCGAATGATAAAAAAGATCAATATCACCCAAGTCAACCTTTTAAACGCGTCACCTCGATCATAAGCTTGATACAACCCTACTGATGATAACCACGATTTTAAATTCACAACCAACTCAATATTAAATGATGAAATTAAATTTTTTTTTGGGACAAAAGTCGCTCCAAAAAATTTAGTAATACACAAGAATGAGAACCAAATGATAAACAAAAAAATCAAGGTGACAAAAAACATTGATTAATTCAAGGGTGAACTTAGAAAAAAGAAAAAAAAAAGAAAAAGAAGAAGCAAACATCTCACAAAAGAAATCAAGTCAAAAATCTAAAATCAAAAGAAAAAGGATCAAATATGAAACCAAAATAAAAAAAGAGGAAAATAATATTTCAATATTAGAGGATGAAAATAAAAAAGCTCAATTTGATAAAAGCCACAAAACAAAAACAAAAACGTAATATAAAAGAATGAGGACTAAATACTAAATAAAAAACTAAGAGGGTAAATAATATTCATTGATTCAAGAGTGAAATTGAAAAAAAAATCAAACATCTCACAAAAAACTCAAACAAAAACCCAAAATCAAAAGAAATATGATCAAATCTAAAATCAAAACAAAATAAAAATAACATTTCAATGCTAGAAAATGAAATAAAAAAAAACTAAATTTGATAAAAGGCCTCATAAAAAATGTAATATAAAAGAACAAGGACAAAATGCTAAACAAAAAAAAAAAGGGGGGGGGTAAAATGACATTAATTGATTCAAGGGCAAAATTGAAAAAAAAATAAACATTTGACAAAAAAAATCAAAACAAACGCTCAAAATAAATAAAAAAAGAATCAAACCTAAAACTAAAACAAAATTAGAGGAAAAATAACATTTCAATCAAGGGTGAAATCAAAAAAAAATTTAAAATTAACAAAATAAATTAAGACAAAAATCATAAAATCAAAAGTGAGACGACTAAATCAAATACAAAGACAAAATAAGAGAACAATATGGATTTTTTGATTGGACAACATGTTTTTCAAGGCAAATAGAGAGAGAGAGAAAGAACGTTTTCGGAGACAAACCTTATACCGGATCAACACACGCACCACCTCATTTAAACGAGAACGTCGTGATCTTTCTAACTCCATCATGAATGGATAATTTCTATCACCCAAATCCTCTACACGAGCCTCTTGAAATGTGAGAAGTGGTCTAACACAGTGACGCGTGAACAGAACATGACGACAAACTTTCTTCTTTAAATTTGTTGTTTTTTTTAAATATCAAATTATCCATGTCTTGATCCTATAACTATAAAATGAAAAGACGAATAAACTTTTAGATCCTAATTTAAAATTCTTTGATCGAAGAGGTAACAAAGTAAATTTATTATTCATTTTCAAAGCAAAGACAAACCTACCTCTATCTTGACTCGATAATCATAAAAAGACCAAAAAAAAAATACAAATAAGCCCTTTCTAATTAAAACTTATTTGTTTTTAAGGGGCAACAAGGTAAATTTAATGTGTTTCTTTAAACAAAAAGATGAAATCACTACACTACTATACAATTAAAAAAAATAATCTTAAACCCTAATCAAAATAATAATAACCAAGTAGTCATTTATACAATTACAATTGTACCGGGAGGCTATACAAATGAGTTTTTTTAGAATGACAGATTAAATAATAATTACACTAAGTCTGTGTACAATGATTTCTTCTCCACCTCATTCTGTTTTTGTTTTTTTTATTTTTATTTTAATGCTTGGACTTAAAATCCGGCTAAGAACTTGGGTCACATTCAATTTCTTGAATTAATGGACTTTAATATCTTGGCTTAGGTATCTCCTTATTTTTTCATGGACAAGGCAAACACTGAGTGATTCTTGTGACCCAGCCCAGATAGCAAAACGAGCTTAGCAGTTCGCACTTTAATTTCACCCCCGTTGTTTCAAAGTCTAAGTGCAAATAAAGAATTAAGCTCCTTAAGCTGATGTGGATTTTGCCTCCACTGTCATGTTCTCAAGGTCCTTTAGCTGCTCATTACATGTGGTGGATGCTGTAAACATAATAAAGAACTTTCAACACGATGTCACGAAGCTGCGTATATATCTTTCTGGTATTTTCTTATATTAAGAATCTTTTTCGTCACATACTTTTTTTTATTATCATGGATATCTAAATCAACTTGCGGCACACCTCGACTAATATTTTCCTTCACATTCTTCAATTGCTTATCAAGAACGCAGGATTAATGCATGTGTTTATTATGGCAAATAATAGGATCTCAGTGATTGGAATGAGCAAGTTCACATGAGCGATGATTTATGATCATAGACACTAGCCTCTTCTTAATTCATAGCTTCATACCGAACTGAACAGCTGGAGTGCTGGTTATTGTTCACTACTTATGTGATGATATATGATCTGCAATGTGTTGAATCTTTCACTTGGAGCCAATATCCTTACGGAACCTGTCATGCATTCGGGCCTGCCGATCGAGCCATTGTTGAACATGGTGGACAGGGAACAGGAACTTCATTCTCCGTGTTTGCTGTCAGGTATTTTCTAGGATCGGGGCTATCTGCATTAACCCCAGATAGGCCATGATATCGTCAATGTTAATGCTTTTGGACTTTGAACTTTTAATTTGGCAGGGAATTCTTTATTTCCCAAATGTTGGATGAGAATTGAGATAGCAAGTGCTGACTGTTAAGAACCCTTTTGTGGGCCATTTGATTTGTGAAATGCACGTGCCCCTGCGTTTTGGTGGCCGCATCTTTTGCTTTGCCTTTTACGGGAGCGTTTGGTATTGCGTTTCTACCTGTGTTTCGTCAAAATTTGAATTTTTTTTTTCTAAAATTGAGTGCGGTTTGTATTTTTTGGATTGTTTTGATGTGCTGATGTCAAAAATAATTTTTAAAAAATAAAAAAACATCATTGGCATGCATTTCGGCACGAAAAGCTATTTGAAAAGCACCCGCAACCACACTGTCAAACACGCTTCGAAGGTTGTCAATTCTGACACTTGGCAGAACCACATTGTGGGCGAGTGGTGGAGTGGGGATTGATTTCTACATGAGATCGAAAGAGCATGGCCATGTAAAACCAGCAAAAAAAATCTAAAAAACTACAATAAACCAAAAAATAAAATAAAATTTATGTGAGCTCCGATTGTCATGTTTGAGCCTAATTATTAGTAAGACACATGGTAGTTTGAAAAAAAAGTAGTTAAGTTTGCTCGCACTATCATGTTTAAACCCAATTATTACCAAGATATAAGGTAGCTTGAGCCTATATAAGAAGCACACCCATATATGTTTATTTAGGGTGTGTTTGATATTGTGGTAGTGATTGTGATTTAAAAAAAATTATTTTTATAAAAGTACTTTTAGTTGAGATTGGTTTAGAAAAATATATGTTTGGTTAAAACTGTGGTTGAAATTGAGGTTGAACAAAAAGTAGTTTAATGTGTTTAGTTAAAAGAATACTTTTCAAATTGAGGTTATAAAATAATTAAAATAATATTTATTAATATTGATGGTTTTTAATTTAAATATTATAGATTTAACTATTGTTATTATATCATGAAATAAATAATATTGATATCAAATATTTTTTATTGTTCCATTAAACTATGTGCAATTTCATAACGTACGAAATTCATCCAACAAGAACTATATTTTTCATGGTTTCTTAAGCGTGCAACAACATCAAGTAAGATATCATCAAGAACAAAATTGAGGTTGTGATCAAATTTTGCAAATGCTACATCATTAAGCGATCTACTTCTAATTTTTTTAATAAAACACAATTAAAAATAAAAATTAAATTAATTTTTTTTTAACCAGGTCGGACCCGGCAAGAATAAAATTGGGATTGCCTTCTAATTTTTCGAATAAAACACATTAAAAAAAATTAATTTTTTTACTGGGTCGGACTCGGTTTAATGCATTTAGCTTTGGACCGGACCCGGACTGGCCTGAACAGTGGAGAGTAAAACTCCACTGTACAAAGACACAGCAGGAAGAAGCAAAAAAAAATTGCTTTAGCTGAACCTACGGTTACACCTCAATTTTTATAGGTCCCATGCGTCAAAACAAAACCACTACTTATAACCAAACACTATATTACTAAGTTTGAAAAAAAAAAAAAGCAACAGCTGCCGCATAGCCAAACGCCCTCTTAGAGGTATGTTCACTACTAGGCGCACACCCCTGCTGAGCATGCTACCCAACACCTGGGTCTAGGTAGTACATCTAGACCTTTTTTTTTTTTTTTTTCTTTAATGAGTTTAGACACTTTGTTAGAGCCCAACACTTTCTTGAAATTTTTTTCAAAACCCCACATGGATCCCTTGGTATCTTATACTTATCTAATATGTATTATTTTAAGTAAAATACAACTCAAAATATCACAATGATGAATTTATACTTTAGCCCCTTATCTCCAAAAAAAACTCATGTGCAATAAATACATCATGAATCCTTCCAACTCCTGGTTAACAATCTCTTTATTTTTAACATTTTTAGCATACATGTTTTCAGAGCCTATCTCTCTAAAATATCATTACACACACTCTCTCTCTATAAAGTTACTTATTTAAGCATCTCAGATTCCCTATATCCATTAAAGGGAACTTTTTGTAAGTACAACTACCAACCACCTGAGCTTTTTATATCAAGCCACCAGACATCTTGGTTAGGAAGAATGAGTCATATTATTTGAACTAAGAGATTAATTGATTATCCAACACATCAACATTATTTCTAAGCATATTAGATTATAAAACCTTATTAATTGGCGTTGTCTGTAGGGAATTAATAAAAATCTATCAGTTTCTAAAACTTGTTTTTGATATTTTTAGGTCATTCTATAAAACACAATCAAGACACACTTGAACTAGGACATAGGAAAAATATACTCGTTACTGCGAATATTTATATCCAACTACACTATCAGAAAATTGATAAATACAAACGGAAATACCGAGGGAATATTTTCGCTGGTAAATTGCCGACAGATTTTAGCGACGGAAATATTCCCTCGGTATTTACCGAGGGAATTACAGTGGGAAAATTAATAATAAAAACAAAGCAAAAAAAAATAATGACATGTTATTTTTACCAACAGAATTACCGACGGAATTTATTCCATCGATAAATTCATTGGTAAACTGTGAATATTGTTCATCATGTCAATTACAAAGGGAATCACCAACGAAAAATTTCGTCAGTATTTTTCAGAGAGCTCTAGAACCGTTCACTTCCCAATTGTACTATTAATTACTGTTCTTTATAGACAAAATCACTGATAGATTGAAAAGTCGTTGGTAATGTTTGGGGTTTCTAAAATATTTTTGATTAAATTGAAAATTTAAATTAAATATTACAGACGGAATCACCGACGGAATGATTAAAAATTTTAATATTTAATTAACCTTTGGTAAAACGCCCCAATAAAAAGCTTAAAATCCTTAATTTCACGACAGACGGGGCTCCTTTCTTCCTCCTCCTCCTCCTCTTCTTCCCCATATGTAAAAAATATCAATATCCATTTCTTTCTCTTCTCTTCTCTCCTAAACTCCTTCTCTTCTCCTCCATGCTCAGGTATGTATTATTCTCCTTTCTTTCTTTTTTTCTTCTTAGTTTTTTTATTAATATACTTTACGAAATTTATTTCTCTTCTTAGCTTCACTTGTAACCACATTAAGGTAAGATTTTTCTTTTTTCTTCTTTATTCATGTTTTATTTTTCACTATATTTGTTATTTTATTTTATTTTTAATTGTTTTTGTTCTTAATAATTGTATGAATATTATTGTAGGATTTTTTTTCATATGATTTTCTTCTTCTTTTTTTCAAGCTTTTTGAATATTATAAAGTGTTGATTTATATTAATATAATTATTTTATAGTTTTGTAAAATAGATTTTTTAAAAATATTTTAAAATAATTACCGACGGAATTACATACAGTATTTTTTGAGGAAAATATCGACGGAATGAAGCTGATAATTTTTTTTGCGCACCTTTTCTGTCAGTAAATCCAGTGGTAATAATATTTTTTTTATTACCAACGGACAAAAAACTTATCGATGAAAGACTCACTGACGAAGCATTTTCATTGGTGATTTCGTTGGTAAATTAATTACCAACGAAATGATAGTACAAATATCGATCCGTCAGTAAATCTAAAGATTCAACAACTCACCAGTCAGGTTCAACTCCTCACTCAGGTCGTGTTGGTAACCTAATGGCAAAATCAGACCTTGTCACCTTGAAAAGTCTTGACACCATTAATTACACACAACACCCAAGTGCCAAAGCCACCGACCACACCAGACACCTGTAGACAATTACATTACCTAATGGAGACTATGTAGAATGACATTTATGAGACTCTCTCAAGGGTTAGCTTGTGCCACTGCGATACCCATGTACATAACTGGTACTCCAAACATACTCCTCTTAACTACCCTGAGATGGATACCAGTTACCATAACCGTCATTCTATGCAAAACTCTGCAGGTTCCCAAAATCATAACAAATAAAGGACTAAAAGATGATTTGTACATAAGTATACCCATAAGAATAACTACATCCCCTATCAGTGAAGGGTTTTTCCTTCTCCAAACGAGTATTGAACACTCAACTCTTTAAGGATTACATTTCCATAAAAATAAGTTTGGACAAATATAATGGCCTGACCGACCCGAGGGAGCATATATAAAGTGTGCGCGGTAGCTTAGAGTTGGTCATCTAGGATACTGAATCAATGTGAAAAACAATACTCCTCATAACCTTATAGGGGTCTACGCGTTCATGGTATAATAATTTAAAGGTAAGCTCTATAAAAGGATTTAGTGACCTTTTTGCCAACCTAATGGCATGCTTCAACATTAGAATACTCACCAAGAAAAGCTCTACGAAGTTATTTGGTGTTATCAAACAAGAGGGAGAATTTACAGAAGCATATTTGAAGAGGTTCAATAAAAAGATGCTTAAGATGAAAGAATTGCTTAAACCAATAGCCTTAGAGGCCCTGATAAGAGGGGTAAGGAAACATGCCCCATGGAGAAGATTTTATACCTTACCATATATAAGCTTACTTAAGGTGAAACAATTCATAAAAAATTACATACGAGTGGAATAAGCCAATTTGCTAAGACATGGACCCCTTCGTTTTTATAAGGACAACTAGCATGAAAGGCCTTCTAGATAAAATTATTCTCCTGATAAAAATGAAAGATCAAGGAAGAACCATGAGGGATCAACCCATAAGTATTTGATGTATTATAAGGATTTATAACTCCCTTAACTAAAAATAGGATCACTTATTCAAAGTTATTAAGATAGTCAAAGCAAACACCTTTGCGCTACTTCATAAACATATTCCTCTTAAGAACATCTCTCATGCCTATCATTCAAATCAGCTTTGGATGTGCAATCCTCAATAGGAATGTAAGTTTTTTAAAATAAAAATAATATATCTCTGACATACATTTCTCATCTACATATCTGTAATAAAGACTTTCATACATCTTTCAAGGAAGGGATTAACTTGGTCTCCCTAGGACAATAGCTTTATAATCTCTAATGAATGGGTATGAGGTCTTCTTATTACAATAACATCATTATTTAGGTGATGCCTAAGAGCCTCTTACCAATTCATCATGGGTTGATTTTGGATCCCTTATTCTCTAGTGTAGTCTCGAACTGACATATTTTTTAGGTTGTCATAACCCAAATTTTGACCCTTTATTTTAATTATTATTATTATTTCATTTACTGAAAAGGATATAAAAAAAATGATGATGAAAAAAATAATAATGATGAAAAGCAAGTAAAATGAAATAAATGAAGAATGAATTAAAATTTGGGTTAAGGGCAACATGATTGGAAGTTTTGGGATTTAATTAAACGTTGAAATTAATCTTTTAAGCTTGGAATTAATTTAATTAATTCAATTTAATTGAGCTTGGAATTAATTTAATTAATCCAATTAAGGGTTTAATTGGAGAATTGATAAGTTTTGAGACTTAATTGAGCTTGAAATTAATTTAACTAATCCAATTAAGGGTTTAATTGGAGAATTGATAAGTTTTAGGCTTAATTGAGCTTGGAATTAATTTATTCAGGGACTTAATTGAAAAACTATCAAAGTATAGGGCTAATTCGGGTCAAATTTGCAAGAAATTAAAACCCAAGGACTGGACTGCAAAACTTCAAAATGTCAAGGATCAAAACCCAAATGGCCATTAACATCAGCACTGTTCATCTTCTTCACCCGAAAACAAGAAGAAAACGGATGCCTTTATTGCATTAAAATCCATGCAACCGCATGGCATTCTCTGGTTATAAAAAAACAGAGAAGGAGAACCGGTAAAGAAGGAAGAAAGGGAGAAACAAAACAGGAAGAACCTGAAGACAAAAACAAAGAAAAAAAAAGACAGTAGGGAGAGAGACTAAAACCAAAGGAAACCGGGGAGGGACAGAACCAAGGGGCAGTGTTGGTGGGATAGCCCTTCTACACTTTCATCGTCTTCTGCAACTACCAGGAACGGGAACCACAGCGTTTCTTTCTTTCTTTGAGAACGGAGGCAGAGAGGAGGAGACAGGGGATCACAGAACCACAGAACCGAGAGATAAATAAAGAAGCCACGAACGGAAGAAGGGAGGGGGAACTGAAGCTAAACCCAGACAAAAAACACGAAAGAGAGGAGGAGGCCAGGGGGGAAGGACAGAGAACCGGGAGTGATAGAGATTATACAGAGGAGAGAGCAAACTTTGGCCAGCCACTGCACCTTCATCATCGTCTTCTTCCAGGCCAGTGTTAGCCGCGACTCTAGTTGCAGCCCCTTCCTCCCGAACAGACAGACGCAAGGGCAACCAAAGGAAACAGAGAGAGAGGGAGACTGGGAACGAAAAAAAACTGAGGGGACAGAAAAGCAGAGGAAAGCCACCGAGACCAAAACCATTGTTGCTACTGTCTTCGGTATTTCCAGAGCCAGGTAAGTAAGCTTCTCTTTCCCTGCTTTTCATTTTAATTCACTTCCTACTGTACATTCTAATTTTAATTCCTTTATCTGCTCATCTGCTCATGCACGCGTGATTTAGTTCACGCGTGCTTCATGTTGCCCAGCCGGGTCACTGGCTTGGGCCAGTGACCGGGCCGGGCTGGCTGGGTCTAGCCCAGCCCATGTGGGCTGTGCTGGACCCAGCCCAAAAAATAAATAAAAAAAAAACAAAAAAAAACAGGAAAGTAAAAAGGTAGAAAAAAATAAAAAATGTGTATGCATGAATAAAAATAATGTAAATTTATGGGTTTATTCACTGACGCCAGAGTCAGGAATAAAAATACTGGTTTAAATTTATATTATTTTTATTCGGTGTATTTTATTTGATTTAGCTAGAAAAATAAAAAAAATATGTGCATGCGTAAAAATCAATTTATTTTTATTTATTTATTCACTGGCGCTAGAGTAGGGAATAAAAAATATTGATCTATTTTTTTGTAGTTACGAATTTTTACCAACGCCAGAGTTGGAATTATTCGAGCTCGAATATTCACTGGCGCCAGAGTCAGGAATATTATAAACAAATCATCATAGCATAAGCGAATAAATGTTTAGCAATTTAAGACAAAACCAGCAATGCAGTCTGCCTCAGGCAGAACGTTTAAGGGGTGATAATATCTTCCCTTTTACGTAACCAATCCCGAGCCATAGAATCTCTGATGACCAGTTAGGGTTCCTAGTGACCATAATACTAGGTGGCGACTCCTTAAACGAGACATTTTTTTTCTAAAAAAACAAGATGCCAGAAATCTGTTTTTTTTTTTCCACAATCTAGAATATTTTGTGGGCCGCCGAGATGTCGGGTGCGACATAGGTGATACCTAAAGTCCTCTCACCAATTCTTCAGGGGTTGATCCTAAATCCTCCATTCTCCAGTGCAATCTTAGTCTAGCACATTCTCTAGATGATTCCAAAGTGCCTCTCACCAATTCACCAGGGATTGATCTTGGATCTCCTACCTTTTCAATGTAGTCTTGGACTGGCACAAATCTTTAGTAGGGCTCCCAGAATTTATATCATCTCTATGGATGATCTTGTATCTCCCACTCTTAGGATAACCTCTCTCTAATAGAGTGCTCTTACGCCCCATTACATCATGAAGAAAACCACAAGCCACCCACTCTCAGAAAACAACCACTCTTTAATAGGGGGCCTCCCATGTCTCATGCCATCTTAAAAAGTTCCATGCCTTCCACACTCTATTGACCACTCTTTAGTGGGGGGCTCTCATGCCCCATATCATCTCAGAAAGGTCATATACCTCTCACACTTCAATACGACCACTCTTCAAATAATGTATTTGGTCTCTCTAATGCAATAACACCACTCTTTATGGGTCTATCCCATTCACTCCTTACAAAGTTTTCTAAGTACAAGTGTTGATATAAGTACGTCCCCCTAGCAACTTAGAAAATTTTCTAAGTATAGGTTCCTCCTTCACGGGTTCCCTTCATCCACTTAGAAATTTTCTAAGTATGAGTTCCTTTATGGTTCCCTTCTATATACTTAGAGATTCCTTTTTTCAACCATGATATATGCCCCTACACATGGGGCTCTTTAATATATTACCGCGAGTTTTCACTCAATTTTCATATGAAGAAAACTCGACAAAACTTGTGGAGTTTTCACTGGGAAATTTTAAAAATCTTTACGTATAAATATCATAAAGATTTAGGGGGTTACTGTTAAACCTAAATTTAACAGGCCGAAAAAATCATAAAAGGCCTAAAAAAATCCTTATGGGCTTGGGTTATCATGCTTAAGCTCAACTACTACCAAAGTGCATGGGCTCGGGCATGATATCCCAAGCCTATGCTTAGCGTGCTGCCTAGCACTTATATGGGCTCAGGCTACCATGCCCAAGCCCAACGTGTTTGGGTCTATACAACGTGTCTGGACCTGTTTTTCACCTCTAATGGGCTTAGGCACCTTACCCAACACTCCCTTGAGAATTTTTTCAAGATCCCACGCGAGTTCTTCAGTATTTTATATTGATCCATTATATATATAAAAAAACTCATAGGTTATAAATACACAATGAATCCTTCCAATTCTAGGTTCACAATCTCTTCATTCTTAACATTTTCAGCATATATATTTTTAGAGTTTATCTCTCTAAAATATCATTGAACTTTCTCTTGATAAAGTTATTAACTTAAATATCTAAAAATCCATACTTTCATCAAATGAGGCCTTTTACAGGTACTAACTATCAATCACCTGGGCTTTCTGTATCAAGCCATTAGACACCTTGGCTATGAAGAACGGATTAGATTGTTTAAACTAAGAAATCAATCGATTATCCAACACATTAGTTTTTTCCCTAAACATCTTTGATTTTAAGACCTCATCACTTTCTTATTTCTCTTTATATCCTTCTTTATACGTGCAAATTATCAACTACAGTTAAAATATGTAGCCAACCTCTCCAATCTAAACACCAACATGTTTTGTATGGTTGAATTCATTTTTTAATTGAATTCCTCTCTTACATTTCAACACAAGATTTGAAGGCTCTTAGAAAAGTGATATAATGAAGAATTTTACAGTAAAAGTAGCATTATAATTCACCAATTTGAGATCCATGACATGTGTGTGTAGAAGGTTATTACGGATACATAGACTAGATGGATGGGTTAGGGTTGGATATTGAACAATGAAGCTTTCGGGTTCATAAACACAATATCAACCATGAACAAATATGTGAAAGTATTAGCATGACATATAATGTTTCGGGATATAAGAGACGGAGATAGTGGAAACAAGATAAAAAAAATAAAGACAGAATTATGTTTGACAATGGTGTATAAGACAAAGAACTATTTTTGTATCATGTTTGGTTATGATAAACAAAATATATAAAAAAAAAACATATTTTATCCTTAGCATGTATTACTATCAAACTTACATAGTTTAAAAAATAATTAGATGTTATCTTGTTTACTTTTGTTTATATTAAGTTTTGAAATCAATAATATTATAATAACTCCAATTATAAAACCCGGATTGGCCTGGTGGGTTAGCCCGAGGCCTAGATCGGTCCGGGGTTAAGAAAAAAT
The DNA here is from genome assembly GCA_007827005.2 of Populus simonii. Taxonomy (NCBI): domain Eukaryota; kingdom Viridiplantae; phylum Streptophyta; class Magnoliopsida; order Malpighiales; family Salicaceae; genus Populus; species Populus simonii. The sequence goes on from CM017464.2 coordinate 28,838,399, forward strand.
AGAGAAATTGTCGACCCAACCTGACTTAATCAAGACCTAAGTCAATCTATGACTGGGTTGATCTGGGACAAAATATAGGTAAAAAACCCGTTGAATTTTGTTTGATTTTTTGGGTCAAAATAAGGTTGTTTTGATTCCTTTAAAAAATAATTTGGTCACCCCGGGTTGACCATCTCGACCTGTGACTCGGACTTTATCCTGTGTCAACTTTCGATTTGGATTTTAAAACTATAATAATAATTATTTTTATACATACATTGATTCGGGTCAACCTGCGTTCACACTCCCTATTTGTGACTCGGGTCTTGCTCCGAGTCGACCACTAAGTCATATTTTAAAAATATGATAATAATCATTTTTATCATTACATTCATTTGAATCATCGTTCAACCTAACTTGTGACTCGAGCCTTCCCTTGGGTCGATTCTTGAGTTAAGTTTTTTAAACTTTGATGATAACTACTTTTATTTTTATGTTGACTTGAGTCAACCCGAGTAGAGTCTCTTGACTTATGACTCGGGTTTTGTCTTTGATCGACTCTTGAGTTAAGTTTTAAAATTATGATAATAACTATTTTTATTCTTATATGTTTTAGTTGAATAAAAATATTATTATCATAATTTTAGAATTAAGAGTTTCTAATTATAATATTTTGAGAATAAAAAAAAATTATTTCTTGAAACATGTTATTTTCTATTTTGAAAGTTGAAAAAATCGCTCTAAAATTATCTAATAAATAAATTTATTTTTATATTTTTATTTTTCTAATCAAATACATTTCTATATTTATTATCTATGTTCCTTTTATTGTAAAATAATAACCAAACAATTTATAAGAATTGAGATTGAGATCATCCTAATTGTAACCCTTGTACCATAATTTCTGGCATGCTGAATCCGCGATCACATGTTGTTTCTCTGTAACACAACTCACATGGATAAGATGTGTAGTGGCCTAGTGGTAAGAGCTTGGGACCAAGAGGTTTGCTCTCTCTGTGGTTTCAGGTTCGAGCCCTGTGGTTGCTCATATGATGGTCACTGGAGACTTACATGGTCGTTAACTTCAGGGCCCGTGGGATTAGTCGAGGTGCGCGCAAACTGGCCCGGACACCTACGTTAAACTAAAAAAACTAAAAAAAAAAGATGTCTGCTATATGTTGCCGCAGGTGTACATATACGTGGATGATGAGCTGACCATAATGCCAAATGGTTGCACATGAGTTAAAAATGATCGAAATCTAAAACTTGAAGGACCAGAGTGGGCTGTGCTTGTCCTTCCTCTGTTAAGACTAAGATGTCCAGTAAGAATGAATGCATCTGAGCTTAACAATATACTAAAAGGCGTGGGGAAAGCACTGTAGCTTCCCCACGCCTTTTAATTATACTTATAATAATAATAACAATAATAATTATATATATTATTATTATTATTATATTATATTATATTATAATATTTTTTCCGTTTAGTGTTTTTTCATTTTTTTGTTTGTTTATTTATTTATTTTGTTTTTTTATGCCTTTATGGATTTTTTTTTGCTTTTTTCTTTTGTGTTTTTTTTTAATGAATTGTTTTGTTTAATTTAGTTTGTTAATGGTAAAAAAAATTTTATTTAATTATCAGACTTTCATGACAAGGATCCCGAGTTTGACGGGTTAACCTGGTTTGACGAGTTAACTCGGAATTTTATTTTTTTTGCTTTTTTTCTTTTTAATTAATTTTTTTATTTAGTTTAGTTTGTTAATGTTAATTTTTTTTATTTAATTATCAGACTTTCATGACACGTATCCCGAGCTTGACAGGTTAACCCAGTTAATTATGGGTTAATTTGTCAAATTTGTTTTCTATTTAGTTATCAAACTTTCATGACATGAATCTAAGGTTTGACGGGTTAACCTGATTTGAAGAGTTAACCCAGTTAATTCAGATTTTTTTTCTTTTTTTTCATTAGTTTTTTTCTTCATGTTGGTTTTTTTTCTTTATTTTTTTCTTTTTAATTAATCTATTTAATTATCAAACTTTTATGACACGACCTTGCAGCCAGACCCACATCCAAGGCTCTTGGGTCCGGTGTTGCAACCAGACTCACTTAAACTTGAGTCATATAGGTTTAATATTATTATAAATATTATTCTTGGGTCAAGCGTTGCACCTAGACCAAAGACTCTTGGGTATATCTTTGCATAAAGACATAACACTCTTAGATCTTAGACTTTTTTGATATTTTTTATGCAAGAAAAAAAATAACACGTGGCATATGCCTTTGTTTTGTTTTGTTTTTCCTTTTTGTTTATTATCATAGACTTTTTGTTTCTGCACAATGCAGTTCACGGTGAAAAAGCTGATGACTTTAATTTCTTTTTTTTTTTTTATCTTTTCTTCTTCTTCTTCTTTTGTTTTGTAATTATTCTTTTAATTTAGTTTCTTAATATTAAATTTTTTCTGTTTAATTATTAGACTTTCATGACACGGATCCCAGATTTGATGGGTTAACCTGGCTTGACGGGTTAACCTGGCTTGACGGGTTAACCTAGTTGATTCAGATTGTTTTTCTTTTTCATCATTAGTTTTGTTCTTTCGATTTCATCTTTTAATATTGTATGCAGTTCACGGTAAAAAGGCTGATGCCATTAATTTTTTTTTTTTACTTTTTTTATGCCTTTCACTGTGGACTGCACAGTACAGTCCACGGTGAAAAGGTTGATGCCTTTTTTTTTCTTTTTAATTAATTTTTTTTAATTTAGTTTGTTGATATTAAATTTTTTTCTATTTAGTTATCAAACTTTCATGACACGGATCTCAGGTTTGAGAAGTTAACCCAGTTAATTCAGATTTTTTTCCTTTTCTTCATTAGTTTTTTTTCTTCATGCTGGTTTTTTCTTTGTTTTTTTTTTTTCTTTTTAATTAATCTATTTAAGTATCACACTTTTATGACACAATCTTGCAGCCAGACCCATATCCAAGACTATTGGGTTTGGTATTGCAGCCAGACCCACTTAAACTTGGGTCTTTCAAGTTTAATGTTATTATAAATATTACTCTTGGATCAGGCGTTGCAGTCAAATCTAAGACTTTTGGATATAACTTTGCAAAAAAACCTAATACTTTTAGATTTTAGCTTTTTTAATATTTTTTGTAAAAAAATTGACCCGCGGCATCGTGCGGGTCATGTAACTAGTAAGAACTCTAAAACGCGTAGGTTTTTCACTATAGCAGTATTTTTTTTTTGTTTTTTTTTGGTTTTTTTTACATGTTTTTTTTCCTTTTTTTTACCCAAAATTAGGTTTTTCACTTAGCAGCAGGTTTTTTTTTTTTTTTTTTTTTACATGTTTTTTTATGCTTTTTTTAACCCAAAATTGATTTCTTCTTCTTTTTTTTTATTTGTTTTTTTTGTTTAATTTTTTTGTTTCAAAATTATCTTTGCTAATTTTTTTAGATATTGAGTTGGTTGAAAAATTAACTATGTAGTTTTTTTCTTTAAAACATTGTGGATTGCTGTAATATTCTCATACATTGTTTTCTTTTTTAATGATTTCTTTATCCTTTTTTTTTTTTCAAAATGGTCTTTGTAGATTTTTTTTATTAAGTTGGTTGAGAATTTAGCTTTGTAGTTTTTTTATATATAAAAAAATTTGGATTACTACAGTGTTTCCCCTACATAGTTTTTGTTTTGCTGCAGTGTTTCCACATATATTTTTTTAAAAAATTATCTTTATCGAATTTATTTTTTCAATATTGAGCTGGCTGATAATCTAACTTTAGCTTTCCCCATATGTTTTTTTTATATATTTTTTTTCCAAAATTGTCATTTTTTACATATTTTATTATTATTAATTTTTTTTTTCAGAATTATTTTTGTTAATTTTATTTTTTTACTATTGAGCGGGTTGAAAATTTAGTTTTTTTGTCTTTTTCTTTAAAACACTGTAGCTTTCCCCACGTGTTTTTTTTTCGCTTTTGTTTCCTTTTTTGTACATTTTTTTTTCATTTCTTTTACCCAAAATTGACTTCTTCGTTTTTTTTAGATAGCCTTTGTCGGTTTTTTTTATATATTAAGCTGGTTGAGAGATTAGCTTATGAATTACTACAGTGTTTCCCTTACATGGTTTTTGTTTGGCTATAGTGTTTTCTCCACATGTTTTTTTTTTTAAATTATCTTTGTTAAATTTATTTTTTCAATATTGAGTTGGTTGAGAATTTAGCTTTAGCTTTAGCTTTCCCCACTTTTTTTTCATTTTTTGAAATTTTCCCTACGTTTTTTCATTATACTTATAATTATAATTATAATTATTATTATTATTATATTGTATTATATTATACAATTGTTTTTTCCTTTTGTTTTTTCTTTTTAATTTTTTTTATGAATTTTTTTTGTTTGATTTAGTTTGTTAATGTTAATTTTTTTTATTTAGTTATCAGATTTTCATGATATGAATCTCGGGTTTGATGTGTTAACCTGATTTGACGAGTTATTTTTTTCATTTAGTTTAGTTTGTTAAAGTTAATTTTCTTTCTATTTAATTATCAAACTTTCATACTTTCATGACACATATCCTGGGCTTGACGGGTTAACTTGGTTTGATGGGTTAACCCGGTTAATTCTAGGTAAACCTGTCATTTTTTTTTCTATTTAGTTATCAAACTTTCATGACGCAAATCTCAAGTTTTACGGAATAACCTGGTTTAAAAGGTTGACCCAATTAATTCAATTTTTTTCTTTTTCTTCATTAGTTTTTTCCTTCCTGTTAATTTTTGTTCTTTGTTTTTTTTAATTAATCTATTTAATTATTACACTTTTATGACACGACTTTATAGCCAGACCCACATCCAGTATTCTTGGGTCTGGTATTACAGCCAGACTCACTTAAACTTGGGTCATACAAATTTAATTTTATTATTAATATTATAAATATTACTCTTAGGTCAGGCGTTGCAGCCAAACCCAAGATTCTTGGGTATAACTTTGCAGAAAAACTCAATATTTTTAAATTTTTACTTTTTTTATATTTTTTATGCAAAAAATAATAACATGCAGCATCGCGCATGTATAAAAGCTAGTGATGTCTTAAAACACGTGAGCACAACCCTTGTCTGCCGAGACCTGTTTGAGGCTGCGCATATTATTATTATTATTATTTTGAATTTTTATTGTGAGTTTGCAAGTTGCGGGTTCTATTTAGACTTGTTTTCTTGAGGTGTCCTCCCATGATTCCGATAATTTTGTCATTGGGAACTGCTAGTGGAGGAAAAAGCATCCAAGAACAGGTTTTTCTTTAAGAAAGGGATGGTTTAGATCTATTGCACCTAACCATCAATAACGTGGTCTGTTTGTTGTTCTCTTTTTTCAATCTTTTTAGACAATGCTTGGTCCTCTCACTTGACATATGTATGTGTCATGTTAGAAGACCTTGTGGCTTAATTTATGCAGATCTTTAAATTGGGATTCACTTCCCTTTTGTTTATCTACGCTGGAAACTAAAAATATAGGTTGGATTAAGACATTTCACCAAGCTAATATCTGTGATGGTTCTTATCTCCCAAATAATCATTAATAATTAATCTTTAAGGGGTAGTTTAATTAGTCGGATCTTGAGTTTGCTCCTAATAGTTATAAATTTGAGTTTCTTCATGGCTCTAGAGGCTTACATGCATGATTGTTAACTTTAAAACCTATAAAATTAATCGAGGTACGTACAAGCTAACACGAACACTCACGTTAATAATAAAAATCATCAATAATTAGCGATTATCACTGTAAATTCTGTTTTCTTTCATCAAATGGTTATCAAATACCATAATCTTTCATGGAAGGTGAAGTTTGCAACAATTTTTTTTTATAAAACATAGTTGATTTGTTCATATAATTGTATCATTAGTTATTTATTACATTATATTCTAAAATAACCTTGTAACGGGGAATTAGTACACAATGATAAATGATGACTCAAAACTAAGGTCAAATAAAATATCTGCTTTGGTAGGAGAAGAAGAAGAAGAAGAAGAAAACTTCAAAATGAAACCTCAACATTGATGGTGTCCTTGATTTACTTCAAATAGAAAGAAAAGGAAGACTTGATAAAGATGTGGGTCTGTTTGGTGCCGAGGACACCCAAGAAGCCACCTTTACTTTTATTGATTCATAAATTTATTCCAGAGCTCCAACCTTTGCTTAGCATGCAAATTTGGTGCTGCTACTAAAATCAACAATCTTTAGTTGAAGAAAAGACAGCTTAATTAACCTAATGTACCCTCCCTCCCTCCCTCACCCATGCGTTGACCATCTATTAATGACACTGTAGCAAAAATGGAGTGGTTTTGAGTGCTGAACCTAAACCCATTAACTTTGGAGTGAGCCACCGAATCAACCAAGAACTTTCAGGTCACCAAAACTGTCGAAGTCCACATTAAGGGGCCCACTGCAACTGTATATCCAGAGAGATAGACCGGTAAAAAAAAGGACGCACACAACTCTCTCAAGAATCTGTTCCATGAAAGAAAAGATAACAATATGTCCAAAGTCCGGAATCCCAAAATTTTCCTTCATTTTCTCACGAACCAAACATCATTTTTAGCAGAGCAGCCTGTCTATGTTTCCCCTCTCTGGTTTTTCTCTATTGGAGTTGTTTCTACTTTGCAGTCTAGAGGTAATAATGATATAACCTTTACAATATTTACTTTCTCATTGGATTCGTTTTTCTCTTTGAATCTCATGTTCTAGATAGATAGATATAGAGTGTCATACACAAGATAATTATCTTGAGTTAAGAAAAAAAAAATGCATGGTTTTAAGCTCTTTGATAGATTCAAGAGCACACAAGTCCATGCTTTAAGCCCCCAAGATAACAACTCCGGTTCAAGAGGAAAACTTTCAAAATCTAAATTTACAAACTCTGGCTCAGGAGCTCAAGCTTTACTTCCTTATGGACTCCCAACAACTGAGCTCCTTGAACCCCCTATAGACTCTTACTTGAAACCTATAGACTATGTGGAATCTTTAGCTGAAATTCATAGACGCCTGAATACTTGCTCACTAACGGATAAGTCAATATTATGCATGGAGCAGTATTCGATTTTGCGTGGATTAGGTGATCCTAAGTTGCTTAGAAGGTGCCTTTGCGCAGCGAGGCAATATGCTTTTGATGTGCACTCGAAGGCAGTGCTTTCTGCTTGGTTAAGGTTTGAGAGGAGAGAAGATGAGTTTATTGGTGTGTCATCAAAGGACTGTAGTGGGTACATCCTTGAATGTCCTATGGCTGCTTTGGTTTCTGGATACGATCCGAATTCGATTTATGATCGTTGCCATTGTGGTCAAGATGATCTTGAGGCATTTAGTAGTCAAATGTTGGTGGGGAATGAGAGCTCGAGTTTGGAGGAGGATGGTGATGTTTCATTTTGCATTGGTGATGAGCTGGTTCATTGTGTTAGATTCAAAATTGCTTCTCTTTCGGGCCCATTTAAGGCAATGCTATATGGTAGCTTTGTGGAGTCGAGAAGAGATGAGATTGATTTTTCGAAGACTGGGATATCAGTGGAGGGGATGAGAGCAGTGGAAGTGTACAGTAGGACTAGGAGAGTTGATTTGTTTTGCCCTGCGATTGTTTTGGAGTTACTTTCTTTTGCAAACATGTTTTGTTGTGAGGAGTTGAAGTGTGTTTGTGATGCTCATTTGGCTTCGTTGGTCTGTGGGATTGAGGATGCATTGATTCTTATTAATCATGCCTTGGAAGAAAGGGCAAATCTTCTCGTAGCCTCTTGCTTACAGGTGTTTCTAAGAGAGCTCCCAAACTCTCTGTATAACCACAAAGTGAGGGGTGTTTTTTGTATCCCGGAGGCAAGGGAGAGATTGGCCATGCTGGGGCACGCTTCATTCTTCCTCTATTATTTCCTGAGCCAGGTTGCTATGGAGGAGAATATGGCACTGAGCACAACAGTGATGTTATTGGAGGGGTTGGAAGAGTTTGCTACAGAAAAGTGGCAGAAAGCACTTGCTTTGCATCAACTAGGCTGTGTAATGCTTGAGAGAGAAGAATACAAGGGTGCCCAATTTTATTTTGAGGCAGCTGTTGATGCAGGTCATGTTTATTCATTAGCAGGTGTTGCTAGGACCAAGTACAAACAAGGGCAACAGTATTCAGCATTTAGGTTGATGAACTCTCTTATTTTTGAATATAAACCAGTAGGGTGGATGTACCAAGAGCGATCTCTGTATGGTGTTGGACAGGAGAAAATAATGGATTTGAATACTGCAACTGAACTGGATCCATCCCTTTCATTTCCATACAAATTCAGAGCTGTTATGAAGGTGGAAGAGAAACAGATTAGGGCAGCTATTCAAGAGATTGATAAAATTATCGGGTTCAAGCTCTCACCTGATTGTCTTGAGTTGCGGGCATGGTTTGTCATTGCTCTTGAAGATTATGAAAGTGCTTTGAGGGATATTCGAGCATTATTAACCTTGAAGCCTAATTACATGATGTTCCATGGGAAGGTGAGTGGAGATCACTTGGTTGAGCTTCTCAGCCATCGCGTTCAGCAATGGAGTCTGGCTGACTGCTGGATGCAGCTTTACGAAAGATGGTCATCTGTTGATGACATTGGCTCTTTGGCTGTCATACATCAGATGCTGGTAAATGATCCCGCAAAGAGCCTACTATGGTTTCGACAATCATTGCTTCTTTTGCGGTAAGTTTTGTGATGGAACAACTTCTTATTTAGATCAAGCAGCTGCACTATTATGCAGTTTAATCACCATCAAGTTTGAGTTCTAATAAGCTTATACCATTTTGCATTACTTTATTTGTTTAAAATTCTTCTCTGCAATCTTTGGAAACCTGCATCCCTTGCATGTTTTTGTGTAGCAATCTCATTTTTCTTTCCATCAGATAATAAACCCATATCCAGCTTGAAAACATTATGTTTCTGTACATTTTATCTAATAAACTCATACAATTCATTGCATGAATAATGTGTTAATAATGAAGCGATCCTATTTTTTCTTGATCTGATATAGTGATTCTAAATCTCATGTTCATTTTTGTTTCTTTTGTTTCATTGTCTACACATCTTTCCTTTTATGCACTTCTGGAACAACAAGGAATCTTTCCTGTACATGCAGTATAATGAATTTGGACTTGTCTTGTAGATGTTTGACCTTGTTATTTTCATTAACATGAAAATATACTACTGGATAACTTAATGCACTAGGTTAAATTGTCAGAAGGCCGCAATGCGCTGTTTGCGGTTGGCTAGAAATCATTCCAGTTCTGTGCATGAACGACTGATATATGAAGGATGGCTTTTATATGACACTGGTCATCGTGAAGAAGCTCTCTCCAGGGCTGAGAAATCCATTTCGATCCAGAGGTCATTTGAAGCTTTCTTCCTTAAGGCATATACATTAGCTGATACAAATCTGGATCCTGAATCTTCATCTACTGTCATCCAACTTCTGGAGGAAGCTCTTAGATGCCCTTCAGATGGTCTTAGGAAAGGACAAGTGAGGAATGGCTATACTAGTATGTTTCTCATATGCCCATCTGTGCTCGATGTACTTGTTTGATATGAGTGTTGATAATATGCAGGCATTGAATAATTTAGGAAGTATTTATGTGGATTGTGGTAAGCTGGATCAGGCTGCAGACTGCTACAAGAATGCCCTTAACATCAAGCATACAAGAGCTCATCAAGGTCTGGCGCGTGTCTATCATATAAAAAATCAACGAAAAGCTGCATTTGATGAGATGACCAAGCTAATAGAGAAGGCACATTACAGTGCATCAGCATATGAGAAACGATCAGAATACTGTGACCGCGAGAAGGCAAAAGACGACCTTAATATGGCAACACTTCTGGATCCTCAAAGAACATACCCATACAGATACAGAGCAGCTGGTAATCAGCACCACTCCTTTTTGGAAATTCTGCCCTCTTTCGATGCAACTCCTCATAATTTCACACTTATTTCAATTCCATTCTATTGACTTCATTTTTCTTCTCCTTGCTTGAACACAATTATTGACTGCGAAATCAAAACTTACTCTTATTCTCAGTGCTAATGGATGACCAAAAGGAAGCTGAAGCTCTAGAAGAGCTTACTAAGGCCATAGCTTTCAAGCCTGAGTTGCAAATGCTCCATCTTCGAGCAGCATTTTATGAATCAATGGGAGACAAAACCTCTGCTCTTCAAGATTGTGAGGCAGCTCTCTGCCTGGACCCAAACCACTCAGACACACTTGATCTGTATAATAGAACACAAGACCAAGCTACACGAAGCATTTGAGCTTTTCTTTTTCATTTTTTTTTAAATCATGGTTATCAGGCATCCAGCAACAAAACCATCCCAGCTATGAGAAGGAAGGACTGCATCAAGAAGCTGTAATGAACTCATTAGTATATACATCTTAATGGTATTGATGATAGAGCTAGAAAAGAGTGTTGCAAACTGCATTTAGACAATGTCCCTTGCAGATAGTTATTTACAGTCTGCATCAAGAAGCTGTAATGAACTCATTAGTATATAGATCTTAATGGTATTGATTAGAGCTAGAAAAGAGTGTTGCAAACTGCATTTAGACAATGCCCCTCGCAGATAGTTATGTACAGGCATGACCACATGATCAATTAGTGGTATGGGATTGATGCTGGAAGGGTTCATGTACAGCAACTTCATGCTATTGATACTCTAGAATGTTATAGGTTTCACAATTTGTCTCTCATTAGAAACAGGAATTATTTTCCTTCTTCCTCCTTGAGTTCATTCGTGTACATGAACAAAAGCTAGGGAAGGGATTTAAATCACTTATGTTGTATCATGCTTTTTTTTAAACTAAAGATAGCAGAAGTGATGTTCTCGAGTTAACTACTGTTGTAGTTCTGCATTTCTCCAGCTGACCACTTTCTGGTTTCTACTTCTTTTGTTTCCAGCTCATTCTCTTCTCTTCTATATTTCCATGCCTAACTTGCATTTTGGCTGAGTGAGCTCATATGCAGTAACTACAAGGAATTGGGTTGATTTTTTACTGTGACAAATCCGGGGGCTGAGATTTCTCTATATGCTCCGAACCACCCCCTAACAATAAATGCATACAAAGTCATAAACAAGGGTGATAGGTGTTTGAAGGTTACAGCAGTGGTAGACTTTGACTCAAATTTTTCTTCCTGAGAGTATTTGCAACTGGTAATATTCAAAAACTGACTTTTTTTTATTTTTTATTTTGCAAGTATACTTACAGATACTTGAATTTTATACAGACGACTTTGGCATCGGAGAAAGAACAAAGCAATGGACAGACAAGAGGTCTCCCTTCCTCAAGTTATATACAAACATCATGCTTCACGTTAATTAGATACAAGTATTATCTACCCTATAAAGCACCGCTTCTGAGAAACCAGCAAGAGAATCAGGGAAAACAGGACATGAAAAGAACACTTGAATCCGAATTTCAGACTGAGTTAACCTCGCAACTTCCTTCTGTAGACATAATTTCAAGTTCTGCCCACCAAAGGGGTGATAATTTTGGTGTTGCTCCATCAGGTCCCACTGATGTGATGTCTTTTAACTTGGCTGCAATCTCTTTCATCGTTGGTCTGTGCTTTGGATCAGGATGGATGCAATTTCTTATTACTTCAGACAATTTCTCAAGCTCGTCCTCTTGGAAAGATTTTAGAGTTGGATCCACCTTTTCTTTTAATGGTTGCTCTCCTCTCAGGTAATCTGATGCCCAGTCAGCAAGATTGTCCACTGCATATGGGATCCTACCGGTTATCATTTCAAACAAAATTACCCCAAAACTGTAAATATTGCTCTCTGGATCTGATGATTGTGATTCTAGAAGCTCCATGGATGGTGATCCAGTCGTTGCTGCTGTTGCATCATTCCAGAAACTGAAATCTGATATTTTGGCTGCATAGTCTTCAGTTAGATATATTGACGATGATTGCAGGTTTTTATGGGCTACAGGTGGAGTTAGTTGATGCATGTATTCGAGGCAATATGCCACGCCCATTGCTATTCGTAGTCTCATTCCCCAGTCCAAGTGTTCGGCTTCTTTTACTACAAGAAATCAAGAATTCAACTGTCATCCATACCATAAAACAGTACTATAGGTCAGTTACTGAAACTTCAATGACTTATAAATGCTATGATGCAAATGTACTGCAGCCATCAAGTATGCAGTCTAACTGAGAAGTAGAACGGCTTCCTTTGTAGGTTGTTGCAAAATACAAGGATATGAATATGATATGCAGTTCTGAGAGAGTACTAAATGAATAGGAAAAATCCAATTCTTCTTTCTTCTTTTTTTCCTTTTATCATCTTTTGAGATGCATATTCAGTTCTATGCAAATAAAAATTCAGTGCTAGTTCACAGATTGAACAAAAGCCGGCACTGATATTTTCTATGAGCACACGTCCTATAAATGCCATATTAATTTAATGATCCAGCAGAATGTAACTATATCTTAGATATGATCACTTGACGAATTCAGAAGAGGCATAAAAATTCAAGGTACTTACCGTGCAGATGTTCAAACAGAGTTCCATTTGGAGCATATTCAAAAACCATTATTCTTGTGAAAGGCTCATCTTCTTCACAAAATCCAATAAGGTTGACAAAATTCTTGTGGTTCATTTTCGATAATGTGTCAATCTGAAAGGTTAGCAAAATTAGCATCAAGGGGGGCGCCAATATTAAATGGATGAAGCTAGCAAATTTCAATTTCAAGAACCTTATTTCTGAATTGGGCTTCCAAGTTTTTCGACCAGTCTTCACGCGATTTTACTGCAGTAGATGTCACAGCTATTTCAACCCCACTCGATAGTGTCCCCTTGTACACTGTGCCATCTGAAAAGGGGCCAATAATGTTACTGAAATCTTCACAAGCGACCTCTAGTTCTGGTCTCTTGAGTTTTGGTACACCTGAAAAGACACATTACCAAAAATCAGAAAAGACAAGATTGAATCAAAATCTATCCATGTCATTTGTGGAAGCAGCAGATGCAAAAGCTGTGGTTAAGGAGCTATGTTAATCCACAAATTTTATGTCTCCGTGCTTGGCAATTTCAGGGTTTTGTGTGTGCGCACAAGTGCATGCGATCCATACGAAAAAGAAGATTTACCCGTTACAAATGCCTTTTGTAGCTGCCCACTTAAACCTGTGGCCCAAGGTTTGACAGTGACTACCTTGCTTCTTCTAAAGAGAAAAAAGCCAACGGCTGAAATCAAAGCAAACATCGAGCCAGCAATAACACCAGCAATGAGAACAGTGTGATTTTTTGACTTTGAATGCTCCAAATGACTTGGACTTGGAGCAGGGACCATTGACACCCAATCATATTGTGGTTGTACAATAAAGACATTTGGTCGATTTTCTGGAGCAGGTGAAGCTGGAGTTGGTGCAATCATGGGTGAGGGTGAAGGAGGCAAAGGAAGACTGGAGGGGGATTCTACTGGAGAAAATGATGGAGACTCCGAAGGGGATGGTGATGGGGAGAATGATGGAGACGGTGATAAAGACGGCGAGTCTGAGGGTGCCATTGATGGTGATAGTTGAGATCCGGATGGTGACAATAAAGATGGAGAAGGCGATGCTTCAGAACCACTTTGATTTGCTTTACGACGATTGTTGTCTATGGGTGGATTTGGAGGATCTGCCACCTGCAGCAGCATCCGGTGAGCTATATTTCTAGATTGAACATTGTTCCTGACAAATAAAATAAGTGTTGTCAGGAAGCTGGTGGGAAGTTAATTTAAGTTGAGAACTGAAAGCACTTGTTAGTGTAAACTAAACTGAAAGCACTTGTTAGTATAAACTAAACAAGTAGTAGATTCCACGAAAAAAATAGTTGAAATCAGGGAAAAACTGAGGCACACAAAAGTCGCTTCATGTTTCGCCTTGCATACACCGGAGGAGGTCCTCTGTTTGCATTAGCAAAATTGGGAGATGGCAGAATAAATCAAAAGCTGGATTGTACATTGTGATTAACTAGGATGTCAGTTTCTTTGGAATTGATTTTATGGCCATTGCATTCTCCTATAAGTTGCTTTAGCTTTTTCGTCTTTTCCTTTTAGTTATTATTCCAATATCATAACCACCTCCCCTCTCATAAGCCACCACTTCCTCTCCTACTTTTTCTGACTTGACATCTCTATAGCGGCTGCATCAAGTATCAGCTTGTAGGAGTAACAGTAATAGCACTTGCTTACCAGGTAATGTCTCTGCAGCAACAGGAAGCTCTTAACTGATTTTCATCTGCCTGAACTTCAGAAAGCACCTTGAGGTCATTTACTTCAGGAGATATGCCATCTAGAAACTTGTTATTGTCAAGCAAGCTGCAATAAGGATCAGAGATGATTTAGTCAAACCATTCAAGCTTAAGAAGGAAAAAACTAAGTAATATAATCGGCCAGGATGAATTAACTTACAGGGTAGTCAGTGATAGATTATTTGCAAAAAAGTTAGAAGGAAATGGTCCACTAAAGTTATTATATCCCAAGTCCAACACCTCCAGCTCCTCCAGCGCTCCAATCTCTCTAGGAATGTTTCCGTAGAAAGAATTGTTGCGTAAATTTCTGAATGGAAAATGTGAATTAGATAAAAACCCATAAAATGGTTTCCAAAGATCAAATCCAGGCTGAGGTTTAAACTTACAATGATTTTAAGTAAGCTAGTCTCCCAAGTTCAGGTGCCAGTGTCCCTCCAAGACAGAGATCTGTCAAATGCCTACAAGTTGAACATTTCTGACTTTAAGGAAATAGAAAAGAAAAAAAAAACTTTGCTACTAAGAGGAGAAATGACTGGATGTTTGATACCTGCTAAATGATAATAAACTTCATAATTACTGCATAAAAGGGGTAAGAGTAGCGTACGAAAAGGTGAAAAAGAAGAGTATAGATGACATGATAAAATCACAAAAGGAAGAAAAAGAAAAGCTAGAATTGCTCCATGGAGGCCCGCATTATTATGAACTGTCCATGGAGACATCACACACTGCAGTAAATAGTTTGTCATCTGATCACTTCTAAGGAAAGCTTTATACCATGATCGATTCTGCACCAACAAGTACAATGACTGACAACAATACAGACTCTATGTATTCCTTCACTTCAAGTTCATCCAACAGTTAAACTCAATATGACAGCTCAAGTCTGGATTTTGATCCAACATTTCTGACTTTAGAATCTGCTTGGATAAAGTTAACGTTATTCACGAGCATTTCACATTTCCAGTAATATACAAGTGGAATTTACCATCTCTAAACACATTGGATCCTTGATTCAACTAAATGGACCATCCAAAATCACAAATTTAATTAACTTGCAAGCAAAAAGGATAAAGATATACTCCTGTAGCTAGGATCAGAATGCTTGATTACTTATTATTTGACACTTTTCTTACTTACAAGATCACAACTTGGCCATCAGAGCATTCGACACCAAACCAAGAACAAGGATCAATATCTCCATCTTTCTCAATCCAATTCGATAAAGCTCCATGTGGATCTCTCTCCACCATCTCTCTAAACCTCAACAAAGCCAAACCTGCACCATTTCAAACACAATCACATTTCTATATAAAAGAACACCAACTTTAACAAAGCTGCAAGGACATGCCAAACAAAAGCTCGTAGCTATATGGACATAAAACGTAGCATAACTCGTCACCTTCCGTGTTTAGAGACCAACAAAAGCTCAAGCTTTGCGGCAGTAACAACAAAACCAGCATCAAAATCTTCATGCGAAGCTTCACACCGTTCAATCTCCACCACCCGTCCATCATTAAAAAGATAGTCAACAACTTGTGAAAGTAATTCTTGGGGTAGAAATATGTATCAAAAACACACTAGAGAAATAAAGAAAACAAAAAAAGAGAGAGAGAAAGAGGGGGGGAGGCTTGACGGAGTCTTGGGTTGGCAAGTGGAGCTAGCTAATTTAGAAGAGAAGAGAAGAGAAGAAAGCGCGTGCGTATGGGGCGATTATAAACGTTTTTTTTTAATCAAAGACGACGACGAAGGCCGAAACATTACAAATTACCCGAAATATCGGGCTAAGAGATTAAAAAATTGTGTGCGGCGGTTCAATAACGTTGGGTTTTGTTTGTCTGGTTGCTGATGGATTGGACTCTGTCTTCTCTACAAACAAATTTATATATAGCGCCGTCCTCTAAGCTTCCCTCCACAACCACTTGCTTGTCACGTGACGTGTAGTTGTGATTCCTTTTCTACCTTTGTAATTTTCTTTGTTTTTTATATTGAATATTATCCACGTAGTAAATCGAAGAAAAATTCGAATCTGTGACAGATCAACAATTATGCGGGATTCCTTCAAACGAAGAAACCGGTCTGAGCATCCCCGTTTGATTAACTCAACAGCTTGATTCCAAATGTTGCAGTTGCATGTTCCATGGACGTTGCAAGACACCTTCCTGATCTTGGCTCCTGTGTTTATATGTTAATTAATTCCTGATTCTGAATTATTATGTTTATCATGTGAATTTGTCAATGGTAGGGCACATGTCTGATTTATGACATATTCATGTCTGAACAACATTGTTTACTATGTATCTGAAGCTTTGACTGTTATAATATAGGTTTGGCGTGTGTATTTCTAAGTTACGTGGGTATAATTAAATAACAAAATATATTCTATCAGATATGCCCTTAACCTATTTCTGCACTCTCTTTACACTTAAATATTGTAGGGCAGGTGAGATAATTATGCGGTAATTGTTTTATTTTATTTTTCGAAGAGCTGCCTTGTGCAGGCCAGGATTGAACCAGTTCATTGTTTAAGAGGACCAGTTCAATTTACACTGCAGATAAAATTGAAAATGCCATCCACAAGCTTCAGAAATGGCGCCATTCAATGAAGAGTCAATAAAGGCGGAAGCAGCAGTGCAGTATGCATGCATACCTTGAATAATACAGATTATATTATTAAAAGCAATAGGAGTACTTCCAGCCAGATTCGGACAGCAAATTAGTTAGATAGCACATTACTGCATAATTCACATTTCGTTAATTTAATCTGAATCTTGAAGCCAGAGCTACGGGTTGAAGGTTCTATGCTGCTTGATATCATTTATAAAATCACCTATAATTCTCATTAATTATGAATTTCTACTCGAGCTGGGAATAAGATGAAAAGGGAGCACGAAAGGCTACTTTATATATATATATATATATATGCGCACAGTTTCACATACGAAAATCATTAAGCCATATTTGTTGAGTAGAGATGATGATAGTTACGTGATGACAAACGATTGTTACATGGTATTTTTACATGTTTGCCGAGGGGACCAACTTCAGATTGATTGCTTGTGTTAGTAGCAACATAACAACCAAGGAATCCAAATATAAAGAAAAGAAGAGTTGAAAGAGAGAGTGGGCTATAAGATACATACATTCAACCTATATTATACATATATAGCATATAGCATGTTCTGAATGATGAGACTACATATCGAAGGATAGCATGGCAGGGGGAATCATGGCTTCGAAGATAAGCATGGGAGTTGGGGAGGGATATTATAATTCTTCGAATTGGTTGAAAACGATTAATAATCTTCATGGAGTATGATCTATTTTGAGGTGCAGAGCCATTGTAGTGGAGATTCTTTTTCTTTTTCCAGTTTCTGTAAAATTATTGAGGCCTGACAGAATTATATATTGTTTTTGCTTAATAGTAGGAAACTAATCGTGACCAGCAGTTTTTGCACGCAACAGTGACCCTGCTGATCTCTGTTCTTATGAGAGGAGCTATCTAAAGCATTGTTAAACTGATGCATTGCAAAAAAAAAAAAAAAAAAAAAAAAAAAAAAAAAAAAAAAACCTTAATTTTCTGGTTATATATATAGTTTGCTTCAAAATGATACAAAAAAATTAGTATTTGATATTATAATAGTGATTGATTTCGTTTAAAAATATATCAAAATAATATTTTTTTTATTTTTTTAAATTAATTTTTAATATCAATACATCAAAACAATCTAAATATATAAAAATATAACTTTTTATCAAACACACAGCCAGCCACATTGTTGTGGAACACACTATAAGAAACACACTATAAGAAGCACTAATTAACCAAAGTTTGCAACTAGCCTGTAATTATTAATTCTCAAGGTATTAATCTGTGCGGAGGGTGGGTGGGAGAATGAGAAAGGATTAGGAATTGGGATCTTTCTATCATTGTATGCGAGAGAGAAAAGCACTAATAATGTTTCTTGATTATGAGTTTTTTTATTATTATTATTTTAAAGCATTCTCTTGCTGAGAGCAGCAAAGTGTAAACTGGGTATATGAAACTAGCTATTTCCAAGCCATTTGGTGAATTATTAACAGTGTAAAAGGGTGCACTACGTAGCAATAGATGTGACAAGAATTGATAGTCCAACTACTTAAATTTGTTTATCTACATTTGCTTGGATTATAATGACCGGCGGCAATCAATAAAACCGTTCTTCATCATGTCATCTTGTATTCTAACTAGCAAGCTACCACCACCCCATGGGAGCTTAGAGACTGGAGCTGGACCCATGATCGGACCACAGCTACGCACTAGGGCACAGAGGCTGGTCAGGGCTGGGCCACGATTACTTGCTCCTGAATCTTTATGGGTGTTGTTTACGGGTAGAGTCAGGCTCCTGACGTGGATTGGAGCGCATTTGGTTTCCTCGTCTAAAATGACATAGTAACCTCTTGGAGCAATAAGAAAATGCCATACGACCTCTTCAAGCAGTGACACTGTATCTTTTCTTTCCTTTTCTTTTTCGTATCTCTGTTTTTCATAAAGAGACGCAACTTTTTTAGTCTTAAGCAAGGTTCTGCCGAGGAACCGGTCTTTCTACTGGTTTGGAATCAAGCTTTCCAATAGATGGGGGAATTACACTGAATTCCACGTCCAAACATTGACCAGGTTAAAAAGTTAAAACGAGTCACGTAACAGAGAGCCACCACATCTGGCAATGCTTGCCCTACCCAGTCCATCCCGTCTTGAGATGAAGCTATGGCACATAACACAGAAAGGTCAAAGGGAGGGAAGGTGTGCTGGATCATGGATGATTGCACAGATTTTACTAGCACAAGCGATCTCTCGCTGGCTAAAGTTCACGGATAGAGAAGTTAGTCGAGGGCTAGTTAATAAATTGAAAACATGTATTTGACATTTGAGACCGAGGAAGGAGAATTAAACGGGATGGCTTCGGGGTTTTTATTTCTTGACAAAATGAGGCCTAATCTTAACCGAGTTTTAAAGCAACGGAACAGAAAAAGGGACCATAAAATATTGGCCATCTTTCGCTAAAACTAATGGACCAAAAATCACTCTAGCCCAAGAACATATGAGCTCTAGATGAACCCACTTTGGAATTCTAGGTTCTCTCCATATTTTGACTGCGTTATTCCTGCCACATGCAACCGTGGCTCGCAATAAGTTATAGGTAATCTTTTTGTATTGAATTTTTATATTCAGTTCAGTCGTACATATCTTTAATTTTAGATATATTTTATACTTTAATTTTTATATATATATATATATAAAACATAATATATATTGATCTTTATAGCTTTAATAAATATTCAAAATTTTAAATAGTAAAACATTTTAGAAATAATGTTTTGATATAATAAGAATCTCACAATTATAACTTTATAAATTTTTTTGTAAAATATTTTTATCCTATAAACTTTATCTTTACTCTAAATTTGTTATTTTAATATTATATGAATATTAAATATAAATTAAGTGTTCATTAATAATATATATATATATATATATATATATATATATATATATATATATACATGAATATAATAATACAACGTGTAATCAATCAATTGCCTACAAGGCATATTAAACTAATAATTATTAGTATTTATTTCATTTCAAAGTAAATTATAAATTAGTCTTTCTAATTTTTCAGAATGAATTAAATATTTTTTTAGTTTAAGAAATAATTAATTAATCTCTTATTTAAGATTTACCATGCATAATTTAAGATATCTTTGTTTTAAAACACATCTTGTTTTTTCTTCTTTTTTTATCAATCTTTCCATATTATATGTTTTTCTTAAACAACCAAACTAATCATAAAAACATGAAATGGGTGAAATAGACCAAGTTCGAAATAGATTTAAAGATATATGGATTAATTAATTATTTTTAAAGTTAGAGGGACTATTTAATTATTTTACAAAACTACAAGGACCAATTTATAATTTACTCTTCAAATTACTTTTGATGCCACATTTGTCCAGGTACCCGTAGCATGATTAGATCTTTAAATCGTCCAGGATATGTCTGCGCAAATTGGGCAACAAAAAGTTATGTGCGATAGCTTATGTTTGATGAACATTGCAATGCTGCTGCCGCAACCGATTATTTGCACCGAGAAAATTCGCCATTGATTGTCCTGAAAAAACCTCACGTCCAATAGAATTATAAAATTATGTAATTATAGAGAATTGATAGAATTATAAAATTGGGTGAGGAAATAATTAAAACGGTTTGTTTGCTGAAAATTAATTTTTTAAAAAAAATAAATTCTGAAAAAATGAATTATTTTTCGATGTTTGGTAGTGTAATGAAAAATAAGTTGGAAAATATTTTTCAGTGTTTGATTATGTCATTAAAAATAAGATAAAAAATAACTTATTAATGTTTTATTTTTTTTTCAAGTTTATTAAAATAATGAGGAACAAATCTTACAAATTAAAAAGTTGAATGAGAATGAAATTGAAAAAAAAATATAATTTCATAAATTATCTTAAATAAAATAAATAATAGAAATCAAAACTAAAAAATTAAAAAATTAAAAATGAAAAAATTAAAATAATAATAATTAACATTTCATAAATTATCTCAAATAAAATAAATAATAATCAAAATAATAGAGATCAAATCTAAAAAATAAAAAAAATAAAAGGTGAAAAAATTAAAATAATAATAATTAACATTTCATAAATTATTTCAAATAAAATAAGTAACAATGAAAAGAATAAAGACCTAATTTAATAGATAAAAAATTTTAATTAGCAGAGCAGCGTCCAATACACATACACCGGCAACTCCCATCATATGAAATGGGTTCAGTGTCCAATTATGAAATCCTTGGAAAAAGAGGATGAATCAAAATATAGCAATTAAAAGAATGAAGACCTAATTTGATAGATAAAAAAATTCAATTAAAAAATAATAAGGGAAAAGCAAATAACAATTATAAAAATAATAACCAAAATTAATATAAAAATTAAATTCTAAGAGATGAAATTGAAAAACAAATATTCAAAACAAAATATATATAGCAATTAAAAGTTTGAGGATCAAATTTGATATAATCAGCAAATACTATAACATTTCTGAAATTTTAATAATTTTCTGAAAGTATTTTTCGTTCAAAATAAAAAGAAAATATTTTTCTAAAAATTAAGTTAAATTTTTTTTAAAAAATTAAGTTAAATTTTTTTTAATTAAAAAGTATTTTCTATTGACTAATTTTTTTAATAAAAAAATCTAGAAAATAATTTCTCAAAAATTGTTTTCCGGAAACAATCGCAGCCTAGAATTTAATACTTTGCCTGTGTCCTCTGAGTAAGTACTCCTCCATTTATGTCCAACTAGAAACCTTCACCAGTGGAATTCCCATATAGCTCAGAACCAGTTGGTTCTCCTTCACTCCTTCAATGGCCGCACAGAAGAAGCTTTCTGTTTCTCTGATCAATTCTTTGGCCTCCATAAGACTATCTTCCCTCATTCTCCAAGCCTGCAAGCCTACCACTGAGAGTGCCTTGCTTTCTCTGGCAATAGTTATAATTCCCCTGGTACCACTAACACCTTCACCATCGAGGCGGATTGAATCCTTAGCTAACCTTAGAAACTCCACAAGACTCCTAGCACTCTTCCCTTTCCCCATCTGAGGGAGACCCACCGCGCAATTGAAGGCTAACCATTCACTTCTTATCCCTCTTTTCTTTGTCTTCTTCATCTCAGTAACTAAGGCCTCCTTATCCATCTCCTTCATTTTCAATCTCAAACTAAATGTTTTTGCATGTTCATATAGGCGAGTTTTCATCTCCTCAGACCTCCTCGTGGGAGTAACACCGCTACGATCATCTTCCTCCTGCCATTTTATTCCAATCAATCTCACCATTCTTTTTCTTCGCCTGGCAAGATCCTCAATCATTGGAGGCCATTGCACACCTTGACCAACGTCAAAATCAACTATGTGCACTATGTCAGCATCTTCAGGGAGGGCTTCTAGTATTACAGAATTGGCTGTAAAGTGAGCAAACCTTCCATAAGGAAATATCTGATAGAATGTTTTAAATGCAGCCTCATAATTCTTGCTCGCTTCTTTCCATAGAAAGTCCACTTCCCCTTCCAGTGCTTGAATCATATAATAAGCAAGTCGCTCGACAGTTGAACCAAAAGGACAAGCCTTCTCTTTTAACTGACTCATAATTTTTCCAGCCAACTCTTTCGTCTCCATCTCCTCAGCCTCTCCATAAGCCTTAAGCAGATGGAGAATGCTCAATTGGTTATCAAATTCCATCCCAATACCAGGCAGAATCAAGGATGTTTGATTCATCAGCGTGCCTATAGATACCTCCCTCAAGAAGCTCCCTGCATCATCTCCTGGAAAGTTATGTAGAGCAGGTGGACTGCTCTCACTTGCCAACCAGTCGCTAATATCCTCAATTTCATTCACCATCAATACTGGGTCATCTAAAGTAATATCAGACTCCGAAATTAGGGAACATTTCTGCTCCACTGGCCGGAACATAGTGACAGGCGAATCGTCAACAAGAATAGGGAAACTTGGAGGCTCATCAACATGTATAACTGGGGAAAATGGGATAGAAGAGGAAACGTCAGAGAAATCTTCAATAGAGATACATGAAAACGAGTGATCAGGATGGCTGCTTAATTGGCCATCTATGTTTCGAAAAAATCCCCTGCTTCTTCTATAGGACTGTAAGTACTCTGCCATGGATAACAAGGAAGATCAACAAGCAATTTTTTTCCATGGAGTTCACTCAAGCTCGTCGTGGAAAATGCATTTATGGCCTTGATAATGCACCTGGAAAATATAGAGGTAGCACGTAATGAGAGGAGCAAAAAAGCGACAATAAAAAACATTGAGATTGAGGGCATCATTGTCACTCGTAGCCTCTTTCTCCACACTTCTAACTTGTAATAGTTTCCATTTCAATCAACTTCTCCTTGGGCAAATTAGCAGGCTGTTTATAAACCTCTGATTACCGATTGAGGATAATCATTCAAATCAGAGTAAAAAAAATATTCTCCTCAAAGAACATCCAACTTCAAAACATTCCATTTTAGACATTAGAGAGATTTATATTATAACAATTTTAGCCTTTGCATTAAGATCCCTTCCCAAATACTATAGCATGAAGGACATGGTTCTTTGTCAACAGACCTGAAGTACTAGAGAGGGTTATAACAAAAGAGATTGCTAAAATATCAGCAATAGATTCGTTCTGACTTGCGTCTCAAAACACTGCTCCAAATATTTTACCAGACTCTTCATGTCTGCTGGTGATAATTTGCATTCTGTTATGGATCAGGTCTACCTAAAGATTTTTATAAGGAAACGCCAGTTGAATAATTTACTTTGCAGATCGATTTTTACATCAATTCCAAGTACTTGAGTTCAAAAATTCCTTTCCTTTTTATCCCTCTTACCTCTGTTAACACAGATTTTTGTTCTCTTATATGTCTTTGTATCTGCAATTAGTTTGGCTTATATTCAGCATCATCAATGTCTATCAATCTAAAAATAATAGTTGAGTTTATAGTATTGGTTACAATAAGAATCCAAAGGCTTTTGTTGAAGAAAACTCTAGCTTCTTACAATCATACAAATTAGAGGTATAAAATGCTAAAAATAACTGTCAAAATGGTCATATCGTTTCCATCCACATCCATGTCAATACAGGACATTCTTGTTACAAAAATTGGGAGCAGATAATTAGGATGGGAGCTGACAATCATTGATAAGATAATCGTTTCCATATTCTAGCTCACTTGGATAAAATTCCGCCCTGCGTACATGGATATACGTATCTCAATGGATAAGTTTAGAAAAATTAATGAAGTTTAAAATAGAATATGAATTTTGGTTTCAAATTCATAACGTAAGTGAAATTGATAATGGTTTTTGATAAATAAAAGAATGAGGAAAATTATCCCAGAAAATTAATATGGTAATAAATAATAAACAATAAAAAAGGATCATAAAAAAGAAAATTTAAGAATGACGGCGCAAGCATCAATTAAAATCGATAACATTACCGTAAAATAATAATAAATTTGTAAATGAAATAAGTGATGGAAATGACGAATTGAAAATGAAAGAAAGGAAATTCAATATTAGGTTTAGAATTGTAATTTTTTGTATAGATAACATTCTATTCCTTAATTAATAAAATTTATTTATAATCAAGTCACACTTGATTAATCATCCCATTTTAATTTCTAACAAATGGTTCTTGTACGTATGACCCATTAGGTTCTCATATAAGTGAGGTCAACTATAAATCATAATCCTAAATAGAAGAGAATTAAATAAGTTAAATTAATTAATTTATTATCAATTCAACAATTGATTGAATTATATTAAAAGATCAAGTATAATGTTTAACAACTTGTTAGGATCCCTCAAATATTAGAAAAGTCATAAGTAGTTTGACTTAACCTTAAAGTGATCAGTTTCTCAATGTAATTATTATCTCATTATCAATAATATTTTGATTTAGATATTATAGCATGGAATGTATATGCTCTTTTAAATCATATTTGTTATCAACACTATATTCATTAATTATTTAAATAAGATTTGAAATTATTCTCAAATCTCATTCCACATTGTATAAGGATTTACAATCAATACTATTTGAGAACATGTGAAATTTTTTTTATAATTCACCTAAGATGATAAATCATCTCTTAATCACTCAGATATCTTCATATAGTTCATATTATACTTAATATCTACCTATTTGTTATCCTTGATTAGGATAACATATAGTAGGATCAAACTATAACATTTTTTGTATAAAATAACTTAATGATTTCAAGTCTAAAAATCACTTACACAACCATTACATAAGCTTTTTCATATACACATATGATCTCTCCATATGAGATTTTCATGTGAGTCAGTTCAGTGTATATATCATCTGACAAGCATCTACATATTAATTCTATGCATCCCTCATATCTCAACTTATAAGAACAACTGCTTCATTTCATAATGAAAAGAACATAACATGTATCAGTTTCAACAACTCTAGTTAATGTTCAGTTTTAATAAAAATTAACCATGAACATTTAGGACAATGTTTTAATACAATTAAAATCACATAATTACAATAATTTTATAATTTACTTTGAAAAATATTTTTATCCATAGAACTTTATCTTTATTTAGATTTATTAATCAAATATTAAATTTATTAATCAAATATTTGATGAATATTAAAAATAAATAATTTTTTTATTAATAATTAAATATATTTACAAGAACAAAAACAATATCACGTATTACTAACCTATTAGCTATAAATCATATATGCACATGATAACATCTCTATAAAGCTTGTGGGCACACATCAAGTCTAAGATAATTGAGATAAATTTTGTGGTTGTGGTTTGAAAAAAGTAAGTTTTAAAGAAGTACGGTTAGATGTGGTTAGTTGGATTTTGATACGTGTTTGGTAAAAATTATGGTTGAAGTTTATGTGTAGCAAAAAACATGTATAAAATATTTGGTAGTTGTATTTAAGAGTGTGGTTGCGGTTGTTTTTTAAAGTGTTTTTTACTTGAAAATGCATTAAAATAATATTTTTTTAAAAAAAAATTATTTTTGATATCAGCGTATTAAAATGATCTGAAAACATCAAAAAATATTAATTTGAAGTAAAGAAAAAAATAAAAAATTTAATTTTTTTCAAAAGCGATTTTGAAACGCAAAAACAAACAGGCAAGGAATTTTATGAAACTCAATTAAAAAAATATATAAAAACTGTTGTATAAAAACTGTATTTTAAACTTAATTTTTTAATAAACCTCATAATATAAAACACAATTTAATTTATTACTAAACACCTTACTGCATTTTGTTTAACCGCAAATAAAAAACGAGCGCAAAAGAAAAACAGCATTAAAGTGGAGGCCAGGACCTAAATAATGGGTCCTATGGTTAGTGTCGAATCTTCTAGAATTAGCTCAGAATGTAGTTGGAGACACTTTAAACCACAATAATTAAGTAATACTCTAAAAGGCGTGGGAAAAGCACTGTAGCTTCCCACACCTTTTAACTTTCTCTATTATTTCCTTATTATTAATATATTATATTATTATAATTATTATTAAGTAATACTCTAAAAGACTTGGGAAAGGCATTGTAGTTTCCCACGCCTTTTAACTTTCTCTATTATTTTCTTATTATTAATATATTATATTATTATATCAAAATTATATTATATTATATTATTCTATTCTATTATAACATATCCTAAAAAATACTATAATTTTTTTTTTAATTTTTTTTAATGAATTTTTTTTGTTTAATTTAGTTTTTTAATGTGAATTTTTTTTATTTAGTTATCAGATTCATGACACGGTATCGGAGTTTGATGGATTAACCTGATTTGACGAGTTAACCCAGAATTTGTGTTTTTTTAATTAATTTCTGTCATTTAGTTTAGTTTGTTAATGTTAATTTTTTTTTATTTGATTATCAGACTTGCATGACACGTATTCTGGGCTTCACGGATTAACTTGATTTGACGGGTTAACCCAGTTAATTTTGGGTAAACCCGTCAATGTTTTTTCTATTTAGTTATCAAACTTTCATGACGCGAATTCCAAGTTTGACGGGTTAACCTGGTTTGAAGGATTAACTCAGTTAATTCAGATTTTTTTTTATTTTTCTTCATTAGTTTTGTTTTCCTATTGATTTTTTTCTTTGTTTTTTTCTTTTTAATTAATCTATTTAATTATCACACTTTTATGACATGATCTTAGCCAGACCCACATCCAAGGTTATTGGGTTTAGTATTGCAACCAGACCCATTTAAACTTAAGTCATGTAAGTTTAATGTTATTATTAATATTATATATATTACTATTAGGTCAGATGTTGCGGTCAAACCCAAAACTCTTAGGTATAGCTTTGCAGAAAAACCTAACACTTTTAAATCTTAACTTTTTTTGATATTTTTTATGTAAGAAAAATTAACTCGCAGCATCGCGCGGGTTATATAGCTAGTAATACTTTAAAAGGCGTGGGAAAACTACTGTAGCTTTCCCACGCCTTTTACTTTCCCTTCTTTAATATATTATATTACTATAATTATTATATAATAATAATAATTATATTATATTATATTATATTAATATATATACTAAAAATTAAATGAAACGCTAAATTGTTTCTTTTAATGAATTTTTTTATTTGATTCCGGGTTTGATGGTTAGTCTGATTTAACGAGTTAACCTGGAATTTTTTTATATATATATTCAATGATCTACGGTTTGGAGGGTGAGGGGTTTGTCTTGGTCAAAGACAACATGTGTCACTTACCCATTTGGAATGCACTACATGTTCGAATGAAATTTCCTTTCCTTTCTTCCAACTTCAATTATTCTTTTACGTCCCTAAATTTTGAATTTTTTTATATCTTTAGATCATTTTAATATAATAATATTAAAAATAATTTAAAAAAATAAAAAAATATTATTTTAATATATTTCTAAGTAAAAATCATTTTAAAAATTAACTATTATCACACTTTTAAACACATTCTAAATCTTATTACGTAAATTTGATTTAATTTTTTTAACACCCGACTCAGATAAGATAATAATAATGTTAGGTCTCAAATTGATTTATACAGTTAAATTAGATTTCATAACAATAATTTAGATACAATATAAATCTTAACCAAAACCAAGTTAGTTTTAAATGAAGTAATATTTTTATGAGTTTGGATAATATATTTTAATATTACTAGATTTATATTTAATTTTAATATATAATACCAAAAATAAAATAGTAGCATGCTAACATTACAAATGAAGGAAAGTGAACAAATATAGAGTTTAGTATTTGGCTATTTACAACTAGAAATTAAGAAGGAAAACCTCATTTTAGTCCCTCAATTATATATAGTTTCTTGATTGGGTCCTCGAACTACTAATTTTATTAAAATATTAAAGATGATGTAGTGTTATTCTCGTATTAGACTAACCTTAATTAGCACAAGTAATAAGTACAAAACTATCAAATTTTTTTTTTATTTAGAATAGGAGTGAGTAAAAAAATTAAAAAATCAAGAAAACTAAAAAAAAACTAAAAAAACCGAACCGTGAAAAAAAATTGATTAGAATTTTAAAAAAACCAATCAGGTTTTGGTTTTATAACCCTGAAACTGAAAAATCAAACCGAATCGAACCCAAACAAAAAAAAATTCGATTAAATTAAGGGTAGGTTTCGCCCCTCTATCATTTAAGTTTTTTTTGAAGGATTTTGTCTTCTTTTTTTATGGTTATTTTTTTAAAAAAATAAAAATAAAAATAAAAATAAAAAAGACTAGAGAAAGTTCAACAGAGAAAAAGGCATTGACTGAGAGGCAGAAGAATAATCTTCATAGCCCAAAATCATGAATGTTAAATATAATTCCACATATCAACATCCTGGACGAGCAACAATCAAGAGAAAAGATCTAATAGTGATTATTTTTTTAAACATTTTTTAAATTTGGAAATATATAAAAATATATAATTTTTATTTTTAAATAAAAACTTTTATTTTAAAAATTATAAAACACGATTTCAGCTATGGCAGCTCCACCTGCTTCTCCAGGGTAGCCAACCCATGGGATACTTGTGATTTTGTCATTAGTTCTTGCGAACGATACGTCCATGCCCCCTCCAGACATTATAACAAGAATTACAGGTCCACATGAAACATTTGCAACTGCTGTTATCAAAAGTTGCTGCTGTCCTGGAAGAAGAACGTCCACCCTGTCACGACTCTCTGCTTCTATAGATAGATCGGCACCCATTACAAGCACCGTGGCATCAGCTGCGGCTGCGAGTTTCTTGGCATCATCTACTTGAGCGGTGCTGCATGCTACGTTAGAGCAGCCAGGTAGATATGTTGTTGCAACAGAAGCTGCTAGTAGTCAATAAAACGTGTTAGGACTCCTTAGGTTCAAATGACATATGTGCAGTTTCAAAAACTCGAGTATAGACTAAGACAAGATTATTTTCTTTTAAGATATAAATTGAAAGATAAGTATAATATCAACTAAACAAGAACAGGAAAATCAAAACACGGTGAGATTTCCCCTTTACCCTCCCTTATTATTCTGTTTGCAAGTTGGACCACCTATGTCTTTTTTTAGTCGGTCCATGTTTATGCATTCATCTTTGGCAATAGGCTTACCAAGACTGGATGGGTCGGTTTAATCAAAAGCTGAATAGAGCTATTGGCAAGAGGCTCAAGAGAAATTCAATTAATATTTGACAGTGCAAGACACCAGTCCTGTTCTTGCCAATACCAATTACGCGACAGGGTCCATTTCCCAGCATGAGATCAAGCATGCATATATATAGTCAAATAAACATGGCCTTGTGCTGAACATATGACAATGAGCTGGTTTTCACTCCATGAGTTTTCGTCAAAAATCGAGCTCAAATCTAACCCATGGACATTCACACTTCCTCGTTTAATCAATCTCTCCTCCACCTATACAACTACCATATTGAATTCACATATGAGCATATTGAATGATTGAAGGCTTGAAAAATTATAAATACATCACTGTACTTGCGGTGCATGAGGGAAGTCAACAAGATCTAGGATCCTGAGCCAGCCCATTTGCCAGCTTAGGAGTAATATTATCTCTTCTATATGCCATAATGGGGCAACCTAGCAGTTCTTCTCCGCAAGCAAACACATATCATGTACGATATATAGACCAACAAGAAGCATCCACCCTACTCAAGGTTTTTCCATGTCATGCCAATCACGGCATGTGGGTATAGTCTTCTCTTAGTCACAACCCCTCTCACCTCACTTTCTTCTCTGCTGCCATGTGAAACTTTTCAGAACCCACCCACACCCACTTGCTAGGCTTTTATCGTTAACCTTTAGCTTTTGGTATTTGGTAACCAGACTACTCAGCATTTCCAAACACGCCTTGTCTACACAACAGTGATTTTTTTATGGTCCCCCATTTCACTCACGTTGGATCTTAAGGTCCCTCGTCCTTTCCTAAAACTTATCACCAAGGAGGTGGTGGTCCTAGCAGGCACAAGCGTTTGCATTGCAGGTGAAAGATGGCGCTAACATAACATAGATCATGGATGCTACGTACTCCTGGGACCCGACCAACATCTTCAAAGTGTTAGTTGGTCAATCCCATGCCATTTAAAACGAAGTTAAGATAATTCATGGGAGCTGTTGAACTGATAAAAACTAGCTCTATCACTTTTAATTAGGTGATTGTGCAGTCTAATTCTGATCAAGCTCACCTTACACACAAAATGTAACTCATGCTCTCACTTTTAATAGACGATCTTGCCACCGAACCACACAGTTATTGGCATTGTGATTTACTGTCACCACTTCATTACAATTTAGACAGAAAAAACATATTATCGGTGCAGAGGACAGACATCTCTTACAAGTTACAATAATGTTGCGACAAAAGGCAAGCAGTAAAATGTCCCACAAATACCGAGAGAGAGAGAGAGAGAGAGGCCACTTGACACAAGGCCCAGATGAAAACAGGAAGCTAAAAGAAAACCTTTCTCACAATCTCCGATTATTACGGTTTTTACCTAAAATAATAATAAAAAGAAAAAAGTATGCCATCTATGTCTACAGACGAGGACCTTTCATCCATAATTAGGCTAAATCATTCCATCTCCTAACCTACCCCTCCTAGTAAACCCTCCATTCAAAAAGCAAAGCCAAGCTACAGCACCAAGAGTTTCTATTTACCCTCCTCAACCACCTTAACAAACCGCCTAGCATATTCTCTCCGTCTCTCTCTCCATCGACCTTTCCTTTTCTTGCCCCTCGTCCTCTTAAACCTTCATCACCCGCTTTTGCAGCCCTTCATTCAATCCCCTAAAAATCCCTTCCCCTTAAGCAAAACCCGAGAAACGAAAGCAGCCAAAACCCATTTTATACTCCTAATTGTTTCTGTTTTTCTCAAATCTATCAGACCCAGAAAGAGAATAATTCAATTTGGATCTCCACCGCTCAATGTGGCGGCCGTGGGCTAAATCAACAGTTAAGATTCACGATACCTCGTCTTCTCCTTTCTCTTTCCCCACTTTCAAAGATATCCAAAACCTCTGCACAGAGGACCACCCCTCCAGTCACATAAAAAAATCCTCCTCCATTTTCCACCGGGTCCGGGTCGCCAACACCTTCCTACGCTCCCTCGCGTTATCCTTACCCGAACTAAAACCCGGACCCGAACCAGAAAACAATGCCTCTCCAACCCCTAACAAAACGACAACACCACCGCTTCAACAACAACCTTCTATTACAATCCCGGGTACCGACAAGCGAATTGTCGTCTACTACACAAGCCTACGCGTGGTTCGTTCAACATTCGAGGACTGCAAGATCGTCCTTTCTATCCTTCGTGGGTTCAGCGTTTTGATTGACGAACGAGATCTCTCAATGGATTCAAGTTTTTTAAACGAGTTAAATCAGATCTTCTCGAACGGTGGTGGTTGCGGTCGGAAGCTGACATTGCCACGTGTCTTTATCGGAGGGAGATACATGGGTGGAGCCGAGGAAACCAGACAGTTAAATGAATCAGGTGAGCTCAAGAAAATCATAGAAGGGTTGCCTGTAGCGGATTCTGG
Source organism: Populus simonii (assembly GCA_007827005.2). Classification (NCBI taxonomy): domain Eukaryota; kingdom Viridiplantae; phylum Streptophyta; class Magnoliopsida; order Malpighiales; family Salicaceae; genus Populus; species Populus simonii. Next base: position 28,870,316 of record CM017464.2, read on the forward strand.
TGTTTGTGAGGTGTGTTGTGGATACAGGTTTATTCTATGTGGTCAATGTAACGGGAGTCATAAGTTGTATATAGAGAAAGCTGGGTTCAAATCTTGTACGGCTTGTAATGAGAATGGTTTGATCAGGTGCCCTTCTTGTGCTGTCTGATTTTTATTTTTATTTTTTATTAACTTTGCTGAGGAAAATTAGAAGGTTTGTTGTTATTTCTTTTTGTGATGTAATAATCTTAAAGTAGGTGACACGTTACAAATTAGGAAACTAAGGTTATGTTAACATTACTTCTTTTTTATGAAGCATATGAATTTGATCAATTAATTTTTTTTTTTATTTTTTGTGGATTTTGGGAATTATACTCTTACAATTGTTGGTGCAGTGTAGTGATTTCAATTAGCTTTGGGGATAATATTTTTTTTATTTTTTAAAATTATTTTTTATGATTTGAAAATATAAAACATTAATTTAAAATTAAAAAAAATAAAAAAATTAATGTTTTTTACATACGTTTAAAACATGAAAATAAAGATTCTAGGCAGAAGGGTGTGGTGACTGATGGGGGTGGTTATCTCTTGTCTATTTTCTTTTGGTGGTTGACTCCATTTTATTTTATTTTTTCGTTTGTTTGGAGTTTAGCAGGTTTACTTTCTTTTGGAAATTGTTCACTTGTCTCGTATATTTTGTCCTCATTTTGGTTCATTCCACTTTTGGGTTCTGTGCTTTTTGAGAATTATTCAATTCTAGAGAAGGATGGTTGGAGGAACAAAGTTCATCTTTTCATTGACTGTGGTGGATATTACAGATTACACATTGACTGACTTAGAAAAACAAAGAGAGACTCTGCCCTATCTGCTACATTACAGGGTAGTATAACTGGCATTTGAGCTTGAATATTTGTTGAATCAACGAAACTGCTACTGTTTAGGGACTTGGTAACGATAGCTGCCGCCTGCTAACTGATCTTTGCTGGCAAGAACTGAGTTTTTAGCTTTCTTTGTGCCGCCTATACCCTGAAGAAATGGAAATCGAGTTTTGACATGCTTTGTTTTAGCTATGGAGACAAGTTAACTATGGTTGTTAGAGATGTATAGAATCATGTTGACAAGTGACTGTATTTATATACATCTCTAACATGATTTATACTATTACAGTGTGGGATTATTTGGTGGCTTTCTTGTTAGATAGTATAACTCTGTGTGTTCGCAGGTGCAGCAATCAAGCCTCATTTTGTTTCTGGTTTTTAGGTAGACCCAGTCGCATCCTTTTTTAGGATGAGAAAAACTTTTGTACACCAAGATTAAAGACCTCTCTGGTCAGGTTTTAAGCAGAGCAACATGAAGACGAAACTCTCTCGTAGCTTAAGATTTCAAGACACATGCTGCATTTTATATCATAACTTGAAATTGACTCGAATTGGAATGGCCTGGGACAGAAGCAATATAGGCTTTCAAAAACAGGAATATTTCCTGGGCAGTTTCTTGTTTCTTTAAGAAGTGAAAAGGAAATGACAGTCCGTTGATTATAACCAGCCAACTAGGCGGGCAACAGACATTTTCCCTTCCACCAACTGATTTCATACCCATTTGATGTAATTCCCCTTCTATAACTGGCAATGGCAAAGAAATTAAGAATTCTTCTTCTTCTACAGCTTTCCTAATGCACATGGGAGGGAGACCTGTCTTCCCAGCTTTTAGAGTTTACGACAGTTTTTTGTCATTCACCAAAGCTTTCATATTCATCTCTCCAGCCATCAATCTCAAGCGAACAGTTGTGTATGTTCATGTAGCTGCACTTTGTAAACTTAAAAATCTGCCCACAAGAAGAAAAAAAATGCAATCCACTCCTTTATTCCGTCTAATTTACTGACGTACTTTTCAAGGTGGTCTTGCTTTCCTAAGTTTCTCAACAAGTGAAGTTCGTTGCTGTCAAGATTTCTCATAGGTACATTGTTTCATAAATGTGATTTTTCATTATTGTTATAAAAATTGGTCCAGGATCCAGATACCTCTCAAATAAGCTAATATTCCCCTGCTATTTTTTCGAATTTCGCTCCCAGAATTTAAGGCACTGAGCGGTTTACCAGCAGCATTATTCACTCACATTCTGTCCTTTCTCAAGACCGGACACGCTGCCCGAACCTCTGCTCTCCGAGCAATGGAAAAACCCTTGGACTTGTGTTCCTGGTCTTAATCTCGACGCTAAATCTTTCACTTAATTACCTGATTTCATTCCAAGAAATTCAGAGTCTTAGATAAAGGCGAAATTACTTTGCAATTGCCAGGCTTTGCTAAAGTTTTCGAACACGATTGCTTGTATAGGGACTTCTTGGGTGTCCATTGAAGACCTTATGTCACAGGGTTAAAATCCGTCAGGGTGTAGGCTGACGAAAAGCATAGCTGGATAGTAGCTACGGGGTGGCAGCCTGCGTGACAGTAGCGAAAATCGACAGCATGCGTGTGCGGCAGCACGCAACAGCTAGCACAACAGTGAGCTGACGAGAGTTGGGGCTTGGGCGAGGATTGTCCAAGGCTTGACGAAACAGTGCTGGGATGACACAATGAGACAGTGGGGAATTCGGCAGCACTGGCGAATTCGGCAGCGTCGAGGAATTCGGCAGCAGGGGCTGACGATAACTTGGACAGCGGACGGTCCAAGGCATGCGAGGCAGTATACGCTGGCAGCATGTGTGCTGGCAGTGGGCAGTTGGCTTGTGGGAGAACATGCCAATGCAGTGTGGCAGTTTTGGGAGCAGTTATCGGCAGTTTGCGGCAGTTTCTTATGTGGGGAAGAAGTTGGCTGAACATGGGATAATGGGTGCTCCAGCTGTGCAGGAAGTTAGGGGTAGTTTCTACATTGTAACTTCCATATCTTGTAAATAGATAGGCTGTAAAAATGTGTAGCATGCAGAACGGATTGGGCATAGCACACAAGAAGGACTTTGTGTAATCCTTTAATTGAGTTAATGAAAAGGTTGGGACTTGTTCCTGTAATCTGCTGTGTTTTGTATTCTGCTCATATTCATTAAGTGTTATTCCGCTTGCTTGTGACATTGGAAGAGTGTGGGAATCTCTTGGGTTTGTGGGACAAACTAGTCGTAGGCAAAACACAAGTGAATAGGCGAGGGAAAGGCTGAGTCTAGCGGGACTAGACTGCCGCGCGAGGTCTATTGCGAGAGCGAAAAATTGACCCCGTGACACCTTACATCTCTCGTTATATCATTCATCTAAAGCACTCGGTTTTCGAATCTAACCAGTTTGCGTCTAGTGGGCTGCTCCTTGGTTCAATTTTAACAGAGCTGGTGATTTTTTTTCTCATTTTCTTGCGGGTTGTCTGAAGTTGAGGAAGTCATGCGTGCTCCGGTGTTGTTTTTTTTCTTTCTTAATCCCTTCAAGATCCTGAAAATATCAAGACCCCGTCTTCTGAGCATAACTCTTTGCCCTCTCAAGAAACCAACGAAGAAGCGAAGTGCCGTGCACGAGCATATGGCGAAAATGCTGTCTTGGTATGAATGAAACGACAATCCTTAAAAGCAGAATTGCTTGCAGAAAGGATACGATCTCCAGACGCTCATCTACTCCCCCGTTACGCCAAACCATGAAAGCAGGGCTATTTAAGTCATTTCCACTCAAAAAACATTAAAAACAAGAACACCACCGTGTGAACAAGCGTATCCCGTGGGAGAGGTCGTTTTGAATTACATTCCAAGATGTTTAAAAAATTTTGAATTTTTTTTTTATTTTTATATATTTTTAGATTATTTTAAAGTATTGTTATTATAATTTTTTAAAAATAAAAAATATTATTTTAATATATTTTCAAATAAAAAAAATTAAAAAGCAAATAACACTTCCAAACACCCTTTAATATTACACTCCCAATTCAAAACCAAAATAATTAGAAAGTGGTTTTTTTATATAAATATCTGTTTATTTATTACAAAATATAAGGAGAATTTTAAATTTTTTTAAATTATAAAAAAATACTTATAATGCATTTTATCTTAATGTATGCATATAAACTATTTTTAAATTATTTAACATTTTTATTTACCTAAACAAATGTTATGTAATATTTTGATTTGTTTTTTATTATGTTTTCTTGATATTTATATGCTGTTAAAAGTATTTTTTAAAAAATATTTAATAATAATTTTAATTCAAGTTTTACAATATTAAATTATAAAATAATTTAATAATTTTATCAAATAATTTAAATTATGCAATGATAATTTCAACTCAAATGAAGAAATTATTTTTGAAGTAAATAATTTGATTTTTCTTAAAATGTTTTAATTTAAGCTATACAATGATAATTTTAATTCAAATATCATAACATTAGATTACTAAACAATTTAGTAATTTAACTTATAGCCCTCCAGAGTCCCCACCAATTCATTACCACATAGTTTAATATATTAAATCTTATAGCACAGCATAGCATAATAGATAGAATAGAGATGACAATTATAAGTATATTTAGTTCAGGATTGATAAATCTAATTTGTTTTTGTAATGACTATTTATTATTATAACAATGCTGGTTTTTTAAAGTATTTTTTTTTAATAAATTAAAATAATAATTTTTTATTTTTAATATAATTAAAAAAAAACATAATTAGACCAAAAAAAACTGAATTAGTCGCTTAGTCTTTGATTAAAAAGAGAGCGAATGACAACCATCTAGGTGGTGGTTCAGTGACAAGAGCTTGGGACCAAGAGGTTTGCTTCCTCTATGGTCTCAGGTTTGAGCCATGTGGTTGCTCATATGATGGCCACTGGAGGCTTAAATGATCGTTAACTTTAGGGCCCGTGGGATTAGTCGAGGTGCACCCAAGCTGGTCCGGATACCTATGAAAAAAAAAAAAAAGTGAATGACGAATGTATTTGTATATTAGTTCGGAATTCGGATACCCTAAAGGGCCTAAACAGACATATTTGTATATTAGTCATATGGGCATGAATTGTTTTCACAAATAAAAGCGTCATATCATAATTTTTGCATTAAAATACAAGAAGGCAAGGAGACCTTCTCTGCAATCTGTCTCTCTTTCTCCCCTCCCAAATTCTCCAAAACAAAGAAAAAGAATCACAAAGATCATCATCAAGAACTGAAAGGAAACAGAAGAAAATGGAGGTGGAAGGTCAAGATACAGCGATAAACATAACAGTGAAGTTCAGTGGAAGATCCATTCCAATCTCTGTCTCTCTCGACTCCAAAATCAAAGACGTCAAATCCCTTCTGCAACCTCTCACCAACGTTCTTCCCCGTGGCCAAAAACTCATCTTTAAAGGTACCCATAATCTCTCTCTCTCTCTTTTGCTTATATCCTTTCTTTTCTTTGAAATTGAGATGGAATGTGAAGAGTCCTGAAAACGGCGTGTCGTTTCTTGGTGGTTCCCTTTTGCAGGGAAGTTGTTGGTGGATGGTATGACTTTGAGGGAATCAGAGGTCACAAATGGGGCCAAGGTCATGCTTATGGCCTCTCAGGGCTTGCACCAAGGGGTATCTTTATTATTTCTTTCTTTTTTTTATTTCTCTTTCAAGCCCTAATAGCATCTGGTTATGGAGTCTTGATTAAAAAATTACTCTTTAATTATTATAAGCTTGTGATTGAAGAGAATTAAAAATTCCCATTTTTAGTTTCAAACTTTCAATGAAATTTTTGATATATGATAGCTTAAAGTTTTAAGCTTTTTAGTTTTGATAATGGCTGAAGTTACTGGAAAATGTGTGTTTTTGTTTGAGGTAGACTTTGACACTGTTATTCGATTATGTTAAGTTGATTTTAATTTTTGGGTTTGTTTGAACAGGATGGTCCAATACTAAAAGATGCTAAGACTCGACCGATTTCAAGGGCTAATACTAGTAGTAATAAAATGGTGAATGAAAAGATTGGAGTTTTGTTAGATAAGAACCGGGTTGAACGATGGAAGGTTACTGGAGTTATTGGACTGGCTGAATGCAACTTAAAGGTATAAATTGTGAATCTTTCCTTGTTATCTATCAATTAAATTTTCGTTTTTAACTTGTTTATCAAATGAAACACTAGAAGAGAAAAGGAAGAAATAATATTTCAGATTTTCTTCATCAGACTCTAGATGTGCTATACGCCATGTCCATTTAGGAACAAAAAATCCATTTAGGCTGTGGAAATCTCTTATGTTTTTCTCAGGACTAACCTTGCTATGATGTTGATCCAAGATTTGACCATAATGATGAGGGAAAGCCAACCTTTTATTTTTCCTGAATCAAGGCCATTAATGTTATGTTTTCAGTATTCAGTCTCTTACATTTGTTCTTGTTTATTGGAATTCAAAAGGCAATACCTGAGGAAGTGTGGACATGTGGACCTTCTACAAGAGTCCTTGATATCAGCAACAATTTTATTCTAGATGTACCAGCCCAAATTGGCTGTTTAAGTTCCATGCAGGTGAACAATATATTTTCCTTTTATTTATTTGTTTGGATTAATTGAGTGGACTCTTCTGTTAAAAGTTTCGTGGATCTCAGTGTTTAATTTTAAATTTTCTCAGAAATTTTTGCTCAATGGAAATGGTATGTTGGATGAATGCATTAAATGGAAAGGACTAACATCTTTGAAGCATTTAACAGTTCTGTCTGTCAGCCATAACAAGTGAGTATTACATCAATTGTGATGATTTTGGTTATCATTTGATTTGCAGCAAAACTTGAAAAGCTTGTGACTAAATGTGCTTTTGTGGCTTAAAATAATTAATGAATGTACTTATGTTGCTATCCTGCTCAAAGTTTGTTGAGATTGTTCTGTGAATTAGCTAGTTGTCTCTGGTAATTGTTGTAAAGAGGAAGTCGGTAGCACCTAATATGTAATATAAGTGTCTCATTCCCTAGCATTCTGGATAGAAGTAGTATTATAATATGAGGAAAGCTATAATCATAGAGAAGCCTCAGTGAGAAGAGACAAATCGATCCACATTTCTTGAATCTGTTATAGGAATTCCAAGCTCATGCTAACTGAGGTGTACTAGGTAATCAACCTTAAATAATTTATCATTGAAGACAATCATTATCTGTTGATTTCTTGCTTAATTCTCCGCAAAATTGTGCATTTCTTATAGAGTTCTGTTTATCTTGGTTTGTTGAAGGCATAGTCTCTGCTACATGTGATTTGGGGCAAGGTTAAGCATCTTGCCTCGTGTATTTTCTTATGTGTAAGCTATTGCATGCTGAGACTTTAGGAATTTCTCATATATTAATTTCAGTTTTTTGATATAGTTAGAAAAGTTAGTCTTATCTCATTAACTGGTTTAGTTTTAAACACTTGGGATTATATAATGTGGCATCAAACATGTAATCTGATGCAGTTTATCCACCTTGCCTTCTGAATTGGGTGCTCTGTGCTCTCTGAGACAACTGCATGTTTCAAACAATAAGTTGAGTAGCCTCCCGATGGAAATTGGACTTCTCACCCAGCTTGAGGTTTTGAAAGTCAACAATAACAGGTACTGTTTATATTAGAGATTTGACATTTGGAGGATACCCCCCACCCCCCCCCCCCTCCCCCCGGGGCCCGCGGCCCCTCCGCACATGTCCCCCTCTTTTATTCTCCCTTTCATCTCTCTTTCTTTCTTTGGTGATTTTGGAATATTAAGTTCAGAATTAAAAAGTGAAAGGTCTGTTGCCTTTGTTGGGTATTCTTTTCTCTCTGGTATGAATTATGTGACAGATCCTGATTTTAATGTTTCTCTGTCACAGAATAAGCAACGTTCCTATGTGTATAGGGGACTGTAGTTCTCTTGCCGAGGTAATATTTTTGGTGTTTCCTCCTAATCTCTGATTCTCTCTGGTGGGGGGAGTACATGATTCAGCTGTTGCTTGACAAACTGAATCTGGATGGATAATTTCTCATTTATTCAGTGCAGTTTTCATATGTGCTTGACCAAGTTTCTATGTGGTGCAGGTTGATCTTTCATCAAATCTTCTGACAGATTTGCCTGTTACATTTGGGGATTTGCTTAATTTGAAGGTCCCTAGTTTATTCATGTTTTCATTATGCTATTCCCTGTTTTCTCAATTTTGTGATAGCAGCATGCTTGATAACTTCCTGAGTATTTTGCCCATGTATATTTGCTTCCACTTCAAGAAGCAGGCAAGCAACCTTACCACGTGATCCTGTATTTATTGGTTTCTCCATTGTTTGTGCAGGCTTTGCATCTAGGCAACAACGGGCTAAAATCCCTCCCTTCTACAATATTCAAGATGTGCCTGCAACTCTCAACTCTAGATCTCCACAACACAGAAATCACAATGGACGTTCTTCGTCAGGTTTACTCACCTACTTCATGTGTCCTTTCCTATCCCAGCCATTGTTGTTTGATGACATAATAAAAGAACTTATTGACAGCTTGAAGGATGGCAAGATTTTGATGACCGCCGTCGTTCAAAACATCAGAAGCAACTGGATTTTCGAGTTGTGGGCTCTGCTGAGTTTGATGAGGGTGCTGATAAACTTTGATGTTACAGGATTACATTTTGAAGTGGTGGCAAGTTTCTGGAGTAAGAAGGGCCTGTTTATAGAATCAAGAAATTTGCTATTGATTATTTAAAAAAAATATATAGGCAAAGGAGGTTGGTGATTATATTCCTCAAAAGCAACATAGGACTACCATGTGTTGAATGGCTAGTTTCTCTGAATTGTTTGCATGATTGCATCACTCAAAAAAAAAAAGCGAATATTTTTTATTTTAATTGATTAGCAGCAATCTCAGTTTGTCACCTAATCTTGAGCGGGTGATGTTAATGATTCCAGCCTTTCAGATGAAGGTTAAAATAAATATTAGGGTTCCAAGTTTTGCTCCTTATATCTGAAACAGTCTATTCTTTTTAAGTATATTACTAGATGGCATGACACGTGTTGTTGTGGGTTTATAAAAAAATTATATTTAATAATATTATAATTATGAACCAAGATAACTCAAATCATAGAAACTGAAGATATTACCACTTAAAGAGAATAAAATGAGAGAATAAAATGAGTTGTGTTAAAAATATTGATATTGTAGAGACATTGGAAAGGAAAAGTAAAGACTTGCGTGATTAGAGAATATTTATAACATAAATTATAATATTTTTTATATTAATATTTAAAATTATAATAACACAAATAATTATATGAAAAATAATTATATTTATAACACAAATGATTATGGTGTCTGTTCGTGGGGCTGTAGTACACCATACCCCCATAAAATATATAATTTATAGTAGAAGGAGTCTCGTTGAACATTGTCTCTTTTTAGTACTGTTTCAATGTATAGTGAAATAAATCTTGAAAAAATATTTTTCTCATATAATTTAACTCTATATATAATCATTTGCTCCGTGTTTTCATTGAAATAATCAATTAATCCATTTGTTTTAAAAACCTAATATCATGTCCTTCTGTTTTAACAGTTGGTTTCATAGTTAGTCCTTGTGTTGGTTTCTCATCACAATTAAAAAAAAAAATTTGCCTAAATATCCTTCATTTGAAATCAAGTTGTTTTCACATGTGATAGACAATTTAAAATGCATTCTAAAAAGGTGATTTAAAAATTTCTAGAAGAATTAACAGTCAGCTTTAATTAAAGGACTGATTTATATATTTTTTTCAAAAATAAGGCTAACAAAACAAAACAAAAAATGCAGGTATTAAATTATAATTTACTCGGCATGTTTTTTATTTATTTTTGATTTGACTCGAAAGGTTCCTCTACTGTGTTTAAACTCAAAGGCAGGCATGATTAAAAAAAACAATTATCACAGTAAATTAAAAATATTTATCAATCAAAAAAATCAATGAAGTAATATAACATATGTATAATTACAAAACGTGATATTTATAATTTGTCCGTATTCAAAGTAGCGATATCCAATAAAACATATTAAATGAGCAAGAGAGCAAAAATAAAAGAAAAAAAATTCTAAAGATGCATTGAAACTCTGATTATAACATTATTAGTCTCGACAAGAAAAGAGAATTTTAACGTTATCAAGGAAGGTTACCACGATGATGACTTGACGTCCAAAGATGGTTGGTGGTTCATTTCTTCAAAACTATCAATGAAACTAACAACTTTCTCCCTGTTTTCATACAAGGAAGGAGTCGCTGCGACAAACAACGAAGATTACATCAAGTCCGTCGTATAGGGCAAGTCAGTCTCTCTCACTAAATTTTCTTTCAAAAATCTATTGAAAGATATCATCACCTCGCAGGATCCGGTTGTATCCACCATGTAAATGCCAAAGTCAACCTCCTTTATCAAAGAAAAACTAGTAGGGTCGAGAACAGCAGCAGATAACCTGACATCAACAGCAGAAATTCTTCTCATGACAAATGCCATGGCAAAAACTCAGGTTTCACATTGCTTCCTATTCATATCCAGCGATAAAAAAAAGCATCGCAGGGGAATACAAGTTACTATTTAGTTTATGTCACATGGTTGTGTGAAAAATATCAAATCTTGTGTACTCTCAGATGCAGCATTGAAATAAAATCTGACTGTTGAAAGGACTCCAAACCCTCATCCTAAAATCAAGACTGACGAGCTGGCTGGGGAAATGGACAAGATAACCTAAGAGAAGTAAATGGATACTGGGGGAATGTCAACATCATTGCCTTCATCATCCTCACATGCGACAACAACATCAAAGTGGTGACGATATGCAGGCAACTCCGCTTTGGCCACTTCCCTAACCAGATCAACCATCTTCCTGTCCATCCTGTCTCTGTGCCGAGGGAACATGCTATTGTAAAGCAGGCAACTACCATGTGAAATGCTATAGGCATCAAGCCCCTTATCCTTGAGCCATTGCAGAAGTTCCCTCAAGGTAGGATTGTCTTTTAGAATCCACCTGTCCCAAACTGTCCAGCTCATATCCTGATGCTTGATAACCTTGGGTGGGACAGGCTCAGCCATGGAGAATAGAGGGAGTGCAAGGTTGGCAAATGTATTGCGGTAGTCCTCCACCTTGTGTCCACCATCCAGAACCTTATACAGCTCCAAGCACACAAGACCAGTGGCCATAGCTGTGGAGGTTGCTATAGCAGGGATGATCCTTCCAGCAATAAACTTGGCTTTCAGTTTGTCAACCTCAGGAATGCTGTAGTTTCTTGCTCTCATGTTGGCAAGACCAGCTATCAGATCCATGTGATAGTTTGTTTCGTCATCCTGCACAATCAAGGAAATTCACTTAAATTTGGGTTGGCACAAGAACATCAAATGGCCGATAAAGTACCTCCCATTATATTTTGGCCACATATTAAAAATTCTTCAAGTCCACAACAAGAAGCAAACATCAATTCATGCAAATATTTCAAAATTATCAGCTGCTATAATAAATGATAAAAAAGGTTGGATAACATCCTGCTTTGTTCAACAGCAGGATGATCCAAATAAATGCATGCTAAATAAATTGAACACGAGGGACCACCTTCTCAAACTGAATTGGGGTCATCCTGTATGCAGGTGGCAACTTATGCCTGCACTGCTCTAGTTTCCTGATAAGTTCATTGATCACCGCTGCATCATCTACAGATACAGTAGATATAGTGGTAGCCTTTTCATCTGTCTCAATTTTCACATCTTCTCTTGGCTGAAATTCTGGCACAATCACCTTCTCTACAGCCTCGGCCAATGTCTTAGGATGTTTCACCCACTCAGGAACAGAGATCCCAAAAGTCTCTGCTCGTAATATTGATGCTGCCATGACAAAATGGAGGTGACTTGGATCTGCAGTTGAGAACTGAAGTGGATGAGGGAATCGCTTTGGTGCTGACCAGAACGGAGCACCAGTACTAGTAGATGCATCTTCAGGGAAAGTGAAGATCAACTGCTTCACCCGATCAGCAAAATAATCTTCAAACCTGAAGTCAATGTAAGCATAACGTCAGAAAACAGAATGAGGTATGCCCTACCATAAAGAAAGAATAGGAGACCCAATACAAGAGGGTACCTTAAACGCGCCCATGTGATGCAATCCTGGAATGTCTCACATTTTTCCTTCTCAAGGCACTCAAGAACACGTTCCAAGGTGTCCCTTGACTGAGCATCACCAGCTTTGGTCATAGCATTAGTATAATCAACTGGATTTGATAGATAGGCATTAACTTCTGTTGGTGTTTTCTCAACCAAACCCTCAAACTCAGATCGAGCCCATGTCAAGCAATGATCAATGTTATGTGGGAACGAATGCACAGTGCACATAGGTGCTTGTTTCTCTGGTGGGTCCCTTGAAGCACCATAATTTTCGGTCAGGTGAGGAATGATCATCTGAGTGTTGCATTTGGCACCCAAGGTTCCTGACTCGAGAAGAGGCTTTTGGAAGTACAAGCACCTCTGATCAACATAAAGTCTTGCATTGACATTGTCTAAAGCATTGACAACAGCAGTTAAGTTCTCCCAGAAAGTATCATCAAATACATTCTCACTTTCAGGGGACACACGATTTTGCAGTGCTTCAATCTTGAGATGAGGATTTATTAATGCAGCAGCAGAAGCAGCAACAGTGGATTTGGCCTGTCCAATGTTCCAATCACGGAAGAGAAACTGCCTGCTCAAGTTACTCTTCTCAATCACATCATCATCAGTTAATGTCAGCTTTCCCTGTTCACCACATGAAACACCCATCAGTGCTAAATTTTTCAAGAATTCACAGCCAAGCGCACCAGATCCCACTACAAATAAATTAGCATCCTCTAGCTTCTTCTGAAGCTTGGACCCAAAAACTGAGATTTGGGCATCATAACGGCTATTTCGTGGCTTGAAGTCACTGGGATCCAAATTTGCTGTTGGAAGTGATTCCACGGAATCAAAATAGAAGAACTGTTACAGCAGAAAAGGCAAAGTTAGCTTACCACAACAAGCAGTAAAGTTGAATCATTAGGTAGATGTTTAACTTTGGAAACAGCCACATCCAAGGCAGGTAAAATTAGGTAAATTAAACATGGCTAGTTCATCAAGCCAAGATGTTATGATAAAAACTCACTATAGGTTAATAGATGAAACCCTCAACAGTATTTAAAAGTCCTTCTGATCAAACTGAATTAAAGGAAAGCCCAAACAAAGCACAAAACATTATTTAAAACTTCTTCTGATCAAACTAAATTTGATGGTCCAAACAGAGCGCGCAAGTATGTAGATAAAATTCTTTAACTGTGTGTATACAAAAGAACCCTCCATTTGTTTATGTACAAAGACTACAATTAAATAGATGAAATTCTTCAACAGTGTTAAAAAGCTCAAGAACAAAAACTGAAGTTTACCGCATGCCTAAGTTGGCTAGAGAGAGAAAGACTTAAGAAGTTTCAACAAAATAAAAAATTGATACCAACCTGAAAGAGAGGATGAAACTTTCCAGAACATGCTTTGACAACCTCTTGTCCCACTAGACCACCAAACATAGCTGCCATAGGATTCAGTACAGCCCTGGCACCAAAGGCAAAGTGCCGCAACAGTTTTGGGTTAATGTCCTCTACTCTCGCATCTCCTAAGTTTTCATTGATGTGACTTGCCAGAGATATAAGCTTCTGAGCATCTTCTTCTGAACCAGCAGCAGGGAAACGACCCATCTCAGACACGAACTTGTCCAGTGCTTGAAATGCCAAGTGCAAGAGAGGTGGACGGTCAAACTTCGAGAAATCACTCAATAGAAATTCACCGGGATCCTTAATTGCTTCTCTCAATGGCTTAAAATTCAACACCTTGGGTTGTTTCACCTGTGTGACAATCCCACCTTTCTCATAGGTAGCAAAGTTTGTGGTGTCCTCCTCGAGATTAAATGAATATGGTCTGGAATTTTTAATCTTTCTTGGTTTTCCATCATTCATTTCTGTCATTCCCTTCACTTCAGAGAAAACAACAAGATCCCCATCTTGAAACTCAAGCCTTTCATCATCAACGCATGACACCAGTGCGGGGTTATCATTGCTGATAGATGCAATTATACCAGTGTGTGGTTCCTCTCCATCAACATCAAACACTGTGAATTCAGGTCCAAAGTCACAAAACACAGAGCCAAAGAGACCTCTAACTTCAGCCTTGATAAAAGAGATGGGGGGCTTATGATTATGGCAGTAGTCGTTAAACTCAATGGCTTTGTCAAGATTGAGATCTGTAAATACGACAGCCTGCACCACCAGAAAACAAGCATCTGGCATAAAGCAGTATAAGCAAATACATATGATTTCTGTAAAATAAGATAGGCAATGTATTCGAGCAGACCAGATGAAGAAATAGCAGACACAATCAATAGCAGAAGATGAATAGAATTGTTAGGGGGGCAACTTAGACACAACATGACTTCAAATAAAAAAAATAACAACTTGTTATGGGGACCAATATGAAGCATATACCAAATCATAGGGACTATAGTGAATTTTGAAGATTTTGGGGGACTGTTGGCTTACAGGCCACCCTGGACACAGTGATGATCCACTGAAAACATAACGTCATTGGATGGTTTTTTTCCCCATATTTGTATGAACATATAAATCCTTCACTTTAGCATTTAGATTATCTTAGAATTTTATTAACGCACCGAAAAGGTGGTGCAATGCGATCCTTTGTACCAAGATGAGTACACCTGGACACTAATCTTCACTCCTGTCCTCTTGTTCATGCCTTCCATTATAATTTCTTAGAACATTTAATGCTTTTGATAGTTAGGACCATCTTATATAACAGGTTATAAATTTTATTTTTTGTTAAGTGAATATTATGCTTGCAAGCTTTTGTGGACAGAAGACATTGGAAGTTCATTGAACCAAGCAATTGTATTCTTAAGAATTGGCATGTCTTGCAGTGTAAGGTCACACAACAACATGATGCAACACAGAAAGAAAAGGGCCAGTTCTATGTTTTCACTTTTGTAGGGTTATGCATGTAGCATAAAATAACAATAGGCCCTGTCTAGAATAGCATAATTAAGCTGCAAACCTTAACTGGCATTGACCACCTAATTTGTTGCAAGAGAAAATTAGTCATTGACAATACAAATGATTTAGCTAAATGCATATAATATAACAACAAAAATCCAAATTCAGTAGCATATTCTGACATGCATTTGTAATAACATTTTTTCCTGTGAAAGAAAGATTTACTGGTAACCTTTATAAAGTACCTGCTAAGCAAATTGCAGGTTTTAATCAAGATTATAAAAAGGTGGTCAAGATGGCACAATGCATATATTTGGACAAGATTTCTTCTGATAATATCAAAGTGGAGAAACAAGGAAGTACCTGGAACTTATCAAGTTGTTCTGTTGTCAATTCTGTAATTAAGGTAGAGATGGTGACTGCATTGTTGAGATCCTGCAACTTCTGAACAGATGCTAGGGCCCTGTTCTTACCAACATCATTCTCGGAAAAAACAAAGTTGCTGGATAAATCCCACAGCTCCAATATTGCTTCATCATGCAATGTCACAGACTTGACACCAGCAAGAATGAGGTTTTTTGCTGTGGTAAGAGAATTACAGCAGATAGATACACATTAGAGAGACAGAAAGAGTCAATAAATTTAACACCAATAGGAACAAGAATCAATCCAAATTAAAGACATGAGAATTCCTTAACTAATGCTATCTCAACTCAAGCAATGGCTTCTACAGTTTTAGATAATCACCCCACACCCAAAGGAAAAATAATATATATTACAGACTATCCGGTGCCAGGTTAACAAAAATAACAATCCAACTGATATGACTCCAATTGATTCTATCAAAATTTGAGATAAAAAGACAAACAGGACTAAAATGGAAAAGATGTGAAGAGAAATAGCTAGCAGAAGCTCCCTTTCGTAATCACAATTTTAAATTTCTGCTTTATTTGTTACTCGAACCCATGATATATACAAATCAAACCAAAAAAAAACAAATATCAATAAATCCAGAGTCCTTCTCCAGTGTTAGCTCCAAGACTAATCACCAAAGTGGTTGAGAAGCTAATGATAAAGACATTTGATACTACTGGTCATGAGTGCGTAAGGATTGTCACTTTTTGATATATTGCACAAGCATAAAGCTGAACCCAAATCTTGAACAATGCAGTACCAAAATGGAAAATGAGAAGTTCCAGGCAGAATAAAAAGAGCTTGAGAGGTCAAATTGAAAGATCTAAGATCAAGTTCACTTGCCAGGAGAGAAGCCAGCAACTATTATCAAAGTAAATTAGTTTTAAGGTTTTTTCTTTAAGCATTTTCTGCAAAATAAAACGAGTTTTTAAGTTTACTATGCTCAATCATCCATGTATGATGCGCTCCCTCCCCCATCCCTTCTCTGTGTCTCCCTCACAGAAATGATTCGGTAATTTGAAGCCAGGGAATGAGAAAAACAGATTTGAAATTTCTTGCTCAGAAATCAGGCTCTATTTTGTAAAATAAGCAGGGTTATCTTGTTGATCCTAGCAGTCTCGGATGATTTAAAGCCACCCGTATTTAGTTTAGAGTGCCAAGGCCTCCATCTATATTTTAGGGGCACATCCAATCATAGCTATAGTCACCACACAAATCTCCATTAACCATCTCTATTTCATGTGCTGCACCATTCTTTGCTATATTTTTGGTCTGTGGTTGGATTGCGCAGATCCAATTTTGCCTATCCTAACCTTAAAACATAATAAATGAACCAAACTTCAAAACCACAGAAACCAAATCTTATATCAATAAAGCAATCTATTCACAAACAAGTCCAACAAATCACAAAGGGAAAACCACCCGGTAGCATCAACTAGAAAAAAAAGTCTCATAATTCATACCAATCTCAACACCAAGACCATGCATCCCGGAAACAAGAACGTTGGAACCAAAAAGCCTTCGCATCGTCTCTCTTCCATAAACAGCAAGCTGGCGACTGTGAAGATCCTCATCAATCTCCATCGGTTTCGAATCACCAGGTGACATAATCAACTCCTCTTTACAGCGGTTGTTACTGTCTCTGTCGGTGTCACTGCAATTACCAATAACGCAACTGTTTTTGTTACTAGACACGTTCGATTCCAAGGAGCAATCGATCCGGTTCTTTTTGAAAGAAAATGAATCTGATATGCTGTTATCTGGTGCTTCTTCTCCTTCAACCAGCACTGCTTCAACAGGTCGCTTTATAGGAAGCATAAAGTATAGTAAACTGCCAAACAAACGACGAACACCAATCAAAATTGTTAAAATGAAATATAAAAAACGGTGCTGCTAATAAAACCATAAACCCTGAGGCCTAATAAGATTCGAATGTGAAGATGTTAAGCAAGAGATTGTTTAGAGGAAGTGATAAACGTACCGATTAGCCCAGTGAGGAAGGATGGAATCTAGGGGGGGGGGGGGGGGGGGGGGGGGGTTGGGGTTTGGTTTTGGTAGCTTGTGGAGTGACTGTGAAGGAGAGATTTTTTTTATTTTGGGTTTAGAGAAATTGAAGTTGAGATGGGGTAGAGACGGGAGTATTTTATGGTTTTGCATTCGGTCTGTGGCCTTGGGGCTTAGGGTTCTCGATTGGGATGGGATGGAAAAATTTTAATGGACCATCTAGATTGTTAAGAATTATTTATGTAAAATAAATAAATAAATAGAAACATAGATATTAGAATTTAATAAACAAAAGAGAGAGAAAGAGAAAACATTGTTTATCTAAACATAATTCACTTAGACACAACTGTAAACAGTAATAGAATTTTCTTTTTCTTGGTCTTAAAAAAACCCTTATTGAGATAATTTTGGTGTTTTAAAATTAATTAAGGGCAAGAGGGGTATTTTGTGTTTGAATTGTACAATAAATTTATATAACTTTTGTATTTTCATAGAAAAATGCATAGTAAAATAACTTATTTACCCTTGGAATTGAAAAAAAAAAACTAATGATAGAGCTTTTCATAATTTTAAATTTTGCTGCACAGTAAAAGACCTTGACGTCTTTAATGTCAAATAATTTAACCTCTAGATTAAATAGTATTTTTGTCATTTTATTATTGGTTTTTTTAATTAATGAGTTGAGATGGGTCATTAAGTATTTTAATAAATAAAAAAAATACGCTAGTGCATGATGTGGGGCTGTCAGTCGCTCTGCCATCTTAGGACGGTGCATGCGACTAATTCGAGGGGCCAAAATGCATCTCAGCATGTTTTCCATGAAAAAAACAATGTTTGCATAGATAAGTTTGTTGGTTTGTCATCGACTATCATTTCTCTTTTCTTCTCCTTTTTTTTCTCTTTTTTTCTTGGTCTTTGTGTTGGCCCTGTAATTTTTCATGTAAACTATTAAGAGGGTGTTTGGAAGTGTGATAACTGTTGTTTTTCAAAGTGTCTTTCACTTGAAAATGCATCAAAATAATATTTTTCTTATTTTAAAAAAATCATTTTTAATATTAGCAAATCAAAATGATCTAAAAACATAAAAAAAAAATATAATTTAAAAAAAATCAAATTTTATCCAACCTCCGTTTGGAACGTAATACCAAACGTTCCAAACGAGGGCTAAACCTCTCCTTCTTTTTTATTTATTTAATCCATGTTATTTTGTTATTATTTGCTTTATTTTAAATAATTTAGGATTTCATCCTTATTCAAGTTCTTGCTTTATCATATTTGGTCTCTATTTTTTAATTGTTATTTATAAAATCTGAGATAATTTTTTTATTTGAATTTTTTTCCTGATTTCACCCTCCATTATTTTTTTTCCCAATTAGATTTCATCCTCATTATTTTTATTGTTGGTTTTTTTCTTTGTAAAGTTTTTAAAATTGTTTTTTTTACTCGATTTCATCCTTCAACTTTTAATTTGTTTGGATTTTAGCTTTATGGTTAAGTCCGTGTTTAGGATTTTATGAATTGCAAGTTTTGAAAATTAACTCAACTTTAGGGGGTTCATTCGAGATTTATTTGTTTTGTTTGATATTTTTTTAAGCTAATTTTTTTTTATCCTTTAGTATTTATTTAATTGGAGATTAGGCTCTATTTTTTCCAACTTTTTATGTCCTTTGTTTTTTAATTTGATTGGTTTCTCTTGGTCTTTTTAATTATTGGTTTTTATTAAGTTTATTTTTATATATAAGTTTTATTCTTAAGTTAAATAGAATTTATTGGTTGAATATAGGTGAATTATCACTCCTTTTTTTTTTCTTTTCTGCAATATTACTCTAGCAACCCATGTGACTTCTTTTAATGTCGAGGTGCACTCCTTTACAATGGGGTTTGGACCGTCTCAACAAGGTCTTCTGGTAGTGGACATTGTCCACAGTGGAATGACGGTGAGTCTCTATCGATCTTTTATTTCTTTTTATTTCATGTATGATATTGGTAGCTTATTTGTTTTAGTTAATTTTCACCAAAAAATTTTTGTATGGTTCATCTGTTATTGTTCCTATGGTTTAAATCAGACTATTACATTACTTAATTTTATTGGATCCATCGGATTTTTCTTATTTCTTTACAAATATTACCATTGCCTATACATTCATGTTGTGCATTAAAAAAAATGATAGGCTAGCACCGTAGCAAAGGTCATAGGTCTAGTAAATCTTAAAAGAGAATTTCATACCTTTTCTTACATAAATTCTTTCAAAATTATTAGAATACAAGACGAGTAGTCTATTTATAAAAGAAGAAAATGAGAATATTAAAAGACACTAGAAAACTCAAATATCATGAAAATCCAAGAGACTAAACTCAAGAGTCATGGAAGTCCAATTAACTCTAATGGGTATTCAATATATATAATTACAAATTTTATAACACCTCCCCTTAAATAACCATGTACTAAAAATGTGTCTCATTAAAACCTTGCAAAGAAAAACCCAAAGAGAGAAAACATAAGTAAAGGAAAAATAGAACAACATTCTTGTGTGATGTTTGAATACTTCTGAATTCATCAGAGGGTTTTATATAGATACTTCAATATCTATATTTGAATACTTCAAGATTCAAAAAAATACCAAATTGCCTCATTAAAACCTTGCAAAGTAAAACTTAATGGGAAAAAACCTAAGCAAAGGAAAAGGAGTACAATTTGCATTGACTTCACCTCAAAAGTACATGTCTTATGATAAATCTTTAAAATGATGCATTCTAATATTTTGGACAAGTTTCTTAAACATTGAGGTTGGTAAATCTGCTAAATTATCATTTGACCTGATTTGCTTGATATCAAATTTTCTTTTTTATTGAAGCTCGTGAGTATAAAAGAACTTTGGTGAGATATGCTTTATTTTGTCTCCTTTAATGTAGCCTCCTCTAAGCTGAGTGATGTAAACAACATTATATTCAAATAATATTATAGGACTATCATCAATGGTTGACAATCCATATTTTATTTTTATGTGCTGGATAATTGACTTTAACCATATACATTCTCGACTTGCTTTGTGAATTGTAATAATTTATAATTGATTTTATGGAGAAGCCATTAATATTTGTTTAACATATCTCCAAGAAATTATAGTACCTTCATAGGTAAATAGATAACTTGTTTGTGATATCCTTTTTATAGGGATCAAAGAGATAACACGAATCTGCATATCCAATCAATTGTGAATTTAATCCACTATAAAATAACCTCATTTTCATTGTTTCGTAGAGATAGTTAAGTATATATTTGATCACATTACAGTATCTTTTAATGGGATTGGAATTGTATCTTGCCAATAAATTAATTACAAAGGCTATATTTGATCCTATATAATTTGCAAGATACATAAGTGCACCAATAACACTAAGATATGGTACTTCTGGACCAAGAATTCCTCCATTCTTTTCTAGCAGTCGAAAAGGATGTCTTCATATCAGGGGATTAAACAGCAATAGGTGTACTCAAAGGATGATTATTGTCCATGTGAAAGTGCTTAAGAGCCTTTTCTGTATACGTCGATTGATGGATAAATATTCCATTTAAGAAATGTTCAATCTGTAAACCAAGAATTTTTTTGTCTTTTCGAGATCTTTCATGTCGAATAGGTTGCAATTTTTGTGAGCTCTTGAAGAGTACCAACAAGATTTAAATCATTGACATATACTGCAACAATAACAAATTTGGACGTGGTTTTCTTAATAAAAATGGATGGGAAAATATCATTATTCCCAAACCTCTTTTCTAGAAAATATTATTTAAAATGATTATACCACATCCGACCAGATTGCTTCAGCCCATATAAATTTTTTATAGTTTAATGGAATAAACACTTATAGGTTTATCATAAAAGGCTTCGGGCATTTTAAATCCTTCAAGGATTTTCATATGGATATCTTTATCTAATGATTTATATAGACGTGTTGTAACTACATCCATTAAACACATATCTAGAATTCTGAGACTACTAAATCAATCAAAAATCTAAAAGTGATTGCATCCACAACTAAAGAATAAGTTTTTTCATAATCCATGTCAGGTCTTTGTGAAAAATCTTATGCAACAAGTCATGCCTTGTATCGTACAATTTTATTGGTCTCATTTTGTTTTCTAACAAAAATCCACTTATATCTAATAGGCATAACACCTTTAGGTGTATAAACTATATGTCCAAATACTTCACGTTATACAAGTGAGTTTAGCTCCATTTGGATTACTTCTTTCCATATTGGTCAATCATTTATATATTAATATTTTTTTATAGTTTATGGCTCAATTTCATCATCACTTTTAGTGATGCCAAAAGCAACCTTAAATACCAATACATTATTTATGACAATTTTATTTTGATCTAAAATCTCTATTGTATGAACATAGTTTAAGAAGATCTTATTATATTCAGGTACCTGGATCTTTTCAAGAGATGCCTCTTTAGGAGGTTTCTCTTTAAGAGGATCAATATTAAAAGATGATTTGGACACAATATTTCTCGCTGGTTTTATGGATAAAGACTTTTCAAGAGTACCATCATTTATTTGTTGTAATTTTTGTTTTCTAGGATTTTTGTCCTTAGCACCAAAAGGTCTTTCGCGCTTCAGGCATGGTATGGATTCATTTACTGCTATGTTGTCTTTTTATCCTTCAGGGATTGCAATTCTGGATGGAGCATTTGTAACTAGAATGTAGGATTTAACCACCGTTTCACTATTGGTGAAAATATGTGACAATTGATTTGTAATATTTTGTAAATGAATTATCTTTTGAACTTTAAGTTCACATTGATTTATTCTTGAATCAAAATGAGATAACTTCAGGTTATTCCAAGTAATTTCTTATCGTGCTTCAGGAATTAATTTTTCTTCCCCTAATGATGGGAAAATGTTCTCATCAATAAGGTAGTCTTCAAAACATGCCTTAAAAACATCATCAGTTAAAATATTTAAGGAATCTAATAATAGATGGAGAATCAAAACCAACATAAATTCTCATTCTACATTGTGGACTCATTTTAGTTATTTATAAGGGTGTTACAGGCACATATACTACACAACTAAAAGTTCATAGATGAAATATATTTAGTGGTATACCAAAATCAAGTTGCAAAAGAGAATATTTATGGTATGCACTTGATCTAATTCTAACCAATGATACAACATGTAATATAACATGTCCACAAATAGATGTAGGTAATTCTGGTTTCGTAAGTAATGGTCTAGCAATTAATTGAAGTCGCTTTATAAATGATTCAGCTAGACCATTTTGAGTATATACATGAACAACTGAATGTTCAACATCAATTCCAATAGAAATGCAAAAATTATTAAATTCTTGATAAGTAAACTCACAAGCATTGTCCAGTCAAATTATCTTAATTGGATAATCAGGAAATTGCGCATGTAGTCTAATAATATGTGATATTAATCTAGCACATGCAACATTTCAATTAAAAGTAAACAAATATGTGACCATTTACTTGATGCATCAATCAATGCCATAAAATATCTAAAAGGTTTGCATGGTGGATGAATAGGTCCTTAATATATCTCATTGAATTCTCCTGGGAAAAGATGGTGATATAAAAACTTTTGATGGAGATGGTTTGGTCATTAATTTACTTTAAGAACATGGAGCGCATGGATTTTCACTTGGTAAAAGAATCGTTAGGTTCTTTAAAGGATGCCCTTGTAAATTTTCAATAATTTATCACATCATTATTGATCCAGATATCTAAGTTGATCATGCCAAAGCATAAATATTTTTAGGTCAGAGCATATCTAATGTATCATAACGTTTGTTTTAATAGATTTCATGATCGTATAATTATAAATTCCAAAAGAGAAAGCATGTAATTTTTCAAGTACAAGCTTCTAGCCTGAAATACATGAAATAATATAAAGATATTCCTTTTTTTTTCATCTATTATTTCAATATAATAACCATTAGCATGTATATATTTAAAATTGGGTAAATTTTTTCTGGACTCAAGTGAATATAATGCATATTTGATGCCTAGTTTTGTGTTATTTGGTAACAAAATATTAGCTCTTTTGAAGTTTTTAATCATGTCTACTGGACCTGATATTATAATAACATTAGCATTGATTAATGTCAAATATTCAAAGAATTTATTTTCCTTAAGAATTATGTGTATTATTGCACTGTCTGCTAGATATAAATCTTCATCATGAAAAGTCATGTCTTTATTCAAAATATAATTAAAGTTTATTATTTAATTGAGATAAAATTGACATTGTTTATTGAAAATAAAATAAAATAAATATCCTAATACAAATATATAAAAAAAATATTAATCATCTCCAAGGATCCCACCACCAAGCATGCTTTTTGTCTTATATGGGTTTTCAAGAAATAAAAAATATCAAGATAACCATTGTGATCTTTATAAATAAAATTAGTCTCAATTGCATTTTGTTTTAGAGAGGCTTGATATAAATCTATAAGATGTTTTGGCGTGCGACAAGTACATGACAAATAACCATGCATGCCACACATATGATATTTATCTTCATGTTTATACAAATCCTCAATTTTCTTGTTTGGGCTCATTGTGTCTCCATATTCTAGTGATATGATGAGTTGCTTTTTGAAAGTTATCTCTTCTCCTTTTCCATTTATTATTTTCATATCTATACCCTTATTCTTTTTTATCTTTTGGACAAGGGTTTCATTTACTTCAGGAAATGGTTTAGAACATGTGAGATGGGATTGATGATTTTTCATTAAAAGCTCGTTATTTTGTTCAACCACAATAAGAAATGATTAGTTCTGAGCATCTCTTTAAATTATGTTCTCTATATTGTTGTTGTAAGACAATATTTGAGGCATAAAAAATATATAATGTTTTATCT
This sequence comes from Populus simonii, assembly GCA_007827005.2. NCBI lineage: Eukaryota > Viridiplantae > Streptophyta > Magnoliopsida > Malpighiales > Salicaceae > Populus > Populus simonii. The sequence continues at coordinate 28,894,522 of CM017464.2, forward strand.
AACATTTGCTCTTCTATGATATTTTTACCACATAATTTCAGCTGAGATAATTTTAAAAAGAGTAGAGTTATATTTATTAATCGATTTAAAATCTTGAAATCTCGGGTGCAATCAATCATAACAAGCCTAAGAAAGTATGGTAAAGTTTTGGTGGTTATATCTTTCTTTTAGATTTTTCCACTTAACAAAAGGATATTTTATTATGAAATATTCAACTTTCAATCCTTTATGGAGATGGTGGCGAATGAAAATCATTGCTTTTGCGTAATCCTACAAGGATGCACTATTTTTTTCTTTGATGGTCTCTCCAAGATTCATAGCTTTCAGATGAATCTTGGCGTCTAGAGGCCATGAAAAATAATTATTCTCAGATATATCAAAAGCGGTAAATTCGAGTTTCGTCATATTCGTCATTATTTATATATAAAAAAGAAAATAACTTATTAAATAAAATTATGAATATAAAAGGAAAAAAATCAGTCTTTAAGAGTGTTATTTATTTAGTTCCTTAGAAATACTAGTTCTTCAAGAACTACATTTAATTTATTTAATTTTTTAGGAACTTACAATACTAGTTCTTCAAGAACTTTAAATCTTGATTCATAAAAAGGACAAACAAATTGCCAAAATAAGTTATAGAACCAAATATATTTCATAAAGTATGAACAATAATGAAAAGAAAAAAAAATTGAAATTGATAAAAGCCACGTAATATAGGAGTTCATGCATGTCAAGATTTCACTATAAACTAGAGTGATCATGCTGATAACATCTTAAAAATAAAGAATAAATAAGAACATGGATATTCAGAATAAGTCCCAAAATAGAATTTTATACATTTTCTTATAGAAATTGTTTTAAATTCATTAGAATACAAGACAAGTAGTCTATTTATAAGAAAAGAAAATGAGACCATTAAAGAACATTAGAAAACTCAAATGTCATAGAAATCCAAGAGACTAAACCCAAAAGTCATGAAAGTTTAAGAGACTTTAATGGGTATTCAATATACATAATTACATATTTCTAACAATTTGAATTTTGTCCTCGAATTATTATCATATCATTTTTCTTTGGTTTTGCTTGGAATTCATTTCATTATATTTAATTTACTTGCTCGTGTTTGATAATAAGAATAATAGAAAATGAATTAACATAAAATATATAGGGCGTGATTTTTTCATTGTAGCATTAGACAGTTTATTGTGGATTACTACAGTAAAATTATTATTTTACCATTGGGTGGGAAATGAGAGACTTAGTGGTGGGGGTAATTTGGTCTTTTACAATGACTTAGTGGTCATTAAAAGATTTTTTAGGGCGTGTTATTTTTTTCTAAAAAAATTGCACAGTAAAATGTCATATTTATCCCCTAGGTCATAAAATTTAGAATCGTTGACCAAGGATTATTTCATCTTTTAAAAACTTAAAAATAGTAAAATTACTTATTTACCCTTGGGGTCAAACAAATTAGAGATGTTGACAAAAGTCTTTTTTTTTTGCTTTTCACTTCTTAAAATAAAGTAAAAATACATTTTTACCCTTAGAAAATACAAAGGAACAAGGCATACATTCAGGGGCATTTTTGTCCTTTCACACATTTTAAAAATTTCCAAGCTCATGAAAGGCATTCTAGTATTTTTAAGTTGGAAAAATATTTTTTCATTTGAAAAAGTTGTTGGCACATGCTCTTTACACGCCAATGCGTGAGCATCGTCCGTGCTTTTTAGACTGCGCGTATGATGTCATACGGTGGCCAAACCTGTCATTCTATCATGTTTTTGAAAGTATCATCATGTTCTCTTCCTGTTGAGGTGGCACGTGGCGACGGGTGATGGGTGGTTTGTCTAAGATGGTCATTTCTTATTTTTTTTCTTCCTTCTCTTCTCTCTTTTCCAAAGAAAGTACACATTTGTTCTCTTTTATTTTGGTTTGTCAATTTTAGTTCTTATGTTTTTTATTGTTTATTTTCATCATTGGGTCATTTATAAAAAAAAATTATTTTCAATTTCGTCCTTAAATTACAATTTATCATATATTATTTTTTCCAATCCGGTTCTTATTCTTTTTATTTCTAATTTTTTCCTTAACTCTTTTGTTAAAGTTTTATTAGTTTTAAATTTCATCATTCAATAAAGTTTATGTTGTTTGGTTTTTTTTAATTTAGCCCTCATTCTTTTGATTTCTTTTTCTTTTTGTTAAAGTTTTTTTATTTTTCATTTCACCCTTCAGTTTAATTTTTTTATGCCCTCTAATTTATTTTTTTATTTTCACCCTTATTATTTTAATCATAATTTTTTACATGATTGTTTTCTCTCTCGATTTGATCATTCAGTGTTTTACTTTTTGGGGATTGGGCTTCATGTTTTTTTTTTTATTTGTGGACCTTCTAATATAATGACATGGATCACGAGTTTCAAAAGCTAATGCAGTTTGACATTCTTTTTTTCTTTCATGATTTTATCATTCTACATTATTAATATTAAAAAAAAGATTGGTTTTGTGGTTATCTTCAATTTATTTTCTATCAGTTTATCTTAGTCTCATGATCCAGACCATGAGTTTTGCAACTTTTTTTTAATAAAGGATTTTCTTAAAATATTTTTTTGTATTTAATTTTTAAAGAATTGTTTTTATACAAATGAAATTTATTTTATAAAAATAATATTTATTTTGAAATAATATTTTTAATATGTTCGGCCTTACATAATATTTTTTTTATTTTATTCAATTAGTTTCATATGTTTTTCTATTTCTATTATTTTTTATTGGTTTCAATAAACAAATTTAGTAGATGCAAACAAGTAAATGTCTCATTTTATAGGATCAAATATTTTAATCTACATCCTATTTTTAATTTTTCAGATTCTCTTTCAGTTACCGTTAATTATTTTATTTATTTATTTACATAAATACTTATTGATTTTATTTTACTAGATGTTTTCATAAGCTTTTTGATTTATATTTTGAATTTTTTATATTAAAAAACATATCAAAATAGCATATATACCTAATATTTTTAAAAACAATTATGACCTACAGTGGAGCACAGGCCAAATAGCTATGGTATTTTATATAGGGTAGCATTTTCTTTGAACGCATTAAAAGTGTACATCTCATCTATTTATATGTCAAGTGTACAATTTCACATATTTTTTCTTTACCTTATATAAAATTCTTAAAATAGATGCTATTTTTAAAAGAACAATATTATAGTTATTATAATTGCTTATGTGTCAATATATTTATGTTTTAACCAGTAAAGTTTTGATATCTACTAAAAGCTTAAATATAAACGCTCAGTCTATCTTGTCACCCATGTAGATAACAAAAATCAGAACATTTATATACTATAATTAAAAAAAGAGAAGGCATGGTAAAAGCCTTTAAAAATAATTACTTTGTATCACAGTTGTTTGAAATAGATTTATCGTAAATTATTTTTTTTCTTATACTATAAAAAAGTGTTATCATGATATATTATATTATATTATATTATATTATATTATATTAATGAGTATGGATATTTAGTTTATCATAATAAAAGCATACAAAACATAAAAAATATTATTCAAAATAATATTAGATTGTATGTGATTTTAAATCTATAAATATACAAAATAAAATTCAATATAAATATTTTTTTAACATCAATATAACAAAAATAATACTAGGATGCATACTTCATATATATTTAAATTTATAATATATCTAAGATCAAAGTTCTAGCATGTATACTAATAATTATATTATACTTAAATTAAATTAAAGAAAAATATTTACTTGTTAAAATATTTTTAAAAAATATAATTTTATTGTTTTTAATGATAAATTATTTATTTTCAAGGCTTTATTACTTTTTATTTGTAGAACTATATATATATATATATATATATATATATATATATATATATATATATATATAGAACCACGGTGAATTCTGGTTCTAGAAAACTTGCTCCGAGAGAAGACTTTCCATACCGAGAAATTATGATAAATGCAATAATTCAACTACCTCGGTGACTGCTAGAATGATCCAGGTCCGTGAATTTGTTTCAAACTCGAAGGTAGAAGAAAGAAGGAAGAACGACAAGGAATAATGGATGCCGATAATTACAATTAAAAATGACACATACATACGTAAGATATTTTATTGGACTTTCCGCGCAAGCCACGGGCTGGCAACTGTTGATTGTTTTTATTTCTTGTTTGGAACTGGAAAGAAGTTCCTGATTGAATTTTTCTTCACTTCCGTTTCCTACCGAATATGTTCTCTCTCTTTCCATCTTTTTTTCCCTTTGCCGACGATGCCCTATTGGCCACTGGGACCAGATAGAGTCATCCTAATGGGCCAACAAATGACAGAGGGTTGCTTCTTCCCTGCAAATGGAAGCATTCTTTTCTTGGAGCTCATATCTATTCCCATTCCCTTTCTTTTTTCAACTCTCCTTTTCCCGTCTGCCCTTTTTTGTTTTTATTTCTCTTGTTCTAGCAAGTAGAATATTTACCATACTGCTGCGTTGCCCTTGGTGTTGATTCAAGAGCATTGCATTGGAGACTGACTGACATTCTATCACAACGCATCCATCTGGTAGAGCACACCTTCCTGCCTTGAAGGTTGGAAAAGATCACCAGGCAATTCCATTTTTATGGTAATTCCTAGATGGCGATCATGCTCGGACATTTTATGGTACAAGCGACTGTGGATCCATGTGCATTCATCCACATATATGTGGGAACCGCACCATTTTCACATCTGGATTCTGTTTTAAAATCAGATTCAATTCCAAAGCATTTTCAATGTCTGGGAAGCTTCCAACGTAATAAACATCCATTGCTCTTTTGTCATTGCTCATTATCTGGCTACCCCAGAAGATTCTCCAACGTCCCTTTTACATTTTTAATTCATGTAATCTACGATATGCCTTCAAGGTACGTATCGATCCATGGTGAGTATTGAAAATGGCGTGCCAGACTTGAGATCAGCGCTTTAAACAACTGCTGTTATGCATTATTAGTTCGGAAAGAAGGGGAAAACATTTGATCCTGCATCTGCGTGGATCCATCCTTGTGGGTTTTCTCTGGTGCTAAACAATATGCGATCAGATACATAAATTGGGTTGAAAATGTTGAAAAAGCCTTGCTGAAGCTCGTATTAAAAGTAAGAACTAAAGAAGAAATGAGACGGCTTTCGGCCCAGCCTTGTTAATTGGGTCCTGATGGGCTTCAGCGGCCGAAGTTCAAACTCTATTTCTGCTTATCTGTTATGAATTAAAATTCTTCATAAAAGAGTTTCTTATGGTGATTAGAAGGAGTGACTCGTATCATTATATTAATTATTCCATGTATTCATCTTGAAAAAAAATATGGATATATATAAAAAAATAATTTATGACCCACAAAAAATTATAAGAATATTTGTATTTAGGAATTATTTATCCTATTTATATCTATTTTTTCTATCCTTTCTTTAAAATTGTCCTAGGAAAAAACTAATAAAATATTATTAATTACTCCCTAAATGCCATAGAAAAATTTGCATTAACCATACTCATTTAATAAATGTGTTAAAAAAAATATCTCATCTCGTCATCAAATTTTCCCACCTTATTTGCTTCTCTTTCTTTTTCTTTTTCTTTTTTCAAAAAAGAAAAATACAAAATAAATTAGAGAACAGCATATAATTAACAAAAAAATTAATTTATAAACAGATTTGAGAAGGTGGAATGATTGTTTTTTAAAGTATTTTTTGCTTGAAAATATAATAAAATAATATTTTTTTATCTTAAAAATTTATTTTTTACATAAACATATTAAAATAAAAAAAATTAATTTTTTTTTAAAATATTTTTAACAAGAAAACAAACAAAGCCCAGAACAGCCGTTGCAACTTATAGGCATACTTCCCCGCTTATATATGAACAAGAACCAGCCTCTAGTGCATTCATGCTCGTCACGGGCTAGCAGTGACTAGTGACGGGCTTAAATGCAAACATTGATCGGAATTAGCAGGTAGAAGGAACAAAGTTGATGTGTCATTATTGCACCTGCGGGACATCATGCTTTCACGCTTCATTACGAAGATTATTATGGTGGCATTGAACAGTCTGCTTCTCTGCTTCCCGGAGGCACAAACAAGTGGGTGCCTTGATTTTGGTCCCCAGACACACACTTTGTTTCTGCCAGACCACTTATGTAGCTCTTCTGGTTCATTGAGATTCATCCTATAACAGCGGCACGTAAAGTTTGATCCTAGATGCTATGCCATGTTGTTCTTTAGATTAAGACAGCTAGCACCCCGTTAATGAATGGCTAATCCCTCTCCTGAGAAAAACTCAATGCTGCTGTGTATGGTTACAGTGCTGCAGGCTTTACATGTGAAGTAGTATATTATATCGAAGTCCTTGACTGATCATGTATGAACCGAGAGCAGTGTAACCAGTTAAGGATTCGATTAATTAATGTAGCTAGAGTTGTTGGAAGTGAGATCTTGAAACTCTACAGAACGTGTCCTTTGGAGTTTTTCTCAGGCCTGAATAACAGATGCACATGCTATGCATGTGCTCTTTTCAGATGACATGATTAGTTCCTAGCGATGGGATTCGATTGTCCTTCAACGTCTACACGTTAGTACATTCTTAGATTTTGTCCATAGCCACGTTTCCTCCAGCATGCTAGAGAGCTGGAGAGTAGAGAACGATCTCTCTTAATCTTGAGCAGGGCAGGTCTAGATCAGGAGTAATGCCTGAAGCTGCCTTTTTTCTAGTTTCACAAGTCTCTAGGGATTCTTTATATCACTGGTCAATGGATTAGACAGACAAAACGACAACATGGGAGCATTTAGCAATAGATGCAGAAATTTCTACAGCCAAATCCATTTTCCAATACGTGGCCCCTTGGGACTGGTTATCTGTTCAAAAGTTAAACTATGCTATAAGACCCTAAAAAGAAGGGTTTTTGCAACTCTAATTTCCCAGGAGACATAAAAACATGAGAGGCCTCTTTTAGGTCCCTCCGATGGCCACCACATAAACGAAAAGAGAACATGGGACACTCAAAATTCCTAGTATCACTCAAAATTTGTACGCCCAAAGGACCACATATGATCTTGGTTTCCTTTTGTTTTCTTCCATCTTTTCTCTGATCTAATAACCCTAGCATTTCGCAATCAATGGCCGATGCATAGTTATTCATGACGCGCACATAGAGAAAGTTACTTGATATTTCCATCACTCACGCTGCAAACATGATGAGATATGGAATAAATATATACCATGGCAGACAATCTAAAAAATGCAATCGGCCAATCAAGGCACGTTTTTCATCTTCTTTTCTCTGATTTGCGAGATTGATTCCACAAGGTACAAGACGAAATATACCTTCGTTTCTGCTACATCAACTTCCAAAATCTTCAACTATGCATGATAGGACCCTGTTCCTACTAACTTGATATGGGACTTTTTTTAGCACAAAATTCAGCAATAATCAGACTGCATACCACGGGTTTGAAGACCTTTTACCTATTGATATTGTTGCTAGGCCGCAACAAAATTGATAGAATTTCAGAGAACTTAGGGCGCTTTGATGGGGAATTGTTCCAGCACTTGGTCATCAGAGATTTCAGGAGTTGCGGGCAGTCCTTAGGGATCTCAGGTCTTAGGCCACAAGCAGCTATACCAACTGCTGCCTGCACAGGTGAATATGCAGCATAAGCAGCCTCGCCAGTCACCATCTCCCAAACCACCATCCCGAAACTATATGCATTACTCATCCATGTCTCGGTAATATTCTCTGGATCACCTGCAATAATCTGTTTTCAACCAGAAATGGTGGATCATCAATTCATCTGTGTTCCTGTTTAGGGAGGGAAATTTATGTATCATTATGGCCACAGCACTTGGATTGGATAGCTGCAACTTACCTAGTTGAATCTCCTTTCAGGAGTTACATCGAGTTGAATATTATCATCATATGTATATTGCTCCTATAGGCAAATGGAATTGAAAAAAGTTTGTGCCCACGTATTGGCTTACAAATTAGGTATTGAAAAGGACCGCTAATCATGCTTAAAGTTCAAGAGATCAAATCAGCGGGCTCCACTAACTAGACCATTTTGCTAAAAGTGGCATCAAAACAATATTGTAGTGGCTGGGATGATTTGTCTAATGGAGAATATAAGGGTGTTTATGCAAAGATAAATGTTATGTTGAGATGTAAAGCAAGAACAATTATGAAGACATGTTGCGCATGCTCAAGCAATTATGTTGGGATGAGTGGTATAAAGTCTCTTTCAGCATATTTGAGTGAACCAGATAGTGCCTTCATACATTGATTCTAAGCAATGTCCTTGAACACGGGTAATATCGTTTATCACAAAAAGATACTCCTACTAAAGATAGGCAATTAAATTTACAGTATTCTCCTGGTTAAATTTACAGTAACAGGTAGGCAATTAAAGATAAGAATGGCATAATATTTCACGGTGACAGTTAAAGGTGCTTAAATGTATTCGTAGCCAGATAATTAACTTTGAACCCAGCTACACAACAAAAGGTGCAGCACCTCTATGCAAACTAGCTCAAAATACACCAAAGATCCCTTAAGAACTAAAATATCCCAACATCAAAACAACACAATAAGTCGATATCCTACAGGGCATTGATGCATGGCATGGAATTGCGATTACGTACCAAAAATTATGATAATCAAAACAAAATTTCAAATGCATGCTAATCGACTGGTTTCATTGTCCATCTATGCAAAACACGCTTTGATCATTGCTAGGTTCATGGCCGTGACAAGTGCTTATCCAATGGATAGTTGTGATCAGAATTGACTTCTTTCAAAGACATGAATTTTGAAACTTGTGAAGAAAGATAGGGAACAAACCTCTGGAGCTAGCCAACGATAACCATCTGTTTCATACTCCATCGCCTCACCCATGCTCTTGCAAGCAGTAACTATGCCCATGTCTCCTAAGCAAGCATTCCCGTGCCGGTCCAACATAATTCGTTGCGTGTTAAGGTCTCTATATGCAACACCATGATCATTCATAAACTTTATCCCTTCTGCTACATCTGTAGCAATTCTTACTATTTCCTTAGTTTGAAGCTTTTTATTCTTTAGCATTAGCTCATTAACAGATCCACCTTCCATCAATTTGGTCACCACACACAATCCATGATTTTCATCAACACAAATTCCATAAAATTGAAGAATGTTCTTATGCCCGCAAGTCATCAGTTCCAAAAGATCTTTACGGAGCTCGAACTCATAAGAATTCCCTTTATCACACCCTTTAAGCTTCTCAATTCCCACCCTTTTGCCCTTGTGAACTCCCTTAAAGGAATTTGGTCCAATCTGATCAATGAACTCAAGATTATCAGAGTTCAAAAGCCATTTTCCTATCTCATCCCTGCCAGAATTAACTGTTTGCCACTCATCGACGGATACAACAATCGACGAAGTGGGTAAGGGCATCTCAAGCTGAATATTCACATTTGAATTCTCAATGGCATTCCTACAATTCTGTTCACAAGAATCCTCTTCAATTTCACCAAAGTTTCCTTTAGTATTCTCTTCTTGACACCCACAAAGCCCAAAGGGAAGCTTCACAGTGGTGGATTTGGACTTCTTTACAGAAGATTTTAAAGCGCTTTCTATCCGAGCTCTAAATGATTTCTCTTGTCCAGCTTGGACTAAAAGAAGAACAACCCCAAGAGTAAACCCTTTCTTTTCAAAGATCTGAATCTTCTTGCAACAAATGGAAGCGCTATCCAATGCACCAGACATTGCGGGCCACGAAATGGACGAGTTGCAAGCAAATGTGAGTTTGTATACACAGCCCTGTACCTCATCATCAGACACTTCTTGTATCATTATTGCTGGTTGCTCGTCAACTGATGTCTGCTCTATCAACTTAATGTGCAAAAACACTTCTTTCATATCAAACCCTGCCTGAGCATAACTGTCAAAAACACCCAAATTTACCAAAAAAGAAGAAAGGGCAACAATTATGCATATAACGCAAGAACAACCGGAAACTTTGTAGACAAAAGGTAAATTCCTGTAAAACCTTTTAGCTTTTTTCAGTATATTGGATTAAATCTCAAATTCTAGCACTAATGTTATCTTTCTATTAGTAGACCACCAAAAAAAAAATCAAAATGGTGCGCTTTCTTTGCAAAATAGAGTGGCAGTGTTACTCCTCAAAAAAAGTGTCTTCGTCTAATTTTCCTCCATTTTCGTGCCAATCAAACAAAACCCAGTGCAAAATTATAAAGTAAAGCAAGATTGGATCGCCAATAAAAACCAAACCTGAGTGGCAAAGAATCATAGTGCTTCCTGATATTGGACACAAGCTTCTCGGGCAACTGGCTCCCCGGATACAGCTGAGTGAGGTTCCTTACAACACTCGCCCACACAACCTTTCTACATCTCTCGCCCTTATTACCATTTGCATTACCCTGTTGGGAGCTCGTTAGCTGCACTAGTGAGTCACGTGGTGAATCAAGATTCAATGAGTTTTTAAGTGAAGCAATGGCTTCAGAAACATTTCGACTCAATCTTTGAAGCCTTTTTTGCATTGCAGATGACGAGGAAATAGTGTCTTTTTGTGAAAGATTTGAGATTTTATCAGATAATTGTAAGGATGTTGCTGTTGTAGTGATTGAAGATGACGAGGTTTCTGATCTGTCTTGTGTTCTCATCAAGACTTGTTCTACCATGTCCTCGTCTGTGCTGGCTCTGCTCGACCAGCACTCTAGTGCCGCTGCCATGGGTTCTTGCTGGTCGGTCTTGAGACAAGACCAGGGTGATTAGTTAAGGTTATAGAGGGAGAAAATGAAGGGTTGTTTTGTGTTTGGGTTCAGATTCGAAGTTTGGTCATTGTATAAGTACTGGCTGCAGGAAAATGGAGAGGCGTGGGGGCTGTTGGGGTGGTTTGTTCAGAGGGTGAAGTGCAATAAATAATGGGAGGGGGGTATCATGAAAATAACAGTCGTGTTTGGTAGCGTAGAGATTTCTTATAATATATTTTTTATTTTTAAAAATTTATTTTTAATATTAATATATCAAAAAATCCAAAATATTTAAAAAATTAATTTAAAAATAAAAAAAATCAATTTTTTTTTAAATAGATTCAATCTCAAATTTTCCTTTTTAAGAAACACATAGGCTTTAATATAGAAAAATAATGTTTTAATTTTAACTCTGACGGACTCCACCGAAAGACATTGTTTTTTAACTTTTAAGAGGGCAGGTGATGTGTAATTAAACCATTGGTTTTTTTTTTTAATTAACATAATTGTCCGAACCAGCTTGCATGTACCTCAATTAATTCCACGGATCCTGAAGTTAACGATCATATAAACCTCCAGTGGCCATCATATTAACAATCATAGGGCTCGAACTTGAGACTATAGGGGAAGCAAATTTTTTAATATCAAACTTTTATTACTGGGCCACCTACTAGATAGTTATCCTTGCTTCTTTTTTTTTTCTCTTGAAATGAAAAAAAAATCAAATAATATAATTAAAAAAATAATTTTTAAACTATCACAATTTAATTAATTGATACACATAGATATCGTATGTAAAAACAAAAAAATATGTTTAACATATATCATATTATATTTGTGCAAATGAATATATTGTTGTTTTTAAATAATGCATTTGACTCACCTTTAATTTTAAAATTAATTTTATTTTTATAAATTTGTCTCATCAAAATCTTTTTAATAATTTTAAAAGTGTTGTTATTGTAATTTTTTATGTCCCTAGCATCTTTTTTTTTCTTTCTATTTCTATTTCTTTTCTATTTTTCTATCTTCTAATTTAATTACTGTGCCAACTCATTTCTTTCTTCTTTACAGATTTCATTTGGCGCCTCAATTCTTTTATTTAGTTAACTTTAGTTTTATTGTTATGAATTAAACAGATTTTGCTAAAAATAATGGAATAATCTTCTAAAAAAAATAAGAAATAGTTATTTTTTGCTTCACTTAAATAAAAACAAGTTTTTTTTACACAAAAAAACAATGGATAAAATGATAATAATAATGGAACTAAAGTTAGCTTAGAAATAGAAATTGAGCGATCATATGTATTTTGAATAGAAAATAAAAAGGGAAATAATTATTGAATTGTTAAAAAAAAATTGATGTGAGACATATCTGATATCTTGCGGTTGCTTTTCAAAGTGTTTTTAATGCTGAAATAAATAAAATGATATTTTTTATTTTTTAAAAATTATTTTAAAATCATCATATCAAAATGATTCAAAACACAAAAAAAAATTAATATTTATCCCAAAAAAATTGAATCCCAAACAGAGTCCAAGTTGCTCATAGCACATTTGTGTACGGTATACCCAGTCAGATTATACTAATTTAAAATTAATTTTTTAATTGATCTAGTTTAGAAAAAGAAAGATTCTCCACTGTGCTTAGTTTTGAAAAACAAAACTTTTTTTCCTAAAAAAATCAGTAACAGATATATCAAAGAAAATCGTGTCTGGATGTTTTAATTTAAAAAAAAAACACGTATATTAGAGATAATTGTTTATGGATTGGATGTTTTAATTAGAAAGGGACTTCCCTTTTAGTGCATCTATTCGTATTAATTATGTGAATTGCTACAGCTATTTAAAGACATTATAATTGTGAAGTTACAAACTATTTAGTATTTTTATTTATTTATTTATTTTATCATTCAATTGATTGATTATCTCATGATTGTACATAGTTATTGGTATTATTGTACAAGTACGCTGAAGATGCATGTACATTGTTATTTAAATAAATAAATAAATACTATTCATTTCGTAACAAATGATTGTGAACGGCTATATAGATAGATCCACTTTATTTATTAAAAAAAAAATAGTTAAAATATTTTGTTAAAATTTTTATAAATAGAAAAAATCTTAGCAGCATAAAATAGATTTGTTAACCATGTTAAATATAAAAAACATGAGTATGACAGTCAGTTAAGTTCAAGGCAGTGTAAATCTAGCAAGTATGTAAAATAAAAAAAGTTTGGATTCGACAGTCAGTCAAACCCAAGACAGCGTGTATCTAGTAAGTATATCAGATCTAAAGAGCCTGAACTTGACATTTAACCAAGCCCGGTGCATAGTGAGTCTGGGAAATATATCAGATACAAAAGGTATGGGCTTCGCAGACAATTAAGCCCAAAAAAATATAAGTCTGACAAATATGCTACACCCAAAACATTTGGATCAGTCATTATCAAGTTTTAAGACTATGTGTGAGGTCTATATGATCCCTTAAAATAAAAGTATTGAAGGTATGATAAACTCTCATATCTCTCAATCTAAAATAATTTATTTGTATTGATGTAATGATTCTCCTATACTCATAAGTGTATACAAAATCTTTTAAGAGACCTACCATACTTATTGTTTCGTTAGTCTCACCATTCAATTAAATATTAAATTTATTTTGTATTTAATTTTGATTTATATTCTTTTAATTATTATTTTTAAAAAATCTTTTTGTATAATTATTTTTTTTCAATTTCATCTTTCAATGTTTAATTAATTGAGATTTGAACATCATGATTTTTTCATACTGGGTGTTTCGGGTCTAATAAATCAGATCAAATGTTTGAAAAGTTAACATGTTTTTTTTAAAAAAAAACAAAAGAGATTTATAATTCTTTTTTTTTTTTTTTTTTTACTATGTTATTTAAATCACATGATTTGAGCCGCTGGTTTGGCAGAGTATTATAGGTTAACAAGCTCTAATTAGTGTGGTGATATGTTTTTTATTATTGGTTTTTTATGTTCTTTTTTTATCTCATTTAAACATCTAAACATAATTTTTTATATAAAAAAATCTGCCCTGTAGTGAAACACGGGCATTGAGAGTAGTTAACAATTACTAAAACAAGCAAGGAAAGTATTGTAATAATGAATAACACTTTCCCCACATGTTTTAGTGTGGCTTTAAAAAAAACATTTTTATTTATTTTATTTATTTTTTTTCCAATCAATGTTTTTTTTTAAATATCCTTTAATATTATATTTGTTTTTTATTGGATTATCTTATTTCTATGACATGAATTGCGGGTTCGACAGGTTAATCTGATTGGCTGAGTTTTTTTTGTCCTTTGTCCCAATTCTAACCCTTAATATTGGGTTAATTTGGGAATTAGGCTTCATAATTTGTTTTCTATTGAGTTATTCCAGTCCCATGATCTGGGAATAGTACTTAACGGGTTCACCCGAATTGACCCGAGTTATTTTTTATGTTTTTTTAATTGAGATTTTTTTAAATTTTATCATTTAATATTATGTTGCTTAATAATTGAGCTTCATTATCTGTTTTGATTTATTTTTATAGGGATATATTGGTCTTATGACCAGGGCTTGAGTTTGGGTATTTTAACCCCGGTTAAATCATGTTTTTTTTTTTCTAAGAGGTTATTTTGGTCTCATGTCATTCAACATTGATTTTTTTTTATTGGGTTATCCTCATTTAATGACTCAGGTTGCGAGTTTGACAAGTTAATCTAGCTGACTCAATTTGTTTTCTTCTTTCTAATTGACTTTTTCCCTAATTTCATAATTTAATCTTGTGATTGATTGAGAATTATGCTTCATGATTTATTTTGATTTGATTTTTATGAGGTTATTCCGACCTCATAACCCACGAATAATACTTAAGGGGTTAACCCATATTGACTTGACTCATTTTTTGTGTCATTTTTTAAATTAATTTTTTTATATAAATTTCATCGTTCAACATTGGATCCAATGGAATCGATTAAGAATTGAGTTTTATAATTTGTTTTAATTTCCTCTTTACATAGTTATCTTGATTTCAGGACCAGAATCACGGATTTGGCTTGAGTCAATTTTTATGTTATTTTTCTAATTGATTTTCTTTTTACATTCTTTAATACTCGACCTATTAAGAATTGAATTTCATAATTTATTTCGATATTCTTTATACAGGGTTATCTTGATCTTATGATCCGAGTTGCGAGTTTGACAAGTTAACTCAAGTTGCTTTTCTAAATGCTTTCTTTAATTGATTTTTTTTTCAATTTTATCCTTCAAAATTGAATTAATTGAAAAATAGATTTTATAATTTGTTTTGATTTGCTTTCTATGGGGTTATCATAGTCTCATAACCCTAAGTCATATATTTGACATGTTAACCCAAGTCAACCCAATATGTTGTTATCTTAATATTAAAAAAAGATGTCATCTTGAATTTTTTTAGCTAAACTATGTTTTTACGGGTCGTCCGAGTTTTTTTTGAACCCATATAGTTAACCGGGTCACATCGGATCAACTCCCGCATGGTTTAAATTTTTTTTCCACTAAAAAGATATTAGCAATATCTAAATATTCTTTTTACATTCAAGAAAAAATTAATTTAACCCGCAATATATCACGATTAATAATATAATAAATATCTATTTCAAATCGAACTTAGATGATAATATCAATAACAAATATACTTACAATTTGTTCTGGCGAGGCTGGGTTTTTTTTTTTTTTGTCTTGGATAGGAAACCAATTCAAACTCTTTTTATAATTAAAGAATAGCAAAGTTTATGCAAGTGTCATGTCTTAAAACTCAAGAAAAAAAAAACGTGGGAAGCTCTTCATTTTGAAGGTTTTTCAAATTAATTTATATTTTAATAGTTGTTCCAACTACTACCGAAATTTTCTTATGGAACTTAAAAAATAACGGGTGATATACTAATAATTATTATTTAGACATGTATTGAAAAAAAAAAGACAAACATAAAAATAAAAAATAAAATAAAACCCATAAAAAATAATAAAAATAAATTCATCTAAAATTTCTTTTATTTCACCCATATTTATTATTTTTTAAAAATAAAAAAAACAACTAATAATCACTATATGAATATCATAAAATTTCTCATATTCTTAAGCCGCCAGACATCCATTTTCCAAGTATACCACAACTTGGTGTGGATCGAGCATTTGATGATAAGACCAAGAGCGGTCGATTTGACGGGTTTGGTGGGGTCCAATGTTGATCTAACGGTCAGCAAAGTGACCCTACAAAGCAAAATCACGTGAAACGGTGATGCATGGGCCGTTTTTCTTGGCTAAACTGGTGGGAACCGTACCAGCTACGATACTTATGAATGTTGACGCTAGTGGCTACTTTACATTACGTGGAGGGCCCACGTACTCATGTTTGCTTTTCTTTAAAACGAAGAGAATCTTTTTTTTTAACAAAAAAAAAGAAAAGGGAAGAGAATCTTTAATCTTTATGGTTCCTACACGAAGTATAAAATTTGTACGGAATGTTTTATTATAATATATTCATCACTACCTAACGGAGTTTGTCCTTTCTGGTTGGGCTCCTTGGTCCCCTTTTTAAATAGCCCAGGCCCATTCTGCCTGGCCCTGTCCATGAAGAAAATATCATGGTTTGAATGGAGTCGATTTTTTTTTAATTAAAATTAAGGTAGAGAAAACATGGGTATTTATTTTTTTATCTGTTTGATTTTAGTTTTGTTATTATTTCCTTTTTTTGAATGGGAATTGATAATACCATTAGTTTCATAATTTTATTACTGTTTTTTTCAATTTCTTAAATTTGAAAATGGTTAATTATATGTGAGTGGAAATTGACATTGATAAGACTTATTTTTTTGTTTTTTAAAAATATTTATATATTATATATTTTTTATGTTATTTACAACATAAAAATATATTTCAAAGTTAATAGCCAAATCACATGAATATGATGGAGGGACAAAAATAAGGATTATATTAAAAATTATTTTTGTAGAGGGACTTTCATGAGAAAGAATCAAAATTACAAGAACCTTTAGTCTCATTATCTCAAAAGCCCAAGTTCCGAAGGCAAAAGCTTGTTTGGGATTGAGATGATTTTTTTCTCCAACCGCAACAAAATAGAATGTATTTGGTATTGCAGTAGTTTTTGTGGTTGTGGTATGAAAAAAATAAAATTTAAAAAATCACTTTTAATTGTAGTTGGTTTGATTAAAATATATATGTGGTTAAAATTATGATGTAATACTTCTAGTTTCAACCTCATGTTGAATCTAAAAAGAGTAACAGTTAACTAATAAATACAAAATCTCTCTGTAAATGAATCACTTTAAGTTATGTATTATGTTTTTTTAAAAAAAATCAATTGCAAGCAAGAAAATCTCTCATTTTTCATTTTTTTTTATCCCTTGTATATTGAATACTAACTTGATTAGAAAACTAACAGCTAACTAGAATAAAATAACTAACAACTAATAAATTATAAATGCTTCAAAGAGCTTCTTTGTCCAGCATATCTCATTTGTCCAGTATATTCTATGGCCGTCTTCTTTGCCCAACAACCATCAAAATCCATTAATTAAAGGTCACCTTCATCTTCCTGATTTGCATCAATTGTCGGCTCCTTAAAAAACTTGACTACGACAAGTTATGATTAACACATGCAGCAAATAAATCTGGGTGTAGTCACTGGAGTTCAATACCCTTTATCCGAGTTGAATCTGAAGTGGGTCGATGTTTCTATTGGACTAAAATTTGTAAAATCCCCCACGATAAGTAGAAACAAACTAGTGATCAATGATTGATGCAACTTTATCATGTGACGTAGTGGGTGCAGAGATTTGAGGTAGAGAGGCTACCATGTCCTTTGTACTTGAAATAGAAATCTGATCATTTACATCACCTTTAAACGCAATAATATCTTCAATATTAAAAACTATACTAATTGTAAAACTTGGAATTCGCGGTGACCAATTAAAAATTATCTCTCAATTGAAAAAGGAACAGATATATGATATCTTGTTCTTTTAGGGGAAAAGATCTTGTTCAAGGAGTCACCACCTAGTATATGGTCACTAAGAACCCTAACTGGTCAACAGAGATTCTATGGTACGGAACTGGTTACGCAAAAGGAAAGATGCTATCACCCCTTAAGCGTCCTACCTAAGGCAGGCTGCATTACTGATTTTGTCTAAAAATTGCTAAAAATTTATTCTCCTTTTTCCTTTTTTTTTATTCTTCCTTTCATGTTCCTGACTCTGGCGTCAGTGAACAATTCTTACGAATATTTCCAACTCTGGCGTTGGTAAATATCGCACAAATCCAAAAAATACGATACTCCTGACTCTGGCGTTAGTGAATATTTTCGCAAAAAATGAATTTGAAGAAGAAATTTTCTATGTCATTTTTTTCTTGTTTATCCTTTATTATTATTTGCCCTTTTTAGATGAAAGTAAAAAAAAACATTGCACGACATATTTGCATTTAACGGTAATAGTCCACAGATTGAGCACATCTACAAAAAATATAAATACAAAGAAAAAAAATAAAACAGTGTGAGGGGCCCACAAATAAATCAACGAAGGCCCCAAATAGTTTTGGAATTTTCTGTTATCGAAAAAGGGGTTTGTTTGGTCAAATATCAAATTAGAATGGGCATAAAAATTATGGCCAAGGCTTAAGGGTGTGTTTTACCAAGCACACCTTTAGCAAACACAATTTGGGTTGGCTAGGCCTAAAGCCCAGACCCGGCCAACTTTTTTTTTTCTTTTTGGGCTGGATCTAGCCCAGCTATGCGTGAAAGGTTCACACACGCATGCAACAGTAACTAGTTAATTATTTTAGCAAGGAAGGAAGGAAACTTACCTAGGTGTGCGGCTGCTGGAGGCAAAGTCGAGGGAGACTGGGCTAAAAAAGAGGGTTGAGGGGGAGGGGGGGTGGCGGCTAGTATAGGGTTCGCCGCCCTCTTCTTTTTGTTTTTATGTTTCTTTTTTTTAGGGTTCTGGTAATGGCCTCCTCTTGGGGTCTTTTCTTTTAGGGTTTCTCTCTAATCGTCCCCTTTTTTCTGCATACATTAAGATCAGTATTTATAGTGCAAGAGTCCCATCGCTTGCAAGAAGTAAAGTCTCAATCAAACTTATTCTTTTTTTTTTTTAAGTTCGAATTAGAATCGAATTCGAAAGTAGACAACTATCATTATCTTAAAGGTAAGGATTATCTTAAAGGTAAGGATAGAATGACAAAAGCACATTGTAGTCCCTAGTTTCTATACAAGCTGACAAATCACATTTTTCATTGAAATAAATCTCTGATATTTTAATTGTACATTTTAAACCCCGTAAAATTAAATTAAAAACCAATGGGCCAAAATTTAGTTACAACACTAATACTAAATTATGAAGGCAAGTCTATGACATATGCACTGCTACCCAACTTATTGGTGATTTGACAAGGATCAGCACATCGTGTATGTATCGTGTTGAAACTCCATAAAGGAAAATATTATGGTCTTAAATGAATAAGGACCATATCACCAATGTTAAATTATCTATCCTTGTATTTAGTATTGGCAAAAGCTGCATATGATTAAGTATTAAGAGATAGACGTCGTTTAACCTCTGCATGTATATCTTTCATATATTTTGAAAAATCAAGACCAACTTCACTTGGTTTGGGAGGTATTGGCAAAGACTTAAGATCCAAGAGAGCATAAGACTGACTTTAATATACCATATCAAAAGGTGTCTCCTATTTACAGAATTATTGATAGCAAATTCTGCCCGTGAAAGTATAAGATCCCAACTGGTTGCATGATTAGCAACAAATCAGTGTAATAAATTTCCCAAACTCTAACCGAGCACTTCAGTCTGACCATCCATTTAGGGATGGAATGCACTAGAAAACATTAATTTTGTCCTCAGTTTTGTTCATAAGGTATTTATAAATAACTTAAAAATTTGACATCTATATTAGAGACAACAAAGAGTGGCACACCATGTAACTGGACCATCTCTTGTAAAAATAAAATAGCTACCTTAAAAGCATCAAAGGTTTTGTTACAGGGAATGAAATAATACATTTTTGAAAATCGATCCACTACCACCATAATTGAATCATATTGCCGAATAGTCCTGGGTAGTCCCAAAACAAAATGCATGCTCATATGTTGCCACAACTTATCTGGAATTGGAAGAGGTGTATAGAGTCCAAACTGGCTTTTAGTTCCCTTATTTAGTTATGAGACTTTACAATGATTGACCATCTTATGCACATCTTTGCGCATCCGAGGCCAATAAAACCAATCAACAACCATGGTATAAATCTTATCAGAACCAAAATATGCGGCTAACCCACCATTATATAGTTCTGTTATGATGAATTTAGGGAGAGACCCCTTGGGAATGCACATCCTAGTACCATAAAATAAGTACTCGTCCCTCACAGAGTATTCACCACCAATTATGTAACTTTGGAATTTAAGTTATCTTGTATGTTGCTAAAGTCGTCATCACTAACATACTGCATTTTAATATCTTTAAACACAGTAGAATGAACTAAGAAAAGGTGCAACAAGTGAGGTTGTTAGTTTAAGATGCCAACCACTTTATTCTCAGTTCCTAGCTTATGCTTAATAACAAATTCAAATTGTTGTAAATAATTCATCCAACGAGAATGCTTAGCATTGAGTTTACTATAAGAGCCAAGTTGTTTTAAAAAGTCATGATCAATATAAGGAATAAACTCTATATGGATCAAGTACGGACGCCAATGTTTAATAGTTTAAATTGAAGCATAAAATTCTATACCATACGTCAAATACCTTCGACGGGTATCATTACATTACTCACTATAAAAAGCAATATGATGATCTTCTTGGATTAAGAAACCTCCAATTCCTACATGTAAAGCATCATAATCCACTTCAAAAACTTTAGAAAAAGTATGGCAATTTTAGAACTGATGTTTACCCCAACTTCTCCTAAATTTCAAAGCCTTGGTAGATGTTGCAATCCAAGAGAAGTGTTTGCCCTTTAAACATTTGGTTATTGAGGCCATTACAGTGTTGAAATTTCAAATGAATTGCCGATAAAATACAGCTATACCGTGAAAGGTTCGAACCTTAAAAAAAGTTCGAGGTGTAGGCTAATTCTAAATAGCTTTCACTTTAGCGAGATCAAATTCATCACCTTGATTAGAGATGATAAAGCTTAAAAAATAGAGTTTCGTCTTTAAGAATAAACATTTGGGATGATTAATATAAAGTTGTTCAGCCTTCAAGGTTGTCGACAACTGTTCAACGTGAGCTAAATTGTCCTAGAAATAGTTACTGAAAATTAATATGTCATATAAATACACAATAACACATTTACGCAAGATTTGTTTGAGAATTTATGTTATAACACGCATGAAAATACTTAGTGCGTTAGTTAATCCAAAGGACATAACTAGCCATTCAAATAAACCCTTGTTTGTTTTAAAGACCGTCTTTTATTCATCACCAAGACGAATATGAATTTGATGATACCCGTTGCGAAGATTAATGTTTGTAAAAATAGAGGCAGTACTTAGCAAATCCAACATGTCATTAAGCCACAAGATTGGAAATCAATATTTCACTGTTATCTTGTTAATTGCTCGGCTGTCTATACACATCCTCTTGCTCCCATCTTTTTTTTGGATAAGTAATATTAGAACAGTGCAGGGACCAAGGTTTTATTGGATGAAACTCATATCCAATAGCTATTGAACCTGCTAGTTAAGCTCCTCATTATCAGCAGGACCCATTCGATAATGAGATAGGCCGAGTAAGGATGTTTTGGAATGAGATCAATAACATGTTGTACATCCTGTATTGGTGGAAGCTGGTGTGGCATTTCATCTTGGAATTTCTCGAGTATTGCTGCTAGTTCTTTGGGTATTAAGCCATCATTTTACTTTACTCCACGTCCTACTATAAATAGCAACATTTGTTCTCCATTTAGATATTAAAAAAACTAATGCATGTTCAATATTGGAACTGTTTTTGGTTGCCTCAAATTCTGAAATTCTTCAATACTGGAACTGTTTTGAGAAAACAAGCTTCTTACCTTTAAACATAAAAGAGTAGGTATTAGTGTAATCATCATATGAGACTCTCTGATCATATAGCCAAGGTCATCCCAATAATAAATGAAAAATAGTCATGTGGATGATATTGCACCATGCCTTATCCATATATTCCTTTCCTAATGAAAAACCTCATTAAAGACCAATGCTTCACTAAGATTGAATTATCTTCATTGACCTAGCGTTTTCGATAAGGAGATGAATGTTTTTCAATTTACAAGCCCAATCATTCTACTATTATTTTAAAGATAGTCGGTGAATAACACAACTTGGTAGTTCTAAAGCATTCAAGTGTTCCTCCTATCAGCTGCTGACCTTTTAGTTTCTTTTCCCTCTGTTTCATCCATTATTGTCAATTACTTTTCACATATAAAGGAAAGTTTCTTATCTTTAGTGGGACATACTACAACATAATGTCCAAACTCATTATATTTATAACATTATGGACCGTCACTTGTAACCTTTGCTTTTCCTTTATGATCTCCTATCAATGAGCCCCCTAGTTTGTCATGTAGCAATTATGACCTTTATATAGAAAAACTTATTGTACGTCTTGACTTCAAATCCATTGACATGGTCTTATTTCCACTTAAATTCCCTATTTTTTTTAATACGCAATGCTAGTTGATATGCTTCCTTCATATTTATTAAATGTGCAATCTACATTTCCTCGCATAGCTTACCATGCAAGCTGTTGCGGTATCAGGCTAACGTTTGTTGGTTAGTCTCCACAATTCTATTACAGATAGTTAATTTATAGAAGCGGTCTGTGTATTAATCCATTATTAAGGAAACCCTATCTCAAATATAGCATTTCTTCTAACATCATTTGCTCATAATTAAAGGGTAAATATTTTTCCATTAGTCCTTCTTTCATTTCCTCATAGTTTGAAATTGATGGACACTGAGTATAATATAATTGTTCTTTTATACTTCCCACCAAATACGTGCATGCCCCTCAATTCCATTCTAGCATAACAATTTTTTTGGTCATTTGAGACAACGAATCAGTCGAAATAACCCTTAATGGCTATTAACCAATCCTCAAAAGCATATGGTTCCAATTTGCCATAAAAATCAGGCACATCTACCTTCATTCTCTTGGTGAGTTCATCGAGAGATTGATTTTGCAAACCACGCCTATCACGGTTATGAGGAAATTCATCTCTATGATGTCGAGACTAGTGGTGATGAGGTTTAAAATCCCTAGCGAACTTAGTTTCTAAATCCTCTTCGCTAGCCTTGGGGTTTTCATTAAGTGACTCCTCATGAAATTGACCATGTCCCTTCCTATTAGGTGATCTTAGCCTTTATCAAGCCCGATGTTCATCTATAACATCCATTTGGTGAGAAAGTTGTTCCAACACAGTAGTTATGTGGGTGATTTGTTGTTGTAGGTCGGTCTGTTCACGAGTGGATTTATTAGGGATGTGAGTGTTCGACATATTATCTAAGTTACCACTCCGGGTTACGGTTATGGAAGGCTTTGATACCAAATTGATATAATAATCCCAGGTTTAACCTCATGTTGAATCTATGAAGAGTAACAGTTAACTAATAAATACAGAATCTCTCTACAAAAGAATCACTCCAAACTATATATTATGTTTTTAAAAAAAACGATAATTGCAAACAAAAAAACTCTTTTTTTTTGTTTTTTTTTTCAATCCCTTATATATTGTCAATCTAAAGGATTACAATCTAGGAGATAACTAAGAAACAAGTACTAACTTGACTAGGAAACTAACAACTAGCTAGAATAAAATAACTAAAAACTAATAAATTATAAATGCTTCCAAGAACTTTTTTGTTCTGCATGTCTCTTTTGTCCAGTAGATTCCACAACATATCTTCTTTGCCTAATAGATTTGTCTAACAGACTCTATGAATTAAAGGACACTTTCATCTTCCTGATTTGCATCAAACTATGGTTGAAGTTGCTATTTAGAAAAAAAAAAAACAAGTTCAATGTGCTCGGTTAGAATTGTGGTTGAAATTGATGTTGGTAATTAAATGACTTAAAAGTATATGGATCAATTTCTTATTTTGCAATTACATTGATGTGCATTTCACTACTAATACAATGTAAAAAAAGTCATGTGAATTATAACATCGACTTCATTGTCCTATTACACTTGCTACAATCCCATCACAAATATAATCCATACAGAAAGGCCTCTGGTTTCTATGGGTTTGTGAACGTAGAATCACATCGGTTATAAATTAATTGAAACTATCTGGAAAGAAATTGCAACTTTGTTGCCGGCACGAAGCACGATTTATAATAAAATAAAATGCTAAAGTTTGATTTATGTACCAGGGTTATTTGTCGTAGTAATATAGATTGTTTGTTAGAGTAATTATTAACTTGATTTGTTTTGGTGTTGCAGTTGAGGAGAAGGAAGAGAAGAATGTTACGATGGTTTGTTTATGTTTTCAACTGTTAACAAAAAATAATGGTACTGCACACTTACATGAACACAACAAAAAAAGAAGGTTAAAGATGCTTCAAAAGAACCGAGGTTGGACCTCAGTTAATTGATGGGTCCTACTAATAAAAACATTGCTGAAAGTTTGTAACCAAACAAGTAGTATTTATAGTTCACCCAAAACATAAAAGCAACTACAAAAACAAACAGATTCATAATGTTTAGTTATCGAATAAAAGTGTGGTTTAATTTATGGGGCCTACCATTAAATGAGGTTAGACCTCATTTATGGTAAAATTATTTTTTCATGCTTCTCCTTTACCACAATTCTTTTTTTTTTTTAATCATTGAAAAATTCATGGATCATTTTAACTTTTGCAATTTAAACACTCCAACGTGTGCTTGAAGAAACAAAAGTTTGGTTTTGCCTACAACAAACACTCTATTGAATCTACACAAATCATCCCTATAAGGTTTAAAGACATTTTATATAAGGATCTTCTTATGTGCTTGACGCTAGCAATAAGAAACACATTTTTTTATATATTAATAATCACTTGCTTTTTATTTAATTTAAAGTTATGAATTTACTGCTTGTTATTTCTAGTTATTTATCTTTAAAAACAATTTTAATCAAACATTTTTGAATTGCTTTTTATTTAATAGCTACTTTAACATAAATTTTAACCAAATACATATAAAATTAAACTAATAATAACTAAAATGCTTTTTATTAAAACTTTTTCTTTTCAAATCATAAAAAAAAACTACCTTAATATCAAACACAAGCACTAATTCCCTGCATCGTATTCGACGCCCTCTTTTTGCACTTTCCTAAATAGATATCGATTATCAATGCAACCTATCTCAAATACGCGACCTTATATTTAATGACATCTACAAGCAAAGTGGGCCTATCTGGAGATGACGAAGAGGAGGTATATGTTAAGCTTAGCTTAACAAGAAATGAAGAAATAGGAAGAAACATAGAGAAGAACAGAGAGTTAAGGGAGAAATGATTATGTTATTACTTTTTGTGCCCAATACGTAAACTCTGCTACCTTTTATAATTCCCTCCCATTCATTACACGTTTATTCCCAGAGTCAACTGACTCTTAACTGATTCTAACGACTTCTATACTAGACGACCCTTGTAACTACTTAACAATGACCCTTAATTACTTATAAGTCCAACTATAACAATCCAACTATAACAATACTCCTTCCTTGAATGCATTCTTGTCCACAGGAATGCTAATTCATGTCTGCCAAGAGTGGTGTGACGCATTCTGAAAATTGTTTTTAAAGATCTTTAAGATCTTCCCATGCGGCATCTTCTAGGTAGAGGTTGGACCATTGAATCAATTCGATGGTTACTGCCCGATTGCCCTTCTTCATCATTTTCCTATCCAATATAGCTATGGGTACAATCTGCATTTGTCCCTCCTTGTTTGCCATTGGCAACTTGAAAGAAATGACTGCTGCGTCACCAATCTTTTTCTTGAGTAAGGATACATGAAACACTGGGTGTACCAAGCTTCCTTCTGGTAGCCTTAACTCATAAGCCACCTTCCAATTCTTCAAATGATTGGATAAGGTCCATAATACCAGGGGTTGAGCATAAGTTTCTTTCTTAATGCAACACTGTTTTGTCTATAAGGTTGAAGCTTTAGAAAAACCAAATCCCATACCGAAAACTCCCTCTTTGACCTGTTCTTATCAGTTATTTGCTTCATCTTGTGTCTTGCTGTTTTTAGCTGCTTCTTCAATGTATGATCCATATTAGCCCTTTTTTGTAGCACATCTTCCACTACAGCTATCGGGGTAGATTCTTTAGTAATCCACTTTCTTTGCGGAGGAACATAACCCTAGAGGGCTTGAAAAGGACTCATGTCCAAGGTTGAATGATAGCTGGAATTATACCACCATTGTGCCAACGATAACCAATGAAACCAACATTTCGGTTGATGCATAGTCATGCATCGAAGATATGTTTCTAGACACTGGTTCACCCTTTCCATCTGCGGGTGATAAGCTGTGCCCATTAACACCCGAACTCCCAACTTCTTGAAAATTCCTTCCAAAACATACTGGTGAAAATCTTATCCTTGTCTGTGATAATAACAGCTAGTAGCCCATGAAACTTGTAGAAATGATCCAGAAATAGGTGCGCAATATCTTGTGCTGTGAAGGGATGAGTGAGTGCAATAAAATGCCTGTATTTAGTGAACCTGTTTACCACCACCTTTATAACATTCTTTCCTTCTGAACTTGGTAGTCCTTCTATAAAGTTCATGGTAATGACTTTCCACATTCCATTAGGAACTGGTAATGGCTGCAACAAGCCTGGATAAACTACTCTCTTTGCCTTAGCTTGCTTACAAACATTGCATTCTTCCATTGTCCTCTTCACCAATACCTTCATTCCAAACCAATGGAAGTTTTCCTTCAGCCTTCTAAATGTGTTTTGTACACCAACATGTCCTCCCATATAAGAATCATGCATAGACTTCACCAATTTAGTTATGAGTTCCCCATCTTATCCCACCACCATCCTGCCTTTGTATCTTAATACACCTTCTACATAAGGGTAATCGGTATCCCCTTTTAGTTCCATCATTTTGCCCATGATAATGGTCTGTAACTTAGAGTCCTTTACGTAGGATGCATGAACCTTTTCATACCAAGCGGGAAGTACACTGGTTATTGCATCCAATTCCCCAACAGCTGTGACATGATTACTATTTTTTATGCTTCCTAGATAATGAATCATCAACAATGTTCTCCTAGCCCTTTCTATATAGTATTGTATATTGCAACCCCAAGAGCTTCGTCAGGCCTTTCTTCTGAATTGAAGAGTGAATTTTCTAGTCCAACAGATACTTCAAGCTTTCATGATCTGTATGTATGATGAATTGTTCTTGTTCTAAGTAATGTCTCCATTTCTCTACAGCCATGAGAATAGCCGGGTATTCTTTTTCATATATGGACAACCCATGTGTTTTGGATTTAAGGATTTGCTGAAGTAAGCTACGGGTCTACCTTCTTGGCTTAAGACCACCCTCAACCCTGAATCACAAGCATCGGTTTCCAAGAAAAAAATCTTGGAGAAATCGGGCAGAGCTAGAACTGGTGCTTCACACAAGCCCCTCTTCAAGTGATCGAAGGCTTGTTGAGCTTGATCATTCTAACCGAAATTGTTCTTCTTTAGTAAATCTGTGAGAGGTTCGCTGATAACTCTAAAATGTCGTATGAACTTTCTATAATACCCAGCCAACCTAAGGAACCCTACTCCCAGCACTATATCATGCCTGCCTAATTTCAGCACCCTCAAGTAAATTCTGGACTATGCATCTCACACAACATGACATTCCTATTGGCCATCGTGATTGCCAGCAATGTGGTTTTACTTGTGGTAGCATTCAACTCCTTAATCGTGCTCTCATTAATAAAACTATATGTGCTCCCATTGTCTATTAGAATGATAAGGTTATGTCCTTGATAATTCCTTTTTATCCTGATAGTATTATAGGTATCGTTGTCTGTCAGGGCATTTAATGACAACCCAAATTCATTTATATGATTATTTCCCTTGTCTTTCTCTTGCATCATGCCTTCTAGTTCCCCAATTCCTTCGTCCTCCTCTCCATCTATGCCTTCTATCATGTGTAAGCTTTTGGCACTACATCTGTGCCCAGGCATGTATTTGTCCCCACACTTAAAACACTGTCCTAATCTCTTCCGCTGTTCATATAGGCTAAATGAAAGTGGCTTCACCCCTTCAGTCCTGGATGGACCAAAATATGTCGATAGAACATTGCTTGTTATTCTATCGTTGTTGATTAGAGTGTTGATTCGTTGAAATGATCAGGTCTTCTTGGTTAATGCATTGTTAGACTCCTCCTGCCATCTGGCTTGTTCGAATGCCACTAACACTTTTGTAGGTTTCAAGATCTTAAGCATAAGCTTGATATCATCTTTCAGTCCACTAATAAAGCTGGAGACATAGTAGGATTCTGACAAGAACGGATTAAGAGCCCTCATAAAGGATCTCAGCTCCTCAAATCTTTCTATATAGTCATCCACGTTTATGTCTTGGATTAATTTGTTGAATTCTTCAACGATGTCATCCTTGCTTCCAAACCTTCTACAAAGATCCTAGGAAAACTCTTCCCAATCCATAAGTGAATCATTCCCTCGTACTAAGCCTTCAAACCACACATCTGCCTTGCCTTCCAAGTAATATGAGACCACTTCCATCCATTGGTGTGCAGGTACCAAGTGGATCTTAAAGTATTTCTTGCATTTTCGCATCCATCCTCGAGGATTCTCTCCCCGGAAAGTCGATAGCTCCACCCTGGGTAATGGTATATGGAACCCTGTCCTATTAAGTTTTTACCCCATCATTTGCTCGCCTCTGCTCTGTGCCTTATATCTTGGTGTTATTTTTTCAACTGATGCATCCATTTCCACGCTTCTATCCAGCCCTAAAGTTGTAGAATACCTCTGGAGTGGCCTAAAAGTGTTGGAACTGTGAGGACAGTAATTCCATCTGCATGACCAACTGTTTAATCTTGGTACTTTGCTCTAGCTAACGCTCCTTACTTTCTACCATTGATTCCTACCATTCTAGATGATGATTTTGCAGCAGATTGTTTAACCTTTTACAGTGCTCATCCACTACCTTGAATTTATTACCGTCCACCATTGATCAATGAATTGCATAGCTATTGCAGGCTTCGATACCAATTGTTAAGCTTAGCTTAACAAAAAATGAAGAAATAGGAAGAAACAAATAGAAGAACAGAGAGTTAAGGGAGAAATGATTTTGTTATTACTTTTTGTACCCAATACATAAATTCTGCTACCTTTTATAATTCCTTTCCATGCATTATATGTTTATTTTCAGAGTTAACTAATTCTAAGGACTTCTACACGAGACGACCCTTGTAACTGCTTAAGAATGACCCCTAATTACCCATAAGTCTAGTTGTAACAATCCAACTGTAACAGTACAGTTATAATTTTGAATTTTCAAATTCATACGATCAATCCTCCTTATTTATCTCAATTGATTAATCGTGTTTCATTTACTGGATATGCAGCTCGAAAGATTTGATGATTTTACACTCGCCTCTACTTGGGAAAGGTACTTTTCACTACATGATTAAACAGTTTTAACGATGGACTAAGTCCGTTGGTGACAGGAACAAACTCCATCGGTATACTAGTCGTCGGTAACTCCCATTTCCGTCGCTAATTCTGTCGTAAATAAAAAATAACACCCACCGACGAAACACCGACGGTCTTACAAACGGATACGCGCGCGCCCAAAAAAAAGTTTCCCAAGGGAACATTACCGACGAAATAAATCCATCTGCAATTTCAACGGTAATTACTGACGGACTATCCATCGGTAATTATGGCATCGGTAGTAATTGTTTGCCAACTCTCTGTGAAATACCGACGGATCTTGTCCGTCGGTAATACCGACGGTGATTATATACCGACGAAATATATTCCGTCGGTAATTATGGCATGGCTGGTAATTGTTTGGCAACTCTCTGTGAAATAACGACGGATAATATCCGTCGGTGTTTCCGTTGGTATGTATTTAAAATATATATAAAAAATAATTTATTAATAGTAAAAAACCTTAATAAACAAATAAAATTGGATTAAACATTAAAAATATAAAAGTAATGTTAAATAATATTCATTACAAATTTAATGTGTTTAAAAAACAAAATTAAACTAGAATAGCGGCGGAGCTGGAGGAGGAGGAGGAGGCTGGTTGTTCCTGGGACCATACGGCCAAAAAAGAGCTGCACAAGTATCGTCACCCATCTTTGATCTCATCTCCATGACTATTTGATGGAGCTCATCATAATTCATCGAGAGTTGTTGATATTGTTGTTTCAAGACAATGAACTCCTCAGACTGGGTGTTCGATACTGATGGAGAGCTTCTAACGGTTGAGACACTACGAGCCGAACGCAAGTTTTCAGTCGTAGTGTTGGAGAGCCCGTAAACTAGATTTTTATCGGGTCCACCAGACGATCCCACCTCCATCCATAAATCTGGATTGAAATCTGGATGGGTCGAAGGATGGTCTCCATATCTCTCCCTCAACCGGCTATTATAGGTCTCCTGAAAATTTCATCGGTAAAAAAATCATCAAATGCAATTCAAGATGCAATTCAAGAAAATAATAACTTACAAAATAAAATGAATGAATGAACGAACATACCACGAAGTGCTGAGCACGGTTGTCCACGAACTGCTGCACCCCCTTTTGGCGGTCTTGACTCCGCACATGCGTCTCTACAAACAGCTCCATTGGACTCGGCTCATGTCCAAGAGACGCAGCCTGTAAAGAAAAAATAGGTTGAAAGTTAACAAATTAATTAACGATATATTTCATTAAAATTAATCTTACCATCCGCTTTGCATGTGCGCTGAATGGGATGAATTCGCCAGTGTGCGTGGTCGCCGAACCATGAATTTGCCGGTTCCGGTTGTCGGCGCCGAACTGTGAGCGCCGTGAGAACTGCTCTGAGGTCACGTGCTCAATATATGCCTTCCATATTTCCCCTGAGATGAATGGCGGTTTGAATTCCTACCAAACCGCCACCTCATTCCATCCTTTAAGACCGTTATCCTTCGCATGTCTTTTTTATTTTTTTTGGGTGTCATACCAAAAATCACGCAACCTACTTCCATAGTAACAAATTAGAATTTAAAACATAAAATTATAAAACAAAAATAAATATTATTTTCAATGTTACCTAGTTGCCGCGTGATTCTCCGATACCCTCCTCACAACATTGTTATTCGCCTTATCCCACTCAAATATGTTCTGTGTATATAAATAATTCATATAAAATAAAAATAGTACAAGATATGAAATTATAAAAATCATTTATTAAAAATAAGTTAGAAATTAAAAATTAACACCGACCTAAAATCGCTTAAACCATGCATCGATATTAGGTTTCCACTCAGGATGTCTGGAAACCTGGCTCCATTGAAACAATGGAATCTCCATCGACGATTTAAACACCAATGTTATAGTTCTTGCAGCCTCAATGTTTGTGAACCTGGAATTAAATAAAAGTAGTAATATTAATTAGTTGTTTATAAATTATGTTATAAGTATATATATAAAAAAAACTAAAACTTAAACAAACTTACATTGAGAGGTCATCCTTCCATTGTGCCTGGTACTTGTGGGTGAATTGACCCCGCTGTGAAGGTACACCGCTTCTGCGCTGTGAAACCGCGCTAGAAGAGGCAGCATCACAAGTTGGCGTAGATTCCTCGCCGTGATCAGCACCTAAGGATACGTCCTCCTCGCTGTTAGAAGAACTAGTTGCAACCGTCTTCTGACGACGTGCTGTAGATTTCATTCTACGCATCTACAAAAATTTATACGAATAATTACATAATTAACTTTGATTATTTAAAAAAAATTCGACAGAGTCTCCCCTATACTGGGGGGTTCCAAGTTATCGACAAAATCATATTACACTTCCAATTTTATTTCACATCCCGATCCAATCATCCTGGATCTCAACCCAACTCATCATCATCAACACAATATTTTATTCAATAACATCATATAATGATATTCAAGTAAAAGAATCAATTTCAACTATGAACATTCATTGTTAAATTGGTACCTAGAGTTACAAACATTAGATTAAAGTCATACATTTAAATTTACGGATTAATATTACATTTCAAGTTTTAGGAGACAAAACTCTTAATTTATAAATAATTACATGGTCAAAAGCAAAAGGTAACTAAATCAATATCATTCCTAACACGATCGACCCTAATGAATCTCAAAATAAAAATTAAAGTGTACACATAAATATAAAAATGTAATAACAAGCAAAAACAATGACATGTAAACAATAATATCCTAAAATTAAGATAAACTAATTAAATGTAATTCTATATTTCAATTAACATTTAAAACATAAATTCAACAATAACAATTATAACAATACAAACAATAACATCCTAAATTAAGATAAACTAATTAAATGTAAATCTATATATATAAATTAACATTTTTAGCATAAATTCAACAATAACAATTATAACAATACAAACAATAATATCCTAAATTAAGATAAACTAATTAAATGTAATTCTATATATATAAATTAACATTTTTAACATAAATTCAACAATAACAATTATAAAAATACAAACAATAATATCACAAATTAAGATAAACTAATTAAATGTAATTCTATATATATAAATTAACATTTTTAACATAAAATTAATAAATAAAATGAAAAAACTAAAAAACACTAAACAAAACAACATAAACACAAAACAAACAATACACAAAACTAAAAAACACTATATCAATTCAAAATAAATTTGGGAATAAAAAATGTTTACCTTAATAGCGTGTTGAATTTAAGATTTTATCTATAAACAATACACAAAACAAAGAACACCAAAAAAAATAATCATAATTAAAATAAAAAAACATACAAAGATAAAGAAAAAAGAATACATAACTTTTAAAACTACCACCAAAACAATAAAATCACTTCCAAAAACAAAATATAAACCGAGAGGAGAAGAGAAATGGAGAAGAAGAGAAACAGAACCAAAGAAAAAAATGAACCAAATGGGGCGGGTTTTATATAGCAATTTTTCCGACAGTATTACAGACGGAAATTAATTGTTGTCGGTGGCATTAAATTCCTTTGGTAAAACCGTCGGAAATTAATTGAAATGCGCACCAAAAAAGTTTAAAAGTCCTTCCAGACTTTTCGATCAGTCAAAAAATCCGTCGGTATTTGTGCAGACGAACACATGTCGGACATGCATGCGCTTCGGGATGTGCGTAAATCCATCGGTATTTACGTCTGTACGCCGTCGGTATATCTGTCGGTGATTGTGGCACACTCCCGTAATTTTTTTGCAACTCTTTGTGAAATATCGACGGGTTACTGTCCGTCGGTGACTTCGTCGATGAATGTGGCACAATCCTGTAAATTTTTCTTTTTTTTTTTATGTAACTCTGTCATAAAATCTTGAATTGCAATCTTACAGCACATACAACACAATAACAAGGGCTGACCATTAAAGAAGAATAAATATTTAATGTTTCAAAATATTACACAACACAATAACATGTTTAGTTAGTCGGAATTTTCATCTTCGTCCATTATTGACTTGTTATCATCATCTTCATCGCACTTTTCAATTTCATTATCATCTTCTTCAACAACATTCTTTTTTCCACTAGTAGAGCTCAGAACAATATTCAACTCCTCTGCGTCAACATCAACAAGACATCAACAACACTCTTCAATTGAAGCTTGCTCTTGGTTTTGCGACCCGTGACCCATCACAAACCAACTCCATATTTTTACGGTTACAGAACAGCGCTACATCCAATCTAGCCTTGATGATGTCCTTTGTCTTCCCCTTCACATCCATGACGGTGTTGAAAATATTCTCAAACATGTTCTTTTCAATGTGCATGACGTTAAGGTTATGGCGGAGAAGATTGGTCTTCCAATAAGAAAGCTCCCAAAAGATACTTCGCTTCACCCAATTATGGTTCAAACCAAAATCAGGAAACTTCTGCTTACCTGATTGGAGACCAAACATATTGTCACCGTACTCTGACATAACATCAAACAATTCTTCACCGGGAAGACGCGGGGGTGCAACATCCTTTTCAACTCTGCCAATAAAGAAATCCTTTCTGTTCTTTCTGTACCTGTGGTTATGTGGTAAGAAACGACGGTGATAGTCAAAAAAAGAAGTTTTACCCCCGTTTGTTAGCGTGAATGCCTTGTTGTTCTCCATACAGTATGGACATGCTAGCTTTCCATGCGTGCTCCAACCAGAAACCATTTCATAAGCTGGGAAATCATTGATAGTCCACATCAAAGCCGCTCTCATAACAAAATTCTGTTTCCTCGATATATCATAAGTCAAAGCTCTAGAGGACCACAACTGCGTCAACTCATCAATCAACAGGCGAAGACAAACATCTATATTCTGCCCTCGACTGCTCGGACCTGGTATGACCATAGATAAAAACATGAACTCCGGCCTCATACACATCCCCGGTGGCAAGTTATAAACCGTCAGTATGACTGGCCAACAAGAATAAGAAGCAGCAAATGACTTGAATGGGTTGAATCCGTCTGTACACAACCCAAGACGCACGTTCCTTGATTCAGTTGAAAAGTGAGGATTCATATTGTTAAATTGTTTCCAGGCTTCGCCGTCAGAAGGATGAACCATCACTCTATCAACCGCATGATATGATTGGTGCCATGTCATGTGCTCAGCAGTCCTTGGTGACATGAATAACCTCTGCAGTCTAGGTGTGATTGGGAAGTATCTAAGTTTTTTATATGCCACGAGAGTCTTCCCTCTACCAGTTCTGGGTTTGTAACGGGAATGCCTGCATGTCATGCACTCGGTCATCTCAGCATTTTCAAGGTAGTATAACATGCAGAAGTTAGGGCATATATCAATTTTCTAGTATCCTAAACCGAGGGGTTTCATCATGGACTTGGCAGCATAGAAGTTCTCTTTCAGCCTGTTCCCTTCAGGTAAAATGCTTCTCGCCCATTCAATAATCTTGTCATAACCGGCCTCACTCAACCCGTGATCTGACTTGATGGTGAACACCTGTGCTACGGTTAATAATTTACTGTGGTTTGTGCAGCCATCCCATAATGGTTCGACATAATCTCTCAACAGATCAAAAAACCTTGCTGTATCTGCATTAGGTTCTTCTTCTACGATTGGACATTCCCTGACATTACCTTCACTCATTCTCATTGCATCCATAACCATATTCCTGTAAGGATTACTGTTCTCATTTCCAACTTTATGCATGTTGCTAGCACTAGAAGTTGACCAATTACAACTTCGAAATAGAATTGATAACAATTAAACAAGACTCGTTAAACAAGCTATTAATTATTTATTTCATCACAACACATTTAATTCGGTGTAATTCAAACAAAATTTCAACAATTTACAAACAAATATAATCTAACAAGATCTAAAACAAACTATAACAACTATAAAATTATACATTCATACTACAAGTTTCTTTGACAAATAACAATTAAACAAGTACAAACGTTAACAAAATACATATACTAAAACAATTAAATTCACAATTAAATATTAAAACTAAAAAGGATAGATTTACTTACAAAAAAATGATAAAATCCGGATATTGTGACCACGTACAAGATATAAGAAACTTGAGTGCTCGTGTTGAGAATAGTGGAGAGTTGGGATGGGTGGTTGGCTGAAGTTTGGGAGGGGAGAGGTGGGATGGGAAAGAAGAAGAAGGAGAAACAGAGGAAGAGAGTGTCGGCAGAGGGGGGTATATTATGCTTTTTTCCGATGGAATCACTGACGAATTAAGTTCGTCGGTGATTCCATCGGTTATTCCGTCGGTGACAGTGTCACGTCATTGTACGGCTATTTCAGTTTAAATCTCTCAGTCATTCTGTCGGTAAAATTGTCTGACGTCACCACGCCGTTGCATATTTCCAGACAAACTGTATACCCCGTCGGCAAAACGATCGGTATATACCGACAGTTTCGCCGACGGACATATGTTGTCGGTATATACCAACAGATTTTGAGACGGAATTATGTTCTTCGGTAATTATTACCGACGGAAAAAATTCCGTCGGTAATTCCGTTGGTTTTCTCCGGTTTTCTGGTAGTGTTTACTATTATTATGATAATACATTTACTATATGGATTTTTATATAAGAAGCAAATGTAAGGGCGATGATTACTGTTTTATTTTCTTCTTCGGTTCTTTAATTTGTAGGTTTATTTCTGAAATAGAGGCACTTCGTAGGCAGTGGCTTGCCGATGGTCCAAAAAATTTACTAGTAAGTTTTCTCAATTTACGAGTAAATTTACTGGATTATGCGAATGAATGAGGCGGCAAATAGGGTTGTCCATTATGGATTTTGTTGATTATTTGACTGTAGGAAAAGGGTGTAGTTAAGTTGAATTTTTCGCAGAAGCTAATCGTTTGGTAGTGTGGTTGCGGTCGCTTTTCAAATAACTTTTCATGCCGAAATGTATCAAAATGATGTTTTTTTATTTTTTTAAAATTATTTTTGAGATCAGCACGTCAAAACGATCCAAAAAATACAAAAATTTTTAATTTTTTACAAAAAAAAAATTTAAATTTTATGGGAACGCGGTTTGCACCGCGTTCCCAAACAGCCACCCGAAACACACGACGAAAAGCTATAACATGGAGTATTATTTTGAAACCAACAGCGGGGGTACATGAAGCAATTTGTTCTAATATTGTATTAGTTATCACGGTAGATTTTTATGGAATCTTTTTTGTTTATTTAACTTTTAGATGATGCAGGAAAAATTGTGGATGAGAATAGTATGTTGCATGATTTGCAGTTATGCTTTGGAGGGAGAATTTTTTGGTATTTGCAAAGTCGCTGTGTTGCAGTTTGCTCTTCTCTATTTGATGTTTTGTTGTAGTCATAGCTAATGTGTTTTTGGATCACCAGGTTATTACTCCTCAAAATGCTAGTGGTGTGGTTCTTGATTGATCACCTGAGGCTTGTAAACTCTGAAGTGCGTTTGCAATTGCTTTGACAAATTG
Source organism: Populus simonii (assembly GCA_007827005.2). NCBI lineage: Eukaryota > Viridiplantae > Streptophyta > Magnoliopsida > Malpighiales > Salicaceae > Populus > Populus simonii. The sequence continues at coordinate 28,931,534 of CM017464.2, forward strand.
CTTCAGGTGAGTTTCAAATCAAAGATTCTAGATGTTAGTTTAATGTGTTGGTTTATAGGCTTACATAGTGCTACATTTTATTAGTAACAACATCACGTTTGTTGTTTGGGCTAATGTAATAGCAGTCTTGTTTCCTTTCTTATTAAAATAAAACTGAAGTTTCAATAGGTTTGCCTCAAAGGATTGCCCACACTAAATAACTAATTTCTGTAACTCTGTTGCATTAGAATTTAGAATGTGAGCACATTGAAATGGCTTCTAATGTCTTGTACTTGGAAAATGCAGCTTGTGGCCAGCTTTTGTTCCAGTTCATGATCCTTCTAGGAAGACTTATATTGGAATTCAAAATATGGGAACTGTTTTTACTAGAAGATGCAAGGCTGATCATATTCGTAGCTAGGTTCCTGTAAACAACCAATATGGGCATCATATTCATGTGACAACATATTCCAACTGTGTTTCTTCCTTATTGTGCCAAGGTTGTTTGCATGCCTTTTTTGTGTGTGTGTGTGTGTGTTAGGAGAAGAGCTGCCCAATGGATCTCATGGATTAATGTTCAGTAATATATATTTCAGTTAGAATAAAAAATAACTTGCTTATTAGAATGTTGGCATTCATCTTCATCAATCCTTTTCCTGCCATGATTTGTTCTATTGTATTATGCTTTTGTGCCTTTTAAATTACATATGATACATAGTTGTTCGCTCATTGTGCTGTTGGTTATGTGAAATTTTACGTAGATAAGAGAGTTTGGATGCTTAATTTTCCAGTACTTGAAGAACCTTCAAAGTTTTTCTTTTTTTTGGAATATATGGTTTACTACTCTTAAAAATGTTAATGAAGTAAATTTCTAGAGCTCAAAAGTTGTTAGTATAGAAATGGTATCTGATGGATGTGTAGTTTGAACTGGACTGTTTTTTCTTTTTGTTAGAAACGTATTAACATTACTTTGAAATGAAGAATACACCATTGGACAGTACAACCTTTGACCTTCTTCCTTCAAGAATGATTCATTTTATCCCATGCATATCACTGGCACATGACTTTGTTGTCTATGTGGCAGCCCTTTGACACAGGATGGTTTGCATGGGACTGGAACGACGACATCAAGGCCTAGCATGAAGCATGTGGACAATGTATCTGATCTTTTGAAATCTTCTGATCATAACAGGAGGGGCTCAGCTGGTGTTGTGGGTTCTATGAAGCTTCTGAAGTCGTATCAGAGCATGCATGCCCCTTTCACACAGGTTTTTCTATATCTTTGTGTCTGGACTGACATTCTTATCACATGATTGTTATAAACTAACTTCAATGGATAAAGATTATTTATATTTGTTTGTTAAATATTATAGGAAGCTCCACTTATTACAGAAGACATGCATGAAGAAAGACTGCAGTCAGTTGAAGCTTCTGGGAATTCTTTTGTAAGCTCAAATTATTTATTTATCTACGACCTTTTGTCCCTGGTCAGTTGATTATTGCTGTGGCTGTATCCATATATTACTTATCACATCAGTCACGAGGAGCTGTGTCTTGTGAATGGGATGATCAATGATCCACTCTAAGAACTTTCCACTAGTTTTTGAGTGGGAAGGATTTCTTCGGCACCAGGTTGTTAAGTCTCAAAAAATTTACAGAAGTTTGTCTTAATGTCTGATAGTGGTGTTGTACCTGATTCAACTAAAAATTTTCATCACGGTAGGACAGGCAGCACTGGCTGATCCTAGTTGGGATTCATCCTGTTCAATAAAGCACGGGTATTGACTATCCCTTAGTTCACCATCATTAGAGGAAAAAGGAAGTGCTAAACCCTAGTTCTGTTCATTAAAACTGAGCAAGTTTTTCAAATATTACATGCCTCAAGAAGTGAAACAGATTTCAAACACCTCCATATGCAATTTTAAAATGAGTATCCTTGTTACTCTTGAAAGATCATCTTATAATCTGGATTATGGAATCTAACATGTGACGAGCAGAGTAATTTTTCCAAAATTTTCTGTTTATTAATCAAGGGGGTGTAATTTTTTTTATTTTGTGTAAATTTATTTAACGAGGAAGCTTTATACTATTTTATTGCAGAACTTCTCTGCTCAGTTGGGGAAGGATATCTTATCATCAGGCACTAAATAAGCTTCCGTAATATTCTTTTTAAGTCCTTGGTATTGTCAGCTACTTTTGCTGTTCATTTATTGTTGCCTTTCTGTATCCACATCCAAAATATTATTTCAATAACATAACAAAATTAAATCAGGGGAGGGGCTTGAATAACAAGCAAAACGTATTTTTTTCTTCTTAAGAATTATAGAAAACAACAACGGTTTACATTATAATAGAAGAGAAGCCTATTTTGTTCACCATCTCTATTTTGTTTGTTGCCAAATGCTTTCATTTTCAATTGCAAACACATTTTCCCTTTGAATTTCCGAAGATTTTATATTGCAATCTTTGGAAAAATTTGAACTGGACATGTCAGCATTCCAAGCAGCAAATCCAGATGCTGTTTTTGAATATTTTATTCGGTGGCATTCACCGGGGGGATTGGGAGAATGATGATAGCAAGGAAAGTAGACCATCTAAAAGTCCAGGGAAAAAGGGTTTGAAGGATGATTTGACACCACGAGGCCGACTTTCACAGCAGATGTCTGAGCAAGGGAATTTATGGCAAAAGATTTGGAATGATGCTCCTGCTTTGCCAGCATATGAGCAGAAACCTCTACTAGACCCCTTTCGGAAAGGATAGAAGGTCCGATAAACTTTTTATTGCAATCTTAATGTTATGTTCACTTGTACCTTGTACCATCAAGCCTAACTTCTATGTTATGCTATGTTGTTTGTGGTGTATATATGCGTATCATTTCTGTCCTGAAAAGATTAAGGAAATTAAACTTAGTCGATTAAAGGACTAGTAGAAGTTCACCAAAAACATTCATCTCTAACTTTGTGTCTTATTATTCTGATTGTACTACGAACTTGTTACTTTCATTTAACTAAACGGAATCAGAAGTTATGATGTTTACATTCAAACCTTTTGACACTTATGTCATGGGTCACATGACCCAGCTTTCGAACAAAAGACGGTTCAAATCGCTGAAGCTGCAAAGCCAGTTATTTGAAATTTTACTAAATTTTAATTTTGTGCTCAGGTCAGGTGATTCATACCCGTGATTTGTTTGAATGTTTTGCTAATTATCTCCACAATCCACTTCACCAGCTCTACTAATTGCAAACAGTGATCTGATTGGCTAGTCAATGAAGAGGTTGCTTACATGCAAGTCATTGCATTTTTTTAGTAAATGAGGAAGCAGATTGCAAATTCACGGGCCTCTTTGGCTCTTTCAGGAAAAAATAAAAATAAAACAAAGATCAATGTCTTGACTGATATCTTATATCTTGGTCAGGGTGCTTTCTGGTGTCTTTCTAGTTTCTCTATTATCTCCTTTATTGTTATGACCAATTAAAAGATACTTGAATTCCATAGATCCTTCATTACTTGGAGACATTGCGGCCTCATCAACTGCTTGAGCAGATGGTTTGTACAGCCTTCAGAGCATCAGCAGATACATTAAACCAGCCTAATTTTGGAGGCTTGAAGCTAATGACAACAAAAATGGAGCAACTGTACCATACTATTGCTTCCACATTGAAGCCTCTGCAAAGTATATCTTATCTTCCTTTTTCTTGCTCATCTTGCCTTGCTATTGATCCTCTTAGCATGTGAGTGCTTAGAAGTTTGCGAATCTTGTCTTTATGGCAGCAAATCATATATCTGGCAACAGCGAGACCACTGAAGACCTTATACGCCTGTGTGTTGTCTTTGAACATGTTGAGAAGTTGCTTACTCTTGCAGTTTCTCTTCATTGGAAGTTCATGCAGGCTCCATGCCTCTCTGAAGCAATTTTCACTGGCTAGCACAACTTTTATCTTCCAAGAATGGGAACAGGGTCAACAGGCTTGCTTGATGTTGATGACAAGATAAAACTGTCTTCATGCCATTAAAACCTGTTTCCTGTTAATGCATCAATCTGATTTGGTAGAGTTGGCTTCGAATTATGAAACGAGTTAAAACTGAAATGAAAGTATATTTGAATATCTAGCAGTATTGGTAATGCACCCTACAAAATGATTTTGATTTGGCCCAGGCTATCATGTATGATATGGAATCGTTGTGGAATGGGAAAATACTGACCATCTCGTATTGGCTTGAAGTAGATGCTTACACATGATAGACTTAAATGGAACCACTGTGGAATTGTCTACAGCGAGTATCTTGTATTTTATTGACTGGGATCAAGAACCTCGGTAATAAAATGGCTGTGGACTTTTATAGTGACTAAACATTTTATGTTGTGCATATTACCTGTTCTTGCTTGTATTGATTCAATATCCATCATTCTTTTGAATTTTATCAATGGAGTAATGTGAATTTTATTTAGCGTTGCAATTATTGTTCTTAAGCAAGATATCATGTTGCTTTTGCTAGAGAATAATATAAATCATATTTTAGGACTTCATCTAATAGCTAGCTTAAGCTATTAAGTTGAGATGGTTCTTTAACATGGTATCAGAGCTTTAATGACCAAGCGGTCACGAGTTCGAATCTCAGCATCCCCATTTATTTGATAAAAATTAAGCAAAAAGTAAAGTGGGCCTGTGCAAGTTTCAAGCTTAAAGAGCTTTCACTTGAGGGGGTGTGTTAGAGAATAATATAAATCATATCCTGGGACCTCATCTAACAACTTAAGCTATTGGGTTGAGATGGTTCTTTGACAGATTTCAAGTGATTGGAGTTTCAAATTGTGTTTTTCGAAACATAGATATGTCTGAGTTTGCAATAGAGGCTTTTTCAAATTGTGTTTTTCAAAATAAAGATATGTCTGAGTCTGCAATAGAGGCTAACGCTTTCTTGGTGATTCTCGCAATTTCCTTCACCATGGCCGCAATAGTTTTTGGGTGGTAATATAAATCATATATATTTGTTTGTTTTATCTTCTGTGTAAAAGACATGATAGATTAGAAATTACCAAGCATGAATAGTTTTTGGGTGGTAATAATAATAATAAAAAAAGCGTGTGTACTCCAGATAGAAGATAACCCACATATAACTAATACTATTAATCATAGTTTTTAAACTCGATCTAGTACAATAATCGGGTCACGAGTCAAATGGGTTGACTTGGATAAAAAAAAAAAACTATTTAGATTAGTTTTAGAAAGCAAGCATTTCTCTTAAATTAAAGTCAAAACTACATAGCAACACAAACACTTTGATTAATAGACTGTTTAATAAATTTTTTCCCGCATAATTTAAAGCTAAATATATTCAATAAATTGCAGTCCCTAGGCAAACTATTCCTGCACATCTCTAAAACCATTCATATCAATAAGTAATTGGATCTAACAATCCCTATGTTAAGAAGCTGCAAAAGTTATCTTGAATCATAGCAAAATTTATTATACCTCTTGCGCGCTCCCTTTCATTCTTTCTTCCTTTTCCCCCCCTTTTAATCCACTCCTATAAAGAAAAAAAAATGATGTCAAAGAAGGAATCCCAGTTATTGATCTTTGTGTTTCCACTTTAAGACACAAAAAAAATTGTGTCAAAGATTGGAGAAGCATGCAAGAATTAATTAAGACTAGTTTGCCTAAAATTAGAGAGATGCATATAAAATACTAAGTAGAAAAGCCAGAAACCACAAAAACTAAAAAATCACAATGAAAATCCATTGATGATTTAATAATCAAAAGAGAGATGGGGATAGAACTTAGTATGGCTTGGCTTAAAATCTTTTTCGTGTGGCTTAATTTTCTCTATTGGCTTTGAAAATTGAAGAGATTAAGTTTTTTTTTATCTTTATCGTTTTAGCTTTTTATTGTCAAACCGTTTGACACACACACACACACACATATATATATATATATATATATATATATATATATATATATATATATATATATTGTCTGGTTTACCCGGGACTTGCAAGTTTTGCTGGATCAAATTCTTGACTAGGTTTTTTTAAATCCAGTCCGTATCAACCTGCCAGGCCAGATTCAAACAACATCATCATCGCTTCCATAACATGTCATGCACCACTACACAAGATTAACGTCTACACACATCTTACGTCATTGGTGGCTGTCTGCTTTTGTCTTGGATAGAAAGCAGGCAGGGACCAGTCCTAAAAAAGATGCAACTTTGATGATTTGTTTACATACAACATTCAATTTGAAAAATAAAAAGATACCTCCCTTTGCCCGTTATGGAAAGTTATTTTGTAAAGGTTTGAATTTTTTTTAGATTAATTTTTTTTTAAATTGCTTTGATGCATATTAAAAATAATTTTTTTAAAATAAAAAAATATTATTTCAATATATTTTTAAATTTAAAATATTTTATAAAGCAAATATTTATTACAATATTAGGTTGATGTTGATATAATTGGTGCCGCAGTTCATGTGTTTTTTATTTAAGAAATTATAAAATTCATATTTTAAAATGTTTTAAGATAATTTTAACTAAGAAAATGGTTGATTTGATGTTTTTTTCATTGAAGAAACATTTTCAATCCCGTTACTAGGAGTATACTATATGTCCGATATAACAAAACGTCATTCAAATTATGCTCTTGGAATTTTTTATATCAAAGCAATTAAACCGTCTGTAGAATTTTGACCCTATTTTTGTTTCATCAAGAGATATGGATTAGAACCATGGCCTTTTTAATTATATATATATATATATATATATATATATATATGCAAGATAAAATGGAAAGTATATATAAAAACGCCAAATAGATTATTTTTTTAGATTTTTAGTTTAACGTGGGTGTCCGGGTCAAGTTGCGTACACCTCAACTAATCCCACGGGCCTTGAAGTTAACGACCATGTAAGCCTCTAGTGGCCATCATATGAGCAACCACAGGGCTCGAACCTGAGACCATAAAAGGAGCAAACCTTTTAATCCCAAACTTTTATCACTGAGCCACCACCTAGATGGTTCGCCAAATAGATTTTTAATCTATATAAAGGCACAAGCTTGATTACTAAAGAAACTCAAATCTACAAATGTTTTCATTGGAAGTGTGTCGTTTAAGAAAATACATCTATCATAACTCGAAGCAACAGAAAGAAGAGCAGCATGGTTAAAGCCAGACGATACCAAAATCATAGTGTCGTCCACCATGATTCAAGATATGTCTTTTTCAACGAAGAGAAATATATTTCAAGTCTCTAAACTTAGAAACTTTAGGCAAGTACTGTTTTCTGATGAATCTTCACATTGATCACTGTTCTCTATAAAGCCTGTCCTGTAACTGGCTTGATTTTTCGAACCACAAAATTGCAAATTAATCACATTAGAATTCCTTTAACAAGAGCAAAGTAAGCAACTAGCATGCGCTTATCAATTAGCTTCATTATTTAATTATTTAGCACTTGAGTCAAGGCTTGGGATATTCGTTTTCTTAGCTCTAGCTGTGATGATTACTTGAATCATGAATGATCAAAATGAAATTATTATTGTTATATTAAAGTGGATATTCAACTAACTTATATATATCTTAATTAATTTTACAGATTTTAAAATTAATAATTATATAAATCTTTAATAACCATATGATTTATGATACTCGATATATATTAGACTATTTGTTGTGCTTTTATACAAATAATTGAAACTTCATAGCTGCACATGGAGCTTTTGCTGCTATCTCCTTTCCCTCCCGCGTCACCTCTTTAACTCGTTCTTACAACAGTGCTCTTCTCACACTAGCAGTTAATGCGAAATACGTGCTAGCTACTATCATCAAAGCCTCTAGCATGAGATATCATGTAGCAGATTATTTTGTCCGTCGGGCAGAAACATGTCCCTTTCCCTTACTCAAGCTAATCGACAAAAGAAAACAATTAAACGCATGTCGGCTTCACTTCATCCCATGCTTGGCCAAGTGGGGTTAGTATAAATCTTGACGAAGGTCAAGATGAACTAACACCTTGTATAATTTTTATTCGTCAATTAAAGTATTTTTGAAAAAGAGTGTGTTTATGAACCGATAATTTCCTATAGGAAATTTAACAACATTATCCAATATTATATTTATTGTTTCTTGAAATACATACACAACAAAAATGATTAATAAAAAAAATCAGGAGTCTCAAGAATCCAATTACATAAATTTAGGGTTATTTAGAATTTATACGAATATTACCAGTAAATTAGACGTTCTTTTTGGTATTGAATAATTGTTTTAAAACTGAGTTGTCGCAAATCAAAAGTCATTCAAGTGTCTAGTCCTTAACGTTAATTCACATAAATCACCACTGAGAAATTTTTTAAGAAGAGAGGGATTGATATTGCCTTTAAGTGCTAACTTTTTCTTGTGTTTTTCTGGTGTTATATGTAACTTATATAGTTTTTGTATGTTGCCAAAAAAATAAAAGGCATAAGCATAACATTCCATTTATAGGAAAATCTGAAAAAAACTATAACTAAAAAATATCAATTTGCTCCCTGAATAATATCACATATATTATTTAAGGATAATTTTAGAAATTTATTCAATCAAGTTCCTACTTGATTTTTTTAGGTCTAAGATTATAATTCTTTGTATAAATTACACTCTAATTCTCGATTTTTAAAACTTATTTACAATTAAATCACATTTGATTAATCATCTCGTTTTAATTTATGACCAATGATTCTTATGTGTATGGCCCAAAGTTCTCAAATAAGTTGGTCTAAATATAAATCACAGTTCTAAATAAAATAGTATTAGATAAATTAATTTATTATCAATTCAACAATTGATTGATTTGTATTTGAAGATCAAATACAATGTCTATCAACCTATCATGATTCCCTAAATATCAGGAAAGTCATAAATAATTTAACTTAATCTTTCAGTAACTAGTTTTTCGGTGTAATTATTATCTCTTCATCAATAATGTCTTGATTTAGACATCATAGTATAAAATGTGTTTACTTTGTCAAATCATGTGCGTTCTCAATACCATAGTCATTGATTCTTTGTATAAAATTTGAAATTTTTTCAGATCTCATTTTACCTTGCGCAAGGACTTACAATCAATACTATTTGAGAACATATAGAACATTATTCTCCAATTTTCCTGAGATGATGAATCCTCTTTTGATTATTCAAATACCTTCATATAATTCTTGTTATACCCAATATTTGCTTGTTTATTACATTTGATTAGGACAGCGCGTAGCAGGATTAAAACATAACATTAATTCAATATATAAGATAGCTTAGTAATTTCAAGCAGTGACAGAATTAAAAGGGGCAGGCAGGGGCCCGGCCCCCTGCAAAATAATATATATATATATATATATATATATATATATATATATATAGTATTTAAATGCATGGCCAGTGTAATCTTTTAAATAGATGGACCCTCCTAATAATAAATTATTATTTCCTTAGCTATTAAAACTCTCCACTTTACAAGTTTCATATGCACCGGTTGCTCACGTGGAAGTGGAAAAGAAAAGGCTTTGTAGCCCTCTACAACCATAAACTAAAAGTATAATAATATAAAGCAACGCGGCAAGGCTAAAGCAAAGTTATCAGGGAATTAACAAAGCTACCAGGTAAAACTCTCCACTTTACAGAATTTGATGAGGTTTATTTTATATAATTCTGTTATATTTACTTTTTTTTTTGATCCACTAGTTTTACTATTTTTTTTCATTGTTGTTATAGTGACTTTTTTTTAATTAATTAGATATATTTTATGGGTTTGTTTTGATTACGCTTGGATTTTTTTTATGTTTTGTTTTTAGCAGAGCCACCAAAATTATTAATTTTTTCTAATGAGTACCTTACTATCACCAGGTCCAATATACAATTAGACACAATCTTTCTAGCCAAATTGAGTTATTTGAAGAACACATACCTAACTTTGATTCAGTGTAAATTTTCTTATTTAGAAACCATTAATCCCATTTTTTTATGTTGGATTTTTCTTTTATATGTTAGTGTGGTTTACATGTAAAAATTTATTTTTGGTTCTAATTATTGCTTCAACACGTCGTTATGTATTCATTTTTAAAATAGAAAACAATATAAATTTATAATGTTTTGATTTTAGGTTGAACCATGAACAAAATAAGAAGAATTGATTTCTTTTTTGAGAAAAAGAGAAAAAATATTGATAACTCATAGTTTAGTGAACCAACTCTAATGTGTAATGTTGAAGTTATGGTTGAGCAGCCTCAATGTGCAATTATATCAACTTATACAAAAATCATCATATGTTTGTAGCAAGTTTTTTGAATAAAACTAAATCATACAGTTTTTCTTTTTACAATTTATGTACAATTATATCTTCTTATATTAGTTTCGGCCCCCCCTGTCAAATAATATTAGCTCCGCCCCTGATCTCAAGTATAAAGGTTGCTTACACAATCATCACGTGAGCCTTTCCATAGAAACATATAATCTTTCAATATGAGATTCTCATGCGTGTCAGTTCAGTATGTTGAATAATAATATAAATCATATATCGGGGCCTCACTTAATAACTTAAGCTCTTAGGTTGAGATAATCCTGACATAATATCAGAGCCTTGACGACTAAAAAGCAGTTAGAAGTTTGAATCTCAATACCTTCATTCTTTTTCAAGATTAAAATCTAATTAATAATATAAGATAATGTAGATTTGTACGAGTTCGAGTTTCAAGTTCAAAGAACTTTTATTTGAAAAGGTATGTAGGAGAATAATATAATTCTTATTATTTGGTAATTCAAAATTAATTACAAACATATGAGCAAGCAAATGGAGGGGGGTTGCTGGTAACAAATTTCAAAGGTATATCTCATTAATGTATTAATGATACACTAACATCATCTAGTAAAGAATCAATATGGGCAGGGGCAGAAGGAAGGGGGCAAGCAGGGGCCCGGGCCCCCCCTAAAATATTCCACCCATGTGTGTGTGTGTGTATATATATATATTATTAGGTAATTAAGTGTGGAGGAGGTTTTTTATTCTATAAAGGTGAGTTTTTTTATTGTAATTAAGTGCGATTTTTCAATTTGATTTTTTTAAAATTAATTTATGTAGCCCTAATATAAATCCTGTAAATATAAAATCATTATTTTGCGCAATAAATTCTGCAGCCGGTCAAAAAAAAATATAAATATAAATCATATGTAAAAATTTTCAACAGAAAGATTGAAGCGGAGCCATCAATTAATTTATTTTTCATCAAACAAAACAAGGTAACTTAAATTTAAAATATTTTTTTATTTTGTTTTGAGATGTTTGTTAATAATTTGATGAGGTGTTTTTTTTTATAATTCTACCATTTTTACTTCATTTGTTTCTCAGATCTGCTAATTTTACCAATTGTTTTTTAAATTCTTGTTAAAGTGCTATCTTTTTTTAATTAATTAGATATATTTTATTGGTTTGTTTTGATTATACTTTGATTTTTTTTATGTTTTGTTTTTAGCAGAATCATTAAAATTATCAATTTTTTCTCACGATATATGTTTTGATTTTAGGTTGAACCATGAACAAAATAAGAAGAATTTGATTTTTTTTTCAAAAAAAATATTGATAACTCGCAGCCTAGTAAACCAACTCCAATGTGTAATGTTAAAGTTATGGTTGAGCAACTCCAATGCGCCTCAGTTTACAAAGAACCCGCGTTGATTAGTGAGAATAGTTCTTTATTATTTTTTGTTTTATTTCAAAGTTTATTGAACATAAATAATGCTTCATTTTAGCTAATGTTTCTTTGTATGTTTATATTTGATAGATATAAAGAAAAACAACATTAAAGTGATGAATATATTATGAAGATGAAATTAACTTCGTTGCTTTGACTCAATTTGGTATTTCTTCGAACCTTTTACCTTATATAAAGATCATTATATGTTCATAGTAAGTTATTTGAATAAAACTAAATTATACAGGTTTTTTTTACAACTCATGTATAATAAAGTAAAATAAATATTATATTTTATTATATTAATTATGGTCCCCTAACAAATAATTCTAGCTCCGCCCCTTAATATAGGATATATAGTTGTATATATAGGCTAATAATACAAAGATATCATAATCTCATTATAAAATAAATAATATCACGTACGGAAAACAAAATCACTCGACACTCCTAATCTGAGGCATCCAAAAATACATCATGTCCAGTTCTCATAAAAAAGATCCCTTACGTGTGGAGTAGGCTAGAAAGAAAAGAATCCGCCCTCGTACGTACGTATTCCCGTTGTTGTCACTCAAAAAATCAATTTTGCTGACCCTTTTCCTCTCTCACTCTCGCATTAATTCTTGCTCAGCACTGACACTGGGAATCTCACTGCCAGCCAAGAAGGAGAAGGGGATGCCTCCAAAGCAATGACAAATAGTCTAAGATCTTAACTCTGCATGGTGGACACAGATTCTAACAGCAGTGTAACGTGTAACCTGTCGCCATCTATTTACTTTTTCCTCAAAAGTTCACTATTATTTTGAGAAAAACAAAAGTTAAAAGAATTATCTTTGCCTTTGAAACATTGGCTTCTTTTTTTTTTTTGCTACCATAGAAAATTTAAATTTTTAGTGAAATAATATAGTTGTAAATGTTTTTGGGTAAGATAATATAATTTATATTTATCATGGTTTTAAAATTAAATATATAAAAAAAACATGATATTAAATAAATTTTATATTTTTAAATAGCGACAAGTGGAGGAAAAGAAGAGAAACTGAAATTTAACTTTGCAATAGGGTAAACACTGAAGGGATGGTAAAAACATTGCTCCTCTGGATACAAAGTATTTTGGATGGGAATATTATTTTTATTATATTGTGCTTTAAAAGAAAAATATTGACAGGATAATGGTTAAGGGTAGAATTATTTTTGCAATTAATAGGATCATTTTGGCATTTTAAAATTGATCGAGGACAAGATAATTATTTTACTTTTTAATTATATAGTAAAATTACATTGATGCCATTAAATGAAAAAAATGTTTTTACTATTTTTTGACCCTCCAATCAGACAAGATAGTGACAATTAAATGACAATACAATGTATGTTTTTGTGGTTAAAATTGATGTTAGGGTTGGATTCAATTTAATTATATATAAAATTTAACTATAAAAATTAATTTTTCTAATTTTTTTTTCAGAAATTCTATAAACAAACCTCAACTTCAACCATAAAAATAAACAGTTTCACTTTTGATAGGAGTTAAAAAATTTACTCGACCATCTAAATCCGTTTTTTCTGATCATGAAACGTCCTCTAGCAGCGGTCAGTCAAGACTAATTGGTTGCCACCTATCAAAAACAAATATCACATGTAATAAACATCTACTAGATATATGCATCGCAGGTCAGACATATTTTTTTTAACAAAAAAAAATTATATATAGATTTTTTTAACAAGTTTTTGTATTTAAAAAAATTTTAAGTGAAAATAAAAAAATATATGCAATATATGTAATTAAATAAATTGAGAATTGTGTGTATTAATAAGTAAAAAAAACCATAAACGATGACTAACAATAAAAACTGGAAAAATTAAGAGATGAGTGTAGATTAAAATATTTAATTTCGCATGACTTGATATTTACACGGTTATGTTTGTTAAATTTTTTAATTAAAATATTTTTTTATTCAATCAAACGATTATAAAAATAGACACACACATTAAATTGATTGAATAAAATAAAAGAAAAAAATAATATGTAAGACTACTCATATTGAAAATATTATTTGAAAATAAATTTATTTTTATTTTCAAAAATAAAGTTTGTCTATACAAAAGATTAAAAAAATATAGATTAATGATAAAAATCTCCTCAAAAATTAAATCCACAATTAAAAAATAATCATCATTTCAAATAGGCTTTCTAAATAACATAAAAGAGAAAAGACATATTAATCTAAATATAAATAAAAATAAGATTAAGATTAATTTAAAAAATAAACAAAAAAAATAAAAAAAAAAATAAACAGTGTTGTCCACAATAAAACTTGTGGGCTGCATAGTCTTCACTTTATATATTTTTTCCTTAAATTTATCGTAAAACCTTAAAAAAAACAATAACCAGTGTTGTCTACAGTAAAATAAAATATAAAGGGGTAAATAATATATAGTTGCACAACATTCACTCCACCTATTTTAGATTACATATAAAAGGAAAAATAGGAAACCATTGTGTTCTTGCACAATATGTTTTTTCAAATGGTATAGATTATAGATAATATACAAAAAGTTATGACTTTTCAGCACTATCAAGATACAAATTATTGTTGATAGGAGACAAATCTCTCAAGAACATTTTTACATAAATCCAGTGTAAGTACTATAGTTAGCGCTAAATATATATATATAAAAAATATATATATATATATATATAAAATAAAATAAAAAGATAGAATGACAAAGAAATATTTATATTGAGTATTGGGGTTATTCACTAACTAAATAGGTTACGTGGGTTAAATAATTTTAAAAAATCTCAACTTGTATTTGACTTATAATATCAATTTATTTGGTTTTTTTACATATTATTATTTATAATATCTATATTAATTAACTTCAACAGGTCAGGTCAGGTAGGTCAGGCCAATTAATATAAATATTACATACACTCAGTTTTTTAAACATCCATAGAAATGACAATAGGTTACATGAACTTAGAGCTACATATATAGCGTTGAGGGTGCTCTGTTACACTATTTATTTTTGAAAGAATCATGAATATTTTTCTATAATTATGTTAGTTTACATGGCAGCGCTATGTTGAGACTCAAACAAAAAAAATTATTTAAATAATAAAAAATTATTTAACGCTATTTATTAAACCTTGCTTAGTAGGTTAATTTTGAAAATTTTTTTATCTAGCCCTTTTGTTTAATTTAGGTTTAAAATTAAATATGTAAAAGTTACTCTAATATGATTCGATTGACTTAATGAATCTAAAAATAACTTGAGCACTCAGTAAGAAAACATGGTTTGACTTAAAAAACCCACTCAATATGACTTTTTTTTTTAATATTGAGACGTCGACATATTAGATTGATCTAGTTTTCAAGGTTTAACCTGTTAAATTCGTGATTCAGGTAATAAACTTCATTGTGTTTAATTTATTTTTTAAAAACTATTTTTTACTCAAGTATACAATAACAAAATAAATATTCTTAAAATCAAATAGATATAAAATATCAAAATATTTATTTGAGACCGTGATAACTTTATAGAAAGCAAATTAAAACAATTCATGAAGATAAATTCAAAATCAAGCAAACATTAAAGGATAAATTGAGAAAAGAATGATGAAATTGAAAGAAAAAAGAGAGAGAATATGAAAAAAAAAAAATTAAATTAAAGAAATCATATCCTTCATTATATATATAGATGACATATCTGCTCCATCATGTGAGCTAATCCTACCCACATAAAAACAAAAACAAAAACAAAAGACGAACACATGGATATTACTACCAGACCAAAAAATGGAATATAATCACGGAGAGAAAGGAATTATGAGCAATTTCATTCTCGACAATGTATCACGGGAATCATGCACTGAGCCACCTGTGGAGTACGCCTTGAATCAAGTTGATTGAAAATGGATTCGTACCTCAGAATCATATTATAATAACCAGTAAGCCCAACTTGTGAAACATTATTCAGAATCCTAAGCAGTCTTCAGTCAAATTATCTCCCATTGATGCCGTGAAATGCCTTCGGATACGTGGGGAATGCTTGGATCATCTGGCGTTCTGGATGGTTTTAAGCCACATGATGGATGTAGAAAATGCTCTTTTCTCCCCTTTTGGTTTTCGGTGATCTGCCTACTCTCACGCACACTCCTATGTCCTTGATGTAAAATGATCGAACTCTGTAGCTTAGCTACAAGAACGCTACAATGACATCTGCTTCCCACAAGATCATTATTTTCGTTGTTATTGTCTCTTTATTTTGAGTTTAATTAGGGCCTTCATTTAGGACAAAAAAAAACAAAAGATTTAACGAGGCCCTCTGGATTTTGGTCATCTTTTTTAGACTTGGAGTTTGTTGGGTTTGGGCCCGATTACGCATTTTAAATAAGTTCCTGGAGATTCAAGACCATTCTGCATGCTGACAATCCGTGAGTGGTTCATAAGAATTTGCAAGACCATTGATTCAAATTTTATTTTGGGAGATTATATTTAACAGTTTGGTGTGAATAACATTTTGTCTACATAGCTTGAACAGTTATATATATATATATATATATATATATATATATATATATATATATATATATATATATATATATATATATATAAGATTTACCACTGTAAGTCTAAATTATTATTCATTTATATATTAAAAAAATACTGCCTGTGGAACGTACTAGCTATAATATTTTTTGACATATCGCGGAAGCATAAGAACCATGATACGTAATGTACAAGGACCGATCTGGCTTTCATTTTCCTGGCTAAGCAATCGAGGCTGTAAAACTGATGCCAGGGCCAGGGGCATGCATAGTCGTCCACACAAGGTCTCTGGCTAAATATGTGTAATTGCTTTATAGGCTATAAATTCTCAAATTTTTGGACCCCCCAGTGCTCTGCCTAGTCAGTTTCCGAATCCACACAACTCAGACGCAAAACTCGTAGGAAAACAACAGGATGCTGGTCTTATAACTGAGAGGATGTTTTATGGCAAAAATAAATACAGGAGAGGAGAGAGAGTGTGTGTCAAGCACGCATGGCAAGATCCCCACGCAAATACATTGGCTCCCTCTTCCCCTAGCTAACTTCACCGTGACGCTCACGAATGAGAAATGTGGGATTTTTTTTTTTTTTATCAATTTAGACCATGTAGATTGTAGGTTGTAGCTAGAAGGTTAGGGACAGATGGTTTTCTATATTTAGATGGGTAGCCGTGGCGGAGATTATTAGGAGATAATAAATCCCTTTGGGTTCTAGAATACGTTATTTTTCAGAGTTATGAACTTGAAATCATCCCTCGAAACACGATATGTATGGCATTCAACAATTAATTTGTGTAGCTCGGGAGCCTTGTGAATCAATGGCTGATCCTGGAGAAATCTTGAATTTGAGCAATTTCCTTCCGACAAAGAAAGAAAAACGTAATTAATTTACCTCAGCATTTGTAAAAGAATATATCCTTGATACAAGGGAGATGTTAGGAGAGCAAGTAAGAGAAAGGCAGGACCACTGGACTAGCATGTTAAAGAAAAAGAGCATCATCACCAATGATATATTCACACGCGGACCCGTTTTTATAGTTTATTTTTCTAGAAATTCTAATTCATTTTTTAAGTATCGGATTGCCCATCGGTTTTTCATCTCCGAATCTTTCTTGCTACAAGTCAGAAAAAAAATTAAAAAAATAATCTACGGTCTAGATAGATAGTTAGATTTACCCGGAATCTACAATGCAAGTAAAAAAATAACACCTTTTGATTTAAAAATCATTTTAAAACGCCGTAAACAAATAGAAACTCGTGCAAAAAAGTTAACCCACGTACGTCATGAAACAATTTGTGCAATCATGTCGAGAAAATTCAAGGGGCAAGAAAATTAATAAACTAGCTGAAGAAGTTTCGAAAGAGACAGAATCCGATGTTTTCAAGTGAAAATTCAACATTCAGAACTCTCAACATGACAGTTTCAAATTCAACACATGAGATGTACGTGGATCCTAGGTTCAGATTTGATGGTTAATTAACATTAATTTAATATTTTATTATTTTAAGATTTTTTAAAAATAATGCTAGAGCCATACTGTTTTGAAAAAAAAAAAATTGACTAATCATATATTTTTTATTATTATTATTCGGGCTAACTTGTATGCACTTTGATTAACTTTACGGACCCTGAAGTTAACGACCATGTAAATCTCCAGCAGCTATCATATTAGCAAATATAGAGCTTGAATTTAAAATTATAAAAGAAATAAATTTTTTAATTTCAAACTCTTACCACTACTCTTAAAAAAAAAAAATTCAATCACGTATTTTTACATGTTTATTGTCGTTGATGAAATAGAAAGAAAAAGTTAAGAATTATATCATTAAAAATGTCATTGTACGAGAAATTATCAAGATATATAGAGTTCGAAGGTATGGCATATTTTTCAACCGCATTCCCTTTTCTTTTCCATCAACAATTGAAAGAAAAAAGGGGTTCATCTTGAGTAAATTCAAAGAGTATAGATCGAGGATGATTAGTCAAATTAATTGAGCACTCTCATAACTGGAGTGTATAGTTTAACTCTTTCCGGTACAGCAAAATTGATATTTAATAGCATTAATTTCCCAATATTTGTATTTAAAAAAAATGCTATGGTAAATGTATCTCATAACTGCCACTGTTTTATAAATTGAACCGTATTTATGTTAATCTTGTTGGGAATTATATGACTGCGTTACATTCATGTTAAACTCCATTAAAATCCAGTGAAATGTAGCTGGATTTTGTTTTTTTTTTGTTTTTATGAGGAGCTTGAGTTTGTTGAGTATAATATTAATAAATATCAATTACAATATAATGTCTTGTTTGGGGTTACGTCTAAAAAAAATTTCATTAAATTTTGATTTTTTTTTCAAATTAATTTTTTTATCTTTCTGATCGTTTTGATATTGTATTGAAATTAAAAATTAATTTTAAAAAATAAAAAATATATTATTTTAATATATTTTTAAATAAAAAATATTTAAAAAAACAACTTTTCCTCAATCAATACTTGATTCCTCAATTTTGAAATAAACGTCACCGTATGTGTAATAAAAGCGATCACTTGAAATGCCGTCAACATGGATTTAGAAGAACACGCTTTTATATATAAATATATGTGTGTGTGTGTGTTTTAAAATCCTGGTAATTCTGTTGGGATGCGAGAAAAGGAAGACACAGACAGTATTCTAGGAGGGCCATTGACACTCACTTTTATCATAATCAGTGAATAGCACACTATTGAATATATTGAAAGGGTAAATTAATCATTAATTAATGACAAGAATTTCTGGATATCGAAGCAAGAATTCCATCTAGAGGTGGAGGAAACAAAACAGTATACAAAATCCAATGCAGCAGTCGTCTACATTCCACCGTGACCAGTGCTATAACACTGCCTTGGCCTCCACAAATATTCGCCTGACCTTCACGAGACCTCATTAATTACCCCATCCGATCCACCACTACCTTACAACAACCGAATCAACGCTCCTTACAGCAACAGTGGCCACCACGCTCTCTCTTCTAGTTTAGTCCCCTTCAGTCACGTTGCTTTGTGGGTCCGTCGGTGTACATGTAAGCTCCACGCACCTGATTAGCACGTGAGTCGTGGTATATATTTAGTTTAAAAGAATTGAAATACTGCTAGTAGAGAGAGAGAGAGAGAGAGAGAGGCAGGAGGGAGGGAGGGTGGCGGGGCCGCCGTGGCGAATAGTAAACATGTCTTGTCTATTGGGGCCACCATGTGAAATTGTGAATAAAATCCTCAAAAGACCACCACCATAGCTCCATACTTATTTATTCTCTTTTTTTATTTTTCTCGTACAGTATTTCCTTTCTTTCTTTTTTTAACTTATTTTAATTTTTATTTTTATTCTCTCTCTCTATCTATTTCTACTCTATATCTCCCTAAGTAAGAAGAGTCTCATTCATTCGTTCATCTCTTTTTACGTCCCATCATCAAACACAAACACAAACTCTCTCTCTTCTCTCTCTCCCTTCTTCCTCCTGAAAACCCTCTCATTCTCACGAATAAAGAAACTCAGCACGCAATCTATTTCCCGTGAAAAGATATTCACTAACTCATACAATAACAATAACGCAGCACCGCCCTCTCTTTTTGACAAGAAACGTAACACCAACTTGTACTACTATCGTTACTACACTCTTATCAGCCCAATAAAAAACCGTGCCGGCCGTAGGAAGTTTTCAAGGTAAGAACCCTTCTGATTACTCGGTCAAATAATTGGAAAAAATACTACCAATCATCACTCTCATGGACTCGACATCTGGAGGAGCCACTGCACCCGACCCGAATAGTGGAGAACCTTGTCCATCAGCAGCAACAGCAGGATCGTCTTCAGCATCGCAGCCACAACAGCAACCGGAGGGATCATCACCGCCAGCACCACCAAGTAGATACGAGTCACAGAAGAGGAGAGACTGGAACACTTTCTTACAGTACTTAAAGAACCACAAGCCACCTTTAACCCTAGCTCGTTGCAGTGGTGCACATGTGATTGAGTTCTTGAAATACTTGGATCAATTTGGTAAGACTAAAGTCCACATAACGGGTTGTCCTTATTTTGGGCACCCGAACCCGCCAGCACCTTGTTCTTGTCCACTAAAGCAGGCTTGGGGTAGTCTTGATGCGCTAATCGGACGGCTTAGAGCTGCTTATGAAGAAAACGGTGGACTGCCAGAATCAAACCCTTTTGGGGCTAGAGCTGTTAGGATTTATTTGAGGGAAGTTCGAGAAGGTCAAGCTAAAGCCAGAGGGATTCCTTATGAGAAGAAGAAGCGAAAAAGGCCTAATGTTGCTGTTGCCGTAGCGAGTGTGTCGGTGGAGGCAGCTGCTGGTGGCTCTAATAGTGGCGGTGGAGAAGGAAGTGGTGGTGGTGGTGGTGATAGTAGTGCCGCCGCCGCTGCGGCTGCTGCTACAACTACCGTATAGTGTAATTTTTTTTCTCTTCTAATTTCAATGTCCTATCTTAATTGTGATTATTAAGAGATATTTATGATCTCTGACGATTTTATAAACGGGTCGACTGTCGAGCCATTGAGCAAAATATAGCTAGAAATCTAGTTTAAAAAAATCGGTTCTTCTTCCTATGCTGCTTCTTCAATGGTAGCTATATATAGCTAGTACTAAACTATCTCAGCATTGTAGTATTTACTTGTGAGATTATTATAGTGACTGATCAATAATTCAATTATTTGAAAATTTGCTACAACATAGAGAATGAGGTTGGTTGAGAATTATAAATCCTTAGTGTGACCATGTTTCTATTCTCCTTCTTGGCCATATTTGAAGAAAGAAATAAAGGTAGCGTTCAGCAAGAATGAAGAGGCCTAAAACCCTTGTTTTTCTGGAACCAAAAGTACCTACCTACCTAGCTAGTCTAACTCACTTGGACTATCTAGTACTCTCTAGGAAACAGACCAATATATATGTCTTAATTACGACCGCGTTATTCAGTTTCAGTTTCTATTTCAGTTCGAGGTTCTTTCTTGTTTTGACCTTGTAATAAGAAATTTATTGCGAGGAAGAAAATGCAAGAGAGAATTCCATTGTATCTTATTGCTGATTAAGATCATAATTATCTCTCCCTCCTTCCCCACTTGTTGATAAGATTGACCATTATATCTTAATTAAACTAGTCTGCTTAAACAATTTGATTACTCCACTGATTGCTATTGGTTAATATTAATATAATTACCTGGTATAGATTCTTTGTTCCTATCTTATTTTCTTAATTTGTTTTGTATAGCTGCACTGTTTTTTGTGATTTGTTTCTAGCTAGCATCAAACTACTCGAATTTCGGGAGGTTGTGGGCATGTTGGCAAGAAGGACAACATCAGTTTTTACCCAATCTTTTAATTCCCTAGCAACCACTGTGGCTTCATGGTCCGGCTCGGGCTCCCCACCATGGGGTAATGTTTTTATGATGATGCGCACGTGCACTACTAATTTACACCCCATTTTGCACTTACAGTTTCAGGTGCTTTCTTCACTATGCTATCTAGCTATCCATCTTGATCTTAGATTTTTTTCCAGAGATTTTTAAGGTCTCTGGTTCCGGGCTTTTAAGGGAGTACTCGTTTCTATCCTTCTCCGGATCCCGATGAAAACATCATCTCTTTCCTATGATAACCACAGCTACACCGAAAAAAAGAGATAATAGGCTAAAGCTACAAGCATTTATCAATGAAATGGAATAAGAGTAGTCCTTGTGATTGCTGCTCTTATTTTATTTTGGTAACCACTACCTCAGTGTGAAAATGACCAGGAGCCAACCTTTAGTTTCCACCATTCCATTGTTATATCATTGATTAATGCATATCTTACTATATATACCATATGGTATTCTATATATTTTGTTAATTATTACCACAGACCCGCAAACAAACCCCATTTCTTCCCCTATCCGATAAAATGATGCAACACGTATTTCTCTACTCTTGATGTTCTCAAATTCTTAAATAATTTGGAAATCTAGTATAGTATAGTGTTTTTTTCTGTATTATTCTTCCTTTCCTGGTTTTCGTTTTCTTTTATTGTTACTATTACCATTGCTTTTAAATCTTAATATATTCCTCATCGTTTTTGATATAGCAGCAGAACTTTTCCTCCTCCTCTTTCTGTCTTTTTTGTAGAATCAAATCATTTTGATTACAATACTTTATTTTTTCTTTCTGTTGCTCTGTAACTTCAACCGAATCGAGTCCTTAAGAAGTCAAAAGATAGATCTGTCCCTGCTTTAACACATCGCTTCTTCTTCTAGTTTGATCCATTATTCCTGCGAAGACATATAACTGCAAAAAAAATAAAAATGGACAGTACTCTGTATATTTCATCGCTGCTGTGGATTCCCGGGGACAAAGTTCAAAGAAAGTGTAATTCATCAATGCCGTTCTCCTCGTATAGAAAATGTATCTTCCAAAGGAGTACCTCATTTAAGGAGTAATAGAGGAGCAGGGGAGGTGCGGGCTTGGGTGGGGGTGGAATATTTGCTAAGGCTAAAAGCCTAAAACACCTTATATCGACTAGTCTTGACTCACACCACAGCCAGTCTTAATATTGACGTATGCATTGCTGTGAGGAATATATTATTACTTAATATTTGCAACCAAAGGAGGCACCACATGCCCTCTACTCAGAGGCACAAAAATAATGGACAAAGCAGTCGCCCTTAAGTGAGGCGAGGCACCATGTATTTACAGTTGTGGTTTATTTTGGTTTTGAGAGTAATATACAGGTCAGACGTGTGGATGTTCGGAGCCCAATTTTCCAAGGGTCCAGACCATCTTTCCTGCCCTTCTAACATGATAGATGATCATAAACGCGATGGTCATATGGTGAGATTGGGATTGCTTTTTTAGCAATGTCTGTGATACAGCCACAGAGACTGTTTAAAAACAACATTTACAATTTCCGTTCTAGTTTAAAAAGCCTGTCTAGTTCCATATATATAGAGTGCAAATGACATGATGGGAAGCTGAGAGAAATATATCGAGCAACGAAGGCATCGATTGAGTAGTGTGCTGGATCCACCTTGGAAATTTGGTCGGAAATAGATAGTTGGACAATCCAAAACGAGGAATCAACCATTTTCGAACTGCAGTACTGGTGGCCCATCGTGGCACCAGCGTGCTCTTTCCAAGTAGTGTTGCAATTAGGCTTGGTGTCCCCCTTTTTATATAAAAAATAATGTTTGCAATCATGTTTTTAAAAAGAAATTAAAATTTACTGCTAAGATTATATATCTAACTGGATATATTTAATAAATTATCAGATTGGATTCAACTTATAATTAAATTCAAATTATATTAAATCTAGTATTTTATCAGATTCGTAATAAATTAGATTAAGCTCATAGCTGAACATGAGATAACTTCATATCCTTAAAAATACACAATACAGTGGAAAAATACAAAGACTCAAGGTTTTTTCATACTTGGAATGTCATGTGCCCAGTTATGACCATATAACGCTAATAGCTTGGATCAGTTATCGCTTTCATGTCAAAAGAAATTAAATGTGAGAAGCTTGTCCAAAGTCTCTATCATCTCCAATGTGGACCTTCCCTGGAGTAAGGTCTAATCATCTCCCTCTCTTCCTTACTTAAAGTGGGGAAGTAGAGAGAGGCGTGACTTAGGTTGAGCCTGGAGAAAAAACCTTCTAGACTGGTGAATCCAGATTTCAAATTGGTCTACGGAAACTTCAAACCCTTTATACAAATAAATTAAATTTTTGAAATAAAAATTCAAAATTTTGTGATGTGCTGATTTATTCACTAAATTTATATAAAAGTTCAATGCGAAATGCTGCTTAATTGAATCAAGAATAAGAAAGTACAAGTGAGACGTTTTTACCTTTCACTCTATACCCGGTGGTTAGTTTTCAATTAAAAAAAACTAAGAAATTTACAAGTGATCATAAAAAATCTGTATCAGCTAAACAAAATGATTGCAACTTTTAAAAAAAGAGACTATCATTTAATAATAATAATAATAGTTTGGAACGATCGACTTGCATGTTCCAATTAGGCATTTATATTAGAAAATAAAAGAAATGGAGACATAAAAAAATAAAAATGTGGCCCAAGCTCAAGAAGGGGACTGGCTGTTAGCTTAAGATTTTATCTGTTCTTTGGTGAAGTCTCATTCTCGAAGATAAAATTAGATATGTGGCCCGATGGCAAGCAAATTCAAGTTAATTTTACCAACGACATGCGATTTGGAATATAAAATTAAAATAACCATATATAAAAAATTACAAAGTTTAAAGAATAAAAAAAAATAATTAAAAAAATATAATATCAAAGAAGAAAACTTGAGCCAACCCCAATTACTTGACTAACCCATAGTTCATGGTATGAGATTGAGATTAAAATATATATAATTTTAAAAGAAGAGCCCATAAAGAACTCAAATTCAAAAAAAAAAACTTGAGTTAATTCAGGTTAACTTTAATTACCCTCTTTCAGGATAACTTAATAAAAAAAAAAACTAAAAATACAAAAAAAAAGGGTCAAGGAACAATAATTTAATGCCAAATGTAAAAAAAGTTTTTAAAAAAAGGTTACGGGAAAAAAAACTTGAGTCGGCCTGACTTAACTCAACTAACCTGCCACTCACAACATGAGATCATGATATAATAAAAAAAAAAACTTCCAAAATAAGGTCCTAGAAAAAAAACCAAATTTAAATAAACAAATATTGAAAAAAAAGGTCGAGCTAACCCTAACTAACTTAACTAACCTGCTTTCCGGATAACCCAATTGAAAGAAAACCAAATGATGAAATTAAAAAAAAATCAACTTCATAAAAAATCTAGGAAAAAGAATTCAAGTTAACTTGGGTTAACTCGATTAACTTGTTACCTGATATATGAGATCAAAATAACTCAACTAAAAAAAAGTAGAACAAATAATGAAGTCAAGGGTTAATAACCATATGTCAAATGATGAAATTTTTTAATAAAAAAAGTTAATAAACAACCCATAAAAAGAGTCAAACTTAATTGGGTCCAGGTCATAAAACAAGTATTACTCTATAGGAAGACAATCATAAAAAATAACAAAGTAGAATATCTAACCGTAGAACAATTTAAAATCAAACCATATGGATCAAATATTGTATAAAAACAAAGTGAAAGAAAATAATTAGGGTCTAAATTGAAAAACAAAATAAATTAAGAAAAAAACATAATTGAAAGAATGAGGATCAAAATTAGATAAAAAATAAAATGAAATAAAATATCAAGGGAACAAATAAAAAAAAAGATAAATTAAGAGAAGAATAAGAAAATATCAATAAAAAGAATGATGATCAAAATTGGATTGAAAAAACAAATGCAATAAAATTGCAAGAGAAAAAATTTAAAAAATAATCAATAAAAATATATAAAACATAGAAGAGCAATAAAAATTACGAGGACCAAGTGAAAATAAAAATCCAATAGAATAAAATATCAAATGATAAAATTAAAAAAATAACTAAACTTTAAAAAGCTTCAAAAGCAAAATAGATAGTGATTAAGAGAATAAGGATTAAAATAGATAAAATTATAAATTGAATGATACAATTATTTTTTAAAAGGGTTGACGTGAATTTCAAAGGCATGAGGGAGAAAAGAAAGAGAAAAGAAAAAATAATTTCTTTGTAGCTCAATTCAACTTCCACCGTGAGCACAAGCCACATTGTTAGAAAAAGCTTGATTGACCGCCATGAATAAAGGATTTTGGCAATTGTATGGCCCGTACAAGCCACCCAAATAGTGTGGGGGTTGTCACACATTGACACGGTCAATGATTTTTTTAAAATAATATTTAATTACTTAAAATTACCAAATAACCCCTAACCAAATGAAAAAAATGAAAAAAAATAGAATGAAAAGACTAAAGCGCCCTTGAAACCAACGTTTTTTTTAATCCATGAATAATTTTGTAATTTAATTATTTAAAAAATAAAAAGACAGAATTTCATCTATACATATTTACTTTGAAAAGACAAAAGAGTTCATAACCAGAAGCTTAACAATTTTATTTTTTTGCTTTAAGGACAAAATAGTTATTTTACTTTGATAAAAAAGATATCATGATTAATTTTTCCAAATTAATTTTATAATGACTAATAAATTTCTTAAAAAACAATATTACCCCAAATACAAGTTTTTTCAATTTTTTTTTTTTTATCTAGGAGTGTAAATGTCATTTCACTGTTAGTAAAAAGTATATATGACGACAATGTTTTACTGATAACTTTTTTTTTAATTAAACACATGGTATTTTGTATGTACGCTGCCACACTTTTAATTTATTTTTTTAGTTTTTTTTAGATTAATATGGTATTTGGGTCAGTTTGTATATATTTCGATTAATTTTACGAGCCCTGAAATTAGCGACCATAAAAGTTCTCTAGTGATCCTGAGGTTTGTGGGACTCTCAAAATGTTGATTTTTAAAGAGCAAACTCAAGACCTGACTAAGTAAGTTATACCCCTCAAAATTATTTCCTTATTTTTTTATTTAATCTCTCAAAAATTATGCACAGTGACAACTACTGATTAATTAAAAATAAAATAAATATTATAATCTAAACGTAGAAAATGAAAAATCCCAAACCACCAATATAATGCGAAGATACCAAACAGACAAAAAAACAGTTTACGTTTGTAAACAAAAACAACGACAGTGTCGTTTAATTTCTCTGCTTGTTTCCTGCATTTCAAATAAATAAATCGATGGTGAATAACTGTGGGTAGAGATTTTTTAAAAAGTTTTTTTATGTAGAAATATATTAAAATATAATTTTTTAAATTTATTTTTATATATATTAACATATCAAAACTATAAAAAATAAAAAATAATAATAATTTAAAGTTAAAAAAAACTTAATTTTTTAAAAAATACAATTTAACCATCATACCAAATATAATCGTAACTTATATATATATATATATATATATATATATATATATATATATATATATATCATAAAATGCTCCCTAAATTTAAATAAAGAAATATTACAAAAAACCGAGTTAATTAATTATAATTAACTTGATTATCTTGTATTCAAGATAAATCAAACCAAAAACCAAAAAAAATCACAAATATAAATGTCCAATAATTTAATGATAAAGACATTTTTAAAGCACAAGTTGAAACATAATGCGATATAGCCTCGTAATTTTACAATTTATGCATTTAATTTATACAATTAACTAGCCGATGTCCTGTTGTTACGCGGGGCTTGTGTTATATATATTTTTTTATTGTTTTAGAAAATTATATTTTCTTAAAAATACAACAAACAATATTTTGAAAATAATACAACGTTTGTCAAAAAAGAAGTAAATAATATATGCTGAAAATTTAATAATATTTTATTTTATTGATCTCAAAACCCACAAATTATTGACAGTTAATATTTTTTTAATTTGTTAAATTCAAATTTATTATTTCATGTTTTTATGTGCTCTTTTTCCTGATGGTATTTTCATCTCTTTTTGGTAAGATTTAATTATGATGACCGTATATGTTATATCCTTAATTACTCAAATAGTCCGCATGCAATTAATGTAGGAAAAAAAACCCAATTTTTTAACCATTAATATATTTATTTCTTCTTCTTTTTTGGATTTGTTGAATTTATATTTATTATCTTATGTTTTTTATTTTATTTTTGCGCTCTTCATTAATTTACGATACTTTTATTTATTTATTTGTAGGATTTAATCATGTTAATAATATAAAAAACTAGTCAATGCAATCCACATATATATCACACACATTAACTCTGATATTTAAATGATTTCAATTAAAATTGCTTCTCTTGATATGATTTTTTATACAGTAAAGAGATGAAAGGACTGATCGTTAAGACTCGTTGTCCATGGCGTATTTCTATGCTATAAAATCTCAAAGGAGAAGCAAGCAGTATGGAACTCTTACGTATAAGCTGCGAGCGGTGCAACCTAGCTATTTGAATTGTTTAGCTCCGAGCAGTGCAACCAGTTCGAATTGTTTTTCTTTTTGCCATGAACTCTTTAAATCTCAGAAATCGATTGGCTAGGGTTTTTCACTGGCTAGAGAGTAGAGAGTAAGAAACAGTCGGTGGCCCCCAGAAGTGGAGAGACAAGGTGGTTTTGGTAAAAACAGAGGGCCGAGGGAGAAGAACAATGCCTGGACATCACTGTTTTTTCTCTCTTTGATATGTCGCAATATGGTGGGTCCTGTATAGTTTGACAATCTGTAGTTTTGGTCGCCGACATGATGACTGGATGGTAAAATTTACTGACTAACGGTGCCTGGTGGTCTTCTTCTCCTCTCACTTTCGTATCGAAACCCTTCCTCCAAAAGAATATTAACCAACTGCCACAGCCACAGCCACAGCCACCGCCACCTACATTTTCCAACTTCGAAATTGCCTTCACCTCTTCTGGCTCGTGCTAGAGACTTGAGAGAGAGAGTAAGATCCAAATGTGAATCCACTGGGGGACATGAAAATCTCTGTATTGATAGGCTTGGGTGGGACCATGTCCATATGAGAGTACCCTTTGAGCGGTCTGCCTTGCTGGGAAAGGACTCTTGAACTTTTATTGGAGTGGCTCCACCGTTAATATTGTTTTTTCGATGATTTTGGATTGTGACATAGGAGTATTTTTTTATTTAAAAATATATTAAAATAAATTTTTTTATATTTTAAAATTATTTTTAATATTTACACATTAAAACGATTTAAAAATAAAAAATTTATTTTAAATAAAAAAATAAAATTTACACGGTTTGTACAACGTTTCTAAACAAACCCTTCCTCCCTGAAAGTTTTCAAATATCATGAAAAAATAGACATGATTAACTAAATAATATTGTTAATTTGTAATCACGATCAGATCTTTATGATATCACGTAATTAATCGCACGGATAATATGATTTCGATGAACAATATTGGTGTGGGTATTTCCAACATATTAGCAACTATTTTGATTTCATAAAAGCCAAGCCTTTTCTCTGTTGATGAGTCTAGCTTTATTCCAGTTTAAAACTACATACAATATCGGTGGCAATTGCTGACGTGTCGACCCCTTAACTTTTAGCAATAAAATAACAATTGCTGTACCCTATTATTGATCTCAATGCTTTATTTATATATTAAATGTAATATATATGATATATTTTTGCAATAAATATCTTTTCTTATATTTGATAAAATATAAGAATATTAATTATAGTAAGAATATAAGAATATATATAAAATGTAATTATATTCTATAATTATATATTAAATTATATAATTATCAATGATAATATCTTTTTTTATAATCCAGTTAAAAAAAAATGCTTTATTTGTATACCTCAGTAAAAAATAGACGTGGTAATTATAATAAGAATATATATCATATTATCTCTTATAAATAAATAAACTGAGCATTAAATTGAACAAATGTCTTGTAACCATAGATATTACAATATTAAATAAATAAATTATTGAGATCAATAATTAGTCAGTGATCTAGCTGTTAAGCACTTAATATCGCTGTTTTTAAGGTTAAGGGTTGGCTCAAACAATTAATATAAAACATTTATTTATCTATAAAAGATAATATTTGTCATTTGTAAATTAAAAAACTTAGGGTGTTTTGTTTACTTACGTCACACTGTAATTTTTTAAAAATATAATTTTTTTTATTAATATAAAAAATTATTTTAACATTTTTTTAAATAAAAAAAATTAAAAACCAATCAAATATCAAACACAAGCCGGAGTGATAACAAAATAGAATGATTAATTAAAAGCTAAGAAAACCGTCGACAGCAGGATTCGAACCTGCGCAGGCAAAGCCCAACAGATTTCGAGTCTGTCTCCTTAACCACTCGGACATATCGACTAGCCTTTACCGTGTTACCAAAGAACATATATATATTGATGAAATAAAAAAATAACGGGGCCCACCTTAAATTTGGGCCCCTCTAAGAGAGGACTTATATGGTGCGGGAAAGAATTGCGTTCCTTGAATGACTCAGAATATTCATTTTAGTACTCGGTAGCCTTTTTGTGGTTCCAATTGTTCATCCCTTTTTAGACATTTGCCCACATGTATTCTTGAAAACGCTGTCATTGCTTCCCTCATTTTTAAAACCTAGCTAATATTCTAGGAGATTAAATAGTTTAGTTGATAATTGCTTCAGGTAAAATTTAGCTCTAGCATGATTGAGGTGTGATAGGACACCCAGATAAAGGTTCTCAGTTTTAAATTAATCTATCCTCCATAACAGTGACAACCGAGTGAGGATAGGATCCCGGGGACGAAAACTAAACCGCTGGACCATCCCACTCAGGTGGATACATCTCCACCTGATGTATGCCGTGCAGGTCATCTAGTCTATCAGCACCGTTCTTAGCATCAGCTATCCACTGTTCTGCTCAAGTGGGTACATCTCTATAGGTGTCATATTAGATCACTGCAACAAACCACAGGACCGCCTATTATCAAGCACAATACAGGCTACAAGTATTCACCGAGACACATACTTGTTGCAGAATTGATAAATATACACAGACAACAAATTATCTAACAGCACCCCAATCCCCCAATCACAAAACAACGTTATCTGGTAGTAAATGACAACGTTAATTGTTTTCAGTCGAGAAAAGGGGGTGGCAACTTCAGACATGCACTTAGCTGAGTACTGCTGACTTGACAACATAAATAGCGTGCCGACAGCAAAGCAATCAAACTAGAAAGTATTTGGAATTGAGATGCATCCATGCTGAAGCAGCTCTGATCTCCTTCTACTGCATCCACAATGATATTGCTGATTAAATTTGTTCCAATAGCGTTGATATAATCGTATCCCTATAGCAAACTGGAGCGATTGATTTTGCTTTTGGCCTTTGGATGGAATAACCAGATGGTTTGCTGCAAGCTTTGGGTGTGGCAGTGCCTTTGTAGGCCTTGCAGATGTATGTTATGAAGTCTTCATAATCCAAAAAACAACAGAGTAATTCCTGAATTGCACCAAGTAATCTTTTAAAAGTAGAAAAAGAAAAGGAAAGAAATCAATAACTTGTGAACAACCATCAATTGTTCATAAGTTGAGATCATCACAAATAGCAAAATTGCATGTAAAATCGCAGAAAGTCCTGGTGGCAAAAATACGAAGTCCACAATCAATAACCATTTCTTAAGGTCACAGTTAAAAGAACAAACCTAATAAAGTGGCTGCCCATCAACCACCACCCATGGCACATAATTATGTGGAGGCTGAAGGGCATTTGTTTCAGTTGCATATTTTTCAAGCTGCACAGAGGTACCAAGTATAGATCCAATCAGTTATGCATGGATCACAATTTTTGTCCCACCAAAAAATACCATAATAACACGAGGAAAAGAAACATTAGGAAGTCAGCAGAACATAAGACAACGAACATTTAGGTGGAGGGCCAAACTGAAGTACAGAGAACCACTCAACAAGTGGGAGAAACACACCAAAGACGGCATCATCACCATACACTTAAATTTCAGAACCTGAGCTATAGGTTTCTAGTTGCATGATCTTTTCTCTCAAGACCATTTCATTCAAGTAAGCATTGCTTCAGGCTTTCCTCGCTGTTGCCAGACAAACTTTAAAGAGTTCTAAAGCAATTAAAAACACCACAGCATTTTCAGTACTTCTGTTCCAGTTCACTTTCGCCTCGCTGTCTGTTTCCTGTCTAGCCTAATTATCCTTTCTTTTAAACAGTATAACTGTTCTTCTGATATCTAATGAGCATGATTTTAACTTCTCTTATCCAAGCTTCCGGGTTTAGTAGGCCTATAATCTATAGGCAATATATTCCTAGCAGGGTAAAGAAAACAGAAACGATTTCCTTACCCACATAAAATCAATTCAGGAGATAAACTCACAGTAGCAAGAATCACAAGATTAAATCTACCTTCTTAATACATTTGCTTCAATCAAAGGTCTTTCCCTAATAGTGCCCCAGGAAATAGAAAGTTAAGACAAATAATCAGTAACAAATCTTAATCCTAATCAGCATCTATAACAAATCACAGTCAACACTTTATTGGAGCTTCCTAACATCTGACAGTCATGAAATCAAAGCCTTAACTTCATTGTGTCTATATAAAACACCTTCAGTTAATACGCAATATACAATATCAGCTTCATCAACCAGATACGAAGTCAGTACATTTCAATGATCTATTAAAAAAACCAGCTGTTGGTTACTGTAAACTAAGAGTAATCACCACATTTAGAGATCTGTTCTTGGAAACTTCATTTGTTAGTTCATAGAGAAAACGGTTTCAGAAAAGTAAATCTAACAGTAAACTAACCTCATCGCCATATCCACCAGTATAGCACTCAGAAACAGCCTTTGGATCCAAACCCAAATCCTCGAAGCAAGACTCCCATTCTGGGTACTTCCCTCTCATAAACCAATCTCTCGACACAATAAACAAAAGGAAAATGGTCTTCCTGCATCATAAACATCACAGTTTTAAGACAAAGACAAGCGAAACACACAATTATAAATGCTGGGCACCTTAATTATCACATGAACTTATTCAAACCAAATCAAAACACACTTGAAGAAGCTAACGAGTCTAACCAATTTAGGCCAGGGATGAATTGCACAAGCTTCCACTGTACTCAATAAGCATTCATATGGACCATGCTGCGATTTAAACATCAAAGAAACAAACTTTATTAGCTTAGCAATTCCTTACTGATAAAAAGATTTGGTTTTTCAATAGGATAATAGTCAATGAAGTAAAAGCTCAAAAGTTTTTTTAAAAAGAACCTGGCAAACAAAGGTGTCGTTTCCTCTGATTTTGGCATTACCCCAAGGAGAGAGGTAACGATCAACGATTGAGAGAAGCTCGTCATCTTCAACGAGCTTGTTAAGGTAACTCACTATGGAATTAGCGCTATATGGACATAGAGATTCATAGTACAGTGCCAGGAAGAGTTTATCAGAATTTGAAGGGAGAATTGTTGTGTGCTCAGTTGATGGTTGATGCATATATTCTGATAACTTGTTGACTGCGTAAGTGATGTCTGTACGTGTCATGGACAAGTATTGCAGACTTCCAACGATTGTGTGGTATTCTGTAGGATCAGAGAGAGTTGTTCCGGAGTGTAAACTAATAGGAGGACTGGTAGGCAGTGGGGTGGAAACAGGTTTAGCACTGTCATATTGGTTCGAGCAAGAAGATCCTGAATATACCGGCGCTGAGAGAGTAGAATATCATGACTGTGAGGAACCACTTCAATGCCAAGAAAATATGTGAGAGACCCGAGATCTTTGAGAGAAAATTGTTGAGCAAGCCGAGTAATGAACTGATCAATAAAAGCAGGTTGATTTCCGGTGAGAATGATATCATCCACATAAACTAGAAGGTAAAGATTGGTGGTACCAGTGTTGAGGACAAAGAGTGAATTATCTGCATGGGAATTCTGAAACCCAGCAGCCATGAGGAATTGGCGCAGCTCATGGTACCACGCCCTTGGTGCCTGTTTAAGGCTATAAATGGCTTTACGAAGCTTGCAGATGAATGTTGGATGATTAGAATCAATGAAACCCGAAGGCTGAGACATATAAACATCTTCCGATAGATGACCTTGTAAAAAAGCATTATTGACATCGAGTTGGCGAAGAGACCACCCACGACTAACATCAATGCTAAGGACAAGTTTCACAGTGGCAGGTTTAACGACTAGACTGAATGTTTCATGGTAGTCAACACCATGTCTTTGATGGAATCCTTTGGCTACGAGTCGAGTTTTAAACCTGTCAATGGAACCATCAGAATGTCGTTTAATACGAAAAATCCATTTACAACCAACAATGTTAGAGGCAGAAGCGGATGGAACAAGTTCCCATGTCCTATTGCAGACTAAGGCATCATACTCTTCGGACATGGCCTTACGCCAATGAGGATTTTTGAGAGCTTGGGTCACAGTTGTAGGTTCAGTGATAGAGGTGGGGGTAAATTGGGTGTGAAGGTTAAGCTTTCTCTGTGGTTTGTGGATGTTGTTTTGAGAGCGGGTAGTCATGCGATGGGGTATAGTAAGCTGGAAAGTTTGGTGTATAATGTTGGGTTGTTTAGTGGTGGGGTTGGCAGAGGCGGAGGGATTGGTTGTAAACCAGGTGAGGTGGAAGATGATGAGGAAGCAGCACATGGTGGAAGCTCTTGTGGGCACTCAGCAGATGGGGTATGTTGCACCGGCAAAGTAGGATGAGGAACTGAAACATGAAGAATTGGAGGAATCCAGGAATCAATAGTGGTGGAGTCAGGACGTGGTAACTGATGATGTAGTGACTTGTGAGGGAAGATAGATTCGACAAATTTGACATGACGAGATATGAATATTTTTATGGAGGTTGGGTCAAAACACAAGTAAGCATGTTGCGATGATGAATATCCAATAAAAATACACGGTTTAGAGCAAGGATCAAGTTTATGAGAGGAATATGGTTGAAGCCAAGGATAACATAAACACTCGAAAATCTTTAGTTTGGAGTAGTTGGGAGCAGTACCAAAAATTGATCTATACAGTGAGGAAAGACCAAGAGAGTTGGTGGGCATTCTGTTAATTAAATATACTGTTGTTGCAAATGCTTGGGACCAAAAGATTAATGGGAGAAAGGCATGTGAAAGTAGTGTGAGTCCCGTCTCAACTATATGACGATGTCTTCTTTCAGAATAGCCATTGTGTTCAGGTGTATGTAGAGGGGTGGTGAGATGAGAGATGCCATTTATTGCTAGAAGATTTCAAAGACCCGTATTCTCCCCCATTATCTGAATACAATGCGATAATCTTTGTTTTGAAATGATTTTCCACAATGGCTTTAAAACGTATAAAGATATCCTTAACCTCAGATTTCTTTTGTAATGGATAAAACAAGATATATTTCGTAAAATGATCGACAAAAATGATGTAATATTTGAATCCATCATGTGTGAATGGGAGAAGTCTATACATCAGAAAATATAATTTCAAGAGGTTGTGAGGATTGTAAAGAGGAGGTCGAGAAGGGAAGTTTATGACTCTTATTGCAGTACCATGCATTACATACTAATTCTTTTGACAGAGGAGATGATGCGTTTAAATAAAATTCAGAAAGAACATGCTTTAATATAGGAAAGCAGGATGTCCTAATCTATGATGCCAATTAGAGGAAGTGGTTTTGGTACTTGAGAAGGCGATAATTGGAGGGGAGGAGGAGGACTTGATAGTCGGCCACTCATATACACCATCCTTAGTGATGCCCTGCACAAGAGTTGCCCCTGTGGGAAGATCCTTCACCTGAAAACACGTTGGTAAGAACTCAACAGAGACATTATTGGTGACACAAAACTGATAAATGGAGATTAAGTTTGTTTTGATATCAGGTACACAGAGGACATCATTTAGTTTGAATGCAGAGTTATTAGTGAGAAGAGAAGTTGAACCAGTGTGAGTGATGGAGAGTCCCGTTCCATCTCTAATCATGACATCATCAGATCCAGTGTAAGAAGCATGAAAAGATAAATTGTTTAGATCTGTTGTGACATGATGAGAAGCACCACTGTCAAGCAACCAAGTGGTGCAGAGGCCTTGTTGGATGATTGAATAGGAATCACCTGGAATGATGGACATCTCTTGGTTGTGTGTCCTTGAGTGCTACATATCTGGCAATAGCCCAAGTATGGACGTGATGATGGACGACTATCACGAGGACGTGGATGGGAAGTGAGTGACAGGCGCCAACCTGTTTGTCCATGAGAATTGGGACGCCAGTTAGGAATGGTGTTTTGATGTCGCCGGTTTGTGCTAGTTCTATGGTTGGATTCATAGTCACTGGAAAGTGAGTAGATTTCTTTGTTTTTCCTTGTAGAGAGGCTTCAAATGCTAGCAGTTTCTCATGAAGCTCATCAAATGAGATAGACTTATCACGAGCTTGAATAGCAAGGACTAATTCTTTATAATCTTCTTCTAGCTCATCAAGAATCTTTTCAGTAAGATCTTCCTCATCTATTGGTGCACCAAGTATTGCAATCTCATCTGCACGGGCTTTAACTGATTGAAGAAAGTCAGTAATATTTAAATTATCTTTGGTGGAATTTTTGAATACGTCCTTGTGATGGTTTGGCATAAGTGTTGGCTAAAATGGTCCATGCTTCCTGTGATGTTGTGGATCTTGCAACAAATGGAATGAGTGTAGGTGAAAGTGAACCAATGAGAGCATTGAGAATAAGTTGATCTTGACGAATCCATATGTGGTAGGCAGGATTTGGTATGGTTGAATGGTTTGTCAATATAGTAGCAGGTGGACAGGGTTTAAATCCGTCAATATAGCCAAGAAGATCGTAACCAATAAAAAGAGTTTGGAACTGAAGTTTCCAAGAGATATAGTTGCTAGAGGTGAGTTTAAGTGGGGCTTGAGCAGAAGTTTTTATGGTGATGAGTTGAAATTCATTACTATGGAGAATGGTTGAATTTGTTGGCGTGGTTAGATTGGACAGATTTGGATTGTTTGTTGAATTGGTTTGAGTAACCATTGTAAATAAAGAAGGAAATAAACTGAAGAATTATTCAATGGATAAAAGGGAGCTCTGATACCATGATAGAAGTTTAACAAAGAAGGAGGAAAAGCTCATTGTTCCATTCACTTTCAAGTGTTATATAATACACATACACGTTTGTTATAGAGATAACAGAAGATAAGATCCTATCCTATACAACTTATAGATACACTTAGATTTGTATTTGAACTATTCAAATTAACTAACAATATGGGAGAGTAATTGTTATCTGATAGAATTGTTGTAGAAGATGAAGAGAATCAAGAGGTAAGTGAGGAAAGAGAAGGTTGTTGTTAGACGAGAAACCATCACTGAAAGCTTTTGATGTTTGTTGCTTTATTGTTTGCTTTAATTCGAAGAAGAGGAAGAGAAATGAGTCAGTTACGACGCTTTTGGATGTGAAGCTGGAGCAGTGCGACGAGATTTTTTTCGGTGACAAGAATGATGGAATTTACAAGTTTTTGTTGGTTATCCCTGCCGTTAGTCAAAACAGTCCATTTATGTTATCCGACAAAGATTTAAGGTTTTTTTAAGACCCGGCCTGGCTGCTGAATTCACAATATATCTAATCAGTTGTTTGTATGGATTATTTTTTAAAATATTTTTATTTTAAAATAATATTTTTTATTTTTTAAAAAGAAAAAAGATTAGGTTGATTTAAGTTAATTTAGAATGTATTTGGTATTGTGGTTTAACTAGCTATTCAAATTGTTTTTTACTTTTAAAAATAAATTAATATTTTTAGATTTTTTTTATGATTTTGATATGTTGATATTAAAAATAAAAAAAATATTATTTTAATATATTTTTAATTAAAAAAAACTTTTAAAAAATATTATATAATGCATTACTAAACACACACCTCATTCTAACCTCCGATCTTATGC
Source organism: Populus simonii (assembly GCA_007827005.2). Classification (NCBI taxonomy): domain Eukaryota; kingdom Viridiplantae; phylum Streptophyta; class Magnoliopsida; order Malpighiales; family Salicaceae; genus Populus; species Populus simonii. The sequence continues at coordinate 28,969,246 of CM017464.2, forward strand.
ATGGAATGACCCACACCTTCTATATAGGTTAAATATCCTTGCTTGATCCACTTTCTGGGTGGCGTTTGATATAAAGTTGTTGGGTAGATCTAACCTATAACATGAGCATTAGTCCATGATTAAATTCATGAGGCAATGGTGTGAAGTATTCGCTTTTGGTAGTGCGGCATAAATTGAGTTGAGACAAAATTTATTGTTTTTTTTTAAAAAAAATTAATTTTTTTTTATTTTTAAATTGTTTTGATATGTTAATATAAAAAACAAATTTTAAAAAATAAAAATAATATTTTAATATATTTCTAAAAAATAATTTTAAAAAAACAATCGGTATGACATCATTAAATACTTTCTTCATGAAAATGGTTACTGTTAGCAAGAGTTGGTCTTTCTTTCATGTGTTGATCACCCGATAGCGTGATGGGAGAAAGAAAGAAAAGGGGAAATTCTTTCTTGGTTCTATTTTACTGTTGTATTGTTAGTAGTAAAAGAAAAAAAAGCAAGGTTTGGGGACGTCAAATGTTCTCTTAGGATTATTCTTGGGCATTATAATTATTACAAAAAAGTGACATTTAAGGTAAACTCTCACAATTATAAAATACTTTGTGATAAATTGAAATTTAAAATGCCCACAAAACCCTCTAAAATATAAAAAAAAAAAACATTCAAAATGCCTAAAAACATGAAAACTATTTGGGCCCAAGATGCATCGGCTTGGGCATGGTAGCCCACTCCTATGCTAGGCACAAGCCCAGCAAGGCGTGGCATGCTCATGCTGCCTAACACCCCAATATCCACATGGGCTCGAGTTATCACGTTCAATTTGAACATGTTTGGGTCCAGACAACATGCCTGGATTTATTTTTCACCTTTAATGGACTCAAACACTTTGTCCAAGCCCAACACTCCATTGAGAATTTTTCTAGGACCCCACAAAAATCCCTCAATATTTTATATTGATTCAATACATATTATTTTGATTTAAATACAACTCAAAATATTACAAGAGTGAAATTACACTCCAGCCCCTTTCCTTCATAGAAGGACAAGACTCATGAGTTATAAATACACCATAAATCCTTCAAATTCAAGGTTCACAATCTCTTCATTCTCAATATTTTTAGTATATATTTTTAGAGTCTATCTCTCTAAAATATCATTGTACTTTATCTCTTTAAGAAGATATTTACTAAAGTATCTGAGAGTTCTAAAATTTACAAAAGAAGATCTTTTATAGGTACCAGCCACCTTAACATGCTAGTTATTAGGTATAAACTATCAGTCACCTTGACTAGAAAAAATAATCAGATTACTAAAACTAAAAAATTAACCGATTATTCAATATATAAATTTTATTTCTAAGCTAGTAGACTCCCTGGGCCTCGTCCCTTTGCATATGTATGGAGATTTTGGAAATTCTTGGATTATGATGGTAAAACATATTTAGCAATATGCATAACTTATATCACTACCAATATTTTTTTATTTATCAAATTATTGTTAAACTTGAGTAAAACGTATTTACCAATATATTTTGTCTACCAATATTATTTTCTTGATATAATGGATTATTTAAGAATTAGTATTTTTTTATAATTGTACTTTGTGATTGATGTATGTGTTTTACTTAATCATTTGTTTGTAAAATCTAAGTTACACTGTTATAATCTAGTTTATTTGAGAAGTCAATATATTGCAAAGTATGAACACGCACTCCCAAATTCCCCAATCAAATATAAAAAGAAAATTTTTTTTAATGTCATCATTAGTAAATTCCTTGATTTTTTTTTCTTTTATACTGAACAAAGCAGTAATATTGTAATTCCTTCATTAAAGATTGCTCTGTTCAGTTCTAAATCAATGAAAGAAAAAGTTTGTTTTTTTTTTTTTATCAAAATCCCATTGGATTAAAGAAAGAGTTTGAAGTAATAACTTGGTTTTGTTAAGAAAAAAGAGGGTAATAACTCGACATGACAACACAGAGCACAGATATTTGAAAGGAGCTGCTAGTTGCACTCATAAGAGAAGAAAACACCAGAGACCAATCAAGCAAGCACCACTAATTTGAATCAACATCTCTTTTCTTTCCCCGATTTCACATTTTGTTCCCAAAAACTCTTCGCCTGACACTTTTTTTTGTAATTCTATGTTTCACCTTGTCCAATTTGTGATGAAGATTGGTGACCTAATTTACGTCTTCGAACTGATGTTGATGCTTGATTGCACGATGGCGTGAATATTGATGGCCGCTTTGAAACATTGTGATTTCACTGAAATGAAAAGCTTAACAGTTTGGAAGGGAGAGAAGCCAAGTCCTCTGCTACATTTTCTTTTAAGGGTAATTTTAGCAATTCAAATCAGAGTTATAAAGATAACAGCACCCATAATTGAACCAGCAAAAGTCTACACACTGACAGAGTTGAATACATGCTCTTGAAGGATAATCTCTCAAGTCTAGACAAGACAAGTGAGCACTAGTCACTCGTTATTAGAAACTGTAGCAGATATGGAATTTATACGATCACACTGGATATTCTATATGTGATGCATCGGCTAAATGGAAAAATGAAAAGATTATACGAGACATGTATGTATATTCAATGTCGTTCCGCTTCATAGCGGGGGCAAATTAAAATCGATTGAAAACGAATGCAAGGAAAAACTACAATTTCACTGCAAGCTGCTAGACTGCTAGTTCTCTAATCCAAATCCAGATGATCTAAGGTCTGCAAAACTGGAACCGGGTACTTGTCCACTCAAGTATGTCTGTCTAGGAACTTCTCTATCAAAACTGAGAATGCAGCAAACCCAGCACAGCCAACACATGCTGCTTTCGGGCCACCTAAAAAACATGGCAGAAGGGTAAGATAGGTCAGGTTGAGCAAGGCAAACTGCGTCAGGTAAGGAACGACAGTCTCTACATGAATTAAACAGAAAAAGGCAAGAACACAGCGAAATCACATTATTGGTTTTTAGAGCAGAAGTGGATAGCTTAAAGCCAAGTAGCCATTGGCAGACCATTTTAGAGATGGTTGCAAAATTAGCAGCTTGAAAACTCAAAACTCACACCGTTTCCCTAAATAATTCAACACCAAACTGCAACTGGAACAGTAGAGGGCACAACTAAACAGTGTCGGTGCAAGATTGATAATTTCTCAACATCACCGAATGTCATTGCCAAAGCTAATAAAACTCAAAATCCACAAGCAGAAACTTCCACAGTTTAATTATCCATGCCTTCAATTTATTCAAGGATAGCATAGTTGGATAGTCCGGTGATGCCAAAACAGAGAAGCTTTTTATATATTGATATTCCAACTCCATCTCAGAAAACCAAAAGGAACTGGCACTGGATATCATAAAATAGTTGAAGAGAATGAAAAGCAGATGATTGAAAGGTTCTAACATGTAATTCTTAACCTAAAATATGTTTGTTAAAGATAGTCATTCAATCAGGATGCAGGTAGTCACACTGCCAGGATTAAGTTGATTAATGCGCATGACCCAAAATAAACCAAAACTATGATAATAATTGATGATGAAATTAAAACTGTATGGCCACTCTAATTAGTCCGTTCACACTCTAAGAGACTAACAAAGACCAAAACAACCAGGCTCTTGCATGGGTAATTAACTGAAGCCATCAAAACTTAACAAACTAACAGAAGTTCGAAATCAATGAATAAAAGAGGAAAGCTCCTAGCAGGAACAGCAAAAGGAGAAGCAGCTCCTTTCATTAACCATGTAACAACAAAAAAAGACAGTGAGGTGATGCAGGACAGCCTAGGGGATGTTCCAAATCTGACTTTTAAATGCTGTTTTAGGGCTGTTAAAACTGTACTAATGTTGATTTGTGATGGAATATGAAGAAGGATTTTGATAGATGCTAGGAGTTGCACCTAAGGTTCTTAAGAGTCACGCCTAAGGTTCTGATTCAGTCCCGCAATCAAAGCAAAATTGCTGCTTATTGAAAGAGAGCAGCCAGTTCCATCAAGGACATGGATTTCTAAGCCCCTATCCTAAGTATTCCTCTTTAGAGAAGGAAAACCTAATAACTTTAGGACTAATAAAATAAAACACTTTCTGCACCCAATATTGCGGCAACCATGACCTTCTTTCTCAAGGATGAGGAAGGATTTTTTGTTATAGAGGGGAAAAAGATTTTATGTTAAAAAAAAAGTATCGCCTAGTATTATGATTATAGAAAACCTCAACTAGTTTACAAAGTTTTAAGGTAAAGGATTAGATATGCTATAGGGAAGATGTTATCATCCTAAAACATTCCACCTAACATAACTTGCATTGTTGCTCTTGTTTTTTATTCCTAACAGTTTGTCATGCCTAATCTACCAGTGGTGTGTGTGTGTGTGTGTGTGTGTGTGTGTGTGTGTGTGTGTAGAGGTGATAGTGAATCTATTGTAATGAGTTAAACCTTGAGTGGTTGGTTTAAGCCTAATCATTCACAAGCCCGATACATCTTTGTCATTCTCATTTATAATATTTTAATAATACTTGGTGAATTGACATGATTACAGTTGGTGACTTTTAATCATGACCTATGACCAATAGTCTATCAATTTGTGCCAATAAATAACCAATGGGCTTATGTTAGACTCATAGAACCCAACCCAAATCTTAAAAATGATCTATGGATAATGCTTTGTTAAGATTCATTTATACTATAGTACCCAAGATTCATTCGCAATATTTGCTAAATGAATGAAGATTGTACGCCTCAATTCTACCTGAGCAATGACTATCATGGGTATATTTATTTGGAATAGGATCTACTAATATGAAGATCCCTTGTGGACTAAATTGTTTTGACAATAACCTTTTAGGGGTTTATTTTTCATGCGATGTGTTATTTTCAGTTTTTTTTTGGTTGCCCCTCATCAATGTCAGTATGCATATGTGTTATGACTCGTGTATGTACAACCACAACAAGTAGACAATTTATTCAAACCAAGATATTCACATCACGCATTAATGAATCACCTTGTCATCTCCAATTGACACCTGAGAGTAACAACCTTTAAGAGTTCATTATATTAGGAATCGTTGATGGATGATTGATCTAAAAATTTTAATGCATTTTAAAAAAAGATTTTTATTTTTGAAAATTAAATTATAAGTTGAAGGTGCTCCTCCCAATCAACATTCAAAGTATGACTTATTATAAGTTCATTTGCCTTAAATATTGTAGGTGAATAACATTGAATTTTTTTATTAAAGATTAAACAAATGATTTTGGAAAAGAAGTATTTATGAAAATATTGGAATGTCAGCCTTTTAATGGAGGCTGAAACCTTTAATGAATTTTGTAACCAAGATACAAAACTCATCGGATATGAATATACATGCATAAATAAGAAAAAAAAAATTATGTTATTTGAATCGAATAACAATGTGAATATGCTTCTCACACATAAAGAAAATGATACTAGAATGTTTGAGATGACTATGATATGACCAATACACATAAACTAGCAAGATACAACTTGAGGGATTTGACTGAAATGCAAACAAAAATATCAACCCTATAGTAAAAATTATTCAATTAAAAACCTCATTGATACATATCAAAATCAACATAAATTAAAATAGTCATTCAAAAGATCTTTGGAATGTGAAATTGATCTTCAAGGAATGGGATGAGGTTTGAAAAGCTGCTAGAATAGTCAGGGGTGGTGCTAGATAGCATTGTTGTTGTTGTTGTTGTTGTTACGTAGTACTATTGTTGTTTCTTCCGCAATATTCCGCTGGATTTAGAGCATCGAAACTACACAATTTGGAGTTGTACACCTCACAAAAGTTTTAGATCTTCTTCTAAGCTTTTCAACACATCTAAGTTTGCTTTTTTCTGACATCTATAACTCTAGATAGAGGCCAAAAACCCAAACAAAGTCTAAGCTGAAATGAACTTCTTGACAGATTCTGACTTTTCTGTTTCGTCCATGTTTTGAGCATCAAAACAGCAGGATTCTTAAACTCATCATAAGAGTTTAGGCCTATGTCTTATCTTTCCATCAAGCCAAAAAACATCTAAAATCGAGGAGTGTAGCTCCAATTATAATCCAGAAACCAAGCAATGATTTGGATGGAGTTTTCAAGGCTGTTACATGGGGGTTACAGCTATAGTTTTCTAGGTTGTATGGTCAGGTTTGGAGGCTGGTTTCAGGGCTGGAAAATGGAGGAAGTGGTGCTGGAAAATGATGAAGAGGGAGATGGGAAAGGCTGTCAAAAACCTTTTTTTGACACAACACAAAAAATACAATGTAAACTCAGATTGTAAAAATAAATCGTAAAATTCAAAGTAATTTCATCAATAAAAATGTTGTGTGCTTGTTCTTACATGATAAAATCTTATCATGCAAGACCCAAGGAAAAAAGTTGTAAGTGGTTGGTAAGACTGTGCGTCCAAGAAAAAACATTGAAAATAGTTGTCTTCACAACTATGCTCCCTTAGTGGCTAGCACCAATTCCAATCCTCCCTCCAAATGCATGACCATGTGTAGTGTTTTAGCTTATCTGGTATATTTTGTCTCGATGAATAATGTAACACTTTTAGATATTGTTATGCTTTCTTTTAGATATTGCTATCATTTCATAAGTTTCAAATATTGTTTGTTACACACCGTGAATCTCAATAAATGAATCGATAAAGAATTGTAGGCTTTGTATGAACCAAAACGAATGAATCAAACAATTCAAAATAGTACCTTTTTTTTAATCTTGAAGTTTGGATCCCTGTTAGATCATATCTTAGACAAGTTATAGGATTTTCTATAGAGAAATCATAATGTAGTAAACTTATTTAAAAGACTATGATATTTAGACATAAACACATGGTGGATCAACTCCAGAGTATGATCTGTTACTCTTGTCCGTAAAAATATCTCTATAGAATAAGAATTTGCAAAGTTTTGTCCCATAATAGATAATTTTTTATTTGTTAGGAAGGGTTTAAGCAAGACGATGTTTCCTTCATCATTGATTGGAAAAAAAAATTCATGGATACATGTGCTTGTGAGGCTCATGCGTTAATGTATGCAACGAGGAAGATAAAAATTGAAAATTTAGAATTATTGTAAAATCGTAAAATTGGTAGTGAAATCAAAATTTTAATCGATTTTACCGATTTTAAATGATTTCACACGATTTCAATCCGATTTTATCATTTTTTAAATTTTTATGTGATTTTACACGATAAGCATATGTTGACTTGTAAATTTCACGATTCAACTCGCAATTTTAACAACCTTAGAGATGGGTTTTCACTTTGGTAAGGAGTGAAGAGTTTGTTGTTTTTTCTTCCTCTTCATTTTTTATGACTGGAGTTTTTCTTTCAAATTTCAGTACACTTTCTCTTCTTTTTTCACTCTTTCTCTCTTTATCTCTTAGTGGCTAGGGTTTGTGGTGGAAGAGATAAGGCTAGGGATTTTATATAGGAGAGATAAAGTTAGGTTTTTTTTTGTGTGGTGGGCTTCTTTCGTCTACAATTCACTCATCTATTTATAACCCACAAATTTTATCTTCTATTTAGTTGCTTGGTCTCCACATAACCCAATTTATTTTGTTTTGGTCTCTCATTTCTCTTGTTTTATAGCTTTTTTAATTACTTGGTCCCCCAAGCAACTCCATTATATCTTGATGCCTCATTTTTTTTGCACTTTAGTCCCTTGTCTATTTTGCTCCCTATTTTTTTTATTTTCTCATTTTAGTTTTTTTTAAAAAAAAAAACAATATTAATGTTAATTTGATAAGAAAAGTAATCAAGAAATACGAAATGAACACGAACGCGTCAAAAACATATTTCTTTGAATTTGATTTTTTTTTTATAAGACATCAACAAGAGAAAATAATTGAGAATTACAAAAAGGACGTGTGAATAGATGAAATGCATCAAAAACATATTTTTTTAATTTTTTGTTTTCTTAGATATTTGGAACATATTTTGAAACAATGAATAGATATAAATAACTATAATTTTCAGATTTTCCACATCTGAAAATTACTAAAACACCCTTGTATTCTATAGTTGAAATAGACCACATAAATCTTATTCTTTTTTACTGCATCATCGAAGTTTTCCCAGAATTTCCAGCAAATAGAGAAATTACAGAGATACCCTTGTCTATAAAAAGTCACCAATCTTGCTTCTTTTGTTGTCCGCATCATGAGGTTATGCCCTTCTACCGCCATATTAAAACACTACTTAGTCGGGAGTATAGGGACAATACGGTGCATAAGAAAAAATTGGATAGGTGAAGAATGAAAACGAATCCATCCTTCTAGTAGTTTATATGCGGGAAAAAGGTAATCAAAAAGATCCAAATGATGTAAAATCAGGAAAAAATTTCATCTCACTCGTGTCTCTTTTTCAATATTTCCAATTTGGAAGGATTGGAAAACTGAAGATTGATGGAAGGAAGGTATTCTTCTGTTCCTTTCTCAAGAATGCATCTATCCTACCAAACAAGGTGAGCCCTCTTCCCTCCCTCAACAGTATACACCCCATCCACTCTCCTTCATTTCCACCCTAATGAACATAGTGAATGGTCAAAATACCTAGAATATGTCATCACTACTATTGCACTGGTATAAAATTTTCCACATTTTCCTGAACTTGTCCCTCTGGTTTCCTAACAGATAAATTTCCTTTGTTCCTTTGAAATTGGTTTGAAAGTGTATGCATGTTTACCGCAGATGTTGTTCAGTTTCACTAACAAGAAACTATAGGCAAATTTAGTCAGGATTTTCATATGCAAAATAGGTTAATTTCATCAAACTTTAATATGACATGTGATTTTATCCTTTTGGCCACATGAATTGCAAGCTATGATAAAGCACATGGATTCAAAAAAGTCAGCACAAAGGAGATTTAAGGAACATCTTTTATAAGCTGTGAGGAGGAAGTGGATTGATAGGATGGTATCAGGAACCATGAGCTGACATATTTGAAAGCTCTACGACAAGCAAGTGCTGAGTTGTATAAATTAACCCAACATCTTGACTACTAATCTCAAACTGAATGCAGTTAATATGCAAAAAGCATTGAACAGCAGCAAAGTAAGAGATCACCTTTTGCTGACATTGTACCTCCAGTGACACACCCAGCAACAACCGTATTAGTGGTGTCATGTTTTGCCCGGGCCTAAAAACAATCAACAAATTAAACTCCTATGGATTTTTAAATTTCAAAGGTACATAAAAATCAACGTTTTTATTAATAAAGTCTCCTTGGTATACTACCTTCTCAGTGACACACTCAGCAGCTGAGAAAACCAAGCCCATAATTGCAAACGTTTTACAAGAACTCCAACTCCTCCGTCCCATTTGCTTCGCAGTATAAATAAATTGCTGCCTTCCTGTCATCTCGTCTTGCATGATGGGATTATCCAATGCACCTAGAAACAGTCCCATGAACAACCCCAGCCCACCTCCTACAAATAAACATTTCCATTACACAAAACACATTATCATATTACTTGAAACCACAGATTTGAAAACACTCTACTTTTATTGAAGGTGAAGTTTCTAAAAGGATGATTCCTTCCCCTTATTAGGCTATCTTTCAAGCTCAAATGTACAACTAAACCTTTTGGTGGTATGGAGTCAAATGATAAAAAATTCATTTGTAATGGATAGTACTACGGAAACCAGATATAACAGTTCAGTTGTTCCTTGATTGGATCATTAGCAAAAAAATGAATTTTTGTAACAGAATAATAGGTTCTCCAAGCCCCTTGAAAATTCATCCTAGAGTCGCCCCGCCGACTGGAAAACTTAGGGGAGCTCCTGTGTCAATCACCACTGTTGAATTCAAAGCTACGGTGCAAACTCAATTATTTCCTAATAATTGCTATACTACCGAAAGTATCTCGACCCAATCAATCATAAAGCCACCCAAAAAATTTAAAATTTCTCATTCAGAGGCTAGAATTGTTAGATATTCAATTCATCTATTACCACTATAACTATATAAGAGCTGATTATCGAAAGCACGAACAAAACAAAACCCATTAATTTCAATGTCTTGAAAAAACAAGAAGGAAGGTAATTTAATCAATCAATCCTCACCCATGACTCCACTAGCAACACTGCGAACAGCACAGTTATTCCAAACGTCTTGGGCACGAACCTCTTCTATTGTAGGCATTCTAAAGGGTTGAATTTGCGTGGGTGTTTCTCCATCTTTTGAAGTCGAAGAAGAAGAAGCAGCACCGCCATTATTATTGGATTCACTTCCTGGATTCTCATTGCTAGCCATAGATAAAAATCATACAAACAAGAACCCACCAAAGTGAAAAAAAAAAATTAAAGGCTAAAAAATAATTAAAATTTATATATCATGGAGGTTAAAATGGGTTTGGGGCTTAGCGGCCATTTAATGAACGGTGTTGGGTTCAGCTGAGGTTTTAGGGAAGCCACAGGAAGAGGAAAGTTCCGAGGTTTATTCGTTGGCTGCAAGAAGTTGCTTAGGTGTATACCTTGTGTGAGGTTGTAAGTCACCGTCAGGCGTGCTTTAGCAAAATGACTTTCGATTGGAATATTTCTGTTTCGTGGTAAAAAAAACAAAAAAAAAAAACCTCGGCAATATATTTATCAGATCCAATTTGGAAGTCGATCTAGATAAGAAGCTAGGAATTGAGTTATATGGATTGACGAGAATTACCCTAAATTAAAAATATTTAAAATTTTAATATTTTATATAAAAAATTAAAATATAATTTATTAATTATATATATTATAAATAATAAAGTTGAAAAAATTATTTTAAAATGTTTTTTATTTTATATTGAATGCAATATTAGGATATTATTATTTTAAGTTGAAATATTTAAATCAAAAATATTTTTTATTTTATATTAAAAAAATATATAATTTTTTTCTTATGAACATAGAGCATATATACTAAAAGACTTTAAATCTCACATTGAAAAAATAAAATATTCTTCTAGTTTCTATATAGTAAACTTTAAAAATGTTTAATAACCAACTAAAAAATATTAAAAAAAAGTCTTTGGTTGGGAGAAAAAACATATTTAAAAAGAAAAAGATCTCAACTGTGTTTTGCCGAGTCGTCAGGGTCACGGGTCAACCAGATTTTATCAAGTTTTTGTTTATCCTGATCTTTTATCTTACTTAGACCGGTTCAACCACCAAATCAACCCACTATACTAATTCGAGTTTGGTACCTATACTCAACAGTGTGCCACAACCCAATTTTTTTAAACAGATATTAAAACCATGGACCGATTTTACTTATATTAAGGTAATATCAACTATTAATTAATTAACCTGTGTACCTGATGGATGGATTAGCGTATTTTCAAATTTTTATTCTTAGCCTAATTACATATTTGATAGAGACAAAAACATGGTGATAAGCTGCTATATTTAAGTTTGGCAAAATGTTAAGTCTAATAAAGATCTGGCTTGCTATCAAGTTTAATATTTTTTTTTATTCAACTATGCACTGAGTCTAGGTATATATAGATTTGACAAGCTGTCAGACCTCATATTTTTAGAATCAGTTATGTGCTAAGCTCAAACAGACATAAATCTAGTAAGCCATAAAACCTAACATTCTTGACATCAATTATATACTAAGCTTAGGTACGTATACATCTAGCAAATGGTTAGATCTAGTATTATTGGATTCAGCTATGCGTTGAACCCAAACAGATATAGGTCTGTCAAGCTGTCAAACCCAACATCCTTGGTCATAGTCTAGTTACGCGTTGAGCCCAAATAGACATGGGTATGATAATCCACCAGACCCAGACCCATCACCTTTGAGCTTGGCAACTTTCCAGATCCAATTAGGTATGAGCCTCGAGATCATTATAGGTCCAATGTTTGCTTATGAGGTTTTGTTTGTTCATTCTTCCAGCTCTTTATGTAAAAAAGTTAAAAGTCAAGAATAATTATTTCTCCACGCCTCCATATATATAAAATGTCTTGTAAGAATCTATCATATTTTAATCAATATTAATATTGTGTAAGTGATGTCTCTTCATTAATATTTTATAAAAAAATATTTTTATTTAATTTTATTTTTTGTCTTGTATAAGGGTTGTCCACTTGTTTTCAAAAAAAAAAAAACAAAAACAAACGACTCATTTTAAATAAAACTAGTATATTGGTCTACACTCTGCAACGGGTTAATAAATTTTTTTTAAAAAAATATTAAAAGTATGAAGAATGTTTTAAGCCTATTGAGTCTAGCGATCATGCCAGACCCAAGCGACTTGAGGCTGTTGGTCATGCTAGACCAAAGCGACTTGGGCTTGGCTGAAATGCCAGACTCAAAAGCCATGGGTTTAGAGGTCATGCCATACTCTAGTTCTTGGGGTGTGGACATGTCAATCACCCTAGGCGTGACCTTATTACTATTTTTTCCAACAGTAATACTTAATAATTATATAAATAATATTAATAATAATGAAAAGAACAACAACAACAACAATTTCACCCTTTAAATTAAATCTATGATTTTTCTTGAATAGTAATAATAAATTTTTTTCAAATTTAATAATAATAATAACATAAAAAATAAGAATAATAATGATAAAACATACGTTCCTTGGATATAGCATTTCCTTCCAGACCCAAGTTACTTGGGTCTGACATCACCTTGCAAACCCAAATTACTTGGGTCTGTTGGTGTCAAATCCATATTCTTTGGGTATGACATCCCATAACAGATCCAGATCTGGCATCACCTACCAGACCCAAGTTATTTGTGTATGACATGCCCTGCAAAACCTAAGTTTTTTGGGTCTGGTGCCCCTGCCAGATCTTAGTTCCTAGGATGTGGCTGTGTCAACCCCAAGTGTGACCTTATTACTATTTTTTTAATAATAATAATATTTTTTTTCAAATTTATCAATAATTATATAAAATAATATTAAAAAAATGAAAATAACAATAACAATAACAATAACAACAACAACAAAAACAACAACAACAACAACAATTTTTAATTTTACCCTTCGAATCAAATGTATATTTTTTCTTTAATAGTAATAACATATTTTTTTTCAAATTTAATAATAATAATAATAATAACGATAAGACCCATGTTTTCTTAGGTATGACATCCATTATAGACCCAATTAACATGGGCTTGATGCCCCTACCAGACCCATGTGCATGAGTCTGACAGTCTTTCTAGACTCAAGGCGCTAGGATCTGGCAATCATGCTTGACCCAAGCGTCCGAGGTTTAGCTGCCTTGCTAAACCCGAGTATTTGGAGTTTAACAAACATGCCTGACTCTAGTGCCAGATGTCTAATAGCCATGATATTTTTACATTTCAAATCAAATCTATGATTGTTCTTCAATATTAATAATATTTTTTCTTCAATAATAATAATAATAAGACCTACGTTCCTTAGGTATGACATCCCCTTTTAGACTCAAGTAACTTGGATATAACGTCCCTACTAGACCCTAGCTCCTGAGGTTTAGTCGTGCCACACCCAAGTTTCTAGCCTTTGACCGAGTTAGACCCAAGTTCCTTGGATATGACATCACCTTCCAGACTCAAGTTACTTTGATCTATTGGTGCCAGACCTATATTCTTTGGCCAGACCCAATTAACATGAGTTTGACACCCCTGCTAGACCCATGACGCTTAGGTCTGCCAACATTTCCAGACCTAAGATGTTGGGGGTCTGGAAACCATGCTTGACCCAAGCGCTCCAGGTCTGGCAGGCATGCTTGACTCTAGTATTAGGTGTTTGACAACCATGTCATGTCTCAGCACCTGGGGTTTGACAAACTTGCCATGCCCCAATGCTTGCTGTTGCCCCAAGGTGTTTGGGTGTGGCAATCAAATGAAAACGATGAAAATGCCTCTACATGTAGCCTTGTTTTTGTTGAAACCCAAGAATAATTTTGTATTTGAACTGTTTCAATAAAATGAAAAGATGGTGAATCCCCTCAACAGAAACATATATTTCCCCTCTCCTCAAAGGTATGAATGTATATTCACTATTTTTTTTGAAAAGACAAGAGAAGCCCCAACCCAAAGGTAATATTTTTGTGTCTTGAAGGGCTATTCAATATCTATACTGAAAGCTAAAATATCCAAACAAACTATTATATCCCCAATTATTTTTTTAATATCAAATATATCCCATAAAAAAAACAATCTCATTCTAACTGCATGATTAACAAGTTTCTTTAATAAGAATAATTATATCATCATACTGTTATAATCGATAATAATCTTCATCTTCTTGATAAATAATAATAAAAAGTAAACAGTGAAACACTAATTTCCTCCGAATATTGTATAATATCATGCCTAGCGTCGCTAAAATCCGCAATCTTGTAGGTTCTTCAATCAAATGAGATAAGATATCACTTTATTCTAAAACGTTTAAAATAATATATTAATCACTCTTTTAGTTAGAGAAAAAAAATGCACTCCTAGACTTCAAACCCTTGACGTTTCATGCATTAATAATTCAAGCTACGACACAAAACTTATGAGTACATGAATTAAAAAACATATATTGACATTTTAAAGAATATATATATCTATCTAATTTGCCACCTGATGTGACCATTGAAGAACTGAGAGAACTTTTTTTGCTGCACTGGACAAGTAGTTCCGTACCTTTTCCTTAACAAGTAATATCCAATAACAAGCTTTAGTTTTTGTAAATATTTTTAGTTTAATCAATCAAATCTGATTAATCAGACCACTCCGCCCATCCAACGACCAAGCGGTAACATTTTCTGTAGCAGTTAAATCAAATTATTCATTCGAATCAGCACTTGCCACTTGTACATCTCCCAGTCGGTGAAAACATTAAATTAGTCCTCAGCATATCCACCAATTCTCAATTGGACTCCTAAACTAAAACCGTTTCAATTGAATCTCTAAAGTCTTAGGTATTCCTGAACCGATCACTTCCATCCATTTCTATTGATATTTCGAGTTTTTTTTATTTTATGAAATAAAATAACCCATTTTTTAATATAATTTGACGTTTCGTATCAACAAGTCACTGGAGAGTTTAAATAATGGGCACTAAATTGAGGAATCTAATTGTTTAAGTACTAATGTGTAAATAAGGTAAATCCGTAGAACGTAGTCGAGGAAAATATCTGCGTCTCAAGAGTCAAGTCAAGGCCAGACCCTATATAATCAAGTTACACTCACAGAAACACAATAGATAATATCGTTACCCTAATCTCTCTGTCTACACCCCGTCTCGGTGAGAAACAAAGCAAGAACCGAAAGAAACGAAAACACAAGAAGAAGGAGCTATACAGGAACTAGGTCATGTCTGGTATGTATGGTCAAGACGGTGATTCTGGTCCTCCGTCTTACGGCGGCGGAGGTGGATATGGAGGTTACGGAGGCGATGGTGGCGGACGTGGTGGATATGGTGGTCGAGGTGGTGGTGGAGGCGGGGGAAGAGGCGGAGGAGGAGGATATGGTGGTCCTTCGCAAAGTCGAGGTAATTAAGTTATTAAATGTTTTTTTATTAGTTTTAACCGATAATTGTCAGGGTCTTGAGATCCGTTCTTGTGATTTTGAGTGTTTAATTGTTAATTGTTATTGGATCTGATCTGTAGGAGGTGGATACCAAGGAGGAGATCGGGGAGGCAGAGGAGGCGGCGGAGGCGGCGGAAGAGGTGGTGGCCGAGGTGGAAGCGGCAGGGAAGGTGATTGGCCTTGCCCTAAACCAGGGTAATCTCTCTGATCTGTGATTTAGTTAGGTTTTAGTGCTTTTTTATGACTAATAATTGAAAATCATTATATTTAAAATTCAATTGCTGTGTTATAGCATGTGTGAGATTTTGTAATGGAAACTGGTATATATGTGGATGTAGTTGTGGGAATTTGAACTTTGCAAGAAGAGTTGCTTGTAATAAATGCGGTACTCCTGCTCCTGCTGCTGGCCAAAATGATCGCAGTGATGGTGATGGTGGTTATAGAGGAGGAAGTGGTGGAGGATATGGTGGTAATAGAGGAGGAAGAGGTGGTGATAGTTATGATGGTAATAGAAGTAGTAATTATAACGATGGAAGCAGAGGAGGTGGTTATGATAATAGAAGTGGGAATAGAGGTGGGTCTTACAGTGGTAATCAAGGAAGAGATGATGGTGGATACAATCAAGCTCCACCACCATCTCTCCCTTCATATGGTGGTGGTGGAGGTAATTATCCACCGGCTCCGAACTCTTATGGTGGGAATGCTAACTACGGAATGGAAGCAGTTCCTCCACCTACAAGCTATACTGGTGGACCCACATCATACCCTCCATCTTATGGTGGTCCTGCTAGTGGTTATGGGGGTGATGCTACAGGTGAGGTGAGGAGTGGTGGACGAGGTGGTCAACCTGGTGGGTATGAAGGTGGACGTGGTGGTGGCGGTTCTCGAAATCAGGGAGGTAGTGGTTATGGGGCTGCTCCTGCTGATGCCCCGGCTAAAATTAAGCAGTGTGATGATAATTGTGGCGATACTTGTGACAATGCAAGAATATATATATCTAATTTGCCACCTGATGTGACCATTGAAGAACTGAGAGAACTTTTTGGCGGCATTGGACAAGTAATTCCATACCTTTTCTTTTGATTTATATTTATGAATTTCGGATTGGGGAATTGTGCTGAAGATGCATGTTGTTTGGCAGAAAATTTTGATTTTGTATCTACAACATAATTGCCTGTCTTTGCTGTAAATGACATTTAACTGCTGTGATTGAGTTAGTTATTTTTCTTTTTTATCTAATTACTGTTAAATTTTATTAGTTTTATCTTTCAAAGGGTGTGCATTCTGATTTTTACCCAAAATGAATGAAAACAAATTATTTAATGCCATTGTTTCTGGGAAAGAATTTCAATTTAGTGTTGCTTTTGTAATAGCTTTTCTTTTGATGTGGGGAATTATTCTCCTAGAACTCATGTGCTATGTTCATAGTGCTTACCAAACTTCATTGTATAAAATTCCATCTCGTGTACCTATGCGAAAAATCCTTGAAGCTCATTCCCTTGATATAGTGTTGAAGGATTTCATTAAGGACAAAATCTGGAGATGCCCTAAACTGCTTATGTATTATGCCTTTGTTGTGCTTGAAGTGCTCAAATTAATGTGAAAACTCTGTCATTGCAGGTTGGAAGGATTAAGCAGAAGCGGGGCTATAAAGATCAATGGCCCTGGAATATAAAGATATACACTGATGAGAATGGAAACAACAAAGGTGATGCCTGTTTGGCATATGAAGACCCATCTGCTGCTCACTCTGCTGGCGGTTTTTACAACAGTATTGATCATGCAACTGTTTCTCAGTTTTCTATTTAGTACTGTATTCTTAAATAAGTTACCTGGTAAATGCTGTGGAGAACTTTTGTTTTACTTTGTATTTTTGTGTTGGTTTTCCAGATTATGATTTCAGGGGCTATAAAATCAATGTTGCAATGGCAGAAAAGTCAGCTCCGAGGCAACCTGCACATGACCATGGGTATCTCCACTAACTATACTGCATCTGTTTTGACTAGCAAAAGTTCTTTTCAGCTGTGATTTGCGGAGGTTCTGAGGCGTGTCCCTATTATTTCTAATCCGAGTGGTGGTACTTTGAAATTGCACATGCATTTTTGTTTCTTATTGGGGTTTCTATACATTCCCAGGGTTTATCTAGCTCTTTTAACTCGTCATTTCCCTGTAAATAGTAATAAAACAAAACTGATATTGTTCAACATGCTTACCACATGGATAGGAAGGTTTAATGCCTTGCGATACTTCAAAGTTTATATTGTGTTTGTTGAACCGTTAACTACAATTAGCAATAGCAATCTAGATGGTATCTATTGAGTTGACCTATTTTAATAGGCCTTAGTGTCAGCTTGTACATATCAACTAGTTTCTGTCAATTATTTACTCTTCTTTAGAAGTTTTCTCCTTCTTTTCCTGGTTAAATATTCAGTGCTCCCTTTTTTGAGCTTTTTAAATGGGATTATGAAACAAAACAAAGCTGAAATAATCGTAGTGAAATTAGCTTCGGCCCTTCAAAGTTATAAACAACTTGTTTGGTAGTTGCTTCTCTGTTATCTTTTAGATTTTCATTTCTGTGATCTCAGCTATAACTCTTTGAAACTCTGACGTTGTAAACCTTAAAAAATTGACTATCTTTTCTTCTTTGTTTTTTTTGGTTGGGGGTACTTCCATTTGACACATTTTTTATTGCAACAACAATGCCCCCAGGTCATTAAAACCCATATATATATATTTATTAAGTATTCGCACTTGGTGCTTTATTTTTATGCATAATGTATTTCTGTATTGACTCTTTGATGCTTTTCATATTCGGCACATATAGGATTAAATTTTTAATTAAATAAATCTTTTAGCTCTTATTATGGCTGTGAACTGCAAAGTATGTCTTGTTTGTGGACAGTTTATTTTCAAATAGGTTGAGAGTTTGAAAGCTTGTTTTTTTGGAAGTGGTTTATATTAGCTTTTCTTTTATTGAATTTGTATCTATTTTAGCTTTTCACGAGTACTTTCCCCAATGCTGGAACAAATTTTTAATTATGACATCTCATTTTGTTAAATGTAATGTGGCATGTAATAGTGGTTATGTAGAGGCTGCAATTTTTAATTATTCACCGTGTAACAGTGGTGGTAGAGGTGGCTATGGTGGAGGTCGACGCAGGGATAATTACCGAGATGGTGGGAATTCTGGTCCAGACAGGCATCAACATGGTGGAAATCGATCACGTCCTTACTGAGAGTGTCATCTGAGCTGTTTATGTACTAAGAATTATGATCTGAGGGATTTAATTATATTCCTTTTCCTGGGGTTGTTCTTGAACTGGAGACTAAGAGGTAGGTTGTTCACTTGCACTGAGCAGTACCCCTTTTTCTCCTTTACTTGTTATCTGTTGGTACCTGGAGGGGTTTCTGCTTTAGGCATCGGATTGATTTAATTGTGTGAATGTTTTTATAGAGGCAAGTGGATAATCTCCAAATTGCTTGCTGCTAAGGTAGGTTGATATTTTCAGGTGAGTCGCACCTCTTTCAAAATCACGCTTTATACTTGTTTTAGGATGCACATCGTGGTGCATTATAGAACTACCTTTTTAATGTGGCATGGGAATTTGGATTTGGTGCATGTATCCGCCCTAGCTAACAT
Source organism: Populus simonii (assembly GCA_007827005.2). Lineage (NCBI taxonomy): Eukaryota > Viridiplantae > Streptophyta > Magnoliopsida > Malpighiales > Salicaceae > Populus > Populus simonii. The sequence goes on from CM017464.2 coordinate 28,988,406, forward strand.
GGCAAATAAGTTAAAAAACGGTTGATCATTGAAGAGCATTTCAAGCCTGGTTTGTCATACCGGTTGGTAGATAGCAATTCCACAACAATCTGTTTTGTAGTCTTTCCCCTTTTTCTGCTCTAGTTTGTTGTTGGTAGTTTATACTTTACATACAAAATAGAATTAGGCAATGTTCAAAATCTGGTCAGGGAGGTAGTGCCATGAAGGAGAATCCCATTTCTATTCATGTATTTTTGTTAATTTCCAGAGTTAAACTAGGTTTATATGATATACCTACCCTAGTTGTTCACCTAAATCTTTCTATGCTTGAAAGAATATGCTCACGTGTATGTGGAAATTACTTGCATTATTGTTTCGCATCTGCCTTTTTTCTCTCTCTCCAGATATTGTATTTCATAGGGATATATATTAGCGGTTAGTATGAGCACAGTATCACCTCAAACAAACCATGAACATGTTGATTTCAAGATCTCAAGGGGCTATAATCTATGGAAATTTTCTTGTTAGTTGGGTTATAGTAATTGTATAGGAATGCTGGTTAGATGCACTTTGTATCTTGTTTCTATAACACGAGAGATCATTGAATAATTTCTGGGTCTCTTGGGTCCGCCAGTGTTCGAGAGAGCAAATCAGTTCGACTGACCACATGCCATCAAAGGGTGGCGTCCTGCATCTTGAAACTGTTCATCTCTAGTGTCTCGGCTTCCAAATTGTTAAACCTGCAGTAACATGGAAGCCGCTCGAATTCTGCAAAGAAACTCCCTGTTTTTGGGGTGTGGGGCCGCTGGTGGCTTGTTATTGAGACAATTGCCATTGTTTATCTGAGACAAAATTGACTGCTTCGTTAGTGTTACCACGCGACCTCTGGCAATCGGATATGTTTGCTGTTCCTGGCATTAGTCTTCTACCATTTCGGTGTTTCACAAAGCAAAAGTGTAGGCGGTTTTAGACATTCTTATTGCATTGCAAGTAGATTGACTGGTTTAGAGTTGTGTTTCATTGACAAATTTTTGTTATTCATGTAAAACTAATGTGGTTCCAAATCATTTTGTATGGATTTTGGGTGAGTTGATTTATTTGTTGCTTTTGTTATGCGAAGTGGATTCTCGAATCGTAATCGAATGATTGTGAAGTTCAAAATGACAATAAATTATAACACTGCAAATATATTTGATCAACTGGTTTTAAACCGTTGGATGTAGCGCTACTCTAGGAATTGAAACCGTAGTTGCACGTTTTCAATGGGCAAAAGCCCTGTTTGTTTTATCCGTGTTTTTGAAAAGGCCCGTTTGTTTTATCCAATTGTGTATTTTAAAATTTTTGAATATTTTTTTTGATTTATATTTTTTGAATTATTTTAAAAAATATTATTTTCATGTATTTTTAATTAAAAAATATTTTGAAAATAAATTTTACCAAGGTAAAAAATAGGTTTTTCCGTGGTTTTAGTTTCTCATTGATTACCATTAGATTATTTCAAATAACATGTTAGGTTTCATTTTAAAAAACAATATAGTATTTAAATTTTGAAGTTATTGTACACATAAAATCTCTTATTAAAACATTAAAAATAGTGTTAGAATTAAAATAATGAATTTGATTATATAAAAAGTAGCTCTTAGAGCTTTTTATATGTACCAATTATTTGATTAACGGTTAGATTTAGGTGTTATTTTGGATGAGAAGATATTTATACGAGTTTGAAAGTTTTTATTGTATGAGATTTTAACTCGATTTGATTTGATAAAGATAAGAATTATTCACATGAGTTTGAAAGTTTTAACAATGTAAAATCTTAACTTGATTTAATTTGATGAAAATAAAAATTATTTACACGACCTTGAAACCTTTAACCATGTGAGATCTTAACTTGATTTCATTTGATGAAAATAAAAATATTTACACGAGCTTAAAGTTTTAATTGTATGAAATCTTAACTTGATTTGATTTAATGAAGGAAAGGATCGCAAACCTTTATTTCTTGGTTTGATTTGTTGAAAGAAAAAACTTTAATAATTTTCTTTCTTGATAGACTTTAATTTCTTTTAAAAAAACTTCAAAATGTTTGTGCTTGGTCTTGTCTCTTTTTCTTCTTCTATCTCTCTCTTTTATTTTCTATCTTATGTGTTTTTTCTGCTTGGATGCTTGATGCTTCTTTTCTTGTTTTTTTAATTTGGTGGTTTTATTGTCTATTTATAGATAGATGAGATGCAATTTACTTTAAATATTTTTTTTTATCTAAAGAATGTTTTAGAAAAATTGATGTAAAAAATACTTAAAATATCCTTCGTTAGAATGATATTAAAGTAAAAATGATGAAATGTATTTAAATTGAGTTTTTTTTTAAAATTTAATTTAAGTCCAAAATCAACAAATTTAATTTAGATTCAAATTTCCATAAATTTAATTTATTTTGTTATAGAAAAGTTGAGTAATGAGTTGGACTCGTAGAAATTTCAACATTTACAAATGCTCCTCAAGATTAATTTACTTTTACAATTTTAGTGCAGTAATTAAATTTATCTAGAATTTTTGTTAATGAAAATGAGCAATAGTTCACGTGGATTTTGTATGGACAAACCTGCAGCCTCACCATACATGGAAGCAAATTCTAATCAATATATATATATATATATATATATATATATATATATATATATATATATATATATATATAGTTTAACGTTGGTGTTCGGGTCAGCTTGCGCGCACCTCGACTAATCCCACGGGCCCTGAAGTTAACGACTATGTAAGCCTCCAGTGACCATCATATGAGCAACCACATGGCTCGAACCTGAGACCATAGATGGAGTAAACCTCTTGGTCCCAATCTCTTATCACTGGGCCACCACCTAGATGGTTAACACGTGAAACCTAACATGGTTCAATGGTGTCATCAACAAGAACACCAGAACTGTTAAATTTTATACACGCCACAAACTGTTAAATGCAACGATAGTTCTTTGAAGGCTTTCAGATGAGCTAGAATATCTTGTAACTTTTAACTTTAGCATGGACGCAACCTCCTCTATTATATCCTTGGTTTCTGAGCAGAAGCTGCTTCTATTACTTCCGTAGCTAATTCTACGTCCAACCCAGACAAAAATCTTTTAACTTTGGATATATTTTTTCATGCCCAATCTTGTCTGTAGTGGATCTCGACGAAGGCTTTCACTAGCAGTTGCAAATTTACTCTCTAAATTGACCTTCACCCACAGCTTGGACAACAACTTGTTGATGATCAAGATTGTTAAAAGAACCATTGAACATTAGTTCTGTAACATGTAATTCATCTCCTGTGTCTATTAAGCAGATTGCTCTTCCCTTTAGTTGGACTGTACCATCAGTGTCTATATGTCTCGAGTCTTTTCAAGACTCATGACGATCGGTTCTTGTTTGAAGCTTAAATTATGCAATAATGAACATGATTTGCATAGAATTGAACTTCTATAATGCAGAAAATTCCATCCAATAATTATCCTTTTGGATTTGGAATTGTGATGAGATTAAAAGTGTGTCCAATTCATATAATTACTCCAAAAAGAAGTTTATTTCTCAGGACACTTTCTTTATATATATATCTCATCAATGTGTCTAAATTGTGCTGAAAACACTTTGTTTTATTAACTTTGAGAGATCGTAGCAACAACTACCGTAGCTTTAAAAAGATAATCAGGTATAATCTCTCTCAATTTTTTTTTGCCAAGGGTCGTAAGGGAACTTTTCTCTCTTTTTTATTGCAAATATAAGCATGTGCACGCACTGAAAGTTTGACAGTACCTGGGTTTGATTTGGTACCATGATTCTTAGTTTGTGGGAGTATTGGACTTTGATGAAAGCCACCTACATGGAGAGACACCAGATAGCCATTTAGCAATTACTTACTATATCCTGTCGCCATTCATGCTCACGCTGCCAGCAACTAGCATCACGAACCAAATTAGATAGACTTTGAACTCCTAATGTTTTAGTGCTTCACTTTCTTGTCTCCCTATTTATACATAGACAAAAACAAAGTGAGTAATGGTACGATGACTGAGAAGAAAAGTTTAGTTTGTTTTTTGAGGGAGAATTATTATTTCACTCCTTTTTCTTTAAAGCTTTTTCTCATTTTTTTTAAAATCTTTTTCTCTCTTAATTTTTTACTTTTAAATTTATGTATTTTATAGGATTCAAAGATTTGAAAGTATCTTGTGAAGTTTCATTGAAGATTTAGGCAAGGTTTGGAGATTCGGTGAACCTTCTTAAAAAGAATCCTTAAAAACTTAAAGATTAGGTGGTGATCTTTTTTTATGATCTTTGCTGACACATAAATTTAATGAACCTTTTAAAAGGGAATCCCTTGGAGACTTGAAACTTTGATGAATCTTTTTAGAGGATCATTGAGAACTTAAAATCCTGAATTAATGATCAACAAGCTTATATGCAAGTATAAGAATCAACAATTGATCAAAATAACATGGAAATCATGGACCCAAAACAATATTCTCCAGATAAATGTTAAACTTAGAAACCTAGAATATGCTAATCCAGAAAATGCACCAAACCCAGAATAAAGGCCTAAGGCCTATTCATACAAGTCACATTCATTCATGTACACATGCTTAAACCTTCAGAAACAACAATAAACATGTAAACCTTAAAATGCATAGGATTCAAAGCTTATAACCTACTATTAACATACAAGCATGAATATATATATATATATATATATATATATATATATATATATATATATATATATATATATATATATTTTTATCAATCCAAAAGCTCATTCAACATAAAAAAAAAACAACATCAAAATGACCTATATGAACTTTCAAAATTGAATGAAAACGCCAGAATGGCCAAACATTGCAATATGTCATATTTTTACATACAATCATCAAACCATAACATATATTTTCCATGCATCAAGAACAAGTATTCAAACATAAAAACATATCATTAACAATATATTAAACATCATAAAATACCAAATTAACAACAAGAACAAACAATCATATTATAACTTGCATTCAAAGCAACTTGAACATATATGCAAAAACAACTTAAAACATTGTCGAATCAATTCAAAAAAATCATGAACAACACTTGAATGAATAAATCAAAACTTAAAATGCAGAGGGGAGGGATATTCTTAATGAGTTCAATCCCTCCATCAAGTTGAGTAATATAATTTCAAGAGACGATTGTAACTAGTTTTTGCCTTTTTTTCTTGATTTAAACAGATACTAGTGACCCATTCCAAGCAACTTTTGATCTCCTTCTTCACAATATCTTCTTCCTTTCCCCCTTTTTTTTCTTCTTCTTTTTTTCATGGCTTTTTATCCTCTTCGATCTCCCTTTCAAACTTCAAAAGACACCTCTTTTATAGCCTAAAAAGGAAGGTGGTTGTAAAACCATTTATGTGTTTGAAGGTAGTTTTCTAAAACTAGATCATAAGGGATTCCTTCCCATTTTGCCTTTGATATATTAGGGGACCACTCTCCCTCCTTTTCTTTTGTTTCTCCTCTTCCTGAATGTCTAGCAAACTCTTGGAACTTTTAAAAAAAGTTGGGGACTTTATAGTTGAAACTTGACCGAAAATGGTTGATTGAGGGTGTACCTTTCATGAATTAATCGTGGCAAATAGGAGGTCATTGAAGCCAACCAAGCCATAGATCTTGTAGAGGGGATGCTAATCTTCAACTAGGATCAAACCATGTTGGATTCAATGGCATGTAGCCTTCCCACCATTGATCCAAATTTAGGTGTAACATTATCAAATCTTACTAAACCAGACAAAGTTGCATTGTGACAAGATATTGGGGGCTTACACGTGGCAAGTAGAGCACAAATATAAAAAAAGAGGGGTAAAGCCCTGTAAAGAGGATGCTCATCTATTGAATGATGGTTGCTGTTCATTCAGTGGTGGCCACAGTTGCCATGATTATTGCCCAGGAAAGTGGTTCACGATCAGCCAAAATGGGAGAACCCTTACCAAAATGATGTCATTTTCCTTAAACCCTTAGAATTAGGGTTTTGGTAATTGGGATTAGACAATCTCCAATTTAGTCCATAATCTTTTGATTTAAGCTCAAATGTCCTTAATTGAGATAAAATTGATTATTATTATGTAATTAGGCCCTTATTGAACATCAATTGAGACCCCTTAAGTCCAACACCCTTTTCAAAGTAGTCATTGGTTTTAATTTGTTTAATTTAGCCCCTAATTAAATCTTAATCTTTGATTTTCTTCAATTTAGTCCCTGAAAATGTTCAGTACAACCTCCAATGTTGCTCACATTTTGAAGAAAGATCCTTGATCCCGAGTTTCTTCAGTTTGACCCTTAATTAACCCATAAACTTTGATTTTATTGCAATTTCACCCCTGATTTTATCCAATTAAGCCTGTAAAAATTAAATTTGGTTCTTCAAAATTCTAATCTTCTTAATTAAGTTCAAATTAGGCTTTCAAACTTAATTTTTCACCAATTAATTCTTTAATAAAATTAATTTGACCTATTAAACGTTTAATTAAATCCTTGCACTTAATTAATTCTTTTAATTTTGGCCTAAATTTTTAAAACTTAGTTACATATTTAATTAAGCTCATGATTAAATCAAATCAGCTTATTAAAAATCTAATTAAGTCCTGAAACTTAATTTTTATGCAAATTCATCAAATATTCACTTAAGTTAACCTTGAATTTGCATTGTCTTTCATATTTAGGTCATTCAAAGGTGCAATTGAGTTTCCAATATTGTCAAAGATCTAGTTTGGTACCTCTATCTCTCATTTATGCATTTAGATCTCTCTTCAGCCTGTTCTTGCCAACTAAATTGCTTGTCCTCTTACATTTATTTCTGATTTTTCAACATTCTTTCTTTTATATTATTATTTTTTTATAAAAGAAAATGATAATTTTAGAAAACTTAAAATTGGGTTATGACAAAGATGATGGTGAAGAAGAGGTGACTTCTAAGCTTTATACACGTGATATTGTGTTTCAAAGGTCCACATATGTTTCTAAACCTAAATCAATACTTATTTTTTCTTTCACCCAAAATTAGGTTATGACAAAGATGATGGTGAAGAATAGGTGACTTTTGAGCTTTATACACATGATATTTTATCTCAAAGGTCTACATATGTTTCTAAACCCAAATCAATGCCTATTTTTTTCTTCCATGTTTGGCCAACCTCTATCTTCTTTTATTTATGATGATATTATAAGATCTATCGTGTTAGCTGGACTATCAAAGTATTTGGAGAAAGAATTCAAATATGTTTTATTGAGTAGGTTCTCCTCTCTTAGAGGTTGTTGGACCTTTAAGTCATCCAAACTTATTGAAAACTTAAAATGCTTTTATGTTGATCCTGCATCTTTGATGAATGTTATAAAGATTTTTTAAAGGATGTGGACTCGTATTTATCATATCATAACGAAATTAGCTAATGTATAAGTGATGCACAAAAGAATAACAAAATCATTACTTGTAAAAATCACGTAACCTTATTTAAAGGTAGAAGTAACTCATTGCAACTTAAATTACATAAGACCACCAATCAAATGACATCCATAGAGAAGCAAATTTTAAGGTTGCAACAACATAAAATAGTGTTGGCATCCTTGATTAACTTGATTTATGATTAGTAATGAAAGACAAATGATGAAATTAAGTTTAAAAAGGAAGAATTTTTAAAGTTAGAGGCATCCAGGACTCAAAGTGCCAATAATATAGAAAATATAGACCAAAACAAACAGCACTTAGAGAAAACTTTGCTTGGAATGACAATTACAAGTTGGACAAAGATTGTGTAGTTACCTTTGATTTAGTATTATTTTTATTCTTTTATTCACTTTACATTTGGTTTGATAAAATATTTAGTTTTTTTTTTTTAAGAATTGTTTTTGGATAAAAATAGTTATAAGCACCTAGATGAATGTTTCTTTTCATTTATTTTTTTGTATCTTGAATTAGACTTGAAAGCATTTTAATATCAAGGATGTAAAATAAAATATAAAAATAATAATTTTTTTTACTTAGTTATTCATACTTAATACTATTATAGACCAGTAGTAGTACAATAGAACACAACTTATTCTTGATTTGATTTGAATTTTCTTTTTTATGATTGAACTTAGAATGAATCTTAGGTTATTTACATATCTTCATAAATAAAGAATTAAGTCATGACGTACTTCAAAATAAAATTTTTCTTATATTCACAATTTATACTCTTGTGGGCTAGGAGTATTACATTGTTTTATGTCTAACAATTTAGGATCAATGTGATGTGGAGCTTAAAAGACCTTCAAGAATAAAATTGCTTCAGGAACTTCCCATTAATGGATATGATTTACATCATTGTCAATAATCTTGTATGCTCTATTATTTGCCCCTTATTCTTCAAAGGTTTCTAGAGCTGACTCATCTTTAATGGATTTGAGATGTTCTTTAATGCTTCCTCAATGGTGATTTGGTTTACTGATATAATCTTTGGTTTGGGCGATTGAATCTCTACCTTTTCTGGTGTTTTTTCACCTTTTTAAACTTTTGCTTTCTTAATCAGGATCGTCTCCTTTATCACTTTAAGGCCAATCTGGAGAAAATATAAGCTTTCTGCCTCGAGCTCTATAGTTTGGTAGAAGTGGATATTTGATCACCTAGTCTTTCAAACACTAAAACATGTCAATCCTCACCTAATCTTCCAAAGACTAAAATATAAGCATTTTCTTCATTGTTTCTATCTGGAATATATGGCTCTTGGACATCTTCTTTATTGCATTCAAAGACGTGGATAATAATAGGATTTGATGTAACCTTCTTCACCTTAATGTTTAGCGGTGAATAAGCTAACCTTCTTTGTTCCTTTTTTTTTTTCTTCGTCGATGTATAAAAGAGCTACGTACTTGTATCATACAAGCTACTTTTCTTCACCTGTTTACGCAGAAATTCACAACAGGCACATGTAAAATGCTGTTGGGGGGACAATTGAAAGAGAAATCGTTCACAGTTTCCTCTGGCCTGGTAAAGCGATCCTGTTCACTCATCATTCATTGCATGATGAGGCATTCCTCGGAGAAAAAAAATACCACGAAGTGAACAGAATACCAGATTCATAAATGAAGGCAAAACACCTGTATCCTTGACAGCAGAAATTTCCTACAGAATTTATAACGCTTCACACAGTGAAACAACATTATGATTTCAACATTTTGGATGATCATGGTGAGAGAACCTCATCCATGTGCAGTGTCAAAGGGACCATTAGACATTACTCCAGATGCAAAGGTAGGACCAGAATCACTACCAACCTGAACCTGAAACATAAAGCATATTTAGAAGTTATTCGTGTGCCCATCTTTTCTTGGAGGTCAAAGATCACAAATTGTATGAGGTCCAAGCAGGTTTCATTTCATATACAAGCAGGCAGTTCAGTGAGAGCTCTGTTTCCAATGGCGAGTGCTCAGTATAAAATTGACTTGTGTGGTTTTTTATGCATAGAAAAGATGGGTTGTTTCTCTCAAATTTCAAGGTTCACCCTGTAATGAGTTCAAGTGCAATCCATACAGTATTAATTTTGATTAATATCAAATTCAAAATGTCTTCAAAACGGAGCTCAGAAGTAACATTCTAATATCAATTGCATTACAAAAACACAGTATGTTTTATATATAGTCTCTACATGGATCAATCGGCATTTGCTTAGGTTAAGCGATGGTACTGAGCACCGATGCCTTTCCATGAATACATCGTGACACTGTATAAAACTGGTTTTCAACTATAAGTGATGAGTCATATTTCTGAAGAGCACCCGGGTTTGAACATGGGTTCTCTCTGTCCCCCACCCCCTACCCACTTGAGCTATGATGTTTTGGTTACTTAGAACTAGTCGATAAAGAATTCACATTCTTTATGGAGAATTTTGTAACTTGTTAACCAGTGCAACTTTCTGCTATTAATTCATGATTTTTTCTGTGTTTTACAACAATCACGATTCTGCAAACATATGTGCTAAGGCACCTATTGATACAGACAACATATTGTTATTGGATCAACATCTGTCAGAAACGGCACACTGAAGTTCAACATATTAAAAAGACACAAGGATAGTGAGCACACACCTGCTGCAAGCCATAAGGATCAGGATATGAACTTCCTCCACATCCCACTTCAGCACTGCCATAGTTTCCACCATATCCAGGACCTAAACACACGGGTCAAAAGGTCAATATCTAAATTTCACAAAACTTCAAGAATATGTTGCATTTGGCAGGCACAATAGTAAGTTACTTGGGTTTGCTGCTGCAGCTGCTGCCCTTGCTCTTTTCTCTGCATTAGCAAACTCACCGCGAAGTTTCTCAATTTCTCGAATCACAAGATTCATATTTTTCTCCAATACCTTTTCTTGCTCAAGATTAATCGCCCGTGTCTTCTTCTCATATGCAATAGCAGCCCTAATCACACCCAAGAAAAAAAATCAACATCGCATTTTTCTTCACTTTTAAAATTCTAACCTCGAATTGTCCCTTAATTATAAAGCTCCTTTTTTTTTTGTCTTACCTTCCTCTTTGAATCTCTTGCTGTACAGTCTCAATCTCCGCTTTAAGAACACCCACCTGCTGCGTTTCCGTTTTAGCTTTAACAATTTCATTATTCATCCCCTTCAATTGTGCAGTCATATCCTGGCGTTGCGCAGTAAGTTTCTGTACATTCGTCCTCACCTGAACAAGCTCAGCACTCATAGCATCAATAGACCGTAACTCAGCGTCCGATTTCAACGATCTTTCGTAGACTTCACGAACTTGATTGTCTCTCTCGGCTTTGACATCAGCAGCAAGTGTTGATAAGTGACGAAGGTCTTGTTGTGATAAAGAGAGTTCTTGTTTTAATGCAAAGTGTGTGGCTGCGAGTCGTTCATTTTCTAAAAGAAGGGATTGGATCTCACGGTGTTGGATTGATATACGGTCTTCGAGGAGGAGGTGGTGAGGGCGGGCATGGAGGCGGTGTGGGTCGGTGGTTGGGTGTGGAAGGAGGGCGGCTCGAGATAAAGGGATTTCTCGGAGTTGGAGATGGTTGCGTCCTGCCATTGTTCCTGTTCTTTTGGTTCCGCGCGATAGGCGTTTTTTTTTAAATAATTTGCTGGAGTGTCAGATGGAGCTGCGGCTGGAAAGATTTCAAGGGCTGAGCATCAAGGGGAGGTTGGTTGCCCCCGGTAGGAAAGTTTCCAGCCAAGTCGCCGGCAGGGGAGCCTCGCAAAAACCCGTGTGACAATTTTAACGGCAAGGGTTAAAAAGTTTATAAAAAATAAGAAAAAGTAAAACAAAACAAAAAATTAAAACAAGGCCTAGCTCGTACAATCCTAGTAGGAATTCACATATGTGGATGTGGTCACTATTGGACCGGGTCTATCATCCAAACTATAGAAATCTTTTAAACCAAAGGAAAACCCAAGCCCAGACTCACCCTCATAACCTCCCTCCCGCCCACGGCAATTTCCCTCCCAAAATGGCAGGAGACACAGGAGCTCCTCACCAGATCTCCCTCTTCCGCTCTCAAATCACAACCAGAAGGTTCCAATTTTCAGCCCTCACATATATTCTAATGAGAATAATCACTCACTCACTCAATCTCTTCTCTCTTTCTTTCTCTTGCAGATTCAACGACGAATCGCTGCGAATTCTCGAATCACTTCTGGTCTTCAAAGACGTGAAGTCGCAGATCGAGACTCGATCGGACTTGAAACAGTTCTTGAGATTCGAATCTCTCTCTATTTTCCACGAAATCAAATGTAAAACAGTTTATCAGAAGCTTTTCATTCTCCAATTCTTCGTTCGCGCTTTCGCTCTCATAGGCGACACCGAGGCAGCCCCAAAATCTTCTCCTTCAATCAATTAAATTTAAACTAGCAATCTGTGCCTTCTTATTGTGTCTTCTATTTGTGCAGAGTTGTTTGGCGCTGAAATACGAGGCATTGCTTTTTCGTGATGTCAAGTCTAGCAGTGACCAATCACTACATGTTTCGTATTTGGAATGGCTAAATTTTGCTCACCATTCGCTCGATCAGGGCTTCTATTCTATTGCTAGACAGGTTAAGTTTTTTTTCATCATCATCACCATCACCATCATCATCTCTAGTCCAAGCCTTCACTTTCATTGTTTTTTGCTCATGCAGGCAAGTGAAAAAGCCCTAGCATGCTTTCAAAAGAAGGATGTCGCAGATGCCAAAACGGGCGACTTCTTCGAAAATGCGCGCGTTATTGAAGATATAAAGAGGCTTAAGGACCGTGCCATGAGGTCTGCAGCTTCAGGCTCTGGTATGTTTTTAGTCCTTTAATATGCATGTACAGTATCTGATCAGCTAATGCAAACTTCGGTGATATATCGTGTGCTGTGTTGTACGACTTATATTTTAGCTTTCACGATGGATATTAATTATATAATCTCAATTGGCTATACTTTCTTGCTAAAGACAACAGAGTTGGGATATGAATTTGTGCACGAAATGATGTAAACAAGAAAGCAAACATGAAACCATAAGAACTGTTCAGTCCTGTTTTTGTTTCCGGGAGCTACTTTAGTAATATAAATTTCAGGTACACTAGAAACTTACATACTCATTAATTTTAGGATCTCGGAAAATTAGTTGAAATGCGTATAAGCTAGTCTAAACATCCATTGTTAACAAAAGAAAAAGAAACAAAAGAAAAAGAAAGCAAAGCATGAAGTGTTCTGTTGCACGCTTTAATCGTTGTTATATGGAAGAAAGCACATCGGCCCTTTTCGATCGTCAAAATAGATGTTCGAAATTCATGAGCTGCACTGAAATGAAAATCAAGCTTGTAGAGGTCGTGGATGTAATAGATTGATAAAATTTATTTTGATGCCGATGATGAGATTGCAAGTTCTCACTTCAAAAGCTAATTCATGTGAAAAGAGACCTTCATTTATGTTTTGCCAGTTTTTTATGCATATATTGGTGAAACTTTATGATAATTTGTGCTGCGCCACAGTTTAAGCATGACTTAGGAAGATAGGCTGCAACCATCTGAAGGAGTTCTTCCAAGATGTCTTTGTTGGCTTTAACTTAGCTTTTTATAGGAGTATCCAGAACAACTCTTTATATATCGTTATATCCTTATTTAAGGGTTTTTCGTGGAGTTTCATCATTCAGTGAATGAAGGGTACTTAACATAAGCTACGAGATTGCTTTAAGTTAGATAATAAGTAGGGCGTGGCATGCAGCATTTCTTTTTGTGTTTTTTAGTTCAAAAGGCAAGGAGATAAGTGATCAAAGCAGTTTCGCCATTTCTAGTGTAGTATATTCTGCTAATTTGGCGTCTCATATTCTCAATTTAGCAGAATTCACGCCTGTGGGTCATTCAGATGGATTGAAAATTTTAAGATTAAATGATCTACATTAGCAATTGCCACTCAAGGCTGCACATGATGTTTCTAGGTTATATATGGTTTCTTTTACTTTTCATGTACCTATAATCTCAGATTCTACATGGGGTTAGTCATTACTTTATTTACCTGATGTTTGCTTTAATCCATAAATCTTTCTATACTCATTTTAGCCGTGAGGAAATATTGAAGAACTATATATCTTCCATTCTGTAAATAGACGCTAATTGTATATGATAACCTCATCATGTTTGGCATATAGACTAATTAATGTTGGACCTCAGAACTAGATACTTTGGATTTAGTGCAACTATTTTGTTGAATGTTTATATTTGGTTCTCGTTTCTCCAAGTGACTAAGGATTGGTAAATAAGATTTATGATGCATGCGTGCTTCTTGATCACGTGGTCAAGCAACCCACAACGAAAATGATACAATTCTTGGAAAGTTAAGAAATTAGGTTTGGTAGGATTGTGACGCAATGAAAACCTGTTTCAAGGCATCAACACTATTGGAATAAGAAACCTTCACTCAATGAATACTAATTTACGAATGAGAAATACAAGGAAGACATCACAATGTCAGGATAAGTCAATTTGTTTTTTGTCCCAGCAAAGAAAATGTGTCGCATCAGGCAAAACACAAGTTTATTTTATAAATTCATGGCTGCTGAAAATCTTAGCTTATAAAATCTTATATAATATTTCAAAAAGTAACCCTAATGGACCCAAAACTTGTGGGCTAATATTTAACCATGTAAAATAAATTCAAAGTATATTAACTAAGCCTAAACATGAATAAAATAATGAAAATAACAAATCTAACATAAAAACTAAAGTTGTTGTACCTAATTAAACAAAATAACCTAATATAGATAATCTTTCTAATTTAAATCATATCATGAACGAAATTCTCATGCTAGAAACACTAGGGTTTTTATTACCACCTTTAAATATCCAAAATAAGCTAAAACATTGTTTGCTAAGCTGCCTTTCTTTTAGTTTCCTTATTTGTCCAGGATAATTAATTGTAAACTTAAAGAATCCTCTCAAAACATGGAAATTCTTATTGCTTTCCTTTAACCTTCCTTTTAGGATTAGGAAATTCTCTAAAATAAGCTAACTAATCTGTCATTAAATACCACAAGCTTTTCTTTCCTTGTGTAGCTAAGATGAATAATGAATTCTTGTGAAAAAAAGGATTTTGAAACATTAATGAATTTTTGCCACCCTTGAAAATTATATTGCATTTCATTAAAGATCTTTGTAGAATTAAAAAATTCTCAAAACAAGCTGTCACGTCTTTGTAAGAAAAGGATCATTGTCAAATAGTAAGTCCACAAGTCAAAGGAAAATAAATAACAAAATTCATATAGCCTATTCTGACCTATATCGCAAGGCCTTCCCAAACTCTGATTGACCTGAAATTTTACCCCAATATAGAACAATATTCTGGGAAACTCTAGTTAAATTTTCAACTTAATCCAACAGTTGGATTTTAAAGAATGATTGCTATTGTAAAACTGGACAACAAACACAATTACACTAGAATCTGAATTTTCTTATTCAGCCATTTTTTGGATTGTATGATTCCCTCTCTCTTCAAGATGATTCATTCTTGAATCACCAATAGGTATAATGGATGTTTTATAAGCCTTTGTTTAAGCCTTCATAGCTCTTTTCTTGTCAACACTCACCTCTAACAATTTTATATGAAAGTAGCAGCCTTTATCTTTCGTCTTTTATCCTTTCTGTGTTGTTGTTCCTCTCTCTGAAGCTTGTCATTCATAGAATAGTTCGTTTAACTTATCAAATTCTTTCATTAAAACCTCAAACTTACGAGATAGATTTTTGCATTCTTCATCAAAAACACCAATTTGTTTGTTCCTCTCTTTTTGATACCTCATTTTTCTTTATCATAATACCTCATCAAATACATGTAATCTTGACTGTAATACTTGTTTTGCATTTTTTTCTATTATAAGTTTTCAAACTGGACAAAAAACAAAAAATTCAACCAATCCTCTTTATTTTTTTTTTATAACAGACCCTAAAACAATGCTAATGATAATAAAGAAAGTAAGAAGACACTTAGGATTAGAGAAAACAGACCCGAAACAAAAACATTGATAGAAACAAGTAGATTTGACGCAAAACAAGAGAAAAAAACAAAATTAACAAAAGGATATAACCTGATTAATGGATCCCAAGTTTTGATACCAACTGATGTGAACCTCGTGGTTATGCAACCCACAATTAAGATTGAAATTTGATTCTGAAAAGCCGAAAGAGGACTGATAGAACTGTGACATAATGTAAACATGTCCCAAAGCAGCAACATTATTGGAATTGAATCAAATGAAACCATGAAGCCAATTAATCTTCAATAAGTCAGTTTTAGTTTTTTCAAGAATCAAAGGATGCAAGAATCACTCTTACATGTTAAGTTGAGAAAAATTCAGAATTATTATTGATCTAAAAGTTGCCGAAACTTAGGCTTACAAGAATTGAAGTACTTCTGAAAAATTAACTCTAATGGATTTACCTTTGTGAGCTAAATTGATCCACTTACGAAACTGACCCAATACATATTCTAGTAAGCCTAAGCCTTGATCCAAACAAGCTTTGGATGATCCTAGCTAAAAACAAAATATTAATTAAGCTCAAACAAGCCTTGAGCTATAGCTAAAATAATAAAAATAAAACCCACAAGTTAATTCCTTATGTTGCCGTGAGAAGAAAAGGAAAGAAAACAATACAAGTCTGATATAAGGCTTATTTGTAGCCTACAATGTTGCCTAATGATCATAGAAACCAATCTATTATTAAATACCACTAGCCCTTCTTTTTTTGTGTAGTTAAGATGAATAAGGAATCCTTGTAAGAAAAAGATTTTGAAATATTAATGAATACTTATCACACTTGGAAATTATATTGCAGCCCATTAAAGATTCTTGGTAGACCTAGGAAATTTCCAAAACGAGCTGCCACATCTTTGTAGGAAAATGGTCCTTGTCAAATAGCAAGTTCATAGGTCAAAAGGAAGTAAATAACAAAATCTGTACAGTCTGTTCTGAGCTATATTACAAGGCCTTTCTAAACTTCGATTCACTTGAAATTTTATCTCAATATAGAAAAATATCTATGGAATTTTTTGGTAAAGTTTTAGCTTGATCCAATGGTTTGATTTGGAGTTATGCTCAATAGCGTAAAACTGGATGATATAAAATTTTATGTCAAATCCAAATCTGACCTTGTTTGGATTGTTTCAGGGTTAGCCATCACTTTATTTACTTGATGTTTGCTTTAATCCATAAATAGTCGTGAGGAAATATTGAAGAACTGTATATCTTCCATTCTGTAAATAGAAGCTAATTGTATATGATAACCTCATCATGTTTGGCATATAGACTAATTAATGTTGGACCTCAGAACTAGCTACTTTGGATTTAGTGCAACTATTTTGTTGAATGTTTATATGGGGTTCTAGTTTCTCCAAGTGACTAAGGATTGGTAAATAAGATTCATGCTGAACTCTTTCAAACATCCCTTTTCATTTGATGATTGCATATTCTGTTTGCTCATTCCAGTCCAGGCACAGGCGGCAGAGTATTTGAAAAGGAAAGTTGTCGAGAAGAGCAGAACATGTTCTTCATTTCGTACAGAAACAAAGAGTGCTGCTAGCACTCTGTTTAGAAATGGAATCAAGAAGCGGCTTGCGCGTGAATTGCGCAAACACCAAAGTTTGCAGCAGAATATTGAATTTTAACTTTGTTGCCAATTTTATTTGCCCTAACCGAGTTCTTTCACATGACTGGAAAGTCGTATGAAGTCTCCCCTTGTTAATTACAATCACTTCCCCCCTCAATTGTAACGATACTGAAGACAAAGAGAACGCTTTGCTATTCCATTCAATCGAAAGAACATCAAGGTATGCTCTGATTATCTGATCATTTTGGGTCTTTTCATATGAAATAATATGATGGGTTAGGAGTTTTTATTTATTTATTCATGTTCTATAGAGGCTGATACTACTGTGCTGGATCTGAATAAAGGACAGGCTGGTAAGATAGTGGTCTGCATGACATGCTCCGCTGGCTTGGCTTGGATTAGCCATATCAAGATTGTATGTGCCAACCAATAAAAACAATTAGCACGGCTAGAGCATTTATGTTCCTGTCAATGCATTATCATTGTATTTTACGGTAGAATAACAAGACAATAATGAAAATGAGCTTTCACTAATCATTGAATAATTTTATAGGGCATGACCTGCAAGAAAAATGGAATTATCTTTCTGCTTGTGCGTTCTTCAATCTATTTGTAGTGTATGTCGTCAGGAAAGGCTACTCTTCTGGCGCCTCTCGAGTACTCTTGTCAGCGTTGCAAAAAGAGATTCATTTATGACCACATGGTATGGGAAGTACTCGTCACGTTAGAATAGATATATGAACTCTAGATTGAAGATGACCTCTTTAATTTTTGAAGTATTAAACCATAAATGACTTCATTTTGAGGGCAAAACGTAGCTCTGCAGTAACAAATTAACATGGCCCATGTTCGTGTGCATGCTCACGTGCTTACCTCTTGTTCAGGCCTATATTTTTCTTAATTTTGCACCGAATTTATAATGCAGACCTTGCCGCTCGAATAGAATTGGTCGCCTTGGCCTTGGAAACCCAACATGGAACCTGTTCAAGCAACTGAATTTCAAGTCCATGTTGCTTAAGTCAAACAATGCCTCTAATCTTCACCTCTTTAGATTTGAAAATAAACCATATGCAAATTTCAAGAATCGAATCTTCCCCATCACCAGGCACATTAAATGCTTGCATTGGAGCTCGCATGTTTTATTTTTCTCCAAGGGGGGAAAGATGTCTGTTTTTCCTCTATTTTATTCATGTGTTTAAAAATACCAAAGTAAAACAGAATACAAGGTTCTCACTTTCTGAAGTATGGCTCCTTTTTCTTCTTCCTAGAGCCTAGGGGTTTGAAACTTGGAAGTGAAACGCGTTTTTCGATGCAGTTCAATAAAAAAGAAATGTCGCAGGTGGCCCCATGGTTGAGATACGAGTCTAAAATAACATATATACTTAGTTAAATAACATATATAGATATAAAGGGGGGGGAAAGGTAATAGAAACGCCATGACAACTAGCTAGGGAACGAGAGTTTGTTTTTCTCGGAAGAGAAGCTTAGAAGCCTGGAATTGGAATCATGTGGTGAGCATTAAATGCAAGAGATAAAGAATAGGTCTTAGGGTTCCACAACTCTTATGTTTTCCGTTTCAGTGTCTCTGGAATTGGGGTTTTTTTTAATGCCTTAGAAGCTCGACCTTAGCTCTATGTCGGATCTCATTTAATGGTTCGCATTAATTATTTGGTGGGTTATCTATCATCGTCGCGTCGTATTATTTTATGGAGTAAATTAGGAGTTCAATTGATGTCTGTGTATCATAAGAGACAGTCTTTGGATGATTTGATGGCTTAGAATAATGCGACTATAGTCAAAATGAGTTATAAGTTTTTTACCGTGGAACCATAACCATAACTAGACATTGTTCAATGACATTCATGTGGAATGCAATGTTTGTAAGGCATTCAAACTATGTCAAACAATAAAGAAGTAAAGAATACCAAATTATATAATTAAAACAGCAAATTAATGACAGATGTGAACCTCTTACGGTTAATTATGCATGTTAACCCCCCCCTCGAGGCTAGACGTTAACCGCGTTCCTATGCTTGGTTAAATTTAACCGTGAAAGAATGAAAACGAGGCTAGAAATGCTAGCTAAGAGTCTGTTTGTTTTTGTATTTAAAAGCGATTTTAAAAAAATTAAGAATTTTTTATTTTTTTGCTTCAAATTTTTTATTTTTTGTGTTTTGAAATTGTTTTGATGTACTGATATCAAAAATAAATATTAAAAAGTAAAAATATATGTATTATTCTAATACATTTTTATATAAAAAACAATTTAAAAAACTAAAAAAAAGCAGCAAAACATACGTTAATTTGAAGTGTATTAGTAGCTGTGATTAACCAATGACCTATATATCTCGTGTTAAAATGATCGATTGTTGTAGAGATCAGAGGGTGTTTGGCTTGGAGGTGTGGGTGGTTTTGTTTATAAAACTAGCCTAAAAAACATATTTTTATAAGATATAGTTTATACTTTTAAAAAGTTATACCTTAAAAAAAAAAAAACACACCTACAAGCTAAGCCAAATACACTTGGTGTTCAAGAAAAAAGTTGTACGGAAATTTATTAGAAGTCCCTCCATCATTGCAGGGTTGTCATTAATCTATGAACACAATAATCACTTTTGTTGAAATATTTTGGTGTTATTGGGTGGCATTGGAAGCAGAAAATCCACTGAGTTGGTACGCTATATGTTTTTTTGATTGATCACAAACACTAGACATTGGAGTTGGTAGCGATATTAATGTATTCTTATGCTATTTTCTTCGCCTTCTTTAATTTATTCAAGGAAAGGAAAAGGGATGCATTTTGATTTGCAACAGCAGTCGTAGACGGCGGACCGAGAGAGGAGGAGAGAATTTAGAGTGAAATTTCCATGTGAATTTAATTTCGCAAACAAACATTCACGTCGAGCCCATTTTTCTTGGTGTCTTGATCCTGGTTAGCTAGGTAAGCTGGTAAACCCTAAACCAGCTTAACATTAATTAATGACTCCCACTTTCTGAGGCTTAGACTTTCATTTCTATATGACAGAGGTTTAGACATTTGAAACCTAACAGTAAAGTAACATAATCATCATACTATGTATTAATTTCTTTTAAAGACTCACATGATCAGTACTGTACATACGTAATACAATTAGAACATAAAAATATATATACGAATAGTCAAACAAGAACGTGGATAAGATTACTGCTACACCAATGCGTTGCCAACCCATCACGCGCCTGGCGGTGGTCAACCTCCTCCATTTGATCTTGATACCAATCTCTACACTACAGAATATTGACCTGCATGCTCTATTCAGCACTATTGACTAATTGTTAAAGCCCAAAACTGTAAAACACTGTGTGCATGATAGATTACGGGTTCCTCCAAACTCAGGAATCCTAGCTAGCCCTCTCCATGCATTTAATATATATTTCTTATTATTTGTTTAATTATAGCGTGCATCCAATATTCTACACTAGGGGTGCCACTTCCTCAACTTATTATAAATACACATTTTTTGAAGCTCATCTTGTTCCACATTGAGCTCCCGTTTGTATTTCCCTTAATCTTTCTTTGTACCTATCTGCGTCAAGAGGGAATTTTCCTTGAGTTATTTTAAGACAGAAATATGGCGGGTTCTTCACCATGTGCATCCTGCAAACTACTAAGGCGCCGGTGTGCCAAAGACTGCATCTTTGCCCCTTACTTCCCTTCTGATGATCCCCATAAGTTTGCCATTGTTCACAAGATTTTTGGTGCAAGTAATGTCAGCAAAATGTTGCAGGTTTTTTCCTCCCTCGATCCCTTATTAACTTATATGATCTATTGACTCTGTCTTGTGTGTGTTACTACGGAAAAGAATGTTGTTATTTGCAATTTTTAACAGTAATGACGATGCTTTAAGTGATGAGAATATTATGATCTTGCAGGAGATTCCAATTCATCAAAGAGCAGATGCTGTGGGTAGTCTAGTTTATGAAGCGAATGCAAGAGTGCGAGACCCGGTCTATGGATGTGTTGGTGCAATATCTTACTTGCAAAATCAAGTATCACAGTTACAAATGCAACTTGCAGTAGCTCAAGCAGAGATACTATGCATCCAGATGCAACAAGAGCCTAACTTACCAACCCAGCTAGATCAAGATGACAAGTCACTTCTTTTAGCCAGCTGCAATAACTTCAACAGCATTCCTCAGTATTTTAACTTTGCCTCTTCAAGCAATGTAATCCAAGACCCTCTTAAGAGAGAGTCTCTTTGGACCTAGGCACTCAATCATGTTTGTTGTTAATGAAGTACCCTATTGTTTCAAGGTTCTCTCTAGCTAATTAATTTCGTGTTGAATATTGGCCTAGCTAGCTTTCTGGTGCTAGCAATGTATTTCTCATGGAAACAGATGCATGATTGCGTATAAACAGTTTGCGTGCGTGTGTCCATGTGAAAGAGAGAGATGAATAAATATTTAGCTCTTGCCTTCTAGGAGTAGGCGAGACCAACAAAAAAAAAACAAAAACTTCATGTGGGATATTGAGTTAAGGGGTCAACATTAGGCGCCGGCCTGCATGTGAGATAGGAGCACAGTGGGGTTTACATAGATTCTCTTTTCTTCATTAAGACGTTGCTTCTTATGGGGTATGCTGTCCCCTAGCTAGCTAGTTTTCTTTCAGCATATATGATTTCAAAATTGAACCTGTAAATTAACCTTTGATCATTTCTGTCTAGCTCATGACACATCACTGGCCTGTGCAATTACTCAAAGTCCAAATAAGAACCGCGTACGTAGTACCTTCAATAAATGACAGAGAAAACACGTTAATAACACGCATACAATTATGGTCGTTGTGTTTGGATTGTAATTAATTAGAGAGCTTGGTAGGCAACACCTGGAAAACCATATATATGATGCAACTGGAGGCTACTGGATACATCCATGTGTGAATGTACGAGTTTCTCTGTGTGTGTGTGTCTATATCCTCTGGTAATGAATTAAGATGTTTTATTATGTAAGTATAATATTAATATATTACTATTTTTAATTTTTTCTAGATAACATTATTAATTTTTATTATTTCAAAATTCACATCTAACTGAATCTTAAATTTTTTAATTAGATGATGAATAATTTATCACATGGTTTAAAATACATATAAGCAGTACTTAATAATTCTTAACTCTTGTAATACTTAAATTTTATTACACCTTTCTCTTTAAATGTTATGGTTGTAATCTTGTGCCATATTTATCAAATGAGAAGCAATGCTATTGGTAGTTTGAATTTACTATATTTAGGTATTGAAAAAAAAGTCAAGTATCATAACATATATTTTGTCAATAGATATGTCATTCATACTGAAAAGTATGAACATGGAGAAATACCTATAATAGTAGAGTGTGTGTTAAGGGATCAGTTTCTAATGAGTTTGAAGTTGATTATTATAGAAAGTTATAAAAGATAATCAAATTACAATATCATAGCGAGCAGAATAAAATTAATTTTTTTTAATCAAATGCTATAAGTATGATATCACTAATAGAGGAATTAGAGCAGATCTCCATCATGATTTGATCAAAATTAATACAAAGGCTAGACTTTATAACATTGATGTTGTCTTCGTTTTTGCCAAGCAATACCAACAAGTTTACATCGATGTGTAATGAAATTGATATTAATGTAATTTTTTTATATGTTGTTGCTTTATAATGAACTATTGTTAACACAATTGGAACATTTATTGTTGTGATTTTAGTGTTTGTTTTTAAATAGAATTGGTGTTATTATATTGTGATTTTACTTTATTTGCAGGTTTGATAGATATGGAATACAAAAATATTGGGGAAAAAAATATTTTATACCGACAAAAATACCAATGACATGTGAAATACAAATAAAATTATTAATTGACTTAGTTCATCGGAGAGTTCCAGGGAGTGTTAAAAAAAATTAAAAGACTTTGTCATTGCTTTATACTAACGATAATACCGATAACATGTGAAATACTAATAGGATGGACTTAGTCCCTCAAAGAATTCTAGAGAATAGAAAAACATTACAAGACTGCGCCACTGAACATTCGAATCATAGACAAAACAAAATATCATCAGGAAAAAAAATGGTGGGGGTTAGAAAATTTTGGAGGGTTCTAAAAAAATTTTAGTGTTAATTACAGATGGAATTACCAACGGACTGTAAAAATTATTAATTTTTTTAAGCCAACGATGCAATTGGAAACAGAGAGAGAGAGAGAGAGAGAGAGAGAAACACGTTTTTCTCATTCTTTTTTTTTTGTTAACTATAAATGCATAGACAAGTTAGGAAGGTAGGAAGTGAGGTTTTAAAAGGAACACCTTGTATAAAAAAATGATTTAAGATGGAAAGAACAAGAGAGAATAAATTCTTAGAGGGAGACAGACATGATTTGAGAAGGACAAAGAAGATCAAGAGGAAAAACTTGCAAATAAATCAATAAATTGGGTGCAAATTCGGTTGGTAAGACTTTTTAATATTTTTCTTTGTTTTAGTAGTTTTAGGTGTAAGAAGGAAGAAAATCCCAAAAATTCAATTCTAGGGTTTATGTAACTTTTTAGGGGAGTGGTTGTTTTGATGAATTGTTAGTTGCTTGGAATGAGAATGATATAAATGATAACAAATTTAAGTATAAATTAGAGTAAAAACCATAAAATTTGGACTTGTAAGTGGCCAACCATGTTAGGTGTTTTAAAAGAATTGGAGATTTGATTAAATTAAGTTCATTTTAATGTTTTAAATAATCTTAAAGAAGGGGTTATGTATTGTGTTGTGGTATTGGAAGAAAGAGGAGCATAATATAAATTGTGTTTTAGGATTAGGTTTGTGGTTGGTTATGTAGATTTCATGTTATAAATATGTGCTGGGAAAATGTAAACATGAAACATTGAAAAACCTTAAATGTGCAATTATGTAATGGATTATAGTGAAATTATGGATTAATGTTTTTAGCGTGCATGAATTGTAGAAGTTAAGAAACTTATCCAAGATATATGAAAAAAATGTTGAAATAGATTGTGTGAAGTGTTTTGGTATGGAAACTAGTATGTTTGAGAAATAAATTATGGAAATTATGACTAATCATGAGTTTATTTAAATTGGATGAAAAGTTAGTTTAGAAAGATGGCAGTAGTAATTTTTTTATGCTAATCATAATCAATCAAATAATTTGATAAATACATCAAATACTTAAAGGTGTAGTTAATGGGCTATCTAAATAAAATCAACTAGTTTGCGGCATGAGTTATTAATGTGTATTTGTAGGTTTTAAAATTTTAAGTAAACTTGTATATAGGAGAGGTTTTGCTATTTTTTAAATAGGATATAGTGATAATATTATTATTTCTTTTTTATCAAATTTGTTTAGATGAGGAAGAGAAGATTAGTAGAGACAAAGTTGGATAGGAGCATTGTTGGTTCTTCTGGCAGCGTTTCTGATGAACATAAGCAGCAATGCCACTAGGTGCTGACTATGATGAGACACCTCAAACATCCTTTCTCGATGTAGGCTCATCGAGTGTGAGTATGGCTCACAAAGTTGGTGTTCCTTCTAAGCGGGATATTTACACTGGGAAGTATATTACTAACTGGAAGCATGATTATAATATGTAAATTTGTTTTCCTTTACTACATGAAAAAAAAATTAAACAACAATGAATAAAGTTTGAATAATTAATTTTAATGAATGAATTGAAATTCAGGTTTATAAATGTTGAGGCTACTCGCATAATAACATTGGCGATGAAATCATCGATTGGAGTGCTTTTGTTTGAAAGGAAGCTTATTTGATGTCTGGTTAGGAAAGTTCAAGTTTAGTATATACATAAGCGATTATTTTTTTAATATTTAATTCAATTAGTTTTTTAATTTTAATAAACTAATTATTTTATGAAATTGACATGTAAGGAGAAATTTTATTGGGAGGAGGCTGACAACGGCGTGACCATGAGAGTGTGAGAGAATCACAATGTCATTAGGTAAGATTCAATTCAAATTGCGATTTTAAAAAAAAAAATATTAAGATTTTATTTTATCGTATCTTATTTGATTTTTTTTTATGAATCAGGCGTGATTTCTAGTATGATGCCTGAAAAAAACAAATACACATGCAAAAGAAAAAAGATCTTCTAGGTTGGGAAGACGTGACTATGTAGAGGGATTTCAAACATCCGCACATCATAAAGGGTATCTGGGATGTTTATCTCCAACACGTGATGTCGAAGCGTTTCATGAGGTAGTCACAGTCAGGTTTGGAGAACTAGACTAAGGAGATTCATGGTTTTATGAGCACGCACATCGATGGATCCATTCCATTCATTTCACATGCAAAACAAATGGTAAAATGTTGTTTTATATGATAATTTTTTTATTGTTTTATTATATGAAAATATTTAACTAATAATAGCTTTCTTTACAGGTTACGGTGCTTGGGCGCGATTCAAGACCAATGAAACTCTTTGTTGAAAATCACATACGGAAAGAGAATAGATAGAAAGGAGTGCAACAACTCGTAAATAGCCGAGCCAAGAAGTTTATGGTAAATAGAATTTGAATATTTTTTAGTTATTTTCTTTTATTTGATGACTCTTTTTTCCATGAAACATATAACACTTGATTGTATAAGAGGTAGATGGATGATCCTTCAACTCATCTGAAACTTGATCCAGATTTGTAGTTGGAGGCTGGATCTACCGGTGAACCCAATAGAAATTAGGTTTACGATATCTCTAACACTACGGTTAAGGATATATAGGCGGGTTATAGTGTCTCGACCATTTGGACCTTAATTCCAGATTGAGTCAGCAATCATCGATTGTCCAGGTCATCATATGGGAACAGGTTCAAGCCAAGATGAACGAACTTAAGGCTGAGATGGCCAAAGCGAGATATAAATTGAATGTCATCAAGTAGTTGTTAGTAACTCTCACTAGTACCTTTACTCCACCTCGTCGTTGCCTTGATTCTGGTGAAGATCTATCTCTGTCACCTCCTCCAGCTTCCATTACCTAGATAAATAAATTGTATTTAATAATATTTTTTAAATTAATAATACAAATTTGCTTTTTATTTTAAATTAATTTTGTTTAAATTTGCTTTGTTATTTTATTTTAATTCTTTTTTTTAATTGTATTGTTTGTTTTCATTTTTTAAAATAATTGTTGTTACCCATTTTTGGGTTCCCACAAAACAAAATGAGAAAATACAAAAAATATCAAAAAATATTCAGAAGAAATCCAAAAAATAATAGAAGCGAGAAAAGGATGTTGGAATGCCGAAAAAAGGTCAAAATTGGTTGAGGAGATTCAAAAATACAAAAGGCTGAAATTTGACAGTGAGAACCCTGCTGATAAGAAAAATTCAATTTGAGGAAGAAAAGTCCAAAATCAGATGTTTATGGACTCAATTAAATTTTATCCAAGGTTTAATTGAATTTATGGAGGGTTTGATCGCAAGAAAATTGATTTCTTAAGTCAATTTAGGCTTTTATTGGAAGAAATTAAAGTTTTGGGGTCCAATTATAATTTTGAAGAGTTAATATTATCAAATCAGGGGCTTAATTGCATAATTATTGAAGTTTGATGGCCAATTAAGGACTTGATTGAAACAATCTGAAACCAAGGACCACACTGAAAAAGGCGCTAAAATCAAGGGATCCAATTACAATTTATCCGGGGGCTTGATTACAAAATTGCAAAAAACATAGAAGGACCAAATCAGAAATATGCATTTTGAATTAGCAAACGGCGTCGTTTCCTTGACAACTGTTGATCACCTTCTTCATCCGCAACGGTTTCGACAGTGAATGAGCATTATCAATGGAGCCATTTCAGCAACAAAAACAGCAGATTGCTTCAGTTATGGGGAATGTTTCACGGCTACTATTCCTCTACATGCCGTTACCAAGTTGGACGCTGCACCGCAGGCCATTCTGTGGCTTATAAAAGCTAGAGAAAAACGATGAAAAGTGGGGGGGAAAAAGAAAAGAAAGGAGAGGGAAAACCAGAGGAGAGACGGACAGAGGAGGGGGAGGAGAAAGGAGGAAGAACGCAATAGACAGGAAACAGAGGGAGAGAAGGAGAGAAAAGAAGAAGAAGAAGAATGAGACAGTGAGGAGATCGAGAGAGGAGAAAGAAAAAGAGTAAGGGAGAGCAGGGAAACAGAAGCAAACCGAACGGAAGCAGAGGACACGTTGAAGCAGAGAATACAGCATCTCCATCACCTTCACCGTTCCAAAACCAGGTATGTTCACTTCTCTTCTCATTCCCTGTAATATAAATGATGCATGTTAGTATGTAAAAAAACAAAAACACGTAAGGAAGCCAATACTTGAAATCATAAGTTGCAGCATCTTTTTTTTTTTCGTTCCTGCTATCTGCAAGAAGGAGATGAACAGTGCGAAGGTAAATTTAATTACCTTCACACTGTTCATGCACGCGTAAAACATTACGCGTGCATGGATGGTTGGGTTTTGGTCACTGGCAGGGGCCAGTGACCAGGCTGGGCTGGCTGGGTCCAGCCCAGCCACAGGGCCCGGGCTGGGCCCAGCCCAAAAAAAATTAAAATAAAATAAAATTTTCTTCAAAATTATTTCAAAAAAAAATCTTTTTTTAAAAAAATCATATGTGATTTTCTGAAATTTTTTACTGCACTTTGATCAATATTGGTTTGTATTTTTATACGGTAAAGATACAAATCCTATATTAAAATACATGGTCTTTCTTCAAAAAAAATAAAAAAAATAAAAAAATGTTTTGTTTTCATGCATACGCCCAAGTCTCTCAAAAATAAAAGAAAAAAAATCATATTATATTTTCATATAACAAAGAAAATTTCAAAAATATGTATTAGCATGCATTTTGGCTTTAATAACCAGTTTATTAAAGTCACGAGAACTAGGCCAATATTTCAAAAAATTCCAAAAAAAAAATCTTTTTTTTAAAAAAAGCATCTGTGATTTTCTGAAATTTTTTACTGCACTTTGATCAATATTGGTTTGTATTTTTATACTGTAAAGATACAAATCCGATATTAAAATACATGGTCTTTCTTCAAAAAAAATAAAAAAAATAAAAAAATATTTTGTTTTCATGCATACGGCCAAGTCTCTCAAAAATAAAAGAAAAAAAATCATATTATATTTTCATAAAACAAAGAAAATTTCAAAAATATGTATTAGCATGCATTTTGGCTTTAATAACCAGTTTATTAAAGTCACGAGAACTAGGCCAATATTTCAAAAAATTCCAAAAAAAAAAATCTTTTTTAAAAAAAAAACATCTGTGATTTTCCGAAATTTTTTACTGCACTTTGATCAATATTGGTTTATATTTTTATACTGTAAAGATACAAATCCGATATTAAAATACATGGTCTTTCGTCAAAAAAATAAAAAAAAATAAAAAAATGTTTTGTTTTCATGCATACGGCCAAGTCTCTCAAAAATAAAAGAAAAAAAAATCATATTGTATTTTCATATAACAAAGAAAATTTCAAAAATATGTATTAGCATGCATTTTGGCTTTAATAACCAGTTTATTAAAGTCACGAGAACTAGGCCAATATTTCAAAAAATTCCAAAAAAAAAAATCTTTTTTTAAAAAAAAACATCTGTGATTTTCCGAAATTTTTTACTGCACTTTGATCAATATTGGTTTGTATTTTTATACTGTAAAGATACAAATCCGATATTAAAATACATGGTCTTTCGTCAAAAAAATAAAAAAAAATAAAAAAATGTTTTGTTTTCATGCATACGGCCAAGTCTCTCAAAAATAAAAGAAAAAAAAATCATATTGTATTTTCATATAACAAAGAAAATTTCAAAAATATGTATTAGCATGCATTTTGGCTTTAATAACCAGTTTATTAAAGTCACGAGAACTAGGCTAATATTTCAAAAAATTCCAAAAAAATTATTTTGTTTTCTTTTAATATCTGGGGTTACGACCTTATACGTAAGATGTATTCCGGATATTAAATTCTTTTGTTGATGTCAGAACGGTAAGGTTTTACCCGATAAGATAAAGATCTCCTTACCGAGAAGAACTTTTCTTAAACCACAGACGGACCAATAACTAGAAAACAGGACAAGACCTTAGATTTTATCAGACAATAAAACAATGCAGCTTACCTTAAGTAGGGCGTATTTGGGGTGCTAATAGCTTCCCTTTACACAACCAGTCCCCGTACCTGATCTCTGAGACCAATTAGGGTTCCTAGTGACCAAAAATACTAGGTGGCGACTCCCATTCTATTTTTCCACTAATAAAAGACAAGAATTCCTTGTCTCCCCATATTTTTACATCAGATAGAATTTGAGGGTGGATGTTTTCGCCAGTCGACGCCGCGTAGGACACGTGCGACAATAATTACAAATAATACCAATGGAATTACCATCGGTTTATTCCATCGGTAACATACATAAAGATATAATTCTTCTACTGATTAATTCTATAGGTAATATGTATATAATCTCCGATAAATTTACCATCAATTTATTCTGCTAGTAACATATATATATATATATATATATATATATATATATATATATATATATAAATGTAATTCATATTTTTTTATTTGTTATGTGATCAATTATTGTGCTTTTTGGCAGAATTATGCTTTAAACACCGACAAAATAATATTTTTGTCGGTGTTATGCTATTTTCTGATAGTGCTTCGAATTTTATTTCCGTGAGGGATTACAGAGTAGTAATTACGAACAGCACAGTTCTTGTGAGAAGAATCTTGAAAAACCCATTTTCATATTACATTTTGATAAAAGAAAAGAAAAAAAATCAGTTTTTAATAATTCTACCTGCTGTAATTTTTCTTCTACGTTTATATATATCAAAGCTAAGAAGGTTTAGAACTTCAAGCAGTTTAAATAATCAAGGCTACAGCATATCCTAATCTTTTATCTCCAGTATTTAATTTTCAAAGTCAGATTAGAAGCTATTAGTTTAACATGTTCCCCTTTGGAAAATGCCCATTGATTTTCCTTTCGGGAACTTGACGTTTCCAGTTTGCATGGGTACGTTGTTTGAACAAGTTTTTTCGTATCATCTGCCATTATTTGCACTTCGCAGTGATATAATCCTGTTTATGGCCATTGGGGTTAGTTGGAATATTGCTAAATCATGTCTGCGTGCTCTCTGGGGAAAATAAACGAACATTGGCTTCTTGATTTAACTGTTATTTTTCATTTTTTTGGTTTCATATTCTGCTGGTAGGATTAGTTTGCTGAGATGAGATGGAGTCAGGGGGTGGCAATGAGACGAAAGCCCCCAGAATGGAAGAGCTTCTAAAAGAGTGTCCCTTCAACAAAAGGTTGCAAGATTGGGTTGAGGGCTTGTCATCTATGAAGAAGTTAACCGGAAGATTCATCGATATATTGTCGTTTAACTGTTAAGAGTCATCAGTTGATCATAAATTTTCATATAAAATTAACCTAAAATCTCATAATTTTGCCTTTCAAAGAAGGGTTGGCTAAAATTTAAAAAACATGGTTTAAAATTGATTTTTTAATATTTTTTATTAATATTAAAAATAATTTTTTAAAAATAAAAAATATATATTATTTTAATTTATTTTCAAATAAAAAATATTTTAAAAAATAATTGCTACCATAATCTTCAACCCTATCTATTAATACTAGAATATTTTAATTAAATGCCAAGGCATGGTAATAGAGACTTGGGTCACTCTTTTAGGAGGCATGTCGGGGACAGGTTGACCATCATTGTTGGTTTTTTACATTTCATTTCCTTTTACCTCTAAAAAAAGAATAATACCTTTGTTCTTACCTTGGGCTGGGTTACGGGTATATATGTTCAGGCGAGCCTGCTTTCGGCCCTGGCCCGGCATTTTCTGGTTCATTCTGGGCCGACTTTTATCTTTTAAATGAAATAATACTTCTTTTTGTGTGTGTTTTGCTTTAAAGACATCGCTTAAATTAAATAAAGTTTTTAAGAAATCAAATATTTTATTTTAAAAAAAATGAAATGCTTGAAAAGAGAATTATTTATTTGAAGAACACAAAAACATCATAAAAAAACAATAATAAAAAAATTACATAGTTTTTAGAGTCAATTGTAACATAGTCCCTATAGTTTAGCAAAAATAATCAATTAGTCCTCAAAATTTCAAAAGTTATTATTTAATCCTTATGTTTTATATTAATTTATAAATTAATCATTTTATTCCATTTTATAATATTTTTCGTCTTATTTTAATTCTATATTTTAAGAAATAAAAAGGGCAAACAAATAAGTAGATACGATGGAAAATTTGATGAGAAAAGAACACATTCTCTTATGGAATAAAATGCTAATAAATTAAGCCTGGTAAACAATGATAAAAAAGACTATTTAATTTCTAATACTACAATGATTAATTTATTTATTTTTATAAAATACAAATACTATATTATAATTAACTCTTTTTAGTAAATACTAGTTACATGCCCCGCGCGATGCCGCGGGTCAATTATTTTTTGCATTTTAAAAATAGCCAAGATCTAAAAGTGTTAGGTTTTTTTATAAAGTTATACCCAAGAGTCTCAGGTTTGATTGTAGCACCTGGCCAAGAGTAATGTTTATAATATTAATAATAACCTTAAACTTGGGTTAACCCTTAGCATAAAAGTGTCTGGACTGCAATACCAGACCCAATAGCATTGGACGTGGGTCTGGCTGCAAGGTCGTGTCATAAAAGTGTGATAATTAAATAGATTAGTTAAAAAGAAAAAAAAACCAACAGGAAGAAAAAAACTAATGAAACAAAGAAAAAAAAATATGAATTAGTTGGGTTAACCCTTCTAACCAGATTAACCCGTCATACCTTGAATTCGCATCGTGAAAGTTTGATAATTAAAAAGAAAAAAAGAAATTAATGGGTTAACCTAGAATTAACTAGGCTAACTCGTCAAATCAGGTTAACCTATCAAACCCGGAATCCGTGTAATAAAAGTTTGATAACTAAATAGAAAAAAATTTAACATTAACAATTTAAATTAAACGAAAAAAATTAATTAAAAAAAAAATAAAAGGCATCAGCCTTTTCACTGTGGACTGCACTGTGCAGTCCACAGTCAAAGGCATAAAAAAAAATTAAAGGCATCAGCCGAGAACTAAGAAAAAAATTTAACATTAATAAACTAAATTAATTAAAAAGAAAAAAAACTAAATAGAAAGAAATTTAACATTGACAAACTAAACTAAACGAAAAAAATAATTAAAAAGAAAAAAAAAGCAAAAAAAATAATAAAATTCAGGTTAACTCGTCAAACCAAGTTAACCCGTTAAACCCGGGATCCGTATCATGAATGTCTGGTAATTAAATAAAAAAAATGAACATTAACAAACTGAATTAAACAAAAAAAATTAATTAAAAATAAAAAAAATCCGGGTTAACTCGTCAAATCATGTTAACCTGTTAAACCCAGTATTTGTGTCATGAAAGTCTGATAACTAAATAAAAAAAAAATTTAACATTAACAAACTAAATTAAACAAAAATATTTATGAAAATAATAATAAAAAAAATTGACGGGTCAACCCGGAATTAACTGGATTCACCCGTGAAACCAGGTTAACCCGTGAAACTCGGGATATGTGTCATGAAAATCTAATAACTAAATAGAAATAAATTTAACATTAACAAACTAAACTAAACGAAAAAATTAATTTAAAAAAACAAAGAAAGAAGCAAAAAAAAATCTCAAAAAGCATAAAAAAAACAGCTAAAAAAACTTAGACAACTTAAAAAAAAAACAAAAAAAAAAACAAAAACGCCTAAGGAATCAGTGTTTTACTGTGGACTGCACTGTGCAGTCCACAGTAAAACACTGATTTCTTTTAGCTATTTATGAAAGTTTGATAACTGAATAGGAAAAAAAAAATTACAGGTTAACCCAGAATTAGCTGAGTTAACTCGTCAATCCCGGAATCCGTGTCATGAAAGTTTGATAACTAAATAGAAAAGAATTTAACATTAACAAACTAAATTAAACAAAAAAATTAATTAAAAAGAAAAACCAGAAAAAAATCCGGGTTAACCCGTCAAACCCCGAAACCCATGTCATGAAAGTTTGATAACTAAATAGAAAAAAAATTAACATTAACAAAAAAAATTCATTAAAAAAAATAAAGTAAAAAAAACAGCTTAAAAAAAACAAAGAAAAAAAAAACAGCTCGGTTGGATTGCACTTGAAAAAATAATTAATTAAAAAGCAAACCAGAAAAAAATTCTGGGTTAACCCGTCAAACCCGAAACCCGTGTCATGAAAGTTTAATAACTAAATAGAAAAAAATTTAACATTAACAAAAAAAATCATTAAAAAAATCAAAGAAAAAAACAGATTAAAAAAAAAAGGAAAACAACTTAAAAAAAAAGTAAAAAAACAAAAAAAAAAGAAAAAAAAAAAGAGAAAAGCAGCTGCTCAGTGTTTCACTGTGGATTGCTACAGTGAAACACTGAGCAGTTTTAGTATATTTCTAATAACTATTAAATAATTTAATTAAAATGGATATTAATATACTTTAAATAAAATAATTGAGATAAATTGATTTTAAAATATTTAAGGCTAGGTATAAAAAATGATTAAAGCTAATTAATTTTAAAATATTTAAGATTTGTTTTTATTTTTTATGTAAAGTAAACAGTCTTCCATCTCAAAAATAAATCATTTATGCCTTTTGAAGTAGACACTAATATATTTTTAAACTACTTTTTTGTAAAAATCACATTTCATTCTAAACAACAAGGCAATTAATATTTAAAATCCTAGTGTATTTTTTTTTTTTTTGCAGTGATTTGCTTTAAAGCATATCAATAAAAGCTAGAAAGAGAAAGGTCAAACATGCTTTCAATTATAATCAATGCCAATAAATAAATAAAAAATGAATAACAAGATAAATTTAAAGATAAGTATTTTGATAGGTTTTGTAGTTGTAGTTTGAAAAAAGTTATTTTATAAAAAGTACTTTTAGTTGAGGTTGATTTGATATTTATATATATTTAGTTAAAACTGTTGTTGAAATTGAGATTGAACAAAAAGTAATTTAATGTATTTGGTTATAAATGTTTTTTAAATTGAGATTATAAAATAACTAAAAAAGAGATATATTAATATTGACGGTTTTTAATTTAAATATTGTAGATTTAACTATTGCTATTACATCATGAAATAAATAATACTTTATATAAAATATTTTTTATTGTTTCATTAAAATATCTTCAATTACATCACGTACAAAATTTATCCGACAAGAACAATAGTTTTCATGATTTTTTTGAGCGTGCAACAAAATCAGGTAAAATATTATCAAGAACAAAATTGGGATTACGATCAAATTCTGTAAATGCTACGCCATCATGCGATCTTCTTCTAAGTTATGTAGTGTCATTGAATAATGTTAAACACTAGTTTTTTGAATAAAACACAATTAAAAATAAAAAAAATTACATTTTTTATTGTTCATTTTTGTGTGCAAAGTGAATTAATTCACTCTGCATAGACGACAAGAAGAGAAAATTCAACCCGTGGCTAAACTTGCAAAAATCAGTAAAAAATTGCTTTTCATAATCGAGGTCTTGCCTCAGATAAATGATGGGGCCTATAATTTTTATATTACTTTCAATCGGTAACCAAACATCATTATTAGTATGTTTAGAAGAAACACAAACGTTATCTCAGAGACAAACAGGCTCCATTGATAACATTTGGATTGATGGTGTGATGTGAATTATTATGAATGGTTGTTAATGGAGAAATAGTATAAACTAGGTTGGTGCACGACTTATGCTACCTGCGAGTCCATTTTAAAATATTTAAGCATTACCATCGTGTTTTATTTTTTTAAAAGAAATTTAATAACTCAGGTTATAGTCCCGTCTAATTAAATAAATTGACTTTATTTGAATCATATAAAAAAAAGATAATAATAGCAAACATGAAAATATATATATAAAAAAGAAAGCCGCTAAATGAGGACCAAAATAAGTAAAAAGACAATAATATGCATGTATTGAATTAAATAAATCATAAATCATTGTGTAAATAAATGAAAAAAAAATTAACAATAAATAAAAAAAATTGAAAAAATAAAGAGATCAATGTAGATTAAGATATTTAATATCACAACATAAGTCATTTACTTGATTAAATTTAATAAATTTATTTATGAAAATCAATCTGCAATAGAGATTGACACACTCATAAAGCTTATTGAATAAAATAAAAGAAAAAAAATATTATGTAAAGTTGCGCATATTAAAAATATTATAAAAAATAAATATTTAATCTATATAAAATATATATAAAAAAAACTATAAATGAATAATACAAATCTATGGAAAAATTTAAACACACCCAATATAATTTAAAAATAATTGCTACTCAACAAAGGCTAAAAAACCAAAAAAAATCATAAAGAAGGGATATTAATTAAAAATAAATTTAAAAATTATTTTAAAAAACACATCTAAAAAATTCATTAATATAAAAAAAAAAGAAGAAGAAGAAGTGAAGAAGCCAAGCACTGCTGAACCCAGTAAGGCAAATTTATTGCCTAGCCCAATCGCACAAGCCATTATTTTATTTATTTTTTCAGTTTAATAGGGCGAATGAACCAGTTGCTTGGAACAAAAACAGATGACGTGTCATTTTAAAATCTTAGAATTTGAGCATCGTGTGGTTGGAAAACATGTTTTTTTTACTAAAAAACCAATTTACAACCCATTTTTTACCTCAAAGCATTTAGAAAACACTCTAGGAACCTTATTAAATCAATATATGGCCTCAAAAGACATGAAAAATGCTCAAAACTTGAAATTAACCCGAAAAAAAAATCTTTCCAAGCTCATATATGTTTTTTTAGGTGTTTTTAAGGTAAAAAAAAATATCTAATATTAATCATCCTTATCAAATGGAACCTTTTGACACAAAAATCGACTATTTTGGTGGTTAAAATCTTTCCCAACGACAACATCTCTCTCTTTCCAAGTAGGAATCTAGTGACCCCTCTCTCTCCTCTACCCAAAAAAGACTAAAAAGGAGAAAAATGAAGTTTGATACCAAAATAGTTTTTTAAAAAATTATAAGGACCGGTTACCATGTAGCTTAAAAAGACGGGGACTAAAATGAATTTTTCAAATAAATTACAAACTTGTTATCTATTTTACCTGTTTTTGTTATTTCAATTTTCTATCTTTAAATTCAAACCTCACCGTAAAAAAATATTTAATTTAATTCTAATTTGAACTTAAAATAGCTTAATTGTGCAAAAAAAAAAAATTCAAGAATCAAATTAATATTTTTTTTAAATCACTATTACATCTCATAGTGAATTAATAGAAGATGAACAATAAAAATATCTACATTGTTTTACATGTAAAAGCTTTAGTTTTTGGCAATGTGTTATTGATGTTGCTTTAATTTGAACTTTACCATGTTACTTGTTGAAAGTGAAACGTCTTTTTTTTTTTTTAGTTTAACGTGGGTGTTCGGGTCAGCTTGCACGCATCTCGACTAATCCTACGGGCCCTGAAGTTAACGACCATGTAAGCCTCCAGTGACCATCATATGAGCAACCACAGGACTCGAACCTGAGACCACAGAGGGAGCAAACCTCTTGGTCTCAGACTCTTACCACTGGGCCACCATCTAGATGGTTAAAGTGAAACGT
Source organism: Populus simonii (assembly GCA_007827005.2). Lineage (NCBI taxonomy): Eukaryota > Viridiplantae > Streptophyta > Magnoliopsida > Malpighiales > Salicaceae > Populus > Populus simonii. Next base: position 29,025,210 of record CM017464.2, read on the forward strand.
CTTCTTGAAATGGGAGAACGTGGTGGGGTGGTGGGGTGAGGTATTGAAAAGACAAATAGAAAATCATCCATCAAGTTACAAAATCACATCAATTAATTAAATCAAATTATAACATATTTTAATTTTAAAAAATATAGATAAATTAGTCAGATTTTATATTTATTCTCTAAAAATTATTAGTATGAGTTTTATAAACTTTAAGGTTACTAGAAGTTTACATGATCATTAATTTCAAGACTTCTAAGATTAGTTGAGATACACGTAAGTTGGTCCGAACATCCACCTTAATAATAATAAAAAATTATTGCAGATCCTGGCCATGATTAATAATATTAGGTAGCTAAGAACTGATGAGATTGTCCAATGAATTGACTCCTTCAATTGGAAAACTAAGATAAGATCACACTTGATATAAGTTTTGCAATTAAGTTGTATTTTACTTTTGTCAGTAATGCCAAAAATCATAAGTTAAATTTAAATAGAAAAAATTATTTGTTTTAATAAGAGGTTATAACATTTATTTTTTATTTTTTTTCCAACTTATTAATAAGAAGTTTTAAAATCTTAAATCTTTATCTAGAATTTCTGAAACTCGAACTTTACTTCACGAGAAAGAAAAAATATCCAATTTACGGACAGTAAATCAAGCTTATGCATCTAATTTATCAATTAATCTATTTCATGTTTTTCAAGGAAATTAGTTGAAGTTATTTTGTCAAACAAAACTTTTAATATAAAGTATTTTTATAATTTTCATACACAAGTCACGTCAACGTACATTAATTTACCCAACCTGCAAGTTTGCAACGATTCTTGAGACGGAAATAGTGAGATCCTGAGTTGATTAATCAACCAATAAGTCACATGCTTCTTGACGCAAAGAAAACATTTCAACATGTCACCGGGTCCCAGCTCACAGGCTGCGAAAAGGTAATAATGGGCCCCACACTCCTCCAGGCTGGAGCCTATGGGCCAATCAAAACAAAGAAGGAAGTGAACCAACCAATAGAAAGGAGATAAGATTCCACGTCGGAACGAGTTCTTATAAAGAAAGAAATGGTCATAAATATCCACATTGCCTCCTCTTCTCAGATATCTTATAGTGTTCAAACCTGCTATGCAGACGTAGTACACGAGTAAAAAGAGAGACACTCAGACGAAAGAGAGATAGGATGAAGTACAATTCTTTCTTAAAAAGCCCAAAGAAGGAAGAGCAAGAGGTCCCAGATACCGTTGTTCCTCAACTCTCCAACATCAAAGAAGAATCCTATGGCAATGGAGAGATTGATGTTGTGGGTGAATTGGAAGGGATTTTTGGAATTGAACATGATGAGATGTTGTCAAATGATAACATGTACGGCCAACTTGGTTGGGATTTTATGGACTTGGAGGAGTATCCAGCTGCTGAAGATGAAGAAGGATCAGAAATGTTTAAGTTTGGTGACAGCAGAAGCAGTTTCTTTGAGTTTGAAGAAAGCCATTACAGTATTGGTAAGGTTATAAAGGAAGAGAGTATTGGGTTTGGGGATGGAGATGGAGATGAGAAAGGAGTGTCTTTGAACTTGAACTTGAACTATCAAGAGGTCTTGGAGGCATGGTCTGATCGTGGGCCACTTTTGGCCGATGATCACTCTCTTTTCCACGGCAAGCAATGGCCATTATGTCAGTACTCAACAAACTTATTATTCCTTTCCCTTTTTCTTTGCGCTCTTTCTTTTGAATTGTATCTTGAAAATGGAAAATCTCTCATCACCTGCATATTCAATCGCTATGATTTCAAGCTTAGAAACTGTTGTTTGTGAATGGCTGCTAGTTTAAGGGAAGAGAAAGGGTAGACTGATGCATTTTTCGAGTGGAACTTTTATTTTCTGTTGTGAGCATTTAAGTTTCTTCTTTTTTCCTTTTTTGTGCCCAAGCCAGTACTATATAAACGTATTAGGATTCTTGAAATTTGACTTGTGTTTAATTTAGCTGTGAAATTAATGTTGAAGAATTAGTTGAAATACTGATCAGATGGGAGAGGTGCCAGTGATGGAAGAAGATAGGACAAGAAGGGAAGCAAGTGTCCTTAGATACAAAGAGAAGCGCCAGACCAGATTGTTCTCTAAGAAGATAAGATATCAAGTTCGCAAGCTCAATGCAGACAAAAGGCCTAGACTCAAGGTTTGTACCCTCCTTCTTCTTCTTTTTTTATAGAAAAAATAAAATAAAATTGAAAAGGATATCTTCAAGAATGTTTAGAGAGACCCATATTTTTTTCATTCTAGTTTGAATTATGAGCATGTGCTATTTTTGCTTGCAGGGTCGATTTGTGAAGAGAGTTACCTGATAAGATAAACTCGAAACGGGTTTGAGATATCTGAAGAAACATCTTAATTCTTGGGCCCTTTGTTGCTCATGCTCTCTGCTTGTCTCAAATGAAAATATCTGTAACTCCCGTATTTCAAAAATATCTCTGAAGTAATCTTTCTAAGGACTTTCCGGGCACTTTCTTTTGTAAATCCCATCATGCGTGATTGACCCACTGTTCATACCATGGTTTGGTCCCCATCTGGCTTTTAGTGATGGACTTTTATCAGATCCAGCAATCAAACAGTAAAATGATAGCGAATCAGCAGGCCGGGCAGCGCAAATTGCAGTGGTCCTTCTCCGTGCTTCGTTTTCATTAGTAATTCTCATTTTAATGCTTAGGGTTTTCCAACTATTATGGGACCTGTTTATGTCAGGAGTTGTTTTCTGAAGTGCTAGAAGGAGTTTCAGCTCAGGAAATCTTCAATAGGAATGGAATGTAACTGCCCCACTTAAAAAAGACAGGGCTGGCATCATCTTGCTGGCCATACTAATTGTTTGAACATTAGCACATGGAATGATGATAATATCTGCGAAAAAATAAAATTTTAATTTTAATCGAGATTAAGACAGAAATATAGTTACGCCCAGTGATTTTTTTTCTCCCTATTTTCCCAGCAGTTTGAGTTAACGTATCATTCTGATTCGCCCATTGTAAATACCTGATTGTTAAGACCAAAAAATAAGCACGCACTTGTGAATAATTCAGAGATGCTGTAGTTTTCTCATTAACCTAATTCTTCCCATTAAAAAGGGGAAGAAATTAGCTGTTGGTTTCTCTAAAGTCCTGATAATTTGCCAGGAGATTTTCTTATTAATTCTTTAATCGTCCTTTGGTGTTTTTCCTTCAATTGTCTCTTTCAATATAAGGTGGTCCTGCGACGCCAAGAGAAATGGCTATGGCAGTAACAGTAGCCATTGTCACTGGTTGGCTTGAACCTATACCTGGGCCCTAAATGAAAACGATGGATGACAACAGTCCACAGAAGGATGGGCTCTCATCAACAAAACATGGGATCCTTTACACATTTAGGGAGGGAAACACTTGGGCTCTCTACTTCAAGCATAGATAAGCTCCAATGTTTTTTTTTTTTTTTTTGAGTTAATGGCATGTTTTGATTTTCTACCATGTGTTTTAATAAGATTTTCACCCTTCTATTTAATTCGATTAAATCATATCACATGTGTAACAAATATGTGCATAGATTTATAAGATCGTCCCCTGTAAAATAGAATTATATATGTAAAAAGTGAAAAAAAAATGAATTAAAAAGCTAGAATTTAGTTACAAATATGTTTCTTTTTCAAAAATTTAATATTAGACTAAAAAGAAATAAGAAATTTAGCATCTAATAAAATGTTATTATCAACAAAAATACGAATGAGAAATTTATTATTTTATGATTAATTGTGATTTAATGGCATATTTTATTCCCAAATTATTGGGATTTAGAAGGAAAAAAAAAGACCTAAATTATCAATTTAATCTACTGAATTCTTAATTAATACTTGTTAAATAAACTAAGGCCTAACATCAAGTTTGAACGTTAATACTAACGGCCAAGCTTTGACCCTTTCGTCAAATTACTTTTCAAATGGCAAATTATTTATTGAGCAGATGTTATAGTATTCCTAGGCGAAGGATGAGGCAGGAGGAGGAAGAGAGTGGATTTTTATGAGAAAGAAATATAATTATTACATAAATAGGCGTTTCTATATATATATATATATATATATATATATATATATATATTATAAGTAAGTCTCTCTGGACTAATTTTCGTTTATTTTGACTAATTTCATGAATTTTAAAATTAATAATTACATAATTTTTTAATAATTATTATATAAATAATTATATACACGAATTTGATACCATGAAAAGAGCAAAAGCAAGAGATGGCTATAAAACCTTTTCTATTAAGCTAAGAAATCGTGCTCGTGTAATATAATTAATTAATCATAAAATATTACAGTCATGGGCCATTACTGCCCGAAAATTGGCCCATCACTTGTCAAGCCTCTTTTACACTCCTCGTCTTCAGTTTAGTCATTAGTGCATCATTGAGATTGGATTAATTTTTATCAAGTCAGGGGAGGAGGAGCTCTCTCCTGAGAACCTTTACAAGGGGCAATATCGTCTTGGAAAGAGGAAATATTTTTCATTTTTTTTTTCTTTCCATTTAGTATATAGCCCCTTTCTTGCTTGGCTTCAAGGCTTCATATAATTTCTTTCTTGCTTGCTTGAGATGGATCATCTAGGAAACCTTGAGCCAACCACCATTTGCCATGTTATGGCCTTACCATTTCCAGGCCGTGGCCATATAAATCCCATGATGAACCTTTGCAGGTCACTAGCTTCAAAAAGACCTGATATTCTTATAACATTTGTTGTCACTGAAGAGTGGCTGGGCTTGATAGGCTCGGAGCCAAAACCTGACAACATAAGCTTTGGCACCATTCCCAACGTGCTCACTTCTGAGAGAGCTCGAGCTGGGAAATTCCCTGCCTTCTTCCAAGAGGTTTTGACCAAGATGGAAGCGCCGGTTGAGAGGCTCCTTGGTCAGCTTAAGCCACCAGTGAGCACCATCGTAGCGGACACGTATTTGATGTGGGCTTTTGAGATGGCAAATCGCAACAATATTCCGGTGGCCTCGCTGTGGACAATGTCGGTGCCGGTATATTCCGTGTTTCAGCATTTCGATCTCCTTGTCCAAAATGGACATTTCCCAATTGAGTTGAAAGGTATGTGTGGTTTTGGTATTCTTGGGTTCCCCCCCTCCCTTTTTTTCTTCTTTAGAAACCAGTAGAGTTCCCCAATCACGTGTTTGAGCAATACACCTCCACTCCATACTTTAAGTCCATCATACAAAATTGCTCCAATCCAGTGAGCTTAAAATGCCAGGAATTCCACCTTTTCACTGACCTAAAACGTGAGTCGTGGCCCTCTCAGAAACAAAAAAAAAAAAGTGGGCAATAATGCATGCGCTACTTTATTGAAGATCTGGCTGCAAATCTCCAATTTAATAATTTATTGATAATGCTTTGGTCAATATCTGATTACATTTCTAACACCCATGTGACTTAGCAGGAAAGGATATCTAAACAGTACTGCTTTGGAAGGAAAGCCAAACTGTCTTTTTACTTATTATTTTTATGTTTCAAAAATATTTTAAACAAATTCAAAAGTTTAATATATGAAATTCATGAGAATGGACTAACTGCTGCGGCTGAGAAGGCTCAAGAAGATAACTATTGTTTTTTTAATTAAAAATAATTTTTAAAATTTTTTAAAAATATTATTTTAATCTATTTTCAAATAAAAAATATTTTAAAGAATAACCACGATTATATTCAAAACACCCATTAAATATAGTTTTGGTAATTACAAGTTTTTTTATTGAAGTAATTTTTAATTTTTAATATTAATACATTAAAATAATTATAAAAAATTTCTTATGGTGCAGGCCATGTCATCGCTTATATTTGCCTAGACTTTGTACCTTCGAGAACGATATTTCAAAACCATACCAGGCAAAATCCCTTATTTTACTCACGTGTTTCCGTCATTCATTTAATTTTACTATTTTTAAAAATTTATTTAGCTAGTACCTTGCGTTAATTATTTTACTCACGTGTTTCCGTGACCAATGTTATTGCTTAATCTTCATTTAATTCTTTAATTAATTCATCTTATTTAACTAATTAACTCCGCGCACTCTTCGAGGGGTTTTGGTCCTGACCAATAAATCTATCACTCAAACTAGTAATTACTAATTAGCACCCACACTGTATATTAATGCCTAATTAAGTAATTCGTGCCTGCCCTTGGCATTTCACAGAAAGAGGAGAGGAACTAGTAGAATATATACCAGGGATTTCTTCAACGCGTGTCGTGGACCTTCCAACGTGTGTGTATGGGCATGGACGAGATATCTTGCATCGAGGATTCGAAGCCATTGCAAGTGTGTCCAAGGCACAGTTTCTTCTATTCTGCTCAGTCTACGAGCTTGAATCTCAGGCGATCGATGCTTTAAAAGCAAGCATTTCATTACCTATCTATCACATTGGTCCTACCATACCTTACTTCAAACTAGAGCAAGAAGAGATTGTTACAGGTCCAGGTGAGACGACTAACTATTTCCGATGGCTCGACATGCAACCGAGAGGATCTGTCTTGTATGTTTCTCAGGGCAGTACTCATTCAGCTCCAAGTGCCCAATTGGATGAGATTGCTGCTGGCTTGCGCGATAGTGGTGTTAGGTACTTGTGGGTGGCAAGGGCAGAAGCTTCTTTGTTCAAAGAGGGTTGTGGTGGCATGGGTTTGGTAGTGCCATGGTGTGACCAATTAAGAGTATTGTGCCATCCTTCTCTTGGGGGGTTCTGGTCACATTGTGGATGGGGTTCTACCTCAGAAGCTGCTTTTGCTGGTATTCCATTGCTTACCTCCCCTTTATACTGGGATCAAGCCCCGAATAGTAAGGTAATTGTTGATGATTGGCAGATTGGTTGGAGAGTGAAGAGTGGATTGGATGTGGACAAGTTGATTAAAAGAGATGAAATTGCAGGGCTCGTAAAAAGGTTTATGGATTCGGAAAGCGATGAGGTGAAAGAAATGAGGAGAAGAGCAAGAGAAATTAGTGAGATTTGTCGACGAGCCATTCGGAAAGGTGGATCATCTGATACCAGTATCGATGCCTTTATTGATGACATCCTGCAACACCACAAGAATTAAGCTGATAACTGATCAATGATATTTCGGCTATTGTCAATGTTCTTGCATTGATTCCCTAGCTTTTGTACTCAGTGCTCTTGTATCTGACGTTTCATGATTACAAAAAAAAACTTGATCTTTCCATTAGAAAAACAAGCAGATCACTGAGATTTCTACGAGTCCTAAGGCTACCTGAAGCTTGTACGTTATAATATCTGGTTTGCAAGGGGTTTCAGGAGAACGCAAATATTTTTTTTGTTGTGACTAAACTAGTATCAGTTCTTCCCTTCAAGATTGTGTCACTAAGCTGGAGCAGTGTAATTTTTTTTTTTGAGAAATCATCCTTGAAATATTCAAGGAACAGATTAAGGCCTATGATCACCGATCAATAAAAATCGTTCTGGTTAAAGAACCATTTTGTTCTCAAATGGCCTTTTGATCTCTACAGAATTATGAAGGAGATGGGCCTAAAATTTACAGTTTTCGAGATCTTTACGTCGTTGGGCCAGGGGCTTCCATCTCAGTCATCATGAAATTTAAAGCGGGGACAAAAAAAGTTTTTTAATAATTTTTTAAAAATACAGGTTGGGTTGTATTTCCAAATGCTCTATAAAATACCAACTGCCAAATAACAATACAAGCGTCATATCTAGCAAAGCTAATGGAGAGGACATGGTTGGACCGCTTCTAGCCTAGTGCCAATAATTCTAGTTGTTTTTATGTTGGAGAAGTATTTTTTTATTTTTTTAAATTAATATTTTTTGTTATTTTATATTATTTTGATATAATAATATTAAAAATAATTTTTTTAATAAAAAATATTTTTTTAATATATTTTCAAATAAAAAATACTTTTAAATATAACTATACTACCGAACACTTCATTAGTCACACCGTATATGCCATGGCAGTTGGCTAACGAGACTTGTAAGAGGAAAAGTCCATTTTCTTCTTTAAACAAGGAATAAATAATTTCACCATCCATGCTGTCAACCGACGGCATCCTAATTTCGGGAAAATATATTTAAACATATTTTTTTAATTTAAAATAGCACTCAATAAAAATAAAATTTGAAAAACTAGAATAATTTAAAAAATATTTTAAAAAATAACATGTATTTACACTTGTTCTATTAAAATGACATGATATACAGGGCGGAGCCGGGATTAGTTAATAGAGAGGGTCAAAACTTAAAACATAATTAATTATTAAAAATTTATTTATTTAAAATAAAATAATATTATATTATTTTATATATAAATACTAAAAAATAAAAAAAATAAAAATATTTTGCAGGGCGGGCCTACTTGCCTGCCCCGGTTCCACCTCTGACTGTATATTTTTTTAACATATAAAAATTATACTTTTCAAAATAATGTATTTAGCTGAAAATTTTAAGTTGTAGTGTTGAAAATAATAACATGTTAAAAAATTTAAATAGTTATGATGACCTCTATATTTGGAAAAAAAAAACAAAAAATTTGGCTCCAAACAGTGTCAGATTTTGACAAGTGAAGAAGGAGAGGAGAACCACCGATTTTGCGCGTGGGAGAAAAAATAAAGAAATATTTTATAGTTTCCAATTCCATTCCAACTTCTTTGCTAAGGAGTTTTAGACTATGACTAGTTACCTACCCCTCACGATGCCGCGAGTCAATTAGTTTTTTACATTTTAAAAAAATTTAAAATATAAAAGTGTTAAGTTTTTTTACAAAGTTATACTCAAGAGTCTTAGGTTTGGTTGCAACGCCTGACTCAAGAATAATATTTATAATATTAATAATAACATTAAACTTGGGTTAACCCTTAGCATAAAAGTGTCTGGACTGCAATACCAGACCCAATAGCATTGGACGTGAGTCTGGCTGTAAGGTCGTGTCATAAAGTGTGATAATTAAATAGATTAGTTAAAAAGAAAAAAACAAAGAAAAAAACCAACAGAAAGAAAAAAACTAATGAAGAAAAAGAAAAAAAAATATGAATTAACTGGGTTAACCCGTCATACCTTGAATTCGCATCGTAAAAGTTTGATAATTAAAAGGAAAAAACAAATTAATGGGTTAACCCAGAATTACTGGGCTAACTCGTCAAACCAGGTTAACCTGTCAAACCCGGAATCCGTGTCATGAAAGTTTGATAACTAAATAGAAAAAAATTTAACATTAACAATTTAAATTAAACAAAAAAAATTAATTAAAAAAACAAAAGGCATCAGCCTTTTCACTGTGGATTGCATTGTGCAGTCCACAGTCAAAGGCATAAAAACAATAAAAAAAGAAAAAGAAAAACTAAATGCATCAGCCGAGAACTACTTAGAAAAAATTTTAATTTTAAAAAACTAAATTAATTAAAAAGAAAAAAGAAAAGAAAAGAAAACCTCTAAGAAGAAAAAAAAACTAAATAGAAAGAAATTTTACATTAACAAACTAAACTAAACGAAAAATAATAATTAAAAAGAAAAACAAATTCCAGGTTAACTCGTCAAATCTGGTTAACCTATTAAACTAGGGATCCGTGTCATAAATGTCTGGTAACTAAATAAAAAAAAGGTGAACATTAACAAACTGAACTAAACGAAAAAAATTAATTAAAAAGAAAAAAAAATCCGGGTTAACTTGTCAAACCATGTTAACCCGTTAAATCTAGGATCTGTGTCATGAAAGTCTGGTAACTAAATAAAAAAAAACATTAACAAACTAAATTAAACAAAAAAATTTTATGAAAATAAAAAAAACAAAAAAAAATTGACGGGTCAATCCAGAATTAACCGGGTTCACCTGTGAAACCAGGTTAACCCGTGAAATTCGGGATATGTGTCATGAAAGTCTAATAACTAAATAGAAAGAAATTTAACATTAACAAACTAATCTAAACGAAAAAAATTAATTAAAAAGAAAAAAAAAGCAAAAAAAAAATTTATGGGTTAACTTGTCAAACCAGGTTAACCCATTAAATCTGGAAAACGTGTTATGAAAGTCTGATAACTAAATAAAAAAAATTAAACATTAATAAACTAAAATAAACAAAAAAAAATTTGTTAAAAGAAAAAAAACAAAGAAAGAAGCAAAAAAAATCCCGAAAGACATAAAAAAACAGCTAAAAAAATAAGACAACTTAAAAAAAAAAAACCTAAAGCATCAGTGTTTTACTGTGGACCGCACAAAGGAAAAAAAGCAAAAAAAAATAATTTCTAAGTTAACTTTTCAAATCAAGTTAACCTGTTAAATCCGGAAAACGTATAATGAAAATCTGATAACTAAATAAAAAAAATTTAACAATAATAAACTAAACTAAACAAAAAATTTTTGTTAAAAGGAAAAAAACAAAGAAAGAAGCAAAACAAAATCCTCAAAGGCATAAAAAAATAGCTAAAAAAATAAGACAACTTAAAAAAAAAAAAACCTAAAATGTAATTGCAGTCCACAGTAAAACACTAATCCTTTTTAGTATATGTTACAATTATATTTATTTTATAAATATATTAAAATAATATTTTTTTATTTTTTAAAAATTATTTTTAATGTACAGTAACAACCTTTCCCCGTCCATCATTATATGAAGAAAAAATAAAATCCTACATCAATAACCTCCGCTATTACAAGCACCAACCACAGCCCGAAGATGGGTACCCTCAGAACGGAACCAACCACCACCCTTCACGTGGTGGCGATGCCATATCCCGGAAGAGGCCACGTAAATCCCATGATGAATCTTTGCGAACTCATGTCTTCCAGAAAACCAGACATCCTCTTCACCTTTGTTGTAACAGAGGAATGGTATGACCTCATCCACTCAGATACTAAGAAGCCAGCCAACATCCACTTCGCCACCATCCCCAACTGCATACCGTCTGAGGTAGGCCGTGCCAAAGACTTCCTGGGATTCTTGGAGGCTGTTGCCACAAAAATGGAAGCTCCTTTTGAGCAGCTCCTTGATCGGCTTGAGCTGCCGGTGGATGTTATCATAGCCGATACTTACCTGGACTGGGTGGTGCATGTTGGGAATCGGAGGAATATTCCTGTTGCTTCTCTTTGGACCATGTCAGCCTATGTTTTTTCACTGTCCCGTCATTTCGAGCTACTCGAGCAAAATGGCCATTTTCCGGTGGAGCTATTGGGTATGTAAGAGAGAAGCTTTTGACTCCTTTTCTCTTTTGCTTTTCTTTTTATTAAATCTTATAATTTCTCAATAAAATCTTTTCATTCTTATTAAATCAAGAATTTTATACATTTAAAACGTACTATCTCAGTTTTTTTTTTTTTTTAAAATTGATGTTATTTTAAGGGACATTTAATGTTTTTTATAAAAAAATTCCAATAAAAGCTCGCAATCGAAAATGTTTAAGAAATTGATGCAAATATTTGTTTGGATAAAATTGATGCTAAGTTAATCATTGGGGGGCATTCTTGATATTTCCCCCTTTTTTTTTTTTTTTCAAACACTTCGCCTTTGCCTTCATTGCTTTCAGTAATATCTATGCTTATCTGGTGTTTGAATATAAATAAATTATTTTTTAAAGTATTTTTAATAAATATATTAAAATAATAAATATATATTTTTTAATATTACAATCTCAATTAACAAAAGACAATTTATTCCAGTGTTGCCTCAATATTTGACCAAAATTAATTTTTTTTAACAACACGTTGCTGATGCTTTCGGGCAGTGTGGAGGTAGGGGAGGCTGGTAGGGGCCAGCCCCTGCAAGAAATCTTTCCTACTTTTCTTATAAAATAATTAATATTTTAATTTTTTTAAAATATTTCTTTTAATTTGACCCCTTAATTTTTTCTACTTGCTCCGCCTTTGCTTTCGGGAATATCGAGATAGAATCACACGCATGGTACATTGTTGTCTTTCACCGCCCACCAGCCGATGTCTGCATTTTGGTTAAAACGAAAAAAAATAAGTCATTAGACTGCAGAAGGGCCAAATTTAAGGTAGTCATTTCACGGGCGCACAGGAATTTTGGCTGCCATAAATGGATGTGTGGTCTGTATGAGAGTATAGTTATGGTCGTATTTTAAAGTAATTTTTATTTAAAAAATATTTTTTATATTATTGTATTAAAATAATTTTAAAAAATAAAATAAAATTTAAATTTTTAAAAATACTTTTAAAATATATAAAAAAAAAACACAAGAGTTTTAATTGATGTAGCGTCTTGTCTTGAGTATTGCAGCAAAGATGCCTTTGCTCTCTGTCAAGTCTTTTGACACGCTTCCAGTAGAGCATTCCTAAAATATGATTGCTCATTCATTTCGAAAAATATTCATAATTTGAGATTCATTAGGTAGCTTCCATACACTAATATTGTTCAGGAATGCTATTTTTAGTTTACTTAAGAGTATGATAAGAATTAGTTTTTAAAATATTTTTTTATTTAAAAAATATAATTATACCGGAATGTTAAACAAGATATTAGGCTGCAAGCACTAATGTACATGGCAAAATTCATAAAAACGAAATAGCAAAGGGGAATTCAAATATTGTTTAGCTCGAACTTATAAACAATACACGGAATTAAGTGGTCTGCGTCTCTGGTTCTTGTTGTTGTTGAGCATGTCATCTTATTCTGATCTGACACAATTTGGAAATAATATTGCTGCAGAAAGAAAGTCTAAGGTTATAATATCCACAAAATTCATCATTGCAAATTCACTTCATTTGCAAATCTTCTTGTGTTTTTCAGAACGAGGTGAAGAACGAGTGGACTACATTCCTGGAATTCCTCCAACGCGTTTAGTTGATTTTCCAAATATATTTCATGGAAATGGTCGACAAATCATGCCCCGATCTCTAGAGGCTGTTTCAGTGGTGTCGAAAGCTCAGTATCTTCTGTTCACTTCTTTCTACGATCTTGAAGCCCAAGTAATCAGCGCTTTAAAACCCAAGTTTCCTTTTCCTGTATACCCTATTGGACCTAGCATACCCTATTTCAAAATCAAAGACAACTCTTCAGTTATTGGCAGTAATCACAATGTGCCTGGCTACATTGAATGGCTAAATTCCCAACCTGAAGGCTCCGTGCTATATGTTTCAATGGGAAGTTTCCTTTCAGTATCAAGTTCCCAAATGGATGAAATTGTTGCTGGGGTTCATAATAGCGGTGTTCGATTCTTGTGGGTGTCCCGAGGGGAAACAACTCCTTTTAAAGATGGTGGTGGTAATATGGGGCTAGTTGTGCCATGGTGCGACCAAATAAGGGTGCTGTGCCATTCTGCTGTTGGAGGTTTTTGGACACATTGTGGGTGGAATTCCACTCTTGAAGCTGTTTTTGCTGGAGTTCCAATGCTTACTTCTCCTATATTTTGGGATCAAATTACAAACAGAAAATTAATTGTGGAAGACTGGCAGATAGGATGGAGAGTGAAGAGGGAGGAGGGAAGTGAAATTTTGGTGACACGAGAAGAAATTTCAAAGCTTGTGAAAAGTTTTATGGATGCAGAGAACATTGAGGTGAAAGCAATGCGGAAGAGAGCTAAAGAACTTCAAGAGACTTGTCGTGAAGCTATTGCGAAGGGTGGATCATCTGACAATAATCTTGAATCTTTCATGAGGGATATTTCACAAGGCCAGGCCAAGTGAGCTGGTTGATTATGAATTGAAGTAGTCTTCAATCTTCATCCTTGAATAATGCATTAAATTTCTAGCTAATTTGAGGCCTACGACCATGCATTTTTGGAAATGAATGTGAAATGCATTTTTGAAAATGGATGTGAATTTGTAGCTTTCTTAACGAAATTTGCATAATAACAGAGTCTTTGAGTAGGCTCTACTACTTATTTTACTTGTGCTCCACTGTGACTCTTATATTGAATATACATGTTTTTTGGACATTTTTTTACATAAAACAATTATAAGCATAAATCAAAAAGTTTATACAAGAATATAATTAAATAAATTAATAATTATGTTTCTACATAAATAAATAAAATTAGAAATATCTAAAGATAGATTAGATCAAGATATTTGATCTGACAACATGAAATATTTACGCAATTATATATATTTACTGAATTTATTTATTAAAATTAAATTTTATTCAATCAAATGATAATAGAAATTGATACACATATAAAATCTATTAAATAAAATAAAGAAAAAAATATCATGCAAGACCGCACGTATTATAAATATTATTTAAAAATAAATATATATTTTTTTAAAATAAAGTTCATCTATTTAAAGACGTATTAAAATCATAGAGGAAGGATAATAATCAAAACATAAATAAAAATATATATATATTTTTTAAAATGACATATTAAGAAGATATCAATTAAAATAAAAACCAAAATTAGGATTACGGATTGATTGATAGTAGGAACGATACAAGCATATGTGCGCGTCTCAAGACATGAGGAAAATGAAACAAACCCCTCATAACATTACTTATCACTTGATCAATCACAATCTTAAGCTGAAAGAATCCCGGAAACTACGGAAAATTAGTGTTTTCCATCTCCGCCCACAATGCCCCTTTAAATACGTTCCAAAATCTTTCTTGAGGACTCTGACTCTGTCTATGAAACAGTAGAAGGGGGAGATTCGCTTTTGCTGCTCGTATTAGCTTTTACTACTACTACTGCCTTTCTCGATCCAATGAAAGTTTGAGTTTGGCTTTGCCATGGTATGTGAGGAAAGCGGGGGGATATATCTCTTAAAAGCAACTCTTTCTAGAGAACAACGATAAGGTCAAGCAAAGCGCTCCAACGAAAGGGGCGCAGCGCGCACATAACTCCTTGATGCTTGATTTTTAGACCTAAAAATCTTTTTCCTGCTTTTTCTTACTACCATTTCTCATCCCTTTTTCTTCACTTTAAGAAGATCAGATAATTGTGTTATAAGCTCGGGAGAACTAGGTCTTCTTATTCTTTTCTGCTACGCTTATCCACAAGTTCCATAAGTGTGAGCAGTACGAGCGGAAAGGCTCCCATACTGTTTGGTGTAGGGCAGGGGGCATAGATGCCAAACAAACCTGACCCCTCTCTATCTTAGTAGAAACGAGAAAGCGTTGCATAGGAAGACAAGAAAAGAAGCGGCAGAGGCAGCAGAACAGAGATGATTCCCCATCGCTCTCTTCTTCCTAAAGCCAATTCTTCACTCAACGGACTTGAACCGGAAAGATTTTGCTTTCTTATGATGACCTACTCGAGAGAGTACGATACATCGGTGTAAAAGATTGAGCGGAATCTGCTATTGGGTTAGCCATTTTCGTTATTACTTTCCGAGTCCGAGGGACTATTGCTGTAGAATTTATTAATAGCATTCAAGGTTAAACATGACTCCTAGAGAGTTACCAAAATACGAAGAGAACGAAAGGAGAAGAGAAGAGATTTCAACTATAATAACAGATCACAATTACGAGAAAGAATGGATACCGATGCCAAGAGAAAGGGAGAGGTAAATGTTCATGACGGCTAGCCCTTTCTACCAAGAAGAACGGGTATTTATTTACCTTATGGGATACGATGGACCCCACCAAAAGAAAGAAGCAATGATAGTCTAGGTGTCGCAATTAAAAGAATAAAAGTGAAAATTAAAATAAAAAATAAATTAGATGGTACCCCAAAAAATTTTATTGGAGAGTTAAATTGAAAAGAAAAATAAATTCAAAAAACAAAAAAAATAAAATAAAAAGAATGAAGACTAAATTGAAAAAAACCAATATACCATAAACTTAGATTAAATGATAAAACTAAAAACCAATAAATTTTTTACAAAAAGACAAAGAAAAAATGTTAGAAATCAAAAGAAAAGGATTGAATTGGAAAATATAATACATGACAAATTGAAATTGAAGAATTGAATAAAAAAATAAATTTTTTATAAAAAGACCAAGAAAAAAATTAGAAATTAAAAGAATAACGACTGAAATTGAAACACAAAATACATAAAAGACTAAGTTGTATTTTTTAGGAAATGAGAGAGAAAAAAAGGGAAAAAAAACTTACTAGCAATAAACTCCCCACCTCTACCAACACACGCCACACTATGAGGAAGAGGATGTGACAACGCTTTCAACGACATTGTGGAAGGGCATATATGTTTGGTTCCCAGGAGATGCCAAACACGTCACATAAAAGGCACATACATCTTTCATGCGTTGGTGCATGAAGAGCATACACCTATAGCTTTTTGAATATTTTTATTAATTAATCAAAGTAAAAAAACTAAAGTGCCCTCTATTGGTATGGAATTAACAAAAAAAAAAAAAAAGTGAAAAGATGAAAAAGTCATTCGGCATATGACTTATTTTTTCTTGAATCCATGGGAAAAAAGAGTCTTTTTATTGTTTTTTTTAAATAAAAAAATAAAAATACATTTGATAACAATTCTAATTTGTTTTAACTTGAAAGTAATTTAGTTGTTTTACTATTTAAAATAAAATAAATTAATATGTATAATCATGAACAATCATGTAATGACTAATCAACCATGAAAAAAAAAAGACAGCAATAACTTCAACTTATTTAAAATCATAATTTTACTGATCAGTTGTTTATATCAGTATATACAGTGATTTCTAGAGTGGTTGTTGATAAATACAAAATTAGCCCCGTCCTCTGCAACATCATTGATGGACGAAGGCAATATATTCACAAATTCAAGTTGAATTTGTGACCACTTGTATTTACGAAGTGCCAAGTGGTGACTGGTTACATTTTCATAATCCAAATCTCTTCTCTCTTTGTACATAAATCCATAGCATGAATCTGGAGATGCTCATTTCTTGGTGCATGAATCCAACAAGAGAAGGACAAGAGTATGCAACAGCTTTGTTCTAGCCTCACAATAACCCTATCAAAGACTTCTGCAAGTAATTCGCGTATTTTTATTTGGAAAGAGCATGGATCCAAAGGCTGGCAGCATTCACGGGTCACATTTCCTCAACTATGCTGGCAGCATACAGATAAAACAGAAGTGTCAAAATCAACTAGAGTCGTGATGCTTTCATCTTCCAAATCTCTTTAAAAAGCACACCATATGCAAGTCTGGTCTTGCTTGATTTGACACGTTTCGTACAAATCATTCGAGATACACAGTAGGACTCTAACATGGACGCCGTCGACCAGCAATCAACAACCAGCTGTCATGTGATGGCCGTACCCTATCCTGGTAGAGGCCACGTCAACCCCATGATGAATCTCTGCAAGTTATTTACTGTCTTCAAAGAAACGGGATATTCTCATAACTTTTTTTAGTTACTGGAGAGTGGCTTGGACACATTGACTCTAATACTAAAACTAGCTAGCACCATACGATTTGCCTCGATACCGAATGTTATCCCATCTGAACTAGTCCGAGGAGCGGATTCTACGAGGCTGTGATGACGAAGATGGAAGGTCCGTTGGAACAGCTACCTGATCAAATTGACCTGCTAGTGACTGCTATCATAGCTGAATAGCTGATGTTGAGCTACCGTGGGCAATTACCATGGCAAACAAGAGGAATATCCCTGTGGCAACACCATGCACGGTGTCAGCAACTGTATTTTCAATGCTCCAACAATTTGCTCGCATAAAAAACCTGCCGACACTAGCCAAATTGTTAGGTATTATTAATCTGGTTTCTTAACATAAATTGCTTCCTTGTTGCCTCTTCTCGTACTGGTTTTTCTCTCATTAGGCTGAAATGAATGACATCCATATATTCTTTCTGACTCTGTCATTTGATTTTTTATTCCTTTGGGACTGGACGAATAGAAATAACTGATGGCAATTGGTATATGTTTTATATGCTTTCCTATGTTTTGATGATGGAGAATAGATTGTTTACCACATCCTGGGAATTTCTTCAAAGCATGTAGCTGACCTTCGAACAATCTTCCGTGGACATGAGGCAAGATGCAGCTCACGTTGGAAAGCATTTCATGGGTGTCAAGAGCACAGTTTCTTCTAATCAACTCTGTCTATGGGCTTGAATCCCAAGTCTTCGACACACTAAAAGAAAAATTAGATTTACCAATCTATTCTGTTGGTCCTGCCATACCTTGTTTGAACTTGAGGACAACTATCCCGTCACTACAGGTTCTGATATCACCTACTATTTCCAATGGCTAGATTCCCAACCTACACACTCTGTTTTGTATGTGTTATTAGGATGTTTCCTTTCAATTTCCAGCAAGCAAATCGATGAAATTGTGCTGGGTTGAGAAATAGTGGTGTTTGATAGTTGTGGGTAGCTCGTAGAGAAGCTTACGGCTAAAAGGTGTTGGTGGCGAGGTCACTGGTGACCTCACTGGTGGTGGTTTTGAAACACTATGTGGAATATTGTTTTATTTTATAGGCAAAAAGCTTATATATATTGTTAAGTTCTCAACTATACCTTCTCTTTTTTTCTAGTGTTTCTTTTTTATATTTCTCATTTATAATAGTATAGACTTAGTTACTTATTTATACACAAATTGAAAGCATAAAAAATCAGATTTCAAGTGTGAACACAATGGTTAGTGGTAGTGTGAAGGCATCTGACGGCTACGGTTGGTGGTTGCAGTTGGTGGTTGCCTTCCTTGACCTTCTAGATTGAGTTTACTACAACAAATCTCTCATTTAAACTCAATCGAGAGATTTAATGCCAAGTATGAACTTTAATCTGATAAATGTTTCTCTTCAATGGCTTTGTAAAGATGTTTACAACTTGATCATTTGTTTTGCAAGATATCAGTTTAACTTCTTTGTTCTCCACATACTCTCGGATAGAGTGATGACATGTATTGATGTGTTTACTTCTTTCACGATATACTGAGTTCTTTGCTAATACAATTGTTGATCGATTATCAACATAAATCTCTGTAGGATTTTTGTGAGGAAATCTCAAATGCTTCAGCATATTCTTTAACCATATTAAATGGCATACAACTGAGTTAGCAGCAACATACTCGGCTTCCCTACTTGATAACGTTACTATCAATTGCTTCTTGGATGACCATGTGAAAGATGTATCTCCTATAAAAAAAAAATCTTGTCGTGCTTTTCCTTTCATCCAGAATCTCTACCCCAATCACTATCTAAGTAACCAATGAGATTGAAGTTTTTATTTGAAGTATATAGCATACCTTTATTTATCGTTCCTTTGATGTAGTGGAGTATTCTCTTGGTTGCATTCAAGTGAGACTGATCTGGTGTCTCCATATATCTGCTGATAAGTCATACTCCATAGAGTATATATGGTTTAGTACATGTCAAGTACCTTAAGCTTCATACTAAGCTTTTAAAGTAGGTTGGATCAACATTTCCTACTTTACTCTTCCTCAATTCCACCTAATTTTCAACTAGAGTTGATACCTGATTGCAGCTTTCCATCTTGAACTTTTCAAGAATATCTTTGGCGTAACTACTTTGGGATACAAAAATTCCTTTTTCTTTCTGCGTTATTTTTAAGCCAAGAAAATGTGGCATTAAACTAATATCTGTTATCTCAAACTCCTATACCATACTTTTCTTGAAGTCTTCAAACATGGTAGGATTGTTACCGGTAAATATCAAGTCATCAACATATAGGCATGCAAATAGTGTGCTTCCATTAGCTTCTTTTTTCACATACATTGTATGTTCATATGGATATTTTTCAAATCTATTTTCTTGAAAATACCTGTCAATTCTGGTATTCCAAGCACGTAGAGTTTGCTTCAAACCATAGAGGGCTTTCTTTAACTTGTATACTTTATCTTCATTATCGACTTCAACGTATCCAAGTGGTTGTTAATATAGATCTCTTCTTCTAGAAAGCCATTAAGAAATGTTGACTTCACGTCGAGTTGATAGATCTTCCATCTATTTTGTGCAATTAGTGAGATCATTAGTCTGATTGTCTCTAGCCGGGCTACATGAGCAAATACTTTTTCATAGTCAATGCCTTCTCTCTATTTGTAGCTTTTTGCCACTAATCTTGCTTTATATCTTTATACATCACCTTTTGTATTCTTCTTCGTCTTATTGACCCATTTGACACCTATTGCTTTCTTGTTTTCTGGTAGATTAGTTAGCTTCCAGGTATCATTCTTCTCAATTGCATGTATTTCTTCTTCCATTGCTTCTATCCATTTTTTTTTATGACAGCTTCATTGAAGCTAAATGGGTCACTATCTGTAAAGAAACAAAATAGAGTTGTATCTTCCATGACTTGTAAAATTCAAATGTCTAAGCCTTAGGTGCCATAGCCACTCTTCATTGTTAGTGATGGCACTCAAACACTTTGCTACATCATATTGCATATTTAGAGGAAACATCCTATTCTTGGACATCTTCACAAAAGCAATTAATCTCCTATTGTAGTCCTTGACTGTAAGATGGCAATTCTTTATGAAAAAGAATATAACCTTTCTCCAGTAGTTGACCTACATTCAGCATGTTGTGCTTTATGGCTGAAATATAGTAAACATCTGCAAAGTAGCTATAATTGCCTTCAATAAAGTTGTCACAGAAGAAAAATGGATAGAAGCAATGGATGAAGAAATACATGCAATTGAGAAGAATGATACCTGGAAGCTAACTAATCTACCAGAAAGCAAGAAAGTAATAGGTGTCAAATGGGTCTATAAGACGAAGAAGAATGCAAAAGGTGAAGTATAAATATATAAAGTAAAATTAGTGACAAAAGGCTACAAATAGAGAGAAGGCATTGACTATGGAGAAGTATTTGCTCCTATAGCCCGGATAGAGACAATCAAACTAATGATCTCACTCGATGCACATCATAGATGAAAGATCTATCAACTCGATGTGAAGTCAACATTTCTGAATGACTTTCTAGAAGTAGAGATCTATATTAACAACCACTTGGATACGTTGAAGTCGATAATGAAGGCAAAGTATACAAGTTAAAGAAAGCCCTCTATGGTTTGAAGCAAGCTCTACGTGCTTGGAATACCAGAATTGACAGGTATTTTTAAGAAAATAGATTTGAAAAATATCCAAATGAACATGCAATATATGTGAAAAAAGAAGCTGATGGAAGCACACTATTTGCATGCCTATATGTTGATGACTTGATATTTACTGGCAACAATCCTACCATATTTGAAGACTTCAAGAAAAGCATGGTATAGGAGTTTGAGATAACAGATATTAGTTTAATGCCACATTTTCTTGGCTTAGAAATGACGCAGAAAGAAGGGATTTTTGTATCCCAAAAGTAGTTACGCTAAAGATATTTTTGAAAAGTTCAAGATGGAAAGATGCAATCAAGTATCAACTCTAGTTGAAAATTGAGTGGAATTAAGGAAGAGTAAAGTAGGAAATGTTGATCCAACCTACTTTAAAAGCTTAGTATGAAGCTTGAGGTACTTGACATGTACTAGACCGTATATACTCTATGGAGTAGGACTTATCAGCAGATATATGGAGACACCAGATCAGTCTCACTTGAATGCAACCAAGATAATACTCCACTACATTAAAGGAACGATAAATGAATGTATGCTCTATACTTCAAGTAAAAACTTCAATCTTATTGGTTACTCAGATAGTGATTGGGGTAGAGATTTTGGATGAAATGAAAAGCACAACAGGATTTGTTTTTTTTATAAGAGATACATCTTTCACATGGTCATCCAAGAAGCAATTGATAGTAACGTTATTAAGTTGTGAAGCCGAATATGTTGCTGTAACTCAGTTGTATGCCATTTAATATAGTTAAAGAATATGCTGAAGCATTTAGGATTTCCTCAAGAAAATCCTACAGAGTTTATGTTGATAATCGATCAACGATTGTATTAGCAAAGAACTCAGTGTATCATGAAAGAAGTAAACACATCAATACATGTCATCACTCTATCTGAGAGTATATGGAGAACAAAGAAGTTAAACTGATATCTTGCAAAACAAATGATCAAGTTGCAAATATCTTTACAAAGCCATTGAAAAGAGAGACATTTATCAGATTGAAGTTCATGCTTGGCATGAAATCTCTCGATTGAGTTTAAAAGAGAGATTTATTGTAGTAAACTCAATCTAGAAGGTCAAGGAAGGCAACCACCAACTGCAACCACCAACCGTAGTCGTCAGCTGCCTTCACACTACCACTAACCATTTGTGTTCACACTTGAAATCTGATTTTTTATACTTTTAATTTGTGTATAAATAAGTAACTAAGTTTATACTATTGTAAGTGAGAAATATAAGAGAAACACTAGAAAAAAAAAGAGGGCGTGGTTGAGAGCTTAACAGTATATGTAAGCCTTTTGCCTATGAAATAAAACAATGTGTTTTATCCTCTCTGAGTATTTCAAAACCACCACTAATGGCCTCTTCCACCAACACTTAGTATCAAAGCCTTGTTCGTAAAAAAAACACAGAGAAGTTTTTGGGATATATCTGAATTTTCAAAGTTGTCAACAATATTTTTTGACTATTGCACAGTGTAGAGTTCATTAATATGAACTCAATGGTTTAAAAATCAGCCTGATCGGAGTAAGATGTTGCCCACACGCACACCTAAAAGTTTGGAACTGTAGCCCACGTGCAGACAACGCGCCCAGAGAAAAAAGATAACTGAGCCACACGCAAACCACGGAGCCGTCTAAGTGAAGCAAGAAGTCGTGTCGTCCAGCTTTTAGCCAAAAAATATTCTGGTTCAGCCCCAGCAGGTACATCAATGCGGGTAGCTCGTAGAGAAGCTTACGGCTAAAAGGGAGTTGCGGTGAAAAGGAGATAGTGGTGTCATGGTGTAACCAATTGTAGGTCCTGTGCCATTCTTCTGTAGGGGATTTTGGACACATTGTGGGTGGAAGTCGACTCTTGAGGCTGTTTTTTCAGCGACACCAATGGTTGCTTTCCCTTTATTTTTCAATCAGGATCCCAATAGTATGCAGATAGTTGAAAAGTGGATAATTCGTGGGCAAATGAAGAAAGATGAGGGGCCTAAACATTTGGTTAAAGGAGAGAATTACAGCAAACTTGGTTTCTCACATATAAGCAAAACTTCAGACCAAATTCTTGTGTTAATTTAAAATCAATGCTTGCAAAATCTATCTGTATTGTGGCCTATAAACTGCCAAAACAAATATGGTGAAGACCTCGAAGACCCAAGAAACTGACACGATAACATCTGAGAGAAGCACTTTTCCCGATTGTGGTCATCTTTTGAAAAAGTAGCAAGAAGTTAAAAAGAAAGGGAAAAAAATAAAAGAAGAATGAAGACGGGGGCAGGTTGTGCTTAAAGATGAGGTACCATTTTTTTAACCTAGCAACCAGCAAAAGAAGGATAAGAACAAAATTTTCCAACTCATGATTCCAGATTTCCACACAAGTAGCTATATTTTCTATAGCTAATAACTTTTTAATTCTTAAAATCTTATCTCAGCAATTTTTTGAAGTAAGTTCTTGTTGACCTTGCAACTTTTCTCCAGAGAACTAAAAAGTGCATCAGGAGTACAATAACTTAACAATTTTTCTACTTTCATCAGACATGAATTCTGTTGGCCTGGAATCAACAGCAGTATGCCATGTGGTGGCGATGCCTTTTCCCGGCAGAGGCCACATCAACCCCATGATGAATTTCTGTAAGTTATTAGCTTCAAGAAAACATGATATTTTGATTACTTTTGTTGTCACAGAAGAGTGGCTTGGCTACATCAGCTCTGAGGCAAGGCCAGAATCTGTACGCTTGGTCACGATACCTAATGTCATCCCACCAGAGCGTCTAAAAGCAGTAGATTTTCCTGGATTCTATGAAGCTGTTATGACCAAGATGGAAGCTCCCTTTGAACAGCTGCTTGATCAGTTTGAGATTCCTGTGACTGCTATAATTGGGGATATTGAGGTACGGTGGGCTATCAGCTTGGGAAACAGAAGGAATATTCCAGTGGCTGCTTTTTGGACGATGTCGGCAACATTTCTTTCAATGTTGTATCATTTTGATCTCTTCAAACAGAACCAAAAATCACCAACTAATTTGTTAGGTATGTAAACTGCAGCTATCCATATAATCTTACTTTGAACTTAATTTCAATGCTTATTAGCATTATGCGTGATTGTATATATTAGTGTTTGGTATAGGCTTAGTAGGTTCTGTCCGAGCTTGAAATCAATTAAGCACTCTGACAAGATAAAAAAGAGAACAAGAAAATATTGTAAAATAAAAAATATGTTTAGGTTTTTTAACTGTTTCAATGTGAAAGAGGAACTTGGAAGATTGAAGTGGAATTTTCAGCAGAGAGTATGGTGAGGCTAGGGTTTTGAACTGGTATTTTCCTTACAGAAAATGGTGAGGCTAGGGTTTTGAACTGGTATTTTCCTTACAGAAAATGGTGAGGCTAGGTTTTTTTTATTACGGTAATAACATTCAGAAAGGAACTTTTTGCGTTGTCCTTTGTTTGATAAATAGATTAAGCTAATGTAAAAAGATTTAAACAAATGGCAGAAGGCATGATCTTGGATGAGAAATATTAACTGCTTGGGCATTTAAGCCAAATACTTGAAGAATTCGTAGAGATCACAAATAAATGGTTCATGTCTTCCTGATTGACGCTTTCTGAATTTCCATGCTATTTGATATTTCAAAACAGAAAGTGATAGTAGCAACTGGGTATTTTTCTTGCATATAACAGGACAAGTGGATTACATCCCTGGAATTTCTTCATCACATTTAGCAGAACTCCAAAAGGTCTTCCAAAAGAATGATCAAAGAGTATTGCAGCTAGCCCTGGAATGCATTTCAGAAGTGCCGCAAGCACAATATCTTCTGTTCACTTCTATCTATGAGCTTGAGCCCCAAGTCATGGACACTATGAAAGATACTTTTCAATTTCCTGTCTATCCTATTGGACCTGCCATACCTTACTTAGAGCTTGAAGGTAATTTGTCAGGAACTAATTATAGTCATATGGCCCCAGACTACTTACAATGGCTAGATTCTCAACCTAAAGACTCTGTCTTATACATCTCTTTGGGAAGTTTCCTTTCTGTTTCAAGCACCCAAATGGATGAAATTATTGCTGGGCTTCAAGATAGTGGTGTTCGATACTTGTGGGTGGCACGCGGAGAAGCTTCTCGGTTAAAGGACATATGTAGTGATGATATGGGGCTAGTGTTGCCTTGGTGTGACCAGTTGCAAGTGCTGTGCCATTCTTCCATAGGGGGCTTTTGGACACATTGTGGATGGAACTCTACTCTAGAAGCAGTTTTTGCTGGTGTTCCAATGCTTACTTTCCCTCTATTTTTGGATCAAGAACCAAATAGTAAGCAAATTTTAGAAGGTTGGAGGATTGGTTGGAAAGTTAAGCGAGGTGTGAAAGAAGAAAATTTGTTAACCAGAGAGGAAATTGCAGAACTTGTGCAGAAGTTTATGGATTTGGAAAGCAATGAAGGGAAAGAAATGAGGAGAAGAGCAAGAGAACTTGGAAATATTTGTCAACAAGGTATTGCTGAAGGCGGATCATCTACGACCAACCTTGAAGCATTTATTAGGGATATTTCACTGGGCATCAGGCACTGAACAGTTTTTGAATGCTGTAATCATTTTCCAGTGATCGAGTTTATTCACTACTAGAAAAAATTGCTTGTCATGTTGTCAGAGTTCAATGGAATTATGTTCTCTGAAACATGATCAAGGTAAGGAATCAAGTGGTAACTACTTGTTTGTAGCATTCAATTAACTGATAAGTTCAAATGAGGAAAAAAAGAAGAAGAAGCTGTGTCTTCTACTTTGGTGAAAAGTAAAAATAAAAACTATTAGTATTCTTCCATGAATATTTTTTGTTTCATAAGCACTATCATGAAGATAAGGTTGTGTTTAATTTTAGATCAAGGAAATTAAATGATAATTAACATTTAAACTGCTTGAACTATCATTTTTTTATAAATTTAGAGTATGAATGTTTGGTAGTTTTTGTGGTTACGATTTAAAAAAATAAGTTTATAAAAAAATTATAAATAATTTTTTTAATTAATATTTTAAAAGAAGATATTCAATGAATACATATGTAATGTAAAATTATGATGTGTTAATTAACCGATTTTTTTTTAAATTATGGTTAAAGTAAAATATACTTTCAATTTCACTACTTTTACAAACAAACAATTAATAAGATAAGGAGAAAATTAATGACAATAGAGTTTTTGCAGTGCACGTAAATTTTTAATTAACATGGTTTTAAAAATAATTTTAAAAACTAGTAAATAGTGTGTTTGGCAATGCTGTATAGAATATTTTTAAAAATTATATTAAAATAATATTATTTTTATTTTTTTAATTTATTTTTTTATATTAATACATCAAAAATAAAAAAAAATAAATTATTTTATTTTTTTAAAATTATTTGAAAATTACTTTCAAATCATGTCATGGAAAACATTAACGGAAATAGCATGTGCATAGTTTTTAGACCCAGACCAGTTTTGACCGGGTTGCCCGGGTTAAATTTTTTTAAAAATCAAAACAACGTTGTTTTAATAAAAAAATAAATAAAAGTCAACGAGTTGTAACTGGGTTTTTGACCGGGTCTTGCCGAATCAGCCATATCACACCAGGTTTTTCCTTCTCGTGTTTTTTTTAACCCGGTCTGGTTCTAGCTCTGGATTAACAGGATTCTGGATCCACCCATCAAATTGAGTCGAGTTTTAAAACTATAACGGGTACTATCAACAATAATTGGGGGAACAGAGGCTTTAACTAATGAGATTCTGTTTATTTTTTTTTTAGATTTTAAGGTAATAATGAGATTCGTTCAGGGAGAAGGGTTTTCTGCAAGAATTATTCCACTGCCTTTATCAAAATTTCTACAATCCTAGTTGAATCGTCATTGAAAATGGATTTGTAACTGTCCTAAGCTAGCATGTGAATTATTTTATGGTAGATATTATATGTTTAGCATGTGAAATCTATTATACATATAATGTAATCATGGCTTTAGTCGGTGAATTACATTAGACACTAAGCATTCTATTTCCCGTAATTGTCATGGTTTAAGTTAGAAGAGAAGGAACAGAAAAGCTTTAATGGATACAGTGCATTCATGCTGCCTATACATAAATTCTTCTTTGTTCAAAGATTTGTGTGTGTAAAAATATGTGCAGAAGAAATGCAAAGTACTGATAACTTGCTTTCTGTTTGGGTACAGAAAAGGGTAATGAAATAGTGGATTGCATCCATGGAGTTTCTCCATTACGGCTACTGGATCTCCCGTCATTCATTCTTGCAAGCAACCACTGCATATTTCACCGAATCTTAGATCTTATTTCGTGGATTCCTAAATCCCAATACCTCTTGCTTTCGTCAATTTATGAGCTTGAATCTCAAGACATTGAGTGTTTGAAATAAGAGCTTTCTATTCCCGTTTATACCATTGGCCCTGCCATACCTGACCTGAGACTTAGGCAGCGTTTGGAAACGTGGCTGCGGTTGTGTTCCTAAAAAATTTTAATTTTTTTTTTAAAAAATTGAGTACGGTTTGTACTTTTTGGATCGTTTTGATGTGCTGATGTCAAAAATAATTTTTAAAAAATAAAAAAACATCATTAACATGCATTTCAGCACGAAAAGCTATTTAAAAAACACCCACAATCATACTGTCTGCTATTATTAGAGACCATTCTTCTGCAAGTAACAATAACAATGAACTCAACCATCTAAGATGGTTAGATTACCAACCTGAAAGTTCGGTTCTAAACATAAGCTTTTAAAAAATGATGTAATTGCCATTTTTAGAACATTGTGAAATTACTAAATTAACCTTAACAAAATGATTTTTTTGGTTTTTAAAGGGCAAAATAGATATTTCACCCTAAAATTCTAAAAATACCACCGATTCCTTCTGTTTTTGGCCTCCTATATTTCAATCTCACTCTCCCCTCACAAATTAGCCTAAATTAACCTACAATTTGATCCAATAAAAACTAAATTAAAAAAAAAAACTATAAGCATAGTGTCCATAATATTTTGTGAAGAGATTCATAATATATTTTATACCATGAATTTCCCACACTTTTTAAATTTACTTATAATAATAATAATTTTCTAACTTTGGTTGCTTGTAGGACAAATCTCACAATGTAGTTTTTCTGGACTCTACAATTTAATCCAATAAAAACTAAAATAAATAAATAAATAACACTATAAACATGGCATCCATAATGTTTTGTGAGGGGATTCATACTATATTTTATACAGTAAATTTCCCACAATTTTTAAATTCACTTATTATTATTATTATTATTTTCTAAGTTTGGTTGCTTGTAGGACAAATCTCACAATGTAGTTTTTCTTGGCTCTTTGTGTGTGATTTATAATGTGTGCATCTAATCACATCAAGAATTCTTTTAGGGACCTAAATACAAATTAGTTAAGCATTTAGGGACTAGCTTGTATTACTATTCACTACTTGGCACCTAAACTCCATTCTCACCACCGACTAGACTTTTCTACATGACACACATTTTTGTAAAGACTGAGGGGAAAAAAGAAAAAAAAGAGGACCCAAAATCTTGGAAACCCTAACCTGTTCAATTGTCGGTCAAAACTTGCAAAACCATAAAGGACAAATCTTTTCTTTCTTTCTCTCTGATAACCCCAAACAGAAAGCTCAACACATGTAAGTCAGTGTGTATGGCTATAACCCTTACCACCCAACACCAAAATCTATACCTAAACACTAACCATCAAAATCTCCCTATTTTTCACATCACCAATTCACTCCGTAAAACCCTGAACAATTCTCCACCACCATGGCCACCGACGCCGCCGCCACCAAATTCCAAAACCCCGCTGATTTCCGGCCCGATTTCCACCCGGAGAAAATATCCTCCACAACCACCTACGATGGCCTCCATTTTTGGCAATACATGATTTCCGGTTCAATAGCCGGTCTTGTAGAACACATGGCTATGTTCCCTGTTGACACAGTCAAGACCCATATGCAAGCAATCGGGTCTTGCCCGATTAAATCCGTAAGCGTAACTCATGTCCTCAATTCCCTTCTTAAATCCGAGGGCCCTGCTGCCCTTTACCGTGGCATTGCCGCGATGGCTCTCGGCGCTGGTCCTGCCCATGCTGTCCATTTTTCATTTTATGAAGTCTGTAAGAAACATCTGTCGCGAGATAACCCAAATAGTTCAATTGCGCATGCGGTTTCTGGTGTTTGTGCAACGGTTGCTAGCGATGCGGTTTTCACACCGATGGACATGGTAAAGCAGAGATTGCAATTGGGGAGTGACAGTGTCTATAAGGGTGTTTGGGATTGTGTTAAGAGGGTGGTGAGAGAAGAGGGGTTTGGTGCATTTTATGCTTCGTATAGGACTACTGTTTTGATGAATGCACCATTTACTGCGGTTTATTTTACGATTTATGAAGCTGCGAAGAAGGGTTTGATGGAGATTTCGCCGGATAGTGTGAATGATGAGAGGTGGGTTGTTCATGCTACTGCTGGTGCTGCTGCTGGAGCTTTGGCCGCTGCGGTTACCACACCACTTGATGTTGTTAAAACTCAATTGCAGTGTCAGGTATTGTTCTTCTTACTCTGTTTTTAATTCACAGTGAACTACTTTGCCAATTTGAAGAAAATATTAGGCTAATAGAGAGAGAATGCCTAGCTTTTAAAAGTTGCAATGCAATTGAAATCAAATTTTAGAAGAGATTTTAATGATCTAAAGGGCTGATTTTGAGTGACCAAGCTAAGCTAATGTTTGGTAGACCTCCAGATGGTAGAATCATACTATCTCTGATCTTGGTGTATAGGCACACACAATAAGAAGATGTTTTTACAAGGAAAACTGAATCGTCATTAGGAATTCCCTTACTAAATGCTTCATTTATTGAAGATTTACAAGGATGGGTTGCTAAATGCTTCATGATGAATTAATAATCACACTCTTCCAGCTTCATATCTGATATTTATACAATCTCTTTATTTTTTGCACTGCCCCACTCTGACCGACATATTCAAAATTTCTCACATACCATAACATCAGTATTCATTTTCTGGTCGAACCCAATATAAACTTGTAGCAATCACACAACCTGAAGATTTGGTGTTTTATAAGTATTATGGCTGTAAAGGAAGGAATTTGCCATCGATTCATTGTTTATACTTTAATGGGTTTTGGTTTAACTTTCGACATCTGACTATTTCATATCAGTCTCGCATGAAATCAATTTTACAAGAGTTGGTCGAATGTTAAATTAGTATTCTCCTGCAGTTGATATCATGCGTCAGCCTGTGTGTTTTGTTTGTCATTGAATTTCTTACAGCTCGTCCATCAGAAGGCTGTTGGTTCAACCGATGAGTCATGATCAATTGAACTACCTAATCAATTTAGAAAGTATTAAATTAAACCATCTAAATGCTTAAGAAGAACAATAAGATTAGAACTGAAGATATGTAATCACCTACTCCTGAGCTAATTTGGACACTTGTCAATTTTACCATGCCTTTCTGTGTGTGTTTTGTGATGTCTAGTCAGTGATCTTTGTGTTGTTGATCTCTCGAAGAATTTCATTGCTCTACTCCAATTTGTATATATATTATACAACCCAAAAAAAATAAAATTGAAATGAAATGTTGGATAAAAAAGCATAGTTTATGATAACCTACCGAGGCTACTACTTTACTACTAGATGCATCATGTAACTTATTGGTGTCTGGTACGATGGACTCACCATTGCATGCTAGGGGAGATGGGGTGGGACCTCAAGTTCACTTTCCCTCATTGTCACATAAAGACAGCAGGATGTATTAATTTGTGTATCATCATTTACAGGTGTTAAATTTCTCTTTATAATTTGATAACAGCTAACTCTGATTGGATTTGTAGGGTGTTTGTGGGTGTGACAGATTTAAAAGTGGTTCGATTGGAGATGTGATTAAAGCAATACTTCAAAAGGATGGCTACAGAGGCCTCATGAGAGGTTGGATCCCAAGGATGCTTTTCCATTCACCAGCCGCAGCAATCTCGTGGTCTACCTACGAAGCCTCAAAATCTTTCTTCCATAAACTCAATAGTAACAGTAACAGTGACAATGTCACTTGAATAACCAAGGACCAATAGGCATTCATTATTCTGCAGTTGCATCAGCATGTACAAGTAATGGGATGCATCACACGAAGGATCACAAGCATGCACTTGTACCATTTCTCAGGCCTTGTAGCTAGCTGTCTATTTAACCGGTATTACGAGTCAAATGGAATGTTCAGATAGAATGTGCTGTTGTACATGTAGCTGCTCCTTCAATAATCCTACTGCCCTTGCAATTTTTTTCCCTTGTAATTTTCGTTTTCATGAACGTACAAGATTCTTTTATTGCAACAAAATTTTTGACCTGTAATCTGGATATTCAAGAGTTAGTTGTCCTTGTTAAAGCTTGCAGCTATTGAGTTGATGGAATTCTGCTATCATGTCTGAGTCATTCTAACATTGTAATGAAATGTGGACTGTTTCAACTTGCTTGGCAGTCATTACAGCATCCTGAACTTTACAAGACAATCAAGAAACAAAGAACAGAGATTTTATAACTATGATTCGAGTTTATGTTCTTGTTCTGTATGAGCTTCAACTGTCTGATCCTCAGCCAACAGGGAGATATGTTGTGACCTCACAACCTGACCAACAATCACAGTGATATCATCAAGTTTCCCACCTGCCAAACAAAGAACTTGGTCACTTGTGGTATTGAGGAAAAAGAACCCATCTTTGTAAGTTTTTACCAGTGAGCTTCATGCCAAGAACTTTCTTCCAGAGAGGAACATCAAAGCCCTATCAGGAGCATTCACAAAATTAAAAAACGTCAGACTCGTTGGAAAGATGATTTAATACTCAGCAGTACAGTTATCATTCCAAATAATGTTACCTTTGATCTGGCTTCCAATGAATAGGGGGATTCAAATTCTGAATTCGTAGAATGAATGTTCGCTAGGTTAGCTAATGCCTTTGCTAGCATTGAAATCAAATCTCAATTAGAAAAATGTGAAGTTGATTGCCAAATACAAGTTCTTCTGATCTTTGAAGACATACCAGCCGCAGCAACATCACCATGTCCAGCAACTGTCGAAACAATCTCATGATCAAAAACGTTGTCAAAAAGCCCATCTGAGCCCATCACTATGGTGTCTCCTTCCATTACTTCCACCCTGCTAACCTTTTTAAAGAGATGATACAAGCAATGCAGATGATA
The DNA here is from genome assembly GCA_007827005.2 of Populus simonii. Lineage (NCBI taxonomy): Eukaryota > Viridiplantae > Streptophyta > Magnoliopsida > Malpighiales > Salicaceae > Populus > Populus simonii. The sequence goes on from CM017464.2 coordinate 29,057,383, forward strand.
AGAAGCTTACTAGACTGCACAAACCATTTTTCATTCAAAATAAAAAACAGCGAAGTGGTAAGAGTGCATGAATTCTTTCCTGACCCACGAGACATAATTTTTGTTTGCACAATCATTTAGCTCATCTTTACAGAGGAGGATGAAACAAAGCGGGGTGCATGGTTATCAACTGAACCTTAAGGTTGATAAGCATTTAATCATCTTACACATGAATAGCTCAATGGATCATGAGAATTTAAGAAAACATTACCATTTCTGACATGAATTCATTGTACCATCAGCATAAGATACTCAGCTGAAAGTACACAGTAGACATTAAAAATAAAAAAAAATCCTACGTTCCAGTATTGAGATGTGAGATATAAAAATCACCATACCACCGCATCAAGGTATGTTTGCCCAACCATTTCTGAGCTCAGCTGGTAGGGACAATCGAAATAATGTTCTTGTGGAGATGTGGAAAAAATTATTCGGTCTGAAAGTTGAACAAATAATCAAAGTTACTTCAATTTTAAAAGAAAAAAAGGGTAAAAAAAGAATGGCAACAAGAACAAATGAGTAGGCCACAGCACCTCCACGGATAGCCCTCAGTCCACAATCCCCAACATTAGCGATCTTTAGTGTTCCATTCGTCTCCAACATGGCAACAATTCTACTCAACCAAGAGGGAAGTGGAGCTTAAAGATGATACCATGACGCCCCTAAACATATGGTCTAAGGATGATGCTCTTGGGAACTATGGAGTGGATCAACTTACACAGTTGCCGAACCGACAGCAGAAGTGGCAGCATGTGCTTTCCTTATGAGAATTTGGGGATCATAGTTAACCTGCCAAATAGCAAAGACCACTAGATGTATTAGCTGAAAGCAAAGTAAGCAACCAAAAACATTCAATTGGCAAGTAAAGACTACAGTGGCATACAGTCCTTGTAGAGATTGTTTGAAGAAAAACTAATTGACCAGAACACAACCATATATGTGGTCTTTAACAGGTATTACTATGGCACTACCTCCTCATCCTCCACGAGACATGAAGCATTGGCCATCAATTCCTGTGGGAATAACGAAGGATCGACATTCTGTTCAGCCCAACTGAAAAGAGCATTTAAACAGCATGAAAACAGTCAGTCATAAATCATAAACACCGTCAAGAAATATCTTGTGTCACAAAACTTTTCATACAAACTTCACACATGCTTATAGACTTGCATGCCATACAAACAAAATCTCTTAAGTTTCTCGAGAGCAGAGCCAAAATATTTGCAAGTGTTTGACTCATAGCTTATTTTATGATTGTCAATGTGATGCAACTCAAAATCAGTCACACACATACGTTACAAGGAAGCCTATGGTTTTTACACTTCCAAAAATGCATGATAAAAAGGAACAACATATATACTGATGTAAAGTTTCATACCCAGAGACACCATCAGCAACAGCAATAACGCCACCATTGTAGTCGCTGACAAGGAATGCATCTTCCCCACCTCTTTCGACCTATTTTGAAAGACCAAGATTTCAAAGTTCAAAATAATTAAATGGTACTAACATCCAATCATTTGAAAGGATAAAAATGGATAATATCGGCACACCTTTTTAGGATGTGGAATCAAGTGAGTTCCAATGCAAAAGGATACCTCTGACCTAGAAATATTTTGAAAAAAAATAAATAATCAATAAACTTGTTCAATTAAAACTAAATATCAAGGCTTGCTTTTATATGGTACTGAATCCGTCATCAGCGTGAACTTCTTTTTCTAAATAATCACTGTATAAGAAAAATAATTTTTGGGAGCAAAAAACCAAAAGTACAGGAAATCTCTTTACCAATATCAAAGAAATGAACAAAACGACTAAAATCATTAAATAAAATGATAGTAATTATAAGCTTTTTTCCATTTAATTTACATCGACTGCAGAAAGAAACCAGAATCCAAACTTTTCCAGGCAAAATTTAGCAGCAGTTCTCTTTAAAGGACCTAACTAACTTTCTTCACTGACTACACTGTTGTGTTTTCATTTGCAATTTTTCTTTTTCTTTTTTTATAATTTCGGAAAGGAAATTCAGTTGGCAAACAAAGGAAAAGATAACATGAGAGAAACAGCTTACCGAATTGTTTTGGTTTGTGATGAAGCTGCATAGCACAGTAACCTGTGTTTCTTAGGAATTGAGTTTCTGTTCGATGACGATGATAATAGATTAGGAAAAGAGGTTGGGAGAGACCGAGAAATCGAAGCCCTGAAAACGGTAACCATCGCCATTTCCCGCTTCAACTCTCTCTCTCAAGTAACTATGCAACACCCTTACTTGCAGAGCGAGTTCAAATCAAATGTGTGGTTCTTAGTTAAAACTTCAAACAGAGCACTTCATTCGAAGCCACCAATAGCAAGAAGTCAATTGTTGAAATTAGATTACTCGTGGAGATTTATAACAACAGGCACCAGTGGTCTAGTGGTAGAATAGTACCCTGCCACGGTACAGACCCGGGTTCGATTCCCGGCTGGTGCAGATATTTTTTATATTTATTTTTTCCGTTTCAAATCTTTTATGTTAATGAGTTCAGAGGATTAGGCATTTGACATGCCTGCGTCATGGTTGTAAATAAATCCATCTTTGCCTTATTAGAATTTTTCGACTTTTCGTTCTCCATACCCGGATTTGGGATTGGGCGGGTCGGGTTAGTGAAGAGAAGTGGATTGGTCAGCTTAGGTGATTGAGGCAAAATTAGACACGTGTGTTACTTAATTACTATGAGATTTGGGAATTTGCTTTCTGTGCTTTTTATTCCATTTTTTTTATTTGAAAAATGCTTTTATAAAAATTATTATTTAATATGTTAATATCAAAAATAAAAATTAAAAAATAAAAATTATTATTTAAATATATCTCCCAACAAAAATATTTACCTCTTTGAAACTGTCTTTTCATGCTACTCGTACAGAATAAAAATTCATACATTTAATTATTTGACGCACTAGATGATCTGAATCTATAAATTGATGCAAATTAATCTCAAAGCAAAACTGAAGTCGCAAATCATGGTGCAAGAAATTTCTAACTGCCATTCACAGGGAGTCCCTGTGCGCGTAGTGCTCCAGTTGTGATGATGTGTTGATCAGGAACCTCTAGAGGCACACCTCTGGCTGCCTTCTCAGTGCCTCAGGCGCCTATATTCTCTATTTCTGCTTTCTTGTCCATTCTCTTGACAATGCCAGCAATAACCTGATAAAATGACTCGGATAAACTCAGCAAGATAGGAAGCTCCAAGAGTGTAGATTAGAATGAGTTTCTGCTATATGGCTCTGGTTCTGTAATTTAAGAGGCAATGATAAATTTGTACCTTTCCAGGTCCTAATTCGTAACTCTTCTTCAGCCCTTTGGCCAGGAGAGTCTTCACTGTTGTTTCCCATTGAACAGGAGAAGTCACCTGCAAGTTTGAATTTACAGGATCAAATTATGGTTTCCCCTGCTTTATCATGGAGAAGCAAATTGCGTGTAGCTTACTTGGCGTGCCAAGATCTTCTTAATTGTGGCAGGATCTGCATGTGGTTGTGCATCAACATTGGATATAACTGGTATTCTTGGTTGTCTAATTTCAGTGGCTGCCAATGCAGCTTCCAATCTTGAGACAGCTGGTTCCATGAAACTTGTATGGAAAGCACCAGCAACTGCTAAACGCACCTGAGAAAAGTGGGAGCTATGGTCATTGGCAGAAGCAAGATGGCCACACAAAAAAATAAAAATAAAATAAGGAAATAAATTACTGTCATTCGAGCTTTGAATGACTTTGCTTTAGCCTCTACTGCTTCCACTCCCATAACACCTCCAGATACAGCATAATTACCCTACCAAAATGCATCAGCATCGAAGTTAGTACACATTAAATTAATAAATACACAAAGCATTGCAACAATACTAAAAGACACAGATCTGAAGGAACCTTACAGGACACAGGTAATTCGCAATCTGAACTTTATTATCCTCATCAACATCTTGATTGGCTGCATCACACAACTGTTGAACTTTGTCAGCGTCCAGTCCGATGACACTGACCATGGCACTTTTAGCAGCATCGGCAGCTTCCTGGAGGCAGTTTCATTGCAAACATTATTACTAAAAGATGTCATGAAGCACTCAATTTGAGGTGCATAGAGCAAAGCCATCTCATGTCCACCTATGAATGTTCACCTGCATGGCTTCACCCCTTAGTTTGACCAGCTTGAGTCCATCTTCGAAGCTATGATAAGATTGAATCCAGAGAAAAAGGACATGAATACAGCGAAAAGTAACATAATAGAAAGATAGGAATCATCTCATCTGTCTTCAGGGATTAAAATTTATAATTCTAAAAACACAAAAGCATGTACCAACTAAAACATTAAATATGATGCTCCATCTACCCAAGTCTCATATACAGAAAGCAGCATGACAACAAGCAAAGAAACACCCAACTGTGGTAGTCATCAATCAGAATTGAATGTAACTGGATTATTCCAATTTGCAAGTTGTTCAGCACAGTTAACCCACCAAATGAGGTAGTCAACAAGATCTTAGAAGAAACACTGTTTTGGTTTGCATTTTTCCATAATAGCCATGCTTGGCTCACCGAGGAATAAATGAGAATATGAGCCTGAGCGAGGGGGTAAGGAGCTCAGACATTAATTTGTGCAAGCTCATCAACACAATATCAGTTCAATTCAATTGTGAGAAAATTACGTGATGTTGCTTCATTTTTCAAATACAACAGTTGTTTTCTTGAGTTAAATGCTCACCTGAAGGCTCCAGCAAATGCTAAAGCAGTATATTCTCCCAAGCTGAGACCACATGTGACATCAACAGAGTCAATTATCTGCTGGCCTCCATCACGAGCTCGGAGCACTTCAACTGCAGCTAGACTTGTGACATAAATAGCAGGCTGCAATGACAAAATCAGAACCTCAATATTAACCATCACTTGGAAATCTCATGCAATAACAACACCAGATGCATGGCGGCTAAGTATCAATTTCACCAGAAATTAATGTAGCTATTTAGAAAAAAAAGTTGAAAAAAGTGGCTTCCATAAGACAAATTATAAAGGAATATCAAAACAGCAAAATAGAAGGAAAATAGAGAAGGATGTAAATCAGTGGCATAGTGTTTATCCCAGGTTAAAAAATAAAATCAAGGGACCAACCCAACTGGTGATTTAGTAAACCAATCACATAGGAGCTGCTAATTAAAAAGAAGATGTTGATATCTTTCAAAAAAGTAGAGTCTCTTCAACCATATATGTCGCATCAAGTGAGCTTGTCCCCTTATGGCATGAGTAATGGTAGATTATTGCCAGCACAATTAAACCCAAAATAAAACATTGCGAAGCAGAAAAAGGAAGTACCTGGCTTATAACAGTGGAATCCAGCTTCTCTTTCGGACCACTGGTGCAGAGTTCTACAAGATCATACCTGTATCCCAATTATAAGTAATTCCAGGCCGGATGTCTAAAGCTGTTTTTTTTGCAACCCAGGATTTAGAAGAAATATTTTTTGAATGCTTACCCCAACATATCATTTGCTTTTTCGTACAACTGAGCAGCAGCTGACACGCTTTGAGCCTCCTTTCCCATCCCAACAGCTTGGGCACCCTGAATCGCTTATAAAGAAACAAAACAGCACCTCCAAAATTAGGACAAGCTATTAACAACTAATTCAGTGTTATTAAGCACCGATTTTGCAGTCCAAACCCAATTAAACATAAATCAAGCCTTATCCGATCATTCCCTGCATCAGTAATTTAGCCCATGCAGGTAAATTAGAGACGTGGCTATCAAGAAATCAATTGAAAACTGACCTGACCGGGAAACAAAAAGGCAGACGTAGGCTTATAATCGATAAACAAAGTATCATCAACAACAACAGTTTGATTTTGATATCCAACTGACAAGCTCATAAGAATCCTAGATCGTTTCCCATTTTTAAGACCAAATCCTCGAATTCTTTTATTAAAAGCATCGGAAGACGTGAAAGAGAGGGTTTTAAGAGAGACGGAAGGGAGAGCGAGAGAAGAAGATGCCATGGTTGAAGAAGGAAGTGTGCGTATGATAAGAGGGTTGTAGTAGTGGTGGTGAAGGATATTGCGCATGTGAATTTGGTGCTTGTAATGTAATGGGCAGTAGCGGAGTTTACAAAGAGAGACGTTGGAGATGGCCTTGAAAATCAAAAGTTGGCAGCCAACTGCGTTTCTGTTTTGGGTGGATGAAATTCTATTTTTTAAAGTTTTTTTTATTTAAAAATATATTAAAATAATATTTTTTTAAAAAATTTATTTTTAATTTTAAAATATCAAAATATCTGAAATTAAAAAAAATATTAATTTAAAATTAAAAAAATTAAAAAAACAATTTTTTAAAACGTATTTTTTTTAATTGTATATGCTTTCTTCTACTTCATGAAAATTTAATATAATTTTTATTTAGTTAGAAATCTTAAGTTTTGATTGAGAGTTAAAAATCTCAGGAGGATTTCTGTTAGATTTTTTTTTTCCAGTGGAATCTGCAATTTATGATTCTAAGAGGGTTCATGTAATTAATTATACTCTATACTAAAAAGGTATTGGTGTGCAAATCCACAAGCAGATGTTTTTTAGTTAAATTTTTTTTCTTTTATTTTTTTCTTTTCATTTAATTTTTTTTTAATTTATTTTTTTAATATTAATTTTTTTTCTATTTAGTTATCGTACTTTTATGACATGAATCCCAAATTTAACGGGTTAATCTAATCTGGCGGGTTAACCCAGTTAACTCAATTTTATTTTATTTTTAATTAGTTTTATCTTTTTTTTAATCTAGTTTTTTAATATTAACTTTTTTCTATTTATCATACTTTTATGACATGAATCCCAAATTTGACGGGTTAATTTAATCTGGCGGATTAACCCAGTTGACTCAATTTTATTTTATTTTTAATTAGTTTTATCTTTTTTTAATTTAGTTTTTTAATATTAAATTTTTTTCTATTTAGTTATCATACTTTTATGACATGAATCCCAGATTTGACGGGTTAATTTAATCTGGCGGGTTAACCCAGTTGACTCAATTTTATTTTATTTTTAATTAGTTTTTTTCTTTCAATTTCATTTTTTAATATTGATTTGATTGAAAATTAAATTTCATAATTTATTTTATTTACTTTTTATTAGATTATCATAATCTCACGAGGGGGTTTTACTGTACCCCTTCTCACAAAACACTATTCATTGGAATAGTGTTTTGCTTTGTTTTTTTTTCTTTTCAATTAATCTTTTTTTTGTTTAATTTCATTCTTTAATATTAAAAAAATTTCTATTTAGTTATCACAATCTCATGACACGAATCCCAAATTTAACAGGTTAACCTAGTTGACGCAGATTTTTTTTCCGTTCAATTTCATCCTTTAATATTGATTTGATTGAGAATTAAATTTCATAATTTGTTCATGAGAATAATGCTTAACGGATTAACCCAAGTTAACTCGAGTTGTTTTTTGTATCTTTTATTTAATTGATTTTTTTTAATTTTATCATTCGACATTAAGTCAGTTAGGAAATGAGCTTCATAATCTATTTTGATTTAGTTGTTATGAGAATATCTTGGTATTAAGATCAAGGTCACGAGTTTTGACATTTTAACCATGGTTAAATCAGGTCATATTTTTTTTTTCTAAGAGATTATATTGTTCTCATTATCATTCAATATTGGGTCAGTTGTGAATTAAGTTTCATAATTTATTTTTAAACTAATTGACTCATTTTTTCTCTCTTTTTATAATTGACTTTTTTTTTCTAACTTCATCAATTAATATTGTATTTAATTGAGAATCAGGTTTCATGATTTGTTTTGGTTTGTTTTTCATTAGGTTATCATAGTTTCATGACACATTTATAGTGCTTAACGGTTAACTCGGGTTAACTTAGCTTAATTTTTTATGTCATTTTTTAATTAAGATTTGTACAATTTTCATTGTTCAATATTAGGCCCGACATGGACGATTGAGAATCAAGCTTTATAATTTGTTTTGACTTTCTCTCTATAGGGTTATCTCAGTCTTAAGACCAAAGTTACTGATTTGACAAGTTAACCTAGGTTAAATCAGGTCATTGTTTTATTTTTTTTCTATAAAGTTATCTCACTCTGATGACTCGGGTCATGAGTTTGGTGGATTGACTCGGCTTGTTTTTATGTTATTTTTTTTAATTGATTTCTTTTTTTAATCTCATCCTTCAATATTAGGATAGTTAGAGATTGAAATTTGTAATTTATTTTAATTTGTTTTTCATGGGGTTATTATGGTCTTATGACCCGAGTTACAAGTTTGACATGTTAACCCGAGTCCTTTTTTAGGTCCTTTTTTATTTGATTTTTTTTTAATTTTATCTTTCAATATTGGGTTGATTGAGAATTAAGTTTAATAATTTATTTTGATTTGCTTTTTATAAGGTTACTATAATCTCATAACCAGAGTCATGAATTTGACATATTAACCCGAGTTGTCTAAGGTCAATTCAATATGTTATTTTAATATTAAGAAAAAAGATATCATCTTGAAATTTTATTTAGTTAAAATTTATTTTCACAGGTTGTATAGGTTATTTTTGGACCAGTAAAGTTAACCGGGTAACATCGGGTAAACCCTCATATGATTTAATTTTTTTCTGTTTGGAAAAAAAACATTAACAACATTTAAATATTTTTTTTACGTTCAAGAGAAATTTAACTTGACCTGCAGCGTGTCACATGTTAATCATCTAGCTAAGATACTATTTGGTATGACATTTGCAAGATCTAATTTAACTTATTTTTTTGCTTTTAATTTATAAAATAAATTATAAATATGTCTGGATAGAAATAATTTTTTACATAAATAAAAATTATTTACAAAACTAAGTTAAAATCTTGATTTAATTAAAAAAATAATTTTTTCTGGATTATAATTCAAAGTTAAGATTCGTTTTTTACAAATCATGCTAAACATGGTCTTATTATCTAGAAAAAAATATTATATTATGAAACTACTTTGTTGTCCTTGAAATGATATTGAAGTAATCGTGTACAGGGATCGTTTAAGACCAATATTTTTGCTTCATTTTGCTAACAACTGTTCCATTTCAATTTTGAAGCTCTTTTTTTCTTCATTCATCATTTTCTTCCAAGAATTTCAAATACAGCAATAATATAAATAAATAAAACGATATAGCGGATAAAATGTATGTACGGTGGCGTTTGTCTATTATCATTTTCTTGGAACTGGCATAGAAGGGAAATTATGAATATCATCATCCTCCCTTAGACCTCTCGTCCATCGAGATACTTCCTTGTTCATCCTCTCGATGCCATACGCAACTGCGGAATTGCCGATGCTCCTTTTAGGCATCCCAACTCTTACATATGTCTTGGCTAGCATGAACATCATCACAACCAAGTCTTCCAAGTAAAGTGCGGTGATAAGGTCCCAGTCAAGAGCCAATTGTTTGTGCAGTAGAATACACAATTATTCTCTTAGGATGAGAATGTACCACAAGATAGTGTTTAGGACAGAAATTATATATCTTTTCATTTCTTTCCGGCACTTATTAATAAGCTTACTTCAACCAATATTTCGGATATATAGCCAAAATCTAAGGTTCCACTACAACTGAATAAAAAAATGATGCTTAGCACTACTCCATAACTAGTTGACGTGGTGAAGACCTCACACCTTTAGCAGCTATAATCAAGCCTTCGTGGTTCATGTTTGTCCTGGTCTTGCGCTTTGCCTTTTACTGTACTTCACTATACTTGGGATTCAATTTTGTTGCTCTCTCTGATCTTCGTGGTGGCTTATCAATACCCCTTCTAGAAAGTGGAACCTTGTCCTCAAGGTTCAAATTTGAAAATTGATGACACAGTGATTCAGTCACTTCCCAGGTAGCTTCCTCTGTTGGTAAATGCTTCCATTGGACTAGACTTTCGGCAAGGAACTTACCACCCTGCTTCACCCAACGATGATCTAGTATAGCCTCAGGTTCCAAGATAATGGCACCTTCATCAGAAACAGGTGGAAGATCTGTGTGTGTCGGATGCATCTCCCACATATTTCTTCAATAATGACATATGAAAGACAGGATGAACACGAACACCCTCAGGTAACTGAAGTTTGTAAGCCACATTGCCCACCTTTTGGATAATGGGATAAGGCCCAAAGAACCTGCTGGCTAATTTCTGGTGTACCCTTTTGAATGCGGAGCTTTGTCGATAAGGCTGCAACCTGAGGAAAACCATGTCACCTTCATTAAAAGACACATCCCTCCGCTTTTTGTCAACAATCTGTTTCATGCGATAGGTGGCAGTGGCCAAGTGCTGTTTGAGCTGTAACAGAAGCTCATCACGGTGGAGAAGAGTCTATTCCACTTCGTGAACTGGTGTTGCGCCATCAAAATATGCAGGAAGAGATGGTGGTGGTCGTCCATAAAGTGCCTGGTATGGGGTCATACCAGTGGATGCATGGAAAGTAGTATTGTACCAGAGCTCTGCCCATGGCAAGAAGGAATGCCATTTACGTGGCCATTGATGGACAAAGCTTCGTAAATACTGTTCCAGACAACGATTTACTACCTCTGATTGGCCATCTGATTGTGGGTGGTATGCGGAACTCATTTTCAGCTTAGTGCCAGACATTGTAAAGAATTCCTGCCAAAATTTGCTGATAAAAATGGGGTCACGGTCACTGATAATAGACTGTGGCATTCCATGCAATTTGACCATGCCTTCAACAAATTTGTCCGCCACTGCTTTAACCGTGAAAGGATGAGATAATGATATAAAATGAGCATATTTACTCAGTCTATCCACCACCACAAATATTGTATCTTTACCCTGTGATAGTGGTAGGCCTGCAACAAAATCAATAGTAATATCATCCCATACCTGACATGGAATAGATAACGGTTGAAGTAGACCTGCAGGTGGCAATGTTTCTGATTTAGTTCATTGGCATATGTCGTAGCGCTTCACGTAGCCGTGAACAAATTTATGCATGGAAGGCCAATAGAACTGGGTGGCCACTTTTTTAAAGGTGCGTAATACTCCAGAATGACCTCCTATTTTCGTATCATGGGCTTCATATATTAACTTGCTGTGTAAAGTGACATTAAAAGGAACCACAATTCTGCCCTTAAAAAAAATCAATCCATTTCGTTGAGTAAAGGGCCCCTCTGGTTGCGTTTGAGCCAGGTTGTTGACAACAGCCATATAGTCGTCTCCTGTGGCTGCTTGTTTAATTTCCTCCCAGATATCAAATCGTGGCACGAACAAGTTGTTGAGAGTGGGACTATCAGGTCGACGAGAGAGTGCATCCGCAGCAGAGTTTTCACGACCTGACCGGTACTGAATCTCATAGTCATACCCCAATAATTTAGCAACCCAATTCTGTTGTTCTAGCGTAGTAATTCGTTGTTCCGGTAGATATTTGAGACTTCATTGATCGGTTTGAATGATAAATCGTCGCCCCAGCAAGTAAGGACGCCATATGCATATGGCTTCCACAACAACGAGCATTTCCTTTGCATACGTAGACCATGATTTTTTTGAAACACCGAGAGCATGATTTTTTTGAAACACCGAGAGCTCGACTCATAAAAGCAATAGGCTTGCCTTGTTGTTGCAGAACTGCCCCAATTCCATTACCTGAAGCATCAGTTTCCACTGTGAATGTTTCATTAAAATTTGGCATGGCTAAGATAGGCGTTGTGGTCATGGCCTTCTTAAGTGTATGAAAGGCATCCTTTGCCTCTTCAGCCCAGCCAAATTGCCCTTTTTTGAGAAGATTGGTGAGAGCTAGAGCAATTAGGCCATAATTCTGAACAAACTTGCGGTAATAACCTGTCAACCCTAAAAATCCACGCAGCTCAGAAATATTAGCAGGTCGTGGCCACGCCACTATGGCCTCAATTTTTTTTGCTATCGACCTTCACCCCTTGATGAGAGACAATATGACCCAAATATTCCAGTTCTTGCTTACCAAAAGCACATTTACTAGCCTTGAGAAAAAACTGTTGTTGCTTCAAAATTTCCAAGGTTTGAGTGACATGATGTAAATGCATTTCCCAAGTAGGGCTATAAATCAAGATGTCATCAAAAAATACCAATATGAATTTTCGTAAATAGGGCCAAAAAATAGCATTCATAATAGCTTGGAATGTAAATGGTGCATTTCTCAAGCCAAATGGCATAACAAGATATTCATAATGACCGTTGTGTGTACGAAAAGCAGTCTTATGAATATCTGAAGGTTGCACTCGTACCTGATGGTACCCGGCTCTTAAATCCAGTTTGGTGAAATATGTTGCCCCATGCAGTTCATCCAACATATCTTCCACTGTAGGAATTGGAAACCGATCTTTGATAATGACTGCATTAAGAGATCGATAATCGGTGCAAAAACACCAACTGCCATCTTTTTTCTTCACTAGCAACACAGGAGATGAGAAGGGACTGGTGCTAGGTTTGATGAGTCCAGAATTAAGTATTTCCTGGACTTGTTTTTCGATCTCTACCTTCTGGAAATAGGCATATCGATAGGGTCGAACGTTGACTGGCTCAATTCCTTCCTTGAGAGGGATATTGTGATCAATCTCACATTTGGGTGGCAATTGTGTTGGTTCTTTGAAGATCTCAGTATATTTATCTAAGACCTGGCACATACTCGGTGACTGTTTCTCTTCGGTTTCATGAATGGTTGACTGTGGACAAATTGCAAATACCGAATGTCCTTGGAAAAAATCTTTGGAAATCTCCTTCAGTGAAGTGGCTTGAATAGGCTGGTCACAAAAACCTTGCAGCTGTCGGGCCAAGTTCTCCCAATAGAAATTCATGGTGGGAGTTCGCCAATTACATATCACAGACCTTAACATTTCCAACCATTGGACACCCAGAACAATGTCTAAACCTGTCAGGGGAAGTGAATAAAGGGTAAGTGAAAAAGGAATTCCTTGAAGCAGAACCTGTACTTTTTCAAACTTTCCTTGACACTGTAACCTTGCCCCATTAGCAACCCGAACTGTAAATGCCTCTGTTAGCACTACTGGAAGCAGCAACAAATCAGCCATGCGAGTGCTCATAAAATTATGAGTGGACCTACTATCAATTAGCACCATTACATCGAAGAAACCCACTTTGGCATCTACACGCATGGTTCTAGGGGTAGACCATCCAGTTAAAGCATGCAGAGTAATCTCAGGTTCAACATTTTCCCTTGTCACCTCTTCTACGTCAGCTTCTTCAGTAACTTCTTCATATGTGATTTCATTGAAACCGGTTGGACCTTCCAGAAGCAAGAGCTGCATTCCTTGACATTTATGGCTGGCGGTGAACCTCTTATTACAATTAAAGCAGAGTCCTTGGGCTCTACGTTTCTGCATCTCTTCCCACGATAGTCTACGAAAGGGTGCATTTGGTGTTGCACGTGTTGTTGTTGGTAGCGCCAGTGGTGTTCGATTGACTTGAGTTGGCCATAAGAACTGACGATGTCTTTTCAGCTGTTCATCCTTCATGCGAGCTAGGCTAATTGCTTCCTTCAGTGATTGTGGCTTGAACATACGAATTCCTTCTGCAATCTCTGGTTTAAGTCCTCCATAAAGGTCCCAACTAAAGCCTTTTGGGTCCAACCACGAACTCGATTTCCCAACTTCTCAAACTCACTCTGATAATCACGTAAGGATCCCACCTGTTTTATACGTGATAAAGCTTCATCAAAATCCTCACAATCTGTTGGTCCAAATCTAGCCCATAATTCATCTTTAAAAGCCTCCCATGTCATCATTTGTCCTTCCTCTCTGTATGTCCAATGAGCCATTGCCACCACTGATTTGCTTCTCCTTCCGGATGGAAAGAAGCCAGTGATACCTTTTGGTTGGCTGGAGTATTTTGAAATTCAAAGAACTGATCCACACGATTAAACCATTCTGTTGGGTCCTGCCCAGAATATTGTGGAAATTCTAGCTTGGCCATTTTAGAAGAAAAGACATGTTTGTTCCCTTCATTCTCCTCGTGAAATGAACGAGAATTGCCTTCTCGGTTTGTGTTGCCATGGCTTGATTCTCCTTTGCTTGATAACATCGCATCTGAAAGTTTATTGATAGTTTCTTCTAGTTGACGCATTTTTCCAGACATGCTCATCTCCATTCTCTGAACTCCTTCCTGCACTCCACCTAGCCCAGCCTCCAGCATTTCAATTCGTTCTTTGTTAGTCGCCATTTAAACAGAGCTCTGATACCAATTGATAAGGTCCCAGTCAAGAGCCAATTGTTTGTGCAGCAGAATACACAATTATTCTCTTAGGGTGAGAACGTACCACAAGATAGTGTTTAGGATAGAAATTATATATCTTTTCATTTCTTTCCAACACTTATTAATAAGCTTACTTCAATCAATATTTCGGATATATAGCCGAAATCTAAGGTTGCACTACAATGGTTACAATATTTAATTTACTGCAAAATAGAACAGAATAGATATTGAATGGAAACTGAATAAAAAACTGATGCTTAGCACTACTCCATAACTAGTTGACGTGGTGAAGACCTCACGCCTTTAGCAGCTATAATCAAGCCTTCGTGATTCATGTTTGTCCTGGTCTTGCGCTTTGCCTTTCACTGTACTTCACTATACTTGGGATTTGGTTTTGTTGCTCTCTCCGATCTTCATGGTGGCTTATCATGCTGCTACTGTTATTTCTTACCGTGTCGAGGGAGAAGGCCGCCATGGCAGAATATCCAGTCATTAATCTCGAGGACAACAGCATGTTGTGCCAATTGACATGCTAATGGACCACCTGGTCTCAACATGATCGATCTGGCAAATTAATACCTCCTTTTGTCTCTGTCCTCATAGTTTAAGACTATATCATCAGTAAATGTTCCACATGCGGATAGATAAAGACTATAGAGGGAAACTTTCTGTGGAGGAGAAGAAGGAAAACAAAGAAATCCACTGCATCTGATAATTGAAAGGACAGAAGATTTTTGTACCTTCACCAGATTCCAAGGACCCCAATGATTCTGAGACAATCTACGATCTTCTACTTGTCTTTTAGACTCTCCAATCCAACCAAGAAATGCATTTTCCCAGTCTTACTGGTGATCTTCCGAGTACGCCAGGAAATCTGAACATTCATCAATGCCCCTGATTCAACATATCCATAACCTGCCCCCACATTCATAGTCTCAGACTCTCATGATTCCCATTGACCTACCATCAAAACAATAATATAGTTAAAATATAAACAAATAATTTTTACAGGAGAATAATACCCTGAAGTTTCACAAGAAATCCTTTAAAATGAATATATTAAACTCAATCACCGAAAACTTTGCAGGATGACAGAGGATTTTATGGAATAGACATGGTAGGTAGTCATCTTATAGGAACTTCAATAAGACTTCCGTATAATGTTGTGCAATATTTAAAAATTAGCTATAGCATGATGTCGATGTTGCCTCACTACCAGAGCGTATTACAAACCTGAAAAACAGCTCCACCTTGAGCTTTTGCCTGAATACCCAAAGAATATAGCGAGGACAATATTGCTATCTCTTCCTCACCTCGATCGAGTATATCTCCGAGCTGAATCAATGCCTGCATTTCCAAAGAAAATTACCTACATCAGATGACAAACATAGAAGTTAATTTGACAAGTATATACCGTAATCCTGGTATATCACGTATAAGATCAAAGTCCATAAACTGTAAACCAATAGTAGTTCGAAGTTTTCTGCATATTAGACGGATGAAAGACACGGTTTCTCCGCCTGTCCATAAATCTTGACCATCAGAACTCAGAACGCCAGCGATCTCAAGTGCACATCTTGCTTGTCAAGATCTCCATGAAGATCCCCATCTATGAATACCAAGTCAAAGTAGAAAATAAAGAAAAAAGTTCAATGAATGACATGCATAAAAGCCACAACAATAAAATGCTAGAATTAGTTAATTAGAATGTTTCTCTTCAATACACGACATCTCCGCAAGTATCTCTTTGAAAAATGAAAATTTAAATTTGAATTGCACAAAGTTAACAAAAAAATCTCCTTTGGAGATAGAAATCAATGACAAATTATAAGTTTGATGAATTGAAAAGGATATATTGGAAGAAAATCACTTGTGTCAAAGAATTATTTATATATTCTCTAACAAACGCAAATAATTCTAGTATATTGGTGATTGAAGTGTCCTTTTGACTCGCAGCATCTGCATTCGTAAAATCCCGCCCAGTTCACACTTGTGTGGGAGAGAAGTCCTTGAAAACAACTTCATTTTAGCCCATTTCGGGTCCATTTTGGCTCCGGAAAGCAACAGACGCCCTCCATCTCTTGCTATGAGCTCAATTTGAGCAGCGCAACTTTAAGTTTAGAAGGCACACATGCGCTGCACTGCATGTAACGAAATCTTCTTCTACAAATAACTTACTGGCAAAGACATAACAGCCGAGTAAACTGGCACCATGAATGCCGTGGTGCGAAAACCCAATTAAGTTAAACATATTAAATTAAAAGAAACCATGCAGTGTGGAAAAACCACGTTGGTATTTTTTGAAATCATTATAAATTGAAATAATATATTTTTTTTAATTTTCATTTTGATTTGGCACTTTTTTTTCACAATTAAGTTTTTTTAATCCAAATTAACACCTAGTTATATTTTTTTTTTGGAATGAAAGATTAGATTAAAATTTAAGGGATCGAATTAAAAATAACAGGTAAAATAGATAATGATTTTGAATTTCGTTTGAAAAATTTGTTTTGATCCCCTTCTTTTTTACTTTATAGATCCTTTTAATTTTTATAAATTTATTTTTGATATTAAAATTTATTTTTTTTAAAAAAAAGTTTTCAAAGTATTTTTTAATTTTCCTAGTTATCTCTTAGATATATGCATTTAACTATTAAAAATATATTTATCTTTTAAATCTCTTAAATTATTTTATATTAATATAAATATATGTTCGGAGTATTATAAATCTAAGTACAGATCTATAAAAACTTTCTCTTTTAAAAAAATAATGCAATGTGAATAAAACTTATTTTTTACCATGCTTTCCATGTTACCATTTTTACTTTTCTCCTTCAAATATTTACAACAAGACTGTGTCGGAACGGTCCATCTCCTGTGTATATATAAGAATAAGAGACCACTGTTTGAAGTGCATGATGAGGTTTGGGCAAACTATTGCGCAGTAGGGTCCAAAAACAACAATCCAGTGAACATGGATGAAAATCAGCGTAGCCCTTGGAATAACATTTTTTCAACTTGAGCGTTTTGGAGGTTAGAACGCCAAGTTTAGCCATTTGACCAGCTTTATGATCAAGCCTAACCCAACTTTACCAATCATTCTCACCTCGGTCATAGCCACAGCCCATGTATCCATAAAAGCCTTAGATGGCAGCAGAAGCTCATGAAACTAAGATATATACAAATGGTAGCCCAGACCAAACGAGCCAATGACCCATCCGCAGAAGTTGAGCAAATTTTCTCATTGCTTTACTGGCACAGCCCACCACCCCTCTCACACCCAGATAAATAAAAACTTAAACCCCTTCTCTTGTCATCTTCCTTTTCCTTGATGGAAACAACTCTTGTAATTGCAATATTTCGTGAATCATTTTCCCTAAAAAGGCAAGAACTGATTAAATTATGATCGTTAAATACCCAAAGTAGAACAAGATATCGTTGAAGAAGGATATCATTAGATGTTCGAGTTCAATGATAGCCGTATCAAATCAAGCATACCCAACTGAAGGGTCTCAATAATCTGCTATTGAACTTCTCTTTCAACTTCTTCAACGGAGTTCGTTTGATCCCTTAATTTTTTCTAAACTCTTTTCTGACAGAAGTTAATAGAATCTGAAACAAAATGTGAAAAAGGTGTGCAAGTGGACATGCACATCCAGTTGTTAATCCCTGGGGATTTGTAGTGCAGCTAAATCTGCTAAGAAACAATGAAAGAGTTTTTGTTAGTATTTTTATAATAGAATCTGAAAAGAAAATGTTACAAAGATGGACAAGTTGGCGAGCACATTCAATAGTTAATCACTGAGGACATGTCACTACTGAAAAGACCACAATATCATCCAATGTTAATGGATAAAAAGAAGAGCAAATATTGCAGTGTCTCCTTGAAAGAAAGTTGGCTCTTTCACATGACCTTGCATGTGAAGATAGATATGGCTAGACGTACGATAGATAGTTGTCATTATCAAGCGCAACCACTATATACACAATATGGGTAGCAACATAGCTAGGAAGGATACCAACTCATAGGAAGGGTAGCACCTAGCAAAGATGATGCTTAAACTGAAAAGATGGACCACAAAGAAAGTTAACATAAAAGTATTCGATCGAGGCTGCTGATATAAGTAGATGCAGCTAGCTGCCACCCCCATCAAATATGGAGTGAAATCTAGAGTTTTTCCTAGATTTTTTTCCACTCTAGTACAAACTTATTTTTCAAACAAGTACATTTCAGAAAATAATTCCCAGTCTAAGTATAGATATGTAGTACATGCGTAAAAACATGCATTTGCTACACGCGCAACCTATATGCAGCACATGTGTTATATACACATGACTATTATTTTCTGTGCTAGATTAAGAATTTATTTTCCTGCCTATTCTAGTTTGTGAAATAAATTTGTCTATTGTGCTAATGTGGGAAAAAACCTGTGAAATCTACAGACATAAACATGGTAAGAAATCTAACATCACGATTCAACTATGTTGCCCGACATGGATTGCTGGAGGAAGCATGTGGCTTTAAAGAGGGCTCCCTCTTTTCCACATTTGGATTTTGCTTATAAATGTATTTGTGGCTTCATACGGGAGTAAAATGTAAATACCATAACTGGCTATGTTTAGTCGTTCTCAGCTTCACGTACTGAATAGTCCAGGTATCATATGTCAGGTCGCCGGAGAAAAGTTTCATTGCTGGATATTATAGAAGAGTTGGTGGTTTTTATGAAGATAGCAAAGCAATTTTACTCAGATTTACTCGTTTCTTTTGATCTATATCTAAAGAAAAATAGTGTTTTTTTTTCTTATAAGGAAGCCCGATGTCTTGCATAATGAGTAAAACCTTAATTAAATTAATGTAGTTAACAGGATGAGTAAAAATGAAAGCACGAGAAGAGGTCATTTTCGTATGAGATGTTTACAAGAGTAATGTGAAGCCGGAAAAAGGTCTGCTCATGCTCTATCTGTGATTTTCTTTTGCCTTTTTGAGAATGATTTTTGTGTAGTAACCAGAGACGCGGCCCGCACTAGGCTGGGGTTAATTTTTTTTACATAAAAAATATCAAAAAAAATTAAGATCTAATAGTGTTAGATCTTTCTACAAAGCTATATTTAAGAGCATTGAGTTTGTCTGTTATCGCCTGATCTAGAAGTTATGTTTATAATATTAATAATAATATTAAACTTGCTTGACCCAAATTTAAGTGAGTTTGGTTGCAACATCAAACCCGGAGCCTTAGATATGGGTCTGGCTGTAAGGTCGTGTTATAAAAGTGTGATAATTAAAAAGAAAAAATTTAATATTTCAGAATGAAATTAAAAAAAAAATTAATTGAAAAGAAAAAAACAATAAAGCAAAATATTATTCTGATAAATAGAGCTTTGCAAGAAGGGGTACAGTAAAATCCTTTCATGAAATCACAATAATCTAATAAACAGTAAATAAAACAAATCATAAAATTTAATGCTTAATCGAATCGATATTAAAAGATGAAATTCAAAGAAAAAAACTACTTAAGAAAAAGGAAAAAAATCTGAATCAACTGGTTTAACCCGTCAAACCTAGGATTCGTGTCATGAAATTGAAAGAAAAAAGGTTGATGCCTTTTAGTTATAGCTAATTACAATATTTAAAGATGAAATTGAAAGAAAAAAACCAATGAAGAAAAAGAAAAAAAATCTGAATCAACTGAATTGACCCACCAAATCAGGTTACAAAGAAAAAAAAGCCTACATAAAGAAAAAAACTAATGAAGAAATAGAAAAAAAAAAATCTGAATTAACTGGGTTAACCTTTCAAACCAGGTTAACAAGTCAAACCTGAGATTCATGTCATGAAAGTTTGATAACTGAATATGAAAACAAATTTTACAGGTTAACCCAGAATTAGTCGAGTTAACCCGTCACACCCGGGATCCGTGTCATGAAAGTTTGATAACTAAATAGAAAAAACTTAACATTAATAAATTAAATAAAAAAAATTCATCAAAAAGAAACAAAGAACAAAAAAATTGCCCAACCTTTTCACTGTGGGTTAATTATAATATTAAAAGATGAATTTGGAAGGAAAAAACTAATGAAGAAAAAAAAAATCTGAATCAAGTGGGTTAACCTACCAAATCAGGTTAACTCGTCAAACCTGGGATTCATGTCATAAGAGTGTGATAACTAAATAAAAAAATCGATATTAATGAACTAAATTAAACAAAAAAATATTAATTAAAAAGAAAAAAAAACAAAGGAAAAAAACCTACATGAAGAAAAAAACTAATGAAGAAAAAAAAATCTGAATTAACTAGGCTAACTCGTCAAATCTGGGATTCATGTCATGAAAGTTTGATAACTGAATAGGAAAAAAAAATTACGGGTTAACCTAGAATTAACCGGGTTGACCCGTCAAACCCGGAATCTGTGTCATAAAAGTTCGATAACTAAGTAGAAAAAAATTTAACATTAAAAAAATTTAAAAAAAAATATTCATCAAAAAAACAAAGAAAAGAAAAACAAAAAAAACATCTTTAAAAAAAAAGAAAAAAAACTTAAAAAAAAAGAAGCAAAATAAGATAAAACTACCTAATTTTTTTATTGTAAATTATACTGTATAATTCACAGTAAAAAACTGAGAAGTCTTAGCTATTGTTATAATATAATTATAAAGTGGTGTTGATTTTGATGGACCTAATGTCCAAGATGTGTAAACCACCCACCAAAAATAAGAAGTCAGGCAGTGTACCGAAAAGGGAAAAAAAAATGAAGAGGGAAACTGGGGCCAAGAGAAGCCTGGTCCGGCTCTGGCGTTAGGACAAGTGGGAAGGCAAATGGGAAGAAATTGTCGGGCTGTGGACCCCTTTACCAAGAAATCTTATCCTTCTCTATTTCATAGAATATATTTTTTTTCATGCGGAGATACGTGATTTGACCATTGCTCATCTCCTCCACCTTCACTTTGACCCTCGTGGAGGCTCTCACCCACCTTCTCTAGATTTCTCCTTTCTTAATTCTATCTCTTGGGATTGGCCTCCCTACCTAACTTCCCTTTAATTGTCATTTACTATCACATCCTCGAAAAGAGAATTATTATATACTATAATCACACCATTACCATCATGTCGCTTTTATTGGACAGCCAGTACGGAATCACGCTTGGCTAAAAGTTCCTTTTTTAAGCTAAGAATTGCTACTCTTTTATATATATATATATATATATATATATGCACGAAAGATAGTATTAATAGACGTTTTATAGCGTCCCAATATTGATATGGATGAAAATTTCAGCGAGATGTAGGTGTATTGATACCATAAAAGTGACCTCGAGTCTCAAAGAAATGGCATGGTTCTGCTGAAGGGGTGATTTTGCTGCAAAGAAGAAAGTAATGTGAAAATATATGCTAAGTAAATGAAGCAGATTTGTTCAAGGAGACAGCCGGTTTACTTCAAACACGTGATAGAATTAGTAGCGGAAATTGCAGTTTCTGGGGCAAATTTATTTCCCAAACTAAAACTAATATAGTTGTGAAAATAATTCTCCATCTAATACAAAAAAAAAATGTCATAAATGTAGCATATGCATAATCTATAAGTCACATATGTACTCCATGCGTCACAACTAGTCGCACATGTAATTAATATGTAATCCATTAAAATATCACACGGTTGCCTGTCTTAATCATTTTAGCTCATTTCCCAATAAAAACAAAATTTCAGAGAATCACAAAAACAACACATAGAGTTCAAGACAATATAATCACCTAATTTTCATAGCTGATGAATTTATAATTAAAAACAAACTTAATCTCAACACCAAAGTAATTCATTACAATAAATAATTTCAATTTAATTATAAATTAATCAAATTACATAGTTAAACATCTAACAAATTAACCCGTCAATGGACCTACACCATCAGAACCACGAGCACATCTTCATTGTGCATGATAAACAACTTCATCATCCTCCATTGCATTGTCCAAACGCTGAGCCTCTCTAACCTCTTCAAGTGAAAAACAACATGATGAGAGGCAGATATTGAAAGCATCGCGCATAGCATCGTCTATAGCATCACAATTTGTAGTCACATCACTTTGACCCTCGTATATAAAAAAATTCACCTAATACATTAGAAAAGATTAAATTATCATTTCTAAGATATAAATAAGAATTTTATTACATGTTAAAAAAATAATTAATCCACACATACTAATTTATTATATCTTAATGCACAAGGCTCATAATTATCTAGATTATGTGTCGGCTAACACAGAGTGTCACATGGACGTCTCGTAGCATGCTCTTATAGTGGTGTTATGAATTGTTTTGTTATGTTAATGTACCAAAACATGTAGAGATCTAACTCAATAGGTCAATACCACTTTGTAAATGTGTGATCTCTCTTCACATGTCACAGATTGACATATTGTAAATGAATCATTGATCAATCATCTTTCTCTATACGTTGACGGTTAACAATATGCATCTCATCAAGTGTGTCAAAATCATCTAGCATGTCATAGATAGAACTCGTGAACATGGATGAGATTTTATGTAAAACGCCAAACCTCTTCCCAACCCAACTAACATGTTAAATAGTTGAGTTAGGCAATTTTTTTATAGAAATCTTAAATTTAATAATGTGTTCATAATAATTATTATTATCTAGCTTGAACATCTAGTTTCTCCAAACATCAGGACAACCGATGTGAAGATGCTCCCATGAACATAACTTCATATTCACAATAAAAACTAGTAAACGTTTATTCAGCCTCCATCTCAATACTTAAGCTTGAATTCTTACAACTCTAAGTCCAATCAAAGCTCATTATATGAGCAAACACACTAGCATCTCTAAATTCAGGAACAAGGGGTCTTATTGTTTGGTTTATTAGTTCACCTTGCTCATCTTCTTAAACTACATCATCAACATGACAATCATCTTTCTCATCATTTGGTACAAGTTCATCATAACAATATGGAATTGTTACTATACTCAATCGAGATTCTATATGCACCCTTTCTTAACTCGATGTTAGGTTCATTGCTTCATCAACTGTCCTAAACGGACCAGTTACATGTGATGATTTTGAGGTCCTTTGACTGTAACTTGGGACTCGAGTTAACTATAAACTCGAAGAGTTTTCTACCTTAGGTTTTTTAATCAAGTAGAGCTTTAATATTTTCAACTCATTTGCGGTTATTAACCCAACCATTGTATTAAAACTAATATCATTAGTAATGAGCACACCGATATAACAATTTGGATGACCCCGCCCAACATCTGCCAAGTAATATCAACATCAAATTCAACCAAATTCCATTCAATTCCTCAGCACACTATATTTTTAAATTTGGCAAATGAATTGTCTAATCTCAAGCTATATAACTCGATACTTTCTCCATGGTAAATATCACAACCCAAAAAAAAACATAATTATTTAAAAGTGTAAAATTTTATGCGATGTATTTTTTTAATTAAAAATTCAGCAGAGTTTTCATTGTAACGGGACCATACCAAGTTATCGACATCTTCATTCCTGACACAACTCATATCATAATCATGGTCCAATCATCTTGGACCTCTTTCCCAAACAACGCATCACAAAAAAAAGGTATTGTCCAATAATTAAGATGCAATCGATAATAAAAAAACAAAATAAAATAAACAATTCTAAGGTTTACTTAACTTGCATAATCAAATAATTAAAAAAAACAATAAAAACTTGGATTATGAATGTAACACCCCCATTATTTTATCATTCCAACATTTCTAATCATATGAGCAACCATGATAAAATGCAAATACTTAATTTAACATAAAGATATTTTTAAGTATGACATACACATTAATTACATATGAAAGTTTTGTTCTACAAATATAAAGGTTCATTCAACCTCTTTTACATCATTCATAATTCTCAAAATACATGTTGATCAATATAAATACATAAAAAATAGCATATATTCAAGCATGATTTATTCTACTATTACGAGGGTCCTGAAAATAAGATTAACATTTTATCAACATAATTATCAATAAATGCAATGTATCATTTCACTACACCCATATACAAATATATATATACACACACACTTTATTATTAATCATTAATATCTTACACCTCCATATTCATCCAATTAAATTCCAATCTTAGCCGTTTTCATGAGGATACTGCTCCCTCATTAGGGACATTAATTCATCCGCCCAAATACCGGCACTAGTTTATCCGCCCAAATACCGGGTATTAGTTTACTCGCCCAATTACCGGTACCAATTCACTCACCCAATTACTGGGCATTAATTCAGCCGTTCAATTACCGAGCATTAGTTCACTCGCCCAATTACCTGTACTAATTCATCTGCTCAATTACCGGGCATTAATTCATCCGCTCAATTATCGGTTCTAATTCATCCTTCCAATTATCGGTTCTAATTTATCCGTCCAATTACCGGGCATTAATTCACTTGCTCAATTACCGGGTAGTAATTCATTCGCCCAATTATCGGGCATTAATTCACTCGCCCAATTACCGGGTATTAATTCAACAACCTAATCACCCTAAAATCCACCCTTGGCCGAAATTCCCATTACTAAAAGGAAGAAATACATTTTGTTTTTCAAATTAACCTAATTAATGACAAGCCCAAACATTTATTCCCTCAATATACATATAATTAACATAAATCCATGCATTCAAACCATCATAACATCAAGAACCTACCTTCACATAATACCAATTCTACTCAATCCAAGAACAAACATGAAAAACAACACAATGGATCATCATGGAGAGTTTTCTCACCTTTAAGGAATGAAGAATCAAAAGTCAAAACAAGTTGAATCAAGTTTTCCTTCACACTTTCCTCCAAACTCATTTTTTTCCTTCTCTAAAAGCACACTTAAAATTTCTAAATTCCTTGTAGTCTCCTTAATGTATCAAACCCTCTCTTTAATTACTTAACACTCTTTCTATCTTACACTTTTTTTCCAAGCAATTTCCATGAAAAATGACAAAAACCCTCTTTTCACATTTTCTTCTCTGGGCCGGCTGCACACTCCCTCTTTTCTTTTCTTTTTTTTCATTGTTGACAGCTTATAAAGAGGGCTGTTTTGGGTAAAGTTTAAATTTGACCCCTAAAGAAATTTCTAGACACTCATTTGTGCTATTTGTTCTTTTATCTGAAAATAATTCTTATCATACTCCAAAAATTCTGAAACTTTAACCTAGGTTAAAATAATATTTTATAAGACTCTATGCAAAATTTATGCAAAATTTCAACTTAATCTGATGACCAGATTGAAAGTTACGGGCTATAACGTAAAATTAGCTTGTTTGTGATTTTTCGTCAAAAATTCAAGTTTTTATATTTCATACTTGTACAAGTCATATCAATTAATTTACTCAATTCTTGAGATCATTTTTTTTCTCATATATATATTTTTATTTTTACCGGGGTTTACAGTAAATGATATCATTATCACTATCGATGATTTTATCACCATAATAACATAAAAATTTCACTATAGAAGATATGTTCTGTGAAAATCACAACAAAACACAATGTTAATATGTCAATATTGCAAATTATTCAAGTACATTAAAAAATCCAAAATTAACAAAAATCATAAACTAAATTTTAACACTAACATAATTCATCAATTTTTCTTACTAAATAAGACAATATTTACACCTACTTAACTAATTTTATGTCTAATTAATCTCAAATTATAGTTCAATTAGAAAAAATCAACAAAAACTATAACCTAAACCCTAAAACCCTTATCATAAAAAAATTCACAAATTAGCAAAGTAAAATAACAAATTAACTGAGGGGAAGGTGAATATACCTCAAATTGGTTAAATGGGGTGATCGTGAGTGGTGGCAGCGGCGGCGGTGGTGGGGAGAAATCGGTGGTTGTCGCGGATGGATGGCAAAAGAGAGAACCAACTTCTAAAAGAGAGAGAGGGGGGGTAAGGTATGTCGTGAGGAAAAAAGAGAGACGATCTTTTTTTTTGTGGAGAGAGAGAGAGAGAGAGAGATCAACTTGCTTGAGTTGAGAGCGGTGTCGAGAGAAGACAGAAACAAGGAATGAAAGAGATAAGAAAAAAAAAGAAAACTATCTTCAAAATAATTAAGGTTGTGCGTGTGATAAATATACTACTTATATTGCGTATATACTATGTTATAACCCAAATTTTAACCCATTTGCCTTTTAATCTAATTTTAAAAGGTTAAAATTTAAAATTGAAAAGGTTAGGGGTGTAAATGCAAAATTTGAAAATTGCAAGGACCAAATTGAGAAATGGTCATTTCCAGTCCAAAACGCACCATTTCAAGCATGCGTTGTTTCTCTTCTTCTTCCTCGGACGCTGAAAGCTCGCCTGCAAAGAAGGAATGGAAATGTTGAAACACCAGCATCCAGTCCAACCAGAACTCAATTTGCAAATCTTATCTTTGTGAAGATTACAACCCCGGGGAGATAATGATAAATTTCTCACACCCTCATGCTTATAAAAGGGAGTCCAACATGGGCGGGACTGTCGGTGCCTCAATCCGGCTAAAACACAATGTCCCCAGCCCTTATCATGGTCCTGGGAAGATAAGCAATATGGAAGCCTATAAAAGGCAGAGGAGAAGAGGCCAAAAGACGGAGGCAAATCAGGAGGAAAACAAGACTGAAGACAGAGGAGAAAAAGCAGAGAAAACGAAAGTAGAGGAGAGCAGAGAGTAAGTAAAAAAAAAAACCCAACAAACAGAAACACAAGAACAGAGGGGAAGAGATTGAAAGGAAAAGGAAGAGGAGAATATTCTTTGGCCGACACTCGGACCGATACCTTCGTCTGCGTCTTCGTCTTCGCCAGGTAAAACCATTCTACTCTGTTTCAAATGTAAATGTTGGAAGACAGTGCAAAGGTAATTAATTACCTTCGCACTGTGCAGTGCATGCGTGAGCTGAGTCACGCATGCATGTGGACTATTACTATTAAATGCAAATATGTCATGCAAATATTTTTTATTTATTTCCATTTAAAAAGGGCTCATAATAATAAAGGATAAACAAGAAAAATGACATAGAAAATTTCTTCTTCAAATTCATTTGTTGCGAAAATATTCATTGACGTCATGGTCAGGAGTATCGTATTTTTTGGATTTGCGCGATATATACCAACACCAGAGTTGGAAATATTCGTAGGAATTATTCACTGACGCTAGAGTTAGGAACCTGAAAAAAAAAGAACAAATTATTAGCAATTTAGACAAAACCAACAATGCAGCCTGTCTCAGGTAGGACGCTTAAGGGGTGATAGCATCTTTTCTTTTGTGTAACCAGTCCCGTACTATAGAATCTCTGTTGACCAGTTAGGGTTTCTAGTGACCATAATACTAGGTGGCGACTCCTTGAACAAGACATTTTCATCTAAGAGAACAAGATGCTAGATATCTGTTCTTTTTTCAATCAAGAAAAGATTAATTTTTAATCGGTCGCCGCTATGTCCGGATGTGACATATTACATGCACAATTATTATTTCTATACTGGAATGAGAATTATTTTAATTTTGCTATTTTGAAGAACAAGCTTTACCTATCTCATAGTGTGGGGAAAAAGTTAGAGATTGAACGAAGAAAGCAAATAAACAAATGGTTGCTGACAGGTGTGATAAGGTGGGAGCAATTATTTGTCCAGACAATATTTTTTTTTACGCTAAACATGTTGGTGTTAGGCTGACATAGCACACAGAGCTCACAGGGCGCTGCAACGATGACCCATCAACCAACTCCAATCCAGGATGGTAGTTTCAGGCCAGAGTATGGAAATTATGCTATCTTCTTGCTAGAAAAAACAGTTATTGTATTATCTCATGCAAAATTTATCCTGTTTTCAGACTTGAGAAGATTTTATGAATTTTGTTCTTATGTTACTGTAGTCTTCTCGTGGCACCTTGAATATAAAATGTAATTAAAAAAGATTTATTTTTGATATATTAAAATGGATCTGATCTATCAAATTAGGAAGATTAGAAGGGAAAAAAAAGCTTTGATTTCTGAAACTCTTCAACGAAGTACTTCATCATAATCTGCTGCTGAAATAGGAAAAAGCCTGAGGTAAGAAGGGAGATTCTATGTGGGATTGTATTTTTTTAGGTGAGGCAGGAAATGTGGGGGTGGGGAGGGCCATGGCTGAAGAAAAAACCTATGACGCCCAAGTGGCGCTGTGATGGCCATATCCTGAGTTTTGGAGTCTGTTGACATGACGCCCATACTTCTTTTCTCCTGCAAGGTGATGGATGCGATTGTAAACAAGTCATGATCGCTCGTTTGGGTAGCAGAATTTGCTTTTAGCCCATTCTCCTCTTCAACTAGGACGTAGACGTAGCATCGTACAGCCTCCTGTAGATTAGGTTTCCCATGTTTATCTCTTAAGATTTGTTGTCGACTTGTGAAGTCAAAATACTCCATGTTTCGCATTCCCTCAATCACCCTGCCAGCTATGAATTACTGGGCATGGATTAATAGCATTTTCGTCCTTGTACTTTTTACATTTTTACTACTCGGGTGATTCTATTCTTTTTATAGAAATAGCTAAAAATACATCAGTTTTTACTTCAAAAGGTGTGATGGTTATTGACTATTTAAAAAATAAGTTTAAATTTAAATGTTTTAAAACTGACTCACTTCAATCATTTTTATTTTATACATGGTAATTAACTGACATTTAATTAAATAGTTAAGAACTTTAGATATTTTAAAATTAACTAGTTTCGATTATTTTATTTTAATTGACAAGCTATCAAATTGCATGTATCTTAATTAAATTATTTAATAGTTTTATTTATTTTTTAAAAAATATATAATGTTTTATTATTATTTTTTTAACTTTTGTTTTTTATGATGTTTGTGTGTTTTTTTTGAAAAAATATTGTATTTCTTAAATAATTCATCTAGCATTTTAAAAATAATATTTAATTTAAATTTTGTACATAATTTTAAATCAAATAGATTTTCAAGTAATTAAATTGATTACACTCACGTTATAACATAACCGTTCCTTGGATCAATGTTTAATTTCATGAAACAGCAGCTCGGGAGACAATTCGTGTGAATTAGCACAATAAATTATCTTTTTTATCCTTATCCATGTGAACCTAAAGCCTGGTTAGTAGGGGTAGAATTATCTATTTCAATGAATCCATTGGATATTATAAGATTGGTTAGGGGCAAATTAGTCAAGGGTGTTTTACGTTTTCACTTATGTTTTTTTTTAAAAAATGTTTGGATTAATTCGGATTGTTTAATCATTTTAAAAATATTAAATATAATTAAAAAAATTATTGAAGCGCACACGTCAACGCATGAAAATTCCTGTATCATTCAATAGGCACCTATGTGGTCTTCTAGTTATTAAATTCCACATTTTAAAGCCATTTTAGAAGCAACGTATCGTTCTCTTTCTAGCAGTGTAACACATGTTTGTGGAGAGACACAGTTGGCCTTTAACATGCCTTTTTTTCTTCCCCTCTCTTTCCTCTCTCTTGGCCCAAAAATGCCAACCCATTAAAAAAATAATCGTGTTCTCTGGTTTTGTGGTTTATAACCCTAAGGTGGCCTATGAGTATTAGATTATGACTGACTGTCAAGCTTCCAAGCTTGATTCTGTTGTCTCAACTTAGGACACTGAGCCTCCAATGACCTTTTTGCTTACAGAAACTGCATTCATCAAAGCCAATCCTTGTGTAAGACTTGTTCTGGTGATTAGAAAATAACTTAGAAGGTACTGCTAGTACAGAAAAATTTGAAGCAAAAAGAATTTCCTTTTCAGAATAAGACTGAAGACGTATTTCTTCAGCCAATAACTCATTGACAACAGAGTCAACAGAAGACAGTGGAGAATGATGCAGAATTGAACATCTAAGTCCTTCGAAATCACTACGAAGTGCTGTTCAAAACTGTATCAATCATTGCTGCTCTCTACGCTCAATATAGGCACCACATGCCTTTAATTCTGTCGATTCTGTAAGAGCCAATTGATTCCAAAGATTTGTCATAACAAAATAAAACTCTTGAATACTCATATTCTTTTGATGAAGAGCCCGTATGTCATTCCCTAATTGATACTGTTTTGCAAAATTTGATTGTGTGAATAACCTTTGCAGATGATCCCAAACCTCTTTTGTTGTCTCATACTTCGCCAACTGCGTACCTATCGAATGCTCAACAGAATTGTTGATCCAAGTAATGATCTTTGTATTATTTGCTTTCCATGTATCTATCAAAACATCATCCCCTTCCTCAATATTCTTAGGTATTATATAAGTTCCACTAACATACCCCCACATCTTCTTACCCTTAAGAAAATTTCTCATTACATAACTCCAATATGAATAGTTCTTCCTATCCAACCTCACACTCACAGACTGAAGCGAATCATCTCTTTCAAGCCATAATAAATAGTCATAGGAAATTAGAATACAAAAGCAACGAAAAACAAAATACCAAATTGCAGAAACTGAACAGAGATTGCAAAAACTAAACAAATATCTTCTTAAAGAAATACCAAAATAATTACAGAAACTGAACACATATACCAAATTGTAGAAACTAAAGGGAAGATGAAATACCAAAATAATTGCAGAAACTGAACGCAAATATCAAATTGCAGAAGCTGAAGGGAAGACAAAATACCAAATTTTGCAGAAGCAAAAGAAAAAATATCACTCCAACAAATTTTTTCTGGATCCGCGAAAGTTGTGTTCGGGATTAAGTCTTATTCTATAAAACCAACTATGATACCATGTTAAAATAATTAAGATCAAACACAAAAAGAAAGTTAGACTCTGAACAATCTGTATATTATAAGTACTTAGTCTTAACCTAAATACAAATAAAGTATATATAGATTAAATTAAAAGTACTATTCTAATCTTAATAAATAAGAGTACATAAATATTATTTAAAAAAATCAAGCAATCATATGCCATTAAACTTTAGCAAATATATCCAATATCATCGATTAAGATGAAAACATTGAGACGAAAGAAAAAGAAAAAGGAACAAAAAGGAAAGGAAAGCTGGCCCTAAGCCGAATTGGCTTAACTGACAACAAAATAAATTATGAAGAGCATTAATTAGCAACAAGTCATTACTCATACCAAGGACCACAGGCACTATCAGAAAGGGAAAGAAACTGCTATACAAAATTATCGATAGCCAGCCGCCATGCTATTCAATCCGGTACCGAAGATAACTGGTTGGAAGGCATGGTTATTTCGTACTCTATCCAATACATTCATGTATTGTCAAGTATGAATGATGCAACCATAAACGTATAATTAATTTAATCAAAAGAAAAAAAATCGGGCATAATTGCATTCACAAAGATTTGCACGAGTTTCATGACATTAAAAAAAAAGATTACAGATTTGCCAGAAACAAAGATCAGAGAGAGGGGCTAATTTATTATTGGAGAGTATAATTGTTATTGTTTTTTTAAAATAATTTTTAATTAGAAATATATTAAAATAATATATTTTTTTTATTTTTTAAAAATTATTATTGATATTAGTACATTAAAATGATTTAGAAATATCATAAAATATTAATTTTAAATAAAAAAATATATTTTTTAAAAAATTAAAAAATATATTTTACACCGTATTTTCAAAACTTTAAAAAAACGAATGTTATTTCAGGGAACAAGAAACATTGAGGAAGGAGAGGGAGACGAGGTAAAAAAAAAGTTGTTCTGAGAGAGAGATATGTAGTGTCAGACGAAGAGAGAATGCACTTATTTTAAGAGAAAAATAAATTAATTAAGGAGTATTTATAATTTTATTAAACTCATGAAATCAATAATAAACTTGTCATTTTGTATAATTTTAATTGAGTTTATTGATTTCACACAAATTAAGTTTGACTGTACTAGTTTTAAAAATTTTAATTTGATTTTATATTTTAAATACATGTTAACGGCCCATAAAATTATACACCTGACAACCTTGCTTATCATATGTCATTATTATTATTATTCAAAATAGTCATTGATGATAGTTTGCTCGGAATTAATTTTATATTAGAATTGATTTTAACTATATTCAAGTGTATTGAACAGACTTGATTTGTTAATTCATTATTTTTTATTTGAAATAGGTCGAGATCATGGAATTCACTTCACTTGATTTAATGAAAATATACTATTTATTCAACTTACCATCATTTTTTTTTTAACCCAGGGTGTCCGGGCCAGCTTATGCGCACCACAACTAATCCTCGGGCCTACTGAACATCCTGCAAGCCCAATAGGCAAGTAAGACACCACGGGGATGACAGGCTGATACATGGAGAAGATTGAACTCGGGACAGTCACAAGGCAAGCCTTGCAGTTGACCACTGAGCTAGACCCTCAAGTGTAACTTACCATCATTTCTAAAAATATTACTCCAGGTATATAAAAGAAGAATGGTGATAATGAGATTAATTTTTAACTAGTCAATTCTAAAATAAATAACATTGATTTATAAATCTACAGTAATATATAATCTTAATTAATTATAAAATTTATTTATAATTCTTCAAACACCGAACCTGAATGAATAATATTAAGGGCTCGTTTGGGAACGCGGCTGCGGCTGCGTTCCCAAAAAATTTGAAAATTTTTTGTTTTTTTTTTTTGTTAAAATTTAATATGGTTTGTATGTTTTGGATTGTTTTGATGTGCTGATGTCAAAAATGATTTTTAAAAAATGAAAAAACATCATTGGCATGCATTTTGACACGAAAAGTTATTTGAAAAGCACCTGCAATCACACTGCCAAACACGCTTTAAAAGGGTTTCGCATTGGCTAATTTGTTACAGTCTAGTGACAACCATGCCGTAGTCGCAGTCTAGCTATCAAAGTTTATAAAACAGTATCTGGCCGGAAAGGATCATAGATTGATATAATATACCTTTTCGGCAGAAGATGGAGAGGTGCCGGTCAGATTCTATCAAGGCGTTAATGTTCTTGAGATTAGATGTGGGTGTTCGTTCCACCAGATAAAATAAACGAAATGCCCATCATCAGTGGACACGTTTTCGAGAGAGAAGATGGGATGGCTGAGTGAGTGAAGAGAGCGTAATGATGATGAAGAAGAGAGAGATGGGGTCTCCATGAAGGTTCCGTCTAGGTAGGCACGTTGCCAATTCGAACGTGCTCTCCTCCATTGGATTGTTTTTTTTTGCAGATATAGCATTAACGTCTAGCTAATTTCCGTTTGGTTTGTGATGATGTGCCACCAAAGGCAAAGACTCTTGTTTGAATAGTTTCCTCTCTGTTTTTTTCACTTTACTATGAGTGAGTAAAAAAACAAAAAAACTGATTAAACTAAAAAAATTAAAAAAAGATAATAAAAAAAACCGAACCGTAAAAAAACTGATTAAAATTTTAAAAAAACCAGCCACTTTGGTTCGGTTTTATAAGCAAAAAACATGAAAAAACCGAGCCAAAACAGGAAAAAACCTAGCCAAATCGGTTTTTGTCCTAAAAAAACCGAACCGAACCGAAACCAGTCGGTTTGAACCGGTTTTGATTCGGTTTTTTTAATTTGGTTTGGTTACTTTTTTTTATAAAAACCGAACCAAATCGAAAATAATCATTTCTACACTCCATATAGTCTCCTTTCTTTTGACCATTGCTGCACATTAATATCAATAATCGTGATAAACTTATTTTTAACAAACTTGAAAAACCTCTTATGTCCATTTTTTTTTTTTCTGGGCATGTTTAGGAAAATGAGCATGCTTCAAGTGGAGGGTTCAAAGTCCAGCTACTCGGCGGTTTGTTAGCGTATCACACCACGAACATGTTGGATCTAGCATCTACCGAACCCAAATACTTTTTAGACTTAGCAGTGAACAAAACTTGACACTTGGACTTGACAACTAGTCAAGTTTATGATAATATAGGTCTGGTAAGCATACCGGACTCGGGACACTTGAACTTGACAGTTAGCCAAGTTCAAAACAATGACCATCCTTCCTTGCCACACCTAAGAAAATGACATTCCTCCCTTGAATGTAACCTCGAGGAAGAACTCAACTTTCATAGCTTAGCTACTTTTGACGTATTAAGCTCTAATCTCCCTACACCTTTTTAGGTTATAAAATTCATCTAAGAACCTATCATATTCTCATCAAACATGAATACAAATGTAAGAGATATTTATCCCTCATTAAATGCTATCAAAGTAATTACGTTGCAAATCTTTTTTTTTTTTTTACAAAAGCACAAGATTTATGGGCTATAAATACACTATAAGACTTTTAGAACAAAGATTTACAATTTTCATTCTGTATGTATATATATATATATATATATATATTTCAAGGCATCTCTCTCTAGAGTATTTTTGTATTTTTTTCCTCTAAAAAGATACTTATTTAAGCATTAGAGAGTCCCTATCTCCATAAAAAAAGATCTTTTGTAGGTACTTACCATGAGTAGCTTTGGCCTACAAAGAACCAAGTATAAGCTAATAATTATCTTGACTAGAGAGAATGAAAAAGATTACTAAAATCAATTGATTAACAAATTATTCAATTCAGAAGCCCTATTTTTTGACTAGTTAGATTTTTAAGACATTATCAAATCACTTGCTCTCCGGTGAAAGAAATTTGTAATTTAGAAGTTGAAGTTTCGCTCTTCCTTGCTCAACAATATGCCGAGTACAAATCTTTTTTTATTATACCTCCAAAGTTTTTTCTCGGTACAAAATGAGTATTGTTAATCAAGCACACCCTTTGTCAGAAAATCGAAGGAAACTTTGAGTTGAGAATCATCTCATCTCCTTCCCTTGATCTACCTCAAATGCCAATAGAGGATGGAGACAAAAGTATATTAAAAAAAAAACAAGAAGAGAAACTATGAAGCCCTCTATTTCTAAATTTTGCTCGAAATTAAATAATAGTTGATTTCGTGATACAAGACCTAGAACTAAAGATGAATATTGATGAAGTTTGAGTTATAAGACGACAGACGTGAATTCAAACTATTAGACACCACACCAGCCGCATGCCACTCAGCCAGCACCAAGTAGGATGTTGCAACAAGATTTGTACATTAGCCGCTTGCCACTCTGCCAGCACCAATTAACAACTTGCAACAAGATTTGTAAATGCAAAAGAATAAATCATTTGTATTCCTTCTCCCATTCTGTTATAAGAGTATATGACAAAATAATTTGTTA
The DNA here is from genome assembly GCA_007827005.2 of Populus simonii. Lineage (NCBI taxonomy): Eukaryota > Viridiplantae > Streptophyta > Magnoliopsida > Malpighiales > Salicaceae > Populus > Populus simonii. The sequence goes on from CM017464.2 coordinate 29,092,877, forward strand.
TAATTTTGTTATGCTGAGCTGTGTACAAATACAGCAGTGTTCACTGCAAATATGTATACAGTGTGTGTGAAATACTAAGTAATACACTAAATCATTTTGACCTTCATGTAAAACCTCTCTTCCTTTATCTTTTCATATCATCTTCAATTTCTTTCATGGTATCAGAGCTCTAGACAGCAAAATCCATGGAGGATTCATCAGAAAATTAATATTCACTAAATATACCACATAACCATCAGCTCACTCAGATATTAACCCAAACACCAACCATGCAACAACCACTCATCAGTACTTGAATCTTAACAATCCCAGCAACCCCTTTCGGTTAGACACTAGAGACAACCCAACCATAATTCTGGTAAAAGACTTACTTAATGGTGACAACTATGCAACTTCGTCTCGTGCAATGCAGATAGCTCTTCGGGCTAAGACTAAACTGGCATTTATCATAGGAACCATCAACCAACCAACTAACCAAGAAGACCCTCTTTTTGATTTGTTTGAACGATGTAATGACATTGTGGTTTCATTGCTTCAAAACTTTTTCGGCACCTCTATCAGATCTAGCATAGCGTTTTTTGACAGTGCTCGAGATATTTGGCTTGATATGCAGGATCTTTTTCCCATTAAAATTGGCCACACATTTATCATCTGAAGAAAACCTTAGCGAATCTCTCACAAGAAAATGATACTGTAAGTGTTTACTATTGTAAGCTACAGACTCTTTGGGATGAAACATTAATTTATGATCCTATTCCACCTTGTAACTGTGGTGCTATGACAATTATATCTGATCGCTATTAGCGAGATTATGTGTTCCAATTTTTAATGGGTTTGAATGACTCTTATTCTCTTATACGGGACCAAATCATGTTGCTTGATCCCATTCCCACCATTGCTCGCGTATTTTCCATCATCCAGCAACAAGAACACCAACATCAGCTTGCTTCTCCCCTCCACACAACATGATGCTATGGCTTTTACAGTTAGAAGACATTCTTCATTTCCTGTCAAATACCCATTGCACTTTAAGTTCAAAAAGGAATGAACCTATTGTACTCATTGCAAGATTACTGGGCACATGCTGGACACCTGTTTCAAAGATGGCAACGCTGAAGCTCCCATATTAAAATAGGCCACACATTTATCATCTGAAGAAAACCTTAGCCAATCTCTCACAAGAAAATGATATTGTAAGTGTTTACTATGGTAAGCTACAGACTCTTTGGGATGAAACATTAATTTATGATCCTATTCCACCTTGTAACTGTGGTGATACGAAAATTATATCTAATCGTTATCAACGAGATTATGTGTTCCAATTTTTAATGGGTTTAAATGACTCTTATTCTCCCATACAGGACCAAATCATGTTGCTTGATCCCATTCCCACCATTACTCGCGTATTTTTCATCATCCAGTAATAAGAACGCCAGCATCAGCTTGCTTCTCCCTTCCACACAACATGATGCTATGGCTTTTGCAGTTAGAAGACATTCTTCATTTCCTATCAAATACCTATTACATTTTAAGTTAAAAAAGGAACGAACATATTGTACTTACTGCAAGATTACTAGGCACATGCTAGACACCTATTTCAAGGCTGGCAACACTGAAGCTCCCATATGTTCTCATTGCAATCTTACTTGTCACACAGTGGAGAAATGTTATAAACTGCATAGCTATCCTATCGACAACAAACTATTCACTAAGCCTAGAGGTGCACATGTTCTTGCAGTCCAATCGACTTCAGCTCCTGTTGCTACTGTTGAAAATTCCAGCAATATTCGAATAGGTTTGACTAAGGCATAATACAATAAACTCATGGCTCTGTTTCTCTCAGGAATATCTTCCACTGTTCAAACCTCGACTCAACCTGGTCCCTTTTCAACTCCTCACGTATCTGGTATTAATTTTTGTTTGAATGCTCACACACACACACACACACACACACTAATATTTTTTTTTCACATGCACCTTGGATCATCGATACAGGAGCAACAAACCATATGGTCTGCTGCACCTCATTCTTCACTACTATTACCTCTGTTATTTCTTAACTTGTTGAGTTACCAAATGGCACGCATGTTTTTGCCACACACATTGGAACAGTCCAACTCATACCCTTTATTTGTCTCGTACAAGTTTTATGTATTCCTTCTTTTAATTTCAATTTGCTTTTAGTAAAAAATTGACCACCAATCTTACCTGTTGCGTTATGTTTCTCTCTAATTCTTGTTTCATTTAGGACCTTTTATCTTGGACAACGATTGGGAAGGGTGAAGTGAGGAATGAACTTTATCATTTTGTCAACACTATCATCTCTCCATCCCTCCTAGTTAATACATTATCTCAATTTTCCATTCCCAACATTTTATTACAGCTTCTGCTTCGTCTAAACATAATACTGCAGATTTATGGCACTATCGTCAATGACATTCATCTTCTCCTGTCTTGTCTTTAATTAAAGATCTTGTAGTCAAGAACAACATCTCTATTATCAATAAAAAAACCTTGCTGCATTTGTCCCGTAGCGAAATTTCATCGATTACCCTTTCCTTATAGCATTCATCATGCATCGTAACCTTGTGAAATTGTGCATTGTGACCTTTGGGGACCATGCTCCATACCCTTATATGATGGTTTCAAATATTTTCTCACTTTAGTCAATTGTTTCACTCGCAGTACATGGTTGTATCTTCTCCCTACTAAAGCTGACACTAAATGTAACATAGAATCCTTTGCTAATCTGGTTGAAAACCAGTTTAATCATAAAATCAAAATCTTACGAAGTGATAATGGGGGGGGGGGGAATTCTACATGAAAGACTTTTTTCATACTAAAGGAATCATTCACCAAACCAGTTGTGTCGAAACACCCCAACAAAATGGAATTGTAGAACACAAACACCAACATCTTCTCAATGTTGCCCGAGCAGTAAGATTTCAGGCCAAACTTACACTTCAATACTTGAGTGATTGCGTCTTAACAGCCACATACCTTATCAATCGCACTCTTAGCCCCTTGTTTAAAAACAAGACACCTTTTGAACTTCTATTCAATCAACCACCCAGTTGTACACATGTGAAGGTTTTGGGTCTCTTTGTTTTGCCTCAATTCTTTCACGTCAACGAAAGAAATTTGACCCTCGTAGCTGCATGTGTATATTTCTTATATACCCTTTTGGCATTAAAGGTTATAAATTACTTGATCTACAGTCTTATACTGCCTTTATATCTAGAGATGTTGTCTTTCATGAATCCATTTTCCCATTTCACTCTTTAACTCTTCCATCTGACAACACTACTTTTGTGTTTTCTAAACCTTCACCCAACACTCTTGACTTTTCTATTGTTATTTCGAACCCTGATGCTTCTGGTTCATCTCCTCCCACCATACCTAATATCACTCAGCCAATTATTGATGATTCTGTCATCTCTACGATAAACACCACACCAGCCCTCATATCTCTTCTGATTCAGTTATTAACTGATCTACTAGGATCAGGTGAGCACCACAGTATTTGCAAGATTTTCATTGCCACCAGTCCTTCCTCACTATGCCTTCTCAATCATTGTCTAAGTGTTCTGGCTCAATCTTACTCTTTGGAAAACTTTCTTGCTTATCAAAAATTTTCTCCATCATTTACTACCCTTTCCACTTTTGTTTCCATGCATATTAATCCTACGACATACAACCAAGCAGTGAAACATCTTGGTTGGTGCAAAGCCATGAGTGATGAATTGATTGCCTTAGAACAAAACCACACCTAGACTGTTATTAACTTACCTCATGGCAAGGCAGCCATTGATTGTAAATATGTTTACAAGATTAAATTTCATGCTGATGGAAGTATTGAGAGACTAAAAGCTAGGCTTGTAGCCAAAGGCTTTTCACAGCAAGCAGGAATTGACTATACAGAAACCTTCTCCCTTGTCGTAAAGCTCGTCACCGTTAGAGTTCTACTTTCTGTCGCAACAATCAAATGATGGTCTCTTTTATTGACTTACCTCATGGCAAGGCAACCATTGATTGTAAATATGTTTACAAGATTAAATTTCATGCTGATGGAAGTATTGAGAGATTAAAAGCTAGGCTTGTAGCCAAAGGCTTTTCACAGCAAGCAGGAATTGACTATACAGAAACCTTCTCCCCTGTCGTAAAGCTCGTCACAGTCAGAGTTCTACTTTGTGTCGCAGCAATCAAAGGATGGTCTCTTTTACAATTTGATGTCGATAACGCATTTCTTCACGGTGACTTAGAGGAAGAAATATACATGCGAAAGCTCCTTAGCTACTCTATCGGTGGCCCCAATCAAGTCTGCAAGCTCCTTAAGAGTTTATATGGACAATGGTATTTAAAACTCTCCTTTTCTCTCATTGCTTTTGGTTTTACACAATCCAAAGCTGACTACAACCTTTTTACTAAAGTGGATGACAACTCCTTTATTACTTTACTGGTTTATGTTGACGACATTATCGTTACTAGTAATTGTTCCTTTTCCATTAAATCACTTAAATCCTTCATGCACAAACAATTTCAAATTAAAGATCTTGGCTGCTTACGATACTTTCTCGGCCTCGAAGTTGCTAGATCCTCGATAGGTATTCATCTTTGTTAGAGAAAGTATGCTTTTGATATCCTGGCTGATTCAGGTACCCTGGCTAGCAAACCTTTCAAATTGCCCCTTGAGCATAACTTTAAATTCAACAAGACTTCTGGAGTTCCCTTATCAGACCCCAGCTCCTATCGCCGTCTCATTGTATGTCTTTTATATCTCACCATCACCAGGCCAAATATCTGTTATCCGGTCCAAATCCTCAGTCAGTATATGGACACACCTACGACTACACATCTCGTAACAGCTCACCGAGTTCTTCGTTACATCAAGTCTGCACCTGGCCAGGGCATTCTTCTGTCTTATTCCTCACATATTCAACTCAAAGCCTTTTGTGACTCTGATTGGGCTTCATGTCCTAATACTAAAAGGTCAATTACAAGTTACTGCATATTTCTTGGCAACTCTCTTATCTCTTGGAAATCCAAGAAACAATCTATCGTATCTCTGTCCTCACCTGAGGCAGAATATCGGTCTATGGCTTCCACTTGCTCAGAACTAACCTGGCTTCGATATCTCCTTTAAGATCTTCATGTCTCTCATCCTCAAGCAGCCCAGCTTTACTGTGACAATCAGGTTGTTCTGCACATTGCTGCCAATCCTGTTTTCCATGAACTCACGAAACACATCAAATTGTATTGTCATGCCATTCATGACAATATATAAGATGGTAGCATAACAACTGCTCATGTCGCCTCTCGCTGCCAACTAACAAACATATTTACAAAAGCTATTCATTTTTCTATTTTTCAGACACACTTATCCAATATGGGAATAGTTAATCTCTATTCTCCATCTTGTAGGGGGTATTAGACACCACACCAGCCGTATGCCACTCAGCCAACACCAAGCAGGATGTTGCAACAAGATTTGTACACCAGCTGCTTGCCGCTTGCCACTCTGCTAGCACCAAGTAACAACCTACAACAAAATTTGTAAATGCAACAGAATAAATCATTTATATTCCTTCTTCCATTATGTTATAAGAGTATATGACAAAATAGTTTGTTATAGTTTTGTTATACTAAGTTGTGTATAAATACATTAGTGTTTACTGCAAATATGTATATAGTGTGTGTGAAATAATAAGTAATACACTGAATCATTTTATCAAACAATGTAAAACCTCTCTTCCTTTATCTTTTCATATCATCTTCAGTTTGTTTCACAAACAAACCCAAATCTGTGTTATCACGATTCTATCGAGATTGGTGGTATGTGTTTCTATCGAATGATGGATTTTGTTAAATATCAATGAGAAACCAATATTACTGAACATTAGCAAAAACAGCCACCACAGTTTGTCTCTAACCTCTGTCCGTTTCTTCCCTCTCCCTCTCGTCAAAATTATCCTGGCAAGTGATAGAAAGAAATATAAAAAATCATTCCAAAAAAGGAAGAGTAATAACGATCTGTTGAGTAAATGCTAGCCAACGTTTGGCACAAATCTTAAGAGAACATCCAACGGCCAAGGAGCTGGTTTGCGTATGCGAACATGCTCATACTACGATTACCCCTCCCAAGAGACCGCCCTTTGGGAAAAGCTGTCCAAGCGCAAAGTATCTACTCCGGCATGCTTGTTAAATTCGAACTCAGGATTTTGGCCGGTGAAAGATTTTGGGTTATTAAATTATGGATTTCCCTTAGTTCATTGGGTCAGTTTATTTATTTTTTACTGAAGTACCAGAAAAGATTTAGTTTTCAATTTTTTTCAACATCAAAGAATTTACTTGATCAAGTTTAGATTGAATCCAATCAAGTTCATTTAATTTTGACTGAGTTAAACATAATTAATCAAATCAATTTCTTAATTAATTTAATGTTAGATTCAACTCAATTAAACTTCAAGTGATTTAACAATCATGCAAAAAAATAAAACACGTGGAGGGGTCTGTTTAGAAAAGCTATGACTGTAATTTTTAGCTGTGATAAGTTACAAATGGTAACTTCTGAAAATAAGACATAAAAAGAAGTATAATATTAATTTTTTAAATATTACCATGTACTTAAAAACCACGGCCACAATCAAAGACAAAAGAAGCCAAAGGCAGATTTTCAACTCCCCCACACCACACCTATAATATTATTTAGCCTCTAATTAATACAGAATTTCTAGGGATTGCCCCTCCACTTTGTGCCTTTCTTATTTACATATAAATCAACATGAAAGACGGGCCAGGTCAACTAGGGAATTATCATCGTCATATCCTCACGGTGATCCAATCTTTATGTGAAAAATTGATTCATAATACTTATAAATGCTGTAAAGAATATTAATCTTTAATCATACTCCATTCAAAATTATTTGTACGAACAAGGACTTTGTACCTTTCCACCTTGACTTTCGATTAAATTCGATCGATATTAATTGATTTTAGCACACAAGGTGTACATTTTCTAATTGTTCTGTGATTGAGCTCGGATGGCCTTGTTGTTAGGATAAAAGAAAACCATTTGCGGCAATTCTTTGCCCTTGTTCATGCAAAATAAATGTATTTGTCTTCCACATATACTCTTTAAATAATATTCACGATTTTATGTATATATCTATAGGCATATTAATATCTGAATTTTCATGAATTTTTGTTTATTAACGTGGATGTTCAAGTCAGTTTGCGTGTACCTTTCGACTGATTCTATAAACTCTAAAATTAACGACCATGGAAGCTTTTAATGGCTATTATATTTCATGATTTTTATAATAGAGTATCTTGTCTAGATTTTTTTTAATTAATAAGCGTGATGATCTTAATTCTAATTCAGTGAATTTTGGAACTTCTGTTTACGTGGCACTAAAACAAATATTAATGGAACTCAAGAATGAAAAATCTGATTCAAAACAACACGATTAAAAATACTGTTCAGATTCAAAAATTAAAAAAAAAGGAATATCTGTTATTTTGTAATAATTTTTACTATGAGTTGTTAGTTTTTTACCAAATGACTAACAATTACTTTTTAATAAAATTATTGATGATTATAAAAAAATTCAAAAATTAAATAAAAACAAGATAGAAATCAGGTAATCATCGTCAACTGATGAAAGTAAAATCTATTCAAAACATTTGAGCTTGGTATCTCACATTCGCACGCCACCCATCACTGTTCACAACCTGGCCATGATTGTCTCCACCACCGTAACCATGTTCCATGGCCACTAATAACCAACAGTAATCATCGCTGCATCGACTGCCTAACCCATTATTCTCATGATCATCTTCATCTCTATCAAAATCAAACAACCACCATGAATTCCGACCACCATGACAACCATCATACATCCTCATCAACAGTGATGACGTTCATGAGACGAATGAGAGTCAATGATCGAATTCCTTACGAGTAGACACTTGCAACAAATGGCTAAAGAATTATATGAATTTACAATCCAAGTCATTTTATCTTTTCGCATTAAACTAGTTTATTCAGCACGCTTTCTCTCTCTTTTTGGCTTGAATAAAAAAAATTCAACGTTAAAAATTAATATTTAAACTTTTTAAAAATTTTAGCATTGTTATTTAACTTATTATCAATATAAGTATACAATAGTTTAAATTTAAAAAATTCTCACCTAAATTTTTTTTTTAGATCAGGTTTTATATTAAATTATGAAGGTGTTAGCCAGATGTAATATTATTTAATAGATAGGTCTAAAAAAACCCAAAAAAAAATATTATATTCACTTTAGTCAATTTATAAAATACTCAATCTAAGTTATGAATTCTGCTAAATTGAATTAAATTTTTATTTTATTATATAATAAAAATATATAAAAATTAATTCTCAATAGCAGCTTTTTATTTACAAGTTCCAGCCCATAATGGTACAAGTACTGAAATGGATGGTGGAAGCAGGAAAGCATGTGTGTTTCTGGACATGCATGCTCCTGATCCAAATGTAATTACCCTTCTCTGAATAGAACAGAAGGCTTCATTGCAATATTATAAATGCATCCACGCACCAATGCCATGCATCATAGCCTACTCCCATAAAAGAGAGAGTAAAGTTTCAGAAAGCTCACGAATGGCGCCTTTCTAGATAAGGTCAGTGATGGTGATGGTAACAGTTTCGCAGTTAAAATAAGACTGAATAATGATCAATCAGTAATTATTCAAGTTCTGAGTGTAATGCAAGATGATGGAATGTCATTTTGCCGACTCTAATTGAGATTATTAAGCCATGATGCTCACTTTGACGACGACGGTGATTGAAAAGTATAAACTCACAAGTGATGTTGGGATAGTGAGGGCAACTCATGGAACCTTGTCCCCACCCAATGTATAATCAATTTATGGACCCTTTCAGATGCCTAATTTGTCAATTTGAAAGAAAAAAATCACAAACAAATTTAGCATCCATGCCAACTAGTAATGAATGCTTCCTTGTTTCACCCGTAAATCATTCCTGATCGACTGTGTGCGCTGTGGAAGGCACGAATCTGCCTTGTTTTTTGACCGATAGAGGCCCGTCTTTAAGCAGGTAAAAAGGCTAGATAAGATTCTGAAAACCAATATAATTCTTGATAGTTTAGTTAATTCCCTCTCTTTTAACTATAAATATGTCAGAAAACTGATCACAGATGCTAGCACCGTTTGTCTTTGCAGTTGTGTCATGTTTTTTAAAAATCTTGAATTTCTTTATTTTAAATTATTATTTATCAAACATTGTATAGGAAGAAGAATCGAGTGAAAAAAGAAGAAGATATATTTTGGAACGGAGAAATTTCAATAAACACAAGCAAATCATGCGGTTTTGACACCATTTATGCTAGATCATGAATTGATAACTAGATCTAGCCTCCAATATTTCATATAAATCTAGACACTTAACCTGATTAATAAATGAATATGCGCTAGCTCCAAGATATTATTCTCTCCACACACACACACACACACACACATTCTCATAAATTATAATTGAAATTCGACATTATGTTTAATATTACATAATTGTTCAGGTAGTACTTGAAACCAACTATTATCATGGTTTTGATAGGAGTGAGCAGCTGGTGGTTCAAACTATTCAATACATCATTAATGATAGCCATGGCATAGTTGTATGGGAAATGCTTGGAAGTTGTAATAACTAGCTTGCTTGCTTGCCAATTACTAGCTAGTTCAAAGGTCAAGAAATGGGAAGAGTGTTTATTAGACAATATTGAGGTTCTCTCCTTCTAACATTACTCAAGACAAAATTTGAAAGAATTCATGGCTGCCATCCGGCAAAGCTGCGAAAAAATAATATTTTTTTTTTGAATTTAGAGATTTCTACTCCATATGTACCGTATCCGAAGAGAGTGATAGAATGAAATACGTAGTCGGCAGAAGTATAGAGTAAGAAGACAATAGTTCATGAACTTAATTGTACCTCAAAATATAAAATGTAAGGAAATATTAATACAAATAAAATGAGAAAAAACCGTCCATCTCCACACATATTATACTTGGTCTAATGCCCTTCCAGTACTCCCCTCCCTTTATAAATAGACTCCTACCCACCCCTTCATTACCCACCATTTGAGTCTTGATGAATATATTGAAGAGCTTAATTAGGTTCTATAGCTATGGCTCTTTCAAATACTGCTTGCTTTAGGTTTTCTTGACGCAGGCTTCAATGGATGTTGTACACACAAGTACGGGAGAATCTGTTAAGCTCAGGAGGGATAGCGCCATGAGCATGACAAAGTCTATGTTTGAGTTAATCTCAACAAAATCAATCCAGTCATCAGTGGCGCTATCTATCCTGAGTTCTATGGGTTCTCCTTACTATTCTGGTGCAGTTTCAGCTTCAAAGATGGTTGTTGGCTTCTGGGTGTGTGTACTTTTCTTCTATAAATGCATTCTTAATTAGGTTACTACTGTCCTAGATTTTCTTTTAAGAGACAAAAAGCCTGGATTCTCGATTACGTTTGGGGTTAAATATATCCTCCATCATGATTTTCTTGTTCTTGTTTTGATTTCCAGCAGCATAATCATATCAAGATCAATGGTGTGGTTTCTTTCTTTCTTTTCCTTCTTACTTATTCTACGATTTTTATGTACATAAATTAGTTAATCAAAGATGCTTTAATGGGGTTTTTTTTCTTTCTTTCTTTTATTGACTGGGTTTACTTTCTCCCTTGTTTTGGGGTATTTTTTTTTTTGTTTATTTGCTTCATATTCGTTAGGTTTTGGTTATAGCAAGATTGATTATCTGTGGCCCTTTTTTCACAATCCCTCTGTGTCGTGGCCAAATTGTCAATGGTATGTTATCATAGCAAGAGTAAATGATCTGTGGCCCTCCATGTTTGTCAAGTAATTTGTTAACTTATTTTATTGTTCTCTTTTTGTATCGTGGTTGATCGATTATCCCGCTTAGTTTGATATACATGCTTCTTTGAACTTGGACCTTTTCAGCTTGCGATACAAATCTCTTTGGCTAATGGTATGTGGGGCACGTACCAGCTAGTTCCCTTCAAGGTTCTAATCTCTATGGATTATTTTTTAATTAGGTTAAAACCCTTGGAGTTTGTATTCGAATTCTTTGTTCGGTTTGCTTGATGACATCAGATTAATTAACCAGGAATGTTTTATACTGCCTAGTGATATCATGGTCAATTGGGTAGGTTAGGGGCTTGCCTTTCGGGGATGCCAATCATCAGTCCTGTTGCTCCACTGTTTAGAAAGATTCTTACATTGTTTTTTCTTTTTATAACAAAAATTCAGGGTTTTGACATTTTTCCTTAAGAATACAAGCTGGTGAGTGCCTTTTGAGAGATTTCCCTGTTTTCATGGTTTTGGTTATTTTAGGTCTTAACTCTTAATGGCTAGCTAGTCTGAAACTCTGAAGCCCTAAAGTAGTCTCTGGAAGATTCCTGCTATAAATTTATGCTAGGGTTGCATGTTCTGACTTAAATTTTTGCAGGTTTTTCAAATAATGGGGTTAGTTACTGTGGATGTTTGACTCCTTCGAAACTTTGTTCCAGATCACGGTCTCATCGCTTTCTTTTTCGATAATTTTTTCTGCCACCACCACCTCTCTGTTGGAAGCAATTTTTTATGCTAATTAATTATTTAATAATTGTCAATGTCTTTATTCTATCATGCAATAATATAAATTTTGCCAATTTTAGGCTTTCGTATACATAATGATGGTGAAGTTGACATATTGATTCCAGTTCTTTGCTAAAATGGAGCCATCCATTCTCTGTCCGATTGCACTGTGGATCATTTGGTTGGCCATTATAGCCAAAATGTAAGGTTGGGATGTATTTTTTTAAGTTTAATCGCATCTATTGAGAATTTTGATATAACTTTAGGGTACATTGTGTGTCTTATTGTTCGGGGACAAAGGAGACATCTTTCCTCCAACAGATCCCCAATTATTGCATATATAAAATGATCTTCATCATCATGGGATAGTGGACAACGTGCTTGAACAGAAACCCCCACCTTTCCTCATGAGTACGGAGAGCTTTAGGGTTATGCCTCTCCAGACCAGAGAGACCTCAAGATCTTGACTGTATCTTCGACCCAAAATAGCTCCTCGTGATATGTATTTCGTTTTCATTCCATGAGAGTAGTGTTCATAAAATAGACACTTAAAATTTTGTACGAGATTTATTAATTGTTTCAGAGTTTTGGAAAATGATGAGACGATTAGATGAATTTCTTCTCCAATTTGTATGCCTCCGGTTCCCCTGAGTTGATGCAATCTGTTCAGCGTTTGTTCCCAAAAGCTTCGTAAAAATGAGATGTCACTTCGGTTCTTCCCAAGATTTTGCGGGATCCATCAATTTGTTTTGTAACTTGGAGCTAAAAGAGAATGTGGGATCGAATTAAGGGTTATGGATAATTATTGAATTAATTACACATGGGAGATGTTCAATGATATTAAAGTTAATTAAAATGGTTATGAATTTAAATTTTATAACCTCCATTTTAATTAATGAAATTAAACACAAGATATATAAATTGTTTGTTTTAAATTTTAAATTTAAAAGGCTTTTATTTATTTGAGAGAATATATGTTAACTTAAACCAATGGATTAAATTGCAAGAACTTGCAAACTCTAATTCCTCAAGAAAAAGAAAGAAATATAAGTTTTAAATTGCCCTAATCAGATCTGATTTTGAATGATGATTAGAGAAAGTTCGCAATAATGATGTGAGAATAGCTATGTAGTCATCAATCGTTGTACCATTTAGATCAACAAACTGCTAATTCTGTCCCGATTAATTGAAATCTGCTGTCAAAATTACCTATTTTCATGCAATAGACTGAGGCTGATTCGAAGAGAACTTAGCTAGTGTTTTCTCTGAACAATTTATGATAATTTTAGATAGAAGGACTTTATTCAAAACTTCTAAAAGGTCAGGCACCAAACTCAGGGTAGAAATGGTTCATTGGGATTTTATTAATAATTTTGCGTAAAGGATTGGTGGGTTACTCCAGAATAATCTGGGATTGCAGCCTTTCGATGAGAGAATGCATGGTTTTGTAATTGTTTGGGTGCTTTTTTTTATTGGAAATGTGAAGGATGAATGTGAGCTGAAGAGATTCAATTTACCGGAGCTAATCATGGAGTCAAAGTAAACATATATGCATAAAATTGTTACATTTTTTTTTTCTTTAAATGCTTTTTTTTCATGGATAGAGAGCTTATTCTGTCACTTTTGTCAAGTAAATGTAGTTCCCTAATTAAAGGCTAAAACTTTAGACTCTTGGGTCTTGAATGTTTAGGATTTAGCATGCTGGGTTTAAGTCTCAACCCCTAAATATCAAGTAAATTTTGATTATAATTAAGAGGCTAAGCAATAAGAATCTTTTGAGGTTTAATTAATTTGGTTAATGAGTGGATTTATCCTTTTTTTTTAATTATTATTTAAGGTTTTAAAACTGAAATAAAATAATAGTTATTGGATCTGATTTGATCAAACAGGTTGATCCGGAATTTGGATGACTCAGGATTGTAGACGAGTTTGAAGAAATAAATTATCAGGCTTGTAATTGACCTAGTAAATTTTATCTGATGTGTCTGGTAAACCCATGACATTTTTCTTGTACAACATTTTTGCAATAAATTGAAAAATCTAACCTTTGATTCATCTCACATATTTTTTTTAAAAATTTTTATATAGCATATTTATTCCATTGCTAGTGCTAGAAGAAATGGAGTTGGAGTGGTCGGGAGACGGGTAATGAAGTGGTTAGAGATAGAAGAATCGTACCCATTGTTTTTCATTTAGCATATCGCTGAATAAAAAAGGCTTCAGAACCTCAACGTCTGTGTTTTTCCTTTTCCTTGTGGTCTAGTTTGTTATTGACCAGATCGACACACACACTTTGTAACAATTCTGGAATTAGGTGAAGCAGAAGTAAGTTTCGGGAAGATAAGTGGGTGAGAATTAACTGTTGGGATCATGCTTGGGGAAGTGGACTGATGGATTTCCATGGCAAAGGAGATGTTGCACATGTGAGAACTTCTAAAACGCTGGCGTTTTGAAGAAGAAGAAGAAACAACAAATTTACAGCTAGTACAATCAAGCCTAGATTTGCTTTTGATTTTTAAATTGCATTCATTTACAATATTTTTTTAAATTTCTTTGGTTGACTGGGTTAATTCGTGTGACGACTTCCAGACTAGATTTAATAACTAACTGTGCACAAAGAAATAATGACATGTGAATCTCCATTCTATCTATATTTCAATTTCATTTTTGATCTTAAAAATACAACTGTTTTTTGGTCTCGTTTGTTTAATCAAACATTATTTTTTTAAAATTATTTTCAAACTTTTCTGTGTATATTTGTTATTATAAAAATTGATTAACATAAAACACTTTTTAATTAAAGAAAAATTTGGATTGATTTCCAGGAAAGTATTTTCTTTTTATTTTGGGTGGAAAACAATTTTTAAAAATTGTTAAAAATTTAAAAACATCATATTATTTACTGATTATATCCAATTTGGTCCTTAAACTTTTGATTAATATATATATATATATATATATATATATATATTAATTTCATCCCTTAGAATTTGATTTTTATATTCACTTTGGTCTTCATTTTTATGATTGTTATTTGTTTTTCTTTTATCATTTTTTTAATTGAAATTTTTTATCTATCAAGTTGATTCTCATTCTTTTAATTGTTACTTATTTATTTGAAATAATTTATGAAATTATAATTATAATTATTTTAATTTCATTATCTTTCAATTTTTTAATATGTTAAATTTGATCTCTATTATTTTAATTATTATTTATTTTATTTGAGATAATTTATGAATTTTTTTTTAATTTCATTCTCATTCCATCTTTTAATACGTAAGATTTGTTCCTCATTATTTTAATAAACTTGAAAAAAAATAAAATATTAATAAGGTATTTTCCAGCTTATTTTTTATGACATAATTAAACACTGGAAAGTGTTTTTCAATTTATTTTTCATGATACTACCAAACATTAAAAAATAGTTCACTTTTCAAGGAAACCACTTTATAAAAGGAAATTATTTTTCAGTAAACAAACAAGCATTTATGTTTTTTTTCTTCATTTTCACCCATTTAGAATGTGTAATTAGTTAATGTGTGATTTTGGGTCAGTGGTTATTTTTAAAATATTTTTTATTTAAAAATATATTAAATAATAAATTTTTATTTTTTAAAATTTATTATAAGTACATCAAAATAATAAAAATAATAAAAAAATTAAATTTTCTTAAAAAGACCGCCACGCTGTAATTCTAAACACGGACAATTGTCACTTTACCCTTTGATTGCAAAAGCACGAATGGAGCAGGATTTTTGGATTTCGCATCCAGTCGTTAAATTAGGGAAACGTCGAATATATTTTAGTTATAAGCCCATGAAAAGTGTTTTGGACTTCTTATATGCAAGGCTTATAGTTGACCGTTAAAACTTTCTACCATATCCCGTCAAATTGTGAATTCTTACATCTACCGGATCCATGCAAATCAAACCATCTGCATTTTAGGCCCAACATCAATTGAATTTCTTTAATTTAATTGTAATTTGTAAGAGTTGAATTCACCATATAATATTTTCTGTTATTTTATATACTTTTAAATTAAATATTATTATTTTTATTAATAATGGCAATAATGTTGAAAAAAACTGGAGATAATTGATACTATACTTTGCATTATCTCACTCAAAGTGTTATGGATGTTTTTTTAAAAATTAATTTAATATGAATATAATTTTTAAGATATAAATTCATATTATCATGAGATATGTAAGCTAAATTTTATGGACATTTAATTCCTGTTGAAGAACAAAAATGCATTATGATTAAAATTTTCATAAGTATAAGTATCCAAAATATGATCATTTCATAAAAAAACATAAGAATCTAAAAACTGAAGACTAAGATGATAAAGGAGTTTTAGAATTCTCATTTTCGAGATAAAAATTGTATAATAATAAGAAGTAGAAAGGCAAAAAGAGGGGGGGGGGGGGGGGGGGGCGCTATAGTGGCGGGGGTCGGGGGACTGGGAGGGCCCCGGCCTCTACAAAGAAATGTTTTTCCCAGCCTTTTCTTGTATAAAATAGAGGGGGTCTAGAGCACCAGATTTGAGCTAGGCTTCGAATGCTGCTATCATCTAAGCTCACATTTTGATTTGATTTTAATTATAGAATGAATTGTTTAAGAATTTGTTATATATTATTTTTTAAAGGTTTTTTTAAATAAAGAATGTATTATAAAAATTATTTTTTAAAATCAAAATGAATTAAAAATATAAAAGAGCCAGAATAGTAAAGGAACTTTTTTTGCCATTTACATTTGTGATCGTGGGATTGAAAGTGGATGTCTTTTCCATGGCCAATTATGGCTGGTCGAATTTGGAACCACTATTTGCTATGGTTATTACAGGGTATCTCTCCAAATTGGTTGCAACTCTTGTTGTTGCTCTTTTATTTGGAGTTACATTAATCAAAGAGAGTCTCACTCGTGGTGATCTCACGATGAACTTGAGAGGTTTATTCGAAGCAATGATACTCTTGTGCTGGCTAGAAGAAAGTGTAAGTTCTCTATGCTCACATACTTTTGCGCTGGCTAGATTTTGGTGATCCCTACCTCCACGTTGGTTGTACTATTAACAACATTGATGACCGGCAAGTGTTCAGCTTTGATATGCTTGATCATCTACGATCCAACAAAACAATACATGACAAACAGCAGAAGAACCATCCAACATACCCCTCCAGGTACAGAGATTGGTATAGTAGTGGGCATCCATGATGAAGAATGTGTAGCCAGATTTATCAACCTCCTCGAGATCTCTCCTCCAGCAATAACCAGCCCTTTTGCAGTCTCTGCCATCCATCTATTTGAGCTTGCAGGTCTGGCATTTCCAGTGTTCATAGACCATGATAAACCAGAACGACCACCCAAAGTATATAGTCTACGAAAACACTCACAATGCCCTAAAGCTCTACCAAAATGCAAGAAGTGAATATGTGAAACTACGTTCATTTACCGTTGGGACTGTGAAGCAAACTATGCACCAAGACATTTGCGATATGGCTTTGACAAATAAAGCTACTCTAATCCTTTTACCTTTCCGCAATAAAAGGCTTGATAAACTTGCAGGAACAGAGATTGTCAGGCATGATTATGGAATGCAATCTGTAAACTCGAGAGTCCTAGCTAGCCAGTTCACCTTGCTGATCAATTGGAATTCTTGTTGACAAGGGTCGCACGAATAACCCTGTCTCCATGCAATATTACCATCGGCACTTTATTCACAAATATGTTCTATTTTTGGGAGGAGCAGATTCTAGAGAGGCACTTGCTTATGCAGACAGGTTGGCTGCTAATCCTGAAGTTTCTCTTACAGTGATAAGGTTCCTCTCATATAAATGGTTTTGGTGATGGAGCGGTGACATGGTTTTGGGTGAAGAATGAAGGGAATAACAGAGTGGTTTGTAAAGAGGTGGTGGCGTGTGATGGAGAAGGAACGCTAGCAGCAATTCATGCATTTGCCGACGATGCTAATGAACTTTTAATGCCCAAAGCCAACCTGACCACTGGAAAAATAATTAATTTTAATTTTTAAAAATTAAAATATAAAAAGATAAAATTATATATAATAATAATAATAATAATAATAATAATAATAAAATTTGAAAATAAAATAAAATAAAAGGGTTGATAATTTTAAATTGAAAGGCTAAATTGAAAAGAAAAATAAATTTTACAAAAAAAATTAAAAGAATAAACCACCCAGAAAATTAGAACCAAATTTAAAAATAATAACAAACTAAATATCTTGATTAAAGGATGGAATTGAAAACAATTAAAAGCTCATAAAAGAGATAAGAAAAAAATAAAGAAAAAAAACCAGGACTAAATCTGAAAAAAAAAACCACCCAAAAAGTGAGGACCAAATTTAAAAACAACAACAAATTATAAATCTTGATTAAAGGATGAAATAAAAAAATAATTAAAAGTTCATAAAAAAGATAAGAAAAAAATAAAGAAAAAAAAACTAGGACCAAATCTGAAAAAAAAAACAAAAAACAAAAAATCTAGACTGAAGGTAAAATTGAAAAACAAAACAAAAACTTATAAAAGGTCCGAGGACAAAAATAACAAGTCAAAAGAATGAGGATTGACATAAAAATATCCCCAACTAGGAAAGATGAATATTTTTTTTTTGCAATCACACTAGGAAGACCAAGTCCATTATATCCTTGGAAGGTTGTGGGGTTGACGACTTCGATTCCACCTTTAAAATTGGTGTGGCCTTTGGGCATTCCCTAGAGAAGATGAAAATCATATTGGCTTAATGAATAATTTATACTTTATTAACTACGATATTATTTCAAATGATCTGAGTGCCACGCGTAAAGAAGACTTTTTCCCTTCATATCTTGGAGATGGTAGGTATTGGCCTCTATTATCCTTATGATTTTGAAGGGACCATCCTATTTCAGGGTCAATTCGCCTCTACTTTCTCTATTGTGGGTAGCCTTTAGCTTTCTCAACACCAAGTCTTTGAGCTTAAATATTATATTCTTAACCCTAACATAATGATAACAGGTAGTTCTACATTGGTAGGCCTTATTTCTAATTGCTGCAGTTAGACAGGTTTCTTCCACAAGATCTAAGTTGTTCTTGAGGGTTGGGTGATCATCTTCTGATGTGTAATGGACTACTTGATAACTCGAGCATCCGATTTCAGTTGGGATCATGGCCTAAGTTCCATATGTGAGGAAAAAATGAGTTTTTTCAGTAGATGTCTTTTGAGTGGTTCTATAGGCCCATAAAATTTCATTTAGCAGTTTTGTCAATTTTAACTTGGCCTCTGTTATCTTATTCTTGAGTCCATTGAGCATAACCCGATTGGTAAGTTCAGCCAAGTCATTCGTCTAATGGTGAGACATTGAGGAGAATCGATGGTTGATATGAAGACTTTGACATTGTTTCTTCATCTTATGGTTGTCGAACTGTGTTCCATTATCGGTGACCAAAACCTTTGGAATTCTATATCTGCAAATGATGTTCTTTTATATATATATATAAAGACCTTGTTGGCGATGATATCTGCTAAAGCTTTCGTTTCGACTCATTTGGTGAAATAATCAACAAACCACCAAAATGGATTGTTCGTTTCTCGTGCTTTTGGGAAAGAGCCTTATATGTCCAACCCCCATTGGGCGAATATCAATGGAGAAGATATGGTGGTTAGCTCGATAGAGAGTTGTGTAGAGACCAATGCGAATTTCTAACATTGATCACACTTTTTCACCAATATGGTAGCATCGTTGAGGATTGTTGGCCAATAAAATCCTACTCTGGTGACTTGGGCTGCAAGAGCCATAAAAATGGCGTGTAGACCGCCGATTCCCTCGTGAATTTCTTATAGAACATAAGCATTTTTTGTTGGGGACAAACATTTTAACAAATAAGCTTGGGTAGGCCACCTTAACAAGATCCCATCAATTATACAGTACCTGGTTGCTCACCTAGTTAGACAGATGACTTCATTTTTATCTGGGAGCAGCTCTCCTGTGTGTGAATAATCTTTGATAGCAGTCCTCCAATCATTGTCTGTGTCGACGAAGGCAATTATTGGCCTTTCTTCTATGCTTGGTTTCTCTAGGACTTCAATCCAAACTTCCTGAGAGAGGTCAGCCAAGTTGGAGCTTGCCAACTTGGATAAGAGATCTGCCCTAGTGTTTTTTTCTTTGAGAACCCTGTTAATTAAAATTTCTTTTCCATCTTATTTTCCTGAGAGGTGTGTTAGATTTTTTAGAGATACTTCGTCAAGATAACATCCCTTGACATTACCCTACTATTTTTCTAAACCCAAATGTACTTGAGTTTAAAGTGTAGACCATCTCTCCCCATGGGTTTTGATTAATATTGAGCTTTAATGATAGGTCATCCTTCTCTTGCACCTCTATCCATGAGTCATGAGCCTTTTTACTATTTTAGCATAAAATACCTTTGACGAGCAAGGAAATGGATTCTAAGACAGAAAACCCCGAAGGGCAGCCTGTCAAGCAAGTTTTATGTGGTGGAACATTTTGTTAGGGGTAATTTTGGTGATGGGTTTTGTTTCAGACATGCTTGGATTGGGCATTGCTACTGGATCCATGTGGATTGGGCTACTATACTCTTTTTGAGTTTTATAAGATGGAGACAACTACTCTTTCAGAAACGAACATCACTTGATATAACCAAGGAAAAAGAAAAGGAAGACTGATATCAAGGCGTATTTTTTCCACTTAAGCAAACCGCATACGTGTTAGAATTAAAATAAATCAAGAGTGGTCAAACATAACAAAACGTCGGCCAAATTCCACTCTTTTCGTTTTTCTGCAAATGAAATGGATGGCTTTCTCCACAACTAATGCATGCCCACAATCCTTAACATCTCTCTTGTCTCTCTCTTCAATGTTCACAGTTTATGGTAAGAATATTTTCAGGTGGTATTCGTAAGAAAAATGGTTAGGATAGCTGATGACCCACTCCACAATTCCATTTCCACAGAAGCATTGTATGTTCCTAATTCTGATAGATTTCCAGTCACTAACAACGTTGATCCCAATGAATTATACCATTACAAAGATTCATTTTCATGTCGCGCAACTCGTCAAGGGAACTCGTCAGATTATTTTTACTCGAATGACGGGTTAAATTTCCACTTCGGTGTAATATTGTTCGATGCAGTTTTAGTCATTTTGATGACTCGCATTGTCGCCTTTCTTCTCAGGCCTTGCAAACAACCCAAGGTTGTCTCTGAGGTCATTGTAAGTTTTGTCCTTCATTTTTGCGTATATTTATTTCCATGTTTCGCTAAACATTGCATGCATATTTTAACCAATATTTTAAACTGAAATAATATGGATTTTTCTGCCACTGAACATATATATGTTGCTCTGTTGTTTTTGATAATTTTCAAGGGTGGTATAATCCTTGGTCCGTCTGTCCTAAGCATCGACAAGAAGTTTAATGGGGCTTTTTTCTCAGCAAATGTCAAGTATATCATTGGAAATATTGGAACTATGGGCTTCATGTACTTCCTTTTCATCATTGGGGTTAAGATGGATCTCTCTGTGATCAAATTTTCGAGAAGGAAACATAAAATGATAACATTGGCTGGAGTGATCATTCCTCTTGTCACAGGTACAATAGTTGGAAACATCATTAGACCGTCAATGGATAAAAAACTTTCTAAACCTTCTTCGATTGGAAGAGTTGTTTTAGCAATGGCTGTAACAGGATATGCTGTCATTTATCCTATCCTTCAGGAACTAAACCTGCTCAGCTCTGAGATTGGGCAAATGGCCCTGGCTATCGCGATAATAACGGACGGAATAGCGATAATCTTGTTGATCATATCTGGGGCGCTAAAACAAACAGATGTTGGTGTCGATGCCGCTTTATGGTACATGATCTCTGTAATAGCTTTCATGGTTTTCAGTGCTATCACCCTTCAACAAGCAATGATATGGATTCTTGGAAAAAACCCCGAAGGGAAGCTTATCGAGCAAGTTTATGTGGTTCTCATTTTGTTAGGGGCTTTGGTGATGAGTTTTCTTACAGACATGCTCGGATTGGGCATTGTTACGGGATGCATGTTGACGGGGCTTGTGATACCCGATGGTCCACCACTCGGATCATCAATTGTGGCGAGGAGCGAGACATTCATAATGAACTTCTTCATGCCGTTTTCATATGTGTACATCGGAATGTCCGTGGATCTTTCTGCAATGACAAGTGTTTCTTGGTCTGGATTGGCACCACTTTTTACATTGGCTATGTCAGGAATTCTGTTTAAACTGCTTGCAACTCTTGTGACTTCTCTCTTAGTGAAAATACCATTTAGAGATGCTCTTACTCTCACGCTCATTCTGAATTTGAGAGGTCAGCAGGAGTTCATGTTAATAATGCATTGGAAGGAAAAATCGGTAAGCCAGTTTTTCTCCATCGCATATATGCACATCATCATACAGTCTATGTTCAGAACTAGAAATTCCCCTTAACTGATAGGTGTATAAAAGAGTTATTCATTGATTATGTGCATTTTTATGTTTTATAGGTTATAGAAATCCCATCTTACACGATGCTGGTGCTATTGGTAACAGCTGTGACAGCAATTGCCACGCCTCTCATCAGATTCCTCTACGATCCAACTAGGCCATATATAGTGAACACGAGGAGAACCATCCAATACACCCCTCCACACGAAGAACTTAAAGTAGTAGCTTGTGTCCACAACCAAGATAGTGTGGCCACCCTCATCAATCTTTTTGAATTCTCTTGTTCATCTCGGAGAAATTTGTCAGTCTATGCTCTCTGCCTCACTGAGCTGAATGGCCGTGCAGCCCCTTTGTTGATAGATCACGAGAAGCAGAAAATGACTTTCAATTACTCAGGTTACGATTCCACATATAATGCCTTAAAAATCTACATAGAAACCAAAAGGGACGTGATGGAGATCCATTCCTTCACGGCAGTGGTTCCAAAGCAAACAATGTATCAAGACATCTGCAAGTTGGCTATCATCAAAGAAGCCCATCTTGTCATTTTACCTTTCCATATGGAATGGAGGGATAGCGTGAGAATGACTGAACTCCATCATCAACGAAGAACGCCATCTGTGCTCTCAAATGTGTTGGACCACGCTCCATGCTCCGTTGGAATTCTTGTTCACAAGGTTCACTTATTGGGCCCCCTTTTCGATCATTCCTTCAACAGCTCTCTTCGCCATGTTCTTGTGCTATTTTTAGGGGGAGCAGACGCTCGAGAGGCACTTTTTTATGCAGATAGAATTCTAATGAATCCGAATGTGTTCCTTACGGTGATTAGGTTCCTTTCTCATCATCATCACAGAGAATATGAGCAAGAGAAGAAGCTTGATGATGGGGTGATCATATCATTTCGGGAAAGGAATGGAAGAAATAAACGTGTGGTTTGTAGAGAGGTTGTAATGAAGAATGGAGAAGAAACATTGGCTACAATCCAGGCATTTGGTAATGATGTGCATTTTGACCTATGGATCCTAGGAAGGCACAAAGGGATCAATCCAGTTCTCCTCGAAGGATTATCATCAGATTGGTGTGAACATCTTGAATTAGGAGTGATAGGTGATTATATCTCGTCCATGGATTTCGATGGCACCACTTCTATTTTGGTGGTGCAACAACAAACTTTGAGAGGGTAATGAATTCTATTGTGCAGATATATAGGAGTGTTTATAATTGATCGGTGCTATATATGTTTCACCGTATGCAAGATAAGGGACCGAATCCAGCAGTTTCATGAGACAACAAGCCCAGGCAAATTGACAGATTTGTGGTACTTGTTCTCTTAGGACCTCTGGACTAGCACAAGCGGTCGCAACTTGGAGAATTGAGAAGGTCTCGAGTGTCAAAACAATGAACTAGCTAGATAGCAAAACTGGTCAAGGCAGACTTCAATGTTTTTGTTTTTATAATTTAGACTATTTGTCAACAACTTTTTGATTTTCTACTAGAACCTTTTAGATTCCAAACTTCGACATTCATATTTCATAGTTTAGTTAACTCATAAGTAATATCACTACGTGGATCATTACTAAATTTCTTACGAGTTGGGGTATAATATTACTCTTTAGGTATTGGATTTAGAAAGTAATAATTAATATAATAACTAATAAATGGATGATTATAAATTATCTAGTTGAAATTATTAACTCAATAAAATTTAAAAAGTGATATGTCATCCTGTGCAAAGTGGTGCCAAATCCAATCTCCACAGTTTAGAATGAAGAGGATAGAT
This sequence comes from Populus simonii, assembly GCA_007827005.2. Lineage (NCBI taxonomy): Eukaryota > Viridiplantae > Streptophyta > Magnoliopsida > Malpighiales > Salicaceae > Populus > Populus simonii. The sequence continues at coordinate 29,116,775 of CM017464.2, forward strand.
GGGCGAACCTTCTTGTACAATTTGGAGCGGATCCAATGGTGAAAGAAAAAGATCTAGGTCGGTGACTATGACTGCCTTGAACATAGTTTTCCTAGAGAGTGTTTGGTTGCAAGTGAGGTTCACTCGCAGCTACAATTTTTAATGTTTGGTAATGTTCTTATCACAATTTTTTGATGGTGGGTCTCATCATTTCCTGTGGTGCAACCACAGGTTACATGAAGTAGTGGAGCATGGCTCCACTATTCATCCATTTTATTCAACGAACAGTGGAGCATGCTTTACTGTCCCGGTCGAACCGGTCCGGTTCAAAGCTAAAAATGCATTGAACCGGGTCTAACCCAATAATATATAAAAATATTTTTTATTTTTAATTGTATTTTATTCAAAAAATTAGTGTTAAATATTATTTAATGACTACATAAATTAGACGGAAATCGCTTGATGATGCTGCATTTACAGAATTTGATCGCCATCTCAATTTTGTTCCTGATTATATTTTTCCTGATGTTGTTGCGCTCTTAAAAAATTTGTGAAAACTGTAGTCCTTGTCGGATATATTTCATACGTGATGGAATTGTGGATAGTTTAATGGAACAATAAAAAATATTTTATATAAAGTATTATTTATTTCATGATGTAATAGCAATAGTTAAATCTACAATATTTAAATTAAAAACCATCAATATTAAAATATATTTTTTAAAATTATTTTATAACCTCAATTTCAAAAGTATTCTTAACCAAACACATTAAATTACTTTTTGTTCAACCTCAATTTCAACCACAATTTTAACCAAACACCTATAAAATCAAACCAACCTCAGTTAAAAGTACTTTTTATAAAACAACTTTTTTCAAACCACAACCACAACAGCTACCGCAATACCAAACACACCCTATAAAATTGTGACTTCAAGTAGCAAAAGATATATTATGGTAGCTGTTGTGGTTGTGGTTTGAAAAAAAGTTATTTTATAAAAAATACTTTTAGTTGAGGTTAGTTTAAAAAAATAGGTGTTTGGTTAAAACTGTGGTTGAAATTGAGGTTGAAAAAAAAGTAGTTTAATATTTTTGGTTAAGAATGCTTTTAAAATTGAGGTTATAAAATAATTATATATATATATATATATATATATATATATATATTAATATTGATGGTTTTTAATTTAAATATTGTAGATTTAACTATTACTATTATATCATGAAATAAATAATACTTTATATAAAATATTTTTTATTGTTTCATTAAATTTTTTAAGAGCGCAACAACATAGGTAAAATATAATCAGAAATAAAATTGGGATTGCGATCAAATTCTGCAAATATTACGTCATCAAAAGATCTCCATCTAATTTATGCAGTGTCATTGAATAATGTTTAACACTAGTTTTTCAAATAAAACACAATTAAATTTTTTTTTATTTTATTTTGTTAGATCGGACCCGGTTCAATGCATTTTTAGCGTTGAACCGGACCGGTTCGACCGGAACAGTGGAGCATGAGCATGCTCCATTGTTCATTAAAGAAAACCCATGAACAGTGGAGCATGCTCCACTGTTCATGAGTTTTCCAGCTCAAGAAGCAGCAAATTGCTGCTTCTTGCAAACATATGGTCGTGCCACAATTAACAGTAGGCCCCACCAGTAGAAATCTGTTGTTAGAGCATTACCAAACGGGTGAGTTGTTGTGGCTGCTTCAAACGCAGAAGCAGCCACGCAACCAAACACACTCATAATCAAACTCCGAACGGCCAGTTTGTAGAGAATATCAAGGCGCACAACTCATCAAAATTTCAACCTGATCCGACGATGAATGATGGAATTATAGCCGATAGTGGGTCAAATCACTCCATCACGTGTTTCACTCTAGTTTTTCCCCTATCACAACCTGAGTGAGTTTACACCATGCCAATGGATTGTTATACAAAGGCCGTTACTTTTTTCCATTGTGGAAAGTGGCAACACCTCTTATGTTTTAAATGTCTTGTTCGTATCTAACCTTTATAATATTGTCGCATGTACACCCGCAGTGTGACGAGACATCACGGTTAAAGAATTACAATCTTATTGTTTGATTTAGGATTATCAGGAGACTCGGGTAGATTGGTTTTATTTGAAATTTCAGGATAAAAGATTCGTTATGGCTATGAACTGTATTAATATTTCTAGTTTACCTTATCTAAAGTAAGTTGCATTATGGTATGAATATGATTTAAAGATGTTGATTCATTGGTGGCCCATCAATGGATTAAGATAAAGATTTATGCTCATGAACAAAATTAATATTTTGAATTTATTATGTGCTTGTATGTCCAGATAAATCCTTATAGAAAGAATCCATGTAGGTGCCCTGACATGATTCACCTATCCTGAAAGGCGAAAGTGTTTCCCACAACTCATATATTTTGGTGAAAAATACTCTCAATTAAAATTGATGAATATTAAAAAAAATCTAAGAATTTTCTATTCAAACTCCTGATATTTAAATACTAGTCTACTTGTAGGTCCAATATTTATACAAAATATTGACCATTAATTTTCTAAGAAAGAAAGAAAAAGAATAATTAGCATTATTGAAATATTAGCCAAATCCTGAAGTAATTTTATAAACTTGTTGTAAATTCCACAAAAATATACAAAGAAATAAAAAAAATCTAAAATAATGCTAAAACAACTTTTTTTTCTTTTTTTATAAATAAAATACAATTTTTATAAGGATCAAGCCATATGCAACAAGAAAAAATCTTTTTTGTTTAAGGCTATGTTTTGAAAAAACCTATTTTTCTCTCAAACCAAAACTGTTAAAATAGGCTTAGGGGTGTTTGTTAAACACACCCTTAAGCAAAAAAAAAAAAAAAACCTTTAGAAAAAAACAATGCTAGCCAAATAGGGTCTTAACCTTTGGCCTGATTTTGACCCGATCGAGTTGACTTGAAACTTTTGGTTCGATAATAAACAAAAGCAAAGTCCACTGGTTTGACCCGAAAAACAAACCAAACCATAGACAGAATCCAAAACAAAATCAAACTAAAAAAACATAAAAACTCAAAAACTTTTTATCAAAACCTAGAAAAACAAAGAACATGAAGAACATCAAAGAACATTCAACATAAACCCAACAATGTAGGTTTCAAATCAGATCGGATACGTACAAATCAAGGACACGAGCATGTTGGAAATCATGCAATGATCAATAATCTAGTATTCATAGACTTCGATTATCCTTAAAAACCGTGATTTTGTCAAAATAAATTTCGGTTCAAAATCAAAACCCCAAAATTAAAACCTATTGAAAACATGTTATTGATGCAAATAAATCCTAGATTATTAACTAATAAAGTCACTTGAAGGATTCTATGCAAAGAATTGGATCAAAATTGATCCAAATCATTAAGTTAAGGCAATGTTCTTCTCAATAACACGAAGAACACTACTCAACAACCCAGAAATAGCTTAGAAACCCAACACACTAGCAAACCTCTAAAATTATCATCTTTGACTTTTAAAATATATTTTCTTCATTCTAACAAGTTACACTACCATAACCAAACATGTTTGAATTAAAATAAAAAGAATACTTATTTGTTGAAGCACTTTAAAGTAATGAATCTTTTGTTGTTGTTAATAATAAATCATTTGTCCTTTAGGCTTTATTGCTCATCACTTATGCAACTAGGATGTATGTAATATGCCTCTCAAGATTCCAACACCGCCATCTTGGCTTAGATGCACTTCTAAACCAAGGTCTTTAAACAAAAATATATATATATATATATATATATATATATATATATATAAATCAAATATTTCTTAACAATATAAACCTAAACTCTAAATTTGAGAGGAAAATCAAAGTATAAAATAAGAATAAAACACTAAAATATGAGGTGAGGAAGAGTGTAAACATCTAAAAAACTATTGGTTTAAACTCATCTTTCAACTCTTTTTATAGTGAGTTTTGAAGATAAAAGATTGAAAAATTAATAAGAATTAATTTCACCATTATAAACTATCGATTAGCCATCATAAACTAATAATTAAATCTAATAAAATCAAGAATTTTTTTATTAGAAAAACTAAGAAATTTTTAAAATTAATTTTTTATTCATCTATAATTTATTTATTTATTTAAATCAAATTTCTAACTATTTCAGCCGTCATTAATGTTACATGCATGTTGGTTATTTTCCTTTCTCTTACAAAAGAAATCATTACTGTTCCATGCATGTCCACTAGCTGCGTACACAAATTCTAGGTGGTGGCCCAGTGATAAGAGCTTGGTATCAAGAGGTTTGCTATCTCTGTGGTCTCAGGTTCAAGTCCTGTGGTTGCTCATATGATGGCCACTGGAGGCTTACATGGTCATTAACTTCAGGGCTCGTGAGATTAGTCGAGGTACGCACAGGCTGACCCGGACACCCACGTTAAACTAAAAAAAAAAATTTTGAGACAGGACGGACTTCATTAATTCATACGTGGCACAGGTCTCTATGCTGGTAAAATTATACATATTCATCCAATAAGCATGGAATCGTGCATGCATAATCATGAAGAGAAATTCCCACGTGAACAGAAAACATGCAATTTCCCTTCATTGGGCTCCATTTCTACAAAAGGCACAAAGCTTAGTATAGGGTCCCAATGTTAAGGCCCAAAGGTCTAAGCCCACTGGGGCAAAAGGTACCAAACTATCCCAGCCACCTGAGATAGTTTTTCTTTTATTTTCTTTTTCAGAACCTGAACCTGAAGAAAGTTTAATTAAGGGTTTTTGTTTGGTCAAGCTGGTAGGTTTTCTTCTTGTAGATTTAGATAATTATGATTTATCCTTTATTGTTTTAAAAAATTATTTATTTATTTCTAATGGTCTCAAAAAATATATTTTATCCCATCTTTTTAAATTTATATATCTATAAGAATTTGGCTTATTAAAATTAATTTTTTATTTAATTAAATCTTAATATACAAGAAATTATTTTGTGCAACCTCTTAGGAACTCAATTAATTAAATATTAATAAGAATCTTAACACCGTTGAGCCTTGTAAACCTTGTGTTCTTTTTTCTTCTTTCTCAAGAAAAGGAGGAAAATAGCTTCAAAAGCATCCCGATGGAATATTCTATTATTATTTTAAAAACTCAGAATACTGACACCTTGGAAAATACTTCGAAAATGACCATTAACACAATATAAATCACGCCCTCAACCTAGCCTACGCCAACAATATATTGCCACGTTTTCAACCTAACTAACCCTAACCCTATTAAATAAACCAGTGTTGTGCGCTTATAAATCACAAGTCCAGAATTTATGGTCAGTTTCACGAATTCATAGGCACGTCAAAACCCTTTCTCTCTCGAAGCATCTATCTAGTCGCCGCCTCTATCACTCACCATGCCTCGCCGAAGCTCTGGAGGTCAGATTTTTACGTAGATCTGTTAATTCTTTTCCAGGTTCTGTTCATTTTTATGTGTTTTTGTGTTTATTTTTATTCGTTGTTTTAGACTTGAGAAAACGTAGCCAAATAATACAAATTTAAATTCTCCGTCTTTTTTTTTTGGCGACTAAAGAGGATGTATTGAGTTGATTATATTTGTTTAGTCATGGTTTTTCTTTTTCTTTTTTACAGCATTTGTTTTGTGTTTGTTATCTAATTTGTGAAAGTTACTGTTGAGCATAAAGGTCGTTCCTTTTTATCTGTTTAAATCTTGGAAATGCTTAATTGGTTTGGATTTCCATATTTTTGTTGATACGTGTGATTGGGTGGTTTGGTTTTCAGGTTTGTAAGGAGGGTTGCGTAGAGGTATTATTGTTTTTAAAAAGAAATTTATTTGGAAATGTATTAAAATAATTTTTTAATTTTAAAAAAATTATTTTTAATATTATAATATTAAAATGATTTAAAAAAATTAATCTTGCTCAATTCTCATTGCTTAGTTAATATTAAGCATAAAAACTTAGGCACTTAGATGTTGGTGCTTGTTAGCTTTTAAATTTGTGGGGTTGACGTGATTGATTCATTTGTTGAATACCCATATCTATTCCGTTTCGTTTTGTTGTTTTGGATAATCATTTGCGGGATTCCAATCGTTTAGTTTATGTATTATGTGATGTATTTTTTAATCAATTGTGCAATTTGTCATCCAGCTTCTTATTTACATGTAATCCTATGCATTTTGCAGGAAGATCTGCCCGCCCAGCTCCTCGACCTGCCCGAGCTAGCAGCCCACCTCCCCAAACAGGTAATGCTACTCTGCAGAGTATTGCAGAATAATTTGAAGATTGCAAGACATTCTAGGTGCACACAGGAACAGATCCATGTATCACATTTAGTTTGGATTGAGGGATTTCCATGCAATTTACCTTCTCATCATAAATTTGGTGTTGCCTTTTTTAAAGCATAACTTTGCCTTAACTTCTTTGTGTGCGTGCGTGCGTGCGTGTTCTGATGCAGTTAACCATGCTTCTCCACCAGCTCATGCTCAGAGCAGCGGTGGTGGATCAATTCTTGGAGGCATTGGTTCGACCATAGCTCAGGGTATGTGAAAGATAGATCATTGCTTCCCGGGGATTGAAACCCTCTCTTTCATGTTATTTCTTGGTCATGTTATGTTTATTTGAATTAGCATAAGCCTGATTCTTCTTATAACAGGCATGGCTTTTGGCACTGGAAGTGCTGTGGCACACAGAGCTGTAGATGCTGTGATGGGTCCTCGCACTATTCAACATGAAACTGTGGTCTCTGAGGCTGCAGCCGCCGCAGCACCCACTGCAAGCAGTATGGGTGGTGCTGATGCATGCAATATCCACACCAAGGCATTCCAAGATGTATGTACACTTTTCTTGTTTGGTTACTTATTTGCAAAGATTAGCAATGTAAATCAAGTGATTAATTATCTTTGTTAATTTCTGGTATTGCCTGGAGGATGGTAGACAATGACTTCAAAATTTAAGAAATGCAGTTCTGAACTGCTACATCCTTTAACCTCACTCCTAATTTGTGTTGTGATTTTTAAAAATAACGTAGTTATGATGTCTAGATGCCATAGAGAATCCAATGATTCCTGGGATAAGATCCTCGACATATAGTGACATGAATCCACAAGAATAGGAAAACAATCTTTTTGAGCTGGTTCATTGTTAGAACTATTTATTGAAAATAGAGTTCAGACTCTTCCAAGAAGGGATACTTATCTTTACAAAATGCTTATGATTTTTATTTTTGTTCCATTTCCTGGATTTTTTTTTTGTGCTATACACAAACTTAGTTGTAAATTGCTCCTGCATTGACATTAGTTTCACCTGTCTTCTTTGCAGTGTGTGAACAACTTTGGAAATGACATCAGCAAGTGCCAGTTCTACATGGACATGTTGACCGAGTGCAGGAAGAACTCAGGCTCCATGTTGGGTGCCTAATTGTTGTGGCTTTGCTTTGCCATGAAATGGAGCATATACTTTTAACTTAATTTCTATCATGATCTATCCATGTGATGATGAAGAAGCTGCTGTCCATTTATGATACATTTAATAATTTTTGTGGTTAACTACTGGACTTGGAGGACTAAGTACTGGACCTTTCCCAGTTATTATTTGAACCAGGTTCTCAGATTGCTATTCCAATCTCAACTGCATATTAATTTGACTGAATGGCAATGGCTGGTCTTGAATAACGAAGATGGACACTGATTCAGTAATGGTATCTGTTTTCCTTTTTTTTAATTGTTCAGGTATTTTTGAAATATTATCACTGAAATACTAAATAAATTTGACATAAACACTCGTAAAGTTAATTTTCACCAACAAATTACGACAGGTAATTTAAGACTGGGGATCGTATGAACATGAAATAATATGTTATAGATCAAGAGTCTTCATTTCTGAATCGAGTTGTAATATTAGGTTGATTTCAAGAATGTTGATTTATAGATAAATTAAGTGTAAAAAGCTTATAAAGTTATCCAATTAGAATTCAAATTGCAGAATGCAAATCTTTACAAACTAAAAAATTCCCAACAATTTAAAACTGTTTTCTGTCTTGCATACGCGTCTCGCTAACTCTTGACAGTATCAACAATCTGAAATTCTCTCTGCCGACTATAGTGAGGATATATTTCCTCTTCCATAAATCCTCCAACAAGAAAACTGTCGCCTGCTGTGCTGTTGAATTTGTCCGCTCTCGTGTGGTTGCCCGCCTTGGAACCAGTAACCACAAACTCACCGGACAACTGAACTATTGCACCATCGCAGATTGCACAACTGAACTATTAATGCGTTTAAGTTGGTGGTTCATATGGCTGCTGGTTCTGAGTGTGTTGAATGATCAAACCCAAAAAGACAATCAAAGACGTGCAATAACATAAGAGAATCAGGCCGATCATTGATAAGGACTATGAAGTTGGTAATTTCTTGCAAATTAAGCATCATCCATATTATAATTCTAACATATGAGAATCAGGTCAATCATTGATATCTCCCACTGCTGACAACACTGCATAAACAATTTTGGACCCTTAAGAAACTTCTCTTCTTTCAAATCTTTTTAACAAAGACTAGATAAAAATTTATACTAGATGGGTGGAATAATATATAAGATATCATAATCTGCTTTATTTCACCTAATGATGGATGGGGATTTATTAGCCAATAATAATAATAATATATTTAGTTTGCCCAAGCTTATTTTAAAATCATCCCAAAACCCGCTTAGAAAACATGATTTAGACCTAAATCATGAACATGGATCCTGGATCTCTTTCCAGCACCCTTTTGGGCTCGGGTATAATACGTGAGCCCAGGTGCTAAGCCCACACCCAACACCCTTTAAGCTCAAGCATCATGTCCTACCCCAATCATTGTACACGCACCTAGCGCATTATAGGCTCTAGCCATGCATTGGAGCTTAGGTACATCACTAAACTTTCTTAGGCTTGATATCCCAACTCCTTTTAGGCCTGCCTTTATGGCCTAGGCTCACCCACCTTTTCTTCTCGTTAATATTTGTTAAGGATATTTATCCTTCATGAATACATGTGTAAGAGATTTGTGTCCCTCTTTTAGGGATATTTGTACTTCATTAATATTACAATGGTGTCAATACACGATGTTTCTCGGTGGCTTCAATTTTTTTATTAATAAAAAATTAATTGAGGAAATGAAGATTTTATTGCGTCATCATCTAGTAATTTGATGGAATTATAAATCTCAAATTAGACTCTAGTCCCAAAGATTGAGGTACTGAGTTAATTATGATTAAAAGAAGGTAGACATCACCCTTAAATTATCCTTTCAAGTGAAAGGTTATCCTTACTTGTGTTTTTTTATTTTATTTTATTTAAATGCTATAATATTCTGAGCTTATTTTCAATTTGTTTTTTTTTAGGGTTAACATCATTCCCTAAAAATAGAAGACACATCAAAAATGACATCAATCCCTAAAATCAGAAGACTCGTTGAAATGATGATGTTTAACCCTAAAAAAGAGAGTTACGTCCAAGTTGTAAAAAGAAACATTGGACATAATCCATATTTGTTTTTAAACTTTTGATATCGGTAAAAAAAAAAAAAAGAGATGTGTCGGCGAATAACATTCATTCATGAAAATGAAGATTATGTTGGAATCGCTAAAAATGGGCATAACCCATATTTGAGAATTGGGCTTTGGACCCGCCCACGATAACGGGATAAATTAGGTGTTAGACCCGCATCATCATTTTTTATATTTATTTTGGGTATTTTACAAAATACAAAAAAACATAGATACATGTATAAAAAAATACCCCTTGAAGTCCCCAAAATTACCTGAGTGTCATTGTATAGGAAAAAGACTGAAATACAATTGAACTTCCCTGGAAGTGATGAAATACCCCTAGTGGCGCGTGTAGCTCACGTGCGCCACTGCTGGAGGGGGAATTTTTTGGCAAGACTCCAGGCAAAAAAAGGCAGATTCTAGTATATCTCGATGAGAGGATTCTAATAATGATGGTGGTTGTGGTCGTTGAGGGCTGATGAGAGAGAATCAACGGTTTGAAGTTTCAGGTGGCTGAAGATGCTGCGAGCTTTTTTCCGAAAATATTAGGGAGTGAAGTTGACAAAAACCACCCGGGGTTTGCTCGCGAGGAGGAGATGAGTCTTTCTGTGGTGTTTTGGTGGCTTGATGTGGCCAGAGTTGTGAGATCTGAAGAGAGCGAGAATTGTCAGCAATAGGAGAGAGAATCTTTAAGGTTTGCTACGGTAAGGATGCGAGCATGGTAAGCTGGTGCACCTGGAGCTTGTGAACATCTATATCACTTCTGAATTGATCCTTTGACTATGGTTGGCTTGATCTGAAAATTAATCTAACAGTCCTGATTGATAGATTTTGGTTTCGATGTGATAAGGTGCATCGAATGCTTGGTACACCAAGTGACATGGCAAGATAAGATCTAAGGACAGATTTTTTTTAAGGGCTGAGATAGATTTGGGTTTTAATCCAATGTGGTAAGCCCTATTAAAACATATCTAATTAAGGATTTAGATATAATACTATGAAATCTAATAGTTAGGATATTCTTTGTATTTTTTGAATTGTTTCTTTTTTAAAATCAATATCTTACTACCATGAAGAAAAACTAAAAAATAACATACAGTATATTAGAGTTCTTAAGCTTTCTTCCTTTTCTTTTAACTTTGCACAGGAGACGTACAACATTTATGTTTAGAAAACACGATAAGAGACACGAAGCATCTTGAAGAAAATTTTCACCTAAAATCAACTGCTATTTTTTTATTTTTATTATATAAGAGAGAGAGAGAGAGAGAGAGAGGGGTAAAACTAAAAACTCAAATCAGTATTAGAAAATTCATGTATTAGTAAAAATCAATTTTGATTTCAGAAAATTAATTTCAATCACCTTTTTAACTATTAGCGGTTATTGTAGTCGGACGAAGATTTTGTTGACCAAATACAAATTCTCAACAATCCAATTGATATTCAATTTCAAACAATCTCATATGGCTTACCATCCTATTATCATTTGCAGCCATAATGATGAGAATATACTTAATCAAGGCAATGGAGATGATCGAATAGATAATTAGAGATAACACTCCAATTATACCATCATTGTTCTTGATGGCCGATGTCGTCAGGAAAAAATCCTCGGATAACACATGAAAAGTAGACGGGCCCAGATCCCTTGTGCATTGAAAAGAGAGCTTATAGGAGAAAGACTAAATATTACCCGATTCTATAGCTTCAGATATCTGATATGTAAAGGATTAATTATGCCAATATTTTAGGAGAAAGATATATAGTCCTTATAGGATAAAGATTGTCGGTTTTCCTTGCAATCTTAGACTTCTGTTTTGTATTGTATTCCTGCTTCTGCTTTGTGTGTGTGTGTGTGTGTATCACATATTCTGGTTTGCAACAGCTTTGTTTCTAGTTTGCTGGTTCTTTATTTTTTTTTCTTCATGGTATCAGAGTAGGTTTCGATTGACTTGTGTTTTGTTTAAAGTTTTCTATGGAAGACTCTTCTAAATATGTTGGTGTTGATGACATCAACAGATCTTCTAACATTTCAGAAGGAAAAAAAAATAATCCAAACCAACATCTAGGCTCGGTATTATTGAATAAGCTCAACTATCTTCCTTGGTCAAGAGTTGTGACGATTGCTCTTGGTGGAAGGTACAAACTTGGCAATGTTGATGGCTATATCAAAGCCCCTGACCCTTCCTCATATAACTATTAAGCATGGCAATGCAAGGATCAACTTGTTATGTCTTGGTTACTCAATTCTATGAAGAACAATATTGCTAAAATATTCAGCTATTCAGAATCTTCAATAGATTTCTAGGAGGCTGTGAAGGAAATGTACGAAAATCAAAACAATACAGCTCACGTCTTTCAAATCAAAAGGGATCTTGCTAATCTACAGCAAGATAGCAAGACTTATGTGTAATTGTTTGGAATTCTGAAAGGTATGTGGAGTGAACTTGCATTATATCATCCTCACACTGTTGATGTTGCAGTATTAAAAAAACAAGATGAAAAAGACAAGATATTTCAATTATTATCCAGTCTTGGTCCATATTATGAACACCTTCAAATTCAAGTTCTTATGAACTCTAATTTTCCATCCTTTGCAAATTATGTGCTACAATACAACGAGAAGAAGCTTGCAAAAAGATCATGAATCCAAAGCCAAGACTCACCTTGCCAGAAACTCGTGTCTATGTTGTTATCAGACAGATGAAGAGTAACAAATCATACAAAGGAAAGCGACCAGATTTGAAGTGCACTTATTGTCATAATCTTGGACACACAATCGAGCGGTGTTGGACCCTTCATTCGGAATTGAAGCTTAACTTTGAAAAGGAAAAGGGACTTCAAAATGACTATGAACATAGAGCTCACATTGCTGCTCACTCTACTGATGAAGGGTCAACCCGGCTGCCTTTCTTAATGATTTTGCTACTTATTTTAAGGAAAAAGGTTATACTAGCTTGACAGCCTCAAACAATTCTGATTATACGGCTCTTCTTGGTAAGTTTGCTGGTTTCTTAGCAAACTCTGCTCATCTATCATAAGAGAATTTAGAAGGTATTTTGACTGCTTTAGTTGCTAGTACCGTGCATAATTTTTAGGTCATTGATTTGGGTGCCCCTGATCACATAACAAATAAAATGACTAGCTTACACCATTTCAAAAAAATCACTACTCCAACTCATATTTTTGTTGCAAATGGAAAACATGTCTCTATTAAAGGTAGATGGAAAATTAAATTGCTCTTTGAAAATGTGGTGTCTTTGGTTTTATATGTTCCATGCTTTCCATTCCAATTGCTTTTCATTGGCAAGGTCGCTCAAATACTAAATTGTTGTATTAAATTTAACTCTCACCGAGTTCTTTTTCAGGACCACGCCACCAAGAGGACAATTGGTGAAGGTTTTTTTTTTTCAAGGACTTTATTATTTTTCAAATAATTCTAAAAGCAATAAGCGAACTCAAATTTCTGCTCTTTCTTCCTTTGGTCAGGATAAAGTTTTATGGCATCAATGTTTAACCCATCCCTCCGAGAGTGTTCTTACAAAATTAATGCCCAGTCTAGATGCCAGAAACATCATCTGTGATACATGTCATCTATCCAAATCCACCAGACTACCTTTTTCACCTTCTTTGTCTAGAGCTAATGAGATGTTTGAACTTGTACGCTCTAATGTTTGGGGACCAACTATTGAATCCTTTGATGGTTATAAGTATTTTATTACTTTTGTTGATGATTTTTCTTGTGTTACCTTGATATACCTTTTAAAATTCAAAAGTGAGGTTGTTGATGTTTTTAAAGATTTTCATATGTTAGTCATGACTCAATTTTCTACGAAACTTAAAATCCTTCTATTTGATAATGACACCAAATACATGTCTAAAAAAATAACACAATATCTAGCTTCTCATGACATTTTACATCAATCTAGCTATGTTGGTACACCCTAATAGAATGGGGTAGCTGAACGCAAAAATAGAGTTATATTAGAAAAAAACTCGAGCCTTGATGATACAAATGCATGTTCCTAAATTCTTTTGATCTCAATGAGTATTATCTGTTGCATATATAATTAATCAGTTACCTAGCTGAGTGTTGCTTTTTAAGTCACCACTTGAAGTTTTGCAAAAACAGTCACCTGACTTATCACATTTAAAGGTGTTGCATTGCATATGTTTTGTGTATATACAGGCTTCAAATCATGACAAACTTGATACAAGGGCTGCTAAGTGTATTTTCTTAATATATTCTTCAACCAAGAAGGGTTATAATGTTATCACCCTCATTCCAGGAAACTATTCATATCAAGAGATGTTCAATTTGAAGAAACTACTCCATATTATGATAAGATAAGTCAATAGACATCCTCAAAAGATCTCTTTCCTTTACCCTATCTAGCTCCTATAGATATGGTATCTCCTTTAGCCTTACTTCCTGCTGCTAGCAACACCTCCTTATCAACCATTTATGTGTCTTCAGGTAAAGGGAACTTCAGTCCAATTATTTCAGAATCTGAAAATAGTCATGAACACTCTGAACCCAATGCAAATTCTGGTAGCAGTATTTCTGTGTCTACTGCAGATCCTTCTTCTAGCTCAAGGGTTGTCAATCATGCCAATTCTAGTGGTAGTATTTCTGTGTCTACTGCAGGTCCTTCTTCTAGCTCAAGGGTTGTCAATCTTATTATGGCTAATCCTGAGGGTAATCCTCTTAATGAGCAATCTGAATTGGATGCTCATGTTATTCCTTTACCACAGACTCGCAAAAATCCAGTCCGTAATCGTGCTCCTCCAATTAAAATACAAGATTTTGTCATTTTGTAATAAGACATCCTATTCCAAATTCCCTTACATATCAATGACTCTCACCTGCTCATATTGTATCTAATGTTCATGAGCCATGAAATTTTCAAGAAGCTAATTCTCGAGATGAATGGAAACATGCCATGAATGATGAGCTTCTAGCTCTTACTCAAAATCAAACCTGAAGTATTGTCAAACTTCCCAAAGGAAAACATGTTGTTGGCAGCTAGTGGGTGTATAAAACTAAGTTTAATTCTGATGGCACCATTGACAGACACAAGGCACGTCTTGTAGCTCAGGGTTTTACTCAAACCTTTAAAGTAGATTTACAAGGAAACTTTTGCTCCTATTGCAAAGATGAACATTGTTTGTGTTTTACTATCAGTTGCCTTGAACAATGGATGGTTAATGTGTCAAATAGACGTAAAAAATGCCTTCTTGCATGGGAATCTTGAGGAAGAAGTCTATATGAAATTGCCTCCTGATCATCCTCAAGCTTCAGATCCTACCTTAGTGTGCCGACTTCACAAATTGCTTTATAGTTTGAAGCAATCTTCACGTGCTTGGCATGCTCAATTAAGTGTTGTTCTTGAAGAACTTGGTTTCAAAATGAGTAATGTGAATTCATCCCTATTTGTTCATCTTGAACCTAAGAAAACATTGGTGGTTCTTATCTACGTTGATGATCTTATTATTTCAGGAAATGATAGTGAGGCTATATCACGTCTCAAGGCCACCTTACAACCTTGGTTCCTAATTAAAGTTCTCGGCAGATTGAAGTATTTTCTTGGAATAGAAATGGTTGCTTCTCGTAAAGGGTTATTTCTTAATCAACGTAAGTATGTTCTTAATTTATTCAAGGATGCTGAAATGATGGATGCCAAGCCTGCCCCTACTTCATTGGATAGTAAATTGCAACTTGCCATAAATAGTGAGCCTCTTCAGTCTATCAATCACTACCAAAATCTTGTAGGTAAGCTCATTTACCGTACTATCACGTGACCTGATATAGCCTACACAGTTAGTCTTGTTAGCCAATTCATGCATGCACCTAATGTTTTCCATTTGAATATTATCAAGCGAATCCTACGCTATCTAAAAGGCTCTATTGGACGTGGAATTATCATGGCTAAAAACGGTCGCACTCAGATAATCAGATACAGTGATTCAAATTAGGCTGGCAATGATATTGATCGCAAGTCAACCACTGTCTATTGTATGTTTGTTGGCGGTAATCTTGTCTGTTGGCGTAGCAAGAAACAACATGTCATTGCATGTTCTAGTGTCAAATCTGAATACCGTGCAATGACATCAGCTGCTTGTGAGTTAATTTGGCTTAAAAGTCTCCTATCTAAACTAGGTTTTCCAAGTAGCATCCCTATGACCTTGTTTTGTGACAACCAAGTTGCCATGAATATTGCAACTAATCTTATGTTTCACGAAAGAATAAAACACATTAAGGTTGATTGTCACTTTATTCGTCAACAAGTTCATCCTCAGATTATCCAAACTCATCACACCCATAATCATGATTAGCTTACTGATGTGTTCACCAAATCCCTGACCTTTGCTCACTTTCACTGGTTGTTGTCCAAACTTGGATCAATCAATCCCCTTGATCCAGCTTAAAGGGGAGTATTGGAAGAAGATCAAATATTAGCTGATTCTTTAGCTTCTGATTTCTGATATGTAGAGGATTAATTATGCCTATATTTTAGCAGAAATATATGCAGTCCTTTTATATACACACACACATAATAAAGCAAAGCAGCTCTGTTTCCAGTTTGCTGGTTCTTTTTTCTTTTTTCTTTATAATGGCACCCATCCCGGTGCTTGCATTTCAATTTAAAATGACACAAGTATTCGTGCCATGTAATTGTTTATTAATTTGTTAAATGATAAAATGAAGTGCTTGATTTCCAAAATAATTAATTACCAATTCCTGATTCTAACTCGTAGGAATTAGCCAGAAAACCTTTTAAATACCAGACGACCGAGTAATATACTGCCGCGCTCCACTGTAACCAAATGATCACGTCGTTATAAATGTGAATGATATTAATCCATTCGGTCTCTTTTTTGAATTAGTGCATGGATCATTCAGTTAATTTGCAGCTTGCTTGTGTTGGCTCCTGATATATCTGTTTTGATGTGTTGTATTGTGCACTACTTATTAGTGAAATCACTTAAATTAAAATCATTATTAAATTCATAAATTGAATTAAATAATTTCTAAAAGATTTTAAATATTTTCTTTAAAAAGCTAAATGGATTGTTTAATAAATAAATTATTTCTTTGAAATATACATAAATATAAGAAAAAAGCATAACATCACATATTTTTAGCTAATAGAACTACATAAATAGCTCAACTGACTATAGTTATGAGGTAAAAATTAATTACGAGAAGAGAATATTCATAGTTCGGATTTGAATTGAGAATATTAAAGAATACTCATGGGGGGTCAAATTGAAGCTCCCCTGCGTGACCCTCAAGGGATCTAGCATCCTCTTTTTGGACGGTGAGGTGCCGAACTAACACTGCCATACATTTTGTTCACATTCGGGATTTCTTGTCGAATCTTTCCGCCGCTTGAATAAGAACTTGTGGAGTAGTAGGGAAAAAAAAGAAGAGAAACCATGTCCCAAGAATCTATGCTTCGTTGCAGAATACCCATTCCATTCAAAACTAATTGCTTGAAATTTTGACAACTTGCGGTTTGTTTTGATATATTTCTTTTTAAATAAAAAATAATTTAATATATATATATATATTTTAAACACGGCATGATTACAAAGACAAAAGGAGTCTTGAGCTAAAGTTCTCAAAATATTGTTGGGTATACGATCAAAATCCTACATTGGCTAGAAGTGGGGAGGATCATGGATATATAAGGATGGATAAATATCTCCATTAGTATGAGGCCTTTTGGGTATAGCTCAAGACCAAATCCATGAGGGCTTAGGCCCAAAGTGGACAATATCATACCAATGTGGAGATAGGTGGTGTCCATAGTCCTTACAAGTGGTATCAGAGTCATGCCCTAGAGTTAGCCATGGTGGATGAATCCTCGGAATGCCGAACGAAGGTGGTGAGCCCCAATTAGATCACGATGTAATCCATGGACTCTTAAGTTAGGTAGTGCTCTCCAGATGCTTCATGGACGTGTCCTGACCCCAACACGGTAAAATAGAGAATGAAGAATCCTGGTTGGTAGAGAGTGGACGGATGAATGATCGTTTGAGGGGAGGCTCGGTGGTCCTTTGTTCGAGGGGAGGATTGTTGGGTATATGACCAAAGTCCTACATTAGCTAGAAGTGGGAAGAATCATGGGTATATAAGGATGGATAAATATCTTCATTGGTATGAGACCTTTTGGGTATAGCTCAAGACCAAATCCATGAGGGTTTCTTCCAAAAATATTTCTTCTTTACAAGTCAGTCTATTTTTTAATGAAAATAAAAACTCTAATCAAAATCAACCCTTGAGAAAGTTGATGCACAGTTTCTTCCATGCCTCCCTATGTGGTTCCGGTTCCCTCCACATTTGCCTTTATCTCGTCAGCGTGCGAGTCCTGCATAGAAAATAAAAAGGGTCAAGAATTCAATCCTGGTGATTGTAGATCATGCTTGGTTAAAAAAAATTAACGATGGTGATCAATATTAACGCAAGTGGACATGCTACGTACGAGGCACATACATTCCACTATAAAATCACGTTGGGGAAGACGGTCAATCAAGTGGAGGAGAATGTCTTCGGTGTGCTAAGGAACATCTCGGTCCCGGTTTTATTAGACCATGCATTCACTTTAGTTTAACGGGGATAGGAATGTTTAGAAATAATGTTTAGAAATACGGTTAAAATTATATTTTAAAAAATAATTTTTATATATTTTTAAATTATTTTAATATGCTGGTATTAAAAATAATTATTTTTAAAATAAAAAAATATTATTTTAATATATTTATGAAAAAAAATACTTTAAACAATAATTACTATTACATTTACGTACACCCTAAAATTCCTTTACCTAGTATATTACAATAGTTTGCAATACGTAACAGTAAAAGTATAAAAATAATTAATCATGGATTGTTACTTGGTGTGAGCAAGTTCATTTATCTATGGCATTCGATTACCAAGAGCATCTCGGGCAATTTCACTGCGGGGAAAAAATGATGGATGTTATCCCTATATCCCATGCGCACCCTGAGATATGGCACGTCCAGTCCTCCCCCCCAATGCACGACATGGTATCTAATCAAAACCATTAAACAATCTCTCAGAGCTAGCGACAAGCAAGACGAATTGTTGTTTAAAAATAATTGTAGCTAGCTAGGTGTTTGCTTCAAGTAACTATAGAAAGTGTAACGAATTGCAATAAGAAAGCACCATAGCTCTCGTAAGCATACACGGTTAGTTCAAAACAAACACTAACACTAACAAAACAAAGCCCAAAAGACATGCAAGAATCCCCAATTGTATGATCTATGATCAGTAGTATTCTATGGATTGCAATGGGTTCCCATTACGAAAACTCGAATTTGTCCACCTTCGAATCTTACACTAGTTAGTGATGAAGTTATCCACAAAAGTACAACATGTGTCCGTTCTGTGTGGACTCTTCTCATAATGTTGCATATCACAACAAAGACTACAAATACTAAAAGTACAGCATGTTTTTTCTTTTTCTAATACGAGAAATATAAAACATGTATATATATATATATAAACCAACGTACATACCATACTTGTTATAGAAAATAAATTTGAAGATGCTGTGAGGCGCTAAATTTGCTTTTTAAAAATCACTAGTTTGAATCTTATAAATTTCAGGGTTACTAAAGACTTATATAATCATTAAATTCAGGACATGTAGGATTAATCGAGGTGCGTGCAAGCTAGCTAGCCTGGATATCCATGTTAATAAAAAAAATTAAAGAAGTAAATTAATGTAAAAATTAATCATTTAGTCTTAAAATAATTTATTATCTGTCATATAATGCTAATATAATAATTGTAATATTATTTCTTATGTTTACTCAATTTTTTTTATTAATGAACAACAAACCAAATTTTATATGTTATTATTCATCCATCTATCATTTTTCAAAATCTTGTGAGCTACGATTTTAATTTAGTTAAATAGATTTTTAAATAGACATAAATTTCCGTGATTTATTATTTGTAAAGCTAGTTTATTACCCATGACTAATTAAGAGCTTTTCTTGAACACTTTGAATATACAAAATTTCCAACATATACATTCTGTATTAGGAACGGTATTGAGCTTAAACATTAATCGCGAAATATTATCTAGGATTAATTTCTTTAACAGTAAAGGATATTCTTAGATTAGTTTCTACATTAATTGAAAATAATTTTAAAGGTGTATCTTTATATCTGGCGAATTAAACAAAAAAAATAAATATGATTTTAAATGCTAATTCAAATATTTAAATCTAATGAATCAAGAAAGTTAATATGTTCATTTAATTAGGTAATTAATTCCTTAAAATTATTTAACATTCATAAAAATATGTATATTCTAGTATTACATCGCTCATTATGGTTACAATAGAATCTCTACTATATGGTAAGCCCATAGTCAAAAGAATTTTTCAATCACTTCTAACAAAGAACTGTACACGTTAAGAAAAAAATTGAAAATTGCATTCAATTCAATGTTATTGTTATATATGAAAAAAAAGAAAAAGGAAAAGAAGATTTTACGAAAACCTACAAATTATTTTATATATATATATATATATATATATATTTGAATCTAAGTTTTAATAAGATTTCTTATATCAATTTATTACATTCAAAGAAATTTAATAAATTTATATATATGCCAATCTTAGAATTCGTTTTTCAAAAATTTAATTTTTTTTTTAGTATTATTTTTTTATGTTTTTAATTTGATCGTTTCGATGTGTTGATGTTAAAAATATTTTTTTAAAATGAAAAAAAATTATTTTAATGCATTTACGAGCGAAAAATACTTTGAAAAGTAATCGCTACCATACTGACAAATACCTTCTAATTAAGCCCCTAAATATTATACTACATACTCAGAAATCATATAGTAAACCTGTGGGCAAGATTATGAAAGAAACTAGTAAAGTTAGAAATTAATTATAAAGAAAAGGTTATAGACTGAATTGAAGCAGATTATAAAAGAAGTTAGATATTGATTGTTTTATTGCTTATCATGTGAAACATAAAATTAATTCTTGCGAGCATATATATTTGTATGATATGTTGTGATCTGTGAACAAATAACATTAATATATATCATTCTACTATACGCAGTACAAAGTTTTTATTTATATTTATTTATAAAACCAGTCATACTAGCTAGAAACCTTAACTAATTAAGTGCCGTTTCTAGGATGCTAGTTTTTTTTATTTAATTTATGATAATAAAAATAAATAATTCAAAGAAATTTAATGATTTAAATTCATGACTTAAAAATTTATATGTATTCAGTCAAGATTTTGTCTTTTTAATTATTTATTCATTTCCTTTTTTAATTGACATAGTCATGACTTTTTTTTCCCACGACATGGGTTTTTTAATATAAAATTAAAACAATTAAAGTAGAAAGGTTTCATTTTCACCCGCAACAAGCCTTAGTTTTTCTATATAAAGTGATTTTTAATTAAAAAATATATCTCAATTATTTTTTTATGTAACTATATGAAAATAAATAAAAACGTCACGATAGTTTATTTGAAAATTATGGCATATTTGATACTTTTAAAGAATAATATCTCCATAAAACACTAATTATGGCATATTCTGATACTTTTAAAAAACCATCTAAATTATTTTATTTAAAGATAGTTTTATTATAAATTTGAGGAAAAAAATAAATAATAAAAAGAAAATTAAGAGGTGAAGGGCCATTATAAAATTATTTTAATTTATTTGGTTAGAACGTGGCCTGGATGTTGCTTGATCATTAGGCATTGGACATGTAAAACACAACTTCCATTTCATTATAAACATTCTCTTAACAAACCATTAATTTTTTTTTTACACGTTAATCTAAAAAAAAAAAACCCTGCCATTCTAACCCAATCCAAAAACCCTTTATCCTCTAATCTTACTTCAGATAAAAAAACATACAATTTAAACAAAAAGCTAACCAAGCGTATAATATTTGAAAGTGTGGTTGTGATTATTTTTAAAGTGTTTTTCACTCAGAAATGTATCAAAATAATATTTTTTTATTTTTAAAAATTATTTTTAACAATAGCGCATCAAAATGATATAAAAATACCAAAAAATATTAAGTTAAAGTAAAGAAAAAAGTAAAAAAAATTTAAATCTTTCAAAAACGCTTTTAAAATGCAAAAACAAACAGAACCGAGTATGTAATTTTATCCTTCATAATGTTCTTCAAATTCAAAATAATAATCAGCTTGGAGTTTATACCTTAAATGTTTAGTATTGAATTACTCAATTTTTTTTTAAAAAATAAATTAATTGATTGTAACCTAAGGTTAAGTTTAATAATTATGAAAAATTATACTAACAACAATCTAATCTCCTTGACAATTTTTTTTTAAAAAAAACATAGGGACAGATGTTAATCACTCTATTGTTTTGGAAGTATTTAAAAACAAGATTTTTTTTTTTTTTTTGAGAATATTATTTAAACACAAAATTGTACTAACAGCAAAAATCAATCGAATCGAATCTCATTCCTTTCTTTTCCAAACAGAGCGCTATGGAATCCTGAATCTAGGTGAATTCAGACATATCTTCCGGACGTAAGAATGTACACGTTCACATTTGTACTTGAGTAACATGTCATGCCCATATTTTGGGTCTTGCTGCGAGTAATCATCTAGCGACACTCGCCAAGTCTATGAGAAAATTTGATCAGAGGACACGTTTCAGTTTGTTTTTTAAAAAGAAGCAAGTATAAAGCTCCTGCCCACTCAAGCGAGTAAAGAATCTAAAGATAACACACAAATTAAGGACATACTTGTCATTTCGGAAATCAAATAGCTCTAGTGCTAGAAAAAGCGACTTCTTCCCACTTTCCACCCCGTTTCTTTATTACTTTCTTCCACAATGGTTCTTTATTAGTAAAAATCTGAACAAACAAAACTTTAGTAGAGATTAATTAAACTGAGAAAATATTCTCAAAGAGTTCTGAGTTCATGATGGGTTTTGTGGGTGTTGTAAAATTTGTGGTGAAATGCCTTGACATTGTTGCCTGGTATGAAAATAAGTGTATCTCTACTCATAATCGCCTTGTTGTACGTACAATAGTACTGAAAATCTCCACCTGTGATGTGGTTTTGAAGTTTGGTTCTAAGTTCTTAGATCTCCTTGTTTCTTTTAACTAATAGAAGTCTCAGTTTCATATTTTCTGATTAATCATGAGAATGCTTGATTTTAAGCATTTTATTTTGTCCCAATGCTTAATTAAGAAAGTCTTGCTTTGCTTTGCTTTGCTTTGCTTTGTGCTTGTGTTTTCAAGATTTTGATGATCAGTTGTTTCTGTTCTATGGTCGCAGGCCTGTATTTGGTTTGGGTTATCCTTTGTAAGTCTCGCTCTCTTTGTTTGACTTTGTTTCCTGTTAATGACTCGCGATTTCTAATGATGATTCAGTTATGTTATTCAGAATGTAAAATCGGTATTTATTTACCTAAGAAGTTATGAGTCATAACTAATCATCCGTTCTTGTTTCTGAATGTCAACAGATGTGCTTCCATTCAAGCGATCGAGACTAATTCAAACTCAGACACCCAGAAACTGATCGCTTATTGGGTTTCCATTTCTGTGGTTTTGCTCTTCGAACGTGCTTTTCAGCTTGAATGGTAATTTACTATATTTTCTGCATTTTACATCATATAGCTCTGTTTTCTTACTCAATTGAAACGAATGAAAACATAATCTCTTGGGAGTCAAAACAATTTCTGTAGCTTCTGATCTACGGGAATTTTTCCTTATGTTTTGTAATTCTCTGAGCACGCACAATTGTTGGAAGTTTATATGTTCAAGATGATTTTAGACTTTGGTGCAAATTGTTGAAATGGGGAATTTTGTTGTGTGCTATTTAATTAGGACAACAGGTAGTACCTTACTGTTGATTTCTCTTACCTCAATCTCTATTTTCCTCTCTCTCTCTCTCTCTATATATATATATATATATATGTCAGGCTAACCTTCTGGCCATACATTAAGCTAATGATTGCCGGCTTCTTGGTTCTGCCTGACTTTGATGGTTCCCTTTGTGTCTATCAACACCTTATTCATCCATGTCTATCCATGGACCTAAGAATCATCATCTGCCAGTTCAAAAAGCTGGAGGAGTTGTTTTTCAAGAAAGATGATTTTCTTGTTGAGGTGGAGAGATATGTTAAGGAAAATGGAATTGATGCTTTGGAGAATCTCATTGCTTCCACGGTACAAATACTTCTTCATGGAAACAATACCTATGAAAATCTTTTGATATATACATGAAATTAATTGGATTGATTTAATTTTGATGTTCTTATTATGTGCATAAAATCATATGCATGCTATGGTTGGATTGAATCAGGGTTATAATAAAATTAGGTTTAATAGATGCTATCTATATAGTTTTGGTATAAAAAGTATGTCTTCTCATCTTCACTGCCCTCCCAAACACCTGCCTCTTTCTTCCAGAAAAGGAGTGCAAAGCCTAATGTTGCTGTGAATGAGATCAAGGCAGTTGCAGCAGAGGATAGGGTAAGGCCACTAATTTCACATGCATATTGTTTATGGATCCTTATATTACTTGTTCAAGTCAAATGAATGTAAAAACACACCTGACTAATGGTAGTAGGAAAGGTCTTGATAATGGGAGCTCGATCATTGCAGCAACCGCATGCATCACTCATATTTCCTTCTATTCATTTGATTGATTTATGTATTTGTGAAAAGAAGTCCAACTTATGAACTAATTCTATATTATTGTAGAAGAGTGGTTGTTAAGTGTCATGTTGTCGAAGTACAGGTTTTTATTTTTTGGCAATCAAATTAACTGATTTCAACCATATGAAATGAAAAGAGAAAAAAAAAAGAAAAACTTTATCAAGCTTTTGATTCATGCAGCTGAAGTTCGAGCCACCAAATCTTCAGGTTCCACTCAAAGACAGTAGTGCTGCCAAAATAACAGAGAAAATAGAAGTTGCATCAACCAAGCAGGTAATTTTATTCAACAGTTGGAATTATTGGCACTTTTAAAGAAAAAAGTATACCCGCGTTTTTGAACTGCAAAATTTTTACTGCCAAATGAGAAATTTGATTATCCTTGATTAATGCAGCTAAAGTTGGAACAACCTAAACTTCCGGTTCGATTAAACGATAGCAATGCAGTGGAAATAACAGAGGAAAAAGAAGTTCCATCAACCACGCAGGTTATTTAAATTACAGTTGAAATTTTCAGGGTTTAAAGAAAAAGTCTACCTGTGATCTTGGAAATAGTATTATGAACTGTGAAATGTTACTGCCTAATGCGAAATTGGAATATCTTTTGATCCATGCAGTTAAAGTTTGAACAACCTAAACTTCTAGTTCTACCCAGAGACAGTAATGCTGTGGAAATAACAGAGAAAAAAGAAGTCTCATCAACCAACCAGGTAACCAATTTATTCAAAAGTTGGAGATAGTAGTATGAACTGTGAAATGTTGGTGCCTAATTACAAATTTGAACATCCAAAAATATGTGGGAAAGAACGAAGAGCTTGTCTGGACCCAGAATTATAAAATACTGTTACTTCCACCCAAACAATCTAAAACTTCTAGAACTTGTGTTATTTTGTAAAATTTTCAAAATTTCTGTTCTGTGGATCACAAATTTCCTTCCGTTCCCTTCCCCTCTATGATTGTGAAATTTTGCCATTCTTTATTGGTTTCTTATCATTCAATGCCCTCGTTACCATGTGCTTTTATCCATCCTTTAAGCATTTATATTTACTGCCTTTGCAGGTTAGACAAATAGAACCTAACATTGGTCAGACAGAAAACAGAACATTTCAGCCCCTGGAGAACATAAATACAGCAGCAGCAGCAGCAGCAAAAGGAGGCAGAGATCTTTACGAGATACTACCTCCTGAGAAAGTCCAAAAGGTATGGACTTGTGCTCTATGTCAAGTAACAGCCCAAAGTGAGACAGTTCTTAATTCACATCTGCAAGGGAGACGACACAAGGCAGCTCGTGAACAGTTAAAAGTCAAGAATCAGACACCAAAAGGTGAGGTTTCCTCTGCTTCAGTGGGAAAGAAATCAAATGTTACCACGGCAACCGCAAGGATTGGTGTTAGAGATCATACTGGCATATTATCTCCTCAGAATGCCCAAAAAGTTTGGACTTGTCTTACATGCCAGGTAACGCTTAAAAGTCAGACAGACATTAACTCACATCTTCAAGGAAAACAACACGAGCAAGCTCGTGCGCTGCTGAACTCCAAGAACCAGGCATCACATAGCAATGCTTCTTCTGCTTCAGTGGGAAAGAAAACTAATTTTCCTGAAAACAAGCCAGAGAAGTGTACAATCAGCAATAATACTTCACCTGAAAATAGAATACATGAAGCGAAGAAGCAAGGCAAGCAAGAGAACCCGATGAAGAGTCTATTTGTTGAGATAAGAAATTCCAAGTGGCGGTGTACAATCTGCAATGTAAGTTGCACCACTGAGGTAGACATGGCCTGTCATCTTAAAGGGAATAAGCACTTGGATGTTAGCCTTTCCAAGTGGCAGTGCACCATTTGTAATGTAAATTGCACCAGTGAGGGAGACTTGGCCTGTCATCTTAAAGGGAATAAGCACTTGGCTGTTAGCATTTCCAAGTGGCAGTGCACCATTTGTAATGTCAATTGCACCAGTGAGGGAGACTTGGCCTGTCATCTTAAAGGGAATAAGCACTTGGCTGTTAGCATTTCCAAGTGGCAGTGCACCATTTGTAATGTAAATTGCACCAGTGAGGGAGACATCCACTGTCACCTTAATGGGAATAAGCACTTGGCTAGGATGCGAGAATTGGATAGTCTTGGAGGCAATCGGCATGCCTGAGTCACTGAATATGTTCATATCATCATTGTAGAACATCTATATGTGGAGGTTAAGGTGGCTACGAGAATCTAAGATACCTGTAGATTAATCAATTACTTGGATTTTGTCTCCCGTCTGTATCCTTGAATTCTAGTTATACAAGCTAACTTCTCAAGGTAAGCACGTGATGGTACAAGGTCAAATGATATTTTTCCTCTGTCAATGGTATTCGATGCAGCTTTATCAAATGACGTGTCTCGTGGCACAACAAGAGAATGCATATTTTTGTGGTTGGTTGTGCTTTTGGAGCATACCACAAAAATAAATCGTTACGTTTAAATACAAATTACTATTTGGGAAACCCATTACTATTTTGCGTTTAAACCGCAGGTTAACAAAAAACAACTTCAAGCTGCTGCTTGAAAGATGATGGTGAGGAAAGGCTGGTTAGCCAATGCTGCCTCCTCTCCTCTGTTTTTAATCTAGTCTTCCTTTTCCTTTTGCTTTCTGGATTCTCTTCTCTTCTGCTTCTCTCTCTGGTTTGGGGGACAAAGTTGAAGATGATGTCCCTAGCTGCTTCCTATTCTTTTGTAAACAGAAACGCGGCCTGAAAGAGATAGAAGAGCAGAAACAGAGGCGCAACCTTCCCTTCTTCTCCTTCTCCTTCTTTTTTTGCTGCTTCCCCGTCTCCACTGTTCTGCAAAGTGAACAGTGGAAAGCGTCTCCACTGTAAACAAAGATGCGGCCTCAAAGAGAGAGAAGAAGAGTAGAAATAGAGGTGCGGCCTTCCCTTTTTCCTTCTCCTTCTCCTTCTTCTATTGCTTTATTCTCCACTGTTCACATGAATAGTGGAGAGCGTCTTCACTGTTCATAGGTCGGACTCGGTCCGGCCCAAATCTAAATGCATTAGACTGGGCCCGACTTAATAAAAAATCCAAAAAAAATTCTTAAATATTGTTTTTTATTCAAAAAACTAGTGTTTAACATTATTCAATGACATTATATAATTACATTAGAAGGATATCACATGATGATGTAGCATTTGTAAAATTTGATCGCAATTCCAATTTTGTTCCTGATAATATTTTATCTGATGTTGTTGTACGCTCAAGAAGCCATGAAAACTGTAGTTCTTGTCGGATGAATTTCGTTCGTGATGGAATTGCAGATAGTTTAATATAACAATAAAAATTACTTTATATAAAGTATTGTTTATTTCATGATGTAATAACAATAGTTAAATCTAAAGTATTTTAATTAAAAACCATCAATATTAATATAAGTCTTTTTTAGTTATTTTATAACCTCAATTTGAAAAGCATTATTAACCAAATACATTATACTACTTTTTGTTCAACCTCAATTTCAACCACAGTTTTAACCAAACATATATTTTATCAAACCAACCTCAACTAAAAGTGTACGTACCTTTTTGTTTGGCATTGCATTTCGGAAGCGTTTTTGAAAAAAAATAAATTTTTTATATTTTTTTGCTTCAAATTAATACCTTTTTAATGTTTTCAGATTATTTTGATGTGTTGATATCAAAAATGATTTTTAAAAAATAAAAAAAATATTATTTTAATGTGTTTTGTAATGAAAAATATTTTGAAAAGCAATCAATATCACACTTCCAAACATCATACAAAGGCAAAAACTTGATAGGCACATATAGGCAAGCATTTGAATTTGCTAATTTTAACTTTAATTAATGGTGTTCGGTATTGAAAGTGAATCTGGTTTTGTTTTGGGTTAAAATTTAATTTTTTTTTTATGTTTTTCAATCGATATCAAAAATAAATTTTAAAAATTAAAAAAATTATTATTTTAATATATTTTTAAACAAAAAAAAATATTTTAAAAAAATAATTTTACTATCCTTCCAAAAACAATCCTTTCATTTGAATATTGCAGGTGAATAACGGTCAATGAACTCCTACCTACTACTACTTTTGGCGAGAAGCAAAACAGCCTATTATGGGGTATACAATATTTTCAAGCAAAAACACCATTTTTTAAAAGCACAATAATCAATCGCTAATGCTTTCTTTTGTTAATGCACTTTCAACTTACAACACAAATGTTTACTTTTTAACTCACACCATAATACAATATAACACATTAATATCTAACTCGATTAATCTATTTAAATCGTGACCCAAGTATATCGAGTCAGTTTCGTCAAAATAAAAGCCAGCTAAAATCCATCAAGCATGCAAAACCTCCCTTTGGCATAGACTTGACTTCATTAACTGTGGGCGTGGCCCGTGGGAGCATCTCAAATGGGTTGATGATTTTGACGCTGGAATCATAGGCCATGACAGTGAACCAGGAAAGCTTGTTGGATACTAGAGCTCTACCCATCTTTGAAAGGGTTTTTCTCAGTATGTCTAATAAAGAACTTTAGTCAAAAAGTTCACATACAGATCTCTTAAAGATTTTATGCTTCTTTTCTTCATTTCGAGGTCAAAATTCTCTTGACTTCAGAGAGTTGGGGAAGGTCAGAGAAACTAGTAGAGAGTAGACAGCGACAAATAAAGGAGGTCAGAGAGTCCCATGCATGCATGATATGTGCAAGGAAAAATCCACTCATGCTTGCACTTGGCCACCGTTCTTTCTCTTGGCACGATGGTGAGAATCGAATATGTGACACGTAATTAACCACCCGCATATTGTTGATCTTGCTTGTTGTTAGGTCTAATTAAGATTGTGTTTAGGAAATGCACTGATCCGTAATCCCAATGGAGCCTAACACATATATGGACAGTTACTTATGATTAGTAATCAAGCCACCATGAAAAACGTCCTTCTTGTAATTTTTTATCCATTATTTAACTCGTTAATTAGGATTGGGAAAAATATTAATGCCTGCTAATATTCAGAACTTGAATATTTCAAAAGCATAATTACCGGTAACTGCGATTTAATTATTAGCAACATAATTGGGAAGCCATGAAATTAGCAACTACTTGAACTAAACCTCTCTCGAACCAAAGTTTCCATCCTCGTTTAGATGAAATCACTTGAAAAAATGGCAACTATATCTGAAGGTTGTTCATCATTTTTATGCAAGATCGATTTAAAGCATTAGGGTCATGATTTTGTAGTTGGAAAAACTCAGCAAAAAGTTCATGAAGCAAATGCACTGTGCATTTGGATGTCTCTTTGCAGCCATAATGAGAATATATTCCATCATGGGCAGCTAGCTTATGAGAAATGAAAGGTCATGTAGGCAAATAGATTGTGGAGGAGCCATTAATGTAGCAAATCTGGATCTGATTTTTATTCTCTTGTTGGTTATAAATAGGGGATGTCAAAATGCATTAATCACCATCACATTTTGAGCATGAACACAAGAGGAAGAGAGACCTAACATGAAAATAAGAGTCTTGTTAGTTAGCCAAGGACGACTTGCCTGTTCCTAGCAATTTGGGATTTGCCCTGGACTAAGAGGCAGGACCCTCATTCCGGGTTTCAGGCAGTCTCCTTGGCTAGGTTGACAGGCTCTTCTTTGTCATGCCAGGCCTTCTCTTCTTCCGGACAAACACGCCATTCACTCTATCTTGGTATCATTTCGTAAATGGAGGGTGAATAATTCAGGGGAAGTGAAGTCTTACATGAAGACAAGAGTCGTGTTTGGTAGCCAAGGATGACTTGCCCACTCTATGGAAAGAGTTCTCAAGCACACGGCAGAGAGGACCCTTACTTCGGCTCTAGGCAGTCACCTTGGCTATGCTGACAGACTAATCTCTCTCATGCTAGACTCTCTCTTCTTGCCTGACAAATGATATTCCCCTGCATCAGCTTGGAGCTCCAGATGAGTTTATGCAGCTATCCCATGGGGTTGGAGTAATTGATTATGCTAATTCTGTGGTTTAATCATGCTTTGACGATTAGCAGTTAGAAATTAATTGCCAAGGACAAACGTGTTTTAGGTAATTTTAACGACACGCGCGAGTAGCTCTTGAGTTCCACAGCCAAAGTGGTAAGAGATTTGATCACACCTTTTGTTTTGAGAAATGTTATTGAAAATCATACTTAAAACTCCAAACAAATAAGTGTGACAAGTAAATAAGTGATGGCCAGTTGGCAATGATGGAGTCACATTCTAGCTAGTTAGGTAGTGTTTGATTTGGAGGTAGTGTCTGTACTTTACTTAAAATGTGGATGTAATATGTTTGATAATGAAAAAAACATAGTTTAATAATTTGCTTTTAAAACGCAGGGGAAGGAAAACAGCTTCTTTTTGCTTCTTGTGCGGATGAAGTTCAGTGAACACTGAAGCATGCTTTCACTATTCACATGAATAGTGAAAGCATGCTATACTGTTCCGGCCGAGCTGGTTCATTATTTTGAATAATTCAACAGCTCAATCCT
Source organism: Populus simonii (assembly GCA_007827005.2). NCBI lineage: Eukaryota > Viridiplantae > Streptophyta > Magnoliopsida > Malpighiales > Salicaceae > Populus > Populus simonii. The sequence continues at coordinate 29,147,518 of CM017464.2, forward strand.
TTTCTATTTAGTTTTATTTTTTGATTTTATTGTTCATTATTTTGAAAATTATACTTCATTAATTTTTTTTATTTTCTTTCTATTAAGTTATATACTATCTTATTTATTTAGTTTTTTTTTCTTGATTTTATCATTTAACATTATATTTATTAGAAATAGAACTTCATAATATTTTTTTTTCAAAATACTGAAAGGTATAACTAAATCATTGTAGTCACACCTGCAAAACATTATTTAGTGGAATAGTGTTTTTTTCTTTTCAATTTAACCCTTCAACAACACAATCTTTTTTTATTTAGTTTTTTTTTCCAACTTCATCTTTCAATATTAGATTGTTTTGGAAATTGTAATTTTTATTTTTTTAATTTTTTTCTATTGGGTTATATATTAATTTCATATATTTATTTATTTTTCAACCTTAGATAATAAATATATTGGAAGTGGAGCTTCATAATTTTTTTTAATTTTCTTTCAATGAGTTTATTTTAATCTCATGATCTAGGCTGTGGGTTTAACAGGTTAACTTGAGTTGACTATGATTGTTTTTTAGGCCACTTTTTCTAAATATTTTTTTTGTCAATTTCATCCTTTAATATTGGGTTGGTTGAAAAATAGGCTTTGTATGGGATTATTCCGATCTATGGAGTCGGGTCACGAATTTAGCAAGTTGACTTGAATTGATTCTATTCATTTTTTGGGTCATTTTTGAACTTGAATATTTTTTTAATTGGGCTTTGTATTTTTTTATTTGATTTGCTTAAGATTATCTCGATCTCATAACCTGGGTTGCGGGTTTGAAAGGTTAACTTGGGTTAACTTGGTTTATTTTTTATTTTTTAATTGATATTTTTTTTCAATTTCACCCTCCAACAATTCAATCTACTTCCTTTTTTTATTTTATTTTTTAAATTCATCTTTCAATATTAGATTGTTTGGGAATTAGGTTTCGTAATGTTTTTCAATTTGTTTTCTATAGATTTATCCCGGTCTCATGGATTCTTTTTTATTTCAATCTTTAACATTAGATATGTTGGAATTGGAGTCGTGTAACTTTTTTCTATTTGTTTTTTATGAAGTTATATGAGTCTTATAACCTAGATCACTGGTTTAACATGTTAGTTTTAGTTGACTTGGTTTTTTTTTAATAGATTTATTTTTTCAATTTCATCCTTTAATATTAAGTTGTTTGGAAATTAGGTTTCCTAATTTTTTTTATTTTTTTCTATGAGGTTATTTCGATCTCATGATTCAGGTTACAAGATTGAATGGTTAACCCGGGTAGACTTGAGTAGTTTTTTTTTATTTTATTTTTTATCTTTTTCTAATTTGAATTTTTTCACTTTCATATTTCAAATTTGGATTGATTAGAAATTCGTTTTTATAATTTAATTTTATTTACTTTTTATAAAACTATTATAGTTTCATGATCCAAATCATAGATTTAACAAGTCAACACAAATCAATTCAATATATTGTAATCATAATATTAAAAAATAAAAATCATCTGATATGTCATTATATCAATATTTAAAAAAAATAAATGTTGTCTAACATGCATTATAAGTTTATGATTAAACTTTTTTTTTTATATTAAAAAAGCCCTTAAAAACCCTTGTACATTTGTATTTTCGCTCAAAATTACTGCTCCTTGACTAGTAAACAATCTCTTTCCTTTTAAATTCCTTGAGTGTTGATTTTTTTGTCGCACCCGACATCGCGGCGGCCCTAAAAATAATCTTCTTGATTGTGGAAAAAGAACAGATTTCTGGCATCTTGTTCTTTTAGGGGAAAGTGTCTTATTTGAGGAGTCGCCACCTAGTATTATGGTCACTAGGAACCCTAACTGGTCAACAGAGATTCTATGGTTCGGGACTAGTTACGTAAAAGGGAAGGTATTATCACCCCTTAAACGTTCTGCCTAAGGCAAACTGCATTGTTGTTTTTGTCTTAAATTGCTAAATTTTTATCGGTTTATACTCTGATGGTTTATTCGCAATATTCCTGACTCTGGCGCCAGTGAATATTCAACTACGGATAATTCCAACTCTGGCGTTGGTAACTATTACGTAGCTATAAAATAAATTTAGATCAATATTTTTTTTTATTCATGACTCTAACGCTAGTGAATAAAAAAATAAACTAAATTCATTTTATTATACATTCACATATTTTTTTTATTTTCTTATGTAGTTAAATAAATAAAATAAAATAAAAAAATTAAATCAGTGTTTTTATTCCTGACTCTGGCGTCAGTGAATAAATAAATAAAAATAAATTTATTTTTACGCATGAACATATTTTTTTTATTTTTCTAGCTAAATAAAATAAAATACAATGAATAAAAATAACATAAATTTAAACCAGTATTTTTATTCCTGACTCTGGCGTCAGTAAATAAACCAATAAATTTATATTATTTTTATTTATGCACACACATATTTTTTATTTGTTATTTATGTAGCATGGTCTCAAAAAAAAAAAAGGTTGGGTCACTGGTTTGGACCAGTGACCCGGCTGGCCACTGTTGCATGCATGCGTGAATCACTCACGCATGCATGCAACAGTAACATGGTAATTAATTTACAAAAGAAAGAAAGCTGAAGAACTTACCTGGCAAGGCTGAGGGAGACGATGCCCACGATTGGCGATTCAGCTTGGGCGGAGAAGAAACCTCTCACGACTGAGGAGGCGCCGGTGAACACTGGCCTCAGGGGCACGATGGGGGGAAAGAGGGTTACTTGTTGACCGGACAGTCTCCCCTGTTTCTTTTATTTTCACTGGTTCTCCTTGCTCCGGTTTTCTCCTTCGTGTCCCTTCTGTTATGGTGGACTGCTATATGTTCACCGTATGGAAGGGCTGCTGGGGCTGGTGCAGCTGCGGGGTGAAGGTGAAGACGATGTCGATGGTGACGGAGGCTTGAACCCAGGAGATGGGGGGTTCTTCTTCTGCGTTTTTCTTCTTGTTGTTCGTCTCTGTCTTCCCCCCGTTTATTCCTTCCTTTTGTTTTCTCAGACCAGTCCCCTTGTTCTTCCTTTTTCCCTTTCTCTGTGGCCCTCTCTGGCTTGTAAAGCCAGAGAATAGCCTTTCTTCACGCGTTCGTGCCTCACGACCGTGAGGCACGAACGCCTCTGTTTCTTTGAGATGAAACAGGGGCAAAAAATTTGCTCCCTTCTGTATAGTTTCCCTCAGGTTCTGTCCCTTTTTTTTTCTTTCTGAATAATCCCTTTTGTTCTGTTTTTATGCCCTGTGTTTCCCCTGTTTTTTTTTGTACTCCCCTCCTCCTGTTCTTTTTTTCCGTCTCTCTTCTTTTTCTTCTTTTTGTTCCTCCTCCGCTCTTCCTGTCTCCCCCCCGTGACCTTTCGTTCACTGGCTTTTATAGCCAGAGAACAATCCGTTTCTTCCAACCATTGATTGCAGGTGTAATGGCAGCGATGGCAGCGGCGGGCGTCCGTTGCAGAAGATGAACAGCGTATCCACAAACGGCGCCGTTTTGAAGTTTAACGATTATCTGCGTTTTGGCCCTTGAAGTTTTAAACTTTTTGTAATTAAGCCCCTAGTTCAAACTGTAATTGGCCCCCTGCATTTGCGCGCCATTTTCAATGTGATCCTTAGATTTTAATTTTGTAATTTTGACCCCAAACTTTAATATTTCTTTAATTAAGTCCCTGAATTAATTAAATCCAAAGTCTAATTAAGTCTAAAACTTATCAATTCTCCAATTAAGCCCTTGATTGGATTAATCAAATTAATTCCAAGCTTAATTAAGTCTCAAAACTTATCAATTCTCCAATTAAACCCTTGATTGGATGAATTAAATTAATTTCAAGCTTAATTAAGTCTAAAAATTTATCAATCCTCCAATTAAACCCTTAATTGGATTAATTAAATTAATTTCAAGCTTAATTAGATTAATTTCAAAGTTTAATTAAACCCCAAAACTTTCAATCATTTTGCCCTTAACCCAAATTTTAATTCATTCTTCATTTATTTTATTTTACTTGTTTTTCCATCATTATTATTATTATTATTATTATTTCATCATCATTTTTTTTTGTTTTTTTCTGTACATAAAATAATAATAATAATTAAAATAAAATGGTCAAAAATTGGGTTATGACAGTTGCCCCCTCTTTATAATATTTACTATGCAAAGATATTTGGAAAATTTCATTTTCCTTTAGCTTTGTGTAGTAAATTTATAAAGAAAAGCAGATACAAACAGAACTTTTGCTTTTTTTTTTTTTAGTCTTGAAAACTTTGAAAGCATTAGATTGACACACGACCTTTACAAAGAGATGTAGAAATCAAGAAACAAATCATTTGGAAGACGACCCATTTGTTTTTATATATATTTTTTTTGTTTTTTTTTTGTTTTTTTGTTTTTTTGTTTTTTTTTAATGGTCTCATTGTGATGGGTGACCTACCCAGGTATATATATAAAAAAGGAAAATGAGAAGCTCGAAGGCGCACTCAAAAGAATGCAAAAAGAAAGCGAGTGCTCAAAGGCACTCGAAGAAGAAGCGAGGGCTCAAAGGCGCTCGAAGGGGAAAGCGAGTGCTCAAAGGCACTCGAAGAAGAAGCGAGGGCTCAAAGGCGCTCGAAGGGGAAAGCGAGGGCTCAAAGGCGCGCTCGAAGAGGAAAGCGAGGGCTCAAAGGCGCGCTCGAAGCGAAAAGCGAGGGCTCAAAGGCGTGCTCGAAGAGAAAAGCAAGTGCTCAAAGGCACTCGAAGAGGAAAGCGAGGGCTCAAAGGCGCGCTCGAAGAGGAAAGCGAGGGCTCAAAGGCGCGCTCGAAGCGAAAAGCAAGTGCTCAAAGGCACTCGAAGAGAAAAGCGAGGGCTCAAAGGCGCGCTCGAAGAGAAGCGAGGGCTCAAAGGCGCGCTCGAAGAGGAATAAGGGCTTGAAAGCACCCTAAAAATGATGATCAAAGGCTCGAAGGCGCATTTGAAGGGAGGTAAGGCTCGAAGGTGTTCTTGAAAAGGGAGGTAGGGTTAGGAAACGCAATACCTTGGATGGTCAAGGGCTCGAAGACACACTTGAAAGGAGATAAAGGCTTGAAAGCGCTTTTAAAAGAGGTGGAAAAACATAAAGCTTTTTCAGATAGCCTATTTCTCATGGGCGGCCTGCCCAGATTAAAAAATTCTCAAAAATGAAAAATTTTCAACAGCAATTTCGATCTTTGGCCATTTCAAGTTGGCCTTCCATTTGATGGATTCAGTTGGAATTTTTTCTTATCTGAAATTTGCAAAACTCATAATCCAATGTCTCAAAGTTTAGATGATATGCATGCATCTTTACCTGTTTTGAAATATAGGCCCCCATTTCTTCGTAGTCTTCTTGTTGCTTGATTGATGAGGACTTGCTAACTCTGATTTGGGTCCTCTTTGTCGCTTGGCTTCTAGCCCACTCGAGTTGGCCCATGTAAGTCTATTTCCAGATTTGTTTGCACAACTTGGCCTTTGTGGTGCCCATCGTGACCCACTTGCTTGCTGAAGATTTCTGACTTGTCAAATAATTTGAGAGGACTTATTCATTACCCTTTGTTTCACTGCTAGAAACATTCTATGTCACTTGCTGAAAGGATCAAACTGTCTTTCAAAATGCCCCCTTGTCTTGTTGAAGGAAATGTTCCTCTCTTTTTCTAGAAGAGAAAATACAATGTTACCCCCTTGTGCTGGTCATTGCCCCCTTGTATTGGTCATTGCCCCCAAGTGTGCTCTGTCAGCAACTTAAACAAATAATGGTTTTAAGAGGCCATTCTCTCATTTCTCTCCTTTTCAGTTTGGTGAAGGAATATGGGTCTAGAATGATTCTTGAAATCTTGATCTTGCATTTTGAAAACAAAAATTATTTCGATGTGAATCTAAAACAATTTGCTTTTGAAATCTTGCAACTCCTTGGTTATTTTCTTTCTTGGAAAATAGATTATTTGCTCTTGTGTTTGGCAATGAGGTCTTCGGTGAAAATACATCATGAAGTGACCTTTTGTTTCAAAGTGAAGGGCTCGAGAAAAAGCTGGAGGTTTTGTATGAGAAAAATTTGTCTCTTTTTGAACATTCATTTTTATCAGCATGAATAATAATGAGTAGTTTATTCTTGATGTCATGAATCTTATGAAAAGTATTCTTTGCATTTTGAGAGCATTGTTTATTGTTCTAGGTTGCTTGCTTGCTTGATTAGAAAGGACTTCTACAGGCACGTAACGTAGGCTGTGGTTTTTGGTTATGAAAGAAAAGGATTCATAAGGCTCAAAAAGTGTTTCAGGGTTTCAAAGACTGAGGATCACTATCAATAGTTTGACTCTTGACGTCATTCATATTTTCTTTTGCCGCTCTTCTTTGATTTGCTGCTTTTTCTTTTTTATTGCTTTGCTAAGGCATACTCACTTTATCTTGGATGTCACTTTTTCTAATGATTTGGGCATGCCCCCTAGCATTTGAGTTTCTTGAGCTTTTATGCCTTTTTGGCTTTCTCACGGCATTTTCTCTTTTCTTATTGAAATTTTCTCTTGCCCCCCAGTGTGGGGTGTGATCCTAGTCGGGATTCGTTTTCATGAAAGAAAAATTATTCAGGCTCAAAAAGGGATCGCAAGGGATGTACTTATTTCAGAAAGTGAAAGGAATAACAAAGATGGCCTTTTCCTCATTTCAAGCGCAAGCAGCTTATGATCAATAAACTTTGACCTCATCCAATATGATGGTTTGGTCTTTGCAAAGATGCATTTCAAGGGTCATGAGCAACGAGTTCACTACATACCATTATTCATACATTTAAAAAACACATGATTCAAAAGTCATAGGGTAAGGGTGTTTATTCATTTCATTTTTTTTTCTTTTTTTTGGTTTATAATAGTCACCTCAATGATGGAGTTGCTTGATTCAATTGTCATTCTACAAGTAGAATGTTAAAAATATCATTTTTGAAAGAACATCAATTTATTTTTGAAATCAAAACGCCAGATCAAATTTTCAAGACTCCAATAGAGAAACTGATTTTGGTAAAAGGGATGAATTGAGTCTATGAGATCACGCGAGGCTTCAAAAGTGTATTCATGAGTTCTTATAAGGAAACTCTCTTAATCAGATGAATAATGCTTGGTCGTGAACACAATTGAATGACAAACTCATTATTTCATTGAAGCTTAGGAAAATAAGTTCAATAACAAAGATCTTATACCAACATGAATACTGGCATGATAACACATAAAGGGGCTAAACATTTAGTGATCATTGATTGGAATTTCCAGAATCTTTCAATCACTCATTCTTCTTGACAAGGGTATCTTTTCAGCAGTTAGTTGAAGCCATATGCAGATCATTCTTGGCCTAATATCACCGTAGCTTTTTCTTCAAGATATTTGATTTCTAGGAGTCGGTATGAAAAAATCAGCTATAGGAATGATAAGTGCCTTGACAACCACCTTCAGTGTCCTTTCCTTTTTCAGTGAAACCGTTTTTTTCAGTTGGATCAACAATTTTACCTAACCCAATGGCTTGTTCAATCCTCTCAGCTATAACAACTAAGTCAGCAAAATGTTGTGCAGAGCTTCTAACCAGGTATTCAAAGTACGGGGCCTTGAAAGTGTTGACAAATAAGTTGATCATCTCCTTTTCCAACAAAGAAGGGTTAACCTGTGCGGCAGCCTCACGCCACCTTTGAGTATATTCTCTAATGGACTCCGTGTTATTCTTCTCCATAGCTTGCAAGCTTAACCGATCAGGGCCCACGTCTATATTGAACTTATATTGCCTCATGAAGGCATCAACTAAATTCTTCCATTTTTTAACCTTGGTATTATCCAATCGCATATACCAAGTGAGGGCAGCGCCACTTAAGCTGTCTTGAAAGAAATGAATTAGCAATTTCTCATCATCAACCACCTCGGCCATTTTGTTGCAGTATGCTTTAAGATGAGTTATAGGGCATTGAGTTCCCGTATATTTGACAAATTCTGGCACTCTAAAATTTTTGGGAATGACAATGTTGGGCACCAAACACATCTCGGCGGCTTTCATCAGGTCACACAAATGGTTTCCTTCAACTGCCCTTATCCTCTCTTCTAAGGCAATCCATTTTTCCAAACCCTCTTCTTTCACCATCTTGCCCTTTTGAGATTCTTTCTCGGTAGAATCAATGGTAAACAGCATTCTTGAGGGGTATGCTGGCTGGAAATGCATAGCTTGTTGAAATTCAGATGACCCCCTATTTGCCCCCAGATTCTGTGGATCGAAATGAGTTATATGCATATCTTCAGGCTGAGTTATAAGTGTTGCTTTTCCGGATTTATCTCTCAAGGCTTGCTCGAGTAGACTAGTAAGCCTTGCGACTTCTTCTTTAAGATTATCCATCTCTTTTTGATGTTGGGCTTCCAACCGAGCTCTTTCTTCGTTTTCCATTTGTCTTTTTCTCGAACGGGTGTTATAGATGAGTTTCAATGGGGAACCTATATTTCAACCTGGTAATATGTAAAATCATGCAATTTATGCAAAAATATTGATAAAAAATAATAATAAAAAAATGTGTATGAAATGCAAACTTGCCCTTCACGGGGTGACAACCTAGTAGGAAGATCCTAATTGTTGAGTGCATCAAGGGGTTGGTCATTATCTAGTTTCAAAGGGTCTCTCGCATGCTCAATGATCGTCCATGAAAGGTCGATATGAGGCTTACAAGTAGTGTGAAGATAGAGGCCCTGAGTAATATCAGTTTGGCATATCAACCACTTCCAAGTAAACAATCAAGCGAGAGTTGGATGGTTTCACGAGTCTTACCCAGGCTAAAGCCATTGGGGTACCGTTACTCCTCCACTTATCCTAGTTTGTAAAGTGTGTGCATCCAAAGTGATGCATGACAACATAAAAGAGGATGCATGCTAAAGCAGTAAATGCAGGAAAAATAAACAAATAAACACAACAAATAAAATAGCAATTATAAGACAAAAGACAAAGCTTAATCCTAAGGTCCCCAGTGGAGTCGCCATCCTGTCGCACCCGACATCGCGGCGGCCCTAAAAATAATCTTCTTGATTGTGGAAAAAGAACAGATTTCTGGCATCTTGTTCTTTTAGGGGAAAGTGTCTTATTTGAGGAGTCGCCACCTAGTATTATGGTCACTAGGAACCCTAACTGGTCAACAGAGATTCTATGGTTCGGGACTAGGTTACGTAAAAGGGAAGGTATTATCACCCCTTAAACGTTCTGCCTAAGGCAAACTGCATTGTTGTTTTTGTCTTAAATTGCTAAATTTTTATCGGTTTATACTCTGATGGTTTATTCGCAATATTCCTGACTCTGGCGCCAGTGAATATTCAACTACGGATAATTCCAACTCTGGCGTTGGTAACTATTACGTAGCTATAAAATAAATTTAGATCAATATTTTTTTTATTCATGACTCTAACGCTAGTGAATAAAAAAATAAACTAAATTCATTTTATTATACATTCACATATTTTTTTATTTTCTTATGTAGTTAAATAAATAAAATAAAATAAAAAAATTAAATCAGTGTTTTTATTCCTGACTCTGGCGTCAGTGAATAAATAAATAAAAATAAATTTATTTTTACGCATGAACATATTTTTTTTATTTTTCTAGCTAAATAAAATAAAATACAATGAATAAAAATAACATAAATTTAAACCAGTATTTTTATTCCTGACTCTGGCGTCAGTAAATAAACCAATAAATTTATATTATTTTTATTTATGCACACACATATTTTTTATTTGTTATTTATGTAGCATGGTCTCAAAAAAAAAAAAGGTTGGGTCACTGGTTTGGACCAGTGACCCGGCTGGCCACTGTTGCATGCATGCGTGAATCACTCACGCATGCATGCAACAGTAACATGGTAATTAATTTACAAAAGAAAGAAAGCTGAAGAACTTACCTGGCAAGGCTGAGGGAGACGATGCCCACGATTGGCGATTCAGCTTGGGCGGAGAAGAAACCTCTCACGACTGAGGAGGCGCCGGTGAACACTGGCCTCAGGGGCACGATGGGGGGAAAGAGGGTTACTTGTTGACCGGACAGTCTCCCCTGTTTCTTTTTATTTTCACTGGTTCTCCTTGCTCCGGTTTTCTCCTTCGTGTCCCTTCTGTTATGGTGGACTGCTATATGTTCACCGTATGGAAGGGCTGCTGGGGCTGGTGCAGCTGCGGGGTGAAGGTGAAGACGATGTCGATGGTGACGGAGGCTTGAACCCAGGAGATGGGGGGTTCTTCTTCCTGCGTTTTTCTTCTTGTTGTTCGTCTCTGTCTTCCCCCCGTTTATTCCTTCCTTTTGTTTTCTCAGACCAGTCCCCTTGTTCTTCCTTTTTCCCTTTCTCTGTGGCCCTCTCTGGCTTGTAAAGCCAGAGAATAGCCTTTCTTCACGCGTTCGTGCCTCACGACCGTGAGGCACGAACGCCTCTGTTTCTTTGAGATGAAACAGGGGCAAAAAATTTGCTCCCTTCTGTATAGTTTCCCTCAGGTTCTGTCCCTTTTTTTTCTTTCTGAATAATCCCTTTTGTTCTGTTTTTATGCCCTGTGTTTCCCCTGTTTTTTTTTGTACTCCCCTCCTCCTGTTCTTTTTTTCCGTCTCTCTTCTTTTTCTTCTTTTTGTTCCTCCTCCGCTCTTCCTGTCTCCCCCCCGTGACCTTTCGTTCACTGGCTTTTATAGCCAGAGAACAATCCGTTTCTTCCAACCATTGATTGCAGGTGTAATGGCAGCGATGGCAGCGGCGGGCGTCCGTTGCAGAAGATGAACAGCGTATCCACAGACGGCGCCGTTTTGAAGTTTAACGATTATCTGCGTTTTGGCCCTTGAAGTTTTAAACTTTTTGTAATTAAGCCCCTAGTTCAAACTGTAATTGGCCCCCTGCATTTGCGCGCCATTTTCAATGTGATCCTTAGATTTTAATTTTGTAATTTTGACCCCAAACTTTAATATTTCTTTAATTAAGTCCCTGAATTAATTAAATCCAAAGTCTAATTAAGTCTAAAACTTATCAATTCTCCAATTAAGCCCTTGATTGGATTAATCAAATTAATTCCAAGCTTAATTAAGTCTCAAAACTTATCAATTCTCCAATTAAACCCTTGATTGGATGAATTAAATTAATTTCAAGCTTAATTAAGTCTAAAAATTTATCAATCCTCCAATTAAACCCTTAATTGGATTAATTAAATTAATTTCAAGCTTAATTAGATTAATTTCAAAGTTTAATTAAACCCCAAAACTTTCAATCATTTTGCCCTTAACCCAAATTTTAATTCATTCTTCATTTATTTTATTTTACTTGTTTTTCCATCATTATTATTATTATTATTATTATTTCATCATCATTTTTTTTTGTTTTTTTCTGTACATAAAATAATAATAATAATTAAAATAAAATGGTCAAAAATTGGGTTATGACAGTTGCCCCCTCTTTATAATATTTACTATGCAAAGATATTTGGAAAATTTCATTTTCCTTTAGCTTTGTGTAGTAAATTTATAAAGAAAAGCAGATACAAACAGAACTTTTGCTTTTTTTTTTTTTTAGTCTTGAAAACTTTGAAAGCATTAGATTGACACACGACCTTTACAAAGAGATGTAGAAATCAAGAAACAAATCATTTGGAAGACGACCCATTTGTTTTTATATATATTTTTTTTGTTTTTTTTTTGTTTTTTTGTTTTTTTGTTTTTTTTTAATGGTCTCATTGTGATGGGTGACCTACCCAGGTATATATATAAAAAAGGAAAATGAGAGGCTCGAAGGCGCACTCAAAAGAATGCAAAAAGAAAGCGAGTGCTCAAAGGCACTCGAAGAAGAAGCGAGGGCTCAAAGGCGCTCGAAGGGGAAAGCGAGGGCTCAAAGGCGCGCTCGAAGAGGAAAGCGAGGGCTCAAAAGCGCGCTCGAAGCGAAAAGCGAGGGCTCAAAGGCGTGCTCGAAGAGAAAAGCAAGTGCTCAAAGGCACTCGAAGAGGAAAGCGAGGGCTCAAAGGCGCGCTCGAAGAGGAAAGCGAGGGCTCAAAGGCGCGCTCGAAGCGAAAAGCAAGTGCTCAAAGGCACTCGAAGAGAAAAGCGAGGGCTCAAAGGCGCGCTCGAAGAGAAGCGAGGGCTCAAAGGCGCGCTCGAAGAGGAATAAGGGCTTGAAAGCACCCTAAAAATGATGATCAAAGGCTCGAAGGCGCATTTGAAGGGAGGTAAGGCTCGAAGGTGTTCTTGAAAAGGGAGGTAGGGTTAGGAAACGCAATACCTTGGATGGTCAAGGGCTCGAAGACACACTTGAAAGGAGATAAAGGCTTGAAAGCGCTTTTAAAAGAGGTGGAAAAACATAAAGCTTTTTCAGATAGCCTATTTCTCATGGGCGGCCTGCCCAGATTAAAAAATTCTCAAAAATGAAAAATTTTCAACAGCAATTTCGATCTTTGGCCATTTCAAGTTGGCCTTCCATTTGATGGATTCAGTTGGAATTTTTTTCTTATCTGAAATTTGCAAAACTCATAATCCAATGTCTCAAAGTTTAGATGATATGCATGCATCTTTACCTGTTTTGAAATATAGGCCCCCATTTCTTCGTAGTCTTCTTGTTGCTTGATTGATGAGGACTTGCTAACTCTGATTTGGGTCCTCTTTGTCGCTTGGCTTCTAGCCCACTCGAGTTGGCCCATGTAAGTCTATTTCCAGATTTGTTTGCACAACTTGGCCTTTGTGGTGCCCATCGTGACCCACTTGCTTGCTGAAGATTTCTGACTTGTCAAATAATTTGAGAGGACTTATTCATTACCCTTTGTTTCACTGCTAGAAACATTCTATGTCACTTGCTGAAAGGATCAAACTGTCTTTCAAAATGCCCCCTTGTCTTGTTGAAGGAAATGTTCCTCTCTTTTTCTAGAAGAGAAAATACAATGTTACCCCCTTGTGCTGGTCATTGCCCCCTTGTATTGGTCATTGCCCCCAAGTGTGCTCTGTCAGCAACTTAAACAAATAATGGTTTTAAGAGGCCATTCTCTCATTTCTCTCCTTTTCAGTTTGGTGAAGGAATATGGGTCTAGAATGATTCTTGAAATCTTGATCTTGCATTTTGAAAACAAAAATTATTTCGATGTGAATCTAAAACAATTTGCTTTTGAAATCTTGCAACTCCTTGGTTATTTTCTTTCTTGGAAAATAGATTATTTGCTCTTGTGTTTGGCAATGAGGTCTTCGGTGAAAATACATCATGAAGTGACCTTTTGTTTCAAAGTGAAGGGCTCGAGAAAAGCTGGAGGTTTTGTATGAGAAAAATTTGTCTCTTTTTGAACATTCATTTTTATCAGCATGAATAATAATGAGTAGTTTATTCTTGATGTCATGAATCTTATGAAAAGTATTCTTTGCATTTTGAGAGCATTGTTTATTGTTCTAGGTTGGTTGCTTGCTTGATTAGAAAGGACTTCTACAGGCACGTAACGTAGGCTGTGGTTTTGGTTATGAAAGAAAAGGATTCATAAGGCTCAAAAGTGTTTCAGGGTTTCAAAGACTGAGGATCACTATCAACAGTTTGACTCTTGACGTCATTCATATTTTCTTTTGCCGCTCTTCTTTGATTTGCTGCTTTTTCTTTTTTATTGCTTTGCTAAGGCATACTCACTTTATCTTGGATGTCACTTTTTCTAATGATTTGGGCATGCCCCCTAGCATTTGAGTTTCTTGAGCTCTTATGCCTTTTTGGCTTTCTCACGGCATTTTCTCTTTTCTTATTGAAATTTTCTCTTGCCCCCCAGTGTGGGGTGTGATCCTAGTCGGGATTTGTTTTCATGAAAGAAAAATTATTCAGGCTCAAAAAGGGATCGCAAGGGATGTACTTATTTCAGAAAGTGAAAGGAATAACAAAGATGGCCTTTCCTCATTTCAAGCGCAAGCAGCTATGATCAATAAACTTTGACCTCATCCAATATGATGGTTTGGTCTTTGCAAAGATGCATTTCAAGGGTCATGAGCAACGAGTTCACTACATACCATTATTCATACATTTAAAAACACATGATTCAAAAGTCATGGGGTAAGGGTGTTTATTCATTTCATTTTTTTTTTTTTTTTTTTGGTTTATAATAGTCACCTCAATGATGGAGTTGCTTGATTCAATTGTCATTACTACAAGTAGAATGTTAAAAATATCATTTTTGAAAGAACATCAATTTATTTTTGAAATCAAAACGCCAGATCAAATTTTCAAACTCCAATAGAGAAACTGATTTTGGTAAAAGGGATGAATTGAGTCTATGAGATCACGCGAGGCTTCAAAAGTGTATTCATGAGTTCTTATAAGAAATCTCTTAATCAGATGAATAATGCTTGGTCGTGAACACATTGAATGACAAACTCATTATTTCATTGAAGCTTAGGAAAATAAGTTCAATAACAAAGATCTTATACCAACATGAATACTGGCATGATAACACATAAAGGGGCTAAACATTTAGTGATCATTGATTGGAATTTCCAGAATCTTTCAATCACTCATTCTTCTTGACAAGGGTATCTTTTCAGCAGTTAGTTGAAGCCATATGCAGATCATTCTTGGCCTAATATCACCGTAGCTTTTTCTTCAAGATATTTGATTTCTAGGAGTCGGTATGAAAAAATCAGCTATAGGAATGATAAGTGCCTTGACAACCACCTTCAGTGTCCTTTCCTTTTTCAGTGAAACCGTTTTTTTCAGTTGGATCAACAATTTTACCTAACCCAATGGCTTGTTCAATCCTCTCAGCTATAACAACTAAGTCAGCAAAATGTTGTGCAGAGCTTCTAACCAGGTATTCAAAGTACGGGGCCTTGAAAGTGTTGACAAATAAGTTGATCATCTCTTTTTCCAACAAAGAAGGGTTAACCTGTGCGGCAGCCTCACGCCACCTTTGAGTATATTCTCTAATGGACTCCGTGTTATTCTTCTCCATAGCTTGCAAGCTTAACCGATCAGGGCCCACGTCTATATTGAACTTATATTGCCTCATGAAGGCATCAACTAAATTCTTCCATTTTTTAACCTTGGTATTATCCAATCGCATATACCAAGTGAGGGCAGCGCCACTTAAGCTGTCTTGAAAGAAATGAATTAGCAATTTCTCATCATCAACCACCTCGGCCATTTTGTTGCAGTATGCTTTAAGATGAGTTATAGGGCATTGAGTTCCCGTATATTTGACAAATTCTGGCACTCTAAAATTTTTGGGAATGACAATGTTGGGCACCAAACACATCTCGGCGGCTTTCATCAGGTCACACAAATGGTTTCCTTCAACTGCCCTTATCCTCTCTTCTAAGGCAATCCATTTTTCCAAACCCTCTTCTTTCACCATCTTGCCCTTTTGAGATTCTTTCTCGGTAGAATCAATGGTAAACAGCATTCTTGAGGGGTATGCTGGCTGGAAATGCATAGCTTGTTGAAATTCAGATGACCCCCTATTTGCCCCCAGATTCTGTGGATCGAAATGAGTTATATGCATATCTTCAGGCTGAGTTATAAGTGTTGCTTTTCCGGATTTATCTCTCAAGGCTTGCTCGAGTAGACTAGTAAGCCTTGCGACTTCTTCTTTAAGATTATCCATCTCTTTTTGATGTTGGGCTTCCAACCGAGCTCTTCTTCTTCGTTTTCCATTTGTCTTTTTCTCGAACGGGTGTTATAGATGAGTTTCAATGGGGAACCTATATTTCAACCTGGTAATATGTAAAATCATGCAATTTATGCAAAAATATTGATAAAAAATAATAATAAAAAAATGTGTATGAAATGCAAACTTGCCCTTCACGGGGTGACAACCTAGTAGGAAGATCCTAATTGTTGAGTGCATCAAGGGGTTGGTCATTATCTAGTTTCAAAGGGTCTCTCGCATGCTCAATGATCGTCCATGAAAGGTCGATATGAGGCTTACAAGTAGTGTGAAGATAGAGGCCCTGAGTAATATCAGTTTGGCATATCAACCACTTCCAAGTAAACAATCAAGCGAGAGTTGGATGGTTTCACGAGTCTTACCCAGGCTAAAGCCATTGGGGTACCGTTACTCCCCCACTTATCCTAGTTTGTAAAGTGTGTGCATCCAAAGTGATGCATGACAACATAAAAGAGGATGCATGCTAAAGCAGTAAATGCAGGAAAAATAAACAAATAAACACAACAAATAAAATAGCAATTATAAGACAAAAGACAAAGCTTAATCCTAAGGTCCCCAGTGGAGTCGCCATCCTGTCGCACCCGACATCGCGGCGGCCCTAAAAATAATCTTCTTGATTGTGGAAAAAGAACAGATTTCTGGCATCTTGTTCTTTAGGGGAAAGTGTCTTATTTGAGGAGTCGCCACCTAGTATTATGGTCACTAGGAACCCTAACTGGTCAACAGAGATTCTATGGTTCGGGACTAGTTACGTAAAAGGGAAGGTATTATCACCCCTTAAACGTTCTGCCTAAGGCAAACTGCATTGTTGTTTTTGTCTTAAATTGCTAAATTTTTATCGGTTTATACTCTGATGGTTTATTCGCAATATTCCTGACTCTGGCGCCAGTGAATATTCAACTACGGATAATTCCAACTCTGGCGTTGGTAACTATTACGTAGCTATAAAATAAATTTAGATCAATATTTTTTTTTTATTCATGACTCTAACGCTAGTGAATAAAAAATAAACTAAATTCATTTTATTATACATTCACATATTTTTTTATTTTCTTATGTAGTTAAATAAATAAAATAAAATAAAAAAATTAAATCAGTGTTTTTATTCCTGACTCTGGCGTCAGTGAATAAATAAATAAAAATAAATTTATTTTTACGCATGAACATATTTTTTTTATTTTTCTAGCTAAATAAAATAAAATACAATGAATAAAAATAACATAAATTTAAACCAGTATTTTTATTCCTGACTCTGGCGTCAGTAAATAAACCAATAAATTTATATTATTTTATTTATGCACACACATATTTTTTATTTGTTATTTATGTAGCATGGTCTCAAAAAAAAAAGGTTGGGTCACTGGTTTGGACCAGTGACCCGGCTGGCCACTGTTGCATGCATGCGTGAATCACTCACGCATGCATGCAACAGTAACATGGTAATTAATTTACAAAAGAAAGAAAGCTGAAGAACTTACCTGGCAAGGCTGAGGGAGACGATGCCCACGATTGGCGATTCAGCTTGGGCGGAGAAGAAACCTCTCACGACTGAGGAGGCGCCGGTGAACACTGGCCTCAGGGGCACGATGGGGGGAAAGAGGGTTACTTGTTGACCGGACAGTCTCCCCTGTTTCTTTTTATTTTCACTGGTTCTCCTTGCTCCGGTTTTCTCCTTCGTGTCCCTTCTGTTATGGTGGACTGCTATATGTTCACCGTATGGAAGGGCTGCTGGGGCTGGTGCAGCTGCGGGGTGAAGGTGAAGACGATGTCGATGGTGACGGAGGCTTGAACCCAGGAGATGGGGGGTTCTTCTTCTGCGTTTTTCTTCTTGTTGTTCGTCTCTGTCTTCCCCCCGTTTATTCCTTCCTTTTGTTTTCTCAGACCAGTCCCCTTGTTCTTCCTTTTTCCCTTTCTCTGTGGCCCTCTCTGGCTTGTAAAGCCAGAGAATAGCCTTTCTTCACGCGTTCGTGCCTCACGACCGTGAGGCACGAACGCCTCTGTTTCTTTGAGATGAAACAGGGGCAAAAAATTTGCTCCCTTCTGTATAGTTTCCCTCAGGTTCTGTCCCTTTTTTTTCTTTCTGAATAATCCCTTTTGTTCTGTTTTTATGCCCTGTGTTTCCCCTGTTTTTTTTTGTACTCCCCTCCTCCTGTTCTTTTTTTCCGTCTCTCTTCTTTTTCTTCTTTTTGTTCCTCCTCTGCTCTTCCTGTCTCCCCCCCGTGACCTTTCGTTCACTGGCTTTTATAGCCAGAGAACAATCCGTTTCTTCCAACCATTGATTGCAGGTGTAATGGCAGCGATGGCAGCGGCGGGCGTCCGTTGCAGAAGATGAACAGCGTATCCACAGACGGCGCCGTTTTGAAGTTTAACGATTATCTGCGTTTTGGCCCTTGAAGTTTTAAACTTTTTGTAATTAAGCCCCTAGTTTCAAACTGTAATTGGCCCCCTGCATTTGCGCGCCATTTTCAATGTGATCCTTAGATTTTAATTTTGTAATTTTGACCCCAAACTTTAATATTTCTTTAATTAAGTCCCTGAATTAATTAAATCCAAAGTCTAATTAAGTCTAAAACTTATCAATTCTCCAATTAAGCCCTTGATTGGATTAATCAAATTAATTCCAAGCTTAATTAAGTCTCAAAACTTATCAATTCTCCAATTAAACCCTTGATTGGATGAATTAAATTAATTTCAAGCTTAATTAAGTCTAAAAATTTATCAATCCTCCAATTAAACCCTTAATGGGATTAATTAAATTAATTTCAAGCTTAATTAGATTAATTTCAAAGTTTAATTAAACCCCAAAACTTTCAATCATTTTGCCCTTAACCCAAATTTTAATTCATTCTTCATTTATTTTATTTTACTTGTTTTTCCATCATTATTATTATTATTATTATTATTTCATCATCATTTTTTTTGTTTTTTTCTGTACATAAAATAATAATAATAATTAAAATAAAATGGTCAAAAATTGGGTTATGACAGTTGCCCCCTCTTTATAATATTTACTATGCAAAGATATTTGGAAAATTTCATTTTCCTTTAGCTTTGTGTAGTAAATTTATAAAGAAAAGCAGATACAAACAGAACTTTTGCTTTTTTTTTTTTTTTAGTCTTGAAAACTTTGAAAGCATTAGATTGACACACGACCTTTACAAAGAGATGTAGAAATCAAGAAACAAATCATTTGGAAGACGACCCATTTGTTTTTATATATATTTTTTTTGTTTTTTTTTGTTTTTTTTTTGTTTTTTTGTTTTTTTTTAATGGTCTCATTGTGATGGGTGACCTACCCAGGTATATATATAAAAAAGGAAAATGAGAGGCTCGAAGGCGCACTCAAAAGAATGCAAAAAGAAAGCGAGTGCTCAAAGGCACTCGAAGAAGAAGCGAGGGCTCAAAGGCGCTCGAAGGGGAAAGCGAGGGCTCAAAGGCGCGCTCGAAGAGGAAAGCGAGGGCTCAAAAGCGCGCTCGAAGCGAAAAGCGAGGGCTCAAAGGCGTGCTCGAAGAGAAAAGCAAGTGCTCAAAGGCACTCGAAGAGGAAAGCGAGGGCTCAAAGGCGCGCTCGAAGAGGAAAGCGAGGGCTCAAAGGCGCGCTCGAAGCGAAAAGCAAGTGCTCAAAGGCACTCGAAGAGAAAAGCGAGGGCTCAAAGGCGCGCTCGAAGAGAAGCGAGGGCTCAAAGGCGCGCTCGAAGAGGAATAAGGGCTTGAAAGCACCCTAAAAATGATGATCAAAGGCTCGAAGGCGCATTTGAAGGGAGGTAAGGCTCGAAGGTGTTCTTGAAAAGGGAGGTAGGGTTAGGAAACGCAATACCTTGGATGGTCAAGGGCTCGAAGACACACTTGAAAGGAGATAAAGGCTTGAAAGCGCTTTTAAAAGAGGTGGAAAAACATAAAGCTTTTTCAGATAGCCTATTTCTCATGGGCGGCCTGCCCAGATTAAAAAATTCTCAAAAATGAAAAATTTTCAACAGCAATTTCGATCTTTGGCCATTTCAAGTTGGCCTTCCATTTGATGGATTCAGTTGGAATTTTTTTCTTATCTGAAATTTGCAAAACTCATAATCCAATGTCTCAAAGTTTAGATGATATGCATGCATCTTTACCTGTTTTGAAATATAGGCCCCCATTTCTTCGTAGTCTTCTTGTTGCTTGATTGATGAGGACTTGCTAACTCTGATTTGGGTCCTCTTTGTCGCTTGGCTTCTAGCCCACTCGAGTTGGCCCATGTAAGTCTATTTCCAGATTTGTTTGCACAACTTGGCCTTTGTGGTGCCCATCGTGACCCACTTGCTTGCTGAAGATTTCTGACTTGTCAAATAATTTGAGAGGACTTATTCATTACCCTTTGTTTCACTGCTAGAAACATTCTATGTCACTTGCTGAAAGGATCAAACTGTCTTTCAAAATGCCCCCTTGTCTTGTTGAAGGAAATGTTCCTCTCTTTTTCTAGAAGAGAAAATACAATGTTACCCCCTTGTGCTGGTCATTGCCCCCTTGTATTGGTCATTGCCCCCAAGTGTGCTCTGTCAGCAACTTAAACAAATAATGGTTTTAAGAGGCCATTCTCTCATTTCTCTCCTTTTCAGTTTGGTGAAGGAATATGGGTCTAGAATGATTCTTGAAATCTTGATCTTGCATTTTGAAAACAAAAATTATTTCGATGTGAATCTAAAACAATTTGCTTTTGAAATCTTGCAACTCCTTGGTTATTTTCTTTCTTGGAAAATAGATTATTTGCTCTTGTGTTTGGCAATGAGGTCTTCGGTGAAAATACATCATGAAGTGACCTTTTGTTTCAAAGTGAAGGGCTCGAGAAAAAGCTGGAGGTTTTGTATGAGAAAAATTTGTCTCTTTTTGAACATTCATTTTTATCAGCATGAATAATAATGAGTAGTTTATTCTTGATGTCATGAATCTTATGAAAAGTATTCTTTGCATTTTGAGAGCATTGTTTATTGTTCTAGGTTGCTTGCTTGCTTGATTAGAAAGGACTTCTACAGGCACGTAACGTAGGCTGTGGTTTTTGGTTATGAAAGAAAAGGATTCATAAGGCTCAAAAAGTGTTTCAGGGTTTCAAAGACTGAGGATCACTATCAATAGTTTGACTCTTGACGTCATTCATATTTTCTTTTGCCGCTCTTCTTTGATTTGCTGCTTTTTCTTTTTTATTGCTTTGCTAAGGCATACTCACTTTATCTTGGATGTCACTTTTTCTAATGATTTGGGCATGCCCCCTAGCATTTGAGTTTCTTGAGCTTTTATGCCTTTTTGGCTTTCTCACGGCATTTTCTCTTTTCTTATTGAAATTTTCTCTTGCCCCCCAGTGTGGGGTGTGATCCTAGTCGGGATTCGTTTTCATGAAAGAAAAATTATTCAGGCTCAAAAAGGGATCGCAAGGGATGTACTTATTTCAGAAAGTGAAAGGAATAACAAAGATGGCCTTTTCCTCATTTCAAGCGCAAGCAGCTTATGATCAATAAACTTTGACCTCATCCAATATGATGGTTTGGTCTTTGCAAAGATGCATTTCAAGGGTCATGAGCAACGAGTTCACTACATACCATTATTCATACATTTAAAAAAACACATGATTCAAAAGTCATAGGGTAAGGGTGTTTATTCATTTCATTTTTTTTTCTTTTTTTTGGTTTATAATAGTCACCTCAATGATGGAGTTGCTTGATTCAATTGTCATTCTACAAGTAGAATGTTAAAAATATCATTTTTGAAAGAACATCAATTTATTTTTGAAATCAAAACGCCAGATCAAATTTTCAAGACTCCAATAGAGAAACTGATTTTGGTAAAAGGGATGAATTGAGTCTATGAGATCACGCGAGGCTTCAAAAGTGTATTCATGAGTTCTTATAAGGAAACTCTCTTAATCAGATGAATAATGCTTGGTCGTGAACACAATTGAATGACAAACTCATTATTTCATTGAAGCTTAGGAAAATAAGTTCAATAACAAAGATCTTATACCAACATGAATACTGGCATGATAACACATAAAGGGGCTAAACATTTAGTGATCATTGATTGGAATTTCCAGAATCTTTCAATCACTCATTCTTCTTGACAAGGGTATCTTTTCAGCAGTTAGTTGAAGCCATATGCAGATCATTCTTGGCCTAATATCACCGTAGCTTTTTCTTCAAGATATTTGATTTCTAGGAGTCGGTATGAAAAAATCAGCTATAGGAATGATAAGTGCCTTGACAACCACCTTCAGTGTCCTTTCCTTTTTCAGTGAAACCGTTTTTTTCAGTTGGATCAACAATTTTACCTAACCCAATGGCTTGTTCAATCCTCTCAGCTATAACAACTAAGTCAGCAAAATGTTGTGCAGAGCTTCTAACCAGGTATTCAAAGTACGGGGCCTTGAAAGTGTTGACAAATAAGTTGATCATCTCTTTTTCCAACAAAGAAGGGTTAACCTGTGCGGCAGCCTCACGCCACCTTTGAGTATATTCTCTAATGGACTCCGTGTTATTCTTCTCCATAGCTTGCAAGCTTAACCGATCAGGGCCCACGTCTATATTGAACTTATATTGCCTCATGAAGGCATCAACTAAATTCTTCCATTTTTTAACCTTGGTATTATCCAATCGCATATACCAAGTGAGGGCAGCGCCACTTAAGCTGTCTTGAAAGAAATGAATTAGCAATTTCTCATCATCAACCACCTCGGCCATTTTGTTGCAGTATGCTTTAAGATGAGTTATAGGGCATTGAGTTCCCGTATATTTGACAAATTCTGGCACTCTAAAATTTTTGGGAATGACAATGTTGGGCACCAAACACATCTCGGCGGCTTTCATCAGGTCACACAAATGGTTTCCTTCAACTGCCCTTATCCTCTCTTCTAAGGCAATCCATTTTTCCAAACCCTCTTCTTTCACCATCTTGCCCTTTTGAGATTCTTTCTCGGTAGAATCAATGGTAAACAGCATTCTTGAGGGGTATGCTGGCTGGAAATGCATAGCTTGTTGAAATTCAGATGACCCCCTATTTGCCCCCAGATTCTGTGGATCGAAATGAGTTATATGCATATCTTCAGGCTGAGTTATAAGTGTTGCTTTTCCGGATTTATCTCTCAAGGCTTGCTCGAGTAGACTAGTAAGCCTTGCGACTTCTTCTTTAAGATTATCCATCTCTTTTTGATGTTGGGCTTCCAACCGAGCTCTTTCTTCGTTTTCCATTTGTCTTTTTCTCGAACGGGTGTTATAGATGAGTTTCAATGGGGAACCTATATTTCAACCTGGTAATATGTAAAATCATGCAATTTATGCAAAAATATTGATAAAAAATAATAATAAAAAAATGTGTATGAAATGCAAACTTGCCCTTCACGGGGTGACAACCTAGTAGGAAGATCCTAATTGTTGAGTGCATCAAGGGGTTGGTCATTATCTAGTTTCAAAGGGTCTCTCGCATGCTCAATGATCGTCCATGAAAGGTCGATATGAGGCTTACAAGTAGTGTGAAGATAGAGGCCCTGAGTAATATCAGTTTGGCATATCAACCACTTCCAAGTAAACAATCAAGCGAGAGTTGGATGGTTTCACGAGTCTTACCCAGGCTAAAGCCATTGGGGTACCGTTACTCCCCCACTTATCCTAGTTTGTAAAGTGTGTGCATCCAAAGTGATGCATGACAACATAAAAGAGGATGCATGCTAAAGCAGTAAATGCAGGAAAAATAAACAAATAAACACAACAAATAAAATAGCAATTATAAGACAAAAGACAAAGCTTAATCCTAAGGTCCCCAGTGGAGTCGCCATCCTGTCGCACCCGACATCGCGGCGGCCCTAAAAATAATCTTCTTGATTGTGGAAAAAGAACAGATTTCTGGCATCTTGTTCTTTTAGGGGAAAGTGTCTTATTTGAGGAGTCGCCACCTAGTATTATGGTCACTAGGAACCCTAACTGGTCAACAGAGATTCTATGGTTCGGGGCTAGTTACGTAAAAGGGAAGGTATTATCACCCCTTAAACGTTCTGCCTAAGGCAAACTGCATTGTTGTTTTTGTCTTAAATTGCTAAATTTTTATCGGTTTATACTCTGATGGTTTATTCGCAATATTCCTGACTCTGGCGCCAGTGAATATTCAACTACGGATAATTCCAACTCTGGCGTTGGTAACTATTACGTAGCTATAAAATAAATTTAGATCAATATTTTTTTTTATTCATGACTCTAACGCTAGTGAATAAAAAAATAAACTAAATTCATTTTATTATACATTCACATATTTTTTTTATTTTCTTATGTAGTTAAATAAATAAAATAAAATAAAAAAATTAAATCAGTGTTTTTATTCCTGACTCTGGCGTCAGTGAATAAATAAATAAAAATAAATTTATTTTTACGCATGAACATATTTTTTTTATTTTTCTAGCTAAATAAAATAAAATACAATGAATAAAAATAACATAAATTTAAACCAGTATTTTTATTCCTGACTCTGGCGTCAGTAAATAAACCAATAAATTTATATTATTTTTATTTATGCACACACATATTTTTTATTTGTTATTTATGTAGCATGGTCTCAAAAAAAAAAAGGTTGGGTCACTGGTTTGGACCAGTGACCCGGCTGGCCACTGTTGCATGCATGCGTGAATCACTCACGCATGCATGCAACAGTAACATGGTAATTAATTTACAAAAGAAAGAAAGCTGAAGAACTTACCTGGCAAGGCTGAGGGAGACGATGCCCACGATTGGCGATTCAGCTTGGGCGGAGAAGAAACCTCTCACGACTGAGGAGGCGCCGGTGAACACTGGCCTCAGGGGCACGATGGGGGGAAAGAGGGTTACTTGTTGACCGGACAGTCTCCCCTGTTTCTTTTTATTTTCACTGGTTCTCCTTGCTCCGGTTTTCTCCTTCGTGTCCCTTCTGTTATGGTGGACTGCTATATGTTCACCGTATGGAAGGGCTGCTGGGGCTGGTGCAGCTGCGGGGTGAAGGTGAAGACGATGTCGATGGTGACGGAGGCTTGAACCCAGGAGATGGGGGGTTCTTCTTCTGCGTTTTTCTTCTTGTTGTTCGTCTCTGTCTTCCCCCCGTTTATTCCTTCCTTTTGTTTTCTCAGACCAGTCCCCTTGTTCTTCCTTTTTCCCTTTCTCTGTGGCCCTCTCTGGCTTGTAAAGCCAGAGAATAGCCTTTCTTCACGCGTTCGTGCCTCACGACCGTGAGGCACGAACGCCTCTGTTTCTTTGAGATGAAACAGGGGCAAAAAATTTGCTCCCTTCTGTATAGTTTCCCTCAGGTTCTGTCCCTTTTTTTTCTTTCTGAATAATCCCTTTTGTTCTGTTTTATGCCCTGTGTTTCCCCTGTTTTTTTTTGTACTCCCCTCCTCCTGTTCTTTTTTTCCGTCTCTCTTCTTTTTCTTCTTTTTGTTCCTCCTCCGCTCTTCCTGTCTCCCCCCCGTGACCTTTCGTTCACTGGCTTTTATAGCCAGAGAACAATCCGTTTCTTCCAACCATTGATTGCAGGTGTAATGGCAGCGATGGCAGCGGCGGGCGTCCGTTGCAGAAGATGAACAGCGTATCCACAGACGGCGCCGTTTTGAAGTTTAACGATTATCTGCGTTTTGGCCCTTGAAGTTTTAAACTTTTTGTAATTAAGCCCCTAGTTCAAACTGTAATTGGCCCCCTGCATTTGCGCGCCATTTTCAATGTGATCCTTAGATTTTAATTTTGTAATTTTGACCCCAAACTTTAATATTTCTTTAATTAAGTCCCTGAATTAATTAAATCCAAAGTCTAATTAAGTCTAAAACTTATCAATTCTCCAATTAAGCCCTTGATTGGATTAATCAAATTAATTCCAAGCTTAATTAAGTCTCAAAACTTATCAATTCTCCAATTAAACCCTTGATTGGATGAATTAAATTAATTTCAAGCTTAATTAAGTCTAAAAATTTATCAATCCTCCAATTAAACCCTTAATTGGATTAATTAAATTAATTTCAAGCTTAATTAGATTAATTTCAAAGTTTAATTAAACCCCAAAACTTTCAATCATTTTGCCCTTAACCCAAATTTTAATTCATTCTTCATTTATTTTATTTTACTTGTTTTTCCATCATTATTATTATTATTATTATTTCATCATCATTTTTTTTGTTTTTTTCAGTACATAAAATAATAATAATAATTAAAATAAAATGGTCAAAAATTGGGTTATGACATTTTTAATTTTCTTCTCGAAGAAATTTTCTTTGTTTATCTTAGCTTTTCAAGTTTTTCCAGAATTCTTTTAATTATTCTCTTTATATATATATATATATATATATATATATTCTTTTAGGATATCTTCAATATCATTATAATCATCATTTTTATTATTCCTTTTCAGATAGACTTAGATGTCTCTCTACTTTACTCAAACTCAATTCTTTTTTTATGTTTGATTCTGAAGAGGCAAGGCATTTTGCTGGATTAGCGGCATAAGAACCTGTCTCCGCCTTTATCATCTCCCAAGACGACTCATCGGCACCATACAATTTCAATCGAATGTTCTTCATTCTTCCCATGTACATAGTCAAACCAAACTAATATTTATGTTAGTGGCAAATTCTTTGACACGAGGCGAACACATCCTGGGAATCTAAAATACAGTAGTGATTTTTATTTATAAATCATGAACACGTGGAAGGACACCTCTTACTAGAGTTTTTTTCAAGAAAGTTTTACGAATAAACTTTCGTCAACACTTATCTTCGTCAGATTTTGTTCTTTCGCAAGTGCAGCATCAACGTATCATCATGCTATGGCTTACTGAGAAAGTACTAAGAACAACTTAGACAAAAGGAACTTATGAACACTTGAGAGCGTACGTACTGCAAGTGGAGATAGATACGCTATTTCCTGTGGAGATACCTTCAGCCCAATAGAGCTGAAGGTGAAAGCAGGGCTGCGATTCCTTTGGGAATGATCCCTCTCTCCTTGAGTCTTTTCCCTGCTCTACATGGAGAAAGCTAATCCACTTGGTAAATAAATTTGTTACGATTAAAATTAAAAATAAACCTATTATTTCCTGTGGGAATGATATCGTTTTGAAAAGAAAAAATCAATAAGTTTTTTACTGAGTCAACTTTTATTTATTATGAAATCTAGCTCAGATTAAAGTCTTGAATCGAGCTTAAAGAAGTCGATCTACATTTATTTTTGTTAATAATACGCATCGTTTTGTTTTGTTATTTCAACTGATAGGATTTCAGCGGACAAATAGTCTTACTTTATCTTCTAGAATGCTATGGCTGATATACATAAACCTGAAATGGTTAGGCATGAAAATAATGAATAAATGTTGAGCTGAATTCCTGGAATTCTGCTTCCATATCCCTTTTCTTCTTTTATTTTCTCACTGACATGTAAACACCATGACTGGAACTTGGCTACTAGCCATTTTCATCACCAAGCACCTCTGGATGTCATCCAGATTGGTTCCCACTCCATAAACACAACAAAAAATGATCGATAACACTAGATTTTGGCGAGTAATGCTTTTCAGAATTTGCTCAGGACAAGTTTTTAATTTCACTAAAATCTCATACTATAAATAGTTCACCCCCATGGAATGCTATACTCGCCTTTCCTTTCGGGTTACTGTTGATACTTTACATCCGTAACAGCAAGAATCATGCATCTTGCTTCACGTCAATAGTTTTATGAACATTAAACTAAAATTAAAATCTGGACGCCATAGCATGTATTTTCCCTTTTCTATGATTTCTGTCGCTAGAACGGCACATGAGGGAATGCTGGAAGCGAGCGAAAGGATCCCGCTTTTCTGTCGCCAAAATTCTTTCATGCCCGACAACTGAGCCCAGGCTTTGTATTTGACACGATGGGGGATTTTTGGTGACCCGCTTGAGAGAGATAACTACATACGCTTAAAAAGGCCAACTAGGGGAAGGAAAACAGAGGGGGAAGCAGAAGACGACCTCGAAATAATTTATTTGTGGGTTCAAAATTGCATTGCGCATGAAAATTGGCAGGGACATGACACCATTATAGTTTCTGTGAAGTCGGCATTGCCAGAGAAACTCCACTACCACCTGGTAAATCCTTCCATTGCTGAGTTATTGTTTTGATCTGAGTGTAGAAATTAACCCCAGCCTTACCTGCAATTATTTAAAATCAAAAAAATAATAACCGTGTCAGGGATGTTTGTAAGGCCAGCATGTCAGTGAAGAAACAGTAACGGTTGCAAAAGCACAAGAGCAAGGCTTTAGAGGATGTATGCATTACCATAGAAATTGAGATCGCCAGCAAAAGATGCCTTGGAGCCAGTAAATGAGAAAAAACGGCAAGGGAACTGGTATAGGAACATTGATGCCAACCTGGATGAAAGCAACATATGTTAATATGCATGAATTTCACAGGGTGCCTATTTCATGCAGCAATAAACTCCCCCTTCCCCTCCCAAAAGGAGCATAAATTGGTTATAATCGAATTTGACAAAACCAATGCTTCCGATTATCAACAAAATATCAATGTTAATTATTCTGGAATTAATTTGCCAAGTTCCTCTCATTTTGTATGAGCTTTCAAATCTTGCCATAGTAAGAGTACAGCGAGGAACTAAAATTGTAGCTACATAACAAATAAATTATGCAGTTGTAGCTCTTAAATATTCTCTGATGGTAGTCTCATGTTACTTTATAATTTTTACCTGCCCAGCCTCTATCTCAGTTTGGAATTTCCTTGCAGCAGCACCAGATGCAGTGAATATGGCAGCTCCATTGCCATATCTGTAACAAAAACATTTACAAACATGTAAACCAGATACAATTCATGGAAGGAAAATTGATAAAACAAGCAAATGAAAAGTCATAACGAGATAGTACTTATTTCTGTTCAGGATGTTGATGGCTTCTTCAAAGCTGCCAGCCTGAAAGTTGAGAAGAACGAAAGACGTTACTCCATAGCCATGCCAATCGATCAGAGGCCTAGTTAGCACATAAAAACAAAAAGGGTATTCAACCCACCTCCATGCAAAGAAGAACTGGGCCAAAAATTTCCTCCTGCAAAGGAAATGTATGGAGAGTGGATCAGTCAATTTTTCACCAATATTTGAGGTCTACATCTCCATCCACTTGGGAAATTAATGAATTAAGATTTTTTGGATCCAAAATCACAACAAAAAAAGAAGAAGTTAAATAATACCTTGTAGCACTCCATGTCAGCTGTGACACCAGATAAGATGGTAGGACCAATAAAATTTCCATGCTCAAATCCTGGAACCTGTTTATCACCATAAACAAATCAGTAAGTAGAAAGTCTCTTTCTGTTAAAGTTAATTGAAAATGAATCATAAAAAGAAGTAAAAGCACCCTTGCAAGAAAGAAACAAAAACACAAAGCTAATGTGAACATGTATGTTTAAGATTAACATATTTTGGACTTGAACTCAAAACCTTACCCATCTTGCTTCACAAAAGAATCAAAGAGCTCCAAGACTATTGGTCCTAGTGTATTTTCAGTTCCCTACAACGAAGAGAATGCTGTTTGCTCTACTAGCCATATTTAAATTACTCTATGATTTCCATATATTTTGTGTTTCTGGTCTGACTTGCATATTCAGATGGTTTTACCCACCATTATATACAATAAATAAGTAGCAGGTCCCAACAACAAAACAAAAATGCAATAACATACCACTATATTTCTTCCATCAAGAAGAAGCCTGGCACCACTTTCAACACCACTTTGAATTAATCTGCACACTCGCTCCTTAGCCTGTAAGAACAGAGAAGAATTCCAAGTAAAGATTTGATCATGGTGGTGCAGAGCAGGTTAGGAATAATTCTGAAACATACCTGTTTACTAATCACTGGACCAAGGTCTGCATCAGGCTCCATTCCTGAATTTACTTTTAGAGATTTTGCACGTTCCACCAGTTTATTCTCCCTAGAAAAGTTTGAAAAGCTTCTCTGTTATACAGTTACATCTTGGTCAATCACCAAGGGGCTCTTATTTTCCATTAATCGTACAAAACAACATAGTAAACATCTGCAAGGGGATGCAATCTATGTATAACATGCACGTTAATTAAAGCCCCATTTGTCCATGCAATGGGGATGCTTCCCCTCTGTGTAAACAGTGATAAAGGCTAAAATTTATGTGCAGCCTCAAATCCCAGCTACACATAAAAATGCCTCCCTAAGTAACGTGATGGCATGCATGTGTCAACTCTCAACGAAGGAGCTGTATCCTATTGTGGCTCTACTAAAACTGATCCAGCTTCCATAACATAGCTGAAAAATCATTCTCTTGACATCCTATTCCTTTGCAGTAGCTAACTGGCAGCAGATTACTTGAAAAGTCCAGCTAGAAGTTATCAATTTAACAAGCTGTGGATTTCAATTGGAAACAAACTTACCATGACTGTGGGTCTCCAACAAAAACTACAGTACTCAGTGCCATACATCTTTGTCCCGCTGCCCCAAAACCAGCAGCAACTAAAGCATTCAAAGCGGCATCAACATTAGCATCTGGTAAAACGATTGCATGATTTTTAGCTCCCATGTTAGACTGCACAAAAGAATACAGATAGCCAATTGACTCCCATTTCAACCATTGTGAAAAAACCATATTGCTCCTAACAGACTGAATAGTTATTACTAAAAAAATGATGTGAACTTACCTGTACACGTTTCCCTTTAGCTGATGCTCTTGAATATATGTGCATACCAGCCTGTGAATATGATAACAAAAAATCAAGAAATAATGTGACTATCATATAAGTAATAACATGTCAATGTGGCAGAAAAGAGCAATGATCTCCAGAATGTTTTCCCCACTCAAAAATAACAGGAGAATAAGTTTGAAGGTTATCCACCACAAACTGATCTTGTTCAGGATCTTCATTTCCTCAGAATGCTTGGGATAGAAATATAAGACCATAAAAAGATTGCAAGTGTTTGGCAATGCGGCCAAAACGCTGTTTGCCAAAATTGTTTTTTAAAAATATTTGCTTAAATATTTTTTTGGATTGTTTTGACGTATGGATATCAAAAATGAATTTTTTTTAAATATATATATATAATGCATTCTAAGCAAAACACTTTGAAAAGCAACATCTACCATAATGTCAAACACACTCTAAGTAGAATCAAAATCTGGATATTGCAGTGAGTAACTTACAGTATTGGATCCCACAAATGATATGGCTCTAATGTGTCTCATCGTCACAAATTGCATTAACAACATCCTGCACAAATGGAAACACATTAGAAAAACAGTGCTGTAAAGACACATAAACAAATGAAAATCACAAGATCATATCCAGGCATTTTCCTCTATATCAAAGCCCTCTGACATGCAAATGAAACTGCGAAATCTAATAAGTTAGAATCAATTAAATAAAATCCAATTTTTCAAGTTTATTTCTTAGGAAGATATAGCTACCAAAACAAGATAAAGATTAAGAAGCAAAAAAGAGCTCATTGTTGAGCAAAACCATACATTGGTGCCATGAACAATGTTTAAGACACCTCTGGCAGACCAGCCTCCATTGCTAACTCAGCAAGTTTATAGAAGCACCTGTTACAACATGAAAAACGAAGTTACTGTTATAAATAAAAGTAAGACGATTGATTATTTTGTGCAGAATATGAATGAAGTTGGAACTGTGATTAGTGAACATTTATGCAGGGACTGCTTTAGTCCCAAACTGTTTTACTGAATTTTCCAGAACTTTCAAACTATGTTTCTTTGCATTACTAAAAATTAAGAGAAAAAAAATAATAAGGCAGGACAATTTTGAAATAATTGAACAATTTCCATTAACTGTACAAGTGGAAGCTAGCTTCACAGGAAAAAGAGGAAGGCAAACACCACTTATGACAAGAGCATAATCTGACATTCTAATTCAAGCTTCCAAACACTTATATTATTGGCTTAAAGGGGTCCCTGATGGGAAGTCCTACAATTCTGAGCTAAAGGTTCTTCCAATACTCATAGGAGGCTATTTTATTTTCAGGGTGACCAACTTCTAAACAAAGTTTTATCACATATATATGACTAGAGAAGATAGAAAGTATCTTTCTAACCTATGAATTTAACACACGCTGGTACCTTGAAGAGATAATGCTCCAAATATTATGCACAAAATATAGACAAGGTAATCCTTACCAGGATCTTTCTCCGATGGCTTCAATATAAAGGTGTTACCACATGTTACGGCAACAGGGAACATCTGCAGCCAAAAAGTAGAACACATTTTTTTAAAAAAAAATTTCTCTGGAAACTCAAGATTTGCTCACAAATCAGAAAAGCTTTAAATGTTTGTACACTTGTGAAACATGATCAACTTCAAGATGAAGTTAGAAGTTGGCCCAGTTAACTGCATCCTTTCATCTTAAGAAAAAGATTTAAGTTACATCTTTGTAATAATGATATAGCAGTCATCCCAATATGCATTGACAGAAAAAATTGCGAAGAAGAATACTGAAGGCTTACCCATAAGGGAATCATTGCTGGAAAGTTGAAAGGGCAAATCCCAGCACATACACCAAGTGGCTCTCTGATGCTAAAGGTATCAATTCCATTTGACACATTAGGGACATACTCACCCATCTGCAAAGTCGCCATTCCACAAGCATGTTCCACCACCTCTATAAGAGAAAAAAAATCAAATTGAGAGAGCATATATGCAATCAACTACAATTTTGAACCAAAAGAGACTTTAGGAACAGTAAATAATAAAAAAAAAGAAGAAGACTAACCTAGCCCACGGAACACATCTCCATGAGCATCCTTCAAGGTCTTCCCCTGTTCAGTAGTAATATTCATCGCAAGCTTATCCTAGAACAAGATCACAGTAATTCTAACCATCAAACGAAACCTATTAAAAAATAATACAGATAAAAAGCAACAATGACGAAAAATTCTAGCGTGCTTACAATGTCTCTACGAATAAGCTCTTGGAGCTTGAGCATGACACGCTGACGAGTCGTAATTGGCGTGTTACGCCACGCCGGAAAAGCCTGCTTTGCTGCAGAGACTGCAGCTCTGAACTCTTCGTTCGTAGTCAAAGGAACCCGTGACACGGCTTCTTGTGTTGCCTAACCCCATATACCAATCCATTAAACCCAAAACAACTTTCAATCATCACTAAAAACAAAGAAAAACATAGTAACAATAATAATATATATACTCACAGGATTTATCACATCAATGGTTGAAGATGATTGCGAATCAACGAATTTTCCTCCAATAAGATTGGGGACTCTCTGATACAGCACACAAACTTGTAAGAAATTATAAAAGTGAAGAAAAGTTTCTCGAGTTTTTGAAGAACTTCCTGAGAAACCAAACAGACCATAAAGCACCGAAGATATGCGTGTGTACGTATAGATTTGTAATGGGTATATTACCGGAGGGCTAGGTAGGCTTGAAGAAGGCTCAGCTGCACCAGTAGAGAAACAATAAGAGCTTCTTAAAGCAAAGATCGAAGGCTTCAAGGCCTTTAGATTTCTCGCTGAAACACCAAAAGAAAAGGAAATCAAAATAAATCAATTTTGTAACAAATGAAATAAACAGATGATTGATGATTAGTTACGCGCAAGTTGCTTACCTCGTTGAATCGAGGATCGAAGAAGCAACATCGTTTTTCTTTTTGTGTCTACTTGCTTTGATTCAGTGACTCTTTGACGACACTGTTTTTAGTTTAGGCGAAATGTCTGTTTCTTCAAGAGGATGTTGCATAGTATATCCCTTTTTTAAATGCATGCCCACTTGTTATTCTGCGAGAGTGATTAGTGTTATGACTAGATTTTTCGCCCGCAAGTTAAATCATGCTGATCTTAGAAAACAGTGACATCATGACAAACAGAAATTTTATTCATGAATAAAAAATAAATGAAATAAAATGTTAAGAATAAAATAATAAAAAAAACAAATTAGAAAAAAAATATAAAAAAATAATTAAAAAATAACAACCAAATTAGATAAAAATAAATGAAATAAAATGTCAAGAGATAAAATAAAAAAATTAAAAAAATATTAATTAAAAAAATAAGTATTATTTGATATAAAATTTAATAAACAAATCAAAACAAATAATATATCTGAAAAAAAAAAATAAAAAAAAAAAGAGAAAGGAGAATTTTATATTTTCGCTATCCAGCACGGATTTCAAGAAAAAAAAAAGAAAGAAAAAAAATCTCACCATTGCAAATTTCACTACACGCGCAGTCATTGTACATTTCAAATGACAAGGCAGTTGGGCTTTCTTGGACTCCAAAAGTCTCCGTATGTACTTTTTAAAAATTATGACATGTACAATAATAAAATTAAAATTAAAAAAATTATTTTTTTATAATTCAAGTTTGAGTTCTATAATTATTCATATAATAACCACTAGAAACTTACACGATGATTAATTATAGGGCTCATAGGATTAATCGAGGTGCGTACAATCTGGCCGGGACACCACATTAAACTTAAAAAAAAAAATCATGGATAGCATTTACTCATGGGCACATGTATTACATCTATCAGTTACTTTTTCTTTTTATTTATTATTTTTATTTGTTAAAAAATTAATTTATCTTTAATTCAAATAGATTATAATAAAAAAATCATGATGAAACAACTCCTCCTCGTCTTCTTTAATTTTTTGACTTGAAAAGCCATAATTTTACTATTTTTAAAAATTAAAATGACGCAGAAGCTCCACTTAACCTTTCATCATTTGTTTTTGATTTTTAAAAGCATTTATATCATTTAACTTGGCAAAAACAAAAAAATGATAAACAATTATAATCCCGGTTAATTTTATAATGACAAATAAATTCATTGGAAAAGATAATTTAATTTAACCTCGAAGAACGATCATTTTATTTTGCAGACAACATTTGATTTTTTCCTATTGGATTGGTAGGGAAAATCATTTAGTTTTGGCAGCCATTGTCTGGAATATAGTCAGGGGAAATCAATATGGTTGGTATTTGCAGAATTGAACTTTCACATCTGGGACCCTTCTCTGGATAAATCTTTCCCGGCACATTGAGGTTGAGTTCTTCAGTATTTTTTTGTCCCTGAATGCACTTGAACACAAAAGGCTCCGGCATGATAGTTCTTTGAGTTTGTTTAACCCCTTTCACAGGGCATTGCCTGGATTCTTTTCCCTCATTATTTCCTTCATGCTTCACCGTTTTTTAAAGCTTGTATGGCTCTCTACCTCTCTGATTTCTTCCATGTTGCTTTCGAGTGGCTTTCAACAAGGCAAGTCTCTCTTCCTTCCCCTCGTTCAACAAGCCATCTGACTCTGTTTCTTTCTTTATAGTCTTTTTGTGTTGATGATTTGTTTCTCTTCTGTGTCTTGAAACCATTCCAACGGTTATTTGCGTTCATTCTACCTGCTCTATGCCATGCTCTTTGATGTTTTAATTAAGTTTGTAATATTCCAAAAATATCTACCTTCTCAGAATATATATTGAAATAGAATTATAAATAATCAAGAATTATTTTTGTTAATGCAAGCACAAAATTCATAGAGTATGCTAACGACAAAGAAACCTTGCTCGTGCACTTAGCCATCCCTGCCAGAATCCATGAAAAAACCTACAAGGAGAGGTCGAAGCAAGCCAGGATGCATGAATTTACTTCTCAAAACTTCACCGTTTTACAATGCAGTTTTTATACACACACGAATTTCACTACATTATACATATTTTATATTTTTTTTACTCATCCTAATGCTTTTTTAATCAACATGCATTATCAAAAAATAAAAAATCATATTTTATTTAATCAACTAATTCTCTTCAACAATGATTTAATAATATGATAGAATAGAAATACAATCATAAAAGAATCTCATGAATTAGTTCTTAGTAAAGATAAAATGCTAAAAGTTCACAAAAGTTTATAATATGTTTTATTATATAAATAAAAAAAATGAGAGATTAAATAAAGTAAATTATCATAAAAACTTAAAAATAATAACATAAAAAAGGTATATGGGTCAAAGTTGAGCTCATAAAAAATTCAGTCTTGTCCAAATCTGACTTGGATCAAAGTTTAAGACTGCACGGCCTATTACATATAAAAATCATGTTTTAAAATCCATGCAATCATGTTTGGGTTTTGACACAAAATCGAAATAAAAAAAAGGCTGGAAAACAAATTGAGTTAAACTAAAAAAATCAAGCAAAATCGAGAAAACTGAGCCAAAACTGGAAAAATCAAGCCAAACCAGTTTGAACTGGTTTTTTTTCTAAAAACCAAACCGAACCGAACCAAAACCGGTCGGTTTGATCCGGTTTCAGTTCGGTTTCGTTTTTTTTAAAAAAAATATTTCAGTTTGGTTATTTTTTTTGATAAAAACTGAATCGAACCAAAAATAATCATCCGTAATTTATACTCAGTTTCAAAGAAAATCAATTTCAGAAAAGACGTCAAAATTGATCAGTACAAAAAAAAAGGGGGCAAAATTAAATGTTTTTACTGGATAAGAATCTCAAATTAATTACACTGGTCATCAATTTAACCTTCGTGTAGAAGCATGGCAGATGCTGAAGAAGGTGCGGTGAACTGGGAAGAATTAGTGATGTAACTATAACTTGAAGATTTGTTCATCCCTCCTTCAGAATCTCTTAAGGCCATAGGACATTATTGAAAAGTGAAGATGCAGATATTGGCGGGGCGAAATATGATGGCACGGGCATCTTCGATGGGAGAATAGGCAATGGAGCATCAAAATTAAGTTCGTGAAGAGCTTGCCGAATTGAGGGTCTAAGATGTTCATCCGGATGAGCACACGAAAGGCCGACAATCATCAAGCGTTCCATCTGCGTCTTGTTAAAATCTCCGCATAGTCTTGGGTCAACTGCTTCAAGTAGCTTTCCTTCACCATAGAGCTCCCAAACCCACTGCACCATGGACACTCGATCTTCATTACTGGCCTTTGGGTTGATAGGTTTTCTTCCACAAGCTATCTCCAATGCAACAATTCCAAAACTGTAAACATCTGACTCTCTGCTAGCCTTGCCTGTCATTGCACACTCTGGAGCCATGTAGCCCATAATCCCTGCCAAAACTGTTGTTTGAGAACCTTTTCCATGGTCCACAAGCCTAGCCAAACCAAAATCCCCAAGCTTAGCATTGAATTCTGAGTCCAACATAATGTTGCTAGACTTTATATCTCTATGCACCACGCATTGTTCCCATTCTTCATGCAAGTACAACAGCCCCGATGCCCAAGCCTTGCACGATTTTGTACCTCACCTCCCATGTCAACAAGCTAGTTTCTTTGAAAAGATGGGAGTCTAAGCTGCCATGAGACATGAATTCGTAAACAAGTAAAAGCTCCTTTCTTTCATGACACCAACCAATGAGTTGGACTAAGTTTCTGTGCCTCAATCGGCTAATGATCTTTACCTCTGCTGCATATTCTTTAATCCCTTGTTGAGAACCTCTTGATACTCTCTTCACCGCAACGAATGAATCAATCTCCTTCAAAAAAACCTTTATAGACACCACCGAACCCACCCTCACCTAGCTTCTCTTCATCCTTGAAGTTACTTGTAGCTCGAGCCAATTCTTGGTAAGAGAACTTCTTTGGTCCTGTTCCCCTTTCAAATTCTTCATCCATGTACTCTTCAACGACATGACCACCTTCTTCATCTTCTTCGTGCCCACACATAAACTTAATAACAAACCCAACCAAAGCGGCCCCAATAACTATAGCACCACCCCCAACACCCAATCCAACTGCCAGTCCTGTCCTGTTCTTTTTCCGATTCCTACGTGAACCACCATTTGGCGGAGAAGCTGCAGCTGGATCTAATGTATTGGTATCTGGATCTATTGGATTGGTAACATTATCATCAATTTCTAAGCTTGAACTAAAATTCCACGAGTAAAGGGTATGTAGGGCAGATGCACTTCCTGTTGAAGCCGAAAAGCCAAAACTAACTCTTTCTGGTAGGTAATCCCTCAAGCTAACTATTTGACTAAGGAATTGCATTTCTACAGTGTTATTTCTATGACCGGTGAAGGCGACACTCAGATTATGTGTACTTGAATTATAACTAATCCAAGCGCCAGTTTTTATCCCTCCACTAATATTACACAGCCAAGTAATATTATTTACAGATTGCATAGAGTTGATGTCAATACCTACATGCTCGCCTGGTGGATCAAAATAATTTTTGTAGATATCGAACTCCACAGCAACAAAATGATTATCCGTTGTGTTTAGTTGCTGATCATTCCTTGTAAGACCTAGACTTCGACCTTGAGAGAGATTGGGCGGAAGCTTTGATCCTTCTGGCGCAAGAAAGAAAGCCAATCCATCTCCGTATGCACGTCGACCTTGCGAATCGATGGAAAAAGAGAAATGGGTAGTGAAGTCTGTAAGATTCCCTGAGGCCTCATCCCAAAGCTGCATCGGTTTGTAATACGTGGCTCGACCGAAAATTAAACTCATATTAGCATTTCTTAGATTTTTGGTGAGCTGAACAGCTCCTTCTGCGGGATATGCGTCTTGCTCGAATGAAATGTTTCGGTCGCCAACAATGAAGCTGGTGAAGTTGAAAGATAATCCACTCGCAGAAGGGATTATTAGTGTGAAGAAAGTTGAGAAAACAAAAGGAAGAAATGGAACAGGAAGCTTTCCCATGAAGGAAGTTGAAATTGTAGTGCTGCAATGCTTGGGGGTTAGGAAAATTGCACAATTTCTTTGGTTAATAAGGGCGGGTATAAGTGTTCTGTGGCGTTACTTTGCACGGTAATGAAATGTTTTTTTCCAACCACTGCGTGGACCT
This sequence comes from Populus simonii, assembly GCA_007827005.2. NCBI lineage: Eukaryota > Viridiplantae > Streptophyta > Magnoliopsida > Malpighiales > Salicaceae > Populus > Populus simonii. Next base: position 29,185,940 of record CM017464.2, read on the forward strand.
AAAAGACTTGTTTTTGCTGTGGGCTCAAGTGGGAGCCTTCGTTCATTAGCATTAGTTTAAGAGTTGTAGGACTTTCAAGATAGGCTGCCGTTTGAATTACTTGAAACCTTCTTGGCAATTCACTTGTCTCTGCCGCCTCTGCAGTGTGAACCAAGTCATTAATTAATAATTTCTTTGTTTAGTTTGTAAATAAAAAAAATAAAAATTATTCAACGTTGAAAAGAAATATTATTTTTTAAGTGTTTATAATTATATGTTCTTACGTAAATTAAATGAAAAAAATCACATGAACTCTTCAAATCTGCTTCCTAATCCTATTATATAAATATTTATAATATTAAAATAAAATATTTGGCACTTTTGATATTATAATTATATCTATTAAATTAATTCTTTTTGAACTTATTTATTTAATTTTCATAATTAATTTTAATATTTATAATTGTCGGGATAAAATTAAATAAACAATTATTTAATTTAATTTAAGATATAATTATTTTTTAAACTGTCATATAATTTTATTAACAATCATAATGTTTTATTGTAATGTTTTAAATTTATATGAACTTGTTATTACACAGAGAAAAATATATACAAAACAAATATATTTTCTTTCTTTGTCTGTTTTTTTTCTTATTCTTTTAAAGATTTAGAAGGTTTAGTTATATCTTAAAAGTGTTGTATCTGTTTGAGATAAATAAACATTTTAAAAATAGTGTTTTTCACACCTCACAGCCAACTCTATATTTGTTTCCATTCCCAAACAATTTACCAACATTAACCAAAAAAAAAAAAACCTAAAGGAGGAAGGGGTTTTACTTTACCTCTTTTCACATTACTCTATTCATTTCAATACTGTTTTTTCTCTCTCTAATTTGTGTTTTTTTTTCAATTTTAATTATATTTTTCAACACTATATTTATGAGAGATTGTGCTTCATAATTTTTTTTAATTCACTTTTTATAAATTTATCTCATATCCATGATCCGGATCACAGGTTTGACTGGTTAACTCTATTGACTTGACTTTTTTCTTCTTTTTCTAATTAACTTTTTTTTGTCAATTTTATCATTTAACATTAGGTTGACTAAAAATTAGATTTCACTATTTGTTTCGGTTTACTTTCGATGATGTTATCTTCATATTATGACTCGAGTCACAAGGTTGTCGAGTTAATCCTGGTTTACTTGAATTGTTTTTTTGTGTTCTTTTTTTAATTGATTTTTTTTCAATTTTATTTTTCAACACTAGGTTAATTGGGAATTAAGCTTCATATTTATCTCAATTTTATTTTTATTATGTTATCCTAGTCTCATAACTCGAATCACTAGTTCAACAGGGGTTGACTCGGGTTATTTGTTTGGGATTTTTTTTATTGATTTTGTTTTTCAATTTCATCCTTCAATATTGGGATTATTGAAAATTAAGTTTCATAATTTGTTTTGATTTGCTTTTTATAGGGTTGTCTCAATTTTTATTAAAAAAATCACATCTTAAATATTTATTTTGAGTGAAATTGTATTTTTACTTGTCATTTAGGTTGTCTTTTTAGATCCGCTAAGATGATCGAGTCATATTAAATCAATTACTACATAATTTTAAAAACAAAATGTAATATACAAAAATATGAGCAATAAACAGAACAATTTTTTTACATTAAAAAAAATATCCTACCCGTATAGTGTATGTGTCAAATGATCTAGTGACGTACTGAATTAATACGTAAAGTTATTGTTCTGGGGAAAAAACTAAATAGATATACTTTCTAGAAAGAAAGGAGACCCGTGGCGAAGGTAGCAGCACCTGCAAAGCTAGGAACGAACATTTTCAGAGAGAACAACAAAACAAAGAAGCACTTGAAGACACAAAATAACACAGTATAAGTGTAGCAAAAGGTTAGTAAAGTGTTGTCCTGCTCGCTACGAATAGGAAATCAGAAATGATTAATATAGAATAGCTAATATCCATTGTTAGGAGGAGGTTGCCAGTTCTTTGTAAAACTACTCCTAGGCAATGAAGAAAATGTCATAATATGGGTACATGTAATGCAGCTGCTCAAACCAATTCATGTATTTTATCAGGCATTCTCCAACGATTACTGTTATCAATTAGCCTAACCCAGTTTTTATCCAACAATATTATTGCTTCTTTTAAAGTTTGTTTTTTATTATTCAACATCATCCAAGTTCTTACAGACAATGATGGGCTGCATTTCATTATGTACCAGCCTATTACGAATGTTGAGATTTTTGTTTCGAACTAATGGTAGAATTCAACAGTATCTAAAGTTCATCATCCACGGCATTATCACCGAGATAACCTTTCAATCTCCCCTCTATCTCTCCTTCTCGCTAACTCAGCAAGTATTATAGAAGCACCTGTTACAAAAAACAACTTCAAGCTGCTACTTGAAAGATGATGTTGAGGAAAGGCTGGTTAGCCAATGCTGCCTCCTCTCCTCTGTTTTTAATCTAGTCTTCCTTTTCTTTTTTCTTTCTGGATTCTCTTCTCTTTTGCTTCTCTCTCTGGTTTGGGGGACAAAGTTGAAGATGATGTCCCTAGCTCCTTCCTATTCTTTTGTAAACAGAAGCACGGCCTGAAAGAGAAAGAAGAGTAGAAACAGAGGTGCGACATTCCCTTCTTCTCCTTCTCCTTTTCCTTCTTCTTCTGCTACTTCCTCGTCTCCACTGTTCTGCAAAGTGAATAGTGGAAAGCGTCTCCACTGTAAACAAAGGAACGGCCTCAAAGAGAGAGAAGAAGAGCAGAAATAGAGATGCGGCCTTCCCTTTCTCCTTCTCCTTCTCCTTCTTCTGCTGCTTTATTCTCCATTGTTCACGTGAATAGTGGAGAGCGTCTTTACTGTTCATAGGCCGGACTCGGTCCGGCTCAAACCTAAATGCATTGGACCGGGTCCGACTTAATAAAAAAATCCAAAAACAATTCTCAAATATTGTTTTTTATTTGAAAAACTAGTGTTTAATATTATTCAATGGCATTACATAATTACATTAGAAGGATATCACATGATGACGTAGCATTTGCAGAATTTGATCGCAATTCCAAATTTGTTCCTGATAATATTTTATCTGATGTTGTTGCATGCTTAAGAAGCCATGAAAACTGTAGTCCTTGTCGGATGAATTTCGTTCGTGATAAAATTGCAGATAGTTTAATAGAATAATAAAAATTACTTTATATAAAGTATTGTTTATTTCATGATGTAATAACAATAGTTAAATCTAAAATATTTTAATTAAAAACCATCAATATTAATATAAGTCTTTTTTAGTTATTTTATAACCTCAATTTGAAAAGCATTATTAACCAAATACATTAAACTACTTTTTATTCAACCTCAATTTCAACCACAGTTTTAACCAAACATATATTTTACCAAACCAACCTCAACTAAAAGTGTACGTACCTTTTTGTTTGGCATTGTATTTCGGAAGAGCTTTTGAAAAAAATTAAATTTTTTTTATTTTTTTCTTTGCTTCAAATTAATTTTTTTATATGTTTTCAGATCATTTTGATGTGCTAATATCAAAAATAATTTTTTAAAAATAAAAAAAATATTATTTTAATGTGTTTTGCAATGAAAAATATTTTGAAAAGCAATCGGTATCACACTTCCAAACATCATACAAAGGCAAAAACTTGATAGGCATGTGTAGGCAAGCATTTGAATTTGCTAATTTTAACTTTAATTAATGGTGTTCGGTATTGAAAGTGAATCTGGTTTTTTTTTTTTATTAAAATTTTAAAAAACAATTTATGTTTTTCAATCAATATCAAAAAATAATCATTTTTTAAAAGCACAATAATCCTTCGCTAATGCTTTCTTTTATTAATGCACTTTCAACTTACAACACAAATTTTTACTTTTTAACTCACACTATAATACAATATAACACATTAATATCTAACAATAACTCTTTATTTATCTAGGTGAGTCAATCGAGACCTGGTCCGCTTGGGAGTTGATCGGATTTAGATTAAATTTAAAAAACTAGGTAAAAATAAATATGATCAAACTTAAATAATCTGATGGGTCAACTCATAATTACATCAAAACTCGATTTATTTATTTTTTAAATTAAAACAATTCATCTTAAAATAAATATATTTTTTATTTTAAAAAAATTAATCTAAATCGTGACCAAGTATATATGTGGAGTCAGTTTCATCAAAATAGAAGCTAGCTAAAATCCATCAAGCATGCAAAACCTCTCTTTGGCATAGACATTGACTTCATTAACTGTGGGCGTGGCCCGTGGGAGCATCTCAAATGGGTTGATGATTTTGACGCTGGAATCATAGGCCATGACAGTGAACCAGGAAAGCTTGTTGGATACTAGAGCTCTACCCATCTTTGAAAGGGTTTTTCTCAGTATGTCTAATAAAGAACTTTAGTAAAAAAGTTCACATACAGATCTCTTAAAGATTTTATGCTTCTTTTCTTCATTTCGAGGTCAAAATTCTCTTGACTTCAGAGAGTTGGGGAAGGTCAGAGAAACTAGTAGAGAGTAGACAGCGACAAATAAAGGAGGTCAGAGAGTCCCATGCATGCATGATATGTGCAAGGAAAAATCCACTCATGCTTGCACTTGGCCACCGTTCTTTCTCTTGGCACGATGGTGAGAATCGAATATGTGACACGTAATTAACCACCCGCATATTGTTGATCTTGCTTGTTGTTAGGTCTAATTAAGATTGTGTTTAGGAAATGCACTGATCCGTAATCCCAATGGAGCCTAACACATATATGGACAGTTACTTATGATTAGTAATCAAGCCACCATGAAAAACGTCCTTCTTGTAATTTTTTATCCATTATTTAACTCGTTAATTAGGATTGGGAAAAATATTAATGCCTGCTAATATTCAGAACTTGAATATTTCAAAAGCATAATTACCGGTAACTGCGATTTAATTATTAGCAACATAATTGGGAAGCCATGAAATTAGCAACTACTTGAACTAAACCTCTCTCGAACCAAAGTTTCCATCCTCGTTTAGATGAAATCACTTGAAAAAATGGCAACTATATCTGAAGGTTGTTCATCATTTTTATGCAAGATCGATTTAAAGCATTAGGGTCATGATTTTGTAGTTGGAAAAACTCAGCAAAAAGTTCATGAAGCAAATGCACTGTGCATTTGGATGTCTCTTTGCAGCCATAATGAGAATATATTCCATCATGGGCAGCTAGCTTATGAGAAATGAAAGGTCATGTAGGCAAATAGATTGTGGAGGAGCCATTAATGTAGCAAATCTGGATCTGATTTTTATTCTCTTGTTGGTTATAAATAGGGGATGTCAAAATGCATTAATCACCATCACATTTTGAGCATGAACACAAGAGGAAGAGAGACCTAACATGAAAATAAGAGTCTTGTTAGTTAGCCAAGGACGACTTGCCTGTTCCTAGCAATTTGGGATTTGCCCTGGACTAAGAGGCAGGACCCTCATTCGGGGTTTCAGGCAGTCTCCTTGGCTAGGTTGACAGGCTCTTCTTTGTCATGCCAGGCCTTCTCTTCTTCCGGACAAACACGCCATTCACTCTATCTTGGCATCATTTCGTAAATGGAGGGTGAATAATTCAGGGGAAGTGAAGTCTTACATGAAGACAAGAGTCGTGTTTGGTAGCCAAGGATGACTTGCGCACTCTATGGAAAGAGTTCTCAAGCACACGGCAGAGAGAGGACCCTTACTTCGGCTCTGGGCAGTCACCTTGGCTATGCTGACAGACTAATCTCTCTCATGCTAGACTGTCTCTTCTTGCCTGACAAATGATCCCCTGCATCAGCTTGGAGCTCCAGATGAGTTTATGCAGCCATCCCATGGGGTGGAGTAATTGATTATGCTAATACTGTGGTTTAATCATGCTTTGACGATTAGCAGTTAGAATTAATTGCCAAGGATATACGTGTTTTAGGTAATTTTAACGACACGCGCGAGTAGCTCTTGAGTTCCACAGCCAAAGTGGTAAGAGATTTGATCACACTTCTTGTTTTGAGAAATGTTATTCAAAATCATACTTAAAACTCCAAACAAATAAGTGTGACGAGTAAGTGATGGCCTGTAGGCAATGATTGAGTCACATTCTAGCTAGTGAGGTAGTGTTTGTTGAGGAGATTGTGTCTGTGTTTTGTTTAAAATGCAGATACAATATATTTAATAATGAAAAAAACACAATTTACTATTTATAAGTCCTATGGTAATTTGTGTTTGAAATGCAGGAGAGAGGAAAGCAGCTTCTTTCTACTTCTTGCACGAATGAAGTTCATTGAACAGTGAAACACCGCCTTACTATTCACGTGAACAGTGGAGGTATGCTCTACTGTTCTGATTGAACCAGGTCCGATTCAAAGTTTAAAATGTATTGAACCAGGTCCGACCCAGTAAAATTAAAAAAATATTTTTTTATTTTTTAATTGTGTTTGATTCGAAAAACTAGTGTTTAACATTATTCAATGACACTAAATTAATTAGATGGAGATCGCTTGATGACGTAGCATTTGCAGAATTTGATCGCAATCTCAATTTTGTTTCTGATTATATTTTACCTAGTGTTATTACGCGCTTAAGAAACTAAGAAAACTGTAGTTCTTGTCAGATATATTTCATACGTGATGAAAGTGTAGATAATTTAATGGAACAATAAAAAATATTTTATATAAAGTATTATTTATTTTATGATGTAATAGCAATAGTTAAATCTACAATACTTAAATTAAAAACCATCAATATTAATATATATTTTTTAAAATTATTTTATAACCTCAATTTCAAAAGCATTCTTAACCAAACATATTAAACTATTTTTTGTTCAACCTCAATTTCAACCACAGTTTTAACCAAACATATATAAATATCAAATCAACCTCAACAAAAAATACTTTTTATAAAACAATTTTTTTCAAACCACAACCACAAAAACTACCACAATACCAAACAGAAAAAGCTCAGTCAAACCATATTAACCAAACAATTATTTATTAAAATATCTTTTTTATTTAACAAACTCAATCCTTTTCTATTTAGTTTTATTTTTTAATTTTATTGTTCATTATTTTAAAAATTATACTTCATTAATTTTTTTATTTTCTTTCTATTAAGATATAAATTGGTCTTATATATTTAGTTTTTTTCTTGATTTTATCATTTAACATTAGATTTATTAGAAATAGAACTTCATAACTTTTTTTTTCAAAATACTTAAAGGTATAAATAAATCATTGTAGTCACTCCCGCAAAACATTATTTAGTAGAATAGTGTTTTTTCTTTTCAATTTAACCCTTCAACAACACAATCTATTTTTTATTTTGTCTTTTTTTCAACTTCATCTTTCAATACTAGATTGTTTTGGAAATTGTAATTTTTATTTTTTTAATTTTTTTTCTATTGGTTATATATTAATTTCATATATTTATTTATTTTTCAACCTTAGATAATAAATATTGGAAATGGAGTTTCATAATTTTTTTAATTTTCTTTCAATGAGTTTATTTTGATCTCATAACCTAAGCTGTAGGTTTAACAGATTAACCTGAGTTGACTATGATCGTTTTTTGGGCCACTTTTTCTAAATATTTTTTTTTCAATTTCATCCTTTAATATTGGGTTGGTTGAAAAATGGGCTTTGTATGGGATTATTCTGATATATTGAGTCAGGTCACGAATTTAGTAAGTTGACTCGAATTGACTCTATTCATTTTTTTTTGTCATTTTTGAACTTGAATTTTTTTTTTTTAAATTGGGCTTCATATTTTTTTATTTGATTTGCATAAGATTATCTCGATCTCATAACTTGGGTCACGGGTTTGAAAGGTTAATTTGGGTTAATTTGGTTTATTTTTTATTTTTTAATTGATTTCTTTTTTCAATTTCACCCTCCAACAACTCAATCTACTTTCTTTTTTTTTATTTTATTTTTAAATTCATCTTTCAATAGTAAATTGTTTGGGAATTAGGTTTTGTAATGCTTTCAATTTGTTTTCTATGGATTTATCCCGGTTTCATGGATTTATTTTTTTTTTATTATTTCAACCTTTAATATTAGATATGTTGGAAATGGAGTTGTGTAACCTTTTTTTATTTGTTTTTATGAAGTTATCTGAGTCTTATAACCTAGATCACTGGTTTAACATGTTAATTTTAGTTGACTTGGTTTTTTTAATCGATTTATTTTTTCAATTTCATCCTTTAATATTAGGTTGGTTGAAATTAAGTTTCGTAATTTTTTTTAATTGTTTTTCTATGAGGTTATCTCAATCTTATGATTCAAGTTACAAGATTGACAGGTTAACCCGGGTTGACTTGAATAGTTTTTTTTTTTTTTATCTTTTTCTAATTTGATTATTTTCACTTTCGTCTTTCAAATTTGGATTGATTAGAAATTTATCTTCATAATTTAATTTTATTTACTTTTTACAAGACTATTATAATTTCATGATTCAAGTTGTAGATTTAACAAGTCAACACAAATTGATCCAATATGTTGTTGTCACAATATTAAAAAATAAATATCATCTGATATGTCATTATATCAATATTTTTTTTTAAAAATGCTATCTCATATACATTATAAGTTTATGATTAAATTTTTTTTTATTAAAAACAACTTAATAACCCTTGTACATTTGTATTTTCGCTCAAAATTACTGCTCCTTAACTAGTAAAGAATCTCTTTCCTTTTAAATTCCTTTGCTTCTTTAATCTTGCGCAAACAGAGTGTTGATCTTCTTAATTTTCTTCTCGAAGAAAGTTTCTTTGTTTATCTTAGCTTTTCAAGTTTTTCCAGAATTCTCTTAAAATTATTATCTTTATATATTCTTTTAGGATATCTTCAATATCATTATAATCATCATTTTTATTATTCCTTTTCAGATAGACTTAGATGTCTCTCTACTTTACTCAAACTCAAATTCTTTTTTTATGTTTGATTCTGAAGAGGCAAGGCATTTTGCTGGATTAGCGGCATAAGAACCTGTCTCCGCCTTTATCATCTCCCAAGACGACTCATCGGCACCATACAATTTCAATCGAATGTTCTTCATTCTTCCCATGTACATAGTCAAACCAAACTAATATTTATGTTAGTGGCAAATTCTTTGACACGAGGCGAACACATCCTGGGAATCTAAAATACAGTAGTGATTTTTATTTATAAATCATGAACACGTGGAAGGACACCTCTTACTAGAGTTTTTTTCAAGAAAGTTTTACGAATAAACTTTCGTCAACACTTATCTTCGTCAGATTTTGTTCTTTCGCAAGTGCAGCATCAACGTATCATCATGCTATGACTTACTGAGAAAGTACTAAGAACAACTTAGACAAAAGGAACTTATGAACACTTGAGAGCGTACGTACTGCAAGTGGAGATAGATACGCTATTTCCTGTGGAGATACCTTCAGCCCAATAGAGCTGAAGGTGAAAGCAGGGCTGCGATTCCTGTGGAGATACCTTCAGCACAATAGAGCTGTAGGTGAAAGCAGGGCTGCGATTCCTATGGGAATGATCCCTCTCTCCTTAGTCTTTTCCCTGCTCTACATGGAGAGAGCTAATCCACTTGGTAAATAAATTTGTTACGATTAAAATTAAAAATAAACCTATTGCACATCCAATAGTCTCCATAATAGTACCAAGTCAATAAGTGGAATTTCATGCAATATATTTGGAGGCAGAAACCAGCTGGAAGAGGCAAATTATTAGTGTAGGGATGCCAATAAAGATACATTTAATTAGAAAATACATCAATCGCTTATAATTTTAAGTATGAAACAAATATTATCAACAAAATGTGTAAACTGATTACAAGCAGTGTTAAAAAATTATAATATTTCATTTTCATTAAATTTAATATATATATATTTCCAGTAAGAATGACAAAATCATAAATATAAAAAGTTCATACATATAAGATAGTTATTAAACCCAACATGGATCACGGTTTGAGTTACAAGTTGGACAAGTTTACCTAGATTGATTTTTTTTTTCTCTAAAAGTTCAAAATAATATTGTTTTGAAAAAAAAATCAATAAGTATTTTACCGATTCAACTTTTATTTATTATGAAATCTAGCTCAGATTAAGTCTGAATCGAGCTTAAAGAAGTCTATCTACGTTTATTTTCGCATCGTTTTGTTTTGTTATTTCAACTGATAGGATTTCAGCGGACAAATAGTCTGACTTTATCTTCTAGAATGCTATGGCTGATATACATAAACCTGAAATGGTTAAGCATGAACATAATGAATGAATGTTGAGCTGAATTCCTGGAAGTCTGCTTCCACATCCCTTTTCTTCTTCTATTTTCTCACTGACCTGTATACACCATGACTGGAACTTGGCTACCAGCCATTTTCACCAAGGCACCTCTGGATGTCATCCAGATTGGTTCCCACTCCATAAACACAACAAAAAATGATCGATAACACTAGATTTTGGCGAGTAATGCTTTTCAGAATTAGCTCAGGACAAGTTTTTAATTTCACTAAAATCTCAGACTATAAATAGTTCACCCCCAGGGAATGCTATACTCGCCTTTCCTTTCGGGTTACTGTTGATACTTTACATCCGTAACAGCAAGAATCATGCATCTTGCTTCACGTCAATAGTTTTATGAACATTAAACTAAAATTAAAATCTGGACGCCAATTGTTGGGTATACGACCAAAGTCCCACATTGGCTAGAAGTAGGGAGGATCATGGGTATATAAGGATGGACAAATATCTCCATTGGTATGAGGCTTTTTGGGTATAGCTCAAGAGCAAATCCATGAGGGCTTAGGCCTAAAGTGGACAATATCATACCAATATGGAGATAGGTGGTGTCCATAGTCCTTACACCAATAGCATGTATTTCCCCTTTTCTATGATTTCTGTCGCTAGAACGGCACATGAGGGAAGGCTGGAAGCGAGCGAAGGGATCCCGCTTTTCTGTCACCAAAATTCTTTCATGCCCGACAACTGAGCCCAGCCTTTGTATTTGACACGATGGGGGATTTTTCGTGACCCGCTTGAGAGAGATAACTACATACGCTTAAAAAGGCCAATTAGGGGAAGGAAAACAGAGGGGGAAGCAGAAGACGACCTCGAAATATTGTCAGGGACATGACACCATTATAGTTTCTGTGAAGTCGGCATTGCCAGAGAAACTCCACTACCACCTGGTAAATCCTTCCATTGCTGAGTTATTGTTTTGATCTGAGTGTAGAAATTAACTCCAGCCTTACCTGCAATTATTTAAAAACAAAAAATAATAACCATGTCAGGGATGTTTGTAAGGCCAGCGTGTCAGTGAAGAAACAGTAACGGGTGCACAAGCACAAGAGCAAGGTATGCATTACCATAGAAATTGAGATCGCCAGCAACAGATGCCTTGGAGCCAGTAAATGAGAAAAACGGCAAGGGAACTGGTATAGGAACATTGATGCCAACCTGGATGAAAGCAACATATGTTAATATGCATGAATTTCACAGGGTGCCTATTTCATGCAGCAATAAACTCCCCCTTCCCCTCCCAAAAGGAGCATAAATTGGTTATAATCGAATTTGACAAAACCAATGCTTCTGATTTTCAACAAAATATCAATGTTAATTATTCTGGAATTAATTTGCCAAGTTCCTCTCATTTTGTATGAGCTTTCAAATCTTGCCATAGTAAGAGATTGTAGCTACATAACAAATAAATTATGCAGGTGTAGCTCTTAAATATTCTCTGATGGTAGTCTCATGTTACTTTATGATTTTTACCTGCCCAGCCTCTATCTCAGTTTGGAATTTCCTTGCAGCAGCACCAGATGCAGTGAATATGGCAGCTCCATTTGTTGGTGGGAGAAACCACTGATGGTGGCTTTGAAACACTCGGAGGGGATAAAACACAAAGTTTTATTACAAGAACACAAGCTTACAATTAATTAACACAAAAAGCTTAACAATACACGCCCTCTCTCTTTTCTCTCTAGTGTCTCTCTCTAATCTCCCACACATAATAGCATAAGCTCAGCTTGCTATTTATACACGATTTCAAAACAAGATATTTCAACCTTCAAGTGTGAAGGCGGCTGGCGGCTGTGGCGGCAAACAGCTGGTGGCTGGCGGCTGGCGACTGGGCGGTTGGTGGCTGGGCGGTGACAGCTGGTGGCTGCCTTCCTTGACCTTCTAGATGGATTGAGTTTAATACAACAAATCTCCCCTTTAAACTCAATCGAGGGATGTCATGCCAAGCATGAACTTCATTCTGATAAATGTTTCCCTCTTCAATGGCGTTGTATTTTTGCACTTTTTCTTTTGCATTCTTCTTTGTCTTATAGACCCCTTTGACACCTATTGCTTTCTTGCTTTCTGGTGGATAAGTCAGCTTCCAGGTATCATTCTTTTCAATGGCATGCATTTCTTCATCCATTGCTTCTATCTTCTCTTCTGTGATAGCTTTGTTGAAGCTAAGTGGGTCATTCTCTGCAAAGAAACAAAATAGAGTTGTATCTTCGATGACTTGCGTGGCATCGTACAACTCGTCAAGATTTCTCATCCTTCTTGGTCCTTCTGACGATGAGGATGTTGCTGCTGGTGTTGATGATGATGCTCCTGGTGTGTTCCTCCTGTTGAATACAGGGAATCTGTGTTCCGGACTTTGTGGTTCAGCTGCTGGCACAATCACCGGACTTTGTGGTTCAGCTGCTGGCATAATCGGTTCTTCGACAAGTACTGTTGGTACTTCTTCACCTTCAAGGATCAAATCAATGTTGATCCATTTGACTGCTTCTTTATCATCATTCCATTCCCAAGATTTATCTTCTTCAAAGATAACATCTCTACTCATAATCACCTTCTTCGTGATGGGATTAGACAGCTTGTATCCCATCCTTCTTTCACCATATCCCACAAAGATGCATTTCTCGCTTTTATCATCGAGCTTTCTCCTTCTTGCATCTGGGATCTTTGCATATGCCACACAACCAAATACTCGTAGATGAGTAACACTTGGTTTGTGACCACTCCATGCTTCTTCTGGAATGACACCTTGCAAACTTCTAGTTGGGCAGCGATTCAGTAGATACACTGCACATGATACAGCTTCAGCCCAGTATTGCTTGGGCAACTTCTTTGCTTTGAGCAGACTTCTTGCCATGTCAAGAATCGTGCGATTCTTCCTTTCAGCTACACCATTCAGCTGTGGTGTATAAGCAGGCGTTGTTTGATGTTGGATGCCTTGTTGTGTACAGAAGGCTTCAAAGTCATTTGCTGTATATTCTCCACCTTGATCAGATCTCACGGTTCTGATCATGTAGCCACTTTGCTTCTCCACAATTGCTTTAAAATCTTTAAAACAATTGAATACTTCTGACTTCCTCTTTAGAAAGTATATCCATGTCTTTCTACTAAAATCATCAATAAAAGTGAGGAAGTACCTATTCTGTCCAGTCGACATAGGCGTAATTGGGCCACACACATCTGTGTGTACTAACTCCAGTGGCCTCTTTGCTCTCCAGTTGACTTCTTTGGCAAAACTGGATCTGTGATGTTTGCTGAGGACACAACTCTCACAGACTTCATCTGGATGATCAATGTGAGGCATACCTTTGACCATCTTCTTGCTTGCTAGCATTTTCAGGCTTGTGAAATTCAGATGTCCAAGCCTCAGGTGCCAGAGCCATTCTTCACTGTTGGTGATGGCACTCAAACACCTTGCTGCATCATACTGGATGTTCAAAGGAAACATCCTATTCTTGGACATTTTCACATAGGCCATTAATCTCCAATTGTTGTCTCTAATTGTCAGATGACAATTCTTCGAGTAAAAAGTATAACCTCTCTCCATAAGTTGACCTAAGCTGATCAGGTTCTGCTTTATGGCTGGGACATAATAAACATTGGCGATGTAGCTGGAATCGCCGTTCTTCAACTTAATTGGGATGCTGCCTTTACCTTTGAATGGAACCTTTGTGGTATCTCCAAAAGTAACCAGACCTTGCTTGGTCTCATCTAGATCACTAAATAACTCTCGGTAGCCGCACATGTGATTGCTGGCTCCAGTATCTAGATACCATATATTTTCCTGTTTCTCGCCAAGTTCTTGTTGGACAAGAAATGCAGCTTCTTCTCTATCATCCTTCTCTGCATAGTTGGCTTGCTCACGTATCTCCAACGGAGCTTTCCTTTTGCATTCAGTGCTATAGTGCCCAAATTGATTGCAACTATAACATTGGATATTCCTCTTGTCACGGTTATTGTAACCGCCTCCTCTTCCTCTAGGAGTGAATGCTTGTTGTCCTCTACCTCCTCTGGTGGTGTTTCTACCACCTCTTCCTCTAAAGCTTGTATTCCAAGAACCTCTTCCTTGGAATTGCTGAAATCCTCCTCTGGATTGTTGACTTCCTGCTTGAGTGGTATATCCACTTGTTGAAGTCTCCCCTTGCTCATATCTGTCCTTAAGAGACAGCTTTGCTTGTAAGGCATGCTCGATAGCCTTATCTCCATTTCTCTTTACAATCTTCTGCTCATGAGCTTGCAAAGAACTCATAAGCTCATCAACTGTCAACTTGTCCACTTCCTTGGACTCTTCAATAGCGACAACAACAAAATCAAATTTTGGATCTAAGGATCTCAAAATTTTCTCAGTAATTCGAGAATCTACGATGGCTTCTCCATTTCTCCTCATCTGATTGACTATCACCATAATTCTTGTGTGATAATCAGAAATTGATTCTGAGGACTTCATTTGTAATAACTCAAATTCACCTCGCAAAGATTGAAGACGAATCTTCTTGATTCTGTCAGCACCTTTGTACTTTTGTTGGAGAGCCTCCCATATATCATGTGATGTTTCAGCGGAAGCTATGATCTCGAATGTATCTTCATCAAGACCTTGGTAGATGATGGTTTTTGCTTTGTTGTCCTTCTTTCTGTTGACTTTGAGGACTTGCTTTTCTGCCTCTTGTAAAGCATCTTCTTCTTCTTTAGACTCTGGTTCATCATAACCATAGTGTACAATCTCCAAACACTCTTGGGAACCAAGGAATGCCTTTAATCTGATGCACCAACTATCATAGTTGTCTTTGGTCAGCTTCGGGATGAGTGTTTGTGTACTGTCTGTAGTCATTTTGCTCTTTTAATGACTATATCTCCTTCTGGGAGTTTAATTTGGCACAACCGACACTGTAGATCGATCCGGAATGGTCGAAATAGTCGGGAACCGGTCTGACTTTGTAGAAATCAGGTCCAAAACTGGGTGAACCGGTCAAAACACCAATTCTGGGCGTCGGGCGGTTCGCTGGGTTGAACCGGGAATATTCTGTGGAATATTCTATCGGCTCGGCTTCAGCTAATAGCGACTCAGCTTAGCGGCTCGGCTTGAAAAAGGGAATATTCTCGGGAATATTCTTCGGCTCGGCTGGAAGCTTGGCTTGAGGCGCGGCTTAAACAGCTCGAATATGGCGCGCGTGGATGTCACTCGTCTTCTTCCTCTGGCGCGCGTGGGTGAGACTGGGCTACAGTTACCGGATCTTCAGGCGGCGCGTGTGTGCTACCTCCGTCTCCGATCAAGCTTATCTTTGCGCCAGTGAGTTCGTATGGATGAGCTCTACACGGTGGAATGATCAAAAATTGTTTTGGACAACTTTGAAAATTCGGATATCTCCCAAAACACTTCTGTTTTCTGACGAACGGGGCTCTGATACCAATTGTTGGTGGGAGAAACCACTGATGGTGGCTTTGAAACACTCGGAGGGGATAAAACACAAAGTTTTATTACAAGAACACAAGCTTACAATTAATTAACACAAAAAGCTTAACAATACACGCCCTCTCTCTTTTCTCTCTAGTGTCTCTCTCTAATCTCCCACACATAATAGCATAAGCTCAGCTTGCTATTTATACACGATTTCAAAACAAGATATTTCAACCTTCAAGTGTGAAGGCGGCTGGCGGCTGTGGCGGCAAACAGCTGGTGGCTGGCGGCTGGCGACTGGGCGGTTGGTGGCTGGGCGGTGACAGCTGGTGGCTGCCTTCCTTGACCTTCTAGATGGATTGAGTTTAATACAACACCATTGCCATATCTGTAACAAAAACATTTACAAACATGTAAACCAGATACAATTCATGGAAGGAAAATTGATAAAACAAGCAAATGAAAAGTCATAACGAGATAGTACTTATTTCTGTTCAGGATGTTGATGGCTTCTTCAAAGCTGCCAGCCTGAAAGTTAAGAGAAGAAAGAAAGATGTTACTCCATAGCCATGCCAATCGATCAGAGGCCTAGTTAGCACATAAAAACAAAAAGGGTATTCAACCCACCTCCATGCAAAGAAGAACTGGGCCAAAAATTTCCTCCTGCAAAGGAAATGTATCAGTCAATTTTTCACCAATATTTGAGGTCTACATCTCCATCCACTTGGGAAATTAATGAATTAAGATTTTTTGGAGTCTGGTCTCCAAAATCACAACAAAAAAAAAAGAAGTTAAATAATACCCTGTAGCACTCCATGTCAGCTGTGACACCAGATAAGATGGTAGGACCAATAAAATTTCCATGCTCAAATCCTGGAACCTGTTTATCACCATAAACAAATCAGTAAGTAGAAAGTCTCTTTCTGTTAAAGTTAATTGAAAATGAATCATAAAAAGAAGTAAAAGCACCCTTGCAAGAAAGAAACAAAAACACAAAGCTAATGTGAACATGTATGTTTAAGATTAACATATTTTGGACTTGAACTCAATACCTTGCCCATCTTGCTTCACAAAAGAATCAAAGAGCTCCAAGACTATTGGTCCTAATGTATTTTCAGTTCCCTACAACGAAGAGAATGCTGTTTGCTCTACCAGCCACATTTAAATTACTCTATGATTTCCATATATTTTGTGTTTCTGGTCTGACTTGCATATTCAGATTGTTTTACCCACCATTATATACAATAAATAAGTAGCAGGTCCCAACAACAAAACAAAAATGCAATAACATACCACTATATTTCTTCCATCAAGAAGAAGCCTGGCACCACTTTCAACACCACTTTGAATTAATCTGCACACTCGCTCCTTAGCCTGTAAGAACAGAGAAGAATTCCAAGTAAAGATTTGATCATGGTGGTGCAGAGCAGGTTAGGAATAATTCTGAAACATACCTGTTTACTAATCACTGGACCAAGGTCTGCATCAGGCTCCATTCCTGAATTTACTTTTAGAGATTTTGCACGTTCCACCAGTTTATTCTCCCTAGAAAAGTTCGAAAAACTTTCTGTTATACAGTTACATCTTGGTCAATCACCAAGGGGCTCTTATTTTCCATTAATCGTACAAAACAACATAGTAAACATCTGCAAGGGGATGCAATCTATGTATAACATGCACGTTAATTAAAGCCCCATTTGTCCATGCAATGGGGATGCTTCCCCTCTGTGTAAACAGTGATAAAGGCTAAAATTTATGTGCAGCCTCAAATCCCAGCTACACATAAAAATGCCTCCCTAAGTAACGTGATGGCATGCATGTGTCAACTCTCAACGAAGGAGCTGTATCCTATTGTGGCTCTACTAAAAACTGATCCAGCTTCCATAACATAGCTGAAAAATCATTCTCTTGACATCCTATTCCTTTGCAGTAGCTAACTGGCAGCAGATTACTTGAAAAGTCCAGCTAGAAGTTATCAATTTAACAAGCTGTGGATTTCAATTGGAAACAAACTTACCATGACTGTGGGTCTCCAACAAAAACTACAGTGCTCAGTGCCATACATCTTTGTCCCGCTGCCCCAAAACCAGCAGCAACTAAAGCATTCAAAGTGGCATCAACATTGGCATCTGGTAAAAAACGATTGCATGATTTTTAGCCCCCATGTTAGACTGCACAAAAGAATACAGATAGCCAATTGACTCCAATTTCAACCATTGTGAAAAAACCATATTGCTCCTAACAGACTGAATAGTTATTACTAAAAAAATGATGTGAACTTACCTGTACACGTTTCCCTTTAGCTGATGCTCTTGAATATATGTGCATACCAGCCTGTGAATATGATAACAAAAAATCAAGAAATAATGTGACTATCATATAAGTAATAACATGTCAATGTGGCAGAAAAGAGCAATGATCTCCAGAATGTTTTCCCCACTCAAAAATAACAGGAGAATAAGTTTAAAGGTTATCCACCAAAAACTGATCTTGTTCAGGATCTTCATTTTCCTCAGAATGCTTGGGATAGAAATATAAGATCATAAAAAGATTGAGAGTGTTTGGCAATGCGGCCAAAACGTTGTTTGCCAAAATTGTTTTTTAAAAAAATTTGCTTAAATTTTTTTTGGATCATTTTGACGTATGGATATCAAAAATAAATTTTTTAAAAAAATACATATATATTTAATGCATTTCTAAGCAAAAATACTTTGAAAAGCAACATCTACCAGAATGTCAAACACACTCTAAGTAGGAATCAAAATCTGGATATTGCAGTGAGTAACTTACAGTATTGGATCCCACAAATGATATGGCTCTAATGTCGTCATCGTCACAAATTGCATTAACAACATCCTGCCACAAATGGAAACACATTAGAAAAACAGTGCTGTTAAAGACACATAAACAAATGAAAATCACAAGATCATATCCCAGGCATTTTCCTCTATATCACAGCCCTCTGACATGCAAATGAAACTGCGAAATCTTAATAAGTTAGAATCAATTAAATAAAATCCAATTTTTCAAGTTTATTTTCTTAGGAAGATATAGCTACCAAAACAAGATAAAGATTAAGAAGCAAAAAAGAGCTCATTGTTGAGCAAAACCATACATTGGTGCCATGAACAATGTTTAAGACACCATCTGGCAGACCAGCCTCCATTGCTAACTCAGCAAGTATTATAGAAGCACCTGTTACAACATGAAAAACGAAGTTACTGTTATAAATAAAAGTAAGACGATTGATTATTTTGTGCAGAATATGAATGAAGTTGGAACTGTGATTAGTGAACATTTATGCAGGGACTGCTTTAGTCCCAAACTGTTTTACTGAATTTTCCAGAACTTTCAAAGCTATGTTTCTTTGCATTACTAAAAAATTTAAGAGAAAAAAACCTATAATAAGGCAGGACAATTTTGAAATAATTGAACAATTTCCATTAACTGTACAAAGTGGACAGCTAGCTTCAACAGGAAAAAGAGGAAGGCAAACACCACTTATGACAAGAGCACATAATCTGACATTCTAAATTCAAGCTTCCAAACACTTATATTATTGGCTTAAAGGGGTCGCCTGATGGGAAGTCCTACAATTCTGAGCTAAAGGTTCTTCCAATACTCATAGGAGGCTATTTTATTTTCAGGGTGACCAACTTCTAAACAAAGTTTTATCACATATATATGACTAGAGAAGATAGAAAGTATCTTTCTAACCTATGAATTTAACACACGCTGGTACCTTGAAGAGATAATGCTCCAAATATTATGCACAAAATATAGACAAGGTAATCCTTACCAGGATCTTTCTCCGATGGCTTCAATATAAAGGTGTTACCACATGTTACGGCAACAGGGAACATCTGCAGCCAAAAAGTAGCTAGCACACATTTTTTAAAAAAAATTTCTCTGGAAACTCAAGATTTGCTCACAAATCAGAAAAGCTTTAAATGTTTGTACACTCCATGATCAACTTCAAGATGAAGCTAGAAGTTGGCCCAGTTAACTGCATTCTTTCATCTTAAGAAAAAGATTTAAGTTACATCTTTGTAATAACGATATAGCAGGCATCCCAATATGCATGGACAGAAAAAATTGCGAAGAAGAATACTGAAGGCTTACCCATAAGGGAATCATTGCTGGGAAGTTGAAAGGGCAAATCCCAGCACATACACCAAGTGGCTCTCTGATGCTAAAGGTATCAATTCCATTTGACACATTAGGGACATACTCACCCATCTGCAAAGTCGCCATTCCACAAGCATGTTTCACCACCTCTATAAGAGAAAAAAAATCAAATTGAGAGAGCATATATGCAATCAACTACAATTTTGAACCAAAAGAGACTTTTGGAACAGTAAATAATAATAAAAAAGAAGACTAACCTAGCCCACGGAACACATCTCCAGGAGCATCCTTCAAGGTCTTCCCCTGTTCAGTAGTAATATTCATCGCAAGCTTATCCTAGAACAAGATCACAGTAATTCTAACCATCAAACGAAACCTATTAAAAAATAATACAGATAAAACGCAACAATGACGAAAAATTCTAGCATGCTTACAATGTCTCTACGAATAAGCTCTTGGAGCTTGAGCATGACACGCTGACGAGTCGTGATTGGCGTGTTACGCCACGCCGGAAAAGCCTACTTTGCTCCAGAGACTGCAGCTCTGAACTCTTCGTTCGTAGTCAAAGGTGATAAACCAGTGATAGAAGAAGAAGGATTGGTTACGTGAATGACTAGTTACAGGGCTGAAGAAGAAAGAATGATTGGTTGAGCTGAAGAAGAAAGAAGGATTAGTTACGTTAGGATTGTTGTTAATTATTATAACTGCTTGTAACAGAATTTTATAACAGAATTGTAACTAATCCTAACTACTTTCTAACTCCCAGCAACAGTTATAATAACTGTCATGACAGTTGTCATGATAGTTACAATCTGTAACTATATATATGCATGCGTATATACAAATGATAAAGTGAGAAAAATATAATAGTTAGAAAAGAAAAATTTTTCTATTTCTATCTTGGTATCAGAGCATTTCTGAAAAAAAAACTTCTTTCCCTCTTTGATTCAGCCATGACTTCTGCTTCAAGTCACCCCTCCTCTATCTCCAGTCCTCTTGGATCTGGACAAATCATAACAATGGCACTCACTTCATCCTATCAACAGCTCAACCATGCATTACCAGTAAAACTTGATCGAACCAACTATGTTTTGTGGAAATCTCAAATTGATAATATTGTTTATGCTAATGGCTTTGAGAATTTTATAGATGGCACCTCTATTTGTCCAGAAAAAGAATTGAGTGCAGGTGTAATCAATCCAGAGTTCATTACTTGGAGAAGACAAGATTGCACAATCCTCAGCTGGATTTACTCATCCCTTACACCAGCTATCATGGCACAGATCATTGGACACACTACTTCTCAGTCTTCTTGGAATGCATTGGAGAAGACTTTCTCTTCTTCTTCAAGAGCCAAAATAATGCATCTAAGGCTTGAACTGCATTCCACAAAAAAAGGATCCCTACTTATGATGGACTATATCATGAAAGTGAAAGGAGCTGCAAACAGTCTAGCAGCCATTGGAGAACCTGTATCCGAACAAGATCAAGTCATGAATCTACTTGGAGGACTCAGTTCTGACTACAATGCAGTAGTTACAGCTATCAATATTAGAGATGATAAGATCTCAGTTGAAGCAATTTATAGTATGCTTCTAGCATTTGAAAATCGACTTGAGCAACAAAGCTCAGTAGATCAAATCTCTGCAATGGCAGCCAATTATGCGTCTTCCTCTAATAACAGAGGTGGTGGAAGGAGATACAATGGCAGTAGAGGACACAGCTACACAAGCTTCACTCCAAATGCCAGCAATTACAACTACAGAGGTCGTGGTCGCAGGGGTAAATATACACAGAGTGGAAGGCATAATTCAATCAGTTCAGAAAAGCCACAATGCTAGTTATGTGGCAAATTTGGGCATACAGTACACGTCTGTTATCACAGATTTGACATTTCCTATCAAAACTCTTCCAATAATGGTACTAACTCTGTGAATATGAATATCAGAAGTTAAAACAATATACCTGCTATGGTTGCTCCTCTAATAATCTTGCAGATGACAATTGGTACCTTGACTCTAGAGCAAGCCATCACCTGACTCAAAATGCTGGGAATCTAATCAATTCTACTCCATACAGAGGGACAGATAAGGTCACAGTTGGTAATGGTAAGCACTTATCCATTTCCAGCATTGGTTCCCACCTTCTAGTCTCTAACTCTCGATCATTTTAACTCAGAAAAGGTGTTCCATGTTCCATTTATCTCAGCGAACTTGATTAGTGTTGTTAAGTTCTGCTCAGATAACAATGCCTTGATTGAATTTCGATCTAATAGTTTTCTTGTGAAGGATCTACATACGAAGAAGATACTAGCACAAGGCAGACTTGAGAATGGACTTTACAAGTTCCCAGCACTGAGCAATAAGAAGATGGCATACGTTGGCATCAAAGACTTTTCTGTTTTTCATTCTCCAATCTCCAGAACCACTTAAAATAAAATGGACATATGGCATCACAGATTAGGCCATGCTGCCACTAATGTTGTAGCCCAAATATTACAAAGCTGTAATGTTTCCTATGAAAAGAATAAAGCTACTGATTGTTCCACTATATGTTCCTCTTGTCAGCTTGCCAAAAGTCACAGACTGCCAACCCATCTCTCCTCTTCTCGTGCTTCCAAACCATTGGAATTGATTCATATGGATATCTGGGGGCCTGCCTTAGAAAAATCCACATCTGGTGCTTGGTACTTTATTCTGTTCCTAGATGATTTCTCACGATACACATTGTTCTATCCATTACATAAGAAGGATCAAGCTCTCCCATTGTTCCAACAATTCAAACTCCAAGTAGAGAATCAATTTGATGACAATATAAAATATGTGCAGTCTGACAATGGAGGTGAGTTCAAATCCTTCATCACCTTTCTTCAACAGGCTGGTATTGTACATCATTTTTCTTGTCCTTATAACTCAGCTCAGAATGGGAGAGTAGAAAGAAAGCATAGGCATGTTGTAGAGACTGGATTGGCCTTGCTAGCTCATGCCTCGTTGCCTATGAAGTTCTGGCAGTATGCCTTCCAATCAGCCACATTCCTTATCAATAGAATGCCTAGCAAGGTACTCAACAATGCTTCACTTTATCTAACTCTTTTTCAGAAACTGCCTGACTACAAGTCTCTAAGAGTGTTTGGCTGCCTATGCTATCCTTTTATCCGTCCTTACAACAACCATAAATTGCAATATCGATCAGTTCAGTGCATCTTTCTTGGTTATACCCTCAGCAACAAGGGATATTTGTGTCTTGATTATCTTACTGGATGAGTTTATATCACACCTCATGTGGTATTTGATGAAACACAATTCCCTCTCACCACTAAATCTCTTCCATCTCAACCTGATGACACTCCTTCTGCCGTTTTACCTCCTGCAATACCGTTTCTATCTAGTGATTTGTCTCACTGTCCAGTAGATACACCTATCTCAATACGTACTGATTCCAATCCCACAACTGTTGATTCTATTTCCTTGAATGAACTTGCAACCTTTCCAATTTCTCCATCTCCTGAATCTGCTCCTACTAATGAGATCCCTGATTCCAGTCTCGCTCCACGTATGATAACAAGGTCGATGAGTGGCATCACTAAAAAAAAGGTTATTCTAAATCTAACTGCTATCACAGAACCATATACACTCAATCAAGCTCTAAAGGATCCACATTGGACTAGAGCAATGGATCAAGAGATTGCAACCCTTCATCACAATCACACCTGGGACCTTGTTGCTAAGCCTTCTGATGTTAACATCATAGGATGCAAGTGGGTATACAAATTGAAGCACAAGCCAGACGGGAGCATTGATAAGTATAAAGCTAGACTTGTGGCAAAAGGGTATCATCAAACACTTGGCTTTGATTACTTTGAGACATTCAGCCCAGTAGTCAAAGCTGCAACTATCCGCATTATCCTTGTCATAACCCATTTTTGGTGTGGTAGTGTGCGAACGCATAGAGCAGGGTGTCAAGAGTGGTAAAATTTCTGCACCCATCGAGAAAAGAGGCTTTGAAAGGAAGGAGGTCAACCATGTTGAAGATGGCTACAAGGGTAGGAAAAACTCATCCCAAAACTACCGCACTCTATCCCAAATTGCCAACATCAAAAAACCTGAGCCCTTTCAAGCTAAAAGCCAAATTGGAAATTACCAAAGGGTCCAAGAACAACTACCTCCATTACCGCTGCCCCTGAATGAAATGTACCAGAAGTTATTAAGCATCGGGCAAGTAGCTCCCAAACCTCTGACGCCGGTGCAACCACCTTATCCCAGCTGGTACAAGCCAGAGCTCACTTGCGAATACCATGCTGGTATTGCTGGACATAGTATCCATACTTGCAACGCCTTCAAGAGAAAGCTTTTGCAATTAATCAAGGCGGGGTGGATAGAATTGGAAGACACTTCTAATGTGAACATGAACCCTCTACCTAATCATGCTTGAAGTGGTAGATCAGAAATGCACTAGTGGTGGAATGTTCGGGAAATCAGGAAGCACCGACGATTTAGGTGGGGTGTCAAAGAGGCAGCATAAATTTTGAAGGTCTTGGATTTCGACCACAGTTTTTGTCCATATCATCAAGGAGTCCTCTACAAGAGTTGTTGTGAGGAAGTTAACCTAAGAGGAGATTTGCCAAAATGAAAGGATGAAGCCTGCCCTATTATTGTCTTTTGTTTGATCATGTCTGTTTTAACTTGTTTCAGTCTTGTTGGTAATTTGGCTCATAATGCCACAGGATTTTCTCTGTCAAATGAGCCTTTCTTGTTAAATAAGACCATGTGTTTTCTTGTGCTCTCATAACGTACCTTTATTTTTGTTGCCATTTCATGCAAATAACACACTAAGCATAACCTTCACCCACGAAACCACTAATATGTTTCCCTTTTTCCCTTCAAAATTATGCATAATCTCACATGTTCATAAAGTTTTTTTGGGAATTCAAAGTTTAGTACTAAAGAAATCATGTTGGTGTTTGTCCAAAAAAAACAAAGTTCTGAAAATCCAAGTGATTCCTTAGAAAGGTAACCATACACCAAAAAAAAACCCATGAGGTGACTCCAAAGCTGAGTTTTATTTAAATGAATAATGAGAAATCACTTGGCATACTCGCATGAAAGCAAAGCTTACCGATCCAAAGTGCACGTGTTTGAGATGAGGAAAGGCAATTTTTTTGATAATCCGTTCACGAGGCTAAAATATATCATTTGCAGTCCCCTTTTGAGCCTAATGCTTTTCTTGAGATAAATAACCTTGGCTAAGATCACACCCCACACTGGGGGGCAAGTGCGAGAGACAAAGCAAAATATATATCTCAATGTTTGAAAGTGCCCAAGCAGCACCGGGGGGCATAAAAGAAAATTCTCAATCATCAAAAGTGCCCAAACAAAACTAGGGGGCATGAAGAAAAATCCAAAAGATCTGAGCTTCAAAAAAAAAAATAATAACTGATATGATGATGTTCGACCAAGTGAGGAATGAAGAGAAAGAGCCCAAGCCCGACACTGGGGGGCATGATAGACCATTTCAAAAATAAAAATGACAAAAGGTCAAGAAGCAAGCACAAGTGATCCTTAGTCTTGAAATCCCTTAAACACCTTTTGAGCCTACAAATAATCCTTTTCTTCGTAACCAAGAGCCTAAGCCTACATTACGTGCCTAATCAAGCCCTTTCTGATCAAAGGCAAGCAATTTTGATCGGTAGGTATTGCGTTCTCACGCAAACCAAATCATTATTCATGCAAATAAAATGAATGCTTTGAACACTGGTTCGTTGAAACCCTCACATTGAATTTTGAACCATTTTTTGACCAACCAAATGTCACTTCACATTTTCGTCAAAAGCAAAACAAAAGGTTTTCATCACATCTGAAAACCTCTCCATAGGAATCACTTGAATTTCTTCAGAATGAGTTTGCTTTGAATCGATATCAAAATGATTTCTGTGTCTGGAATAGCTTTGAAATTCCAAAAATTCTGCATGAAAACAACTCCTTGTCAAAAACCAAATCTTCCTTCATATAGCCTCATCCCCAAACCCGAATTAAATACTTGGGAGCATGATCAAGCTGGGGGGCAATAAAAAATGCATGGTAGGGTTGGCTCCATGATTCCCTTCCTAAGGAAAAGGTCGGGCAAAATTGGCAGCCCTTGAGATAAAGGGGCAGAGGACAAAGAAGTATGATGATATCAAGTCTTTTCTAGAGGTCAAGGTCACAAGAGATGACTCGAGTAAGCAAGAGCGAAAAAGCCATCGAAGTCTATTGCCAACACTCCAACTTTTGAGAAAGGAAAGACACCATGAAGAAATGGGGACCTATATTTCTCAGGTAAGTATACATGCATATTGATCATAATGCATTGCTTTCAACATTGTCAGATCTGTGTTTCATCATCATCTTTTGGGTAGTGCGTTTTCTAACCCTACCTCATTTCGAGTGCGCCTTTGTGCCCTCACCTCATTTCGAGTGCGCCTTTGTGCCACCATCCTTTAGGTAGTGCGTTTTCTAACCCTACCTCCTTTTGAGTGCGCCTCTGAGCCCTCATTTCTCAGGTAGTGCGTTTTCTAACCCTACCTCCTTTCGAGTGCGCCTTTGAGCCCTCATCTACTTCTGAGTGCGCCTTTGAGCCATCATTTCTTAGGTAGTGCGTTTTCTAACCCTACCTCCTTCTGAGTGCGCCTTTGAGCCACCATCTCTTAGGTAGTGCGTTTTCTAACCCTACCTCCTTTCGAGTGCGCCTTTGAGCCCTCACCAACATTTTTGGGTAGGTCACCCATTACAACTTGACCATTCTCCATTTTTTTATCTGGGTAGGTCACCCATTACAATGAGACCATTCCTCCACTTGGGTAGGTCACCCATTACAACATGACCACTCTTCATTTTTCCCATTTTTGGGTAGGTCACCCATTACAACACGACCAATTCTCCATGTTTTTTTTATCTGGGTAGGTCACCCAATACAATGAGGCCACTCTTTCTTTTTTTTTTTCCACTTGGGCAGGTCGCCCATGAAAATAGACCAGGGTAAGCGTGAGTGTGTGGGCTGGTCGCCCCTGAAAATAGACCACTTTGAGTATGTGTGGGCAGGTCGCCCGTGAAAATAGACCAGTGTGAGTGTGTGGGCAGGTCGCCCCTGAAAACGGACCACTTTGAATATGTGTGGGCAGGTCGCTCATGAAAATAGACCAGGGTAAGTGTGAGTGTGTGGGCTGGTCGCCCGTGAAAATAGACCATTTTTCTTCAAAAGGGGCAGGTTGCCCAAGATAATGTGATCATTCTCTTTTTTTCTTTTTTTTTTCTTCTTTACAAACTTACTACGCAAAATCTTTGCTTCGTAAGCATTGTAAAGAGGGGGGGCAACTGTCATAACCCATTTTTGGGTTATTCCCAAATTCACATTTTTTCCTCTCTTAAATAAAATAAAATAAAATAAAAATACAAAAAAAAATATAACAGTTAAAAGAGAATGCCAAAACGCTTAGAAAATAGTCAAAATTTGGTTGAGGAGGTTTAAAAATACAAAAATTAAAGTTTGGCAGTATTTTATTGACTGATAATAGCCCTGTTGACAAAGAAAATTCAATTTGAGGAAGAAAAGTCCAAAATTAGATGTTAGTGGACTCAATTAAATTATATTAAAGGTTTAATTGAATTTATGGAGGGTTTGATTGTAAGAAAAATTGATTTTGGAGTTAATTTGGGCTTTAATTGGAAGAAATTCAAGTTCTGGGGTCAAATTATAATTTTTGAGAGTTAATTTGGTCAAATCAGGGCTTAATTGCATAAATATTGAAGTTTGATGGCCAATTAGGGACTTAATAGAAGAAATCCGAGACCAAGGACCAAAATGCAAAACGCGCGCAAATTGAAGGATTGACTTGTAGTCTGGCGCTTTGGCGCCAGTTTTCATTTAAATGAAACGGCGCGTTTTAGGCAAAACGACGCCGTTTCATGAAAAAAAAAAGGAAAAACGAAACAGTGCCGTTTTAGACGGCACTGTTCCTCCTTCTTCCCCTGGACACGCAACAGGGGAAGAGAAGTTTTTGTTCTTTTCCATTTGTTTCTTCCTCTCTCTCGCTCCCCACGTGCCCTGTTAAAACCAAAACCGGACGCCACCCGCACCTCCTCATGATGAGCAGACAGAGAAACCGTGCCCCGCAAGCGACGCCTCCATTGGCCACCTCGGCCGGCGCCACAGCAGTGCAGGAGACGTGCGCCCCATGCATGGGCAGCGATGGGACGGGGCAGGGTCGACCCCGCTCCCTCTGCCCCTATAAATGTGACCCGAAAGGAAGAAGAAAAGGAGGGGAGAACGGCAGCAAACGGGGAGAGAAAACCGAGAGAGAGAAACCAACAGTATTGAGAGAGAAGGAACCGAAACAGTAGAAACCAAAAACCGGGGTATCAACAGAGAGACCGAGAAAGGCAAACGGAGAAAAGGAAGAGAAAAGGACAGAAGGAGTGAACCGGAGTGGTCTAGTGTCCCTACGCTGTGGAGAAGAAGAACCGCCGCTGTCATCGGGTTTCTCAGTAACCGTCACCGCAGCGCCACCGAGAGCCGTCGCCAGCACTACCGTCAGCTCAGCCATCCGAGATCATCGCCTCAGGTAAATTCCCTTCTCCTCCATAGCCGCCGGTCATTAGTCATCTTCTTGCTTGCAGAACGTGCACTGTGCACGTTCTGCATGCAAGAGGAAGCTAATTAATTCACTGGTTACTGTGCTCATGCACAGTAACCAGTCATGGTTTGTTTCTTCGGTGGGCTGGAACATCAGCCCAGCCCACACGGCTGGGCTGAGTCCAGCCCCTTTTTGCTTTGGGTTGGAACATCAGCCCAGCCCGCGCGGCTGGGCTGAGCCCAGCCTTGTGGCTGGGCCAATACAGGCCCAGCCCAGTCCATTTCATTTTATTTATTTATTTGTTCTTCTTTTCTCCTTTTTGTTTTGTGTTTTTTTTTATTATTATTATCTATATATATTTTTGAAAGTTGTGATTTTCCCACGGATTTTTCTACGTCATTTCGACTAATATTGGTCTGTATTTTTATATCTTAAAAATACAAATCCGGTATTAAAAATACCCGGTTTTCAAAAAAAAAAACTTTTGTTTTCATGCATACGGCCAAGTCTCTCAAAGCTAAAAAATCATATCGTATTTTTATACAACAAAGAAAACTTCAAAAAAAAATATTATTTTAGCATGCATTTTGGCTTTAATAACCAGTTTATTAAAGTCATGAGAACTTGGCCAATATTTCAAAAAAAAAAAATTTGTTTCGTTTTAATATCTGGGATTACGAATTTATATGTAAAACGTATTCCTGATATTAAAAAGATAGTTCTGTTTAGACACTAGACCGGTTAGGTTTTACCCCATAAGATAAGAACCTCCTTACTGAGGAGGGCTTTTCTTGAACCTTAGACAGACCAACATGATAAGACCTTAGATTTTTTTTATCAGACAATAAAACAATGCAGCTTACCTTAGGTAGGGCGTATTTAGGGTGCTAATACCTTCCCTTTACGCAACCAGTCTCCGTACCCAATCTCTGAGACCAGTTAGGGTTCCTAGTGACCAAAATACTAGGTGGCGACTCCCACACCATTTTTCACCGCTAAGAGACAAAGAATTCCTTGTCTCCCCACATTTACCAGATATATATCCATACATTTGAGGGTGGACGATCACCGTTACGTCGACACGTGCGACAGAATGGCGACTCCACTGGGGACCTTGTGGACTAAGCATTGTTTTGTCTGGTTTTTTTCTTTGGTTTTATGTGTGTTATTTTTAAGATGAATTTCCTTTAGTTATTTGCTCATATGCTTTAAATTTGTACATATTTGTTCATGCATTATATAAATTGTGTCATGCATCATTCATTTTATATGAGAGTTTGTACCGAAAAACTTTAAGTTAAGTGGGGGATTAGCAGCTTACCTTACGACTTTTAGTCAAGGTTTAAGTTTGTGTAAACCCCAACTCTTCGCTGAGTGCTTAGACTGGTAACAGTTGGTACACGTGACCATCTCATTGCCTACAAGCCCCCATATTGCCTCTACGAGGGCAATCACTGGAACAGCAAGAGACCCTTTTGAGACCAGGTAGAAAGCCACCCATCCTGTAATGGCCCGAAACCTATCGCTAGAGTCTGAACTCCCTAATATGCATATATATACATTTGCACCCATATGCATACATCCATTCATTTGTAAATAACATACATACATACAACAGGTTGGAATATAGGTCCCCAACGAGTCTATAACACCCGACTTCGAGCGAGAAACATGGAAGACGAAGAACGCGCTCACCGTGATGCCCATTTTCAAGAAGAGTTGGAGTCTCTGAAGACAAGTGTGGCTCGCCTTACTAGCTTACTCGAGCAAACACTGAGAAATGCCTCTGGTGAAGGTCCTTCTAACCGACCGGTCACCTTTAATCAGACTCCAATAACAGCTCAGCCCGAAAAAAGAATGAGTGAGCATGGTCAAGAGCCTCAACATAATCCAGCGTTTGTGCAGTCAACAACACCTGCACCAGCCCCGGCAGTCATGGATGCATTTGCTCACGAATCCCACCAGGCCAAGTCATCTGATAGCCTTGATCAAGAAAAGATAGCGGCGCTGGAAGCCCGAATCAAAGTCATTGAAGGGGTAGACTTATATGATCTAGTACGGGCAGCGGAGATGTGTCTAGTCCCAAATGTGGTTGTCCCAAAAAAGTTTCGTGTTCCTGAGTTTATCAAATATAGTGGAACACAATGCCCCATGACTCACCTCAAGTCTTATTGCAATAAAATGGCAGAAGTAGTACATGATGAAAATTACTGATGCATTTTTTTCAGGATAGCTTAAGTGGGGCAGCATTAAGCTGGTACATGAGATTGGACAACACAAAGATTCGGAGATGGAAAGATCTTGTTGAGGCTTTTGTCAAGCAATACAAGTACAACATGGACATTGCTCCTGATAGAACTAGCTTGTCCAATCTAGGGAAAAAGGACAAAGAAAGCATAAGGGAATATGCTCAAAGATGGCGAGAATCAGCTGCTCAAGTTCATCCTCCACTTTTGGATAAAGAGATGGTCACTTTATTTGCAGACACACTTAAAGCGCCATATTACGAGCATGTGATGGGTAGTTCGGCTCAACAATTCACTGATGCTGTGGTAGTGTGCGAACGCATAGAGCAGGGTGTCAAGAGTGGTAAAATTTCTGCACCCATCGAGAAAAGAGGCTTTGAAAGGAAGGAGGTCAACCATGTTGAAGATGGCTACAAGGGTAGGAAAAACTCATCCCAAAACTACCGCACTCTATCCCAAATTGCCAACATCAAAAAACCTGAGCCCTTTCAAGCTAAAAGCCAAATTGGAAATTACCAAAGGGTCCAAGAACAACTACCTCCATTACCGCTGCCCCTGAATGAAATGTACCAGAAGTTATTAAGCATCGGGCAAGTAGCTCCCAAACCTCTGACGCCGGTGCAACCACCTTATCCCAGCTGGTACAAGCCAGAGCTCACTTGCGAATACCATGCTGGTATTGCTGGACATAGTATCCATACTTGCAACGCCTTCAAGAGAAAGCTTTTGCAATTAATCAAGGCGGGGTGGATAGAATTGGAAGACACTTCTAATGTGAACATGAACCCTCTACCTAATCATGCTTGAAGTGGTAGATCAGAAATGCACTAGTGGTGGAATGTTCGGGAAATCAGGAAGCACCGACGATTTAGGTGGGGTGTCAAAGAGGCAGCATAAATTTTGAAGGTCTTGGATTTCGACCACAGTTTTTGTCCATATCATCAAGGAGTCCTCTACAAGAGTTGTTGTGAGGAAGTTAACCTAAGAGGAGATTTGCCAAAATGAAAGGATGAAGCCTGCCCTATTATTGTCTTTTGTTTGATCATGTCTGTTTTAACTTGTTTCAGTCTTGTTGGTAATTTGGCTCATAATGCCACAGGATTTTCTCTGTCAAATGAGCCTTTCTTGTTAAATAAGACCATGTGTTTTCTTGTGCTCTCATAACGTACCTTTATTTTTGTTGCCATTTCATGCAATAACACACTAAGCATAACCTTCACCCACGAAACCACTAATATGTTTCCCTTTTTCCCTTCAAAATTATGCATAATCTCACATGTTCATAAAGTTTTTTTGGGAATTCAAAGTTTAGTACTAAAGAAATCATGTTGGTGTTTGTCCAAAAAAAACAAAGTTCTGAAAATCCAAGTGATTCCTTAGAAAGGTAACCATACACCAAAAAAAAAAAAACCCATGAGGTGACTCCAAAGCTGAGTTTTATTTAAATGAATAATGAGAAATCACTTGGCATACTCGCATGAAAGCAAAGCTTACCGATCCAAAGTGCACGTGTTTGAGATGAGGAAAGGCAATTTTTTTGATAATCCGTTCACGAGGCTAAAATATATCATTTGCAGTCCCCTTTTGAGCCTAATGCTTTTCTTGAGATAAATAACCTTGGCTAAGATCACACCCCACACTGGGGGGCAAGTGCGAGAGACAAAGCAAAATATATATCTCAATGTTTGAAAGTGCCCAAGCAGCACCGGGGGGCATAAAAGAAAATTCTCAATCATCAAAAGTGCCCAAACAAAACTAGGGGGCATGAAGAAAAATCCAAAAGATCTGAGCTTCAAAAAAAAAAATAATAACTGATATGATGATGTTCGACCAAGTGAGGAATGAAGAGAAAGAGCCCAAGCCCGACACTGGGGGGCATGATAGACCATTTCAAAAATAAAAATGACAAAAGGTCAAGAAGCAAGCACAAGTGATCCTTAGTCTTGAAATCCCTTAAACACCTTTTGAGCCTACAAATAATCCTTTTCTTCGTAACCAAGAGCCTAAGCCTACATTACGTGCCTAATCAAGCCCTTTCTGATCAAAGGCAAGCAATTTTGATCGGTAGGTATTGCGTTCTCACGCAAACCAAATCATTATTCATGCAAATAAAATGAATGCTTTGAACACTGGTTCGTTGAAACCCTCACATTGAATTTTGAACCATTTTTTGACCAACCAAATGTCACTTCACATTTTCGTCAAAAGCAAAACAAAAGGTTTTCATCACATCTGAAAACCTCTCCATAGGAATCACTTGAATTTCTTCAGAATGAGTTTGCTTTGAATCGATATCAAAATGATTTCTGTGTCTGGAATAGCTTTGAAATTCCAAAAATTCTGCATGAAAACAACTCCTTGTCAAAAACCAAATCTTCCTTCATATAGCCTCATCCCCAAACCCGAATTAAATACTTGGGAGCATAATCAAGCTGGGGGGCAATAAAAAATGCATGGTAGGGTTGGCTCCATGATTCCCTTCCTAAGGAAAAGGTCGGGCAAAATTGGCAGCCCTTGAGATAAAGGGGCAGAGGACAAAGAAGTATGATGATATCAAGTCTTTTCTAGAGGTCAAGGTCACAAGAGATGACTCGAGTAAGCAAGAGCGAAAAAGCCATCGAAGTCTATTGCCAACACTCCAACTTTTGAGAAAGGAAAGACACCATGAAGAAATGGGGACCTATATTTCTCAGGTAAGTATACATGCATATTGATCATAATGCATTGCTTTCAACATTGTCAGATCTGTGTTTCATCATCATCTTTTGGGTAGTGCGTTTTCTAACCCTACCTCATTTCGAGTGCGCCTTTGTGCCCTCACCTCATTTCGAGTGCGCCTTTGTGCCACCATCCTTTAGGTAGTGCGTTTTCTAACCCTACCTCCTTTTGAGTGCGCCTCTGAGCCCTCATTTCTCAGGTAGTGCGTTTTCTAACCCTACCTCCTTTCGAGTGCGCCTTTGAGCCCTCATCTACTTCTGAGTGCGCCTTTGAGCCATCATTTCTTAGGTAGTGCGTTTTCTAACCCTACCTCCTTCTGAGTGCGCCTTTGAGCCACCATCTCTTAGGTAGTGCGTTTTCTAACCCTACCTCCTTTCGAGTGCGCCTTTGAGCCCTCACCAACATTTTTGGGTAGGTCACCCATTACAACTTGACCATTCTCCATTTTTTTATCTGGGTAGGTCACCCATTACAATGAGACCATTCCTCCACTTGGGTAGGTCACCCATTACAACATGACCACTCTTCATTTTTCCCATTTTTGGGTAGGTCACCCATTACAACACGACCAATTCTCCATGTTTTTTTTATCTGGGTAGGTCACCCAATACAATGAGGCCACTCTTTCTTTTTTTTTTTCCACTTGGGCAGGTCGCCCATGAAAATAGACCAGGGTAAGCGTGAGTGTGTGGGCTGGTCGCCCCTGAAAATAGACCACTTTGAGTCTGTGTGGGCAGGTCGCCCGTGAAAATAGACCAGTGTGAGTGTGTGGGCAGGTCGCCCCTGAAAACGGACCACTTTGAATATGTGTGGGCAGGTCGCTCATGAAAATAGACCAGGGTAAGTGTGAGTGTGTGGGCTGGTCGCCCGTGAAAATAGACCATTTTTCTTCAAAAGGGGCAGGTTGCCCAAGATAATGTGATCATTCTCTTTTTTTCTTTTTTTTTTCTTCTTTACAAAACTTACTACGCAAAATCTTTGCTTCGTAAGCATTGTAAAGAGGGGGGGCAACTGTCATAACCCATTTTTGGGTTATTCCCAAATTCACATTTTTTCCTCTCTTAAATAAAATAAAATAAAATAAAAATACAAAAAAAAATATAACAGTTAAAAGAGAATGCCAAAACGCTTAGAAAATAGTCAAAATTTGGTTGAGGAGGTTTAAAAATACAAAAATTAAAGTTTGGCAGTATTTTATTGACTGATAATAGCCCTGTTGACAAAGAAAATTCAATTTGAGGAAGAAAAGTCCAAAATTAGATGTTAGTGGACTCAATTAAATTATATTAAAGGTTTAATTGAATTTATGGAGGGTTTGATTGTAAGAAAAATTGATTTTGGAGTTAATTTGGGCTTTAATTGGAAGAAATTCAAGTTCTGGGGTCAAATTATAATTTTTGAGAGTTAATTTGGTCAAATCAGGGCTTAATTGCATAAATATTGAAGTTTGATGGCCAATTAGGGACTTAATAGAAGAAATCCGAGACCAAGGACCAAAATGCAAAACGCGCGCAAATTGAAGGATTGACTTGTAGTCTGGCGCTTTGGCGCCAGTTTTCATTTAAATGAAACGGCGCGTTTTAGGCAAAACGACGCCGTTTCATGAAAAAAAAAAAGGAAAAACGAAACAGTGCCGTTTTAGACGGCACTGTTCCTCCTTCTTCTTCCCCTGGACACGCAACAGGGGAAGAGAAGTTTTTGTTCTTTTCCATTTGTTTCTTCCTCTCTCTCGCTCCCCACGTGCCCTGTTAAAACCAAAACCGGACGCCACCCGCACCTCCTCATGATGAGCAGACAGAGAAACCGTGCCCCGCAAGCGACGCCTCCATTGGCCACCTCGGCCGGCGCCACAGCAGTGCAGGAGACGTGCGCCCCATGCATGGGCAGCGATGGGACGGGGCAGGGTCGACCCCGCTCCCTCTGCCCCTATAAATGTGACCCGAAAGGAAGAAGAAAAGGAGGGGAGAACGGCAGCAAACGGGGAGAGAAAACCGAGAGAGAGAAACCAACAGTATTGAGAGAGAAGGAACCGAAACAGTAGAAACCAAAAACCGGGGTATCAACAGAGAGACCGAGAAAGGCAAACGGAGAAAAGGAAGAGAAAAGGACAGAAGGAGTGAACCGGAGTGGTCTAGTGTCCCTACGCTGTGGAGAAGAAGAACCGCCGCTGTCATCGGGTTTCTCAGTAACCGTCACCGCAGCGCCACCGAGAGCCGTCGCCAGCACTACCGTCAGCTCAGCCATCCGAGATCATCGCCTCAGGTAAATTCCCTTCTCCTCCATAGCCGCCGGTCATTAGTCATCTTCTTGCTTGCAGAACGTGCACTGTGCACGTTCTGCATGCAAGAGGAAGCTAATTAATTCACTGGTTACTGTGCTCATGCACAGTAACCAGTCATGGTTTGTTTCTTCGGTGGGCTGGAACATCAGCCCAGCCCACACGGCTGGGCTGAGTCCAGCCCCTTTTTGCTTTGGGTTGGAACATCAGCCCAGCCCGCGCGGCTGGGCTGAGCCCAGCCTTGTGGCTGGGCCAATACAGGCCCAGCCCAGTCCATTTCATTTTATTTATTTATTTGTTCTTCTTTTCTCCTTTTTGTTTTGTGTTTTTTTTTATTATTATTATCTATATATATTTTTGAAAGTTGTGATTTTCCCACGGATTTTTCTACGTCATTTCGACTAATATTGGTCTGTATTTTTATATCTTAAAAATACAAATCCGGTATTAAAAATACCCGGTTTTCAAAAAAAAAAAACTTTTGTTTTCATGCATACGGCCAAGTCTCTCAAAGCTAAAAAATCATATCGTATTTTTATACAACAAAGAAAACTTCAAAAAAAAATATTATTTTAGCATGCATTTTGGCTTTAATAACCAGTTTATTAAAGTCATGAGAACTTGGCCAATATTTCAAAAAAAAAAAATTTGTTTCGTTTTAATATCTGGGATTACGAATTTATATGTAAAACGTATTCCTGATATTAAAAAGATAGTTCTGTTTAGACACTAGACCGGTTAGGTTTTACCCCATAAGATAAGAACCTCCTTACTGAGGAGGGCTTTTCTTGAACCTTAGACAGACCAACATGATAAGACCTTAGATTTTTTTTATCAGACAATAAAACAATGCAGCTTACCTTAGGTAGGGCGTATTTGGGGCGCTAATACCTTCCCTTTACGCAACCAGTCTCCGTACCCAATCTCTGAGACCAGTTAGGGTTCCTAGTGACC
Organism: Populus simonii; assembly: GCA_007827005.2. NCBI lineage: Eukaryota > Viridiplantae > Streptophyta > Magnoliopsida > Malpighiales > Salicaceae > Populus > Populus simonii. The sequence continues at coordinate 29,222,552 of CM017464.2, forward strand.
AAAATACTAGGTGGCGACTCCCACACCATTTTTCACCGCTAAGAGACAAAGAATTCCTTGTCTCCCCACATTTACCAGATATATATCCATACATTTGAGGGTGGACGATCGCCGCTACGTCGACACGTGCGACAATCCTCACCATTGCTCTTAGTTCTAAATGGGAAGTAAGACAGCTTGATGTCCACAATGCGTTTCTGAATGGTGAACTTGAGGAACAAGTCTACATGTCTCAACCTCCTGGCTACGTGGACACCAAGTTTCCTACCAAAGTTTGTCGATTGAGGAAAGCTTTATATGGCTTGAAACAAGCTCCACGAGCTTGGTTCCAACGACTCAGCTCTGCTCTTTTGTAGTGGGGGTTCAGCACCTCCTGAACCGATAGCTTTATGTTCATCTCCTTTAGTCAATCTACAACTTTGATCGTTCTCATCTATGTAGATGATATCCTCATCACAGGCAGCTCACGTATGCAGATAGCTTCACTTATTGCTAAATTGAATTCTGAATTTGCATTGCGAGATCTGGGAAGACTGACTTACTTCCTAGGTATTGAAGTCTCTTACCATGACAATTCTATACATCTCAGCCAAACAAAATACATTTCTGATTTACTGCACAGAACAGAAATGTTTGACACAAAGCCTATCAAAACTCCTGGGGCTGTTGGACAGAATTTATCTAAATTTGATGGTGAGCCTATGGAAGATCCTTTTGGTTATCGCAGTGTAGTGGGAGCTCTACAATATCTCACAATTACTCGACTTGACATCGCCTTCGCTGTTAATAAAGCATGTCAGTTTATGCAACAACCGACTTCAGCACATTGGCTCTCTGTCAAATGTATTCTTCGCTACCTGCGTGGAACTATGCATGATGGCTTACTCATAAGTTCCTCAAATCAGTTGACAATTGAAGGGTTCACTGATGCTGATTGGGGAGCTCAGCCTGATGATCGAAGAAGTGCCAGTGGCTACCTCATTTATCTAGGTGGTAATCTAATTTCTTGGTCCTCTACCAAGCAAAAATTAGTCTCTCGCAGTAGTGCAGAATCAGAGTATAGGGGACTTGTTCTGGCTACTGTAGAAATTATTTGGATTCAAGCCTTGATGCACGAACTATGTGTTCCTACCCCTGTTGTCCCTATACTCTGGTATGACAACATCAGTGCCTATCATATGGCCAAACATTATGTGTTTCACGCACAAACAAAACACATAGAAATTGATCTACACTTCATTCGTGATCAGGTTCTACAAGGGAAAATAGAATTACAATTCATTTCCACTGAAGACCAGCCTGCCGATCTCCTAACTAAACATCTTACAAGCTCAAGGTTCTTGTTTCTCAAAACACAACTGTGCCTCGTTCCAAGACCCTTTCACTTGCGGGGGGGTGATAAACCAGTGATAGAAGAAGAAGGATTGGTTACGTGAAGGACTAGTTACAGGGCTGAAGAAGAAAGAATGATTGGTTAAGCTGAAGAAGAAAGAAGGATTAGTTACGTTAGGATTGCTGTTAATTATTATAACTGCTTGTAACAGAATTGTAACTAATCCTAACTACTTTCTAACTGCCAGCAACAGTTATAATAACTGTCATGACAGTTGTCATGATAGTTACAACCTGTAACTATATATATGCATGTGTATATACAAATGATAAAGTGAGAAAAATATAATCTTCAGAAAAGAAGATTTTTCCTATTTCTATCTAGGAACCAGTGACACGGCTTCTTGTGTTGCATAACCTCATATACCAATCCATTAAACCCAAAACAACTTTCAATCATCACTAAAAACAAAGAAAAACATAGTAACAATAATAATATATACTCACAGGATTTATCACATCAATGGTTAAGGATGATTGCGAATCAACGAATTTTCCTCCAATAAGATTGGGGACTCTCTGATACAGCACACAAACTTGTAAGAAATTATAAAACTGAAGAAAAGTTTCTCGAGTTTTTGAAGAACTTCCTGAGAAACCAAACAGACCATAAAGCACCGAACATATACGTGTGTACGTATAGATTTATAATGGGTGTATTACCGGAGGGCTAGGTAGGCTTGAAGAAGGCTTAGCTGCACCAGTAGAGAAACAATAAGAGCTTCTTAAAGCAAAGATCGAAGGCTTCAAGGCCTTTAGATTTCTCGCTGAAACACCAAAAGAAAAGGGAATCAAGATAAATCAATTTTGTAACAAGTGAAATAAAATAGATGATTGATGATTATTTACGCGCATGTTGCTTACCTCGGTGAATCGAGGATCGAAGAAGTAACATCGTTTTTCTTTTTGTTTCTACTTGCTTTGATTCAATGACTCTTTGACGACACTGTTTTTAGTTTAGGCGAAATGTTTGTTTCTTCAAGAGGATGTTACATGGTATATCCCTTTTTTAAATGCATGCCCACTTGTTATACTGTGAGAGTGATTAGTGTTAAGTTGTCAATTCCGTTTCGATAACTGTTTCGTTTTTTTAATTGAAATGAAATGTTTTAGTTTCAGGGTATTTTAGTGTGCCGTTTCGGGGTTGTACTGTTCATATATATATATATATATAAATTTAACAAACATAATTCAAATTCAAGATAAATTAATTATAAATTATGCAATACAAACACAATGCCAAACAAATATAATTTCAAAGTTTAAAATATTTCTAAATAGTCAAGATTAAATAGATCTTTAACTTAAAGTAATTCAACTTAAACAAAATATCAAAATATTATGAAAGTAAAATTTTTTAACACAAATATTTTAAATATAAAGTTAGGTCAATGTTATCAAGGCTAATGGATTCTAAAGCATCATTTGTTTTGCTCAAATTCCTACAAAGTATAAACATGAAAAAAAACAACATGAATATAAACCATATATATTAGTGTAATAATGAAAATAGTAATAATAATTTTCAATATTATTATCAATATCATTGTTATTGAGAATAGTAATGAAAAAGAGCTTTTTATAATTGGGTGGTTTAATTAATTAAATTGAACAAGGTTCAATTTGATTCAATGACTTTTCAAGAGCAGAACGGAACATGTGGAATGAAACCGGAACGTTCAACGTTCCGGGCAGAATTTAGCTGAAAAATCCGGAACAGACCGAGATTTAAAATGAGATGAAATTTGTTCCATTTTTTGAATTGGTATGGAATGTTTCGGCCATTCTAGGCGAAACGGAACGGAATTGACAACCTTGGTTATGACTACATTTTTCTTCGGCAAATTCATGCTAATCTTAAAAAACAGTGATATCATGACGAATAAAATTTTTAATCATAAAAAATTAAAAAAATAATAATTAAAATAATAAATACTAAATTGGTATAAAAACCAATGAAAAAAATAACATGGATTAAATTGAAAAATAAAAAAACAATTAAAAAAATAAATTCCAAAATTGAATAAAAAAATAAATGAAATAAAATATTAGAGGATAAAATTATAAAAAAAATTAAAAAAATGATCAAAATAAATTAAAAAAGTAAGAATCAAATTGGATAAAAATAAATGAAATAAAATGATGAGAGATGAAATTAAAAAAAATCAAGAAAATAATTAAAAAAACAGTAATAAGAAGAATAAGTATTATATTTGATATGAAAATAAAATCAAATCAAAAAAAAATTAAAAAAATTAAAAAAAAATCCAAAACAAATAAAGATATATTAGAAAAGAGAGGACCACGATTGAAAAAAAAACAAATAGGGGGATAACTTTGTATTTTAGTTGACCCAACATGGATTTTAAGGAGAAAAGAAAGAAAAGAAAGGGGAAAAAAAATCTCACCACTGTGAATTTCACTACACGCACCTTCATTGAATGTTTTAGACGAGAAGGTGGTTGGGTTTTCTTGGACGTCGTAAACCGTTGCATATACTGTCTGAGAAGTATAAACATTATTTTTTTATTAACAAGTGAGTTGAGTTGCATTCGGCAGTTACTTTTTTATTTATTTATTATTTATAAACAAATTAATTTACTCCTAATTCAAATTCAAATAGATTATAATGAAAAAACCATGGAACGACCAAACGAGTCCTTAACTTCTTCTTTAATTTTTTTTTTTTTACTTGAAAGCTCTCTTAGGGTAATATTTGTGATAATCACTAGGGCTATATTTATTTTTTAAAATTCACTTTTTGAAAAATTACTTTCCAAAATTTCTTGTGTTTATTTACCATTAGAAAAGTTGGTCAACGAAAAACACTTTCCAGTCAAAGAAAAATTTGGCTTAGTTGTGAAAAACACTTTCCTGAAAAATTTGAGCGGAAAACACTTTCCGGAAGTAATGAAAAATTTAAAAATATCATATTATTTACTGATTATATCAAATTTGATCCTCGAACTCTTGATTGCTATATATATTTTGTTTTAAATATTTATTTTTCAATTTCATCTCTTAAAATTTAATTTTTACATTAACTTTGGTCCTCATTTTTATAATTGTTATTTGCTTTTCCCTTATCATTTTTTTATTGAAATTTTTTATCTATTAAATTTGGTCCTCATTCTTTTTATTGTTACTTATTTTATTTGAAATAATTTATGAAATGTTAATTATTATTATTTTAATTTCTTCATCTTTTATTTTTTTCTTTTTTAGATTTGATCTCTATTATTTTGATTATTATTTATTTTATTTGAGATAATTTATGAAATTATATTTTTTTTCAATTTCATTTTCATTTAACTTTTTAATTTGTAAGATTTGTTCCTTATTATTTTAATAAACTTGAGAAAAATAAAATATTAATAAGTTATTTTCCAGCTCATTTTCCATGACATAACCAAACACTGGAAAGTGTTCTCCAACTTATTTTTCATTACACTACCAAACATCAAAAAATAATTTACTTTCTTGAAATTTATTTTTTCAAAATTTACTTTTTTAAATAAAAAAAACTTTACAGTAAATAAACAGAGCCTAGATTACTTTCAGAATCGGACAAGATAATTTATCCATTTTGGGCTTTCTTGCGGCTTCCTTGCGTGATGTGGCTACTAATCGAGAAACCTCCAAGATTCGGGCCCTATTTTGGAACATGTTCACACCGTGTTGTTTTGAAATTTAAATTATTTTTTTTGATAATATTAAAAATTATTTTAAAAAAATTATTTTAATATATTTCTTTTAAAAAAAGAAGCATTTTTAACTCATCCGCAGTTAATACTACAATGTAAAACAGTCCCTCGGCACCAAATGGATTATAAATTGGGTAAGCAGAACAATCCAAAATGTCATGTCAGGCCTTTCTTTCAGGTTTGCATATTCGTTGGAGTGTTGTTATCCACGATTGGTGGGTTCCGGAATATTGTTACCGATTTCATAGGGCATTGTCTGGATTCTTTTCGCTCCTTGTTTCTTTCATGCTTCACTGTTTTTTTAAGGTTGTATGGCTTTCTACCTCTCTGATTTCTTCCACATTGCTTTCGAGTGGCTTTCAACAAGGCAAGTCTCTCTTCCTTCCCCTCATTCAACAAGCCATCTGACTCTCTTTCTTTTTTTATAGTCTTTTTGTTTGATGATTTGTTTCTCTTCTCTGTCTTGAAACCATTCCAACGGTTATTTGCGCTCATTCTACCTGCTCTATGCCATGCTCTTTGATGTTTTAAGTTCGTAATTTTTTGCCATCTATTAGCCTGTGTGAAGAGTATATTCCAAAAATATCTACCTTCTCAGAATATATATGAAGTTACATATATATATATATATATATATATATATATATATATATATATTGAAATAGAATTATAAATAATCAAGAATTATTTTGTTAATGCAAGCACAAAATTCATAGAGTATGCTAACGACAAAGAAACCTTGCTCGTGCACTTAGCCATCCCTGCCAGAATCCATGAAAAAACCTACAAGGAGAGGTCGAAGCAAGCCAGGATGCATGAATTTACTTCTCAAAACTTCACCGTTTTAGAAGGCCGCACGAACAAATCACTGCAGAAGGAGGAAGAATAATGGCTATGACTTTAATTTCAGTTGCCAATTAATTGCAAGTCTAATTGCTTGATGAAAGCATTTGGTTGAAGATTACCTCATCGCCTGGATAGCGTTTTACTCAAAAACGAAATGCTTGACACCCAAGTAATTTGTTTTTAGTACTATAGTACTGTATAAGATAATTTGTTTTTGTTCTTATTTTTATTTGGTATTAGAATAAAATATGAAATTATTTGATTTATTCTTGTATATATTATCTATTTGTCTTTTACATACTTTGTTTTACAATGCAGTTTTTATAAACACACGAATTTCACTACATTATACATTTTTTTACTCATCCTAATGCTTTTTTAACTAACATACATTATCAATATATATATATATATATATATATATATATATATATATATATATATATATATATATATTTTATTTAACCAACTAATTTTCGTCAACAATGATTTAATAATATGATAGAATATAAATACAATACAAAGAGTTGCATAAAAGAATCTCATGTATTAGTTCTTAGTAAAGATAAAATGCTAAAAGTTCACAAAAAATTATAGTATGTTTTATTATATAAATAAAAAACAAGAATTAAATAAAGCAAATTATCATAAAAAAGTGAAAAACCCCAAAATAATAGCATAAAAAAGGCATATGGACCTAAAATTGAGCCCATGGAGAATTCAGCTTTATTCAAATTAAAATGGGCTAAGGTCCAAGGCTACTCAGCTTAAAGCCTGTTACATGAATCATGCCTCAAAATCCCTGCAATAATGTTCGGGTTTCCGGCACCAAGCTTCAGAATCTTCTTTCTTCTTTTTTTTTTCACCAAAAAATAGAATTTATAATTTATAATTCTTAAAATTCAAATAAGTTTACGAGATAAAATGGTTGAACTTTGATGTCGATTAAGAGCCTTACGTTTAAAAACCAATGTTAAGACAAGATTTCATTTTTATTAGGAGTGATTATTTTCGGTTCGGTTTGGTTTTTATCAAAAAAAAAATAAAACCAGTTTTTTTAAAAAAATCAAAACAGAACTAAAACCGGTTCAAACCGACCGGTTTCGGTTTGGTTATTTTAGAAAAAAACCGGTTTAAACTGGTTTTACTCGGTTTTTTCGGTTTGGCTTGGTTTTGGTTCGGTTTTTTCGGTTTGGATTTGGTTCGGTTTTTTTCGATTTTAGACTTATAAAACCAAAACCAAACCGAATCGATCAATTTTTTCAAAATTTTAATCGGTTTAATCAATTTTTTTCACGGTTCTGTTTTTTTAATTATTTTTTTTTCCGGTTTTCTCAGTTTAATTGGTATTTTGATTTTTTTTCTCACCCCTAGTTCCTATCCCTTGTGTCCAGGACATGCCCGTGTGCATTCACTTTTTATTTTTTATTTTTTTTAATTACATTCTTTATTTGCGTTTTTTTAATTATCTCAACAAATTTTTATTTTGTTTATTTAATATTTCATTTTTAAATATTTTTTTATGCATAAATAATTTTTAATTCATTTAATTATATATATATATATATATATATATATATATATATATATATATATATATATATATATCCAACCCCCCGAGGGTCATATAGCAAGATTTTGCTGTTACTTGTCGGTAAATCCCGTTTGTAACCCGTCAAATGTGTTACTGCACAAATATGTGATGGTCAAAGAAACAAGAGTATACTCGAAGACGAGATTGATTATAAACAAAAGGAACAAATTCATGACAATGTGGTTGACATGATAATGAGAACTGTACAATATATTTTAATAAGTGGAGGGGCTAAGATTTAGCAGTTGAGCGGGGTGGCTAATTTATAAATCTTTAAACAGAGTGAACTTAAACTGTTCAGTTGGACATGAATTTGTACTCAGTTTCAAAGAAAATCAATTTATAGAAAAGACGTCAAAATTGATCAGTACAATAAAAGGGGCAAAATTAAATGTTTTAACTGGATAAGAATCTCAAATTATTACACTGGTCATCAATTTAGCCTTCGTGTGGAAGCATGGCAGATGCAGAAGATGCTGAAGAAGATGTGGTGAACTGGGAAGAATTAGTGTTGTAACTATAACTTGAATATTTGTTCATCCCTCCTTCAGAATCTGCAAGGCCATAGGACATTATTGAAAGTGAAGATGCAGATATTGGCGGGGCGAAATATGACGGCACGGGCATCTTTGATGGGAGAATAGGCAATGGAGCATCAAAATTAAGTATGTGAAGTGATTGCCGAATTGAGGGTCTAAGATGTTCATCCGGATGAGCACACGAAAGCCCGACGATCATCAAGCGTTCCATCTGCGTCTTATTAAAATCTCCGCATAGTCTTGGGTCAACTGCTTCAAGTAGCTTTCCTTCACCATAGAGCTCCCAAACCCACTGCACCATGGACACTAGATCTTCATTACTGGCCTTTGGGTTGATAGGTTTTCTTCCACAAGCTATCTCCAATGCAACAATTCCAAAACTGTAAACATCTGACTCTCTGCTAGCCTTGCCTGTCATTGCACACTCTGGAGCCATGTAGCCCATAGTCCCTGCCAAAACTGTTGTTTGTGAACCTTTTCCATGGTCTACAAGCCTAGCCAAACCAAAATCCCCAAGCTTAGCATTGAATTCTGAGTCCAACATAATGTTGCTAGACTTTATATCTCTATGCACCACACATTGTTCCCATTCTTCATGCAAGTACAACAGCCCCGATGCCAAGCCTTGCACGATTTTGTACCTCACCTCCCATGTCAACAAGCTAGTTTCTTTGAAAAGATGGCAGTCTAAGCTTCCATGAGGCATGAATTCGTAAACAAGTAAAAGCTCCTTTCTTTCATGACACCAACCAATGAGTTGGACTAAGTTTCTGTGCCTCAATCGGCTAATGATCTTTACCTCTGCTGCATATTCTTTAATCCCTTGTTTAGAACCTCTTGATACTCTCTTCACTGCAACGAATGAATCAATCTCCTTCAAAAAACCTTTATAGACACCACCGAACCCACCCTCACCTAGCTTCTCTTCATCCTTGAAGTTACTTGTAGCTCGAGCCAATTCTTGGTAAGAGAACTTCTTTGGTCCTGTTCCCCTTTCAAATTCATCATCCATGTACTCTTCAAGGATATGACCATCTCCTTCACCTTCTTCGTGCCCACGCATAAACTTAATAACAATCCCAACCAAAGCGGCCCCAACAACTATAGCACCACCTCCAACACCCAATCCAACTGCCAGTCCTGTCCTGTTCTTCTTCCGATTCCTAAGAGAACCACCATTTGGCGGAGAAGCTGCAGCTGGATCTATTGGACTGGTAACATTATCATCAATTTCTAAGCTTGAACTAAAATCCCACGAGTAAAGGGTATGTATGGCAAATAAATCTCCTGTTGAAGCCGAAAAGCCAAGACTAACTCTTTCTGGTAGGTAATCCCTCAAACTAACTATTTGACTAAGGAATTGCATTTCTTCAGTGTTATTTCTATAACCAGTGAAGGCGACACTCAGATTATGTGTACTTGAATTATAACTAATCCAAGCGTCAGTTCTTCTCCCTCTCCTAATATCACACAGCCAAGTAATATTATTTTCAGATTTCAGAGAGTTGATGTCAATACCTACATGCTCGCCTGGTGGATCAAAATAATTTTGGAAGATATCGAACTCCACAGCAACAAAGTGATTATCCGTTGTGTTTAGTGCCAGATTGTTCCTTAAAAGACCTAGACTTCCACCCTGGAAGCGAAGAGGCGGAAGCTCTTCAGGCCCAAGAAAGAAAGCCAATCCATCTCCGTATGCAGTTTGACCTTGCGAATCGATGGAAAAAGAGAAATGGGTAGTGAAGTCTGTAAGATTCCCCGAGGCCTCGTCCCAAAGCTGCATCGGTTTGTAATACGTGGCTCGACCAGAACTTGAAGTCATGTTAGCATTTCTTAGATTTTTGGTGAGCTGAATAGCTCCATCTGCAGGATATGCTTCCTCGTATGAGATGTTTTGATCGGCGCCAACAATAAAGCTGGTGAAGTTGAAAGATAATCCACTCGCAGAAGGGATTATTAGTGTGAAAAGAGTTGAGAAAACAAAAGGAAGAAATGGAACAGGAAGCTTTACCATGATGGAAGTTGAAATTGTAATGCTGCAACGCTTGGGGGTTAGGAAAATTGCAGAATTTCTTTAGTTAATAAGGGCAGGTATAAGCGTGTCTGTGGCGTTAATTTGCATGGTAATGAAATGTTCATTTCCAACCACTGCGTGGACCTTTCTGTGGCCTCAAGTGGACTTTCAAGACAGGCTGCCGTCTGAACAAATCAAGGAAAGAAACCTACTTGACAATTGAGACCCGTTTCATTGATTTTTAAAAAATTATTTTTAAAAATTATTTATTATTAAAAAAATTAGTTAATAAAAAATAATTTTTATTTAAAGAAAAATTTAATTTGATTTTTAGGAAAGTATTTTTTATATATTTTGATCGAAAAACATTTTTTATAAGTTGTAAAATTTAGAAATGTTATGTTATTTGTTAATTATATCAAATTTAGCTCTTAAACTTTTCATTGTTATATATTTTGTTTTGATTTTTTTTTCAATTCTATTATTTAGAATTTAATTTTTATATCAACTTTGATCCTTATTTTTATGATTATTATTTGCTTTTCTCTTTTTATTTTTTTAATTAAAATTTTTTATTTATCAGATTTAGTCCTTATTTTTTTATTTTTTTTATTTGAATTAATTTATGAAATTGTAAAGATTTTTTAATTTCATCATCTTTTAATTTATTTTATCTGTTAGATTTGATCTCTATTATTTTGATTCTTATTTATTTTATTTGAGATAATTTATAAAATTAATTTATTTTCAATTTTATTGTCATTCAACTTTTTAATTTATAAAATTTGTTCTCATTATTTTAATGAACTTGAAAAAGAAATATTAAAAATTTATTTTCCAGCTCATTTTCCATGATATAGTCAAACACTGGAAAGTACTTCCGGCCAACTTATTTTCCATGATACTATCAAGCATCAGAAAATAATTTATTTTCAAAAATTTATTTTTTTAAAAAATCACTTTTGAAAAAGAAATTACTTTCCAACAGACAAACAGAGCCTAACCTATTAAATTCTTACTCTTAGCCTCCTTTGCAGTGTAAACCATGTCATTAATTAATAATTTCTTTGTTTAGTTTGTAAATCAATAAAAAAAATATTCCACAATGAAAAAAATATATTATTTTTTAAATGTTTATAAGTATATATTTTTATTGTATAGTAAATTAAGTGAAAATCATGATGGACTTGTCTGCTTTTTAATAATATTATATGAACATTTTTAATATCAAAATAAGGTGTTTGACACTTTTAATATTATAATTATATATGTTAGATTAATTCCTTTTTGAACTTATTTCTTTTAATTTTTATAATTAATTTTAATATTTGTGATTGTTGGGATAAAACTGAATAAGCAGTTATTCAGTTTAATTCAAGATTTTTAACAATCATATAGTTTTATTGATGGTCATAATTTTTTATTATAATGTTTCAAATTTATATGAACTTGTTACTATACAGAGCAAAATGTATACAAAACAAACATTTTTTTTCTGTCATTTCATCTTACTTTTTTAGAGGTTTAGAAGGTTTGGTTCTATCTTGAAGGTGTTATATCTATGTGGGACAAATAAACATATTAAAGATAGTGTTTTTCACGCCTTTAAACCAGCTTTATATTTGTTTTCATATCCAAACAGTTTACTAATTCCTTTTTGAACTTATTTCTTTTAATTTTTGTAATTAATTTTAATATTTATAATTGTTGGGATAAAACTGAATAAGCAGTTATTCAGTTTAATTTAAGATTTTTAACAGTCATATAGTTTTATTGATGGTCATAATGTTTTATTGTAATATTTCAAATCTATATGAACCTGTTACTATACAGTTTTATTGATGGTCATAATGTTTTATTGTAATATTTCAAATCTATATGAACCTGTTACTATACAGAGCAAAATGTATACAAAACAAATATATTTTTTTCTTTGTCTTTTCATCTTACTTTTTTAGAGGTTTAGAAGGTTTGGTTCTATCTTGAAGGTGTTACATCTATATTGGACAAATAAACATATTAAAGACAGTGTTTTTCACGCCTTTAAACCAGCTTTATATTTGTTATCGTATCCAAATAGTTTACTAACATTAACAAAATTAACATTATTAACAAAAAAATAAAAAGTAAAAGAGGAGGAGGTTTTACTTTATCTCTCCACACATTACTCAACTCATTGCCATAATGTTTTTTTTTCTCTAATTTGTATTTTTTATTTTAATTTCAATTCTATTCTTCAACATTATATTTATTGGGGATTGTGCTTCATAAGTTTTTTTTTAATTCACTTTTAATAAGGTTATCCTATACCCATGACCCGGACCGGAGGTTTGACGGGTTAACTCTATTGACTTGATTTTTTTTTTCTTTTTCTAATTGATTTTTTTTGTCAATTTTATAAGTTAACATTAGGTCGATTGAAAATTAGATTTTATGATTTGTTTTGGTTTGCTTTTGATGAGATTATCTTCATCTCATGACTCTAGTCACATGTTTGTTGAGTTAATCCTAGTTTACTTGAGTTGTTTTTTTTTTAATTTTTAATTTTTTTTTTCAAAACTGGATTGATTAATAATTATACATGAATTTGTACTCAGTTTCAAAGAAAATCAATTTTCAGAAAAGACGTCAAAATTGATCAGTACAATAAAAGGGGCAAAATTAAATGTTTTAACTGGATAAGAATCTCAAATTAATTACACTGGTCATCAATTTAGCCTTCGTGTGGAAGCATGGCAGATGCAGAAGATGCTGAAGAAGATGTGGTGAACTGGGAAGAATTAGCGTTGTAACTGTAACTTGAAGATTTGTTCATCCCTCCTTCAGAATCTGCAAGGCCACAGGACATTATTGAAAGTGAAGATGCAGGTATTGGCGGGGCGAAATATGACGGCACGGGCATCTTTGATGGGAGAATAGGCAATGGAGCATCAAAATTAAGAACGTGAAGTGCTTGCCGAATTGAGGGTCTACGATGTTCCGGATGAGCACACGAAAGGCCGACAATCATCAAGCGTTCCATCTGCGTCTTGTTAAAATCTCCGCATAGTCTTGGGTCAACTGCTTCAAGTAGCTTTCCTTCACCATAGAGCCCCCAAACCCACTGCACCATGGACACTCGATCTTCACTACTGGCCTTTGGGTTGAACTAAAATCCCACGAGTAAACGGTATGTAGGGCACTTAAAGCTCCTGTTGAAGCCGAAAAACCAAAAATAACTGTTTCTGGTACGTAATCGCTTAAACGAACTATTTGACCAAGGAATTGCATTTCTACAGTGTTATTTCTATAACCAGTGAAGGCGACACTCAGATTATGTGTACTTGAATTATAACTAATCGAAGCGTTATTTCTTCTCCCTCCACTAATATCACATAGCCAAGTAATATAATTTACAGATTGCATAGTGTTGATGTCAATACGTACTTGCTCGCCTGGTGGATAAAAATTATTTTTGAAGATATCGAACTCCACTGCAACAAATTGATTAGCCGTTGTGTTTCGTGGCTGATCACTCCTTGTAAGACCTAGACCTGCACCCTGAGAGAGATTAGGCGGAAGCATTGATCCTTCTGGCGCAAGAAAGAAAGCCTATCCATGTCCGTATGTAGTTCGACCTTGCGAATCGATGGAAAAAGAGAAATGGGTAGTGAAGTCTGTAAGATTCCTCGAGGCCTCGTCCCAAAGCTGCATCGGTTTGTAATACGCTCGACCGGAACTTGAAGTCATTTTAGCATTTCTTAGATTTTTGGTGAGCTGAACAGCTCCATCTGCGGGATATGCGTCCTGCTCGTATGAAATGCTTTGATCGCTAGCATTGAAGCTGGTGACGTTGAAAGATAATCCATCGCAGAAGGGATTGTTAGTGTGAAGAAAGTTGAGAAAACAAAAGGAAGAAATGGAACAGGAAGCTTTCCCATAAAGTTGAAATTGTAGTGCTGCAGACAATGTTTGGGGGTTCGGAAAATTGCAGAATTTCTTTCGTTAATAAGGGCAGGTATAAGCGTGTCTGTGACGTTTATTTGCATGCTAATGAAATGTTTATTTCCAAGCACTGCGTGGACCTAATGACTTGTCAATTCTGTAGCCAAGTGAAAAGCTTTTGAGTGTGATTCATTATTGTTTTTCAAATTATTTTTTTATTTAAAAAAAATATTTTTTTTATTTTTTAAAAAATTATTTTTTACATCAATATATTAAAATAATATAAAAAATATATTAATTTAAAATAAAAAAATTAAATATTTTTAAAACATCAAAACAAAAGTCTTATTATTAGCATTATTTAATGGTTGTAGGACGTTCAAGATACGCTGCCGTCTCAACATGTCATATAAAGAAACTTCTTGACAATTGACTTGTTCAATTCCTAGACTCAGCCTTCTCTGTACCGTGAACCAAGTCATTAATTAATAATTTGTTTGTGTAGATCGTAAACAAATAAAAAACTATTATCTATCCCATGTTAGAAATAAAAAAAATTATGTATTTATAATGTATGTTTTTTTTAATATAGTAAATTAAATAAAAATATGATGGAAGAGCTTTATTATTAGGTTTTCTGATATTATAAATATTTATAATATTAAAATATAGCACTTGACACTTTTTATATTATAATTATATATGTTAGATTATTTTTTTAATTATTTTATTTTATTTTAATTTTTATAATTAAATTTGATATTTATAACTGTTGAAATAAAATTAAATAAATAGTTATTCAGTTTAATTTAAAATATAATTATTTCTTCAACAGTTATATAATTTTATTAACAGTTATAATATTTTAAATCTATATAAACCTATTACTATACAGAAAAAAAAAATACAAAACAAACATATTTTTTTTATGTCTTTTCTTTTTATTTTTTTAAATGTTTAGATAACTTGGTTATATCCTGGAGGTGCTGCATTTAAGTGAAACAAATATATACCTTAAAGATAATGTTTTTCATACCTCTAAACCACCTTAAAAATAATATTTTTAATGCCTCTAAATCAACTCTATATTTTTTTTTTCATATTTAAACAATTTACTAACATTAACACAATTAACATTATTAAAAAAAAAACTAAAGGATGGGAGGGTTTTATTTTACCTCTCCTCACGTTGCTCTATTCATTGCAATAGTGTTTTTATTTTCTCTAATTTGTTTTTTTTTTCAATTTTAATTATATTCTTCAACATTATATTTAATGGAGATTATGCTTCATGATTTCTATAATTTATTTTTTAGAATGTTATCTTAGACCCATGACCCGAATCGCAAGTTTGATAAGTTAACTCAATTGACTTGATTTTTTTATTTTTCTAATTGACTTATTTTTTTGTCGATTTTATCATTTAACATTGGGTTGATTGAGAATTAGACTTCATAATTTATTTTAGTTATCTTTCTATAAGGTTATCTTAATTTCATAACTCGAGTCATGAGTTTGATGAGTTAATCTTGGTTGAGTTGTTTTTTTTGTTCTTTGATCAATTTTTTTCAATTTTATCTTTCAACACCGAGTTAATTGAGAATTAAATTTCATAAGTTATCTCAATTTTATTTTTATTGTGTTATCCCAGTTTCATAAATCGAGTCACAGGTTTAACAGGTTAACTTAGGTTTACTCAAGTTAGTTTTTAGGCTTTTTGTATTTCATCCTTAAACATTGAGTTTCATAATTTGTTTTGATTTTTTTATAAGGTTATTATGATCTCATAACTTGATATTTAGATTAATTGATTAACTCGTATTGACTTGAATCGATCCAATATATTGATGTCTCAATATTTATTAAAAAATCTAATTTTAAATATTTATTTTAAATCAAATTATATTTTTATTTATCATATAAATTACTTTTAAACTCACCACGGTAATTACTCATGTTATATTAATTCTCATATAATTTAAATTTTTTTTACATTAAAAATATTCAACATCATCCAAGTTCTTACTTCCTACGTAGAGCAATGATGGGCTATATTTCTTCCCAACCTATCACGGATGTTGAGATTTTTGTTTCGAACTGGTGGTAGAATTCAACAGCATCTAAAGTTCATCATCCACGGCATTCTTACCGAGATAACCTTTCAATTTCCCCTCTATTTCTCCTTCTCACTTACGTTCAATTTCAAGTTTTTCCATGATATATCCTTGTTTAAAAACAACTAAAACAAAACCAGGAATCACTCAAGCTCCTTTTATATTTTTATTTATTTATTAATATAGTGTAATTATTATTTAACAGAAAAATTCATGTCCTTGGACCAGGATTTCTGTATTTTTATAATGTATATTAGTTATTTTTAATTTATTTGGAGGTGTTTTTATCTATTCAATATTTTAATGAATAATAAAATAATTGAAATGCTCCTCATAAGTTAGAAAAAATAAAAGGTCTCTAGTAAGGGTATTTAAGTATTTTTATTTTTTCATACATAATAAAATTATACATATATCTTTGAATGCGAAACATTAAATTTATTATACTAATAGGTATTGAGGTCTTTTAATCTTGATTTTTTTTTTTAATTATAATTTTAGTTGAGGATAGTAACTTAAAAATATCATACCTGTATAGTTTATGTGTCAAATGATCTAGTGACATACTGAATTAATACGTAAAGTTATTGCTCAGGAGAAAAACTAACACAGATACACATGCTAGAAAGAAAGGAGACCCGCGGCATAAGTAGCAGCAACTGCAAGCTAGAAACAGATATTTTTAGAGAGAACAACAAAACAGAGAAGCACTTGAAGACACAAAATAAGATTAGTAAAGCGTTGTCCTGCTCACTACAAATAAGAAATCAGAAATGATTAAAACAGAATAGCTAATATTCATGTTAAGAGGAGGTTGCCAGTTCTCTCTAAAACTACTCCTAGGCAATTGTTGTGGATGCCCCACGATGTCGTCGGCAATAATAGTGTGCTTTTTTCGTGTCTCTTGTGTTCTGCATGGTGTTAAAAAAGATTTTAAATTTAATTATAAAATTATAATTAATATTCAGAAGTCGTCATCTAGTATTATATTCATTAGAAACCTATGATCTACAAGAATCTGGGTAAGAGGCTGATTGTATAAAGGAAAGACACATCACCCTTAATGCTCCATACCTAAGATAAACTACATTATTATTTGATTGTTTTTATACACACAAAGTTCACTACATTATACATATTTTATATTTTTTTACTCATCCTAATGCTTTTTTAATTAACATAAATTATAAAAAATATAGAATAAATTATATTTTATTTAATCAACTAATTTTCATCAACAATGATTTAATAATATGATAGAATAGAAATACAATACAAAGAGTTGCATAAAAGAATCTCATGTATTAGTTCTTAGTAAAGATAAAACGCTAACAATTCACAAAAATTTATAATATGTTTTATTATATAAATAAAAAAAAAGAGAAATTAGAGAAAGCAAATTATCATAAAAACTCAAAAATAATATCATAAAAATGACATATGAACTTAAAATTGAGCTCATATAAAATTCAGTTTTGTCCAGTTTAACCTATGCTAAGATTCAGAATTACTTGACTTAAAATCGATTACATGAATCATGCTTTAAAATCCATGTAATCATGTTCGGGTTTCCACACATAGCCGGTATCAAGCTTCAAAATCTTCTTTCTTCTTTATTTTTCCACCAAAAAAATAGAATTTAAAATTTATAGTTCTTAAAATTCAAATAAGCTTATCTCCACATCCCTTGTGTTACGTTGAACTTTGACGTGGACGATTCTTACGTTTAAAAACCACTGTTAGGACAAGATTTCGTTCATGTCCCTTGTGTCCAGGTCATGCCCGTGTGCAATGACTTTTTTTCACTCTTTTTATATATTTTATTTTTCAATTACATTTTTTATTTGCGTTTTTTTAATTATCTCAAGAAATTTTTATTTTGTTTTTTAATATTTTCATGTATAAATAATTCTTAATTTATTTAATAAATATATGTGTAAATATTTTAATTTATGATTGAAAATATTTTTAAAAACAATACTGAAAAAGCTTGTGTATTTTTATTTTTTTAAATCCAACCCACCGCGGGTCAAATGTGTTACTGCACAAATATGTGATGGTCAAACTTACCACTCATCCACAAACGGGGGTGCACGTGGATAACAAGCAAGGAAACAAAGAGTATGAGACCCCACTCTGTGTCAAGACTCGAAGACGAGATTCATTATAAACAGAAGGAGCAAATTCGCCTTAAAACTCTAGCTTAAAACTTAAGAAATTAACCCAGACCCCTCAATGCGAGCCTTTTTGAACTGGAGAATTCACATAGAAATCTTCCAAAGAACACATATTACAGTCAAAATTGACATCTCCATCAAAAGATAGTTTCACACTGATAAATGCCGAGAATGGCAGTGGCACTGAGTAGGAACATTTATCCCAGCCTAAAAAAATTCCAGTTCACGTCAAACATCAAATAATTGATGAATGGAGAGCATCCTACCCTGGCTTTAAGAGCAAAAGGTAATTTTGACAAACAAATGTTTCACACTGGCAAGAATACTAAAGAAACTTAGCTCTGCAAATTGAAGTGGTCTTGAAATTTCAAAATTAAGAAAAAAAGAAAAGAACAGTGCAACATGTGAGATCACTTTTGGTAAAACACAATTAATTTAGATGACAGTTTCACTGCGTCTTTATCTTTTACCAGTAAAAGCATACCCATGACAAGCTGCACAGGGCCATCTCACCTGCCCGACCTCAATCTCAGTCTGAAATTTCCTTGCAGCCACACCAGATGTTGTAAATATAGAAGCTCCACTGCTATATCTAAAAGACCAAATCAGCCATAAACCATGAAGGATTCAAAACATTCTGATTCTGTGTGTGGTGGGAGAAGGTAATAGTAGAGAATACTTATTTCCATCGACTATGTTTATGGCTTCTTCGATGCTATCAACCGGTACTATTCTGGTAAAAGTACCTGAGACAAGCAAAGCTTGAGTTAATGTCATGGGCAAAATAGCTGGTGGGCCAACTAGGAGGATGGATGAGTACAAAGAAGAACCGGGCCAAAAATTTCCTCCTGCACTAGCAACTTAGTTTACGATACAGTCAAGCTTGCTGGAAACCATCCAAGGTTGCTACTGTAAATACCACATAAACTACCTTGTAACATTCCATGTCAACGTGACATCTGATAAGATGGCAGGACCCGTGAAGTTCCCAATTTCATATCTTGCAACCAGTCATAACTCAATTTCTTATCATTTTATTTTAATTATTATTATTATTTTATTTACTAAAAATAATAATGATTGAAAAACAAGTAACATAAAATAAATGAAGAATGAATTAAAATTTAGGTTAAGGGCAACATGATTAGAAGTTTTGGGGTTTAATTAAGCTTGAAATTAATTAATCCAATCAAGGTTTTAATTGGAGAATTTATAAGTTTTGAGATTTAATTGAGCTTGGAATTAATTTAATTAATCCAATTAAGGGTTTAATTGGAGAATTGATAAAGTTTTGAGACTTAATTGAGCTTGGAATTAATTTAATTAATCCAATTAAGGGTTTAATTGGAGAATTGATAAAGTTTTAAGACTTAATTAAGCTTGGAATTAATTTAATTAATCAAATCAAGGGTTTAATTAGAGAATTGATAAGTTTTGAGACTTAATTGAGCTTGAAATTAATTTATTCAGGGATTTAATTGCAAAATTATCAAAGTATAGGGCTGATTCTGGTCAAATTTGCAAGAAATTAAAATCCAAGGGCCAATGTGTAAATGGCGCTGAGATGCAGGGTCCAATTACAATTTAACTAGGGGCTTCATTACAAATATTTCGAAAATTCAAGGGCCAAAATGCAAATAGCCATTAAAAACCAAAAACAGCGTCGTTTCCCGTTACTGTTCATCTTCCTCCCAACTGAAACGGATGCCCACCGCCGCTCCCACCATTACACCTGCAATTAACACACTTTATGGCTGGAAGAAACGACATTGTTCTCTGGCTATAAAAGCCAGAGAACGACTGTTCGCTGGGGAGGACGAAAGGGAGGAAGAAAAAGGCAGAGGCAGGGTTAAGGAGAAAAGGAGGAAAGAAACCTGAAAAAAGAGAAACACAAAGACACCAGCCGAATTTTTAAGTGTTTTTTAGAACCCCATACCGAAAACCGAGAGAGAGTTGGGAGAATTTGAAAAACAGAGCTTCCCCTCAATAGCACCGGCCTAAAACTACAAAAACGGAAACAAACCGAGAGAGAGTTGGGAGAATTTGAAAAACAGAGCACGGGGGGTAATTTTTCAGACGAGGGCAGAGGAAACAAAGGGCAGGAAGGTAGAGGTCGAAGGAGGAATTCTAGCTTATTATTGACGGACGCCACCACTGATCGTCGCCCGACGCGCTAACACTCCGGCGAAGCAACTTGCAACAAGGTAGGCTTCCTCTGTTTTCTTTGTTTTTTTTTTTCTTTCGAAAGTTCAGTGCATTAGGCACTGTGCCAAGGTAATTAATTACCTTGGCACAGTGGCACAGCGCCATTGCACGCATGAAATAGTTTCATGCGTGCTGTGGCCCAGCTGGGTCACTGGCTTGGGCTAGTGACCAGGCTGGGCGATTGGGCTTAGCCCAGCCCATATGGGCTAAGTTGGGCCCACCCAAAAACATAAAAAAAATATAAAAATAAAAAAAATAAAAGAATAAAAAAGAAAAAAATAGAAAAATAGAAAAAATATGTGTATGCATGAATAAAAATAATATAAATTTGCTTGTTTATTCACCAACGCTAGAGTTGGGAATAAAATACTGGTTTAAATTTATATTATTTTTATTTGTTATATTTTATTTTATTTAGCAAGAAAAAATAAACAAATATATGTGCATGTATGAAAAATAAAATTTATTTTATTGGTTTATTCACTGACGCTAGAGTCAGGAATAAAAATACTGATTTAATTGTTTTTTTTGTTTGACTACATAAGAAACAAAAATATGTGAACGCGTAATAAAATGAATTTAGTTTATTTGTTTATTCGCTAGTGTTAGAGTCAGGAATAAAAAAATATTGATCTAAATTTATTTTATAACTATGTAATAGTTACCAACGCCAGAGTTAGAATTATCCTTAGTTAAATATTCACTGACGCCAGAGTCAGGAATATTATAAATAAATCATCAAAATGTAAACCAATAATTTTTTTTAGCAATTTAAGACAAAAACAGCAATGCAGTTTGCCTTAAGAAGAACGTTTAAGGAGTGATAATATCTTTCCTTTTATGTAACCAGTCCCGAACCATAGAATCTCTGATGACCAATTAGGGTTCCTAGTGACCGTAATACTAGGTGGCGACTCCTTAGACAAGACCTTTTCCCCTAAAAGAATAAGATGCCAGAAATCTGTTCTTTTTTTCATAAATCGAGATTATTTTTAGGGCCGCCGCGATGTCGAGTGCGACAGAATGGCGACTCCACTGGGGATGTTAGGATTAAGCTTTGTCTTTTGTCTTATTATTGTTATTTTGATTGTTGTGTTTATTTATTTATATTTCCTGCATTTACTGCTTTAGCATGCATCCTTGTTTATGTTGTCATGCATCACTTTGAGAGCACACACTTTACAACCTAAGATAAGTGGGGGAGTAACGGTACCCCAATGGCTTTAGCCTGGGTAAGACTCGTGAAACCATCCAACTCTCGCTTGATTGTTTACTTGGAAGTGGTTGATATGCCAAACTGATATTACTCAGGGCCTCTATTTTCACATTACGTGTAAGCCTCATATCGACCTTTCATGGACGATCACTGAGTATGCGAGAGACCCCTTGAAACTAGATAATGACCAACCTGTTGATGCACTCAACAATTAGGATCTTCCTACTAGGTTGTCACCCCGTGAAGGGCAAGTTTGCATTTCATATGTATTTTTTTTATTATCAACATTTTTGCATAAATTGCATGATTTACATTTAGCAGGTTGAAATATAGGTTCCACATTGAAACTCATCTATAACACTCGTTCAAGAAAAAGACAAATGAAAAACGAAGAAAGAGCCCAGTTGGAAGCCCAACATAAAAAAGAGGTGAACAATCTTAAAGAAGAAGTCGCAAGGCTTACTAGTCTACTCGAGCAGACCTTGAGAGATAAATCCAAAAAAGCAACACTTATAGCTCAGCCTGAAGATATGCATGTAACTCATTTCGATCCACAGAATCCGGGGGCAAATAGGGTGTCATCTGAATT
This sequence comes from Populus simonii, assembly GCA_007827005.2. Taxonomy (NCBI): domain Eukaryota; kingdom Viridiplantae; phylum Streptophyta; class Magnoliopsida; order Malpighiales; family Salicaceae; genus Populus; species Populus simonii. The sequence goes on from CM017464.2 coordinate 29,244,866, forward strand.
TCAACAAACTATGCATTTCCAGCTAGGAGACCCCTCGAGAATTTTGTCTACCATTGATTCTACCGAAAAAAATCTCAAAGGGGCAAGATGGTGAAAGAAGAGGGTTTGGAAAAATGGGCTGCCCTAGAAGAGAGGATAAGGGAAGTTGAGGGAAATCACCTGTATGACCCGATGAAAGCCACCGAGATGTGTTTGGTACCTAACGTAGTCATTCCTAAGAAGTTTAGGGTGCCAAAATTTATTAAATATACGGGAACCCAATGACCTATAACTCATTTCAAGGCATACTACAACAAAATGGTTGAGGTGGTTGATGATGAGAAATTATTGATTCATTTTTTTCAAGACAGCTTAAGTGGTGCTGCCCTCACTTGGTATATGCGATTGGATAATACCAAGGTTAAAAAATGGAAGGATTTAGTTGATGCCTTCATGAGGCAATATAAGTTCAATATAGACGTGGGCCTTGATCGGTTAAGCTTGCAAGCTATGGAGAAGGACAACAAGGAGTCCATAAGAGAATACGCCCGGAGATGGAGTGAGGTAGCTGCACAAGTTAGTCCTCCCATGTTGGAAAAAGAGATGATTAGTTTATTTTCCAACACCTTTAAAGCTCCGTACTTTGAATACTTGGTTAGAAGCTCAGCACAACATTCCACTGACCTGGTTGTTATAGTTGAGAGGATTGAACAAGCCATTGGGATAGGTAAGATTGCTGACCCAATTGAGAATAACGGTTTCGGCTGGAAAAGGGAAGGACACTGAAGGTGGTTGCCAAGTCACTTATCATCCCTATAGCTAATTTCTTCACACCAACTCCCAAAAATCAACTATCTTGAAGATAAAGCTATAGTGATATTAGGTCAAGAATGATCTACAAATGACTTCAATTAACTGTTGAAAAGATGCCTTTGTCAAGGAGAATGAATGATTCCAGGAATTCCAATCAATGATTGCTGAATGTTTAGACTCGTTATATGTTATCATGCCAGTATTCATAGCCCAAGATGTTGTCATAAGTTCTTTGTTGTTGAACTTCTTTTCCAAAGTTTCAATGGAAATAATGAGTTTGTCATTCAATCGTGTTTACGACCAAGCATTATTCATTTTTTTAGAGAGTTTTCTTATAAAGACTCATAAACACATCTTTGAAGCCTTGCGTGATCTCATAGACGCAATTCATCCCTCATACCAAAATCAGTTTTCCTATTGGAGTTTTGAAAATTTGATCTGGCGTTTTGATTTAAAAAATAATTTGATGTTTATTCAAAAATGATATTTTTGACATTCTACTTGTAGAATGACAAGTAAATCAAGCAACTCCATCATTGAGGTGACTAAATTATAAACAAAAAAAAATTATGAAAAAGAAAAGAAAAGAAAAAAAGAAATGAATAAACACCCTTACCCCATGACTCTTGAATCATGTGTTTTTAAATGTATGAATAATGGTATGTAGTGAACTCGTTGCTCATGACCCATGAAATGTATCTTTGCAAAGACCAAACCATCACACTGGATGAGGTCAAAGTTTATTGATCTTAACTGCTTGCGCTTGAAATGAGAAAAGGCCATCTTTATTATTCCTTTCACGTTCTGAAATAAGTACATCCCTTACGATCCTTTTTTTAACCTAAATAATTTTTCTTTCATGAAAAAAAAAATCCCGAATAGGATCACACCCCACACTAGGGGGCAAGAGAAAATTTCAATGAGAAAAGACAAAAAGCCATGAAAAAGAAAAAAAAAGGCATAAAAGCTCAAGAAACTCAAATGCTAGGGGTCATGCCCAAATCACTAGAAAAGTAACATCTAAGATAAAGTGAGTATGCCCTAGCAAAGCAATAAAAAAGAAGAAGAAGCAAATCAAAGAAGAGCGGCAAAAGAAAATATGAATGACGTCAAGAGTCAAACTGTTGATTAGTGATCATCGGTTTTGAGACTTAATTGAGCTTGAAATTAATTTATTCAGGGATTTAATTGCAAAATTATCATAGTATAGGGCTGATTCTGGTTAAATTTGCAAGAAATTAAAATCCAAGGGCCAATGTGTAAATGGCGCTGAGATGCAAGGTCCAATTACAATTTAACTAGGGGCTTCAATACAAATATTTCAAAAATTCAAGGGCCAAAATGCAAATAGCCATTAAAAACCAAAAACAGCGTCGTTTCCCGTTACTGTTCATCTTCCTCCCAACTGAAACGGACGCCCACCGCCGCTCCCACCATTACACCTGCAATTAACACACTTTATGGCTGGAAGAAACGGCATTGTTCTCTGGCTATAAAAGCCAGAGAACGACTGTTCGCTGGGGAGGACGAAAGGGAGGAAGAAAAAGGCAGAGCCAGGGTTAAGGAGAGAGAGAGGAAAGAAACCTGAAAAAAGAGAAACACAAAGACACCAGCCGAATTTTTAAGTGTTTTTTAGAACCCCATACCGAAAACCGAGAGAGAGTTGAGAGAATTTGAAAAACAGAGCTTCCCCTTACCAGCACCGGCCTAAAACTACAAAAACGGAAACAAACCGAGAGAGAGTTGGGAGAATTTGAAAAACAGAGCACGGGGGGTAATTTTTCAGACGAGGGCAGAGGAAACAGAGGGCAGGAAGGTAGAGGTCGAAGGAGGAATTCTAGCTTATTATTGACGGACGCCACCACTGATCGTCGCCCGACGCGCTAACACTCCGGCGAAGCAACTTGCAACAAGGTAGGCTTCCTCTGTTTTCTTTGTTTTTTTTTCTTTTGAAAGTTCAGTGCATTAGGCACTGTGCCAAGGTAATTAATTACCTTGGCACAGCACCATTGCACGCATGAAAGTAGTTCATGCGTGCTGTAGCCCAGCCGGGTCACTAGCTTGGGCTAGTGACCAGGCTGGGCGGTTGGGCTTAACCCAGCCCATATGGGCTGAGTTGGGCCCACCCAAAAACATAAAAAAAAAATAGAAAAATAAAAAAAATAAAAGAATAAAAAAAGAAAAAAATAGAAAAAATATGTGTATGCATGAATAAAAATAATATAAATTTACTTGTTTATTCACCAACGCCAGAGTTGGGAATAAAATACTGGTTTAAATTTATATTATTTTTATTCGTTATATTTTATTTTATTTAGCAAGAAAAAATAAACAAATATATGTGCATGTATGAAAAATAAAATTTATTTTATTGGTTTATTCACTGACGCTAGAGTCAGGAATAAAAACACTAATTTAATTGTTTTTTTTGTTTGACTACATAAGAAACAAAAATATGTGAACGCGTAATAAAATGAATTTAGTTTATTTGTTTATTCGCTAGCGTTAAAGTCAGGAATAAAAAAATATTGATCTAAATTTATTTTATAACTATGTAATAGTTACCAACGCCAGAGTTGGAATTATCCGTAGTTAAATATTCACTGACGCCAGAGTCAGGAATATTATAAATAAATCATCAAAATGTAAACCAATAAATTTTTTTAGCAATTTAAGACAAAAACAGCAAATGCAGTTTGCCTTAGGAAGAACGTTTAAGGGGTGATAATATCTTTCCTTTTACGTAACCAGTCCCGAACCATAGAATCTCTGATGACCAGTTAGGGTTCCTAGTGACCGTAATACTAGGTGGCGACTCCTTAGACAAGACCTTTTCCCCTAAAAGAATAAGATGCCAGAAATCTGTTCTTTTTTTCATAAATCGAGATTATTTTTAGGGCCGCCGCGATGTCGCGTGCGACACAACCTATCATGATAAATGAACTGAATTATAAAAAAAGACCACCTTGATCCTCATAAAAACTCCAAAACAGAAACACAGTTATTGGCATGCTTCTCAGCATTGCTTAAAAAACATCACAGCTTTCTTTTAAAATTCATAACCTTTATGCTGGGTCCTTTATGCTAACTAATTTGACTATATGAACTGTGTGAAGGTCGTATGCAGATTCAAACTAAACCAAATTATCCAGGTTATTGTTGTACCCCGTTTACTCTTCGAACGAGTCATATGATGAATAACTTCCTGAGCTATAAGAGCATTATTTGTTGCCCCATTACCAGGAACAAAACTGCTCTGAAGAGGACCAACCAGGTCTGCAATCTATTGACCAAAACTTTAGGCATTAGCTTATAAACAACATTACATTAGCTAATTGGGTGAAGTTGCCTCAGATTCGTTGGCCTCTCCTCCTTAGGAATGATCACCACCAAGGTCTCTGCTAAAACCCTTTCAGTTTTTTTTATAATTATTCTAGTTATTAAATTTCTTGTTACTTGATTGATATAATTTCTTTTTAATGAATAGGAAAGATGAATTTTGTTCACCTCTTTTTGAATTATTTGGGGTTGACATACATTTTTAGTTTGTAATACTAACAAAATGAATATTAGCCCCTTTTCGGTTTGTCATTCCAATTCACTTTATCACTGGATCAAGAGTAAAACCTTGTTTAATCTACATGGATAAAATTGAGAAATTTTAAGCTATGAAGATGGGGTTAAACCGTAGCTACAAGACCTAACTTAGAGTTTGATCTGCCAAATATCAAGGTCACTTGTCATCTCATGCTTTGAATTTTTTAAAACCCTTTAAACTATGTTGTTTTGATTAAAAAAATATATAAATAAAAAATAAACAGGTAACACGATCAAATTATTGATATTTTCTCCTAAATACAAGTGTATCAAAGTAATAAATAATCCCGCAAAATCGAGGTCGACCCACAGGAAAATTAATTATACAAAACCACAAATAATAAAAGAAATAGATTTGAAGAGAACTTTGAGATGTCATGTTAATGTAAATATTAAGCAAAGATAAAATAATTATCAGCTTTAGAGGATCCACTAATAGTATTTTAAATAAGTATAGTTCAAACTCTTTTTATTACTCAACTAGAAAAAAAAGAGTAAACAAAGATTAAACAATTATCAAGGTTAAATGATCCACTAATGGTATTTCAAATAAATATAATCCAAACTCTTTTTATTACTCAACTGGAAAAAAGATTAAACAAAGATAAAACAATTGTTAAGGTTAGAGGATCCACTAAAGGTATTTTAAATAAGTATAGTCCAAACTCCTGTTATTACTTAAACTGAAATTACGCACAAAGAAGGTTCCAATCGGATGATTTATCATTGATGACTCATTTTAAGTTATTAACATGGTCATATTAATTATCTTATTTGAGTAATGCTAATACTTGTAAATATTGTCAAGTATTTATGGTACTAACTTATGTCAATAACAAATCGAGATCCTTTCATAGCTCAGGTGTCAATTATTTATTTACTAGGCTATAAAAGAATCAAGTGTTTATGTGTCAATGGTTATACACCATGAATCTAGACTCACCACTTAACAAGCAGGGTATTAAGATTTATTAAGATAACAATTATAACACATGTTAATAGTAAAACTTAATGAATTTAAACATTAAAGTCCATGTTGATTTTGTACTATACTTATTCTTATACCATTAATGTAACATTTTCACCTTGAAAAAAATATACTTAACATAATTAAGAAAAAAAACATAAATAAACAAGATAATAATATAGTTGTGATATAAATCAACTAAGTATAATAAATGAAATGATAAGTATAAACAAGAAATTAATGAGAATATAACATGAAATAAAACTTGAACATTAAAAAAATATAAAGAAAAAAAGCAAGAGCATATTCTTGATCTGAAAACCAAGATATATAAATGTAAGGCAAATGCCTATTTTTACATGCTAAAATTTAGAACTATTGATTTGATGGTTAATCATTGCTTTGGGAGCTGGACAAAACATCATTGATAACATCAAAATTTGAATAAACAGTCTTCATGAAAGTTGTAGGTATTTGTCTTAGCTTTCTAAGAAAAAAAATAATTAGTTTATTTTGACTTCTAGAACTCGAAATATGGGTTGAACACCAAATAATTTTAGGCTATAGGACAGACTCAAACTTTTTTTTGTTGCTAAGATTTGAACGACAATATTAAATCTTAGACTCTTCATAAATGTTTTAGGTTTATGTCTTAACTTTACATAAAGATAAACTACACATAAATCTAAGGTCTACAACTCTAGTTATGATTCAAAAATCAAATAGTGATCCAATTTGAATTCAACCAACCTAACTAGAATTTCTTTTATAAGTTTAACCATCATTTTCTTTCCTGAATTTCAATAGTTAAACATATCGATAAATTTTTTGAATTGTGAGATATGCTTATTTTGTAAACCTATATTTAAAATGAGTGTTTACCATAAATTAAAAATGTTTTATATTATCAGACTTGTTATTATAAAACATGCTTAAATTAGATAATTTAATGATACTTCAAGTGCAACATAAAGATAAAAAATTTTAATAACAAAAAAGCATTTTTAAAGTTTTTTCTTTACTTACTGTAATCGTATAAAATCTCAAATTAGTGTATCACTATATTGACAAATTAGATTTTTGACGGGATCTTATACAAGTATCGAACCCATTGATTCTGAGAATTATACAAATAGATTTGACCAAGCAGAATTATGGATCCCAACTGTTCAAAGTCATCCTGTCGAAGCCATTTACTAATGGAATTGGGTTCAAGGGAAAGTTCAATGTTTTGAGTTCACGAGGAACTCTTACAATTATTGAACCCATTGATTCTCATCTTAGAATCACAGCTTCGGGTGAGAAAAGAACCGTTCCTTATGCTCATCATTGCATTTTAGGGAATGTTCGCTGGAATCAGACGGAGAGATTTTGCTAAGTTTTCTTATTTCTAGAAAATGCAGGTCTAAAATCTTTGATGGCATAGAGGTGTACCGAATGAGGAATCTTGGTGACAGAAAATTGTTTATGGGCACTAATTGCAGCACTGTTGATTTTGGTTGGAGGATATATCATGTGGAACGACTAGCGAGGTGTAATCTGTCCTTCCCAATAGTCTCAGGCGTGTGCTGATCCGATATGACCAAAAAACATGAAATCTAGCACTGTATTCTATATATCGATACTTGAAAAAGGAATGTGAAGCTGTTTTTTTTTTTAATTATTATTATTATTATTTATTTTATATATCGATACTGGCATGTTGTGCATGATTTTTCGTGTCTTTTATTTCTTTATAATATCAAATTTATGAAACATCACCTTGCAATTCAATACTCCAATTGCTAGTAATTGGTTTTTTGAAATCTTGTTAAAATAATAGGTGACGTCATTATTTTTAAAGAAGATATGAAAAAATTGTCACATAAGTAATTGAATTGATTGGATTCAATAAACTCCTTGATTTAATAATATAATTTAAAAAAATCATCAATAAATAAAATAAACAAAAAAATATTAATGATAATTAACTATAAAAAATAAATTGTCAATATCAAATTCAAGAGGAGCAGAAAGAAAACCTTATTGAAGACTCATCATCTCTATGTCATCGACATCGCCACACCACGAGAAAGAGTTTATCGAGACAGTTTTAAAACCACTGCAAAATGTTGCACGACAACGTCGAAAGAGGTCGCACATATCGTCAAAGCAAAGAACATCTCATGTTTATATTGAATCAATTAATTTAATTTAATTCAAAAACAACATTTCTTTTTAAAAAACTAAATTTAATATAATTTAACGAGATAACCCTGATCATTTTAAAAATTAGTGAAAAATCCTATAGAAAACAAATAAAAAATAATAATGGAGCTCATCTCCAATTAAATAAATGTTAAAAGATGAAATCAAAAAAACACAAGCTTAAAAAAAGAGGAAAAAAAACCAAGTAGACCCTAACGAATCTCCTAAACCTAGGTTAATTGACACGACCAAAAGATTGATGTCTTCTTCCAAGTGCAGGAGTGTTGAAGTAATAAATAACCCAGCAAGACCGGGGTCGAACCACAAGGAGTTTAACTATATAAATTATAAATAATAATAATAATAATAATAAGTTAAAGAAGACTTTGAGATGTAAGATTAATGTGAGGATTCAATAATGATAAAAACAAATGTCAAGGTTAGAGGATCCACTAATAGTATAAGTCAAAATTTATGATTCTATCAAAATGTTCTTTTTATCAAGTTTAATTTTGTAAAGTTCCTCGTCATTAATTCTAGAAAAATCTGGATACCTTTAAATATTGTTTTTATTTTATTTTATTTAAGTATAATAAAGAATAATGATATGTCATATTTTATCATCAGTGATTAATATTATAGATAGTTTGGCTAAGAAAACAATTAATTTTGCAAAGAACAACGAACTAATTGCATGAAATATGTGTACATATTTCACAGTATTTTCTTTTTCTAACTGTGATGCACATGATCTAAACAGTAACATATGTGTATATATTTCACAGCAGTCCAAGGTTTATTCTCTTTCTTTTTTTCACTTTACAATTACCATACTTTCAAATATTACACTTTCCATCTTGGATCAAAGCTGATTTTCTCTCCTCATCTTCAACTTCTCTCCTCTCTGTCTACTAATCTATCTTTCAGACACAAAATTAAAAAGAAAAACCCTAAACACAAATCAATCTTTAAAGAAAAAGTCAAAGAAAGATTAACCTTACATGTCACATTCTCTCATCTCCTTTCTCACACTCTCTCTCTTGTTGTTGGCATTAATTTCTTTGAGGAACTTAAAAATAAAAGGCAAGTTTGAATTGTTTTCAATAGACGAGATTTCAAAAAAGTTAGTGCGTTAAATCATTAGAATATAGGTTTTGTTTACTCGTTTTTAACAAAAACTTAACATTATTAGAAGTTAAAAATTGAAAATGGGAACCTTAAATTTACGATACCCTAAAAAATTATAGATTTTACTTTATTTTTATGTGCAATCAATAATTTTCATTCTCCGAAACACATTATTTATAGTGGGAAATCTGTAATTTGTTCTTAAACAAAAAAAAAAACTCAAATTTAAAAATTAGAGTTATTAGTTTAAAAAATCCCAATTTTTAAATTATTATTCAATTTATGTGTAATCATTATGTAACTTGTACAAACCATGCAAGAATCAAAATGCGAGATATATTTGCGCATCATGGGAGTTCATCATATGTCGACAAATATTGGAGCTTTAAATATATTTTACATAAACATACTATTCATAAGCCAGCAGGTCTTTGATATGGACTTACATGGCATTCACATTAAGTTTGGTAGAGGAAACAAAATATATGATGATGCTTCGACCTTAAAGGTATTAAGTATGCATGAAGGTGAAGAGAAGGTTTATCTATGTATTAATATTGATCTAGCTATTGATCTTGTAACAATAAAAATATGCTGATGTATTATTCTGGTAATCTTGAAGATGACATGCCAGGAACCAAATATTTTGTTGTTTATGATCTTGAAGTTGAAAAGATATTGTATTTTGATGATATTAGCCTTGATAAAGATGAAATGGATTCTGAAATACATGTTGATGGTGATGATGATGTTAGATATTCTAGTAGTGATCCTAATGCGGGTTATAAAATGGGGTTTGAAATAGGTGTTGATGATGATATTTGTGGTGATGTTAAAATTAAGATGGATTCTAATGATGAACTAGATGATTATTATATTTTTTCTATTGAGGATTTTTTTTTTTTTTGTAATGAGGTTAAAGATGAGTGGATTAATAATTTACAAGTTGATTTTTCTATTAGTTAGACATTGAATGATGCTTCTGGTTCTGATAATGACTAAAAGATGAGTAACGACAAAGATGATATTGATGTAGAAGTTAGAGAACAATCTAGTGATGACGACAATGAGGATGAAAATGGTAATGAGAGGGGGGAAAAAAGACAAATGTGGATCCAACTACTGATTTTAGATGTAAGAGGTTTAAATTTGTAGTTGATAGATCAATAAAGTTTGAAAAATGTTAAATTTTTTCAAAGATGTACTGTAAAAGTATGAGGTTAAACATGGATATCATGTTAAAAGATATATTAATCAAAAAGTTAAGGTTGGTGATATGGGCGATGGTTATGATTAACGGATATATGAGTCTGTAGTCAAATATTCATGATAAAGTCATCAAGGAACAAACACAATTGCATTTGACCTACAAGTATAAAAGTTACAACATCAACATGGATAACAAAGATATTGCTACCAATAACTAGTGTTAACCCATCTATCTCCAATGAATCACTTTCGATGATTTTGGATGATAAATTTGGTATTAAGTCATACCATATGCAATTATAGAAAGTCAGGATAAAGGTTAAAGAGTTTGAAGAAGAAACTCACAATGAGTCTTTTAACTATGTTTGTTTCCCGGAATTCACTTTCCGGGAAACCACTTTCCAAACTTTCCTGTGTTTGTTTGACATTAGGAAAGTTGGTCAACGGAAAACACTTTCCAGTCAAAGAAAAATTTGGCTTGGTTTCCAGGAAAATGTTTTCCTGAAAAATTTGGGCGGAAAACACTTTCCGGAAGTTGTGAAAAATTTAGAAATGTCATATTATTTACTGATTATATCAAATTTGGTCCTCAAACTTTTGATTGCTATATATATTTTGTTTTGAATATTTATTTTTCAATTTCATCTTTTAAAATTTAATTTTTATATTAACTTTGGTCCTTATTTTTATAATTGTTATTTGCTTTTCCCTTATCATTTTTTTATTGAAACGTTTTACCTATCAAATTTGGTCTCATTTTTTTTATTGTTACTTATTTTTTTTTTGAAATAATTTATGAAATGTTAATTATTATTATCTTAATTTCTTCATCTTCATTTTTTTTATTTTTTAGATTTGATCTCTATTATTTTGATTATTACTTATTTTATTTGAGATAATTTATGAAATTATATTTTTTTCGATTTTATTCTCATTCAACTTTTTAATTTGTAAGATTTGTTCCTCATTATTTTAATAAACTTGAGAAAATAATACATTAATAAGTAATTTTCCAACTCATTTTCTATGACATAACCAAACACTGGAAAGTGTTTTCCAACTTATTTTCCATTACACTACCAAACATCAGAAAATAATTCACTTTCCCGGAATTCACTTTTCTAGAATTCACTTTCCAAAAGGAAATTACTTTCCAGCAAACAAACGGGGCCTAAAAAACTCTTTAGATATATCCAGCTATTGAAGCAAAGATCTGATGTATATTTAGGGTTTGGCCCTAATTATAATTCAAATATGCATTCACCATTATTAGATCCAAAATTAAGCACATAACCAGCATATAGGTCAAGGCACTCTTAAGATCGCCTTGCCTATGCCAAGCCTCAGACCTGAACATAATTCTATCCAAAACTAAAATAAACATTGATATAATAATCAACCATCCTTCTGAAATACTAGATCATAAACACACACACAGAGATTATGGAACTTAAGCTATACCCAATATCACAATTCATATATGTACAATATAGGAAACAAAATGAGAAAGCCCACTTGAAAAAGAAGTGTTAGGCATACCAACTTAAAGTATAAACAAGAACTCCTTTTTAATAAGTAGTGCTGGATCAACTAAACACACTATAGATCTGAAAAGATTATAATGATTAAAAGATGAGTTTTTCACAACTTAGTGAATAAATGATACCAAATATACAAATAAGAGACCAAATTATAACATGATTAATTCATTAAGTCCATACATGCCAAAAGTATAACTAAGAAAACCACTCACATGTAAGCATAATTCAAGTTATGGCACTTTATAAGAGTACTATAAGTAAAATTAGATATAAGTATAAGAGTACTACAAGTCAGAAAATCATATATAAGAATGGTAGAGCATCATAACATATATGTGCAATGGTTTTTTACACATGCTAGTGTCACCCCTAACTAGCTAGGGTAATCAAATTCTATTATATGCACATAGGCTAACATTACCTTCTTTGTTAGCGTAAGTGTTCTAACTTGTATAACTTTACAATCCATATCAATTTAATATTCTTAAATCACACAATAACAAAAGGTAGATAGTCAACTAATCATATTCATGTATAATATTATTCATATTCTTGATTATAGTTATTAGTGTTATTTCTATAGTTATATTTGATATTATTTACTTACAATATATAAAAACGATCAAACCAAGATAAACATCAACATCCACCAATCATATAATAGCAGTATGAGGGGCTTTCGAAGTACCTAAACATGTTTTATTGTAAAATATAATCAATTCACAATTCAAAATGAAACCATAAAAACTTGATAATACACCACAAATAAAACTCAATTATCTATCAAATTATATCTTAAAAACTATTATTTATGACCATGGACTAAATTGTTTTTTTTTTTTGGAATTTAGGGGTAAAATCCTAATTTTCCAAAATTCAAGGACCAAATTGAAATTATATCATCTTCAACCTCTAAACATATTTTCCAAGATTTTAACATGATTCTTTCTATATAATTCTTTATTAATCCCATATTTTCTTTCTAATATCGAAATTCCTTAGGTTTTGCTCTAATCATACCAACATATATCAAATATCAAAATAACATACTAATTATTCATAATCTATCTCAATCCATGTTTATATGCATATATTACTACCCACACACAAATTAATTCAATAATTATTTAACTTATCAACTAATTCATATAAAGCCTAATATTTTCAATAACTATATGTTAAGAAAAGACACCCATAACTATGTTATAAAACACTTAGGAAAGAAACAAAGAAAACTTACTCAAAAGATATAAATTATATGGTTGATATCTAGTATGGGTTATAAGAGAAATTTGCATAAATAAAAGAAGAAGAAGATGAAGAAGCCCTCAGTCAAATAAGAAGAAAATAAAACAATGAAAATATAGGAGAGGTGGTTGCACACATACATATATGTATATCAAGACTTGGGAAAAACTTATGGGTTATAAAAAATATAAACCAAGCACATAAAGAAATAAATTACATGGGATAAAACTTTAAAAAGTTTATCGGCCTCACAACCTTGAAAGTTTCAATGCGTGTATGTTTGTTGAAAATGATGAAGGAAGACTTTGTTTCTGAATATATGCTATTGATTGAAATTGATGGATGCCATCTCAAAGATCCATATAAAGGTGTATTGTTGAGTGCAGTTGGTTTGGATGAAAATAATGGACTATTTTGTTGCATAAGCTATTGTTAAGTATGAAAACAATAAAACATGGTGTTGGTTTTTTTATGCTTAATTGTATGAATCCATAAAAGAAGGTATACATTAAAGACCATTTTACAAAATGTTTGAGAGGAAAAAGGTTAATTTAACCATTATAGTTTAATTATATTATAAATTTTATTTTTTCTAAACTTGCATTTAATTTGGAATTATACTATCTAACTATCATAATTTAATTTCCATATTTTACCTGAAGTTTTTGTCGAGATATTCCCATAGGCAACACATAGGCATTATTTGAGGCATATTTATTCCAATTTAAAAAAGAAAGGCCTTTATGGATAGAAATTAAATATGGGCTTTTGGGATACATCAAAATCTTACATGAATCTCAATTACAATATTTATACGAGAGACATTAGGGATATGGACACTGAAGCTGTCAATTGGTTGAAAAACATCTTGACTAAGACTTGGGTAAGGTATATGTTTGACTCTGGAGTTAATGTTGATAACACGACTAATAAATTGGACAAGTCATTCAATAACTAGATTGGAAAATATAAAAGCATGCCAATTCTTTTGTTACTAAAGAAGGTTAGATTGAAACCCATGGCTAGGTTTCATGACATATTCACTCAATCTAAAAACTAGGCAATAAAGACCATACCTCATGTTGGGGGAGTGTTGGGTAAATCTGTTAAAAAAAAAAGAAAAGAACGTGAGAATGATTGCAACTATTTATAATGAATACCAAGTCTATGAGGGCCAAACGAGGCATTGTGTTAATTTAAGAAAAAACTAGTGTTCATTTAGAGAATGGACAATGATTGGTATTCCATACTTATATGTTGTCCATTGTGTTAATAATAAAAGAATTAAGTTAGAAGATTTGTGTAGTGAGCATTGCAGTGTGGATATATTAAAAAAAGAAGAAGCATACTTTGAAGTGATGTGCCCATTACCGAAAGCTAATCTTAATTCTAAAGAAGAAGATGTAATTGTTTTACCTCTAAAACTTAAAAAGAGTATTGGTAGACTAAAAAAGAACATGCAAAAGGAGGAAGGAGAAGATCAAACTGATACAGCTAGGAAGAGGTCTTCCACACTTTTATGTAACATTTGCAGGCAGTATAGATATAATTTCAGGACATGCCAACAAGATAGTGCTGAGAAAATTGCTGGTAATAGTATTGTGAGATGATCCAATTATGTTGAAAGGGGATCTAAAAGTTCTAATAGGGGGATCAAAAGGATCCAACACTGTTGGGAAAAGGTTCGGTGTTCCTAGTAGAGGCTCAAACAAAGGCTCAAGAGTTTTAAGAGGAAAAAAAGAAGGCAAAGGTGTTATTGGTACATCCTCCTCACAATAATCTACCCAAACATGAGTGATTTTCCTAAAAATACATTGTAGTTTTATAGATAAATAAAACAATTTACAATTACTAATCAATGTTGTTTTTTACATTATGCAGGTTCGTGGTGCTAAAGCTAATTCTCAACAATCTACCCAAAAAAGGTATCGTGGTTGAAGATGTATTCAAGATTGGTGACTTTTAAATGCTACATTACTATTATTTCTATGAATGGATGTTATATTAAGGATCATTATGTTTATTATGTTAGGTACCAGTTTAAACTATTTATGGATGCTTGTTAAGTGCATATTGGTTGTTTGCATGTGTGTTGTTGTTTACATGCTATTTAAGTAGCATGCTTTTGATATGATTGATATGGATTTGCATGCATCTTCACTATACTAGGGAATACACGCACTATGTCTTCTTCTTTTTTTATTTCACAAAAACAACATAGTTGTTACAAACATACACAGTGCGCATACTAAATTAGTGACACGATCAAAAGATTGATGTCTTCTCCCAAGTGCAGGAGTGTCGAAGTAATAAATAACCCGACAAGACCGGGGTCGAACCACATGGAGGTTAACTATATAAATTATAAATAATAATAACAACAACAACTACAACAACAATAATAATAAGTTAAAGAGAGCTTTGAGATGTGATATGGATGTAAGGATTAAACAATGATAAAATAATTGTCAAGGTTAGAGGATCTACTAATGGTATTTCAAACAAGTATAGTATAAACTCCTTTTATTACTCAACTGGAAATCACACATAAAGGAGGTTCCAATCGGATTATAAATTATTAACATGATTACATTAGTTATCTTATTCGAATAATGCTAATACTTGTAAATGTTATCAGGCATTCATGATTATAACTTATGTTAACAACAAATCAAGCTCCTTTCATAGCATAAGTGTCGGTTATACCATACGGTTGGGCTATGAAAGTGCCAAGTATTTGTTGTACCAAGGGTTATACAACATAAATCTAGATTAACCATTTAACAAGCAAAGTATTAAAAGTGAACAAGATAACAAATATAAAACATGTTAGTATCAAACATTAAGATCCATGTTGAGTTTATATTATACTTATTCTTACACCATTAGTGTAACCTTTTTACCTTGACATGATAAACTTAGCTAAACATAATGAAAGAGAGAAACATAAATAAACAAGGAAAGGAAATGAAAAGCATAAACAAGAGATTAATATAAGCAAAACTTAAGCATTACAAAATATAAAGAGAGAGCAAGAGCATGATCTTGATCTGAAAACCAAGATGCCTAAATACATGGCAAATGCCTCCTTTTATAGGCCAAAATTCAGAACTATTGATTTGTTGACTAATTGTTGAATGGGTGGCCACATCTTGACTTGGTAACAATCCTTATCTTCTTATCTACCAAAAACGTCATTGATAACGTCATAATTTGAATAGACTTAAATCATAAAAGTTCTAGGAAATTGTCTCAGCTTTCCAGGAAAAAAAAGTTGAGGTCATTTGGACTTCTAGAACTTGCAATATAGGTTGAACACTGAACAGTGTCTGGGCTGCAAGACAGATTCGAACTTCTTCGTTTCGTTATTGCTACAATTTGGACTTGAAAACGGCCTTTTTAAATCTTGGACTCCCCATGAAAGTTTTAGGCCTATGTCTTAGCTTTCCATCCATATAAGGCATATCTAAATCCAAGATCTACAGCTCCAGATATGACCTAATGACCGAACACTGTTCCAGTTTGGACTGAACTAGCATCTCTTTTCTAAGTTTGGCCCTCTCTTTGTCTTTTCAATTTCCGTACTTAAACTCATCAATAAATCCTTTTATTTATGTGATAGGCCTGTATTTAAGATGAACATTTACCATAAATTAAAGGTATCTTATGGTATCAAACTTGTTATTATAAAACATGATTTAGTTAAGGAGTTATTGATACTTCAAGTGCAAAATGATGATATAAAACCTTGATAAAAATGCACTTTTAAGTACTAATCAATTAGCTACTATAAATAATTTTACACTTACTAAGGTAGCTTTCATATTGTGATTCTTGATCCAAACTTTATGTAATTCATCTTTCAATTTATTCACTTCATCTACTATTCGGTGAACATCATTAGCATCATTATCATCTCTTTCCCCGCTTGTAGTCAATAAAGGTATTTTTGCATTACTTATCATTGCATCTATAAAATAGCCTTTTTTTACTAGCCTTTTTTTATTATTCTAACTGCAACTCTTTTTTCATATTTTATGCACTTTCTATTCTTGAATTTTAGTTCATCCAAGTTGTACCAACTTTGTATGCTATTAGCACTTAATGAAGATGATGTCATGTTTATAATAATTTTGTATTGTGGCTGTGTTGATTGTGGAATTATGGTGAAAATGAAAAAGGAATTGTTGAGATGTTATTTATGAGTTATGATGAAACTTGGTTGCATTGCTTTGATGAAAAAGAAAAGGTGGAATTTTTTCAGGTTTGATAGGTTTATTTGATGGACTTATTGAAATAAAAGAGGATATGTTGGGGAAGATGATAAGGAGGTTGCTGGATTTTTTGTTTTCTAATGCATGCTTGAATGTGGTTGGAAACTATTGTTAAATACTGTAATTTATAACATTTTTGTAATTGTTAAGATGTTATTTATGATTTATGGTGAAAATTGGTTGGGTTGTTTTGATGGAAAAGAAAATGTTAAATTTTGCTAGGTTTGACAGGTTTATTTGAAGGAATTATAGTGAAAATGAGGGAGGATATGTTGGGGAAGATGCTGGATTTTTAGCTTGGTAATCCATGCTTGAATGTGGCTAGAAATTGTTGCTAAATACTATAATTTATGGTATTTTTGTAACTAATAAAAACTACCAATGACTTTTTTTTATATAAAAAAAACCCAACTACTCTAGTGGCATTTTAGTTATTTTTAACCTTCAGAGGTTATTTAGTCTTTACCACAAATATAATGACACTCTTGTAAATAAATATAATATTTTGTTGATTTATTTTTTACACCAACTTTTAAGGATGTAAAATTTTACTTGCCATCAAAATGCATGATGGAAAATGTAATATTTAAAAGTATGGTTGCAAAATGAAAAAAAAAAAAACCTTGGGATGTTAAGCGTAATTTTTCCTTTACTCATTTACCCTCTTACTAGATACCTGTGGGCCTTCTAGCCCATTGAACACGCCTACAACACCATTTTTCTTACATCTCATATTGAAATAAGAGCATGCCACATTCATCATATGCTATCATTTTTTAAATATAAAATGACACTCTATTTTGTTTTTATCCAATATTTTCCCCTAATTAGTTAAAAAAAATTTATTAACGTAGGTGTCTGGGTTAGCTTACGCACACCTCGACTAATTCCACGGGCCCTGAAGTTAATGACCATGTAAGCCTCTAGTGGCCTTAAGGTTTGTAGGACTCGAACTAGTGACCTTTAGGGAGCAAACCTGGAGCCTGACCAGTTAAGCTACACCCCTCAGGGTTAATTAGTTAAACTTACTATATTATTGGCTAACGCTACATTGTCGATCGAATCAATTTTCTTTTAATGTAAAAATAAATGTTCAGGTATTGCTAGCATGTTTTATAGTAGGAAAAAAAATCAAATCATGTAAGGGTTGACCCAATGTAACTCAGACAACTTGACGGATCCAAAGACAACCCGGATGACCATTAAAAATATAGTTTCTAAAAAAAATTCAAGATATCTTTTTTTAAAAAAAAAACAAAACAAAAATATACTGGATCAATTCAGGTCAACCCGTATTAACCTGCTAAATTCGCGACCCGGGTAATAAGACTGAGACAATCCCATAGAAAGTAAATCGAAACAAATTATGCAACCTAATTCTCAATCACACCAATGTTGAATGATGAAATTGAAAAAAAAAACACAAGTCAACCTGAGTTAAATCGCCAAACTCGCAACTCGGGTAATGAAACCAAGATAACCTCATAAAAAGCAAACTAAAAAATTATAAAATCTAATTCTAAATCAACCAAATATTGAAAGATAAAATTAAAAAAAAAATAAAAAAAAAAAACATGATAAAAAACTAAGTTAACATGTTAAATCCGTGATCCAGATCATAAAATTGAGATCGAAAAAGTTTAATATTAAATAATAAAATTAAAAAAAAAACTAAATCTTAAAAAAAAAACTAAACCTTAAAAAAAAAAGTAGTGTTAAAGTAAACAATGCTTTGTGACGAGAGTAGCACTGAATTCTCCTTCTTGAAAAATAGCAAAACAAATAACAAAGCAATTTAAATTAACAATGTATTGTGAGGAGGGAGCCATGAATTTCTCTCCTCATTTAATATCTGTTAAATAATCATTTATTTAACCAATTTTATTTTTATATTTTTTTAAATAAGAAACTTAAGTAGAAATAATTAGGAACTAAATACAATTATCTCAAAAACCATCAAATGTAAGGATAATTACTATTTTGTTTACTTGTTAACAAATTTAATATTTTCAATTCAAATAACAACATTTTCAACTCAAATAATATATATCTATTTTTAAAGTAGCTCGATAAATTTAATTTAGATATTCTTTAAAATAATAAATTATTTTTCAACAACTTGGAGAATGCAAGCGACAAAAAATATTGATTTTGTAGCAAGTGGCCCCCACACATGTGAATTGGATGGAGAGAGCATATTATCAAAGCATGCAAGTAGGCTCTGCCGCGCTGGGATTTGGTGTGCAAGACTGGGCATTTATGCTTCCACTTGAATTGCTCTCTCTTTTTTTTCTTTTTTTAATTGTGGGTGTTTGAATTAGTTTACATATATTTTAATTAATATTTTAAAATTTTAAAATTAATAACTATGTATAGTGACCGTATCCGGTCACTATATTACTTGAATTGCTCTCTAACATAAGGTATTAGATGAAGCTTCATATGAGCACACCATAGCCACTAGCCAGAGTCGTCAAACATGTCATCTCACCGTATCAGATTCCCCACGCGAAACTCCGGGAGCAGCTTCAAGAAGCCTTCTCCTCCCGTATAGCTCCCGAATTCGATAACTAAATTCATTTTTAACACTTACGCCTGAGGCTTTACTACTTTTCTGCCACAATCAAATCTCTAATGCCAGCACCCCAAAGATGATAACATCAGATTCCTTGTTTCCCAATCTTGTGAGAATACCAATGGTATATCTAGTGAGAGTGGTGACAATGTAGTTGACATGATTATGAGAACCGTACAATATATTTTAGTAAGTGGAAGGGCCAAGATTTAGCAATTGAGCGGGGTGGCTAATTTATAAATCTTTAAACAGAGTGAACTTAAACTGTTCAACTGGACATGAATTTGTACTCAGTTTCAAAGAAAATTAATTTCAGAAAAGACGTGAAAATTGATCAGTACAAAAAAAGGGCAAAATTAAATGTTTTAACTGGATAAGAATCTCAAATTAATTACACTGGTCATCAATTTAACCTTCGCGTAGAAGCATGGCAGATGCAGAAGAAGCTGAAGAAGATGCGGTGAACTGGGAAGAATTAGTGTTGTAACTATAGCTTGAAGATTTGTTCATCCCTCCTTCAGAATCTGTAAGGCCATAGGACATTATTGAAAGTGAAGATGCAGATATTGGCGGGGCGAAATATGATGGCACGGGCATCTTTGATGGGAGAATAGGCAATGGAGCATCAAAATTAAGTACGTGAAGTGCTTGCCGAATTGAGGGTCTAAGATGTTCATCCGGATGAGCACACGAAAGGCCGACAATCATCAAGCGTTCCATCTGCGTCTTGTTAAAATCTCCGCATAGTCTTGGGTCAACTGCTTCAAGTAGCTTTCCTTCACCATAGAGCTCCCAAACCCACTGCACCATGGACACTCGATCTTCATTACTGGCCTTTGGGTTGATAGGTTTTCTTCCACAAGCTATCTCCAATGCAACAATTCCAAAACTGTAAACATCTGACTCTCTGCTAGCCTTGCCTGTCATTGCACACTCTGGAGCCATGTAGCCCATAGTCCCTGCCAAAACTGTTGTTTGAGAACCTTTTCCATGGTCTACAAGCCTAGCCAAACCAAAATCCCCAAGCTTAGCATTGAATTCTGAGTCCAACATAATGTTGCTAGACTTTATATCTCTATGCACCACACATTGTTCCCATTCTTCATGCAAGTACAACAGCCCCGATGCTAAGCCTTGCACTATTTTGTACCTCACCTCCCATGTCAACAAGCTAGTTTCTTTGAAAAGATGGGAGTCTAAACTTCCATGAGGCATGAATTCGTAAACAAGTAAAAGCTCCTTTCTTTCATGACACCAACCAATGAGTTGGACTAAGTTCCTGTGTCTCAATCGGCTAATGATCTTTACCTCTGCTGCATATTCTTTAATCCCTTGTTTAGAACCTCTTGATACTCTCTTCACAGCAACGAATGAATCAATCCCCTTCAAAAAACCTTTATAGACACCACCGAACCCACCCTCACCTAGCTTCTCTTCATCCTTGAAGTTATTTGTAGCTCGAGCCAATTCTTGGTAAGAGAACTTCTTTGGTCCTGTTCCCCTTTCAAATTCATCATCCATGTACTCTTCAAGGACATGACCATCTCCTTCATCTTCTTCGTGCCCACGCATAAACTTAATAACAATCCCAACCAAAGCGGCCCCAACAACTATAGCACCACCTCCAACACCCAATCCAACTGCCAGTCCTGTCCTGTTCTTTTTCCGATTCCTAAGAGAACCACCATTTGGCGGAGAAGCTGCAGCTGGATCTATTGGATTGGTAACATTATCATCAATTTCTAAGCTTGAACTAAAATCCCACGAGTAAAGGGTATGTAGGGCAGATGCACTTCCTGTTGAAGCCGAAAAGCCAAAACTAACTCTTTCTGGCAGGTAATCCCTCAAACTAACTATTTGACTAAGGAATTGCATTTCTACAGTGTTATTTCTATAACCAGTGAAGGCGACACTCAGATTATGTGTACTTGAATTATAACTAATCCAAGCTTCAGTTATTCTCCCTCCACTAATATCACACAGCCAAGTAATATTATTTACAGATTGCATAGAGTTGATGTCAATACCAACATGCTCGCCTGGTGGATCAAAATAATTTGGGTAGATATCGAACTCCACAGCAACAAAATGATTAGCCGTTGTGTTTAGTAGCTGATCACGCCTTGTAAGACCTAGACCTGCACCCTCAGAGAGATTAGACGGAAGCTTTGATCCTTCTGGCGCAAGAAAGAAAGCCAGTCCATCTCCGTATGCAGTTCGACGTTGCGAATCGATGGAAAAAGAGAAATGGGTAGTGAAGTCTGTAAGATTCCCCGAGGCCTCGTCCCAAAGCTGCATCGGTTTGTAATACGTGGCTCGACCAGAACTTGAAGTCATGTTAGCATTTCTTAGATTTTTGGTGAGCTGAATAGCTCCATCTGCAGGATATGCTTCCTCGTATGAGATGTTTTGATCGGCGCCAACAATGAAGCTGGTGAAGTTGAAAGATAATCCACTCGCAGAAGGGATTATTAGTGTGAAGAGAGTTGAGAAAACAAAAGGAAGAAATGGAACAGGAAGCTTTTCCATGAAGGAAGTTGAAATTGTAGTGCTGCAATGCTTGGGGGTTAGGAAAATTGCAGAATTTCTTTAGTTAAAAAGGGCATGTACAAGCCTGTCTGTGGCGTTAATTTGCATGGTAATGAAATGTTTATTTCCAGCCACTGCGTGGACCTAAAGACTTGTTCTTGCTGTGGAGTGGGAGCCTTTGTTTATGCATTAGTTAAGAGTTGTAGGACTTTCAAGATAGGCTGCCGTTTGAATTTTCTTGAAACCTTCTTGACAATTGACTTGTTGTCTCTGCCGCCTCTTCAGTGTGAACCAAGTCATTAATTAATAATTTCTTTGTTTGGTTTGTAAATCAATAAAAAAAAATTATTCAACGTTGAAAAAAAATATATTATTTTTTAAGTGTTTATAATTATATGTTTTTACGTAAATTAAATGAAAAAAATAACATGAACTCTATGAATCTCTTTCTAATTCTATGAATATTTATAATATCAAAATAAAATATTTGACACTTTTGATATTATAATTATATCTATTAAATTAATTCTTTTTTGAACTTATTTATTTTAATTTTCATAATTAATTTTAATATTTATAATTGTTGGGATAATACTGAATAAACAGTTATTTTATTTAATTCAAGATATAATTATTTTTTTATCAGTTATAATGTTTTATTGTAATGTTTTAAATCTATATGAACCTGTTACTACACAGAGAAAAATATATACAAAACAAACATATTTTCTTTCTTTTTCCTTTTCCTTTTCTTTTCTTATTCTTTCAGAGTTTAGAAGGCTTAGTTGTATCTAAAAAATATTGTATTTGTGTGAGACAAATAAACACTTTAAGAACAATGTTTTTCACACCTCAAAGATGATTGCGGTAATAGTTGTTAAAATAATGATAATATTAATAGGAATGCTTCTATTATTACTAATAATGATAATATTAGCAATAGTTGTGATGGTGGTGACAATAACAACAACAACAACAATAATAATGGAATTACTTATTAATAATATTAGTAATACTGATTTTAATCTTTATTTTTTAATTGATGTTTTTTAAAATTCTTTTTAGCATGGTCTCGTGACAAACAAATAGTTATTCGTGTGCATACCAACACATTTATTCCTACATGAACATTTTTTGTAGAAGATGCATCATTATAACATTTGAATCGAGATATTTTTTTATTTTTACACCTCTTACATGGACACCTAATACTGCCTCCATTAATATTTCTGGGATTAGATATTGCATAATCAATAAAACCCTGAACCTCATTACAATAATCCATCATCCGCAATCTTTAAGGTTAAACTCGATACATCCATAAACGATCATCCATCACTTCTATCGAACCTATATCAAATAATGATGACTACATGTATTAATTAATTATGTTAGCTAAATAAATTTACAAAAATATCGGTTTAGCTCAAGATTATTCAACCTACTTTAATACTTTTTTTTAATTCATTGTCAATTATCTACGTAAATACAAATTTGTATGCATTTACGGAAATTACAACTCGATAACAAAATTAACAAAGTATATAATGGACCCGTTAAACAAGCCATTATTTATTTCATCACAACACACCGAAGTCGATAATTCAACATAAGTTTTAACAATTTACAAAAAAATATTTAAAACAAACCATAACATGTATAAAATTATAAATTCATACAACAAGTTTGTTTGAGAAAAAATAATAAAACAAATAAAGACTCAAACAAAATACATATATTAAAAAAATATACAATAAAAGAAACAAATATTTTAAAATTATATTCATATTAAAAAAAATAGATTTACTTAAGATGAAAAATCATCAATAAAATTTCAATCAGGAAATGTTTTAGGTCTCTGCAGGGTGATGAATGCACAGATCAATGATTGTGTTGATGATTGACACATGGCCAAGCTCTTGCCCACAAGTAACCATGGAGGTTTAAATATTAGTTTAATGCTAAATGGTTGGTTAATCCAAAGGCCTAATTGGCGATTAAGGAAACATCTTTTATCTCCATTGGACAGCAGAATCTCCTTCACGTGGTCTCTCCCGATCACAGGTTTAGGCACAAAGTCCCATATTTAATAATTTTAATTTTAGCGTATTGGTTTGTGTAAACAATTACCTGGTAGTACGAGGCTGCTTTAATAAAGGGTTTCCTGTGCGATAATGTTCTCTTGTTTTAATTTTTTAGTAATCAAGATTTGAACATAAAAGCAAAATAAGTTTTGGTCAGATCCCAAGTCTTATAAGATTAAAAATATACCATTTAAACCATCTAGATAATAGCTCAGTAATAAAAGTTTAGGATTAAAAGATTTGTTTTCTTTGTGGTTTTAGGTTCGAGCCTCATGGTTGCTTATATGATGGCCACTGGAGGCTTATATGATTGTTAACTTCAGGACCTGTTGGATTAGTCGAAGTGCGCGAAAGCTGGCCCAGACACCCACGTTAAATTAAAAAAAAAATATACCATTTAATTTTGAGAAATGAGACTTAACTGATTAGATTTTAAATTTATTTTATAAATATTACTAGTTTGTGTCCCACAAATTTTAAAACCACTAGAAGTTTACATGGTCGTTAACTTTAAAACTCATGGAATTAATTGAAGTACGTGCAAGCTGACCCAAACACTCACTTTAATTAAAAAAAATCATCCAATTTGAACAAAGCTTTTATTTCATTTTTAATTTTAAAAATAAATTATATTATATTTGTATTGTTGAATCGGGCATATCAGAATTACATATTTGTAATTTTTAATCAATTATCTCGTATCAAAAATATATCTCTCAGAACTAAAACTTAGGTAAATTATCCATATTTGAGTAGGTGATGCTTTCATGTTTTTTTTTTTTTTGGCAATCATCCTTTTGGATTCCATTAAAAGATGATGATGTGAATAACAAATGCATTGATTATAATTCAATACTCGAATATTAATACCATTAAATTTTTGTTTGATTTTATGAATGTTTTTTAAAAAAGTTGATTTTTTTTAAATTAATATTTTTAAATATTTTTAAATTATTTTAATAAGTTGTTATCAAAATAATTTTTAAAAATAAAAAATATTATTTTAATATATCTCTAAATAAAAACATCATTTTAAAAAATAACCACTCTCAGGTTCTTAATCTCTACTGGCATCAAAACAAGAGAAATTTATATATTAAACTACACACTACCATTACCCATTTGACATAAAGGTATTATAAACTAACAAGAGGGGTTATGAAACGTGTACCTAACCTGCCACATCGCCACGATGTCGAGAGAGGGCCCTCTTTTTTTTTAAAAAAAAAAAAAAATGTAAGCAAAAAATGTATGAAAAAAATAAAAAAAAAGTATGATGGACAGTATTCCGATCCGCAAGCCGATATATATAGTGTGTTTGGTATTGTGATAGCTATTATAGTTGTGGTTTGAAAAAAGTTATTTTATAAAAAATACTTTTAATTGAGATTGATTTGAAAAAATAGGTGTTTGGTTAAAACTGTGGTTGAAATTGAGGTTGAAAAAAAAGTAATTTAATGTGTTTGGTTAAGAATGCTTTTGAAATTGAGGTTATAAAATAACTTTTAAAAATATATATTAATATTGATGCTTTTTAATTTAAATATTGTGGATTTAACTATTGCTATTATATCATGAAATAAACAATACTTTATATAAAATATTTTTTATTATTCCATGAAACCATTTATAATTCCATTACGTACGAAATACATTCGACAAAAACTACAGTTTCCATAATATTTTTAGCATGTAATAAAATTAGATAAAATATTATTAGGTATAAAATTCACTCTAAACTAGTTTTTTTAAAAAATAAATGTTAAAAAAATTAACACACTACTTCAAAAAAAAAGTAGTTTTAATGTATTTGGTTAAGAATGCTCTTGAAATTGAGGTTATAAAATAATTTTTAAAAATATATATATTAATATTGTTGGTTTTTAATTTAAATTTTATGGATTTAACTATTGCTATTACATCATGAAATAGATCACACTTAAAAAAATTACTTTAACAAAAAATTATCTACAATTCCATTACGTACAAAATTCATCCGACAAGAACTACAAAATTAGATAAAATATTATCAAGAATAAAATTAAGATTAAAGTACGAGAAATTTAATTCACCTTAAACTAATTTTCAAAAAAACAAAAAAGTTGTTGTTCACGTTCACGTGAACAGTGCGAGTGAAATCAATTAACTACACTGATTTATATATATATATATATATATATATATATATATATATATATATATATATAAAAAACCTATTCAGCGAACAGTGGAGGCATGCCTCCACTGTTTCAAAAAAAAAAAGAACTGTTTAGTGAACAGTGGAGGCATGTTCCACTGTTCACTGAACAGTAGCCTTAGTTTGGCTGCGCAGAAAGCAGCAATTTGCTGCTTTCCATTTCCCTGCGTCTCGCACGCAATAAATTAGGGAACCCATGCACAGTAAACAACTTTTTTTTCTTAACCAAACATTTGCTCAGTGCATTTTTGAAGACACGCAACCTCTACCTCGTAGCCAAACGGGCTCATAAAGTGGGAGAGAAACTTTACTCATGTGCAAGCAATGTATGGTATTGACGGATAATCTATTATAAAATATCTTATTTAAAAAGGTGTATCTTAACTAATTATATTTTATATTTAAGTTTTAGAAGTTATTAATTCAAGTCTTATAAATTTTAGAATTATTGAAAGCTTACATGATTATTAATTTCAGAATCCATAAAATTAATTGAAATACACATAAACTGGCTCGGACATCCACGTTAATAAAAAAATAATATCTAAGTAAAGTCACATCAATATATACAAGAGAGTTCTTGAACCCTAACTAATAACATCCAGAAATTAAAATTATATGAGAGTTGATGTACTAAGTATTTCAAAAAATATTTAATTAGTTTACTAAATTTTTTTTGATATATGTTTATCATGATTGTTATTTTACTTTAATTAAACGTTCCAATTATCACTAATATTATCAAAAGTTAAATATCCATTTCATTAATATTTTAACGAGAAATATTATAAGATCTAGTAACTAACTAGTGATGTTCTAGATAAAGATATTATTATTATTTTTCAATATAAAAGCGTGAAGTAACAAATAAAATATTAATAGCTATTCTTTATCCACCATAAAGTTTTTATTTTATTTTAACAGAGCATATGTTATGAATTTTTTTGAGTTGGGTCCATCTGCCTGGGTATAACAATAACAGAGTCAAATCAACGAAATTGTTTTTGGCAAGGACTAGTTTACCGATTGGGAACAAACACAGGGTCTAAAAATGGGCGTGTCCAGTTGTCAACTTGTCATCCTAAAATAAATAAATAAATAAATAAGTCGCCGTGTTTTTGTGACTGCACGTGTCGATAACCTATTAGATAGATAGCTAATATCTCTGCTACCATAAACACACCAAGCATTGAATCCAGGAACAAGGTACGATGATTTTTTTTTTTCTCCACTTGCTAGTGTAGCTCTATTGGAATACTCGCTTTCAGCTGTTGACATTTGTCTTTAACAATCTCTTCTCTCTTCTCAACCCTATATTTGATTCTCTTGACCTTAAAAAAGGGTCTTTTAGGACACTCAGTTTAAAGGCAGTTTGGAACCAGGGACGATGATTTTTTTCTTCTCCACTTGCTAGTGTAGCTCTATTGGAATACTCGCTTTCAGCTGTTGACATTTGTCTTTAACAATCTCTTCTCTCCTTCTCAACCCTTTATTTGATTCTCTCGGCCCTAAACAATGGGCTTTTAGCACACCTCAGTTTAAAGGCAGTTTGGAAAGTAAAGGTGTTTTTTAAAGATTTATATTTTGTTATGTTAAAAATAATTTTGAAAAAATAAAAAATATTATTTTAATATTTATCAAAAATAAAAATTTAAAAATAAATAATTATTTCACACTCAACACCCTCTTAAAAAAATTATTTTTAATATTTAATTGGGAAAAACAAATCAACCACTTTACTTTCGAGAAAAAAAACATAAGATTGGCTGCTCTTCCTCCTTCCAAACTTCTTATTACCTTAAACCAAGTAAGTTTCTTTCTACTTTTCTGTTTCGTTTTTGTTTTTTGGTGATAAATAAGTAGGCTCTCTATTTATATACTTTTCTTTCATTAGCTATCTATACGAAGTTATTTTTATTTTATTCTTACTTATTAATCAGCCAGTTACATATATATTCTCCTAGCTATACTTGGATTAATTAATATCGTGTCTTCTTTTCTATTCATACGAAAAAATCATGTTTTAATTACATTTCCTATAGTTTGTGATTCTCGTTTACTTACCCTTCTTCTATTTTTTGGAACGATCCCACCTTTCCTGTTTTTATTGATATATATCATTACCTTGGGTTTTAGGGATTATTACTTTATTCATTGAAATAATGTTTTTTTCTCTTTTTATTTTATGTTTTTCTTTTCAATTTCAATTCTATTCTTCAACATTATTATATTTATCGGAGACTGTGCTTCATAATTGTTTTCAATTTACATTTATAATATTATCCCAGATTCATGATCCGAACCGCAGGTTTGACGGGTTAAATCTATTGACTTGACTTTTCTTTTTCTAATTAACCTTTTTTTTTTCAATTTCATCCTTTAACATTACGTTTATTGAGAATTAAATTTTGTAATTTGTTTCAGTTTGCTTGCGATGAGGTTATCTCTATCTTATGAATCAAGTCACGGGTTTATCGAGTTAATCCTGATTTACTTGAGTTTTTTTTGTGTTCTTTTTTAATTGATTTTTTTTCAAATTCATTTTTCAATAATAGATTGATTGAGAATTAAGCTTCATAATTTATCTTAATTTTATTTTTATTGTGTTATTTCAGTCTCATAACTCGAGTCACAGGTTTATTAGGTTAACTTTGGTTGACTCTGGTCATTTTTTTAATTTTTTTTATTGATTTTATTTTTCAATTTCATCATTCGACATTGAGTTTATTGAAAATTTAATTTCTTAATTTGTTTTGATTTGTTTTCTATAGGGTTATCATGATCTCATAACTTGGTATTTAGATTAGTAGGTTAACTCGGGTTATCTCAAATTTTTATTAAAAAAATCATCTTAAATACTTATTTTGAATCAAATTGTGTTTCTACTTGTCATCTAGGTTGTCTTTTTAGACCTCCCAAGATAATTGAGTCACGATAAATCAATTCTTACATGATTTAAATTTTTTTCTATTATAAAAATTATTAGCAATATTGAAACAATTGTTTTACATTTGAAAAACATTGTCTAGTCGTACAATACATGTGTCAAATGATCTAGTAAAAAAAAACCACACTAAATTAATACGTAAAGTTATTGCTTAGGGGAAAAAACTAAATAGATACACTTGCTAGGAAGAAAGGAGACCGGCGACATAAGTAGTAGCAACTGTAAGCTAGAAACAGACATTTTCAAAGAGAACAACAAAACAGAGAAGCACTTGAAGACACAAAATAGCACAGTATAAGTGTAGCAAAAAGTTAGTAAAGTGCTATCCTGCTCGCTACAAATAGGAAATCAGAAATGATTAATACAGAATAGCTAATATCCATTGTTAGGAGGAGGTTGCCAGTTCTCTCTAAAACTACTCTTAGGCGATTGTTGTGGATGCCCCAATGACGATGTCAGCAATGATGGGGCTTTTGTCGTGTCTTTTATACGATGTGTAGTGTTGAAAAGGTTTTTGAATTTAATTATAAAATTATAATTAATATTTAGGAGTCATCACTTAGTATTATGATCACTAGAAACCTATGATCTGCAAGCATTTGGGTAAGAAACTGATTATGCAAAGGAAAGACACATTACCCCCAGTACACCCTATCTAATATAAGCTAAATTGTTATTTAATTGTTTTTATACACACAAAGTTCACTACATTATATATAGTTTATATTTTTTTTACTCAACCTAATGATTTTTTAATTAACATAAATTATATATAAAAAATTATATTTTATTTAATCAACTAATTTTCATCAACAAATAATATGATAGAATAGAAATACAATACAAAGAGTTGCATAAAAGAATCTCATGTATTAGTTCTTAGTAAAGATAAAATGCTAAAAATTCACAAAAATTTATAATATGTTTTATTATATAAATTAAAAAAACAAGAAATAAAAAAAAACAAATTATCATAAAAACTAAAAAATAATAGCATAAAAAAGACATATGGGCTTAAAGTTGAGCCCATACATAATTCAGTTTTTTCCAATTTGACCTGAATCAAGATCCAGGGCTGCTTGGCTTAAAGCTGATTACATGAATCATGCCTCAAAATCTCTGCAATCATGTTCGGGTTTCCACGCGTAGCCGACATCAAGCTTCAAAATCTTCTTTCTTCTTTCTTTTTCCACCAAAAAATAGAATTTAAAATTTATAGTTATTAAAATTCAAATAAGCTTATCTCCATATTCTAGAGATAAAATGGTTGAACTTTGACGTGGATGAGTCTTACGTTTAAAAACCAATGTTAGGACAACATTTCGTTTATATCCCGCGTGCAATGATTTTTTTTTCATTTTTTTTTGTATATTTTACTTTTCAATTACATTTTTTATTTGCGTTTTTTTAATTATCTCAACAAATTTTTATTTTGTTTTTTTAATATTTTTTTATGTATAAATAATTCTTAATTTATTTAATAAATATATGTGTAAATATTTTAATTTATGATTGAAAATATTTAAAAAACAAATACTGAAAAAACTTGTATATTTTTCTTCTTTTTTTTTAAATCCAACCCACCGCGGGTCATATAGCAAGTTTTTGCTGTTACTTGTCGGTAAATCCCGTTTCTAACCCGTCAAATGTGTTACTGCACAAACATCTGATGGTCAAACGGGGGTGCACGTGGATAACAAGCAAGGAAATATGAGACCACTCTGTGTCAGGACTCGAAGACGAGATTGATTATAAACAGAAGGAACAAATTCGCCCTTGTCCAGGAAGGGAAAGAAAAATAGCAGCAGCAGCAGCAACCACAGCAACAATACTTTAGCAATTTCTGTCTCTTCTCCCAGCTAAATCTGGAGCAGTTTCTAGAATGATTGCTAGGAGCTTGGCAACCGCGAGCTTGGCAATAGCCGAGATGATGAATCTCCACTCACTAAATCTCTCCATTGTTGAGTCACTGTCTTGACTCGGGTGTAAAACTGAATTCCTGCTTTTCCTGCAGCAGTTTATGAAACTCTAGCTTAAAACTTAAGAAATTAACCCAGACCCCTCAATGCGAGCTTTTTTAACTGGAGAATTCACATAGAAATCTTCCAAAGAACACATATTACCGTCAAAATTGACATCTCCATCAAAAGATAGTTTCACACTGATAAATGCCGAGAATGGCAGTGGCACTGAGTAGGAACATTTATCCCAACCTACAAAAATTCCAGTTCACGTCAAACATCAAATAATTGATTAATGGAGAGCATCTTACCCTGGCTTTAAGAGCAAAAGGGAATTTTGACAAACAAATGTTTCACACTGGCAAGAATACTAAAGAAACTTAGCTCTGCAAATTGAAGTGGTCTTGAAATTTCAAAATTAAGAAAAAAAGAAAAGAACAGTGCAACATGTGAGATCACTTATGGTAAAACACAATTAATTTAGATGACAGTTTCACTGCGTCTTTATCTTTTACCATTAAAAGCATACCCATGACAAGCTGCACAGGGCCATCTCACCTGCCCGACCTCAATCTCAGTCTGAAATTTCCTTGCAGCCACCAGATGTTGTAAATATAGAAGCTCCACTGCTATATCTAAAAGACCAAATCAGCCATAAACCATGAAGGATTCAAAACATTCTGATTCTGTGTGTGGTGGGAGAAGGTAATGGTTGAGAATACTTATTTCCATTGACAATGTTTATGGCTTCTTCGATGCTATCAACCTGAGACAAGCAAAGCATGAGTTAATGTCCTGGGAAAAATAGCTGGTGGGCCAACTAGGAGGATGGATGAGTAGCAAACCTGCATACAAAGAAGAACCGGGCCAAAACTTTCCTCCTGCACTAGCAATAAGTGTCATTTAGTTTACCATACAGTCTAGGTTGCTACTGTAAATACCACATAACCTACCTTGTAACATTCCATGTCAACTGTGACATCTGATAAGATGGCAGGACCCGTGAAGTTCCCATTTTCATATCCTGCAACCTATCATGATAAATGAACTGAATTATAAAAAAGACCACCTTGATCCTCATAAAAACTCCAAAACAGAAACACAGTTATAAATTGGCATGCTTCTCAGCATTGCTTAAAAAACATCACAGCTTTCTTTTAAAATTCATAATCTTTATGCTGGGTCCATTATACTAACTAATTTGACTATTTGAACTGTGTGAAGGTCATATGCAGATGCAAACTAAACCAAATTATCCAGGTTATTGTTGTACCCCGTTTACTCTTCAAACGAGTCATATGATGAATAACTTCCTGATCTCTAAGAGCATTATTTGTTGTCCCATGGCCAGGAACAAAACTGCTCTGAAGAGGACCTAGCAAGTCATCCGGATAAGGCTGAAATCTATTGACCAGAACTTTAGTAATTAGCTTATAAACAACATTACATTAGCTAATTGGGTGAAATTGCCTCGGATTCGTTGGACTCTCCTCCTTAGGAATGAGCACCACCAAGGTCTCTGCTAACTCTTCGATAAAATAGGATAACAATGTTTTTACTAACCCGTTCAGTTTTTTTTTTTATTTATAATTATTCTAGTTATTAAATTTCTTGTTACTTGATTGATATAATTTCTTTTTAATGATTAGGAAATATGAATTTTGTTCACCTCTTTTTGAATTATTAGGGGTTGAGATACATTTTTAGTTTGTAATACTAACAAAATGAATATTAGCCCCTTTTCGGTTTGTCATTCCAATTCACTTTATCACTGGATCAAGGGTAAAACCTTGTTTAAACTACATGGATAAAATTGAGAATTTTTAAGCTATGAAGATGGGGCTAAACCGTAGCTATATAAGACCTAACTTTGAGTTTGATTTGCCAAATATCTAGTTCACATGTCAACTCATGCTTTGAATTTTTTAAAACTCATTAAACTATGTTTTTTTGATAAAAAAAATAAATAAAAAATAAGTAGGTGACACAATCAAATTATTGATATTTTCTTCTAAGTGCAAGAGTGTTAAAGTAATAAATAACCCCGCAAGATCGAGGTCGATCCACAGAAAAGTTAATTATACAAAACCACAAATAATAAAAGAAATGGATTTGAAGAGAACTTTGAGATGTGATGTTAATGTAAATATTAAGCAAAGATAAAACAATTGTAAGGGTTAGAGGATCCACTAATGGTATTTCAAATAAGTATAGTTCAAACTCTTTTAATTACTCAACTAGAAAAAAAGATTAAACAAAGATTAAACAATTATCAAGGTTAAAGGATCCACTAATGATATTTCAAATAAATATAGTCCAAACTCTTTTTATTACTCAACTGGAAAAAAAAAAGATTAAACAAAGATTAAACAATTGCCAAGGTTAGAGAATCCACTAAAGGTATTTTAAATAAATATAGTCCAAACTCTTTTTATTACTCAACTGGAAACCACGCACAAAGAAAGTTATAATCGGATGATTTATCATTGATGACTCATTTTAAGTTGTTAACATGATCATATTAATTATCTTATTTGAGTAACTCTAATACTTGTAAATGTTGTCAAGTATTCATGGTACTAACTTATGCCAATAACAAATTGAGATCCTTTTATAGATTAGGTGTCAGTTATTTATATACTACGTTATAAAAAAATCAAGTATTTGTTATGTCAAGGATTATACACCATGAGTCTAGACTCACCACTTAACAAGCAGGGTATTAAGATTGATTAAGATAACAATTATAACACATGTTGATAACAAAACTTCTTGAATATAAACATCAAAGTCCATGTTGAGTTTGTACTATATTTATTTTTATACCATTAATGTAATCTTTTCACCTTGAAAAAAATATACTTAACCTGATTAAGAAGAAAAACATAAATAAACAAGATAAAAACATAGCTATGATATAAATCAACTAAGTATAATAAAGGAAATGATAAGAATAAATAAGAAATTAATGAGAATATAACATGAAATAAAACTTGAACATTACAAAAATACAAAGAAAGAAAGCAAGAGCATGTTCTTGATCTGAAAATCAAGATGTATAAAAGTATGGCAAATGCCTATTTTTATAGGCTAAAGTTTAGAACTATTGATTTGGTGGTTACTTATTGCTTTGATGGTTGGACAAAATATCATTGATAACATCAAAATTTGAACAAATGGTCTTAATGAAAGTTGTGGATATTTGTTTCAGCTTTCTAAGAAAAAAAAGGGGCTCATTTTGACTTCTAAAACTTGAAATATATGTTGAACACCAACACCAAACAATGTTTGGACTGTAGGACAGACTCTGATTTTAGACTCTTCAAAAATATTTTAGGTCTATGTCTTAGCTTTCCATAAAGATAAACCACACCTAAATCCACGGTTTACAACTCCAGTTATGATCAAATAACCTAATGGTGTTCCAATTTGAATTGAACCAACCTAACTAGAATTTCTTCTCTAAGCTTAACCTTCTTTTTGTTTTCTTAATTTCAATAGTTAAACACATCGATCAATCTTTTGAATTGTGAGATATGTCTATTTTATAAACCTGTATTTAAAATAAGAATTTACCATACATTAAAGATATTTTATATTATCAAACTTGTATTATAAAACATGCTTAAATTAAAAAATTTAATGATATTTCAAGTGCAACATAAAAATATAAAATCTTAATAAAAATGCATTTTTAGTTTTGGTAGTTACTTTACTCCTACAAAATCTCGAATTAGCAAATCACTAGAATGACCAATTAGATTTTTGACGGAATCTTATACAATTATTGAACCCATTGATTCTCATCTTAGAATTATACAATTAGATTTGACCAAGCAGAATTATCGATCCCAACTGTTCAAAGTCACCCTGTCGAAGCCATTTACTAATGGAATTGGGTTCAAAGGAAAGTTCTATGTTTTGAGTTCACGAGGAACTCTTACAATTATTGAACCCATTGATTCTCATCTTAGAATCACAGCTTCGGGTTTCTTATGCTCATCATTGCATTTTAGGGAATGTTTGCTAGAATCGGACGGAGAGATTTTGCAAAGTTTTCTTATTTCTAGAAAATGCAGTTCTAAAATCTTTGATGGCGTAGAGCTTTATTGAATGATCATGGTAAACTAAATTGAATTAGGGAGTATTTGGTTTGGAGGTGTGGTAGTTTTTTTTAAATTTTTTTATATAAAATGTATGTATTTTATACTTATATAAGGTATAATTTATACTTTAAAAAGATTATATTTAAAAAAAAACCATCTTACCTACAAACCAAAAACACACTAAAATGAAGAATCTTGTAACAGAACATTGTTTATGGGCACTAATTGCAGCATGTCTGTATCGGCAAACAAAATTGAATTCAGCACAGTTGATTTTGGTTGGTGGATATATTATGTGGAACGAGTAACGAGGTATAATTTGTCCTTCCCAATAGTCTCAGGCCTGTGCTGATCCGATATGACCAAAATAAAATAAAATCTGGCACTGTATTCTATAAATTCCTAATCTGTCGTTTCTACTCATGTTTGTGTGGTACTTGAAAAATGAACGTGAAGCTGTTATTATTATTATTATTTATTTTATATATCGATTCTGGCATGTTGTGCATGATTTTTCCTGTCTTTAA
Organism: Populus simonii; assembly: GCA_007827005.2. Taxonomy (NCBI): domain Eukaryota; kingdom Viridiplantae; phylum Streptophyta; class Magnoliopsida; order Malpighiales; family Salicaceae; genus Populus; species Populus simonii. Next base: position 29,280,735 of record CM017464.2, read on the forward strand.
TTTCTTTATAAGATCAAATTTATGAAACATCACCTTGCAATTCAATATTCCAATTCCTAGTAATTGGTTTCTTGAAATCTTATTAAAACAATAGGGTTAAAAAAAGTTACTCTCATGAAAGTATTATATTATAATAGATAGGGATTATCGGGACAATTATATAAACCTAACAATTCACTAATAACTATGCTATTTTGAAATTTTCTCAATCACAATTTTTTCAACTAGACAAGTGGTATGTTGTAGGCCAGATTACTTTTTTTAATATATATATAAAGAAATAATCAGGCGACGCCTTTATTTTTTAATAAAAATATGAAAAAATTGAGACCTAAATAATTGACTTGATTGGATTCAATAAACTCGGTTATTTTAATAATAAGATTAAAAAAAACATCGTCAACAAATAAAATAAACAAAAAAACATTAACGATAATTAATTATAAAAAATAAACTGTCAATATCAAATTCAAGAAGAGAAGAAAGAAAACCTTATTGAAAACTCATCATCGCTCTGTCATGGAAACCGCCACACCACCAGAAAGAGTTCATCGAGATAGTTCTAACACTACTGCAAAACGTTGCACGACAATGCCAAAAGAGGTCGCATATACCATCAAAGCAAAGAACGTCTCATACTTATATTGAATCAATTAATTTAATTTAATTCAAAAAAAATATTTTTTAAAAAAGCTAAATTTAATATAATTTAACAACATAACCCTGGTCATTTTAAAAATCAGTGAAAAATCCTTTAGAAAGCAAATAAAAAATAATAATGGAGCTCAATCTCCAATTAAATAAATGTTAAAGGATGAAACCGAAAAAACACAAGCTTATAAAAAGAGGAAAAAAACCAAGTAGATCCTAGTGAATCTCATAAACCTAGGTTAATCTCCAGACTCGAAACCCATGAAACCCTAGACCGTGCTTAATCAAGAAGCTCAATTTTCAACCAATTTAATATTGAAGGATGAAACCAAAAAAAAAATATCAACTTAAAACATTTGCTAAAATAAAAAAATAGCAATAAAAAAATAAGGGAAAAAACTGATAGGGAAAAAACTGAAGGTAGATGAAATCATAAAAAAAACAAATTTAATATTTTTCTCAAATAAAACAAATAGCAATCAAACGGATAAAGATCAATTTTGACAGATAAAAAAATTAAAGGATAAAATTAAAAAAAATCTAATTTTATAAATTATTTCAAATAAAACAAATAGTAATTAAAAGAACAATGACCACATATGAAGAAAAAAAAAATTGAATGGCTACTCTAGAAATTTGGAAGGTTAAGCATAAAATCGAGGAATAGAGTGAAAAAAAAAAAGGTAATTGACATCAAACTGGAGGTCAGTAACCCACATGCATCACGTAGGGATGGAGGGGTCAATGAGATGATTGGATATTATTGTAGAAGCCATCATTTGGTTGTCGAACACCTCCTCACGCATCGCTAGAATAGCACAGCCACAACTCACGTGTTCATGCATGCAATGCACGTGTCAATTATTTTTTTAATATAATATTTAATTTTTTTAAATACCAAAGTTTTCATTAGTCTACTTGATTATAACCAAAAAACCAAAATAAAAATACAAAAAAGCCTTTGGACGTGAGTTAAAGAAATTTTGCTTTTAAGAGTAATTTAATCGTTTGACTATATTTTAAAAAGGGAAAATACAACAAGCTCCTCGATGGTAGTTTATCTTTATTTTTTTTGTTTTTAAAAGTAATTTAATCATTTTATTATGTTTTAAAAATGTTAAAATGTTGATATGTCCCCTATCTCTATGATAATAACTAATGAATTCTTGTGAAAACATCGTATTATTTTCAATAGGTAGTTCATTGTTTTTTTAGAATAGAAAAATAATTATTATACTGTTTAAATCTAAGTAATGCATCTTGATATAAAAGACTCAGTCATGTTAGCTTTTGTTTTTTTAATTACTAACATGGTTGAAAAAACCTTCTTTCTAGCATCACAAACCCAGTATAGGCCATGCAAACCGTACAAAAATGAAAATAACCTCACAAAGAGTAAGAAAATCGGATAAATAGTAAAATAAAACTAAAACACTTTAGATTTATAGTACTAGATCCAGAATAATTATAAAAAAATATGATAAGTAAAATACAATTTTGCTGCCGGTAATAAATCATCTACAGGTGCTCATAAAAAGGATAGTTCTTGTATGAGAAAGATAGGGAGGAAAACAAAGATGATAAAAGGATAATCTTGAGAGAGAGAGAGAGAGAGAGAGAGAGAGAGAGAGTAGAAGAGGAAATTAAAAAAAAATCTATAAATCTATAAGTCTAAGATAATAACGATATTTTAGTATTTAATTATTATTATTTAAGAAAATTCTAATGATACAAAAACAAGTATACATATGAAGGCATTAATGGAATAAAAAATAACTATATATGTGAAGTCATGAACTCTATCAAAAAAATTTATTCTATCAAAATGTTTTTTTTATCAAGTTTAATTTTGTTAAGTTCCTCGTCATTAATTCTAGAAAAATCTGGATATCTTTAAATATTGTTTTTATTTATTTAAGCATAATAAAGAATAATGATATGTTTAATTCTAGAAAAATCTGGATACCTTTAAATATTGTTTTTTTTTTATTTAAGCATAATAAAGAATAATGATATGTCATATATATATTTTATCACTAGTGATTAATATTATAAATAGTTTGGCTAAGAAAACAATTAATTTTAGAAAGAAATTATTGAGTAGAAAAGATCAACGAACTAATTGCATGAAATATGTGTATATATTTCATAGTATTTTCTTTTTCTAACTGTGTTGCACATGATCTAAACAGTAACAATAAAAATATGCTGATGCGTTATTTAGGTAATTTTGAAGATGACAAGCCACCAGGAACCAAATATTTTGCTGCCCATGATCTTGAAGTTGAAAAGGTGATATTGTATTTTGATGATATTAGTCCTGATAATGATGAAATGGGTTCTGAAATACGTGTTGATAGTGATGTTGATAGTGATGGTAATGGTAATGTTAGATATTCTAGTAGTGATCCTAATGTTGGTTATAAAATCGGGTCTGAAATAGGTGTTGATAATGATATTTGTGGTGATGCTAGAGTTAAGATGGATTATGATGATTAACTAGATAATTATTATATCTTTTCTAATGAGGATGTTTTTTTATTTTTGTAATGAGGCTAAAGATGAGTGGATTGATAGTTTACAAGTTGATTTTTCTACTAGTTAGACATTGAATGATGCTTCTAGTTCTGATAATGACTAAAAGATGAGTAGCGAAGAAGATGATGTTGATGTAGAAGTTAGAGAACAATCTAGTGATGAGGACAATAAGGATGAAAATGGTAATGAGAGGAAAATGAAAAAGAAGAAGACAAATATGGATCCAACTGCTGATTTTAGATGTAAGAGGTTTAAATTTGTAGTTGATAGATCAAAAAAGTTTGAAGAATGTTAAATTCTTTCAGAGATGTATTGTGAGAGTATGAGGTTAAACATGGATATCATGTTAAAAGATATATTAATCAAAAAGTTAAGGTTGGTGACATATGTATGGGTGATGATTATGATTAACGGATATGTGGTTCCTTTGTTCTTGATAGTCAAATATTCATAATAAAGTTATTGAGGGACAAACACACTTGCATTTGACCTACAACTATAAAAGTTGCAACTTCAACATAGATAACAAAGATATTACTACTATAAATTAATGTAAGTGTGTTTGTCCTATCTATCTCCAATGAATCACTTTAAATGATTTTGGATGATAAATTTGGTATTAAGTTATACCATATCCAATTATAGAAAGTTAGGATAAAGGTTAAAGAGTTTGAGGAAGGAACTCACAATGAGTCTTTTAAAAGACTCCCCAAATATATCCAGCTATTGAAGCAAAAATCTTATACATATTTTGGGTTTCACTCTAATTATAATTCAAATATGCATTCACCGTTATCAGATCCAAAATTAAGCACATAACCGGCATGTAGGTCAAGGTACTCTTAGGACCGCCTTGCCTATGCCAAGCCTCAAACCTGAACATAATTCTATCCAAAACTAAAATAGACATTAATATAATAATCAACCATCCTTCTGAAATACTAGATCATAAACACATATATATGTCATTCTAAAAGAATAACCCGAAAACTATTATAATTGTGAACCTCAAGCTATGCACAATATAACAATTCATATATATACATTATAGGTAACAAAATGAGAAAGCCCACACGAAAAAGAAGTGTTAGGCATACCAACTTAAAGTATAAACAAGAACTCCTTTTTAATAAGTAGTATTGGATCAACTAATACACACTATAGATCTGAAAAGATTAAAATGATAAAAAAGATAAGTTTCCCACAACTTAGTGAATAAATGATACCAAACATACAAATAAAAGACCGAGTTATAACAAGATTAATTCATTAAGTCCGTACATGGCAATAATATAACTAATAAAACCACTCACACGTATGCATAATTCAAGTTATGTCACTCTTTAAGAGTACTATAAGTAAAATCAGATATAAATATAAGAATACTACAAGTTAGAAAATCATATATAAGAATGGTAGAGCATCATAATATATATGTGCAATGGTCTTTTACACAAGCTAGTGTCACCCCCGACTAGCTATGGTAATCAAATTTTATTATATAGACATAGGCTAACATTATCTTGTTTGTTAGCGTAGATATTCTAACTTGTATAACTCTACAATCCATATCAATTTAATATTCTAAAATCACACAATAACAAAAAGTATGTAGTCAACTAACCGTATTCATATATAATATTATTCATATTCTTGATTATAGTTATTAATGTTATTTCTATAGTTATATTTGATATTATTTACTTACAATATATAACAATAATCAAACCAAGACAAACATCAACATCTACCAATCACAGAAGAGCAATATGTGGGGCTTTAGAAGTACCTAAATATATTTTATCATAAAATATAATCAATTCACAATTCAAAATGAAACCATAAAAACTTGATAATACACCACAAATAAAACTTGATTATCTATCAAAATCTATCTTAAAAACTATTATTTATGACCATGGACTAAACTGATTGTTTTTGGAATTTAGTGGTAAAATCCTAATTTTCCAAAATTCAAGTACCAAAATGAAATTACATCATCTTCAACCTCTAAACATATTTTCCAGGATTTTAACATGATTCTTTCTATATAATTCTTCAATAATCCCATGTTTTCTTTCTAATATCCAAATTCATTAGGTTTTGCTCTAATCATACCAACATATATCAAATATTAAAATCACTTACTAATTATTCATAATCTGCCTCAATCCATGTTTATATGCATATATTACTACCCACACATAAATTAATTCAATAATCCCTTACTTATCAACTAATCTCATATAAACCCTAATATTTTCAATAACTATATGTTAAGAAAAGAAACTCATAACTATGTTATAAAACACTTAGGAAAGAAATAAAGAAAACATACTCAAAGATATATATTATATGGCTAATAGCTAGTATGGATTATAAGAGAAAGTTATAGAAATAAAAATGAAGAAGAAGAGCTCTCGATCAAATAAGAAGAGAATAAAACAATGAAAAGGTGGGAGAGGTGGCTGAATACACACATATATATCAAGACTTGGGCAAAACTTATAAGCTATAAAAAATATAAACCAAACATAGAAAGAAATAAATTACATGGGATAAGACTTTAAAAAGTTTATGAGCCTCACACCCTTAAAAGTTTCAACACGTGTATATTTGTTTGAAAATGATGAAGGAAGGCTTTATTTCTGAATGTAGGCTATTCATTGAAATTGATGGTTGTCATCTTAAAGGTTCATATAGAGAATAAAACAATGAAAAGGTGGGAGAGGTGGCTGAATACACACATCTATATCAAGACTTGGGCAAAACTTATAGGCTATAAAAAATATAAACCAAACATAGAAAGAAATAAATTACATGGGATAAGACTTTAAAAAGTTTATGAGCCTCACACCCTTGAAAGTTTCAACACGTGTATATTTGTTTGAAAATGATGAAGGAAGGCTTTGTTTCTGAATGTAGGCTATTCATTGAAATTGATGGTTGTCATCTCAAAGGTGAATGTAGGCAGTTGGTTTGGATGAAAATATTGGACTATCTTGTTACATATGCTATTGTTAAGTATGAAAACAATGAAACATGGTGTTAGTTTTTATATGCTTAATTATATGAATCCATAAAACAAGGTATATATCAGAGACCATTTTGCATAAAATCTTAGAGGAAAAAGGTTAATTTAACTATCATAATTTAATTATATTATAAATTCTATCTTTTCTAAACTTGCATTTAATTTGGAATTATATCATCTAACTATCATAATTTAATTTCTATCGTTTACCTAAAGTTATTACTGAGGTATTCCATAGGCAACACATAAGCATTATTTGAGGCATATTTATGCCAATTTTAAGAAGAAAAGCTTTATGGATTGAAATTAAAAATGGGCTTTTAGGATGCATTAAAAGCTTACATGAATCTCAATTACAATATTTATACGAGAGACATTGGGAATATGGACACTGAAGCTGTCAATTGGTTGAAAAACATCTCTACTAAGACTTGGGCAAGGAATATGTTTGACCCTGAAGTTAATGTTGATAACACAACTAATAATTTGGACAAGTCATTCAATAACTAGATTGGAAAATATAAGAGCATGCCAATGCTTTTGTTACTAGAGAAGGTTAGATTGAAACCCATAGATAGGTTTCATGACATATTCGCTCAATCCAAAAACTAGGCAATAAAGACCATACCTCATGTTAGGAGAGTGTTGGGTAAATTTGTTGGAAAAAAAAATAATACGAGAATGATTACAACTATTTATGATGAATACCATGTCTATAAGGGCCAAACGAGGCATTGTGTTAATTTGGAAAAAACATTAGTGTTCATTTGGAGAATGGACAATGAGTGGTAAATGTTGTCCATTGTGTTAATCATAAAAGAATTGAGTTAGAAGATTTGTGTGGTGAGCATTGCAGTGTGGATATATTTAAAAAAGCATACTTTGAAGCGATGCACCCATTACCGAAAGCTAATCTTAATCCTAAAAATAGAGATGTAATTGTTTTACCTCTAAAACTTAAAAGGAGTGTAGGTAGACAAAAAAAGAACAGACAAAGGGAGGAAGGAGAAGATCAACCTGATACAGCTAGGAAAAGGTCTTCCACACTTTTATACAACATTTGCAGGCATTATAGATATAATTTTAGGACATGCCAACAAGAAAGTCCTAAGCAAATTGCTAGTAACAGTGTTGTGAGATGATTCAGTTATGTTGGAAGGGGATCTGGAAGTTCTGACTGGGGATCGAGAGGATCCAACACTGTTGGGAAAAGGTTTGGTGTTCCTAGTAGAGGCTCAAACAAAGGCTCATGAGTTTTAAGAGGAAGAAGATGAGGCAAAGGTGATGCTGATACATCCTCCTTACAATAATCAACCTAAACATGAGTGATTTTTCTAAACATGCATCATAGTTTTATAGATAAATGAAACAATATACAATTACTAATCAATATTGTTCTTTACAATATGCAGGTTCGTGGTGCTAAAGCTAGTTCTCAACAATCTACCTAAAATAACTATCGTGGTTGAAGATGTATTCAAGATTGATGACTTTTAAATGCTACATTACTGTTATTTATATGAATGGATGTTATATTGTGGATCATTATGTTTGTTATGTTAGGTACCGATTTAAACTATCATTATGTTGAGATGTTATTTATGATTTATGGTGAAAATTGGTTGGGTTGTTATCATGAAAAAGGAAATGTTAAATTTTTCCAGGTTTGACAGGTTTATTTGATGGAATTATGATGAAAAGGAGGAAGGATATTTTGGGGAAGATGCTGGATTTTTTGCTTAGTAATCCATGCTTGAATGTAGCTAGAAAGTGGTACTAAATACTGTAATTTATGGCATTTTTGTAACTAAATGAAAACTACCCATGATTCTTTTTTTTTTAAAAAAAAACCCAACTGCTCTAGTGGTATTTTAGTTATTTTTAACCTTTAGGGGTTTTCTAGTCTTTACCACAAATATAATGGCACTCTTGTAAATAAATATATATTTTTTATTGATTTGTTTTTTGCGCCAACTTTCAAGGATGTAAAATTTTACCCGCCATCAAAATGCATGATGGAAAAAGTAATATTTAAAAGTATGGTTGCAAAGTGAAAAAATAAAAATCAAACCTTGGGATGCTAAGAGTAATTTCCCATTTACTCATTTACACTCTTACTAGATGCATGTGGGCCTTCTCGCCTATTGAACATGTCTGCAACACCATTTTTCTTATATCTCATGTTGAAATAAAAGCATGTCACATTCATCATCTGCTATCAATTTTTTTTTTTTATATATAAAATGACGCTCTATTTTGTTTTTTTTTTCAGGTATCGCTAGCATGTTTTCTAGTAGGAAAAAAAATCAAATCGTGTAAGGGTTGACTCGATGTGACTCGGTCAACTTGATGGATTCAAAGACAACCCGGATGACCATTAAAAACATAGTTTCTAAAAAAAATTCAAGACATCTTTTTTTATAAAAAATAAGATAAAAACATATTAGATCAATTTAGGTCAACCCGTACTAACCTGTCAAATTCACGACTCGGGTAAAATGACTAAGACAACCCCATAGCAAGCAAATCGAAACAAATTATAAAATCTAATTCTAAATCAACTAAATATTGAAGGATGTAATTGAAAAAAAAAATCAATGAAAAACATGACAAAAAACTAAGTTAACCCGTTAAATCTGCAACCCGAATCATGAGACCATGATTAAAAAGAACTCAATATTAAATAATGTAATTAAAAAAAAACTAAACCTTGAAAAAAAGAAGTAGTGTTCAAGTTAGCAGTGTTTTGTGATAAGAATAGTACTAAATATCTTTTTCTAAAAAAAAAAACAAAATAAATAACAACGCATTTTAAATTAACAATGTACTGTGAGGATGGAAAAACAAATTTCTCTCTTCATTTAATTTCTCTTAAGTAATCATTCATTTAATAAATTTTATTTTTATATTTTTTAAAATAAGAAACTTAAGTAGAAATAATTAGTAACCGAATACAATTATCTCAAAAACCATCAAATGTAAGGATAATTACTATTTTGTTTACTTGTTAACAAATTTAATATTTTCAAGTCAAATAACAACATTTTCAACTCAAATAACGTATATCTATTTTTAAACTAGCTCAATAAAATTAATTTAGATATTTTTTAAAATAATAATTTTTTTTCAACAACTTCGACAATGCATGCGACAAAAAATATATATTTTTTTTTAGTTTAATGTGGGTGTCCGGGCCAGCTTGCGCGCACCTCGACTAATCCCACGGGCCCTGAAGTTAACGACCATGTAAGCCTCCAGTGGCCATCATATGAGCAACCACAAGATTTGACCTGAGACCACAAAGGGAACAATGCGACAAAAAATATTGATTTTGTAGCAAGTGGCTCCCACATATGCGAATTGGATGGAGATAGCATATTATCAAAGCACACAAATAGGCTCTGCCGCCCTGGCATTTGGTGCGCAAGACTGGGCATTTATGCTTCCACTTGAATTGCTCTCTTACAGAAGGTATTAGATGAAGCTTCATATGAGCGCACCATAGCCAGAGTCATCAAACATGTCATCTCACCGTATCAGATTCTCCACGCGAAACTCCAGGAGCAGCTTCAAGAAACCTTCCTCCTCCCGTATAGCTCCTGAATTCGATTAACTAAATTCACTTTTAACACTTACGCCTGAGGCTTTACTACTTTTCTGCCACAATCAAATCTCTAAAAGATGATATCATCAGATTCCTTGTTTCCCTTGCTTGTGAGAATACCAATGGTATATCTAGTGACAGTGGTGACAATGTGGTTGACATGATAATGAGAACTGTACAATATATTTTAATAAGTGGGAGGGCTAAGATTTTTAGCAATTGAGCTGGGTGGCTAATTTATAAATCTTTAAACAGAGTGAACTTAAAACTGTTCAATTGGACATGAATTTGTACTCAGTTTCAAAGAAAATCAATTTTCAGAAAAGACGTAAAAATTGATCAGTACAAAAAAAGGGGAAAAATTACATGTTTTAACTGGATAAGAATCTCAAATTAATTACACTGGTCATCAATTTAACCTTCGACTAGAAGCATGGCAGATGCAGAAGAAGCTGAAGAAGATGTGGTGAACTGGGAAGAGTTAGTGTTGTAAATATAACTTGAAGATTTGTTCATCCCTCCTTCAGAATCTGTAAGGCCATAGGACATTATTGAAAGTGAAGATGCAGATATTGGCGGGGCGAAATATGACGGCACGGGCATCTTTGATGGGAGAATAGGCAATGGAGCATCAAAATTAAGTACGTGAAGTGCTTGCCGAATTGAGGGTCTAAGATGTTCATCCGGATGAGCACACGAAAGGCCGACAATCATCAAGCGTTCCATCTGCGTCTTGTTAAAATCTCCGCATAGTCTTGGGTCAACTGCTTCAAGTAGCTTTCCTTCACCATAGAGCTCCCAAACCCACTGCACCATGGACACTGGATCTTCATTACTGGCCTTTGGGTTGATTGGTTTTCTTCCACAAGCTATCTCCAATGCAACAATTCCAAAACTGTAAACATCTGACTCTCTGCTAGCCTTGCCTGTCATTGTACACTCTGGAGCCATGTAGCCCATAGTCCCTGCCAAAACTGTTGTTTGAGAACCTTTTCCATGGTCTACAAGCCTAGCCAAACCAAAATCCCCCAGCTTAGCATTGAATTCTGAGTCCAACATAATGTTGCTAGACTTTATATCTCTATGCACCACACATTGTTCCCATTCTTCATGCAAGTACAACAGCCCCGATGCCAAGCCTTGCACAATTTTGTACCTCACCTCCCATGTCAACAAGCTAGTTTCTTTGAAGAGATGGGAGTCTAAGCTGCCATGAGGCATGAATTCGTAAACAAGTAAAAGCTCCTTTCTTTCATGACACCAACCAATGAGTTTGACTAAGTTTCTGTGCCTCAATCGGCTGATGATCTTTACCTCTGCTGCATATTCTTTAATCCCTTGTTTAGAACCTCTTGATACTCTCTTCACCGCAACGAATGAATCAATCTCCTTCAAAAAACCTTTATAGACACCACCGAACCCACCCTCACCTAGCTTTTCTTCATCCTTGAAGTTACTTGTAGCTCGAGCCAATTCTTGGTAAGGGTACTTCTTTGGTCCTGTTCCCCTTTCAAATTCATCATCCATGTACTCTTCAAGGACATGACCAACTTCTTCATCTTCTTCGTGCCCACACATAAACTTAATAACAAACCCAACCAAAGCGGCCCCAACAACTATAGCACCACCCCCAACACCCAATCCAACTGCCAGTCTTGTCCTGTTCCTTTTCCGATTCCTACGTGAACCACCATTTGGCGGAGAAGCTGCAGCTGGATCTATTGGAACATTATCAACAATTTCTAAACTTGAATTAAAATCCCACGAGTCAAGGGTATGTAGGGCAAATGCACTTCCTGTTGAAGCCGAAAAGCCAAAACTAACTGTTTCTGGTAGGTAATCCCTCAAACTAACTATATGACTAAGGAATTGCATTTCTACAGTGTTATTTCTATAACCGGTGAAGGCGACACTCAGATTATGTGTACTTGAATTATAACTAATCCAAGCTTCAGTTATTCTCCCCTCACTAATATCACACAGCCAAGTAATATTATTTACAGATTGCATAGAGTTGATGTCAATACCTACATGCTCGCCTGGTGGATCAAAACCAATATTTTCGAAGATATCGAACTCCACAGCAACAAAATGATTATCCGTTGTGTTTAGTTCCTGATCATCCCTTGTAAGACCTAGACTTTCACCCTGAGAGAGATTAGGCGGAAGCTTTGATCCTTCTGGCGCAAGAAAGAAAGTCAATCCATCTCCGTATGCAGTTTGACGTTGCGAATCGATGGAAAAAGAGAAATGGGTAGTGAAGTCTGTAAGATTCCCGGAGGCCTCGTCCCAAAGCTGCATCGGTTTGTAATACGTGGCTCGACTGAAACTTAAATTCATATTAGCATTTCTTAGATTTTTGGTGAGCTGAATAGCTCTATCTGCAGGATATGCGTCCTGCTCATATGAAATGCTTTGATCGCCAACAATGAAGCTGGTGAAGTTGAAAGATAATCCACTCGCAGAAGGGATTATTAGTGTGAAGAAAGTTGAGAAAACAAAAGGAAGAAATGGAACAGGAAGCTTTCCCATGAAGGAAGTTGAAATTGTAGTGCTGCAGACAATGTTTGGGGGTTCGGAAAATTGCAGCATTTCTTTCGTTAATAAGGGCGGGTATAAGCGTGTCTGTGACGTTTATTTGCGTGAAGGTGTTCGAATTTTTGTTGTTTTTAATTTTTTTTGGTTTTATAATATATTAAAATAATAATTTTTTATTTTTAAATTTTTTTTTAATATATTAAAATATCCAAAAATACTAAAATAATTTTAATTAAAAAAATAATTTTACAACATAAAAATAAATAATATTTATTTTTCACAGTGTTGACTTTTTAAATCTATTTAGTATAGTTGTGATTGTTTTTTAAAATATTTTAAATTTAAAAATAAATCAAAATAATTTTTTTATTTTTTTAAAATTATTTTTAATATTTTTAGATTATTTATTACTAAAAATAACAAAATCATATTAAGTTGAAGCAAAGAAAAAAATTAAAAAAATATATAATTTTTTTAAAATATAAAAATAAATAGTACAAAAAATTGTTCTTTTATTTGGCCTCAAGTGGTAGTCTTTGTCCATTAGCATTAGTTAAGAGTTGCAGGGCTTCCAAGATTAGGCTGCCATCTGAACAAATCAAGTAAGGAAACCTTCTTGACAGTTGACTTGTTGTTCTGCCGCCTCTGCACACTCTGCAGTGTGAACCAATCATTAATTAATAATTTATTTGTTTAGTTTGTAAATCAATAAAAAAAAATTTATTCAACGTTGAAAAGAAATATTATTTTTTAAGTGTTTATAATTATATGTTTTTACCGTATAGAAAATTAAATAGAAATCATGATAGAAGAATTCTTTTAATAAGCTTTCTAATACTATTATATTAATATTTATAATATCAAAATAAAATACTTGACACTTCTAATATTATAATTATATCTGTTAAATTAATTTTTTTGAACTTATTTATTTTAATTTTCATAATTAATTTTAACATTTATGATTGTTGTGATAAAATTAAATAAACAGCTATTCAATTTAATTCAAGATATAATTATTTTTTAACAGTCATATAATTTTATTAATGATCATAATATTTTATTGTAATGTTTTAAATCTATATAAACTCGTTACTACATAGAGAAAAATATATACAAACAAATATATATATTTTTTTTGTCTTTTTTTCTTACTCTTTCAGAGGTTTAGAAGGTATAGATATATACTAAATGTGTTGTATTTGTGTGAGATAAATAAGCACTTTAAAGATAGTGTTTTTCACGCTTCAAAGCTAGCTCTATATTTGTTTCCATACCCAAACAGTTTACTGACATTAACAAAAATAACATTATTAACAAAAATAAAAAATAAAAACTAAAGAAGAAAGGGGTTTTACTTTACCTCTCTTCACCTTACTCTATTCATTGCTATATTGTTTTTTTTCTCTCTCTAATTTGTGTTTTTTGTCAATTTAAATTATATTCTTCAACATTATATTTATTGGAGATTGCGCTTCATAATTTTTTTAATTCATTTTTTATAAGGTTATCCCAGATTCAAGATCCGAACCACAGGTTTGACGGGTTAACTTTATTGACTTGACTTTTTTTTGTCAATTTTATCATTTAACATTAGGTTGATTGAGAATTAAATTTTATGATTTGTTTCGGTTTGCTTTCGATGAGGTTATCTCCATTTTATGACTCGAGTCACGGGGTTGTCGAGTTAATCATGGTTTACTTGAGTTGTTTTTTTTTTGTGTTCTTTTTTTAATTGATTTTTTTTCAATTTTATTTTTCAACACTAGGTTTATTGGGAATTGAGCTTTATAATTTGTCTCAATTTTATTTTTATTGTGTTATCCTGATCTCATAATTCAAGTCACGGGTTTAACAAATTAACCTGAGTTGACTCTAGTCATTTTTATGAGATCTTTTTTATTGATTTTTTTTAATTTCGTCATTTAACATTGGGTTTATTGAAAATTGAGTTTCGTAATTTTCTTTTGATTCTCTTTCTATAAACTTATCATAATCTCATATCTTGGTATTCAGATTGGCAGGTTAACTAAGATTTTCTCAATTTTTATTAAAAAAATCTCATCTTAAATATTTATTTTTGAATCAAATTGTGTTTTTAATTATCATCTAGGTTGCCTTTTTAGAACTGCTAAGGTGATCGAGTCACATTAAATCAATTTTTACATAATTTAAAAAAATTTCTACCATAAAAAAATATTAGCAACATCTAAATAATTTATTTACATTAAAAAAAATGTTCAACTCGTAGAGTAGAGTGTACGTGTCAAATGATCTAGTGACGCACTAAATTAATACGTGAAATTATTGTTCTGGGGAAAAAACTAAACAGATACACTTTCTAGAAAGAAAGTAGACCTGCGGTAGAAGTAGCAGCAACTGCAAGCTAGGAATGGACATTTTCAGAAAGAACAACAAAACAGAGAAGCACTTGAAGACACAAAATAACATAGTATAAGTGTAGCAAAAAGTTAGTAAAGTGTTGTCCTGCTCGCTATGAACAAGAAATCAGAAATGATTAATATAGAATAGCTAATATCCATGTTAAGAGGAGGTTGCCACTTCTCTCTAAAACTACTCCGAGGCAATGAAGGAAATGTCATAATATGGGCACATGCAATGTAGCTGCTCAAACCAATTCGTGTATTTTTTAGGCATTCTTTAACGATTACTGTTATCAATTGGCCTAACCTAGTTTTTATCCAACAATATTATTGCTTCTTTTAAGGTATGTTTTCGATTATTCAACATCGTCCAAGTTCTTATAGAACAATGATGGGCTGCATTTCATTATGTACCAGCTTATTATGGATGTTGAGATTTTTGTTTTGAATTGGTGGTAGAATTCAACAGTATCTAAAGTTCATAATCCTCGACATTCTAACCGAGATAACCTTTCAATCTCCCCTCTATTTCTCCTTCTCGCTTACCTATTATTTTCAATTTTTCTATGATTCATCCTTGTTGAAAAACAACTACAACAAAACGTGGAATCAATGTAGCTCCATTCATATTTTTCAATTATTTTGTCTTTCCTATTGAAAAAATCATGCTTTTAAATCAGGGTTATTTTGGTATTTTCACAAGGTACATTAATCATTATTGATTTGTTCAGAAGTATTTTCATCTATTCAATGTTTTAATGAATAGTAAAATAACCAAAATAGCCCCAGGAGTTATAAAAAATAAGTGGCCTCGGGTAGAGGTATTTAGGTATATTTGTTTTTTCATACACAGTAGAATTACACACGTACCTTTGGATGCAAGACATTGAATTCATTGTACTAAAGGGTATTTGGATCTTTTCACATGGTGCATTAGTTTAGTCATTACTGATTTATTTGAGGGTATTTTCATCTATTCAATGTTTTAATGAACAGTAAAATAACCAAAATATCCTCAAGAGTTAGAAAAAATAAGTGGTCTTTGACAGTGGTATTTAGATATTTTTGTATTTTCATACATAGTAAAATTACATATTTACCTTTGGATGCAAGACGTAGAATTCATTGTAATCAGGGGTATTTGGGTCTTTTAGCCTTGATTGTTTTTGTTAATTATAAGTTTGGTTGAGGGTAGTAATGTAATTTATAATTAAAATAATAATTTTATATTTAAAAAGTTAGCGCTTGTAGAACACGTGATTAGTACTTAAAAATGTATTTTTATCAAGGTTTTATATCATTATTTTGCACTTAAAGTATCAATAACTCCTTAACTTAAAGCATGTTTTATAATTTATGATAAATGTTTATCTAAAATGCAAGTCAATCACATAAATCAAAGGATTGACTGATGAGTTTAACTACTGAAATTGAGAAGACAAAGAGAGGGGCAAGCTTAGAAAAGAAATGTTGGTTCAGTCCAATTGGAACACTATTCGGTTATTGGATCATACCTCGAGCTCTAAGACTTGGATTTAGGTCTGGTCTATATGGATGGAAAGCTAAAACATAAGCCTAAAACTTTCATGAAGAGTCTAAGATTCAAAAAGGCCATTTTCAAGTTCAAATTATAGCAACAACAGAGAAGTCAGAATCTGTCATGCAACCCAGACACTGTTCAGTGTTCAGCCCATATCTCGAGTTCTAGAAGTCCAAATGCACCGATTCTTTTTTTTGGAAAGCTGAGACAATTTCCTAGAACTTTCATGAAGACTATCTATTCAAATTCTAACGTTAGCAATGACGTTTTGTTCAGACAATAAGATAAGGATTGTCACTAAGTCAAGATGTGGCCACCCACTCAACAATTAGTCATCAAATCAATAGTTCTGAATTTTGGCCTATAAAAGGAAGCATTTGCCTTGCATTTAGGCAACTTGATTTTCAGATTAAGATCATGTTCTTGCTCTTTTTTTTATATATTTTTGTAATGCTTACGTTTTGTTTATATTAATCTCTTGTTTATGCTTTTCATTTCATTTCCTTTACTTAGTTAACTTATATCTTATTTATGTTCTTATCTTGTTTATTTATGTTTCTCTCTTTCATTATGTTTAGTTAAGTTTATTATGTCAAGGTGAAAAGGTTACACTAATGGTGTAAGAATAAGTATAGTATAAACTCAACATGGACCTTAATGTTTGATACTAACATGTTTTGTATTTGTTATCTTATTCACTCTTAATACTTTGCTTGTTAAATGGTTAATCTAGATTTATGTTGTATAACCCTTGGTATAACAAATACCTGGCACTTTCATAGCCCAACCGTATGGTATAACCGACACATGTGCTATGAAAGGAACTTAATTTGTTGTTAACATAAGTTAGCATCATGAATATCTGACAACATTTACAAGTATTAGCATTATTCGAATAAGATAACTAATGTAATCATGTTAACAATTTATAATCCAATTGGAACCTCCATTGTGTGTGGTTTTCAGTTGAGTAATAAAAAGAGTTTATACTATACTTGTTTGAAATACCATTAGTGGATCCTCTAACCTTGACAATTATTTTATCCTTACATCAATATCACATCTTAAAGCTCTCTTCAACTCTTTTTCTATTATTATCTATTTCTTTATTTGTAGTTTATACAGTTAACCTTCCTATGGTTCGACCCCGGTCTTGCCAGGTTATTTATTACTTCGACACTCCTGCACTTGGGATAAGACATCAATCTTTTAGTCGTGTCAACACACGCCCACCTGTTGGAGTCACCGCACATTTTAGACAGCGCATGCAGTGGTTTTTGGTGGTCAAAAACAGGCTTTCATCGCCTCAATTTATTCCTCGTCGTCTTCTCTTTCACTAATAGAAAAATTAGTGATGATAATACAAATACTAATAATTGTTCTTGGGATGATAGTGATAATGATAATAGTAATAACAACAACAATAATAATAGTGATGATGATTGTGATAATGATTGTTAAAATAATGACAATATTAATAGGAATGTTTCTATTATTACTAATAATGATAATATTAGCAATAGTTGTGGTGGTTGTGACAACAACAACAACAACAATGATGATATTACTTATTAATAATATTAGTGATAGTGATTTTCATCTTCAATTTTTTAATTAATATTTTTAAAAATCCTTTCTAGCATGGTCTCGTGAAAAACAAATAGTTCTCTGCGTGCATACCAACACATATATTCCTCCATGAATCTTTTTTTTTGTAGAAAATGCATTATTACAACATCTGGATCAAAAAACCTTTTATTTTTACACCTCTTGCATTGACACCTAATATCGCCTCCATTAAAATTTATGGGATTAGATATTACATAATTAATAAAACCTTGAACCTCATTACAATAATCTATCATCCGCAATCTTTGAGATGAATCTTGATTTATCCATAAATAATCATCTATCACTTCTATCAAACCTATATCAAATAATGATAACAACATGTATTAATTAATTACATTAGCTAAATAAATTTGTAAAAATATTGGTTTAGCTTAAGATTATTCAACCTACTTTAATACTTTTCTTAATTCATTATCAGTTATCTACGTAGATACAAATTTGTACATATTTACAGAAATTACAACTCAACAATAAAATTGACAAAGTATAAAATAGACTCGTTAAACAAGTCATTATTTATTTCATCATAACACGCCTAAGTTGATAATTCGACATAAGTTTGAACAATTTACAATTAAATATCTAAAACAAACCATAACATGTACAAAATCATAAATCATTACAACAAGTTTGTTTGAGAAAAAACAATAAAACAAATAAACACCCAAATAAAATACATATATTAAAAAAATATGCAATAAAAAAAACTAACATTTTAAAATTGTGTTCATATTAAAACTATTTTCAATTGGGAAATATTTTTTAAAAATATCATACATTGCATTACCAAACACTCAATTAATAATAAAGTAAAGGTTTTATGGTGGCAAAATGATAGTGGTGGAGGTGAATGGTAACATGAGTGGAGTGTGAAACAATCCAAATAAATAAAGAGAAATGCAAAAATAAGAGATGAGAAGGCTAGAGTTTCATTGATACTGTATAATATAAGGAAATAGGTTTAATCTAAATACAAAGAGATTATATATAGGCGAAACTGAAAAAAAAATATTATTTTACCCTTGATAAATAAAATAAAATAATCCTATATTTCTTAACGTCTCCCCTCAAATTCACGATGCGACAGTTATAAGCATCAAAGTTTGCCAATAAGAAAAAAAATAGGAAACAGAATTCGACTTGGTAAGGATCTCTGTAATCTGCAAAGAAGAAGAAATAAAAGGCAAAGTAATGGTGTCATGCTTGAGATAATGACGAGTAAGATAACAATTGATCTCAATGTATTTAGTTCGTTTATGAAAAACTGAGTTGTGAGCAATTTGAATAGAACTTTAGTTGTTACAAAACAATACATAGGAGTGAGATGAGAAAATGAAACTCTCATATCTGCAAGTAACAAACATAACTAAACAATCTATTTAGTAATAAATGTCATAACACAATATTCTACGTCGGTTGAAAATTGAAAAACAATAAATTATTTATTACTTTTCCAAGAAATAAGAGAATCACCTAAAAAATACAGAAACTAGTAACAAACTTGCGATTTATGGGATCATTGTTATGATCAACATCAAAATATGCACGTAGCTCCAAGAAAGAGGTGGATGGAAGTAAAATACTATAAAAGACTATACCCCGAAGATATCGCAAAATACGAAGAACAGCTGCCCAATGAACGGTGGTAGGAGAAGCAACAAATTGACTAACAATATGAATAACATATGCAATATCTGGACGAGTAATAGTGAGATATATCAAGCTCTCAACAATAATACGGTATAAAGTAGGATCTGACAAAGGTAAATCATCAAAAGAAGAATATTTTGTGTTAACCTTAATGAGAGTATCTACAGTCTTATTATCAGTAAATCTAGCTCGCTCAAGAACATCTGCAACATATTTCAACCTATATTAGTGCTCTTAACAAAAATAATAGAATCATGATTACTAGAAACAAATACAAAAGAAGAGATCACAACAAAAAAATTTCTCAAACCAAACACAAGGTGCTTATTTGAGACTATATAATGTTTTCTTAAGCTTGCAAACATACCCAGAGTCATGTGAAACACCAGGAGAGGGTGCCATATAAACTTCTTCTTGAAGATCTCTATTAAAGAAGGTATTTTTAACATTAAGTTGAGAGATATGCTATTGACAAACCGAAGCTACTATAATAAAAGTACAAAACGTAGTTATTTTTTCAACTGGAGAAAATGTCTCATCATAATCCATATTATACTATTCAGAGTATCCTTTTGCAACCAACCTAGCTTTGTATAGCTTAGTAGACCCATTACAATTAGTCTTGATCTTATACACCCAATGATAACCAAGAACACTCTTACCAGAAGGTAGAGGAACCAAATCTCAAGTATTTGTCTTATGCAAAGTAGAAAGTTCCTCATTCATAGCTTGCTGCTAAAGAGGATCAAGAATTCTCTTTATAGGAAGAATGCTTAAAGAGACAATAAATAGAAGCTAAAAAAACATAAAAGATGAAGAATAACAAAAATAGGCAAAATTTAGTAACTTTGTGGACTTAGGAATGTGTATGGATTGACGTAGAAGTGGATTCATAATTTAAACGGAGCTTAAATGACTATAAAAGAAAATGGAGCTTCAGATATACTAGAGAGTAAATTATCAATACCTGCAGAATAATAAGTACGAATTGTTCGAACATTAGAAAAGGTATTTGAAGTACTGGGAACTTGAGATGATAAACTATCAAAATCTTCTGAAAAAATATTTATATGAATAAGATCATATCTAGACAAGCTATAAGTAGTGGATAGAATAGAAAAGAATTCAGAATATTGTTTCATTAAATAAGCCCAATAATAACGAGTATGATCATCATCAATAAAAAAAAACATAATATTGAGACCCTTTTTGTGGTAATATGAGAAGTCCCTATGCATCAGAATGAATCAAATCAAATGTAAAACAAGAAACAAAAATACTTTGATTAAAAGTTAAAGCAGAAAATTTTGCCAGTTTACATCCATCACAATCATAAATATTAAAAGTTTGTGAATTTCTTAAAGCTCTTATGGATACCATGAATCTTAAGCAAGAAGACAAAACATGATCTAAACGAGAATATCATAAATAAAAACTAGAGAAGGACTCAAATGAAAAGAAGACAAATTAAAACTAATAGCAGCAGTAGTAACTGGCGTTATAGTCCATTCTTCCTACGGCATGTCCCAATTAGCTTCTAAAACTGCAGATCTTGCACACAACAAAAAGAAAAGGAAAAGATGACTAAATAATCACTAGAATCACATAACTGACCAACATAAGTAAGATTTAATGTGAGTTTTGGAATAAGAAAAACATTAAGGTGATACAAGTGAAGTGTGACAACAGAGTCAACACTTGTTAAGGGCATGAGAGTGTCATCAGTAGTCATGACAGGAATAAAAGGTGAAGAGGACATAAAAGCAAAAGATGAAGAATCTGGAGGCATATGATATGAAGCACTAGAATTCAAGACCCATTCAGAATGTGACATACCTAAAGAACTATGAGGCAACTGACCTATAGGGGAAAAAAATGAACATAACTTGTGGTTGTAAAGAGAGAAACTTCTGAAATTGCTCAGTTAGAGTACTAAGATCGGTGAAAGAACCTAATGAAACTATGGTTGTAGTATTTTGGTATAGAGGTTTATTGCCCTGAAATGGTCTATGAGCATTAGATTGTGACTAGCTGTTAGGCTTTCAAGCTTGATTTTGTTGTCTCAACTTGGGACACTAAGCCTTCCAATGACCTTTATACTTACAAAAATTGCACTCATCAAAAGCAACCCTTGTGTAAGATTTATTCTAATTATTAGAGAATGGCTTAGAAGGTATTAGTAGCATAGAAAGATTAAAAGTATAAAGAATTCTCTTTTCAGAATAAGATTGAAGACGTATTTCTTCAGCTAATAACTCACTGACAACTAAATCAACAAAAGGTAGTGGAGAACGATACAAAGTTGAACGTCTAAGTCCTTCAAAATCATTGCAAGATGCGTTAAAAACTGTATCAATTGTTGCTCCTCTGTACGAGTAATATAGGTACCACATGCCTTTAATTATGTTGATTCTATAAGAGATAATTGATCTTAAAGATATGTCATAGTATAATAAAACTCCTGAATACTTATATTTTTTTGGTGAAGAGCTCGTATATCATTCTCTAATTGATGCTGCTTTTCAAAATTTGATTTCGTAAATAACCTTTGCAAATGATCTCAAATCTCTTTTGATATCTTATACTTTATCAACTGTGTATCTATAGAATGCTCAACAGAATTGTTAATCCAAGTAATAATCTTTGCATTATTTGCTTCTCATGTATATATCAAAGCAGTATAACTCTTATCGATATTCCTAGGTATCACAGAAGTTCCACTAACATATCCCCACATCTTTTTACCCTTAATAAAATTTCTCATTACATAACTCCAATATGAATAATTCTTTCCATCCAACCTCACACTCACAGACTGAAGTAAATCATCTCTTTTAGTAGCCATAATCAACAAACAAAGAAAACCAGAACATAAAAAAAAAATGAAATATCAGATTACAGAATCTGAACAAATATCTTCTCAAAATTATATGATCACTCCAAAAAAAATCAAGGCTCCACCTCGAACCCTGGCAGGGGCGTGTTCCCCCATGCAAAACCCCTAGCCTCGTTTCATGAAATCATGCTCTGATACCATGTGAAGCAATCCAAAGAAATAAAGAGAAATACAAAAATAAGAGGAGAATGTTAGAGTTTCATTGATATTGCATGATGTGATCACAATAATATAAGAGAATAGGTTTACCTTAAATATAAAGAGATTATATATAGACTAAACTAAAAAGAAAATAAAAATATTATTCTACAGTTAATAAATAAAACAAAATAACTATATATTTCTTCATATGGAGTTGGGTGATAGAGATGACATCGTGATGATGGTGTGGTAATAAAATGATGATGGTTGACATGTTGAATGATATTTTAAGTTAATTATTGTTTC
Source organism: Populus simonii (assembly GCA_007827005.2). Classification (NCBI taxonomy): domain Eukaryota; kingdom Viridiplantae; phylum Streptophyta; class Magnoliopsida; order Malpighiales; family Salicaceae; genus Populus; species Populus simonii. The sequence continues at coordinate 29,303,649 of CM017464.2, forward strand.
GAAAATATTTTATTATATAAAAAAAATCTAATGAATGTACCATGTTTATATTTTGATAACATATTTTGTATTAATTGTTCTATAAAAATATTTTACACAGAACAAATACAAAATAATTAGAAAAATATTTTCCTTGAAATATTTTAAGTACATAAAACGCCTCCTTAAGATGTAAAGGCATCCCATATATAAAGCGCCTCCTTGAGATGTCTTTACATCTCAAGGAGGCGTTTTATACATATATAATTACCACAGTATGTTTTTATTAGCGGCCGGTAAGGCATTTTAGAATAATTAACCCATATCTTGACTACGACCTATAGATTCATAACATAAAATATAATTTCAGATCCTGCCACCTGGGAATACTTAATTATCCTTGTAGTTTATACCATACCAAAGGAAAAATAAAGGATATATATATTTCATTTTCATTTTGGAAGGGATTGCGATAACTTAAAATAAACATCAATATGAAACTTTTTAATTAGAATCGAGATAGACAGAGAAGAATAATTAAAGGGTTTTTACATTTGTAAGTAGTTGAGAGCATTGTTTCACTTCCATCGATCTATTTCATTGGTCATGAATTTTTCTACTTTTAGCACATAAAAATATCCTTTCTGTTCTCATTATCTTTTATCTACGGCACCGTTTATTACATTTGTATGACATCATGAACGGCCCGCTTTAATATCAAAATATAGCAGCTAGTGTTCCTACCATGGCATCTCATGACCTTTTCCCTCGTTTCGTACATTGATCTTTTCCCGTTTTGTTTTTTGTCTATCAAAATATAGCAGCTAGTGTTCCTACTATGGTTTTGATTTCTTGCTTTTAAACTTGGCATCAATGGACAACAAAGCAGCTGGTTCCACAAATATAGCATTGTCTGCCAGATGTTACAGATTTGGATCAATGCACACATCATTCACAAACATTGAATAGATTAAAATAATTGTGTTTCAAGGAGATAGCTCCATGGATAAACATCAAGCGACATCATTATGGTTCCAAGTCATCTATAATAAAGAAGCATGCAAGAGCTGCGACTCTAAACTATCATTCATATCATGCATGATGGTCACCAACCAATTGTCACTGGGTTCTCGTCAAAATCTTCCAGCCCTATACAGTAGCCCAGTTCATTGTCAGATTCAGCCTTCTCTCTGTCAATCCACTCGTCTTCGCCTGACAACTAAGTGTTTTTCCTCATCAAAAAGTTTCCCAACACTCTTCCCTTTGATAAAACAAGTAGAACAAAGAAGTAGAAATAATACAATACAAGAACTAATCTCAACATTTCATTAACTCAAAAAAATATACACAAGTCTGTCCGTGCATGCGCTATGCACAATGATTTTCTATTATGCCAAGCCATGTTCAATTTAATTTTATCCTGAAACCAAACACAATAGTAACGTCACCATAAAGGAACATTTACAATATTCATGAACAAATTAAATTCCTCTGTGCAAAACTGAATACACGACCATCTCATTAAGTGTTCTCTGTAGACTGTAGCATGAACAAGCAGATTTATAAGGCAATCCCTTCTTCAAGCAGCTCTCATCAATTCTATTCTACTCCAAATTATTGCTTGTTATATGATGTGCTTCATTTTCTGCTCACTAGTTGTGGAAAAGGGAGGCAGCAAGCTTGAGGAAGGAACTGCAGTGCTTGCAAGAATATCTTCGGTAAAGTTAATTATCACTGAATATTCTCAATAGAGGATCTCAACAACACGTCACCGTTGTAGCCACATCTGCCACGAGAAAAACTAATAGATTTATGCATCCATGGACAAGTTTTCTTTCTAACACTATATTCATGGACAAGTATAAACTCTGGCACCATACCTAACATTTGCCTTGAGATGTTGCAGGCAATTGATGGGAGAAGAACTATCTGGTTTGAGCATCGAAGATCTAGAAAATCTAGAAAATCAGCTGGAGAAGAGTATGGAAGGTGTTCGAATTAAAAAGGTAAACCTATACTGATCTCAAGATCACTTTTTGTACATGTATGCAGCGTGCACTTGATGCTAATGCAGCCTTTTTTTGCACACACGAACAAATTTTAACTGATGAAATTAAAGAGATGATCCAAAAGGTTTTTTTGACTATTGCCTTCAATATTTCCCAAATTGATTGTAGAGACATTCTTGTCATAACCCAATTTTGACCCTTTAGCTTTTAATTTAATTTTCACATGGTTTTAAAATGAAAATTAAAAGATCAGAGATTTATTTCGATGAAAAGTGTGATTTGTCAACTTCTGTGAAAATTAAGGACTACAATGTGCTTTTGGCATTCTATCTTTATCTTCAAGATAATCCCTATCTTCAAGATAATCTTTATCTTCGAGAAAATGGTAGTTATCCACTTTCAAATTTGATTCTTAATCAAATTCAAACTTAAAAATGAGAATGAGTTTGATTGAAACTTGGTTTCTCACACGTGAAGGGACTCTAGCACTATAAATACATATCTTAGAAGGACGATAAGAAGGGAAGGACGAGTAGAGAGAAACCCTAAAAGAAAAAAAAAACCCAGGAGAAGAGAAGACCATTATCAGAAACCTAAAAAAAAGAAAAAAGAGATTTACAAAAAAAAAGGGGCGCGACCGAGTCCTAGACTAGCCGCCGCTGCCCCCTCCCTCCAGCTTTTTCTCCTCTTCTTCCCAGGCCACCAAGAAGACAGAGCAAGCCCTCTGTGGCTTTTCTTTTCCTCTCTATCTTGAAACCAAAAGCGTTATCTTCACCATTTGTTCTCGTTTCATAAACAAAGAAGAAAACCAGAATCCCTCCCCTGGTTGGGTTTTAGCTCCATCAGTCTCCTTTCTCTCATCCACCACGTGACACCAACTCCCCTACAGTTCGGCCGGTGCTACAATACCCTCTCCTCTCCCCAGTGACAGCAGCAGCAACGCCCTCTCCATGCACCGTGAGCATGCATGAGTCGTCCAGCATGCGCTCCTCCAACAACAGCAGGTTTTCAAAGCATGAACAGTTAGCTTTGTCTTCAACCGTGGAAGTCTTTCAGTTCAAACCCAGCACCTGGAGTTTTTTATTCTCTTCTCCATTGAAGCAGTGATGGCAGGTGCTCCTTAGCCACCATTTCCTCCTTCTACAGCAACTCAATCCAGCAATAACAACGACTACTGTCTTTCTTCACAGCATCATACGGGACCTAGTTGTAACATTCAACGACAGTCCATCGGCGCAGCTTCTCAGCAACAGCAGCGCAGCAGACTGAGAGAGAAGCAAATAAACCCAGAAAAAAAAACAAGACAGAAGGGGGACGAGCGGAAGAAGCAAAGGAGGGAGGAGAAACCGAGGGATCCAAAGCAAGCCATCGTCTTTGACTTCGCCTCCTGCACAGGTAAGTTCTTGCAAGCCACCGTCTTCGACTTCGCCTCCTGCACAGGTAAGTTCTTCATTTCCCTTTGCTTTGCAATTATAATTGCATGGGTACTGTACATAGGCCAATTTAATTCACTACTTACCAGTTTGTTCATGCACGTGTGGAGCTTAGTCCTAAAAAAAAATAAAAAAACATGAAACATAAATAAAAGAAATAGTTTTCTTTACTTAGAAAAAAATCAAATCTTTGCGAATTTATTCACTGGCGACAGAGTCAGGAATACTGTATTTTTTTTTGGTTACACAATATTTACCAACGCCAGAGTTGGAAATATTCGTAGTCAAATATTCACCGACGCCAGAGTCAGGAATATTATAGGATGACCAATAAAAATGGGGCACAAACAAACCTTTAGCAATTTAAGACAAAGCCAGCAATGCAGCCTGTCTCAGGCAAGACGTTTAAGGGTGATAATACCTTTCTTTTTACGTAACTAGTCCCGGACCATAGAATCTCTGTTGACCAGTTAGGGTTCCTAGTGACCATAATACTAGGTGGCGACTCCTTGAACAAGACCTTTTCCCCTAAAAGAACAAGATGTCAGATATCTGTTCCTTTTCCAATCGAGTGATTATTTTTAATTGGTCGCCGTGATGTCCGGGTGTGACAATTCTCATGCTCACTGGCTTTGATTGGCTTCATTGCAGGGTAATCTAATTTATCAAGAAAACCTAGAACTGCATAAGAAGGTTGACCTCATCGGTCAAGAAAATGCAGAATTGCGTAGGGTACTAGTCTTGGTAACACATGTATCACTAGGAAATTTTATCCATCTCCCATTCAACTCTGAACTTCACTTTTTACCACGAAATAAAGAACCTACAAAGAATTTATACACACATTCTTCATAGAATACACTCCCTCCTACAATCAGGTAGCTCTTAAACAACAAATCTAGAATTCAAGTCTAGTGTATGGGAACCATACCTATATAGCAGTGAGCTAAAAGGCCTGTGGAACCTGAACTTGAGATTTTAGAAAGTGAAAATTCATCAACATGCTAAAAAGCCTAAATTAGAAGTTTCTTATCCCAGGTTTATGGAGAACAGAATGTGGATGAAGCAAAAAGAGCTTCCCGGCCACCCTACTGTTGGAAATAAAAGCGGAAACAAAGAAGGAGGAGTAATTGGAAGGATAAATGGTAGAGCTACAGCTCAATACCTGAGGCAAATCTTGTTATATTTTCTTGTTGTTCTACTCACCTTTTATAGTACAAGGAAGAGTAAAAAAAACTACAACTTAATTAATGAAGAAGTAGAAACACTTCCTCTTAATAAAAGACCATAAAAGCTAATAAAAGATAACTGAAAAAGACCATAAAAGCTAATAAAAGATATTGAAAATTACAAATTATATTTAACACTCCCTCTTAATTTGTAATCTTAAAAAATTCCTTGAATTGCTGAAACTTCTCAGCCGGAACAACTTTGGTGAGGACGTCTGCAGGTTGATCATAAGTGTTGATAAATTCTAACTGGATCTCCTTCTTGTTGACCATCTCTCTAATGAAATGATGTCTTAACTCTATGAGTTTTGATCTTGCATGAAAAACAGGATTCTTGGTTATGGCAATGGCTGACATATTATCACAGAAAATAGTGGTAGGATCAAGAATATTTTGCTGCAGATCACAAAGGATTCTTCTCAACCAAACTGACTGATAAACGGCTTCATTTGCTACAATATACTCTGCCTCTGCAGAAGATAAGGCTATAGAACTCTGTTTCCTTAAACACCAAGAGATTACATTTGTTCCAAGACAAAACACATATCCAAATGTACTCTTCCTATCATTATAGCTTCCTGCCCAATCACTATCAGAATAGCCGATCAACATGTTTTCATCTTATTGTTTATACAAGATTCCATGATTCTTGGTTCCTTGAAGATATCGCAAGATCCTCTTAGTTGCTTCAAGGTGAAGTTTGCTGGGATTCTCTATAAATCTAGAGATAATGCTGACAGAATAAAGAATATCAGGTCTTGAATTTGTGAGGTAGATCAAGGACCCAACGAGGCTTCTGAAATACTTTGAATCAATCTTTGCTGCACCATCATCCTGCAGTAATTTCTCATTTGCTGCCATTGGAGATGCTACTGGTTTACACTCTGACATGTGGAATTTCTTTAAGAGATCTGTAACATACTTCTCTTGTGAAATAAAGATTTTTCCTGGAGATTGCTTCACATGAATACAAAGAAAATATCTCATTAAACCAAGATCTGACATTTCAAATTCTTTCATCATAGCAGTCTTGAATTCTGCAACCATATTCTTACTTGTTCCTGCATAAATCAGATCATCAACATAGAGACAAACCATTAGAAAATCTTATCCCTTCTTCTTTATATAGAGTGATGGTTCAGATTGACTTCTGCTGAAACCATTCTGATGAAGATAAAGATCAATTTTATGATTCCATGCTCTTGGAGCCTGTTTTAATCCATATAGGGCTTTATAAAGTCTGTAGACTTTATCTTCTTCTCCTTTTAATTCATATCCAGGAGGCTGCTGAACATAGACTTCCTCTTGTAATTCACCATTAAGAAATGTTGACTTAACATCAAGCTGAAACACATGCAACTGAAATTGTGTGGATAAAGCAAAAACAATTCTAATAGTTTCCATCCTTGCAACAGGTGCAAAGGTTTCTGTAAAATCAACTCCAGGCTGCTGAGAATAGCCTTTAGCAACAATTCTAGCCTTATGCTTCTGAATGCTGCCTCTTCATTGTATTTAATCCTGAACACCCATTTTAATCCCACTATTTTCTTCTCCTTTGGCAGATCAGCCAACTTCCATGTTTGATTCTTTTCAATACTTATCATCTCTTCATTCATAGCTTTCCTCCATTCTTCCTTTTTTACTGCTTCTTCAAAATTCTGAGGTTCACTTGAAAAGAATGCAACATGACAAGAGTTGTATATGTCAGTTAATGAACGAACTCTTCTGGGAGGAGTTTCTGAGTCTGATTCATCAATAGAACTTGATGAGCTTCCTCCATTCTGTAAAATTGAACCAGTTCTATTTTGAAAATTGGAAACATCATGCTGCTCTAAAGCTTGAGGTAACTCCAGAATTGTCGTTTCAGGATTGACATAATCATCCCATTTCCAAGCAGCAGTTTCATCAAAGATAACATCTCTGGACAACAGTAATTGATCCTTTTTAGGGTTGAAAAGTCGAAAACCTTTTGATTCATCACTATAACCAATGAATATAAGTTTCTCCCCTTTGTCATCAAACTTGTCTCTACTTTGAGAAGGAATAAGAGCATAAGCAATGTTTCCAAAAACTTTAAGATGGCTGACATCAGGCTTTCTCTTGTGCCATGCTTCAAATGGAGTTTGATTTCTGACTACCTTTGTTGGAGAGCGATTGAGAATGTAAGCTGCAGTATTGACAGCTTCTGCCCAAAATTTGTTAGGAAGTCCTTTCCCTTTTAGCATGCTTCTTGCCATTTCTTCAATAGTTCTGTTCTTCCTCTCTGCAACTGCATTCTGCTGAGGTGTATGTCTGACTGTAAGTTGCCTTTGAATGCCATTCTCTTTGCAATAATCAAGAAAAGGCTTGTAAATGAACTCTCATCCACGGTCTGTCCTTAGAATCTTTATTTAGCACCCACTTTGCTTTTCTGCAAGAGCTTTAAATTGCAGAAAGACAGAGAAGGCATCTTATTTGTTGTTAAGAAAATAGATCCAGATCTTTCTGGAAAAATCATCAACAAAAAGTAGGAAATATCCCTTATTATTCAGAGATGGTGTACGCGTAGGACCATAAATGTCTGCATAAACCAATTCAAGTGGTGTTTTGGCTCTCCAGGCTGTCTTTAGAAAGGGAAACCGATGCATTTTCCATACACACATCCTTCACAAATCCCAACTTGATTCTGGATAGAAGGCAAACCAGAGACCAAATCCTTCTTCTTCAATAACTGCAACCCATTGTAATTTAAGTATCCATATCTTAAGTGCCAAAGTTGAGAATCATCAAGATGTTCACTCCTCATAGCAACATGATGAAGTGATTTCATGTTAAAAGGAAAGATATTATTAGAACTCATCTTGACCACATCTACTTTCTGATTTGTGTTCTTATTATAAATCTCACACTAAGCATCATAAAAAATTAGTCTATAACCTCTTCTCATCATTTGTCCCACACTCAATAGATTCTGACCAATGCTAGGAGAGTAAAACACATCATGAATGCATTTTTTATTATCTTTATTTGAGTGGATTGTAAAATCACCTCTTCCTTTGATCTCCACCCTTTTGTTGTCGCCAAGTTCAACATGAGAAGAAAACTCTTCATCAAGAGTTTCAAAGCTGGAGCGATCACCAGTAATATGATGACTACAGCCACTATCAAGATACCATACTTCTTCTTCTTTGTGTTCTACATTCATGCAGGAATAGAACAATTGATCTTCTTCCTTTGAAAAATTTGCAGTATTGTTCTCTCCATAGTCATTTTCCTTGTCTTTGAGCCAATAGTTTCTGACAGAGTGAGTAGAATTTTTACATCTGGTGCACTTGTAGAAACAATCTTGAGTTTCATGACCAGTTCTCTTGCAAATAGAGCAATAGGAATTGCTGCCTATTCTTGGTTGAAAATTTGCTCTTCCTCTTCCTTTACTCCTACTTCTACCTCTGTGTGATTCTGACTTTCTCCTGCTCTTCCATATGAATCTCTTATGTAAAATGATCTTCCTCCTCTCTGATGATGAAAACTTGCTCCTCTCCTGCCAGAAAAATTGGCTTTGATCTGAAAAGCCTGCTCCATTGGTTGCTTGCTATACTGGTTCACCCTTTGTTCATGTGCTTCTAAAGATCCCATCAATTCATGAATTGAAAGTCTTGACAGATCTTTTGTTTCTTCAATAACAGCAACTATATGTTCAAATTTTGTGGCAAACTCCTAAGAATCTTCTCTGTAATTCTTTTATATGAAATATTGTCTCCACAACTTTTGATTTGATTGATAATTTCAGTGGTTCTAGAAGAGAAGTCTTTAACCAACTCACTATCCTTCATTGTAAGATTTTCAAACTCTCTCCATAAATTCTGCAGCCGAATAGAAATGGCTTTCTGAGAGCCTTGAAATTCATTTCTCAATATCTCCCATGCTTCTCTTACCTTCTTAATAGAGAAGATCCTGGGATAGATTGATTTGCTTACTCCTTGCTGTATTATTCTCAAGGCAATTGCATTTCTCTGCACATTCTGCATGTAATCTTTTGTGTCTTCTTCAGACCAAGAAGCAGAAGATCCTTCCTGGGTGGTTCAGCAAACCCCACATCAACTAATGTCCATAAGTCTTGTGAAATGAAGATAGTCTCCATTTGAGAACTCCAGTATTCATAATGATATCCATCAAAGATAGGAATCTGCATGGTTGTATAGAAGAAGGTAGAAATGCTAAATGAAAAAGCCATAGAAGAAACCAAATGGCTCTGATACCAAATCTGTTGGAAATAAAAGCGGAAACAAAGAAGGATGAGGAATTGGAAGGATAAATGGTAGAGCTACAGCTCAATACCTGAGGCAAATCTTGTTATATTTTCTTGTTGTTTTACTCACCTTTTATAGTACAAGGAAGAGTAAAAAAACTACAACTTAATTAATGAAGAAGTAGAAACACTTCCTCTTAATAAAAGACCATAAAAGCTAATAAAAGATAACTGAAAAAGACCATAAAAGCTAATAAAAGATATTGAAAGTTACAAATTATAAGTTTCTTATCCCAGGTTTATGGAGAATGGAATGTGGATGAAGCAAAAGGAGCTTCTCGGCCACCCTACACAGTAGAAAATGGATATGACTTGCATGCCCCAATCCGTCTCCAATTGAGCCAGCCCCAGCCTCATAACAGTGAAGCACCAGCAAGCTCAATGAAACTGGGGTAAGTTCTCTTCACAATATGAGAAATTGTATACTAATCTTTATCAGAGCAATTGACTTAACAAAAAATCTGATGACATTCTTTTCAAAATTTGCAAAAGGTTGCAACTCCAATATTAAAGCAGTTGATAATTGTGGATGTTTATCACTTATCAGTCATCATCCACCACACAGATCCAAGCTTAACAATGAGATCTCAAGCATCATGTGAGAAAGATGCTCGGCAGCAGGACCATCCTATTTGGTATGATATGTTTAAATCTAAATTTAGAGGTTGGTGTAAATAATTGCCAGACCAGCTATCCATATCAAATATGCAATAATGAAAACCTCAATGTGAGCCAGTTTTTATCCAATTCGTGTATGTTTTAAGCATTCTCCAACGATTACTGTTATCAATTGGCCTAACCCAGCTTTTATCCAACAATATTATTGCTTCTTTTAAGGTTTGTTTTCAATTATTTTACATCATCCTAGTTCTTATAGAACAATGATGGGCTGCATTTCATTATGTACCAGCCTATTACGGATGTTGAGATTTTTGTTTCAAACTGGTGGTAGAATTCAACAGTATCTAAAGTTAATAATCCACAACATTTTCAAGTCCTTAACTACGAAGAAATCAATAATTAAAAAGCCAACAAGATTGATCACTACTTTTAGCAGTCTATCTTCAACATGTGTAAGTTGTGGGGCTTTGGGATTTATGCTTTTTGACTTTTCCACTTAGTTTTCTTATACTCATGCAGCTCCATCTCCCGTAAGTTTCATGCTTATTGTAAGCATGCAACTATTTGCTCCTGAACTAGTTAGGTGTTGCATTGTAAGGTTTTATAAGTCTTGTACTAGAATTCTTTTTTTTTTGTTAACCCGGGTTAACCCATCTAACCCAATCATTATACCGGGTCGGGTTTAAAAACTAGGGTCTCAGGCCTGTGCTGATGTTTCTTTTATTATTATTATTAGTGTTGCACGTGTGCGGCGTCGAGGCGAAAACATCCACCCTCAAAATCATGTATCTAATGTTATCTAAAAATGTGGCAAATGTGGGGAGACAAGGAATTCTTGTCTTTTATTAGTGGAAAAATAGAATGGGAGTCGCCACCTAGTATTTTGGTCACTAGGAACCCTAATTGGTCTCAGAGATCGGGTACGGGGACTGGTTGCGTAAAGGGAAGGTATTAGCACCCCAAATACGTCCTACCTAAGATAAGCTGCATTGTTTTATTGTCTGATAAAATTTAACATTTTGTTGTGTTTTCTAGTTGTTGGTCCGTCTATGGTTTAAGAAAAAGTTCTCTTCGGTAAAGAGATCTTCATCGGGTAAAACCTAACCGTTCTAACGTCAAAAAAGAATTTAATATCCGAAATACGTCTTACGTATAAGGTCGTACCCTAGATACTAAAAGAAAACAAAATAATTTTTTTTGGAATTTTTTGAAATATTGGCCAGTTCTCGTGACTTTAATAAACTGGTTATTAAAGCCAAAATGCATGCTAAAACTTTTTTTTTTTGAAATTTTATTGTTTGAAATACAATATGATTTATTTATTTAATTTTTTTTAGAGAGACTTGGCCGTATGCATGAAAACAAAAAAAAAATTATGTTTTTGCCGAAAACCGGGTATTTTAATACCAAATTTATTCTTTACAGTATAAAAAATACAAACCGATGTTGATTAAAATACAATAGAAAAATTTGCAGAAAATCACTGATTTTTAGAAATATTTATTTTATTTTATTATAATTAATTTTATTTTTTTTAGCTGGGCCCAGCCCGGCCCATGTGGCGGGGCTGGACCCAACTGGTTTCCACCCGCAAGCGTGCGTGAACCATTCACGCACGCCTGCTATGGTGTAATTAATCTTCAAGTGCACAGTGCTGAAAAATTGGAGAAGCTTACCTAGAAGCAACGAAGGCAACAACATGCGACCTCTATCTTCTTCTTTTCGTTTGTAAATTCTGGTTCAACTGGTTTCCCTGTTTTCCTTTCCTATTCTTCTTTCTCCTCTCTCGTTCTCCCCACTATCTCGTTCTTCTTCTTTTTTTGCTGTGTTTCTGCCTTGTTCTTTTTTCTTTCCCTCTCTATGTCGTCTTTATCTCCCTCCTTCAACGTTCTCCCCTCTCTACACTGACTTCGTGGTGGTGCTGCTGCGCTCGTTGGTTCACAGTGGCGGCTTCGCGGTTGCAGACGAAGATGACAGTGTGGAAGGGCTGATCCACCAGCACCTCTCCTCTCTCCTTTCTTCCTCTTCTGTCCGTTCTCCCCCTATCTTTCCCCTCTCTCGCTGTCTTGTCCTCTGTCGTTCCCCTCCTCTCCTCTCTTTTTTCTCTGTCGTTCTTTGCTGTCTCGTTCCCTCTGTCCCCCCTCTGGTTTTTTTCTTCTCTCCCTCTCTGGTTCTCTCAAACGTCCCCTGGAGCTGCTGCCTGAAGATGAAGACGAAGTTGAGGGTGATCAGTGCTGTGATCGAGCGACGTTTTTTTTTTCTTTCCTTCTGCTACTGTTTTCATTCCTGCAGTACTCTTCTTCTTCTTTGTTTCTGATTTTCTGAAATGACGAAGGATGATGGCAACGCTGGTTCTGATCTCAATGATTTCCTCTGATTACATTATTTCCTTCTGCTTTTCTGATCTTCACTCTTCCCAGCTCCTGTCTGTTTTTCCTTCTCTCCCCTTCTTGTTTTCTTTCCCCTGGCTTTTATAGCCAGAGGATGCAGACGTTTTCCGGCAACAGAGTAATGGCCGGCGTACATCATGGTAGCCGTGAAACATGCCCCCTTGATTGAAGCAAATCGCGCCTTCGTCGCTGCAAATTTTTTTCGGCCAGCTCACGTAACGTCTTCTAGAGAAGACAGTAAACAGTGTTGAATAAAACGGCACCGTTTTGCAATTTTAAATGATATTTTAGATTTGGTCCTTGGATGTTAATGAAATTTTGTAATCAAGCCCCCCGGAAAAATTGTAATTAGACCCCTTGATTTTAGCGTCTTTTCTGATTTAGTCCTTGTTCTTGGATTGTTTCAATTAAGTCCTAATTGATCATCAAACTTCAATAATTATGCAATTAAGCCCCTGATTTGACCAAATCAACTCTTCAAAATTATAATTGGACCCCAGAACTTTAATTTCTTCCAATAAAAGCCTAAATTAACTTAAAAAATCAATTATCTTGCAATCAAACCCTCCATAAATTCAATTAAACATTGGATAAAATTTAATTGAGTCCATAAACATCTGATTTTGGACTTTTCTTCCTCAAATTGAATTTTCCTTATCCACATGGTTTTTACTGTCAAATCTCAATTCTTGTATTTCTGAACCTCCTCAACCAATTCCTAGCCATTTTATGGTAGTTCCAGCATCCTTTTCTCACTCCTTTTTTTTTTTTAATTCCTTCCGAATATATTTTTTTGATGTGTATTTTTTTTTATTTTTTTTTCATTTTTTGTGGAGAACCCAAAAATGGGTAACAACAATTAGTATTATTTATTTTATATATCGATACCGGCATGTTGTGCATGATTTTTCTTGTGTTTAATTTCTTTAAAAGATCAAATTTATGAAACATCAGCTTACAATTCGATATTCCAATTGCTAGTAATTGGATTTTTGAAATCTTCTTAAAATAATAGGGTTAAAACAAGTTACTCTCATGAAAATATTATATTATAATAGATTTGGATTATCGGGACAACTATATTAACCTAACAATTAACTAATAACTATGCTGTTTAGAAATTTTCTCAATTACAATTTTTTCAACTAGATAGGTGTTATGTGTTATGTTGTAGGTTAGATTAATTTTTTTTAATATATATATATATATATATAAAAGTTGTTTAGGTGCCACCTTTATTTTAAAAAAAGATATGAAAAAATTGAGACCTAAATAATTGACTTGATTGGATTCAATAAACTCGGTTGATTTAATAATATGATTAAAAAAAAGTATCGTCAATAAATAAAATAAACAAAAAAAACATTAATGATAATTAATTATAAAAATAAATTATCAACATCAAATTCGAGAGGAGAAGAAAGAAAACCTTATTGAACACTTAGCATCGCTTTGTCATGGACACCGCCACACCACCAAAAAGAGTTTATCAAGACAATTCTAACACTACTGCAAAATATTGCACGGCAATGCCGAAAGAGGTCTCATATACCATCAAAGCAAAGAACGTCTCATGCTTATATTGAATCAATTAATTTAATTCAAAAACAACATTTAAAAAAAAGCTAAATTTAATATAATTTAACAAGATAACCCTAATCATTTTAAAAATCAGTGAAAAATCCTATAGAAAGCAAATAAAAAATAATAGTGGAGCCTAATCTCTAATTAAATAAATGTTAAAGGATGAAACCGAAAAATACAAGTTTATAAAAAGAGGAAAAAAAAACCAAGTAGACCCTAGTGAATCTCTTAAACCTAGGTTAATCTCCAAACTAGAAATCGTAGACCGTGCTTAATCAAGAAGCTCAATTTTACACCAATTTAATATTGAAGGATGAAACCAAAGAACAAATATCAACTTAAAAAATTTGACAAAGTAAAAAAATAGCAATAAAAAAATAAGGGTCAAAACCTGATAGGAAAAAAAATTGAAGGTAGATTAAATCATAAAAAAAAACAAATTTAATATTTTTCTCAAATAAAACAAATAATAATCAAACGAATAAAGATCAATTCTGACATATAAAAAATTAAAGGATAAAATTAAAAAAATCTAATTTTATAAATTATTTCAAATAAAACAAATAGTAATCAAAAGAACAATGACCAAATGTGAAGAAAACAAATTGAATGGCTACTCCGGAAATTTGGAAGGTTAGGCATAAAATTGAGGAGGAGAGAGAAAATAAAGGAAAAAAATAAAAGGTTATTGACATCAAACCGGAGATCAGTAACCCACACGCGTCGTCTAGGGATGGAGGGGTCACTGAGATGATTGGACGTCATAATAGAAGCCATCGTTTGGTCGTCGAACACCTCCTCACGCATCACTAGAAAGGCACAGCCACAACTCACGTGTTCATGCATGCAATGCACGTGTCAGTCACTTTTTTAATATAATATTTAATTTTTTTTAAATACCTAAATGTCCATTAGTCTACTTGATTAGAACCAAAAAAACCAAAATAAAAATACAATAAAGCCCTTGGACATGAGTTAAAGAAATTTTGTTTTTAAGAGTAATTTAGTCATTTAACTATATTTTAAAAAGTGAAAATACAAAAAGCTCCTGGATGGTAGTTTATTTTTATTTTTTTTTTGCTTTAAAATGTGCTTTAGTTATTTTACTATGCTTTAAAAATGTTAAAATGTTGATTTGTCTTCTATTTATATGATAATAACTAATGAATCCTTGTAAAATGATTGTATTATTTCCAATAGGTAGTTCATTGTTTTATTTAGAATAGAAAAATAATCATTATACTGCTTAAATCTAAGTAATGCATCTTGATCTAAAAGACTCAATCATGTTAGTTTTTGTTTTTTTAATTACTAACATGGTTGAAAAAACTTTTTTTGTGGCACCACAAACCCACGTATAGGCCATGCAAACTGTACAAAAATGAAAATAACCTCACAAGGAGTAAGAAAATCAGATAAATAGTAAAATAAAACTAAAACACATCAGATTTATACTACTAGATCCAGAATAATTATAAAAAATATGATAAGTAAAAAACAATGTTGTTGCCGGTAATAAATCATCTTCAGGTGCTCTTAAAAAGGATAGTACTTTTAAGATAAAGAAATGGGAGGAAAACAAAGATGATAAAAGGATAATCTTTAGAGAGAGAGAGAGATAAAGAGTAGAAGAGGAAATTAAAAAAAATCTATAAATCTATAAATCTAAGTTAATAATGATATTTTAGTATTTAATTATTATTATTTAAGAAAATTCTAATGATATAAAAACAAGTATACATATGAAGGTATTAATTATCAAAGAATCATCTCAACCCAATAACTTAAACTGTTAGGTGAGGTCCCAAAATATGATTTATATTATTCTCTAACACACCCCCTCAAGTGAACGACCTTTGGGCTTGAAACTTTCACAAACCCACATTACCTTTGCTTAATTTTTTTTTTTATCAAATAAATGGGGATGGTGAGATTCGAATTCGTGACCATTTGGTCATAAAGGCTCTGATACCATATCAAAGAAACATCTCAACTCAATAACTTAAGTTTTTAGGTGAGGTCCCAAGATATGATTTATATTATTCTCTAACATTAATGAATAAAAAATAACTATCTATGTGAAGTCATAAACTCTATTAAAAAAATTTATTCTATCAAAATGTTCTTTTTATCAAAAAAATTTATTCTATCAAAAAATTTATTCTATAAAAAATAACCACCTATGTGAAGTCATTAATTCTAGAAAAATCTGGATACTTTTAAATATTGTTTTTTTTATTTAAGCATAATAAAGAATAATGATATGTCATATTTTATCACTAGTGATTAATATTATAGATAGTTTGGCTAAGGAAACAATTAATTTTACAAAGAAATTATTGAGTAGAAAACTAATTGCATGAAATATGTATATATATTTCACAATATTTTCTTTTTCTAACTGTGTTGCACATGATCAAAACAGTAACATAAAATTGCATGAAATATGTGTATATATTTCACAGAACTCAAAGGTTTGTTCTTTTTTTTTTCACTTTACAACCATACTTTTTAAATATTACACTTTTCATCCTAGTCAAAGCCGATTTTTAAAATAAATGAAATGACATTATTAATATTGCTCTCATATATATTAAAGCATCGCAGTTAACCACACACATCGCATTTTCTCTCCTCATCTTTAACTTCTCTTCTCTGTCTCCGGATCTATCTTTCATACATAAAATTAAAAAGAAAAACCCTAAACACAAAGCAATATTTGAAGACAAATTCAAAGAAAGATTTACCATAAATGTCACATTCTCTCATCTCCTTTCTCACACACTCTCTCTTGTTGTTGGCATTGATTTCTTCGAGGAACTTGACAATAAAAGGCAAGTTTGAATTGTTTTCAATAAACAAGATTTCAAAAATGTTAGTGCGTAAAATTATTAGAATATAGGTTTTGTTTCCTCGTTTTTTAACAAAAAAACTTAACATTATTAGTAGTTAAAAATTGAAAATGGAAACCCTGAATTTACGATACCCTAAAAAATTATAGATTTTACTTTATTTTTTATATGGAATCGATAATTTTCATTCTCTTGCACACATTATTTATAATGGGAAATCTGTAAGTTGTACTTAAACGAAAAAAAAAACTCATATTTAAAAATTAGAGTCATTAGTTTAAAAAACCCTAATTTTTATATTATTATTCAATTTATGTGTAATCATTATGTAACTTGTACAAACCATGCAAGAATCAAAATGCTAGATATATTTGTGCACAATGAGAGTTCATCATATGTCGACAAATATTGGGGCTTTGAATATATCTTACATAAACATACTATTCATATGCAAGCAAGTCTTTGATATGAAATTGTATGGCATTCGCATCAAGGTTGATAGAGAAAAAAAAAATATATGATGATGTTTCGACCTTAACGGTATTAAGTATGCATGAAGGTGAAGTGAACGCGCATTTATATATTGATGTTGATCCAGTTATTGATCTTGTAACAATAAAAATATGCCAATGCGTTATTCAGATAATTTTAAAGATGACAAGCCATCAGGAACCAAATATTTTGTTGCCCATGATCTTGAAGTTGAAAAGGTGATATTGTATTTTGATGATATTAGTCCTAATAATGATGAAATGGGTTCTGAAATATGTGTTGATATTGATGTTGATAGTGATAATAATGGTAATGGCAATGTTAAATATTCTAGTAGTGATCTTAATATTGGTTATAAAATGAGGTCTGAAATAGGTGTTGATAATGATATTTGTGGTGATGCTAGAGTTAAGATGGATTATGATGATGAACTATATGATTATTATATATTTTCTAATGAGGTTAAAGATGAGTGGATTGATAGTTTACAAGTTGATTTTTCTACTAGTTCGACATTGAATGATGCTTCTAGTTCTGATAATGACTAGAAGATGAGTAATGATGAAGATGATGTTGATGTAGAAGTTAAAGAACAATCTAGTGATGAGGTTAATGAGGATAATGAGGATGAAAATGGTAATGAGAGGAAAATGAAAAGGAAAAAGATGAATATGGATCCAATTGTTGATTTTAGATATAAGAGGTTCAAATTTGTAGTTGATGTATCAATAAAGTTTGAAGAATGTTAAATTTTTTCAGGGATGTATTGTAAGAGTATAAGGTTAAACATGGATATCATGTTAAAAGATATATTAACGTATATATGGTTCCCTTGTTCTTGGTAGTCAAATATTCATGACAAAGTCATCAAGGGACAAACACACTTGCATTTGACCTACAACAATAAAAGTTGGAACTTCAACATAGATAACAAAGATATTGCTACCAATAATTAGTGTTGACCCATCTATCTCCAATGAATCACTTTCGATGATTTTGGATGATAAATTTGATCTTAAGTCATACCATAACCAATTATAGAAAGCTAGGATAAAGGTTAAAGAATTTAAGGAAGGAACTCATAATGAGTCTTTTAAAAGACTCCACAAATATATCCAACTATTGAAGCAAAGATCTTATGTATATTTAGGGTTTGACCCTAATTATAATTCAAATGTACATTCACCGTTATCAGATCCAAAATTGAGCACATAACTGGCATGTAGGTCAAAGCACTCTTAGGACTGCCTTGCTTATGGGAAGCCTTAGACCTGAACATAATTCTATCCAAAACTAAAATAGACACTGATATAATAATCAACCATCCTTCTGAAATACTAGATCATAAACACATATATATGTCATCTCAAAAGAATAACCCGAAAACTATTATAATTGTGGAGCTCAAGCTATGCACAATATAACAATTCATATATATACAATATAGGTAACAAAATGAGAAAGCCCATATAAAAAAGAAGTGTTAGGCATACCAACTTAAAGTATAAACAAGAACTTCTTCTTAATAAGTAGTATTGGATCAACTAATACACATTATAGATCTGAAAAGATTAAAATGATAAAAAAAGATAAGTTTCTCACAACTTAGTGAATAAATGATAACAAACATACAAATAAGAGACTGAGTTATAACAAGATTAATTCATTAAGTCCATACATGACAAAAACTATAACTAATAGAACCACTCACACGTAAGCATAATTCAAGTTATGTCACTATTTAAGAGAAATATAAGTAAAATCAGATATAAATATAAGAGTACTACAAGTCAGAAAATCAGATATATAATAATGGTAGAGCATCATAACATATATGTGCAATGGTCTTTTACACAGGCTAGTGTCACCCCCGACTAGTTATGGTAATCAAATTTTATTATATAAACATAGGCTAACATTGTCTTGTTTGTTAGTGTTGGTATTCTAACTTGTATAACTCTACAATCCATATCAATTTAATATTCTAAAATCACACAATAAAAAATAGTAGATAGTCAACTAACCATATTCATATATAATATTATTCATAGTCTTGATTATAGTTATTAATGTTATTTCTATAGTTATATTTGATATTATTTACTTACAATATATAACAACAATCAAACCAAGACAAACATCAACATCCATCAATCGCATAAGAGCAGTATATAGGGCTTTTAAAGTACGTAAACACGTTTTATCGTAAAATATAATCAATTCACAATTCAAAATGAAACCATAAAAACTTGATAAAACACCACAAATAAAACTCGATTGTCTATCAAAATCTATCTTAAAAACTATTATTTATGACCATGGACTAAACTGATTGTTTTTGGAATTTAGTGGTAAAATCCTAATTTTTTAAAATTCAAGGACCAAAATGAAATTACATCATCTTCAACCTCTAAACATATTTTCCAGGATTTTAACATGATTTTTTCTATATAATTCTTCAATAATCCCATATTTTCTTTCTAATATCCAAATTCCTTATGTTTTTCTCTAATCATACCAACATTTATCAAATATCAAAATCACATACTAATTATTCATAATCTACTTCAATCCATGTTTATATGCATATATTACTACCCACACACAAATTAATTCGATAATCCCTTACTTATCAACTAATCTCATATAAACCCTAATATTTTCAATAACTATATGTTAAGAAAAGAAACTCATAACTATGTTATAAAACACTTAGGAAAGAAATAAAGAAAACTTACTCAAAAGATGTATATTTTATGGTTGATAACTAGTATGGGTTATAAGAGAAAGTTGCAGAAATAAAAATGAAGAAAAAGAACCTCTCGGTCAAATAAGAAGAAAATAAAACAATGAAAAAGTGGGAGAGGTGGCTGAATACACATATGTATATCAAGACTTGGGCACAACTTATGGGTTATAAAAAATATGAACCAAACATAGAAAAAAATAAATTACATGGGATAAGACTTTAAAAAGTTTATGAGCCTCACACCCTTGAAAGTTTCAACACGTGTATATTTGTTTGAAAATGATGAAGGAAGGCTTTGTTTCTGAATGTAGGCTATTCATTGAAATTAATAGTTGTCATCTCAAAGGTTCATATAGAGGTGTATTGTTAGGTGTAGTTGGTTTGGATGAAAATAATGGACTATCATGTTATATATGCTATTGTTAAGTATGAAAACAATGAAACATGGTGGTGGTTTTTATATGCTTAATTGTATGAATCCATAAAACAAGGTATATATCAGAGACCATTTTGCATAATGTCTAAGAGAAAAAAGGTTAATTTAATCATCATAATTTCATTATATTATAAATTCTATCTTTTCTAAACTTGCATTTAATTTGGAATTATATTATCTAACTATCATAATTTAATTTCCATAGTTTACCTAAAGTTTTTGCTGAGGTATTCCCATAGGCAACACATAGGCATTATTTGAGGCATATTTATGCCAATTTTAAAAAGAAAAGCTTTATGGATTGAAATTAAAAATGGGCTTTTAGGATGCATCAAAAGTTTACATTAATCTCAATTACAATATTTATACGAGAGACATTGGGGATATGGACACTAGAGCTGTCAATTGGTTGAAGAACATATCTACTAAAACTTGGGCAAGGCATATGTTTGACCCTGAAGTTAATGTTAATAACACGACTAATAATTTGGACAAGTCATTCAATAACTAGATTGGAAAATATAAGAGCATGCCAATTCTTTTGTTACTAAAGAAGATTAGATTGAAACCCATAGCTAGGTTTCATGACATATTGGCTCAATCTAAAAACTAGGCAATAAAGACCATACCTCATGTTAGGAGAGTGTTAGGTAAATTTGTTGGAAAAAATAATAATGTGAGAATGATTGCAACTATTTATGATGAATACCAAGCTTATAAGGGCCAAATGAGGCATTGTGTTAATTTGGAAAAAAAACTACTGTTCATGTGGAGAATGGACAATGATTGGTAAATATTGTCCATTGTATTAATCATAAAAGAATTGAGTTAGAATATTTGTATAGTGAGCATTGTAATGTTGTTATATTTAAAAAAACATACTTTGAAGCGATGCACCCATTACCGAAAGCTAATCTTGATCCTAAAAAAAGAGATGTAATTGTTTTACCTCTAAAACTTAAAAGGAGTGTAGGTAGATCAAAAACGAACAGACAAAGGGATGAAGGAGAAGATCAACCTGATACAGCTAGGAAGAGGTCTTCCACACTTTTATGCAACATTAGCAGGCATTATAGATATAATTTCAGGACATGCCAATAAGATAGTCCTAAGCAAATTGCTAGTAATAGTGTTGTGAGATGATCCAGTTATGTTGGAAGGGGATCTGGAAGTTCTGACAGGGGATCAAGAGGATCCAACACTATTGGGAGAAGGTTCGGACTTCTTAATAGAGGCTCAAACAAAGGCTCAAGAGTTTTAAGAGAAAGAAGAGGAGGCAAAGGTGATGCTGGCACATCCTCCTCACAATAATCAACCCAAACATGAGTGATTTTTCTATACATGCATCATAGTTTTATAGATAAATGAAACAATTTACAATTACTAATCAATGTTGTTTTTTACAATATGCAGGTTCGTTGTGCTAAAGCTAGTTCTCAACAATCTACCTAAAAAAGCTATCGTGGTTGAAGATGTATTCAAGATTGATGACTTTTAAATGTTACATTACTATTATTTATATGAATGGATGTTGTATGGTGGATCATTATGTTTATCATGTTAGGTACCGGTTTAACTATTCATGGATGCTTGTTAAGTGTATGTTGGTTGTTTGCATGCGTATTGTTGTTTACATGTTATTTAAGTAGCATGCATTTGATAAGATTGATATGGATTTGCATGCATCTTCACTATACTAGGGAATACATTCACTATGTCTTTTTTTTTATTTAACAAAAACAACATAGTTGTTACAAACATGAATATTGCACATACTATACTAAATTAGTTATTACAAATAATTTTACACTTGCTAAAGTAGCTTTCATATTGTGATTCTTGATCCAAACTCTATGTAAATCATCTTTCAATTTCCTCACTTCATCTACTATTCGGTGAACATCATTAGCATCATTAACACCTCTTTCCCCTCTCATAGTTAATTTAATTGCATTCATAGGTTTGCACTAGTCAATGAAGGTATTTTACATTATTTATCATTGTATCTATAAAATAGCCTTTTTTACTAGCTTTTATTTTTTATATTTTGATTGCAACTCTCTTTCTATATTTCATGCACTTTCTATTCTTGAATTTTAGTTCATCCAAGTTGTACCAACTTTGTATGCTATTAGCACTTGATGGAGATGATGTCATGTTCATAATAATTTTGTATTGTGGTTGTGTTGATTGTGGAATTATAGTGAAAATGAAAAGGAATTGTTAAGATGTTATTTATAAGTTATGATGAAACTTGGCTAGGTTGCTTTGATGGAAAAGAGAAAATAATTTTTATTTCCAGGTTTGATAGGTTTATTTGATGGAATTATAGTGAAAAAAAAAGGAGGATATTTTGGGGAGGATGATGGGGAGGATGCTAGAATTTTTGTTTGCTAATGCATGCTTGAATGTGGCTGGAAACTGTTGCTAAACACTATAATTTATAGCATTTTTGTAATTGTTGAGATGTTATTTATGATTTATGGTGAAAATTGGTTGGGTTGTTTTGATGGAAAAGGAAATGTTAAATTTTTCCAGGTTTGACAGATATATTTAATAGAATTATGATGAAAATAAGGAAGGATATATTGGGGAAAATGCTGGATTTTTTGCTTAGTAATCCATGCTTGAATGTAGCTAGAAATCGGTACTAAATATTGTGATTTATGACATTTTTGTAACTAAATGAAAATTACCAATGACTCTTTTTTAAAAAAAAACTAAACTGCCCTAGTGGCATTTTAGTTATTTTTAACCTTCAGCGGTTTTCTAGTCTTTACCCCAAATATAATGGCACTCTTGTAAATAAATATATTTTTTTTTATTGATTTGTTTTTTGCGCCAACTTTTGAGGACGTAAAAGTTTACCTGCCATCAAAATACATGATGGAAAATGTAATATTTAAAAGTATGATTGCAAAGTGAAAAAATAAAAATCAAACCTTGGGATGCTAAGCGTAATTTTTTCTTTACTCATTTACCCTCTTACTAGATGCATGTAGGTCTTTTGGCCCATTGAACACGCCTGCAACACCATTTTTCTTACATCTCAAGTTGAAATAAAAGCATGCCATATTCATCATCTGCTATCAATTTATATATATAATGGCACTCTATTTTTCTTTTTCTTTTTTCAGGTATCGCTAGCAAGTTTTCTAGTAGGAAAAAAATCAAATCGTGTAAAGGTTGACTCGATGTGATTCAGTCAACTTAACGGATCCAAAGACAACCCATATGACCATTAAAAATATAGTTTCTAAAAAAATTCAAGACATATTTTTTTATAAAAAAATAAGACAAAAAAATATTAGATCAATTTAGGTCAACCCACACTAACTTGCTAAATTCATAACTCGGGTAAAAAGACTAAGACAACCCCATAGCAAGTAAATCGAAACAAATTATGAAACCTAATTCTCAATCACACCAATATTGAATGATGAAATTGAAAAAAAAATTAATTAAAAAAGATACAAGTCAACCTTAGTTAAATTGTCCACTATTAAATGATATAATTAAAAAAAAACTATTTGAAAAATAGGAAAACAAATAACAAAGCAATTTAAATTAACAATGTACTGGGAGGAGGGACAATGAATTTCTCTCCTCATTTAATTTTAATTAAATAATTATTTATTTAATCAATTTTATTTTTATATTTTTTTTAAATAAGGAACTTAAGTAGAAATAATTATTAACTAAGTACAGTTATCTCAAAAACCATCAAATGTAAGGATAATTACTATTTTGTTCACTTGTTAACAAATTTAATATTTTCAATTCAAATAACATTTTCAACTCAAATAACGTATATCTATTTTTAAACTAGCTCAATAAATTTAATTTAGATATTCTTTAAAATAATAAATTTTTTTCAACAACTTCGACAATGCATGCGACAAAAAATATTGATTTTGTAGCAAGTGGCTCCCACACATGCGAATTGGATGGAGATAGCATATTATCAAAGCACACAAATAGGCTCTGCCGCGCTGGCATTTGGTGTGCAAGACTGGGCATTTGTGCTTCCACTTGAATTGCTCTCTTACAGAAGGTATTAGATGAAGCTTCATATGAGCGCACCATAGCCAGAGTCATCAAACATGTCATCTCACCGTATCAGATTCGCCACGCGAAACTCCAGGAGCAGCTTCAAGAAGCCTTCCTCCTCCCGTATAGCTCCTGAATTCGATTAACTAAATTCACTTTTAACACTTACGCCTGAGGCTTTACTACTTTTCTGCAACAATCAAATCTCTAATGCCAGCACCCCAAAGATGATAACATCAGATTCCTTGTTTCCCTTGCTTGTGAGAATACCAATGATATATCTAGTGAGAGTGGTGACAATGTAGTTGACATGATTATGAGAACTGTACAATATATTTTACTAAGTGGAAGGGCTAAGATTTAGCAGTTGAGCCGGGTGGCTAATTTATAAATCTTTAAACAGAGTGAACTTAAACTGTTCAATTGGAAATGAATTTGTACTCAGTTTCAAAGAAAATCAATTTACAGAAAACACGTGAAAATTGATCAGTACAATAAAAGGGGCAAAATTAAATGTTTTAACTGGATAAGAATCTCAAATTAATTACACTGGTCATCAATTTAGCCTTCGTGTGGAAGCATGGCAGATGCTGAAGAAGATGTGGTGAACTGGGAAGAATTAGTGTTGTAACTATAACTTGAAGATTTGTTCATCCCTCCTTCAGAATCTGCAAGGCCATAGGACATTATTGAAAGTGAAGATGCAGATATTGGCAGGGCAAAATATGACGGCACGGGCATCTTTGATGGGAGAATAGGCAATGGAGCATCAGAATTAAGTAGGTGAAGTGATTGCCGAATTGAGGGTCTAAGATGTTCATCCGGATGAGCACACGAAAGCCCAACGATCATCAAGCGTTCCATCTGCGTCTTATTAAAATCTCCGCATAGTCTTGGGTCAACTGCTTCATGTAGCTTCCCTTCACCATAGAGCTCCCAAACCCACTGCACCATGGACACTTGATCTTCATTACTGGCCTTTGGGTTGATAGGTTTTCTTCCACAAGCTATCTCCAATGCAACAATCCCAAAACTGTAAACATCTGACTCTCTGCTAGCCTTGCCTGTCATTGTACACTCTGGAGCCATGTAGCCCATAGTCCCTGCCAAAACTGTTGTTTGAGAACCTTTTCCATGGTCTACAAGCCTAGCCAAACCAAAATCCCCCAGCTCAGCATTGAATTCTGAGTCCAACATAATGTTGCTAGACTTTATATCTCTATGCACCACACATTGTTCCCATTCTTCATGCAAGTACAACAGCCCCGATGCCAAGCCTTGCACAATTTTGTACCTCACCTCCCATGTCAACAAGCTAGTTTCTTCGAAAAGATGGGAGTCTAAGCTGCCATGAGGCATGAATTCGTAAACAAGTAAAAGCTCCCTTCTTTCATGACACCAACCAATGAGTTGGACTAAGTTTCTGTGCCTCAATCGGCTAATGATCTTTACCTCTGCTGCATATTCTTTAATCCCTTGTTTAGAACCTCTTGATACTCTCTTCACCGCAACGAATGAATCAATCTCCTTCAAAAAACCTTTATAGACACCACCGAACCCACCCTCACCTAGCTTCTCTTCATCCTTGAAGTTATTTGTAGCTCGAGCCAATTCTTGGTAACGGAACTTCTTTGGTCCTGTTCCCCTTTCGAATTCATCATCCATGTACTCTTCAAGGACATGACCACCTTCTTCATCTTCTTCGTGCCCACACATAAACTTAATAACAAACCCAACCAAAGTGGCCCCAACAACTATAGCACCACCCCCAACACCCAATCCAACTGCCAGTCCTGTCCTGTTCTTTTTCCGATTCCTACGTGAACCACCATTTGGCGGAGAAGCTGCAGCTGGATCTATTGGATTGGTAACATTAT
Source organism: Populus simonii (assembly GCA_007827005.2). Classification (NCBI taxonomy): domain Eukaryota; kingdom Viridiplantae; phylum Streptophyta; class Magnoliopsida; order Malpighiales; family Salicaceae; genus Populus; species Populus simonii. Next base: position 29,329,638 of record CM017464.2, read on the forward strand.
CATCAATTTCTAAGCTTGAACTAAAATCCCACGAGTAAAGGGTATGTATGGCAAATAAATCTCCTGTTGAAGCAGAAAAGCCAAAACGAACTCTTTCTGGTAGGTAATCCCTCAAACGAACTCTACAGTGTTATTTCTATAACCAGTGAAGGCGACACTCAGATTATGTGTACTTGAATTATAACTAATCGAAGCGTTATTTCTTCTCCCTCCACTAATATCACACAGCCAAGTAATATTATTTACAGATTGCATAGAGTTGATGTCAACACCTACATGCTCGCCTGGTGGATCAAAAACATTTTGGAAGATATCGAACTCCACTGCAACAAATTGATTATCCGTTGTGTTTAGTGGCTGATTGTTCCTTAAAAGACCCAGACTTCCACCCTTGGAGAGAAGAGGCGGAAGCTCTTCAGGCCCAAGAAAGAAAGCCAGTCCATCTCCGTATGCAGTTCGACGTTGCGAATCGATGGAAAAAGAGAAATGGGTAGTGAAGTCTGTAAGATTCCCCGAGGCCTCGTCCCAAAGCTGCATCGGTTTGGAATACGTGGCTCGACCGGAACTTAAATTCATATTAGTACCTATTAGACTTTTGGTGAGCCGAACAGCTCCATCTGTAGCAGGAGATGCATCCTTCTCGTATGTAATGTTTGGATCGGCGCCAACAATGAAGCTGGTGAAGTTGAAAGATAATCCACTCGCAGAAGGGATTATTAGTGTGAAGAAGGTTGAGAAAACAAAAGGAAGAAATGGAACAGGAAGCTTTCCCATGAAGGAAGTTGAAATTGTAGTGCTGCAGACAATGTTTGGGGGTTTGGAAAATTGCAGAATTTCTTTCGTTAATAAGGGCGGGTATAAGCGTGGCTGTGACGTTTATTTGCATGAAGGTGTTTGAATTTTTGTTGTTTTTAATTTTTTTTATTTTAAAATATATTAAAATAATAATTTTTTATTTTTAAAAATTATTTTTAATATATTAAAATATCTAAAATAATAAAATAATTTTAAAACACAAAAATAAACTGTAACATTTATTTCCAACCACAGTGATGAATTTTTTGGTCTATTTAATAGGTTGTGGTTATTTTTTAAAATGTGTAGTTTGCAGTTTTTTTAAAATAATTTTTATTTAAAAATATATATTAAAATAATATTTTTATTTTTAAAATTTATTTATGATATTATCATATTAAAATAAACTAAAAATATTAAAATTATATTAATTTGATATGAAGAAAAAAAATTTAAATTTTTTTTTAAATAGTTTTAAAATATAAAAATAAATAGGATAAAAAATTATTATTTCTGTGGCCTCTCTGTGGCCTCAAGTGGAAGTCTTTGTCCATTAGCATTAGTTAAGAGTTGTAGGGCTTTCAATATATAGGCTGCCGTCTGAACAAATCAAGTAAGGAAACCTTCTTGACAATTGACTTGTTCTCTCTGCCGCCTCTGCACACTCTGCAGTGTGAACCAAGTCATTAATTAATAATTTCTTTGTTTAGTTTGTCAATCAATAAAAAGAATTATTCAACGTTGAAAAGAAATATTATTTTTTAAGTGTTTATAATTATATATTTTTACCGTATAGAAAATTAAATAAAAATCATAATGAAAGAATTCTTTTAATAAGCTTTTTAATATAATATTAAAATAAGATATTTGGCACTTTTAATATTATAATTATATTTGTTAAATTAATTTTTTTGAACTTATTTATTTTAATTTTTATAATTAATTTTAATATTTATGATTGTTAGGATAAAATTAAATAAGCAGCTATTAATATAATTTAAGATATAATTATTTTTTTAAAAGTGATATAATTTTTTTAAAGGTTGTAATATTTTATTGTAATGTTTTAAATCTATATGAACTCGTTACTACTTAGAGAAAAATTTATACAAAACAAACATGTTTTTTTTTATCTTTTTTTTTCTTACTCTTTTAGAGGTTTAAAAGACCTAGTAGTATATTAAATATGTTTTATTTGTGTGAGACAAATAAACACTTTAAAAATAATATTTTTCACACCTCGAAGCTAACTCTATATTTTTTTCCATGCCCAATCAGTTTACTAACATTAACAAAATTAACATTATTAAAAAAAAACAAAAAAAAAAACTAAAGAAGAAAGGGGTTTTACTTTACCTCTCTTCATATTACTCTATTCATTGCAATATTATCTTTTTCTCTCTCTCTAATTTGTATTTTTTTTTTCAATTTCAATTCTATTTTTCAACATTATATTTATGGGAGATTGTGCTTCATAATTTTTTTAATTCACTTTTTATAAGGTTATCTCAGATCCAAGATCCGGACCACAAGTTTGACGGGTTAACACTATTGACTTGACTTTTTTTCTTTTTTTTCTAATTGATTTTTTTTGTCAATTTCATCATTTAACATTAAGTTGATTGAAAATTAGATTTTGTGATTTGTTTCGATCTGCTTTCGAGAGATTATCTCTATCTCATGACTCGAGTCACAGGGTTGTCGAGTTAATCCTGGTTTACCTGAGTTGTTTTTTGCTGTTCTTTTTTTAATTGAATTTTTTTTCAATTTTATTTTTCAACACTAGGTTGATTGGGAATTGAGCTTCATAATTTGTCTCAATTTTATTTTATTGTGTTATCCTGGTCTCATAACTCGAGTCACGAGTTTAATAGGTTAACTTGAGTTGACTCTAATCATTTTTTTGGGATCTTTTTTATTGATTTTTTTTATTTCATCCTTCAACATTAGGCTTATTGAAAATTGAGTTTTGTAATTTGTTTTGATTCGCTTTCTATAAAGTTATCATGATCTCATATCTTGGTATTCAGATTAGCAGGTTAACTCGAGTTGTCTTAATTTTTATTAAAAAAAAATATCATCTTAAATATTTATTTTGAATCAAATTGTCTTTTTACTTATCATCTAGGCTGTCTTTTTAGAATAGAGTGTATGTCTCAAATGATCTAGTGATGCACTAAATTAATACGTAAAGTTATTGCTCAGGGGAAAAACTAAACAGATACACTTGTTAGAAAAAGAAAAAAGAAAAAAAAAGGAGACCCAAAGCATAAGTAGCAGCAACTGCAAGCTAGGAACGGACATTTTCAGAGGGAACAACAAAACAAAGAAACACTTAAAGACACAAAATAACACAGTATAAGTGTAGCAAAAGGTTAGTAAAGTGTTGTCATGCTCGCTACAAACAGGAAATCAGAAATGATTAATACAAAATAGCTAATATCCATGTTAGGAGGAGGTTGCCGGTTCTCTCTAAAACTTTTCTGAAGCAATGAAGGAAATGTCATAATATGGGCACATGTAATGCAGCTGCTCAAACCAATTTGTGTAATTTATCAGGCATTCTCCAACGATTACTGTTATCAATTAGCCTAACCCAGTTTTTATCCAATAATATTATTGCTTCCTTTAAGGTTTTTTTTTATTATTCAACAATATCATCCAAGTTCTTACAGAACAATGATGGGCTGCATTTCATTATGTTACGGATGTTGAGATTTTTGTTTCGAACTTGTGGTAGAATTCAACAGTATCTAAAGTTCATAATCCACGGCATTCTCACCGAGATAACCTTTCAATCTCCCCTCTATTTCTCCTTCTCGCTTACCTATTATTTCCGAGTTTTTCTATGATATATCCTTGTTGAAAAACAACTAAAACAAAACGTGGAATCAATGGAGCTCCATTTGTATTTTTTTATTATTTTATCTTTCTTGTTGAAAAATTCATGTTTTAAATCAGGGTTATTTTGATATTTTCACAAGATATATTAATCATTATTGATTTGTTCAAGAGTATTTTTATTTATTTAATGTTTTAATGAATAGTAAAATAACCAAAATACTCCCAAGAGTTATAAAAATTAAGTGGCCTCGGGTAGAGGTATTTAGGTATTTTTTGTTTTTTCATACACAGTAGAATTACACATGTATCTTTGGATGCAAGACATTAAATTCATTATATTAAAGCGTATTTGAATCTTTTCATATGGTGCATTAGTTTAGTCATTACTGATTTGTTTGGGGGTATTTTCATCTATTCAATGTTTTAATAAACAGTAAAATAACCAAAATACCACCAAGAGTTAGAAAAAATAAGTGGTCTCGGGCTAAGGTATTTAGATATTTTTGTATTTTCATACATACTAAAATTACATATGTACCTTTGGATGCAAGACGTAGAATTCATTGTAGTCAAGGGTATTTGGGTATTTTAGCCTCGATTTTTTCGTTAATTATAAGTTTGGTTGAGGGTAGTAACGTAATTTATAATTAAAATAATAATTTTATATTTAAAAAGTTGTTGGTGCTTGCAGAACATGTGCCCACCGGTTGGAGTCACCGCACATTTTGGGCAACGTATGCGATGATTTCTAGCGGTGAAAAATAGGCTTCCATCATCTAGCGGTGAAAAATAGGCTTCCATCGTCTTAGTTTATTCCTCGTCGTTTTCTCTTTCATTATAGGCAGTACGTGTTCTTCAAATGTGGCTAGTGTATGACCGATGATCCTTTTTCTTTCTTTCTTCATTTCTCTATCCTGCCCCGGTAAATATATTATGGTCCTTATTATTATTGTTATTTCATATTCAGACCTTTTAGCTTTGATTACTATTTTTAGTCATTTTTCCTTATGTTGAAGTTTTGTTTATTTTCAATTTAACCCTTGGTGTTTAATTTATATATATAAGGTATTTCGATTCGGTTCTTCTACTTTTAATTTTTAATTTTTAATTTTTTTCCTTTGCCTTTTTGTCAAAGTTATTATGGCTTTCAATTTTATCCCTCAAATCAAGTTCATAGTTTTTATTTTTTCAATAATAATAATAATAATGAAGATAATAATATTATTGATGATAATAGTAATAGCGATGATGATAAAAATAAATGTGATAATAATTATAAAAAAAAATTAATGAAAATAATAATATTATTGATGATGATAACAACAACAACAATTAAAATAGTAATGATAATAATGATGATGATGATATTATTAATGATAGTAGTGATATAATAATAATAATAATACGAGAGAAGAAGAAGAAGAAGAAAATTAGTGATGATGATGATGATGATGATGATGATGATAATGATATGAGAGAAGAAGAAGAAGAAGAAGAAGAAAATTAGTGATGATAATAAAAATACTAATAATAGTTATTAGGATGATAGTGATAATGACAATGGTAACAACAACAACAACAACAATAATAATAATAATAATGATTGTGATAATGGTTGTTAAAATAATGATAATATTAATATGAATGCTTTTATTATTACAAAATAATGATAATATTAGCAATAGTTGTGGTGGTGATGATAACAACAACAATAATGATGATGATAGTATTACGTATTAATAATATTAGTGATTTTGATTTTAATCTTAATTTTTTGAATTGATATTTTTTAAAATCCTTTCTAACATGATCTCGTGAGAAACAAATAATTCTCCATGTGCATACCAACACATGTATTCCTCCATGAATATTTTTTGTAGAAGATGCATCATTACAACATCTGGATCGAATTTTTTTTTATTTTTACACCTCTTGCATGGACATCTAATACCGTCTCCATTAATATTTCTGGAATTAGATATTGCATAATTAATAAAACCTTGAACCCCATTAAAATAATCAATCATCTACAATCCTTGAGGTAAATCTCGATACATTCATAAACGATCATCAAACATTTCTATCGAACATATATCAAAAAATAATGACAACATGTATTAATTAATTATGTTAACTAAATAAATTTGTAAAAATATTGGTTTAGCTCAAGATTATTCAACCTATTTTAATACTTCTCTTAATTCATTATCAATTATTTATGTAGATACAAATTTGTACACATTTACAAAAATTACAACTCGACAACAAGAGTGAAAGTATAAAACAGATTCGTTAAACAAGCCATAATTTATTTGATCACAATACACCTAAGTCAATAACTCGACATAAGTTTCAACAATTTACAAAAAAAAAATTATCTAAAACAAATCATAACATGTATAAAATCATAAATCCATACAACAAGTTTGTTTGATAAAAAACAATAAAACAAGTAAACACCCAAACAAAATACATATACTAAAAAAATATGAAATAAAAAAAACTAACATTTTAAAATTGTGCTCATATTAAAAAATTGGTAGATTTGCTTACTTAAGATAGGAAATCTTCAATAAAATTTCAATTAGAACATGAATGTTGTCAAATAAAGTGTTGTTGTGATTGAAAAAGTTGTGGGATGATGAATTGTGTTGAGATGAGAGGGCGAATGTGGGGGGAGGGGGCTGTTTTGTTGCAGAGAATTTTTTAAGGAAGAAGTAGAAACAAGGGAGGGAGAAAAGGAGGTCGAGCGTTAAGTCATATATTTTTTTATGGAATTATTTTGATGGTAACTTCATTGACAATTTTGTTGGTATCAATGCCATGTCACTATATGATTTGCCTATTTGAATCATGCTGTAATTCCGTCGATAACAGCATCTATAAAAACTTATATGTCATCTTACTCTTTGGTTTTTTTATTCTTTCTATTCCGACTGAGATTCTCTCGGTATATACCGACGATATATTTTCGTTGGTATTTACCGATGGAGTTAGCAAAGAACAAATTCAATTGGTAAAAATCACTGCAAAATATCGATGGATATTTTATTCTTACACTTATATAATCATAATTACATTTGGATTTTTCTAAAGTTTTCCATAATGGGAAAATAACAACAATTGATTATTATAATAAACATTTTATAGATGAGAACAAATATTTAAAGAACGGTGATAAACATGAGAAAAAATAAACAAGAAAAAGTTAAAATCCATCCGAATAGCATTTGCTTGCTTCGGATAAACATGGAGACTAATAAAGGTATTATAATTAAATACAAACTTTCTTGCAAGATAAATTATAATATTGAACCTGTTAATCTTTAAGAAAATCATAAGACTTGAAGATAATTTATTTCCCAAGAACGAACTTACTAATACTTTTTTTATAAAATTCTATTAAAAAAAGTCATTGAATGATATATATAGTAAACATAAACATCTGTTTTTTTTTCTCATTAAGGAGATCTATTACCATTGGTAATTGATAAATTAATAATTTTGTCATGAAAGAAATGTAATTGAGCTAGAAACCCTGATTAGATTAAATATCGAAATATATATATATATCATAAAGAAAAGAGAATATTCTACTTTGATGAACAATTTGAGAAATCAGCCAAATGGAAACCAGAAATGGCAAGAAACAAACTTGTTTTAGAAATCCCAGGAAATGTTTTAGGTCTCTGTAGGTTGATGAAAGCACAGATCAATGATTGTGTTGATGATTGACACTTGGCCAAGCTCTTGCCCACAAGTAAGCATGGAGCTTTAAATATTAGTTTAATGCTAAATGGTTGGTTAATCCAAGGGCCTAATTGGCGATTAAGGAAACATCTTTTATCTCCATTGGACAGCAGAATCTCCTTCACGTGGTCTTTCCCGATCACAGGTTTAGGCACAAAGTCCCATATTTAATAATTTTAATTTTAGCGTATTGGTTTGTGTAAACAATTACCTGATAGTACGAGGCTGCTTTAATAAAGGGCTTCCTGTGTGATAATGTTCTGTTGTTTTCCTTCTGTTATTGGGTGACTTTATTTTAATTTTTTAGTAATCAAGATTTGAACTGGCTTAGCAGCTCAAGCTTATCTAACCTTCTGTGTTTTCTACTTCATATTATCAATACAAATTATAAAAGCAAAATATAATTTGGTCAGATCTCAAGTGTTATAAGATTAAAATCTATCATGGAAAGTATAGCTTAACTGGTTAAATTCTAAATTTGTTTCATATAAATTATTAGTTTAAGTCTTACAAGCCTCAAAGCCACTAGAAACTTATATAATCGTTAACTTCAAGACCCGCGAAATTAATCAAGGTATACATAAACTGACCTAAACACCCACATTAATTAAAATATATATATACCATTTGAACAAAGCTTCTATTTCATTTTTAATTTCAAAAATAAATTATATTATATTTATATTGTTGGATCGGGCAAATCAGAATTACATATTTGTAATCTTTAATCAATTATCTCATATCAAAACTATATCTTTCTCTAGCTAAAACTTAGGTAAATTATCCATATTTGAATAGGTGATGCTTTCATGGTTTTTTTTTTTTTTTTTACAATCATCCTTTTGGATTCCAATAAAAGATGATGATGTGAATAACAAATGCATTGATTATAATTCAATACTCAAATATTAATATCCATTAAATTTTTATTTGATTTTTTGTTTTAAAATGTTTTTTTTTAATTTGATATTATTTTAATGTGATGATACCAAAAAATATTATTTTAAAAAATAACTACTACCACATTCTTAATCATCGTCAAACTAATAAAAACAAGAGAAATTTATATATTAAACTAAACACTACCAATACCCCCTTGGACATAAAGGTATTATAAATTAGCAAGAGGGGTTATGAAAAACGTGTACCTAACCTCCCCATGGTCAAAATGTCGAGAGAGGGCCCTCTTTAAAAAAAAAATGAAAGCAAAAATGATGGACAATATTCCGATCCGCAAGCCGATATATAGAGTGGGAGAGAAGCTTTACTCATGTGCAAGCAATTTACGGTATTGAAGGATAAACCATTATAAAATATCTGGAAAAAGTCACATCAATACATACAAGAGACTACTTGAACCCTAACTAGTATATAAGATCCAGAAAAAAAAAAGATCCAGAAATAAAAATTATTTGAGAGTTGATCTACTACGCTTTCCAAAAATAATATTTAATTAGTTTACTCAAAAGAATTGATATGTGCTTATCAGTATTATGTTCGTTATTTTACTTTAATTAAACTTTCCAATTATCACTAATATTATCGAAAGTTAAATATATATGTTATAGTATGTTTTAACGAGAAATATTATAAGATTTAGTGAATAACCAGTAATATTCTAGATAAAGTTTTTATTATTATTTTAACAGAGCATATGTTATGAATTCTTTTGAGTTGGGTCCGTCTGCCTGGATATAACAATAACAGAGTCAAATCAACGAAATTGTTTTTTGCAAGGACTAGTTTGCCGATTGGGAACAAACACAGGGTCTAAAAATGGGCATGTCCAGTTGTCAACTTGTCATCCTAAAATAAATAAAAAAATAAGTCGCCGTGTTTTTGTGACAGCACGTGTCGATAACCTATTAGATAGATAGCTAATATCTCTGCTACCATAAACACACCAAGCATTGAATCCAGGAACAAGGTACGATGATTTTTTTTTTTTCTCCACTTGCTAGTGTAGCTCTATTGGAATACTCGCTTTCAGCTGTTGACATTTGTCTTTAACAATCTCTTCTCTCCTTCTCAACCCTATATTTGATTCTCTTGACCTTAAAAAAGGGTCTTTTAGGACACTCAGTTTAAAGGCAGTTTGGAACCAGGGACGATGATTTTTTTCTTCTCCACTTGCTAGTGTAGCTCTATTGGAATACTCGCTTTTAGCTGTTGACATTTGTCTTTAACAATCTCTTCTCTCCTTCTCAACCCTATATTTGATTCTCTTGACCCTAAACAATGGTCTTTTAGGGCACCTCAGTTTAAAGGCAGTTTGGAAAGTAAAGGTGTTTTATTAATTATTATTTTTTTAATGTTTTATATAGTTTTGGTAAGTTGATGTTAAAAATAATTTTGAAAAAATAAAAAATATTATTTTAATATATTAAAAATAAATAACCACTACACTTCTAGATATTATTTTCTTAGATATTCTCTTAAAAAAATATATTTTTAACATTTGATTGGGCAAAACAAATCAACCACTCTAAACTTTCCAGACAAAACATAAGATTGGCATCCTAAACACTTCTCCAAAAGGATAGCGGCTGCTCTTCCTCCTTCCATACTCCTTACCTTAAACCAAGTAAGTTTCTTTCTACTTTTCTGTTTTTTTTTTGGGTGATAAATGGCTCTATTTATATACTTTTCTTTCATTAGCTATCTATATGAAGTTATTTTTATTTTATTCTTACTTATTAATCAGCCAGTTACATATATATTCTCCTATACTTAGATTAATTAATACCGTGTCTTCTTTTCTATTCAAAAAAAAAATCATGTTTTAATTACATTTCCTATAGTTTGTGATTCTCAGTTACTTACCTTCTTCTATTTTTTGGAACGATCCCAACTTTCCTGTTTTTATTGATATATATATATATATATATATATATATATATATATATATATATATATATATATATATATATATATATATATATATATCATTACTTTGGGTTTTAGGGATTATTGACCTCACTGCTAATTCAATAAGGATTTTCGCTGAAATATTTTTGATAATTAACCTAGTTATGAATTCAGATCTTGGATCTATCTAGTCTAGCATAAAAAAGAAGAGTGGAAAAATCCCAGAATAGCAAGATGGGGAGAGGGAAGATTGTGATACGCAGGATCGACAATTCGACAAGTAGGCAAGTTACTTTCTCCAAAAGAAGAAGTGGGCTGCTTAAGAAGGCTAAGGAGCTAGCAGTCCTTTGTGATGCGGAAGTTGGAGTAATTGTCTTCTCCAGCACAGGCAAGCTCTATGATCATGCAAACACTAGGTCAGACCTCTCTCTCCCCTCTCGCTCTATATATTTTGGTGTATACAGTATGAATAAATAGTTAGGTCATATGTATAGATGTAATTGCTCTTTCTCCTTCCGTCTTTTATCTCTTTTTCCCTTTTTCCTATAATTTGTATTGCAAAACAAGTAGTTCCCATGTTCCGGTGATTATAATTTTTTTATTTTTACATAAAAGTAGTACAGCTTCCAAAATATGGTTCTGAGAAATAGGATTAGTAGCTTTTTATTACATAAAATCAAGTTACGGCTTTGTGTTGCTAGCTAGGGCTTAATTTCCAGCCGCAAAGACCTTTCTCATATGCATGCATGTTATATATTACGACAGGCACCATTCTCATCAGCGATTCTGAAGGTGATCGGTCTGGTAATAGGCCTTGGTCAGTGCTCAGTTTATTTAGGTATAGAATTAAGCAGCTTGCGCGCAGATGGTAATGGCTGCTTAGTTGGAGTCTGTAAGCACAAGGAGCTTATAGCATCTAGTTTGCACACCTAATTACCTAGCTAGGAAGGGGAATCCTTAATTATTGGTTAGGCCAAACATAAGATAAAATCTTATTACCAGTATGGATAAGCATTGACTGGATAATATTGTAGCCGTAGTACTTATCATGTACGTTTTTAACACTTACTTTTTACATGTAACGTATCTATTCGCTTCAATTCTTACAAGATCATCAGTCTGTCAGATAAATCAATAGTAAGTTAGTGCAACTGTGTTACTACAATTTTCCATTTCAAAAATATTTTTATAAGAATTTTAAAAAAAAATTATTTTTTATTTTAAATTAATATTTTTTTAATGTTTTGAAATATTTTGATATACTAATATCAAAAATAATTTTTAAAAAATAAAAAAATATATTATTTTGATATATTTCTAAACAAAAAAACCTTAAAAATAACCATTACCACACTCTCAAACACCCTTCTTAAAATCCATCTTTCACACCTTTGATACTATAACAAGCTATCCAAAGATACTAATGCATACTTCAAGATATGGGCAGACCATTAAGAGAATACATATATAACTATAACTAGTATTTAGTAAAATCAATCTGGATTTTTATCTAATTGTTTAAAATTTTCAGGCATAAATCAAGATTTGAATATAGTCTGAATGATCTTTCTTCAAATTAACTAAATTAATACTTTAAAATATGTAAGATATATTGATCTTGCAAGTCTCAATCCTCAATTAGATTTTACTTGAAGAGGATAAAAGCTAATATAATATAAAATTATTATTGGAGTTTCTTAAATTTAGGCATTAAATGGTCTTTTAAGTACTAGCAATTTGTATTAATTATACATATAGAATTAGAGGGAACATCTACAAATAATTTCCCTTATATTATTTTGTGAAACATTGCATTCTCAATGAATCATGTATAGTATAATTCTATACAAAATAGCCATAGATTGCTAAAGATGAGACTCCAAATCGAGACCTAATCTCACATATATTCACAGTAATTTTTTAAAATTCAAATTTGCCTTGTTATTTCTAAATTTTCACCCCTCTTTTTTCTTTTTCTTTTTTTCTGGAAAATTATCCATCCATCCATATAGTATAAACTACATTATAGTTTTTTATGATTGTGTATGTATGAAATTATCGTTTACATGGACTATCTTGTAGTTGCTCCAATCTTTGATCTACTATAGTTAAATATATACCTAACAAAATAGTGTTTTCATCTTTGCTTCCCATGCATGCCTATATGCCTATAAACCCTAGTTCCACACTTGCTCGCTTCACTTGCTTTTGCAAGAGCACTACTAAATTACAAAATCATTAGTATTATTTGGATATTTAGGTTGCACCTCTCTCTCCCTCTCCACCTCTCTTTTCTCCGGACCAGTACGTTACCGTCTCTATGTACTATTGCGACGTTCAGCAATGATCTTTTCATGCCAAGATAATTTATAAGCAACATAGAAGCTTCCTTGGAAGTGTAATGTCCGCTTTGCAACGTGATTGAGTAGTTATGTGCATGGTCTCAATGCTCTTAGCAAAGCATGGCATTAGGTTTGTCAATAATTGCTTTTGAAAACTTGCACCACGGCAAAGAATCTTGATGATGATGAGGATTTCGAACCTTTTTGGATTTTAAAAATATTTTTGAAAGAATTTAAATTTTATTTATTTTTTGTTTTAAATTAATATTTTTTTGATGTTTTCAGATATTTTGATATGCTATGTTAAAAATAATTTAAAAAAAATAAAAAAATATATATTATTTTAATATATTTCAAAAAAAAACTTTAAAATATAATCCTCGTAAAACTCTCAAACACCCCTCTTGAGATCCCTCTTTCACACCTTTCAGACTATAACAAGCTATCCAAAGAAACGAAGACTTCAAGATATGGCCAGCCCATTAAGAGAATACATATATAACTAGTATTGTTTAGTAAAATCATTATGGATTTTTATCAAATAGTTTAAAATTTTTAGTCATAAATCAGGATTTGAATATAATCCGAATGATCTTTCTTCAAATTAACTAAATTAATACTTTAAAATATGTAAGATATATTGGTTTTGCAAGTCTCAATCCTTAATTAGATTTTACTTGAAGAAGATAAAAGCTAATATAATATAAAATCATTATTGGAGTTTCTTAAATTTAGACATTAAATGGTCTTTTAAGTACTAGCAATTTGTGTTATCTATACATATAGAATATAGAATTCGAGGAAACATCTAGAAATAATTTCACTTATATTATCTTGTGAAACTTTGCATTCTCAATGAATCATATATAGTATAATTCGACACAAAGTAGCTCTATTGTGTGGAAAAATTCTATAAAATCTTCAATTATTAGTCATAGATTTGCTAAAGATGAGACTCCAACTCGAGACTGAATCTCACACACATTCACAGTAGCCCTTAAGAATTCAAATTTGCTTTGTTCTTTCTAAGTATTCACCCCTCTTTTTTCTTTTTTTCTTTTTCGGGAAAATTGTCCATCCATCCATATAGTATAAACTACATTATAGTTTTTTACGATTGTGTATATATGAAATTATATCTTGTGTTGCTCCAATCTTTGATCTAATATAGTTAAATATACACCTAACAAATTAAATAGTGTTTTCATCTTTGCTTTCCATACCTATAAATTAACCCTAGTTCCACACTTGCTCGCTTCACTTGCTTTTGCAAGAGCTCCACTAAATTACAAAATCATTAGTATTATTTGGGTATTTAGATTGCAGCTCTCTCTCCCTCTCCACCTCTCTTTTCTCCTGATCACCAGTACGTTACCGTCTCTATGTACTATTGCGACGTTAAGCAATGATCTTTTCATGCCAAGATAATTTATAAGCAACATAGAAGCTTCCTTGGAAGAGTAATGTCCGCGCGCAATGTATGTCAGTGATCAGTAGAATCTAATAATAGTGAGAAAGCTTTGCAACGTGATTGAATAGTTATGTGCATGGTCTTTAGGGAGACATAAAGTCATTGGGATTAGAGGCTTCTTTTGTTTTCACACCTGCCTTTCCTAACATGGCAGAAACAATACTCTTAGCAAGGCATGACATTAGGTTTGTCAATAATTGCTATTGAAAACTTGCACCACGGCAAAGAATCTTGATGATAATGAGGATTTCGAACCTTTTAGCCTGACTAGTATTGAGGTATAGAATGAAGCTTTTACCTGAGCTCATAGGAATTAATCTACAGGGCGAGGTTCAAAGGAAAAGGCATCGATGGATACCTATGTTGCGACTTGGGAATCAATTGATATGCACCTGTTACACACATTAACAGAAGCAATTAAACTCTTAAATAGTATACAAATTGCATGGGATTGAAAGAAATATATAACCTCAATTAGTTTAGCCTAATGGTTAAGAAGGTACGTATAATCCTTTTCTTGACATTTCTAGATAATAAGTAATTTAAATATTTAGAATTTAGATCCTAAAAAAACTCTAAATAATAATCATATACCCATTAACAAATAATTTGAAGTGATACCATTTGTTTTTTATGGAACAAATTTTATAAGTAATGATGTAATTAAAAATATGATGATGATGACATGATATATCAGGTGATAGTAATTGTCGTAGTTGGGGGTGATGGTGGTGCCCACGGGGATAATGAATCAAAGATAATGTGGTGGTGCTGTGGTGGTGCGGCGGGAGTGACAAAATTACTTGTACAATTAATGGATATCTAACAAAATCCAAGCAAGGATGAGCATGGAGGCATTTTCCTTTTTAATGCCCCTCACCTCTCATAAAGAACTCGAAACCAATTTATTTTTTAAAATTAATACTATTGTCGAGTTTACTTTTTAATTATTTATATTTAATAATGTATTAGATTTGAGATAAAATTCAATGTTTTGTATGAGCTTAATATTTATTTTTGTATTGTGTATCAACTATCAAATATTGTATTGCAATTCAAGATATTTGTTAATTAATGAAAATCTTCAAATTTATCTCGTATCTGATGAAAAAAAGTTTTTTTCCTTATCCGAAACGTGATCAATATAAGAAAGGAATGAAGAAAGTATTACCTGTCACTTTATCATTTTTAGTGTATGTTTGACGTTGTGTAACTTTTGTTTTTTAGAATAATTTTTGCTTGAAAAAAATTAAATTAATGTTTTTTTAGATGTTTTTCAATGATTTTAATGAGTTGATTTAAAAATTAAAAAAAATTATTTTAATATATTTTCAATTAAAAAATACTTTTAAAAAACATCATACATTGCATTACCAAACATGCAATTAATAATAAAGTAAAGGTTTTATGGTGGCAAGATGACAATGGTGGAGGTGAATGGTAACATGAGTGGAGTGTGAAACAATCCAAATAAATAAAGAGAAATGCAAAAATAAAAGATGAGAAGGCTAGAATTTCATTGATACTGTATGATGTGATCACAATAATCTAAGGAAATAGGTTTAACCTAAATACAAAGAGATTATATATAGGCTAAACTGAAAAGAAAATAAAAAATATTATTTTACCCTTAATAAATAAAACAAAATAACCCTATATTTCTTAACATCTCCCCTCAAACTCACGATGCGGCTGTTATAAGCATCGAGAGTTTGCCAACAAGAAAAAAAAATGGGAAACAGAATTCGACTTGGTAAGGAAATCTGTAATCTGTAAAGAAGAAGAAATAAAAGGCAAAGTAATGGTGTCATGCTTGAGATAATGATGAGTAAGATGACAATTGATCTTAATGTATTTAGTTCGTTCATGAAAAACTGAGTTGTAATTTGAATAGAACTTTAATTGTCACAAAACAATACATAGAAGTGAGATGAGAAAATAAAACTCTCATATCTGCAAGTAACCAACATAACCAAACAATCTATTTAATAATAGATGTCATAACACAATATTCTACTTCGGTTGAAAATTGAAAAACAATAAATTATTTATTGCTCTTCCAAGAAATAAGATAATCACCTAAAAAATACAGAAACTAGTAACAGACTTGCGATCTGTGGGATCATTGTTATGATCAGCATCAGAATATGAACGCAGCTCCAAGGAAGAGGTGGATGGAAGTAAAATACTATGAAAGACTATACCCCGAAGATATCGCAAAATACGAAGAACAACTGCCCAATGAACGGTGGTAGGAGAAGTAACAAATTGACTAACAATATGAACAACATATGCAATATATGGACGTGTAATAGTGAGATATATCAAGTTCTCAACAATAATACGGTATAAAGTAGGATCTGACAAAGGTAAATCATCAAAAGAAGAATATTTTGTGTTAACCTCAATGAGAGTATCTACAGTCTTATTATCAGTAAATCTAGCTCGCTTAAGAACATCTGCAACATATTTCAACCTGTATCAGTGCACTTAACAAAAAATTTCTCAAACCAAGCACGAGGTGCTTGTTTGAGACTATATAACGTTTTCTTAAGCTTGCAAACATACCCAGAGTCATATGAAACACCAGAAGAGGGTGCCATATAAATTTTTTCTTGAAGATCTCTATAATAAAAGTACAAAACGTAGTTATTTTTTCAACTGGAGCAAATATCTTATCATAATCCATATCATAGTATTCAGAGTATCCTTTTGCAACCAACCTAGCTTTATATCGCTCAATAAACCCATTACAATTAGTCTTGATCTTATACACCCAATGATAACCAAAAACACTCTTACTAGAAGGTAGAGGAACCAAATCTCAAGTATTTGTCTTATGCAAAGCAGAAAGTTTCTCATCCATAGTTTGCTACCAAAGAGGATCGGGAATTACTCTTTATAGAAAGAATGTTTAAATAGACAATAAATAGAAGTTAAAAAAACGTAAAAGATGAAGAATAAAAAAAATAAGCAAAATTTAGTAACTTTATGGACTTAGGAATGCGTATGGATTGACGTAGAGGTGGATTCATAATCTTAAACGGAGCTTGAGAGAATATAGAAAAAAAAAATGGAGCTTCAGATATACCAGAGAGTAAATTACCAATAACTGCAGAATAATCAGTACGAATTGTTTGCACATGAGAAGAGGTATTTGAAGTACTGGGAACTTGAGATGATAAACTATCATAATCTTCAGAAAAAATATTGATATGAATAAGATCAGATCTAGTCAAACTATAAGTAGTGGATATAATAGAAAAGAAAGGTATATGCTCGAGAAAAACAACATGATGAGACACATAAAGTTTCTGAGTTATTGGATCAAAACAACGATATCCTTTTTTACCTTTATCATAACCCAAAAAGATATAAATAACAAATTGAAAGAACAACGTATTGCATTCTATATAAGGACAAAAAAAAACAGTTACAACAAAAAACTCGAAAGAATGAATAATCAGGGGCATACTCATACAAATTTTCAAAAGAAGAAAATTCTAAAATATAAGAAGATAAAATTGTATTAATCAAACCTACAGTAGTAAGAACAACTTCTCTCCAAAATACACTAGGAACAGAAGCAGACAACAAGAGAAAATGAGCAGTTTCAATAATGTACCTATGTTTTCTTTCAGCAACTTTATTTTGCTCAAGAGTATCTGTACACAAAGTTTGGTGAATGGTTTCATCTAAGGAAAGAAACTCAAAAAATTTGTTAGAGCTGTATTTCTCACTCAAATCACTCCTAAAACATTTAATAACAGTGGAATGTTGAGTTTTGACAGGAGCTCGAAAGGTTGTGTATATCTCAAAGAATTCAGAATATTATTTCATTAAATAAGTCCAATAATAACAAGTATGATCATCATCAATAAAAGAAACATAATATCGAGACCCTTTTTTGTGGTAATATGAGAAGTCCCTATACATCAGAATGAATCAAATCAAATGTAAAAGAAGAAATAAAAATACTTCGATTAAAAGTTAAAGCAGAAAATTTTGCCATTTTACATCCATCACAATCATAAATATTAAAAGTTTGTGAATTTCTTAAAGCTCTTATGGATACCATAAATCTCAAATGAGAAGACAAAACATGATCTAAACGAGAATATCATAAATAAAAACTAGAAGAAGAACTCAAATGAAAAAAAGACAAATTAAAACTAATAGCAGCAGCAGTAACTGACGTTATAGTCCATTCTTCCTACGGTTTGTCCCAATTAGCTTTTAAGATTGCAGATCTTGCACACAACAAAAAGAAAAGGAAAAGATGACTAAATAATCACTAGAATCACATAATTAACCAACATGAGCAAGATTTAATGTGAGTTTTGGAATAAGAAAAACATTAAGGTGAGACAAGTGAGGTGTGACAATAGAGTCAACACTTGTTAAAGGCATGAAAGTGTCATCAGTAGTCATGACAGGAATAGAAGGTGAAGAGGACATAGAAGCAAAAGATGAAGAATCTGGAGGCATATGATGTGAAGCACTAGAATTCAAGACCCATTCAGAATGTGACATACCTAAAGAACTATGAGGCAACTGACCTATAGGGAAAAAATGAACATAACTTGTGGTTGTACAGAGAGAAACTTCTGAAATTGCTCAGTCAGAGTACTAAGATCAGTGAAAGAACCTAATGAAACTATTGTTGTAGCATTGTGGTATGGTGGTTTATTGCCCTGAAATGGTCTATGAGCATTAGATTATGACTAGCTTTCAAGCTTGATTTTGTTGTCTCAACTTGGGACACTAAGCCTTCTAATGACCTTTGTGCTTATAAAAATTGCACTTATCAAAAGCAACCCTTGTGTAAGACTTATTCTAATTATTAGAGAATGGCTTAGAAGGTACTACTAGCATAGAAAGATTAGAAGTATAAAGAATTCTCTTTTCAGAATAAGATTGAAGATGTATTTCTTCAACCAATAACTCACTGACAACTAAGTCAACAAAAGGTAGTGGAGAACGATGCAAAGTTGAACGTCTAAGTCCTTCAAAATCATTGCAAAGTGTCGTTAAAAACTGTATCAATCGTTGCTCATCTCTACGAGTAATATAGGTACTGCATGCCTTTAATTATGTTGATTCTACAAGAGATAATTGATCCTAAAGATATGTCATAGCATAATCAAACTCCTGAATACTCATATTTTTTTGGTGAAGAGCTCGTATATCATTCTCTAATTGATACTGCTTTTCAAAATTTAATTGCGTAAACTTTGCAAATGATCTCAAACCTTTTTTGATGTCTTATAATTTATCAATTGTATATCTATAGAATGCTCAACATAATTGTTAATCCAAGTAATAATCTTTGCATTGTTTGCTTCTCATGTATATATCAAAGCAGTATAACTCTTATCAATATTCCTATGTATCACAGAAGTTCCACTAACATATCCCCACATCTTTTTACCCTTAAGAAAATTTCTCATTACATAACTCCAATATGAATAATTCTTTCCATTCAACCTCACACTCATAGACTGAAGTGAATCATCTCTTTTAGTAACCATAATCAACAAACAAAGAAAACCAGAACGTAAAAAAAGGAAAATGAAATATCAGATTACAGAATTTGAACAAATATCTTCTCGAAGTTATACAATCACTTCAAAAAAAAATCAAGGCTCTACCTCGAACCCTGGTGAGGGCGTGTTACCCCCCTGCAAAACCCCTAGTCTCTTTTCATGAAATCATGCTCTGATACCATGTGAAGCAATCCAAAGAAATAAAGAGAAATACAAAAATAAGAGGAGAATGTTAGGGTTTCATTGATATTGCATGATGTGATCACAATAATATAACGGAATAGGTTTAACTTAAATATAAAGAGATTATATATAGATTAAACTGAAAAGAAAATAAAAATATTATTCTACAATTAATAAATAAAACAAAATAACTATATATTTTTTATATGGAGTTGGGTGATAAAGGTGACATCGTGATGATGGTGATAATAAAATGACGATGGTTAACATGTTGAATGATATTTTAAATTAATTATTGTTTTGAAAATATCTAATGAATGTACCATGTTTATATTTTGATAACATATTTTGTATTAATTGTTCTATAAAAATATTTTACACAGAAAAAATACAAAATAATTAGAAAAATATTTTCCGTGAAATATTTTAAGTACATAAAACGCCTCCTTAAGATGTAAAGGCATCTCATATATATATATATATATATATATATATATATATATATATATATATATATATATATAAACAGAGAAGAATAATTAAAGGGTTTTTACATATGTAAGTAGTTGAGAGCATTGTTTCACTTCCATCGATCTATTTCATTGGTCATGAATTTTTCTACTTTTAGCACATAAAAATATCCTTTCTGTTCTCATTATCTTTTATCTACGGCACCGTTTATTACATTTGTATGACATCATGAACGTCCCGCTTTAATGTCACCTCTGACCTTTTCCCTCGTTTCGTACATTGATCTTTTCCCGTTTTGTTTTTTTGTCTATCAAAATATAGCAGCTAGTGTTACTACTATGGTTTTGATTTCTTGCTTTTAATCTTACAAAGTGATGGTAACTACTAGTTATTTATTAATTAGTCCACGGTGGTGCATAGTTTTTTTTTTATATATAGTTTAATGTGAGTGTCCGGGCTAGCTTGCGTTTACCTCGACTAATCCCACGGACCCTAAAGTTAACGACTATAAAAGCCTTCAGTGGCCATCATATAAGTAATCACAGATCTCGAACCTGAGATCACAAAGGAAACAAATTTCTTGATTCTAAACTCTTACCACTTGGTCATCACCTAGATGATTACGGTGGTGTATAATTGTCAAAGGTGATGGTGGTAACAACTGCTAGGTGGGCCATGGGCCAATGAATCTTAGCAGTAGTAACAATAGACAAGCAGACAATACGGTAATCGCAGTGGTCACCAAAGTGATGGTGGTGATAGCAGCAAGCACTCACCGCTGGCTGCGGTAGCGAACACTTGACCATGGTGACTTTGGGTTGCTCTGTTGGCTTGGATTGCTAGTGGCACTTTTGGTGTGGTTATTAGCTCACTATTGATCCATGGATGACAATGAGCTAGGTGGCCGCCGTGAAAATAGTGATAGGAGGTCGCAGTTTAGCTGGTGCAACAAGCCAATCATGGCAATGGCATGGTGGCCGTTAGGAAACGTTGGTGGCAGTGGCAGTCACCGGTTGATAATGTTGATAAAATCAGGTGCCATTGTTAAAATTACTCTTTTTCTAAAATTATGGTGAACAGTTGGAAATTTTAGACTATATTTATTAACAGAGAAATATTTTTCATTTCCATTGATTTTCAGTTTTCTGTTTTTTTAATGAAAAATCAAAAAACAGTATTAAATTTATTTCATTCAAATTAAAAAATATTATGAAAAAGTTATATAATTAACTTAAAAAGGAAGGATATATATTTATGTTAAATATATAATAAGAATCAAGTTTATGACACTAACTAAATATGAAAGTACAAAAAAAAAACCGATTTTAATCTTTTACACCAAAAGTTGTTTGTATATAAAAGAAAAAAATATATATATTGTTTATGTTTTTTTATTTATAAAAATAGTGCAAAACTATGAAGAACCTCTAGATTTATACTAAGAATTAAATTCATTACACTAACTAAATATGAAAATAAATATTGCATTTAAATAGAAAACTACAGTTATCTTCTTTTTTGTACTAGTCTTTTTAAAAAAAAAACTATAGTTTTACCTGTTTACGAGCAACCCTTAGTTTCTTAAAAACAAAACAAAAAAACGTTAATTGTGGCCTCATTGGAAACAATTTAAACCGAAAAAGCTATTTATTTGTTATTAGTGTTTTGTTTAAAAATATATCAAAATAATATTATTTTATTTTTAAAAAATTCATTTTTTATATTAAAATAGTCTTAAAATACAAAAAATAATTTTATATTTTTATGAAAACACTTTTCTACCTCAAAAACAAATAATCAAGGGCAATTCTCTTTGCTTGTAACCGCGACCAATGTCAAAGCAAAGGATCAGAAAAGGGCATTGATAGAGGACAAGGAGGCGAACAAGGCGCACCTGCAGTTTCATTGTCTCGCTTGCGGTAAACTGTAGCCGTTCAAACACGACCAGAGTTAAGGAGACAGTATTTCCACTTCACATGCGAATCAGAAAAAGGCATTGATAGCGGAGAGGCATCAGTTAGCTATAGATGTGCTTGAATTTTCTTGCAATTGAGAGCATTTGTCCTGCTTTTGCTTTTAAATTACACCTGACTAGTGTCATTACTTACTTCGAAGTTGCATCGCCACAAAGAAGAAACCCTGATTTTTCTGAACTCCCTGCCCTGATTCAGTATGAAGTCCATCATTGAACGCTACAGCAAACAAAAAGAGGAGTGCCAGCCACTGTTAAATCCTGCTTCAGAAGTGAAGGTAAGCAATCAACAAACACTTATATTTGCTTTGCGAGATTTACAGCATGCATTAAGGCATATCCGCTGAAGTGATTGCATTTTTACTTGAGGGGAGTTGTCAATGGCTCTAGGGCCACTCTGAAAAAGCATCTAGATTTATAAGCTGCTTCATGGTTTTTCATCTTTCCCACGTTTGAACCTGCCTTTGCCTAAAAAAAGAATGCTAAAAACTTGGCATCAACGGACAACAAAGCAGCTGGTTCCACAAATATAGCTTGTCTGCCAGATGTTACAGATTTGGATCAATGCACGCATCATTCACAAACATTGAATAGATTAAAATAATTGTGTTTCAAGGAGCTAGCTCTATGGATAAACATCAAGCGACATCATTATGGTTCCATGTCATCTATAATAAAGAAGCATGCAAGAGCTGCGACTCTAAACTATCATTCATATCATGCATGATGATCACCAACCAATTGTCACTGGGTTCTCGTCAAAATCTTCCAGCCCTATACAGTAGCCCAGTTCATTGTCAGATTCAGCCTTCTCTCTGTCAATCCACTCGTCTTCGCCTGACAACTAAGTGTTTTTCCTCACCAAAAAGTTTCCCAACACTCTTCCCTTTTATAAGACAAGTAGAACACAAAGTAGAAATGATACAATACAAGAACCAATCCCAACATTTCATTAACTCAAAAGGATATACACAAGTCTGTCTGTGCATGCGCTATGCACAATGATTTTCTATTATGCCGAGACATGTTCAATTTAATTTTATCCTGCAACCAAACACAATAGTAACGTCGCCATACAGGAACATTTACAATATTCATAAACAAAATTCCTCTGTGCAAAACTGAATACACGACCATCTCATTAAGTGTTCTCTGTCGACTCTAGCATGAACATGCAGATTTATAAGGCAATCACTTCTTCAAGCAGCTCTCATCAATTCTATTCTACTCCAAATTATTGCTTGTTATATGATGTGCTTCATTTTCCTGCTCACTAGTTGTGGAAAAGGGAGGCAGCAAGCTTGGGGAAGGAACTGCAGTGCTTGAAAGAATATCATCGGTAAAGTTAATTATCACTGAATATTCTCAATAGAGGATCTCAACAACACATCGCCATTGGCCTTAAAATAATGGTGTAGGCTATGTGGTTAAAAAAATTTACAGCCATGTTATGTTTCACATCATGGATCGCGGTGTAGCCACATCTGCCACGAGAAAAACTAATAGATTTATGCATCCATGTACAAGTTTTCTTTCTAACACTATATTCATGGACAAGTATAAAACTCTGGCACCATACCTAACATTTGCCTTGAGATGTTGCAGGCAATTGATGGGAGAAGAACTGTCTGGTTTGAGCATCAAAGATCTAGAAAATCTAGAAAACCAGCTGGAGAAGAGTATGAAAGGTGTTCGAATTAAAAAGGTAAACCTATACTGATCTCAAGATCACTTTTTGTACATGTATGCAGCATGCACTTGATGCTAATGCAGCCTTTTTTTGCAAACAGGAACAAATTTTAACTGATGAAATTAAAGAGATGAGCCAAAAGGTTTTCTGGACTATTGCCTTCAATATTTCCCAAATTGATTGTAGAGACATTCTCATGCTCACTGGCTTTGATTGGCTTCATTGCAGGGTAATCTAATTTATCAAGAAAACCTAGAACTGCATAAGAAGGTTGACCTCATCGGTCAAGAAAATGCAGAATTGCGTAAGGTACTAGTCTTGGCAACACATGTATCACTAAGAAATTTTATCCATCTCCCATTCAACTCTGAACTTCACTTTTTACCACGAAATAAGGAACCTACAAAGAATTTATACACACAGTCTTCATAGAATGCACTCCCTCCTACAATCAGGTAGCTCTTACACAACAAATCTAGAATTCAAGTCTAGTGTATGGGAACCATACCTATATAGCAGTGAGCTAAAAGGCCTGTGGAACCTGAAACTTGAGATTTTAGAAAGTGAACATTCATCAACATGCTAAAAGCCTAAATTAGAAGTTTCTTATCCCAGGTTTATGGAGAACGGAATATGGATGAAGCAAACAGAGCTTCCCGGCCAACCTACACAGTAGCAAATGGATATGACTTGCATGCCCCAATCCGTCTCCAATTGAGCCAGCCCCAGCCTCAGCCTCATAACAGTGAAGCACCAGCAAGCTCAATGAAACTGGGGTAAGTTCTCTTCACAATATGAGAAATTGTATACTAATCTTTATCAGAGCAATTGACTTAACAAAAAATCTGATGACATTCTTTTCAAAATTTGCAAAAGGTTGCAACTCCAATATTAAAGCAGTTGATAACTGTGGATGTTTATCACTTATCAGTCATCATCCACCACACAGATCCAAGCTTAACAATGAGATCTCAAGCATCATGTGAAAGATGCTCGGCAGCAGGACCATCCTATTTGGTATGATATGTTTAATACTAAATTTAGAGGTTGGTGTAAATAATTGCCAGACCAGCTATCCATATCAAATATGCAATAATGAAAAGCTCAATGTGAGCCAGGTGTTAATAGATGTCTAAAAAATTTAAATGTGCTCAATGGAAATGAACTGCTAAATGAAATGTGGTGTCTATATATGCTTTTCTTAGAGAGAACGATTCGTAAAAATCTAAGTGAAAGACTTGTGGGTTTGTTGATCATTATTTGATTGGAAGTTCTGATCTCTATGCTCTTTTCTGTAATAGTATACATTCTTCAATTCTTTAAATGGAAATTCATGAAAGAAGACAATGAATAAGAAGTTTACAAAATAATAACAATTGACCTAATCGTACAAGATACCAATTTCCGATGGGATAAAGTATAGTTACCAAATCAGAAAGCTTGATTTATAGTTAACAATACATAATCCTTGTAGTAAAACTGATGGGGACAACATACCCAAGACATGGTTCACATGTTCATATGATCTATGATAGTGGAGGATAGTCCAACCCTTATGTTATTTGATTTTATTTAGGTTTATTTATTAGACTTTATTTAATTATTGTTAGGTAGCATTTATATCCTATCTTTCTTTAACTTTATCTTCTTTTCTCTCTTCTTTAGCATTAAATCTATTTTGTCCCGCATCAACTTTGATATCAGAGCACAGACTTTTAATTGTATTTACAGATAATCAATCTCTTAGAGCTTGTGAAAATCCTTAAAATTCAACCCAGTTCCTAAACCCTAGAAACTGTGTAGAATCATTATCAACGATTGAAAAAAAAATTAATCTTTCTGTTTACAACCCGGATTTGGAAAAAAAAAAATCTTTTTGTTTTATAACCCAGTTCTGAAAAAAAAAAAAAAAAAAACCCTCGCGTAGCCACGTCAGCAGCCTTCACCATGTCAGCAGCACACGTTCACGCCAGCATCACACGGCCACGTCAGCAGCACATGGACACGCCATCGCTACACTGCCACGTCAGCGTCATATTGCCACGTCAACAGCGTCGCCATGTCAACCGCACACTGCCACGTCAGTAGCGCATTGCCACGTCATCACCACATCAGCAGCGCATGGCCACCCAATGCCATGTCAGCACTCTTCACCATGTCAGCAGCAGTAGCCTCCAGCATCTTCCCAGCAGTAAATCACTTTACCTTTTGATATGTCGAATTTTATTGTGGCAATACACTTATTATTCAAATTATCATTGATTACTTATGTGCCTAAAAAATAATACCTTCCTTGCATTACACCCTAATTTATTTGCTCACTATTAATATTGTCATTCAAATTTTGTCATTGGTCTTTTTTATTATCATTGATAGCTCAATCCTTGTGTTATTGGATTTTACTTGGGTTTATTTATTGGGCTTAATTTCATTATTGTTTTATTTAGGTTTATTTATTAGGCTTGGTCTAGTTATTGTATTATTTGTTCTAGTTAAGGTTTTAGTATTTATATTCTATTTTTCTAAATGTTAGACAAGTTGTTGATGAATTGAATAAAAATTGCATAGTTCGAGATTTTTCCCCGTTCTTCTCTTCTTCTGCTTTTTCTTCTCTTTCCTTGGTTGTTTCTTCGTAACTGCTTCTTTTCTCTCTTCTTTAGTTTTAAATCTCTTTTGTCCCATATCAAAAACACAATAAAACCTAATGATAAAAGAAATAAAACCTAGGCAATAAGGGAAAAGGTGCTTAACAATGCCACAAATTTATATTCTCTATCATGGATTTTGTCAGCTATGAATAAATACTTAATTGAACATCATGTCACAGTTTGTGCAGTAATATTGTAAAAGAAAGAAAAACTCACTATCTTGAGAATATTAGTTATAAATCTGAAACCGTCTGAAGAATGCTTTGTAGAATTGATGTTCGTACCTCATTTCCCTTTTCCAGGTCTAGCATAGAACTCGGCAGACAAGCTCTAAGCAGACAGGACTCCTCGGTAAATGCAGTGGACAAAATCCAATATCTGAAGTTCAACACCAGTCAGGATCCTTTGAAGTACAAGGAAGTGAATATAAAAGCATTTTGCCTGTGAACGCTAAAAGGAATTCAGTAAATAAAGGGCAGAGCATCTACCATGTCATTCAAAGATTTTTCAGCCTGTCGTTGAGCTGCTATTATACAAAGCAATAAAAGTCTTTTCTTTTTTAGTTAAACTTGGGTTGCCTAAAATAACAAATAGATAATCCTCATCTACAGCAGCTTCTAAGAGTGTAATTTGCCATTTGTAGGCAGACCTTTCCAAGTCTCAAGTAATTCTTAACACAGATTAAAAATTACCTCTCAGAAATGGTCCATCAATATATTATGGGAAGCCAACAATAGATTCTCCACTTCAGAAGTGACATTCCAATTTATTAAGCGTGTTCCATCAAACTTCAAAACACGAGAAAACAAGCAGTGAGAATTAATAGTGACAGAAGCAAGTAATGAAAACCATAGCAACACAACTGTAAAGGACATTCAGATGTACATTAGTAGAAAAATTAGAGCACTAGCAAGTACAACCACTGTTGGCATGCTTGCAAAGCATCACATACACATGCTGATGCATCTGTCAATATCCATGCTTCGACAAACCTATGCTTTACTCACATTTGTCTACATGCATTAAACAAAGGACATGGGAAGGGATAGTGAGGGAGAATTTTCATGGAACTGGTATCGTTTTGATATAGATTTTCCGATTAAAACTAAAAACATTGATAAAAAGTAAAACTTACACTTATCTGTGTTTCCAACATCAACTGAGCTACCTTTTCAATAACCAATATATTTGTACTTCCATTCATAATAAAAAGATGAACTGAAAAGATTAAAATGATTATTCTTTTAAAGTACATGTGTGTGTGACCACAGTCTCTCTTTGAGCCTCTGTTCTGTTAAAGGTTTTATGATTTTAACCTGGTCTTAACTGGTGACTATTTAAACCTACTACCTCGTATAATGATGCAACTATGAAAAAAAGGGAGGATTTACTTCTAGGGAATTTTTTAATTTCTGCAACTTAAAGATTCCTAAGTGAGGCCCCTGGCAACACATGATGGAGAGGAATTTCTTTTAGTCTGTTAAGTTGGGTCAAAAGTGATTTTGGGCCTAAATTAACTTCTATTTAGGTAATCATGTCATAAGTTTGTGTATTTCAACAACATCAGCAAAATCTAAACCTTTTATGGACTAAAGTGGTTTTAATCTAGAGAAATTACCCCTTCACATATTCCATAAAGTTATTTTATCCAAAATCTGAATCAGCACCTCTGCAACCCAAGCCCATTTGTAGGCAATCCAAAATCTGAATCAGCACCTCTGCAACCCAAGCCCATTTGTAGGCAATTTCCCTTGAGTAAGATGGCTGGCTCTCTGCAGTTAGGACCACTAGACTAACATAAGCAAATGTTAACAGTGCATGTGCCTACTATCAGACAACTAATTCATGAAAAAATTAAAGACTATTGACTGATTAGGAAGTAATGTGTCATAAAGCCAGTGGCAGAATGGTTCTTACCTCCATCTGTTAAACTGAGTAGATGGATGAACAACTCATCAAACCATGTATTCTTACATTAATTTATAAAGAAGTACATTGTTTTAGACACACATGAGTTTGATATTTAATTTAGAGACACATGAGTTGGAAATTTAATATTTACTATACTTTTCTGAAGATTATGTAGAGGTTTGCCAGAAAGTAGTTGCACATAGCAAAATCAATCACCACGTCTCCTGAATAAAAGCATATCTTGTTAACCAATAATGGGAAGCTAGTAGCATGCCCTGAACTAGTTTCTAGAAACATAAATGGACATGATCATAAGCAAGAAAATAAAACAGAGACCAGCGAACATAGAAATCATGAAATAGAGGTACCAAATTCTAACTTTGAAGTGATATTGGCCTCTACATAAGGTATAAAACATCTACTAAATGGGTGGTTTGATAACTCAGGAACAAATTTGTCCTTAAGCATTGAAAGAAAAAGCAATCGTTAGGTTGAGCAGAAAAATTAAAGAAAAGAAAGAAAGAAAGCTCTACCGTTACTACAACATGAAGGGGGAAATGACACAGTAAGCCTACTGCAAATTGAGTTTTGGATATAAAATCAGAAGCAAGAAATCAAATTCCATTGTGTTGGAATGAAGCAAGTGGTGATACAAATGAATTGTCCCAATAAAAATTTATCTTTCAATTGAGAAATCACCCATTAAAATGAATCCTGAAATCTCCTTTCTGTACTTTCTGGATACTAAAAGATCCATTAAAAGGATAGAGAAAGTAACACGAACTTGGACATAGCAGCACCCAGAATCATCTATACCTACAACTTCAAACACCATCTACAGTTATTCAGCATACTGATGACCAAACCTAATTAAAGAATCTGTGTATTCAATCAGCAACAAGCTTTGCATTCACCTCGTAATGTTTGCGTGTTTGTTCTACAGAGCCACCTAGAAACACGTCCTTCATGTTAATTTTGACTAGCATTTCCTTTTGCCCTTTACATTGGATGTCAAGTTCATTGAAGATAAACTTTAATCTTCACTAGAAGTATAGTGTGCAATATCTCTTCCAATACATTATTTGCAAGAGAATCCGGGCTCAATATAAGGGACCAAGGGCACAGGTTAACAGTCACTGTCAAGGCAGTTTCACATTAATAAACAGTTTCTGTAACTTCATGACAATAACACAGTACACAACATAATTGTCCAGTGTGCAATCTCAAGCAAACTAGTAATAAGTAGTAACCACCAATTAAAGAAGGCAGGAAAAAAAAAACAACAGATCTCTCTCTTTTTTTAGCCTAATCAAAAAATAGAAAAACATCCACGATGCAGTTTCTTATAGCACACGATTCATTCATTAGGCAATTAGTCATCACAAAAAATAAAAAATAAAAAAAGAAGAAAGCAAATCCCTGCTCAAACTCCCCATTACACAACAAATCAAAGCATGAAGTGAAGGGCCAAATCCCCCTCGTTTTCTGCCATATTCATTTTCTTCTATTAATTTCTCGACCACGTATTGAATCTCAAACTAAATCAACCAAGCTTTAATACCAATAGTTGCGATTGCATTCAAGCCGATTGGTATCCCCACAACCACTTGTTCATGTAGTCAGGATTGCATGAAAACCAGTTACCGGGCATGACAATTTAATGGAAAATTCAAAATAGAGAAACTCAATCCCAAATTTTTTAAGCGGTTTCGCAAATCCCGTAAGCAAAAAAAAAAAGATAAAAAGAAAAGAAACTCTTAGCTATTAGGGATAAATACAGCACGACCATTGAGTATGATTTTCAAACTCAATCCCAAAACTCAATTACACCCACTCACATAACCTAAGGAAACCCCTCTCGCACCATTGTGTTAATTATTAAGTTAAATTCTTACATTTATAGAGTTCCCGAAACCACTACGTTGTAACAATTCTTTTCTACAACAAAGGAAAAGGAACCCTAGACCACGTCAAACAAAGAAAAAACAGCCATCCAAGAAAACCTAGAAAACCAAAAACCATATAGAATCGCTAGATAGACTATAAATTTGATGCAGGAAATCAACGAACACGTCAATATAAAGTCAGGCAACAATATCCCATCACACACGCAAAATAAAAGAAGAGGAAGAAGAAGTTACAGTAACAAAATATTACTGAAATGTGTATGTGCATAGTTCTAGTAGGATTGCTCATTTACCGACAAAAATCAAATCCGCTGCAAAAATTTGAAAGTAACTAACCAGCCAGCAAATGCAAAAAAAAAAAAAAAAAAAAAAAAAAACTGAAAATAACATGAGAGTGAAGGCTCTTTAATAGCTAAGGAAGTTCACGTACTTAATCAGTAGGGGAGAGAAAACGAAGAAGAGGGAGGGATCTGATTATTATTCCCTGGAAGTAAAATGGAAGAATGGCGTCTGTTTATGTTGTTGGAGATGGATATAAAAAGCTACAGTTTGTGTACGTGGACGGGAGAGAGAAGAAAATATCTCAGCCAACTTCCATGTTTTGAGAGGTTTTCTTAATAAAAAAGTACATTTGGGATTGAGAGTGCACTTGGACTGGTTTCTGCCACTCTTGTTTTTTCTTTTTCTTTTTCTTTTTCTTTTTCTTTAATATGAGTGATTATTGGATAACAAATCTAAGACCTAACCAAAAGCAAAAATTGATTGATTTCTGTCTTTTAATGGGCCGAGTATATGAGATGATTGAGCCCACCTATTTGACAGTTCGGCGTTAAGCTTGACATAAGCTTTGGGCCACTAGCGGCCCACCAGGAGTTAATAAACTCACAAGGTTTTAAAAAAAAAATCCTCCTAGTGATGAAAATCTGTTCTCTGAATTGTTGAATGACGATAATCTCAAAGGGTTGGTGTTATGGTTTCTAAGATTTATTTATTTATTTTTATTTTGTGCCCACGTCAAGAAAGCTTATTCGATTTATTTAAATATAACAGATTGACATGAAAAATATGTCATTAAAATCGTATAAGAAAATTGATATTAATTGACACTTGTACTAATTTAAAGATATTCTTTCTATCAAATAAAAAAAAAACTTGAAAGCTGGCAAGTTATTTATTAAAAATATATCCATTAAAGATGATTGGATGGGATTGGCCAGAGAGGGGGAGGAAGAAATGGAACGAATTATCTTGCCTTTTTTTCTTTTATTTATGATTTTATAACTTGAAATGACAAACAATTAATCTAATCTAATGACCTGCCATTATTTTTCGCTAATCAATTCTAATAGCATGGCTATTATCTACGTATCTATCACACTCGTTCCATTCCATTTAAGATCAATAGTCAATTGTTCAACATTTCCTTTCTTGATCTATAACAATATAAGAGTTAGGGCTTGGATTTAATATCTAATAAATCCAAATTTAATTGTTCTAAGAAATCCTTTGAACACCTAAAAATTCATGATTTTAGGTAACATGTCCGGACCTAGTTTTCATGGACTCAAACTAGGGGGAGACAGACTTCAGTTTTTGTGGGTTTAACCTTGAGGAAAAGTACAATGTCATGGATTTTTATAAAAGTCCAATGTAACCGGAGTGTGTTTGGTATTGTGGTGGCTGTTGTGGTTGTGATTTGAAAAAAATAGTTTTATAAAAAGTGTTTTTAGTTTCTGGTTGGTTTAGAAAAATATATGTTTGGTTAAAACTGTGGTTGAAATTGAGGTTGAATAAAAAGTAATTTAATGTGTTTAGTTAAAAATTGTGGTTCAATTTGATTTTATGGTATAATTACCTAAAAGGACTTCATTCATAATATTAATGAACAATTACATAAAAAGTAATCTTACAACCAATAAAATTTTGCAAAGAGGCCTAAACATATTAGAACAATAATTTATAATTGTGTCATTAAACTTGCAGCAATCTTATCGCATATGTAATCCATTCGCGAAGGCCTGTAGTGTCCTTGCATTTGTGCATGTGGAGCCACATCAGTTAGAAAATCATCGAGCACAAAATCAGGATGACGATCGAACTCCATAAATGCCACATATTGCATTGAAGTTCTTCTAATGTAGTTATGAACTGTCTGGATGCGACAACAATTTGAACTTGTGTCTTGTAATTAAAGGATGGCATATTCTGTAGGATTCGCCATCTTTTTTTCCAAACTCCAAATGTACGTTCTATCACACAACGTAATGAAGAGTGCACACGGTTGAAAATTTCTTCACGATTTTGTGGTTGTCCTCACCTTCTAAATTCTTGCAAATGATATCTCTTACCTCTATATGGACCTAAAAATCCATATTCATTAGGATATCCTGAATCAACCAACTAGTATTTCCTATAAATACAAATACTTTTTGTAAATTGAAAAATTAAAAAAAAAAACATTAATTATCATATATATACACACACACATACACACATTACTACCTTCTGGTGGCTTAGGAAATTTTATACATGGATTGTCAATTGCCTCGAGAAAAATTCGTGTATCGTGTGCATTTCCTTCCCAACCCGCCTAAACAAATATGAATTGCATGTCAAAGCTACATGCAGCCATAACATTCTAGGTTGGTAAACCTTTTCTTCCAATAAATAGAATTTGGTTTTTTAAAGAAACACATGAACGCACATGTGTACCGTCAATAGCTCCTACACAATTCTAATATACGAGAAACCAACAACAATCATCAATTTGAGTTGACTAACAAAATAAATTTTAAAAATTAATTTAATACAAAGCACCATCAATAAATACGATCAATGACATTACCTTGAAATGTGGCATATACCTTGGATTATTCACAATTTCACACAGTGTGTTTACAAACCCGGGATCTGCAGACTGTATTAAATTTGTAACAAGCGAACAAACTGATTTAAGAACTTCATTAAAGTACCTACTAATAGTTTCTCCTGAATGTTGAAATCTCTCCTGAACTTCCCTGTTGGAAGCACCCAAAACTATTGTATAAAGAAATATTCCAACTTTTTCAAAAACACACATTCTTCTAGATGCTTTTAACCCATATTGGTTTTCAAGTTGAAAGCAAAGACTTTGAAATGTCATTGCATCCATCCTAAACATGTTTACACAGCAGGTCCAATGTCCATGTAATATTTTGTTCAACCATTGCATTCCAGTGTTGTACGAATCCATACAGGGTTCCTTATATATATATACGTATTATAATATAATGCTAGGGCACCCGTCGTGCATAGATCCAATTTCTGACGATCAAACTCTCTTTTCCAAAACCACTCGCCTTCTTCATTTGACATGTCGTCGTTGTCGTTATCAGAACTGTGATTACCACTAGAATCTCCATCGTTAACAGAAGAATTACCATAATTAACGTAATCAGCTATATTATTCATTACATCATCATAACCCCCCTCAAAAAGTGCTGAAAACCAGTGCGAATCCATATCTATCATGACATACAAATTTTTTGTGAATTATTGAAAATGTTTAGACTTGTTAAAAAACACAAACAGATTATGGAGACCAAAATACTATATTTTTCTCTACGTTTAATGTAGTTCTACCAAAATGAAATGAGCTGTTGATATTAACAAACAGCTATTGGAAGTGATACGTCTATATGTGGCAAGGCTTTCTAGACTTGGACTTCTCCAGAATAGAGACTATTAAACAATATGACTTGATAAATTACAAATTCGTTCAATTTTCTTCATTGTGTTAACAATATTATGTTAATGTTACTGATTTCCTTAATTCAATAAATTCTCATGCAATAATAACATTTCTTTCAATGTACATTTTGGAGTCCCACAATGGCAATTAACATGCCCAACAATTTCATGAATGGGAGCAGTTAGAAACGCGGGAAAATTAGCATCTATTTGGAAATGTAGATCAGTTCTACATGGTACATTAATGGGGGAGAAAAAACAAATGAACTATATTATCCACTAGTGATGGCCCCAAATGTTTTCTAGACATCCATTTTCAACATATATATGCCTCCAAATATCATAAAAATCAGAAAGTAGTTAACTATTCAAATGTATACAGTGAAAGGAATGTTTATAAATGCGAGCATAAAGGCCACGATTTTCTACCCCTTCACTCTCCCAATGAACACCATAAAACAGACATTTACAAACCAGTGAAAGTAATTTCATTTATAATGAATTGCATAACATGGAAAGCAATCGGCTACAACTAATAATTAATAAAATGCAACTTATGTATTACAAATTGTTCACAATACCAGCAATACAGCAACACCATCAATTACAAACAACCACACCTGATTGCTCAACTATAACATTTGGTTTCTTCTTGGAAAGTGACAATATAAAAGTGAAAACCTTCACATACTTGCTGCTATTTATATAGAAATACACAGGAATGGAAGTAATATTACAAAACAGCAACCTAACTTTCAAAAGTTACCATTCAAAAGCAAGTAACCTAACATTCAAATGTGGAATGCACAAACTGAAAATTTTGATTTTACCAACCTAAACCTACCATTCAAAAGCATGTAACCTAACATTCAATGTCAAGAATCCATACATTCAAATTGTAATAACAAGAAGCATCAATCTCGGTTTCCATGTAGTAACCAACCATTCAACATCACGTAACCCAACTGAAAATTTTGATTTTAACAACCTAAATCTAACATTCAAGGTTAAGTATCCACACATGAAAGTCAACATTTAAGAACTCATGAAATTCCAATCCAACAACAATATTCAGTGATACATATGTCAAAACATACATGGTAATGGTGTTCCAAGTACTCGGTTAAGGAAATACACAAAAACGTGGGTAGAGAGTTCAATTTCCAGCAACAATGGCATCACAGGAAGCCTGAAAAAATGGTGGAAAAGATTTCAGACAACTGAAAAATGTTACTGGATTATAGAATTCAACATAAATAAAAAGACATGAATATGTTAAAAGGTTCAAACCTGACCTTATCCATCTAAGTTTTTCTTTGTTGGTCAAACATTATTTTCAGCCATGATATTTTTCTATCAATACAACCCATTGCAACCCACATCTCCCTCTTGCTCCTCGCACAAAAGAATTGGGTTGCAAAGGTATGCAATGCACTGCCAAAGGTAACTCATTAATAGAATACAGTTCTGTCATTACCTCTTCAATGCTACAACCTTTTTTTTTTTTTATCTCTAGAAGGAGTTGTGCTCTCTCTCGGCAAGGAGACAGTCTCAACAAGTTGATCCAGACGTGCAAATAATTGTGCTCCCATTCCAGTTCCTCTTTTCTTTTTTCAGCATTGAGGTGTAGTATAATGTGCACCCTTTCTCTTTGCACTGCTGGGGTTGCTGCTACTGTTTGCCACATTGCTTCCCCAACCATATTTCTAACATCATGTATGAAATCAGGGATTGCATCCTCTTTAGAGTTGCCACTTCCTTCTTCCATATTAGTTTTCTCATTAGTTGTATTTCTCATTCCAATAGCATCCTCATTATCTTCATCTGATAAGAGTCCTTGTGAGGGAGTCCAAGCATATTCTCTCGTGGCCACTATGTTAGTAAACATGACATCATACTTGGCACATAATGAGGGCTCTATGCCGACATGCCTAAACTTCTTTGCTTATCTCATTTCCTGTGTAATGAAAGCTGGACGTACTTAGCAATGATAGTACATTAACAAATAATACAACATGACAAATAATTTTATGAGGCTATTGATAATGAAAAGTAACCTGAATTTTTAATTGCCACCACTCATCAGTTGCTAAAATGGTCCCAAGTTCAGTAGACCAACCAACTCCAGTTTTAGTTATTAATTTTTTCCATACCCTTCAGTTCTTTTTAATCCTATCCCATTTGTTTTTAACCTGAGCTTTTGTTAATGAAAATCCTGTCTGATCTTTGAATGATTGTATGATAAATTTCCAGCCAACTTTGTCAAAATAGGTGTTTGGTCTCATGCCTCTCTCAATTGCTTTAATGCAAATGTCACAAAACATGTGCAACATTGCATTAGTCCAAGAAGCTTTATCATGTGTATCAGACCCATCCATTGCTTAATGGATGACAATACAAGGAAAAATTAAACAAACAATGAACTATATAAACAAGAGATTGAATGCTAATAAGGGCTGAAATTAGACACTAACAGAACAGGAAATTACATTTACAGCAAAAGGTCAACCAAAGAATAACAAAAGATTTAATGTTGACAAGGGATGAAAAAATAAATTAACAATTATCTATAGCAGCTTGGTTGACAATGCAAGAAAAATTAAACAAACAATTAACTATAGCTGACAAAAGATTGGTCAATTGTTTCTTAACAGGGGAAAGAACATCAACAACTACCCATGGATAACTGAAACCATTAACCGTGTGTCATCAATTATCAGGGGATGTTTTAATCAACAAAGGAAATTATTAGTTTAATTTACGTTAATTTAGTTGTTAGCAATCATCAACAAACAACAATTACTACTAGTTGCTGATGGCTTGAAAACTATTAATGCTTGAAAGTTGCAGAAAGTAGTTTGCTTTCGACCTCAATTACTACAAGTTTAACATAGCATCCCAACACATACATAATTACCCACGGACAACTACAGCCAGTTTAACATAGCAACCAACACATAAATAATAATGGAGATAAAAATCATCGGGAATAAATAGAATGAAAAATAATCAATTATCACTGTCAATATTAAAAAACAAATGATTTTAAAAAAGGGAACAAACAGCTTAGGTTTCACTGGGATCAACAACAATTAACTTAAAAATACTATACAAGGGGACCAGTGAAGTAAGCAAACTAACCCGTTGGAAATTGCAGCTTTGGTGTTTCAATAAAGCAGGATGTTGAAATCTTTTTTGGGGTTGTTGATTGCAAGAACATGGTTTGATCTTCTTCTTCTGTTGATAAAGAGAAATGAATGAAACATTTGCAATTAAAACTTTCGAGAGTAAAAACAGTTGATTTATTAAAGGAAATACACAGATCCGTTTGTTTAAGATTGGTCACTACAATAAACATAAACTTTCGAGATCTACATTTCACTACAAGAAACATAAATTTAACTTACGACCAAACCAGTGAAAGCAAACATTACCCATTGGAAATTTCAGCTGTGGACTTTAAATGAAGCACGTCTAATGTCCATGTTTTGGGGTTGTTAATTGCAGTAAAATAGGTTGCTGATGTTCTTGTTTTTCTGTTGTCAAGGCGAAATGAATGACAACCGAATGTGAAGAAAGAGACGTAGCCATCACTTTAATTGTTGTTGGTTGTGTAGCAGTAATGGTTTCCTGTAGGGTTGTTACGTGTAGTGAAGAGAAATGAATGCGAAGAACGGACGAGAAGAGCAACAAAAGAGAAGAGGATAAGCTGGTAAATTTTTCATCTCTATTATCTCTAGAAAGTCCAACTTGTGGTTGAACTTGCAAGAAGCAATATTTTACTGCTTTTTCAAAATCACGGTCCTGCCTCAACAAAATGGTGGGACCTGCGTTTTAGATTTTTTTAGCATGTGGTAACCAAACACATATATCAGTGTGTTTTCAAGAAACAAAAACGCTGCCTCTTAGACAAACAGACTCTTAGATTAAAAGAAGAGCCAAGCCCTTATGGGCTCATAGCCTTGAAGAAAAGCCCAAAGTCATGGGTTCTGACTTTTATAGGCTCGGTCTATGAGAAAAGTCCAGCTTTCATGGGCTCAGTTACATTTTAAATCTTATTCTCCCTACACTTTTAGGTGTATAAAAGTTTTTTAAAGACTTATCATATTTTCATTCACATTAATATTGTATAATAGATGATGTATAAAAAGTCTTTTAATAGCCAACCATATTTTTAACGTATTAATTTTTGTGTAAAATATATTTATCCATTATTAATGTATATTTTAGGGGTATTTTTCATCATTAATGTTATCAAGAAAAAATTATACTTTAACATCTCATCTTCATAAAAAGATAAGACTTATATGCTGTAAATACATCATAAATCATTCAAACATCAGGTTTACAATCTTCATTCTCAAAATATCATTATCAGAATTATTTTCAGAGTCTCTTTAAAATATCATTGTCTTTTCTTCTAAAAAATTACTTACTTAAGCATCAGAAAATTCTCAAATTCATCAAAGAAGATCTTTTGCAAGTACCAGCTACCGGTTACCTTGATTTACCAAACACCATGCACCACCCATATTAGATAAAGACCCACATTAGATAGAGATAATAAATCGGATTAATAGATCAGATTATAGGAAAAAAATTAATTGAATATGTAATATGTAAGTTTTGCCCAAAACTATTTGATTTTTTAAGATATCATGAATAACAAAGGAATGTGCTAATAAACTAAATATGAATTAACACACGAGCAGGAATATTAGCAACTTCAAGTTCTTTTCTGTATACTAACATATAATTGTAATTTTTTTATACCAATCTAGTGGTATATGGTTTCAAAATAATAATAATAATATGTTGCTTGTTTGGGCATGTAGCCCAAACAACAATAACCTTTGTAGTATAGTTATTAAATTCGGATCGAATCAACAGGTTGACTTGGAACTTGGTTGATTTAATAGTTGGATTAGTCTAGGTAAAGTAAAAGACTAGAATGAGCAAAAATCAGGCAAAAACTGGTTGACTTTTTGGGTTGACCTGTGACCTAAGCAAACAAAACCTTGTTGAGACTAAGTTTTTTTTTTTCAAATGTGTTTTTTCTCCTAATTAGAGACCCTTATTTTTTATATATTTTAGTTGGTTATTAACCATTTTCAAAGTTCACTATATAAATACTAGAAGAATATTTTATTTTTTTAATGTGGGATTTGAAGCCCTTTAATATATATATATTCTATGTTCACAAGAAAAAAATTATTTTTTTAATGTGAAATTTGAAAATTTTTAGTATATATACATTAAGTTCACAATAAAAAAAGTTATGTTTTTTCAATGTGGGATAAAAAATCTTTTTGGTTTAAATACTTTAACTTAAAAGGATAACATATTAACATAGTATCTTTTCAATGTGCAATAAAAAACCTTTTGAAATAATATTTTAAACTTCATTATTTATAACATGTATAACCTATATTCACATGGATTGTTTTTTAAGTTTTTCATATGAAATATTAACATTTTAAATATTTTTTCGAGTTAATTCAAGTTAACTCGGATCAATCCATGTAACCTACAACCCACTTCTTAGCTGGGTCAATCTCCATATCGGCTATGATAACTTTGCAGTTGTATGGTAGTTGTATGGTCCTCGCCACAAATAGTAACACCTAAAACTTCTAAACTCCTGAATGCATCTCAACATATTTTCCCTGGGTCCTAATGAGTTAAAACATAGAGCTCGAACCGTCAATATCAATACACATAAACTTTTTATATTTTTACATTAAATAATGAAAAAAAACATAACTGACAACCCATAAACCTAGAAATGAGATAGGAATTAAATCATATATGATATCAGATTATAAGGACAAACCAAAACTATAATTAGAAGTAAACTTATGATTTGTTTACCCGAGCTTAGCTAGGACAACTCAATAAAAATACCTTTTACCATAACAATATTATATTGAAATTTTTAAAAAGATAAAAAATTAGGTTGTTCTATACCAACTTATTATATAGGTCTTAAATTGAATTAATTCCGAAATCAAATTTCAAGCTTGTTTATTTTTATATTTTAAAAAAATTCTTAAAAAAAATTAATTTTTTTATTTAAATTAATTTTTTATATTATTATATTATTTTAGTATACTAATTTTAAAAATAATTTTTATAAATATTATTTTAATATATTTATAAATAAAAAATAATTTAAAAAACAACTACTAAATTCAAGCCTTAAAACCCTATAAATAAGTCGGCCTAACGGCCACTTTTCTACCTTACAACGGACCAAGCGCACCCCGGTCATAACGCTGATTCAACGGACAACAGGCACAGCAACAACTAACAATCCTGCTGCAGCAATCCAGTTCTCCTTCTTCCAATATTTGAAATAAAATTATGGCTCTCTTACTCCGGAAAACATGGAGATTTATCTTCTCCTCTTCACGCTTACCTCCTCTTTCACCATCCGCAGCTCGAGAATTCCGTTCAGATGCGGCTCTAGAAGCCATATCAAAAGCAAATGAAGAAAAAACCCCAATCGCTGTGCTCTATAACTACCCCTCTTTCTCCGGTGCTTTCTCCGCTTTATTTGCTCACCTTTTTCACTCTCGTCTCAATCTCCCTTGCCTCATCTTGCCTTTCTCATCCGTCGAACCCTTCAGGGTTGAAGATTTTAGAATTGAAGGGCTTGAGAGATGTTACCTTCTTGATTTTATCGGTCCACGTGGATTTGCTTCAACTCTTTCCCGCCAATCAAATTGCCAGTAAGCTAAAATAGCACATTGATTTTTTCTCTTTTTATCGAGAATGTGAATCGGTTTGTTTTAGGTCTTTTTTTTTCCTGGCAGGGTAATTTGTTTTGATCATCGAAAATCGGTGCTTTCAAGGGTGCAATCGAAAGAGGATTGTGGAGAGAAAGTTAATTTTTCTGTTGACGTTGAGAAGAGTAGCTCCACTTCTGTCTACGAGTACTTCTCGAAGAAGATTCTAGATAACAATGTAAGTAGTAGCGGTAGGTGGTAGCTGTGATTTCAGTTATTATCAATTTAATCTAATTTTTAGGGGTAATTTGATTATTGAGATCGGGATTTTGTTTTTCTTTGATTAAAATAAGGGGGGAGTTGAGGGATTATTGAAAGCGGAAGATCAAGATCGTGTTGAAATGGTTCTGAAGTACATTGAAGATATGGACCTTCGACGGTGGAGTTTACCGGATATTAGAGCTTTCAATGTTGGAATTGGTGAATGGCGCTCCAAGTTTAATCATGTCACCAACCCGTAC
Source organism: Populus simonii (assembly GCA_007827005.2). Lineage (NCBI taxonomy): Eukaryota > Viridiplantae > Streptophyta > Magnoliopsida > Malpighiales > Salicaceae > Populus > Populus simonii. The sequence continues at coordinate 29,371,014 of CM017464.2, forward strand.
ATGTTTGAAGAGGTTTGTGCTTTGGATTTTGGCATCTTGTTTTTGTCGTGGATTGCTGTTTTGGTGTTTCGAATCCGTGTTGTGATTGTGGAGATAATTTATTTTATTGCCATTGGTTTAAAGCTTGAAGATCGTTAGAAGATGTTTTGAATTACTAAAATGGCCTTTTTCTTGTCTTTGTTCTTACCTCACATTCATACTTCCTTTAAATGATGATAACTGCTGAATTTTATTTAACTTGCATTTGTAGTAGCTGCTGGAGATAAGTCCTGTTGATATAATTGAGAAAGGAAATTCATATATTTCATCGCGATGGACTGCTGCTAGTAAGTTGATGGATAAGGTTTTTAAAGTTCGATTGGGTCGAGGAGTTTATGGAGAGTGCCTGGTAATCAGAATTCATCATTGCTCAGATAAATCTTTTTGTGTTGTAGTTTTTCTACTTCATCTTATAGTATTTGGGGTTCAACAGATGATTTGACTGACATGAAATGTAAAGGCTACAGTTTCTCATCTCAGTAGTTTTTTTTGGCCTTATCAGCTTCTGTTCTGTTATTATAGGGAGTTAGAGCAGATGGCAATTCTCATTTAAGTGATGAAATCGGCAAGGAACTTAGTGTAAAAAGTGCTGCAGCTGGTCTTAGGTAATTTTTCTGTAGTTTGTATGTGGACATTCTCTTCTACTCTGGCACTATCTTCTAGATATGGAGTAGTATTTCTAATTTTCTACTATGGTAGTTAAAATGTTAAACATGAACCTGACTTAACATCCTGAGGTTTTTTGCTTATGTAGCTGCTGATTGTATGTGGACATTCTCTTCTACTCTGGCACTGTCTTCTAGAAATAGAGTAGTATTTCTAATTTTCTACTATGGTAGTTAAAATATTAAACATGAACCTGACTTAACATCCGGAGTATCTTTTGCTTATGTAGCTGATTGGGGCCCTCTTGTCTTTTCCTGGGTAAGGGGTGGGCTTGGGGGGTAGGGTTTGCAGTGCAAGAGGTCTCTTCTGCCCAATATTGTGACCATCTTAGTTGCCTTCTCTTTGGCATACTGTAGTTTCGAAGTTAATGAATTTCATATTCCACGGCCCTGATTTCCGTTGTTTTTGTTGGTATCTCATGTTGTCATGGACTCAAGTGTTGAAAGTAATTTCCTTCAGAATTCCTTAAAAGTTTCTATGAGATGTCATGGATTTCTTGAACAATATGAATTTTAGTTTGTCAATCATGTGCTGTCAAAAACTTTGGACTGGATAGAAGTGGCATTGATGAATAGCTGGTCACCAGCTGTTGACCTTGAAATCTGTCCTGTAGTTTGAAGTGAACAAAGTTAGAGGAAGGTCTATTTTGAAGAGTTGGTGAAACTTGCACAATTGATCGACATCATAGTATTGGGCCCTAGTTTGAGAATGATTGGTGGATTGGGGGTGGAATGTGTTAATTTGTGTCAGCATAATTTTCTTAGTGTAGCTCTTGGAACTTAAACACAATAAGCTCAACCTTGGGTTATTTAAGCAACACAGGTTTTTCAAAAAGGAGAACTGTATAAACACTGCAGATTTTCTTTGGCATATTATCAGATGTGCATTAAGTGAATTTCTTGCATTAAAAATTGGTATGCATAGAAGTAAAATGATGTTATTTAACTGGCTTTTTCTTGACAATGTTGTGACTTGGAGAACAACTCGGTGATGCAATATATCATCATGACATTAAGTGAGTGATAAGAATTCCATATGTTGGCCAAGTTACCATGGGAAAAGCTTTTTTTACTCGTTCACAAGGTTGCCTGAGCTTGTAGCTAATTATAATAAAACTGTGCATCATCTTATGCTGTATGCATTAATGATTTCAGGCCCATAGGAGCTGTTGTGTACATGCTACGAAATGATCTTAAGATGTGCCTGAGGAGCATTGATAGTGCTACCGATACCTCTGAAGTTGCAAAGGTTGTGCATTTTGACTAGTGAATATCTCCTTACTTCCTGTATTGACTGTTTTGGGAGAACATTCAAAGTGATTTTTCTTTGGCTTTCTGAACATGAAGGCATATGGAGGAGGTGGCTCACCAAGTTCCAGTTCCTTTATAATAAGGATGGATGAGTACAATCATTGGCTTTCAGTTAATGCATCGTGATCACATTCACTCGGTATGATTTATAATTAGGACTTTCTGATCATTATGTCAATTGAAGTTTGCTAAAGCACAAAAAATATCATGCCTTCAACATTTCTATGTACCTTTTCACTTTCTTTCTATGTACCTTTTCACTTTCTTTCTATCTATTTTATGTCATTCTCGATAACACCATATACATGTTATTTCAATGACGATAACACCATATACATGTTTTTTCAATGACGATAACACCATATGCAAGTTATTTCATAACAGCAAAGGGTATCCCGTACATCAAATATGCATGTTATTTCAATGAAATAGCTTATTCACTTGTGGTTCAGCATTTTTCTGTGTTCTATCATTATGTATGGCTTGGTTTTTTATGCATGGCTATAGATTTAGTCAAATCAAGCTAAAAAGTCCTTGATTATAGGGTAGCATGATGTTGATAAAAATATGGAGTGCCATATTATCACATACCAGGTTCAAGGGAATGAGTGCATTTTAGTATCAATGCTGTGTATGGCTTCCACTATGATAGGAAACATCTGCCAGGTATAATGCACCTTTCCATGCACCGGCATTAACAATATTTTGTTGTCATTCCTTCCACCAGTCTAGTATAGCGTGCCAAAAAAGCATCCTGGCCAAAATCCAAGTGACTCAATGTGAAGTGAGATGGTTTTGTCTGAAGGTATTCAGAAATGATTCATTTCCTTGGGCTAGAATTTTATTTGGATATTTCTAGACTTGCATTAATATATTTCTAGTTAAAAACAATGCACTCGTGAAGCTGGCTTTCTAACTAAACTATAATACACGAGACCTTGCCACTATGGCTTGGTGGATGTTGTTGAATACCTGCTAATTCTATCCCTTGTAACTTTTTAAACAGAAACTTGCATCAGAAGAGCAACAAAGTTTGTTCACGGGACAACCATCAACTATTATGCCCTTGGCTGTTGGACAAGATGCCAGTTCACAGCGTTCACCATTTGCACCTCACCAAGTGGAACTTTTATTTTCTATGCCGACTGAGAAGTAAAAAAGCACTGCCATGAAAGTCACCCCAGCATCCAATGCTGCTGAAAGAACATAATTGTGCCTCTGCCACCACTGCTTCTGTAACGGAAGATGAAGAAATTGAAAATTGTTCCAACCATGATCCAGGCATTGTAGGTTAATGGTGTAGCCAGCGGCATCATCGCAGTTGACCCTAGAAGGACTGGAAGGTTGGTAAATTAGGGGAATCCAAGATTGCTTGGGGAATGATTTGCCACAGCCAAATTATAACTGGTCCTGCACCTCCAAGGAAAAACCAGTTCATGGCCTGATAATTTCCAAGTGTTCCAAAGATCCGCTTAGGTCCCTCCGAACCCCATATGACAGAAGTATTGGAGAAGACTCGGTCACCCGGGCATGTCCAAGGACTCTTAGAGGGGAGTAGATCATCCTGGCATAGGTTCTCAATGGGTTGATGGTTCCAGCAAGAATCGTTCCTGTGAACGAGGCATACCCCATGCGAATAGATATATCAGTAGCTGCAAGTGGAAAAAATTAAACAATGTGTAAAACTAACCACAGAGAGTGTTGATCACTTTAGATTGTTCATTATAATTGGCTTTGTCAGTTCAAGATCACTGTTTTGAGGAAATTCTTGAATGGTTGATCCTTTTGAATGCATCACGTGAACTATTACAACAATTACACAAGATGGATGGATTTAATTCGTTTGTTACCTTGTCAGTAGTTCTGAAGAAAATGTACCTCAACTAAGAACATCAATCTTTTTGGGATCTTCATGTAATGTCCAAGTTTGAAATCATTGAGGAAAGAAACGGCCTGAGCCATGCTCATATATCCGTATGTCTTGATGCATACATTGGATGGGCTATTCAATCTCTACTGCAAAGCTACAGGAACTGATATATAATTTACTCGGTGATCGATTGTAAGGAACCACCCGCTTGTGTAGCATCAACCGGCAATTTTTCCAGTAAGCCATGCTCTTTTACTCATTGTAATAATAAAGATATCCAGATATAGAACTGTGCACGGACCACAAATGAGATGACCGAGTGACAAATAATTTATCGAGAGCAAGAATATTAATATTATTGTTCCATTTAATTTGTCCATGCAAAATGAGAAAAAAAAAAACAAATAATGTAAAAATATTTATTTTACAAATTAAATTTACTTCGTTGAATAGTTAAAACTTGATATACTTGGAAGATTTTATGTTCTATATGTTATCTATTCTTATGAGTTTGTTTTTGCATAAAAAATTGATTTTTTTAATTTTTTTTACTTCAAATTAATATGTTTTTAGTGTTTTTATATCATTTTAATATGATGATGTCAGAAATAATTTAAAAAAACAAAAAAAATATTATTTTAATGTATTTTCGAGCAAAAAAACATTTTCAAAAATAACTATCACCACACTCTCAAACATCCCAAAAAAAAGGAAGGATGAGTGGTGGAGAAAGACAAGGTTAACGGAAATTAATTATCATCTAGTATTTGCAATTATCTCATTTATCCCTATTATTTACGCAACTTTCCACTATCGTCCCTCTTCAATCATATTCCCTCATCTAGCAACTCAAATAGTGTCCTGACAAATAACACTGAGCCCAATAAGCTCCCGATTAAAAAACCTAGGCCTATTCAGACCCAATGACAAAACTTTTTACCTATCGAGAACCAATTCGACACCCAGGCTTCGATGAAAGGTAGAATAAAAAGGAGAACATGTATGACCCAGTCCAAGCCCATTAATTTTTTAAAAAAAAAAACCTAATACGGCTTAGTTTTTCATGATAGACCATAGACCAGAACATGCTGCACGATTAATTAGAATAGTGCAATAATTGTTTTTCTCTTCTATAAAAAAAAAATTATTTGTTGCTAAAATAGTTTTTTTTTATAAAGTTTATTAGATATTATTCGATTGATTAGAGACATAAGAGTCTTTTTATATTCTTAAGACACAATAAGATTACTTAGTTGCCCTTAAAATAAAAAAAAATATTTAACTAGAATGTAGGGTTTTTTTTTGGTTTTTTTGCTATTTAAAAGCACAACAAAATAACTAAATTGTCTTTAGAAGCAAAAATTATTTAAGCAATATCCATCGTTCCAACTATGGTTTTTTGGTTGATATCAACTTGACCACGAAAAATTTAGTATTTTAATAAATTTTAAATATAACTTAAAAACAAAAATAAATGGTATGCCAGTGAGTGAGAGACATTCGTGCTTTTAAAAATGCAAGGGCGGTGTCTCACGGAGGCCAAACACCATCTTCCGAGATGGTGCTGGAATTGCCCCCGCACCCCCTCCATCACTTGGAGGCGCGTGTGGCTGTCGGATCTTTGGTTTGATGTAGACAACTTTTCTTCTTCTTCCTTTCTTCTTCTTCCTTAATTTTCACATTTGACTCTCTAAATTTTCAAAGCAGACCTTAAATTTAGTTTTTCTTTGGATCTGGTCCATGTTATTTTAATTGTTATTTCTTTTATTTTAGATAATTTTTAAAATTATTTTTTTTAAGATTTCATCATCTTTCTGTTTTTTCTATGAGATTTGATCATCATTATTTTTATTGTTATTTTTTTTACCTTGTTAAATTTTTAAATTGATATTTTTTTATTTCATTATTTGACATTAAATTGGTTGAGAGTTCAGCTTTTTTTATTGAATATGAGTTTAGGATTTCATGGGTTGTGAGTTTGAGAGACTAACCTAGATTTAAAAGATTCGTCTAGGTTTGCTTGATTTTTTTTTTCATTCTTTTAAGCTTGTGTTTTTTCAATTTAACCTTTTAGCATTTATTTAACTCGAGATCGAACTTCATTGTTTTTTAAATTGCATTCTATAGAAATTTTCACTAATTTTAAAATTGACTTGAGTTATCTCAGGTCTTTTATTTTTTATTCTTTGTTTAATTTATTTTTTTAAAAAAATTGAATTAAATTAACTTAACTGATTAAATATAAACATTAGATGCTAACTTTATTATATTTTGTTTGATCTCGTTGCTCTGACAATGCATGTGACCTCTTTTGGTATCACCCTGTAGCCTTTTATAGTGGCATTAGAACCATTTCGGTGAGTTTTTTTTGTGTGGTTGGGTTGGACAATGTTCACAGTGAAGTGACAGTAAATCCTTAACAAACTTTTCTTTTATTTTTTTATGGGTATGATATTGCCAACTCATCTTTTATAGTTAACTATTGTCAATTTTTTATTGTTAGCTTTATTTTATTGTCAATGCCTTTTTAATTATATTATTAAATTATCCAAATTTATTTATTGAATCAAATCAAGTCAGCCATTAAGATCTCATATTTTTTTTATTTCTTTAAAACATTAGCATTGTTTAATGTTTAGTTATTATTCTGGAACAAAAAGGACAAAGACAACAGGGATAAAAAATGTATTTAGTTAAAGAGACAAAGACAGGGATATAAAAATAAATTTGTCTATAAAACAATTTTAGAGTGAATTTTTATACTTTCAAAACAGGAGGTATAATATATCCAGAGATAATATTTATTATTTTTTTATTCGTAAAATATCATTGTTAAAAATTCTCAATTCCAAAATTATACAACCAAGACATGGAAAGATAAAAATAGTTATTATCATAATTTTGAAGCTTAACTCGGTGGTTGATCTAGGGGAAAGCTTGGGTCATTGGTCGGGGCCTGGGTCACGAATCAGGTTGACACGAGTCAGTATAAGATAAAAATGGTTATTATTGTAATTTAAAAACATGATTCGGGGGTCAACCTGGAACAAGGGCTGGGTCTTTAGTGAGGTTGATCAGTGACTTGGATAAATGTATGAACAAAAATGATTATCTTCATAATTTAAAAAATCAACTCAGAGATCGACCTGGGACAAGACCCGAGTCATGTGACAAGAGGGTCAACATAAAATAAAAGTGATTATTATCCATAGTTTTAAAACTTGATTCGGGGGTCAACCTAGGGCAAGACTTGGTTCAATGTAATGATAAAATTTATTATTTTCATAGTTTTAAAATCAACTCAGGGGTTGATCAAGGCAAGACTCACGTTACGAGTCGGAAAGGTCAACATGAGTTGACCCAAGTAAACGTATGAATAAAAATGATTATTATCTTAGTTTTAAAACCCGACTCAGGAATCGACTCTAACCAAGGTTTATGTCACGGGTCAAGAGGGTCAACTTGATTGGCTTAAATTTTCATTTTTAAATAATCAAAACAACCTTGTCTTGACCAATTTTTTTTAAAAAAATCAACGGGTTTTTTATCTGTTTTTTTATCTAGGTTGACTTGTGTTTTTGACTAGGTTGTATAGAGTCAATTCTTTTTTCTATTTTTTCTTAGACTTAGATCAGTTTAGACCCCACGTCAACTCGTCAATTTAGTCCTGGTTTTATAATTAGAGTTATTATAATATTATTAATTTCAAAACTTAATATAAACTAAAATAAAATAAAAACATCTAATTGTTTTTAAAATATGTAAACTTGACAAGTAATATAAATTTTTTTATATTTTATTTTATCTTATTTATCATAACCAAATGATATATATATTATTTTGTACTTGATTATCAAATACAATTATAATTTTTTTTTAATATCTCATCTTTAAGTTAAGAAAAAATTAACCCATACCACGGGCGACCCATATAGCTCAACACGAGAGATTGATATTGAGATATATAAATAAAAATTACAAAAGAGTAAGCGGGGACAAATGAAGCACTGCAAGCACTCAGCAAGTGTCGGAACCTTCTGTCTCTTGCTGCACCTGTAGATCTCTGCGTACTTCTCACCCTCCAAGCACAAAATAAATTGGTAGATCTCTTCACTCATGGCCACCGCTGCTCTCCTCCGCTATCTACGACGTCGTGACGTGGCCTCCGCTCCTCTCTCAACCTACAGATGCGTACGTCTCTGAACATTTCTGCTCCCTCTCTTCTTCAGTTTTACTGATTTGGTTATTTGTTGAAGGAGCTCAAACCGAGACTTGGATTTGATGATTGAGTGATAAATCATGGATTAGGTTTTTGGTTACGGTAGTTTAGAAAGTTGGGCCCTTCTAGGGGTTGGGTTTTTTCATTTGATTTTTTTACATGATCATGCATCTCTGTTTTTAATTTTTAAGATATTAAAGCTTTTGTTTTGTATTTGTTTTTGTGTTTAATTCCTAATGATCAACAAAGACGTTTTTTAAATGGAAGTTTTTAAATACAAGGGCTTTAGACGTTGATTTAATCGTTTTTACCTACATTCGTGAACAAAAATGTAAATAATGATCGTAAATTGAAATAATTGTGGGTTTTTTATTAGTCCATAGCTGTTGTTGGTCATTAAAAGCTGTTTGAGAATTGAAGTTGAGATTGTGAATGGCTGAGTTTGGTGTTCATCTGTTGTGCAGTTGACTAATAATGTGAAGCCATCGTGGGCTCCTTCTAATTTCAACCAAAATTGGGATGGTTTGTCAAGAGCTTTCAGGTAGCTTATTAAGTTTTTGGTGGTTGTATTTGTTTCAATTTGCCGTTCTTTTTTATTTGCTCAAGTATTGAGTGTGTCCTATTCTGTGTAGTGCAAAACCTGCAGGTGGAGATTTTATTGGTATTGATTCAGGTACAACAAATTCACGTGTTGCCTCTATGGAAGGAAAGGTAAGAATGGGATTTGTTCTAATTGTTTATCTATTTGGTTGTTATTAGGCTTTCTTTTCCTTATTAATTCCTTGACTCTGTACAGAATTCCAAAGTTATTGAGAATGCTGAAGGATCTAGGGCAACCCCTTCAATTGTTGCCTTCACCCCCAAGATAGTAGCCGGGATCTTTGGAAAGAGCCCGAGCAAGGGAGTTAACCCAGACAAGGCAGTGGCTATGGGAGGTGCAATTCAGGGTGGAATTTTAGGTGGAGATTTCAAAGAATTGCGTCTTCTTGGTGCCACTCCCTTGTCACCTGGTATCAAGACACGGGTGAGCCTTCACTGCCAAATCTGTATTCAAATATTGATAAGAATTTTAAATGTGAGCAATAAGTTGCCACACCTGTGCTAGTATCTGTGCGGCCCTTTGTTTGTGATATTTGTCTCTGCTTTTCGTGTGGACCTTTGCACAGTTATATACTTGTATGATACATTTTTCTGGGATTCCAGGTTTTCTCCACAGCGGCTGACAACAAGAGCCAGGTTGCGGGCATTCCACCAGTTCCAAGGGGCATGTCTCAGATTGAGATGACCTCTGACATTGATCAACATAATACCATGAATATCCTTCGTCCATTATCTCCTCATCTTCCTATTTATAGGCCCCAGGTTAATTCGACATTTTCCATTGTCAATAGAATCTCAGGGGCCTTCCTATCTACTATAGTTTTGTGTTTTTATTTTATTTGTCTGAAAACGGGTTTGATTTGCTTCAACTATTATAATTTCTACCAATTCCTCTTTTATTCATCCAAGCTGATCCTAACCTCCATCGATGTTACCGCTGCCCTTGCCCTAGCCTATCATCTTTTTTACGGGGTTCGTCATTTATTGCACTGACGGATTTCTCTCATTTTGTCGAATAAGGAATCCTCAAATCAAAAAGGGGTCCCATTTCCCTTCCTTCTGAAGGGAGCAACCCTTCTCTTGATATCCGTTGTAGGGGGGCTTCTCAAATTGAATGTATTAGTCTTTTTGTTCATTTGAAAACCGCCTATGGATGCTATGGCTGAGACCCTTTTTTATTGAATCAATAACCATTTTTCTCTCGAAGGAGATTGCTTGTTCATTTGACAACTGCCTATCAATATTGAGGCTGAGGCCCTTTCATTGCTGTTGTTGCTCGCTTGCTCCTCTCTGTGGGTGGAGAACTACTTGAACCTGCTCACTGCTATTCTCTAGTTCTGTAGAGAAGAAGTGGGGGCTGCGTGTCCCCATTTGCTTGTAATGATAATGAAATGTTAAACAGGAAAAAAGTAACAATTTGCTGTTTTTACCACTCAAGAATATTTTTACAGCTACTTGTTTGATGCTTAAACTTGCGATGGTAGATGAACTGATAATTAGTTTGTAACGTCAGCTTATCCTTAACTTGTCTGGATGAACCGTCTGAATTGGACGAGCGCGTGAGGGCACATCAATTGTTTCCGAGATTGGCCGGCAGTTTTCTTAGGGAGGTTGCTAGAGGATTACACGATTGTATTTTTTATCAGTAGCATGTTTTTTTGCGTAAAAGCTAAATGCAGTTAAAAAAATAAACTTATTTTTTTAAAATTTCATTTGTTCTGAATGTCGCCATGCACCTGAATCTAGGAGTATAGGCTTGCGTGTTAATCTTAAACGCTTAAAATAATTAATTAATTATATAAACACTTAAAAATATAAATAAATTTATTTTAATCTTAAAATTCTCTATAATTTATTTAAAAATTCAAAATTAAACCAAATAAAAAAAAAAACTTTTTCAACGAGGGCAGAGTTCCACCTCTATGAAAAATGTAGACTTGGTCGTGTATTTTGCTTTGATAGTCGTACATATATTCGATCTAAGATGCCAACAGGGTGTTTGTTTGTAGGTACCCTGTGAATTGAATTCAAATTACATAGTTAAATTATTTTTTATGAATTTAAATTTCAAATTAAATTCAATTTCTAAAAAAATATATAAAAGCAAATCGCGTGGAAACCTTCTAGTTTGCTATGATATTCCAAAAATATCATTATGAACGCAAACCCTAATTTTCACAAAACCTCCCCGTTGTTTCTTTCCTTCTCTTCTTCTAAACCCCCGTCTCTTTGTGGATGGAGGATCCAAGTTCTACCACCAAAAGATGGTTTCTACGAGAACTGTTCGTTTTTTTTCAGTAACATGTTGAGTATTCATTGATTCAGTGCTTATTCATTTAGAAATTGACGATGCAGATCCTTCTAACTATCAAGGGTCGCATGATTCGCATCTCTTGGGCGTTGAATTTGGTGATTTCAGGCCTGGTGAAGATCAGTTTACCGGTCCTCGCATTGGAATTTATTCCAGTGATTCGTGGATGAGAAGTTTCACCCACATCTTGCGGCAAATCGCAAATCGAGTAGGGCAACGGGAGCTCTCTGCAACGATTCATCAGTTTCTATAAACTTGTATGCTTCTTAATTTACATCAATATACATAATGTTAATTCCTTTCGTTAGCTAGAAGCTGGGATTCACCTCGCTGATTCAGGGCATGACGAGGGTGCGAATATCTGTTAATGTTAATGCTGATATGGATTCTCCTTCTAGTTATTTTAAATAGAGGTGTCAATAGGTATCCACGGTTGGACTTCTCAGTATTTATACTTTATTTATTATTGATTATATAAAAAAATTTAAATATTTATGAATTATCAATCGAGTCTTGGATATCTGTTATTTATTGTTATTTATTGTTCAATAAAAAATAAAATAGTTAATATATATGTTTAAAGTGTATATATATATAAGTATATTAAATAATATTTATTTTAATTCAGTCAAACAGGTGGAAAGGGATAAATTTTAACTGTCATCCTTCTGTTAATAAATATTTATTTTATTTAAGTTTGATTTTAGTGAAAGGTTATAATTTTTAATGCGATATTTTTAGAATTTTTCTTCTTAATGTTCTAATGAAAAAATTAGTTTTTTGTTTTTTTAACAAGTATATATTTTTTGAATTTTTTTATCAGAAAAATGATTTCTGAATTAAAGTAAAATATTCAAGATGGTTATTTCAATTCATTTTCACTTGTATTTAAAACAATATAATTGAATTTAATTACGTGGTTTAATATTTTATTTTATACATAAAAATTATAATATATTATCAATTGAATTCAAACTTATTTATTAATTGAATTCCACATGCCATTAACAAATTTCCACAATGCAATCATATTCCCTGCCTGTTTATAGTTGTTTTGTAATCTAGTTATTCTGGATAAGTAGCTCACACTACGTCGCAAACTAAGTCATATTTTTTTATGTAAAAAAACCGAAGCTCAAGTTATGATGGTGTTTTTAAAAGAGCAAGAAAATCTCTGGACCTGGATCATTAATTCAAATAGATTTAATAAACTCAATTAATTTAGTAATATATATATATATATATATATATATATATATATATATATATAAAGCAATGGCAAAAAGAAAAAAAAATAACAATGACTAATAAAAAAAACATTTGTTAATATTATAAAAAAAATATCCTCTGAATATTACTAAGAGGTCTCGACAATATTACCTAATAACAAATGAAAAACTAAATAAGAATCGGATAATGTTATAAGGAGCAAAATGAAAAAAAATTAAAACCTTAATTACCAACAAATCAAACATTGAAGGACGGATTGAAAAAAAAATCAATTTTAGAAATGAACAAAAAAACCAAACTCTACTGAGCAAGTCAAACTCGTTGTCCGCTTGTAAGGTCGTGATAACTCTGTACAAAAACATTTAAGGTCAACTCTAAAAAAAAAACTAAATAATGAAAGGCGAAACAAAAAATAATTAATAAAAAACATAAAAAAAAACTCCATGTGAACCTAAATTAACTCGATTAATCCGCTATCTAAAATATGAGATTGAAATAACTTTATAAAAAGAAAAGCAACAAAAATCACAAAGTTAAAGGCCTAATAACTTAATGTTGGAATGATGAATTAAAAAATTAATTTAAAAAGACCCTAAAACAATGAAGTCAATTCAGATTACTCTTTGAAATATGTGACTCGTATCATGAGAACGAGTTACCCTATAGAATGCTAACTTGAAAAAAAATTACAAAGCAAATTTCTAATTATCCAAAAAAAAAATATAGCAATATAAAAAAAAACGATGATCAAGTCTTGTATAAAAATTAAATGAAATAAAAGTACGAATGACAAAATTGAAAATTAAAATAAATCTAGAAAAAAATTAAAAACAAAAAAAATTACAATTAAAAGAATGATCGGCGAATATAATATATGAAAATATTAAAGAATGAAATTAAAAAAAATATAATTTTATAAATTATTTAAAATAAAATAAATAATAAAAAAAAATATGAATCAAATATAAAGAAAAAACAAATTAAAAAGCTGCACTGGAAAATTTAAAAATTTAGCATGGAAATTAAGGAGAAAATAAAAGAAAAGAATAAAAATAAAAATGTTATTGGCGAACCAGAGGTCCATTAATTGTACGCATTATCCAGTGATGGCTAATGAGATTTCAACACTACCTTGGAATAATGAGTTTGTCAATTAGGAGATTTCGCATGCGCCGCTTGCAACGCACATATATTACCCACACGTTGACACATGAGCACACGATAATTATTTTTTTAAGAATATTTGTTTATATTAAATTATCAAATTACCTCTCTATTTTTTTTTATTATAAAAAAAAACATAATGAAAATACACTTTACTGTTGAGTCTCTGTCCACATTTTCTTAATTTTTTTTATAATTTAAATAACATAAATTCCTTATAGAAAAGGCAAGAGCCAAGAATCCAATAAACTCTGGTAATTCAAATTGTTATCCAGACGTAGTAAACCTGTTCTACCTTTTCTGGACGAAATACGAACCTGCAAATTGCTATCATCCCATTCCTAGAACGGGTGAAGGTGACCACTAAACTGCAAAATGACTAGAATTTTTTCAACCGAAAAAATAGGACGTGGATGAAATTGATTTTTTTTTTTTTTGGTTTTTGTGACCATCAACGTGAAGATATTTTAATGTGGTAAACACGACAGTTTTGGTCTGTATATTATTGTTTTGAAGTAAAATTATTTAAAATACCCAAGGAAGTTTCCTCGATGCTGCAGAACCTGCAACAACACGTATACGTGTTTGTGCCTTCCATCTCTTATAATCTCTGGACTTTTTCTCTCCTTTCAAATTATTCTTGAAAAGGTGGCCCTTTTTTTTCGCATCCTGTTTGAACAATTCTATACGGTTTGTCTGGTTGTTTATTGTTGAACCAAAGACCGATAGAGGACTTTTGGGTTTATTTGCTCTCTTTTTGCTGATCTTTGGTGGCTTTTGAGGATTCTTGATCTGGGTTTTTCTTATTGAGGCCATTCCTCCGCAAAGTTTCAATCTTTTCAATGAGGTAAAATGACTCCTTTCTTTGTGTTTAATTAAGGATTATATGCGATCATTTTGATTGTTTGGGACTGAGTGTAAGCTTAAAGATTGGGGATTTGTATTCCTTGTTTCAGGGTTTGATGAGCAGACAATTTGGAACGTTTGAGGCTTATAGGTGTGGATTACTTGTTTGTTGCATATTTTGCGAAGAATTCTGTTAGGTTCCCTTCTTGCATCTCTAGTGCTGGCTCTGACTTCTATTGAGGCAGTCTTAAGTGATTTTGATTCGATTCAGTGTCGCCTTCTTCAGCTCTGATATTGGAGCAATTAAGGAGTTTTTATGTATATTCTTGTGATTTGACCATTGAAGAAGGATTTTGATATTGAACTCATATTCATATAATATGTTAGCAAAGTTGACTTGGCAAGTTTTTGGATTGGATTGACTTGAGTATTATGCGTGCGACATTTTGGATTTGATATTCATAGATAGCTAAAACGTTATGCATCCAGATAGGGAAGAGACTGTTGGGAACGGGGAGGCAGGGGAGATGGACGAAGACCTCAAGGAGGATACACCTCTCGGAGGTGTCCCTCTCTACCGCCCCCGTTTTTCAGGTATGGTGAGACAGAAAGCCTATATATTTGATGGTAAGGGAGAGTATTACAACAAAGATTGGGATTTTTCAGAACCTAAAGAAAATGAGTTCTGTTGGTACCATGTAGAGCTTCCAAAAATTAATCAGAAGCTTCCGCTCTTTGCACAAAGCCTCATTGACATTCTTTGCCCTCCTTTGAAACTCCAAGATATTCTGTCACTAGTTAGCAATGGACCCTTCTGTAGTCATGTTGATGGAGCACTTGTGTTCAGAGTTAATTCTCCTGGTCCTCCAACTAGCAATTATACATTTAGATTAGCCGCTAGAGTTACTGAGAATTCGGTGATTACCGTGTCACTAGGACGGGTTCCAAGATTGGGTTTCTCGCCAACAAGTGAATCCCTTCTCTCTCAGATCCCTAGTGTGGAGACTCTTTCAAGTGGTGGGACTCCCTCACATCGTGGAGGGGATCAAAATGAAGGAAGCGGGATTGTGATTAGAGAGCATGTTCTTGAGTTTTTATTAACAATGAACCACTCAGAGGAGGCTGATAATCCCGTGCCAGAATCTGTCTCAAATCTTGTTGTTCACATTATCGACACCCATCTTGACCACCTTCAAGATATTACCACCAAATTTGAGATGGAACTAGACTCTGTGGAGCTCGAATTAGACAAAGGTAAAATTCCTATATAATGACAACTTACGGTCCCTGTTACAGAATCAAGGTTGCCTTATTTTTATTGTGGTGTTCTACACTTACCATTTAGATTTATTTTGGGTTAAACACTGTTAGTTTTGTTGCCTTTTTCTGTTGATGAAGATCGTTACAAGTGTTGAGTCCAGTCTGGTCATATATTTGCTTCATATTTCTAGTGACCCTAGAGTGGTAACTTTTTTAATTTATCTGGAAGGGTTATTTGTATATGCACTTTATGCCATATGTTTATGTAGTAGTTGTGTATCCTTGTTTGGACGTGTTACTTCTGTTATAATTTTGGAAAATTGCAGCCTCTTAGATTCAGCCCTTCTTACAACAAGTAGCAAACAAATGACAAATAGAGATATCAAAACTTGTGGAAAAAGCACTGTGTTGAAATGAAATTTCATAGGATTAATCCTTCTTCATGTGGCATGTCGTTCCATGTGCCTTATTTTTTGAAACATAAAGTCCTTTCGAATGCATGATGGAATCTCACTGTTACCTTAAAATAGATTTTTATTGTCAAAAGTATTGCTTGATGCCCAGGATGTTATTCTTGCTAAATTAAAATCTATGCAAACTCCATGAGGAGGGGGAAAAAGAAGTCTACATGAAAGTCTGGATTGTGTGAAAATATATGATAAATCAGCATGTCTATGGACCATCAAAGTACTCAAGAAAACATGGTCAGCAACAGCTACATGCCTTTATCTTTAGCAAAGAAAGCATTCCTTTTACTATTTGTCCTGAAACTCAAATTTGATGTCCTTTCTGTTTGGTACATGATTTCTTTTACACTTTTGAATGGAAAGTGTGTGTTGTTTTGATGGTATACCGCAGGAGGTTTTGCACTGAAGAAACAGATGCTTGATGATAGAAGATTTCCCAAAATGCATCTTAATCTTCAACGTATATTGCAGGTAGTTTGCCCACCCTGTTTGGTTTCTTGTAAAGATTGGTTTCTTGTAAAGATAAGTTGCTAGGGACATTGCCACATAAGTAGGTTTTTGAGTAATGCTTGCACAAAATCAGTCTGGATAAGGTGCAAGGACCACTCTACTCCAACAGCAGAATGCATGAAGCTTGAAGTCCTTGTTTGGTTTCGTTGAATTCTTTTAGGGGTCCATATCATGAAAGTTTAAATCACTGCAGCTGGCCAGTGACCATAATGGTTTTCAAGTGCTTTAATTTTATACCAATGGCATCATCTCTGCATGTTGTACAGGAATGCTTCCTAGAAATTGATATCTTGGATCGTTTCTAGGATATTTGGAAAATATAAAATTGAAACGCATGCATTAAACCTTGAATTTTAACTGAACTCAGGTGATTGCTCATGGGGAGCAAGTATTTCCATGAGTAAAAGAAAAATGTTCTTCAAAAAAATGGTTTTCCAGTGAAGACATAAACTCCCTAGAAGAGTTAATTGGAAGGCTTTGGTTTCGTTGAATTCTTTTAGGGGTCCATATCATGAAAGTTTAAATCACTGCAGTTGGCCAGTGACCATAATGGTTTTCAAGTGCTTTAATTTTATACCAATGGCATCATCTCTGCATGTTGTACAGGAATGAATCCTAGAAATTGATATCTTGGATCGTTTCTAGGATATTTGGAAAATATAAAATTGAAACACATGCATTAAACCTTGAATTTTAACTGAACTCAGGTGATTGCTCATGGGGAGCAAGTATTTCCACGAGTAAAAGAAAAATGTTCTTCAAAAAAATGGTTTTCCAGTGAAGACATAAACTCCCTAGAAGAGTTAATTGGAAGGCTAAGGAGGCTAAAAGAGAATGTGGGGTTTATATCAAATCGTGTCACGGCAATTCAGGCAGGTCTGGATAGCTGGCAGGCTGAGCAAATAAACAAGAAATTGTACTATCTCTCGTTCCTTTCAATAATATTCCTCCCATTGTCAATCATTACTGGAGGTAAACGTTTCTCTCCTGCTTATCTTTTTTTTTTGTCATAGTCACACCTTGGATAACTGTTAGAAGCATCATCTGATACTGCAATCATTTTTGGAAACTCATACCAGTCTTTGGCATGAATGTGGGAGGAGTTCCATGGACAGAGCAAAAGAACCCAGAGGTGAAAGCTGGTTTCCGCAATGTGATGTTTGTCTGTGTGGGAGTGCTAGTTCTCGTGCTTCTATGCTTCCTTTTCCCAGCTCTTTACAGCCGTATAGCTGCCTGGCGACGAATGATTGCTTTGAAAAGAAGCTGGTCTCTCAACAGGAGATCTTTTCTCAAGAGAACTCTTCCAATTAAAGAGAGAGGCAGTTATGTTCGCCTTTGAGAGGAAGCCGAAGGAAGAGGGTGATGATAGAATTGCGGTACACGTGCTCTTCAGTCTCAATTTGTTTCCTGTTGCAGAATTTATCTTCACACCTGAAGATACATGTCCTAAAGGAAACTTCTTGCGCGCGGGGCTTGGATCTGTTTGTTTCCTTGATTCTTGAATTACTCTGCCTTTCTTTACCATGATCAGGAGCTTGGATGAAAATGAGGGCCGTTAAGTTTAGCTATTTCCTCTATTAACTGAGATGCCTGCATGCGTTCATTCCATGATAATCGGAAATGCACTCTGCAGATTAACAATTGTCAATGATATCATCGACCCTGCCTCAGAAATGGAAATTATGGTAGAAGCACACGATTTTTTTGTTTCTTTTCAATCTGGATAATAGGCAAGAGTTCTTCGGCGAGCCTTTTCTGTTTCTTATACGATCAAGTTGTTAATGGCGGCATCTTTTGATATCTTCGTAACACACTGCACAGGTATAACATTCATCGTTATAAATTTGTTTATGTTCAGAGTTTGTACTATGACTAGCTATTTGACCTTGTAATTTTTATTTTTATTAAAATCTGGTTATGTAAGTAAGAATGGAAAAGTTTATGTAAATATCTATCAATATAAATAAAATGAGACAATTATTTGTTTGTATTTACTAAATTTATTTATTAAAATTAATAAAAATTAATATAAATAAAAATACATGAACTAATTGAATAAAATTAAAAAAATATTATATTAAGAATGAATATATTAGAAATATTATTGTTGCATGTGCGCGGTATTGCAGAATTAAATTTTTTTGTTGTGAGTGAAAAAGATAAAAATTCTTGTATTTTATTAATTAAAAATATTTCAAGTAATCATATAATATTTTAATCAATATCAATAGAAATCTTAATTGTTCTCAAAATTTAGTTAAAATGACTAAATATATATAAAGAGAAGAATATCATTTCTAATACATTCTATTTATAATAAATTGTATTATTTATTTATTTGAATACTAAAATATTATTGTGTTTTTCTATTGTATGGCTTGTATTTTGGTGTGGTGTGGTGTGAGTGGTTGTCTTGTTGCTGCTGGTCTTGGGCACGTGTGTGTTGGTTGTCTTGTTGCTGCTGGTCTTGGGCACGTGTGTGTTGGTTGTCGTTGATTTAAAATGAACAAAGGCTGTCTGTCAGGTTTTTCAATGAAGGAAGAGGCGTGATGTCTAGAAGAAAAAAGAGGCAGTTGCTGTCGAGAGATGCTGCTACCGTTGTCTGGAGGTTTGCGTGGAGGATCAAGATATGAAAATTTGTACCAAGAATTTACTTTTTTCAGTCATGAGTTCAAAAAGGGTTGACCACTTAAAAGCATTTAGATTATTATTAAAATAATATTTTTTTAATTTTTAAAAATTATTTTTAAAATTAGTATATTAAAATGATCTAAAATTAATTAAAAAAATTAAAATTTTTTATAAAAATATTAATTCAAAGTAAAGAAAAAATAAAATAAATTTAAATATTTTTAAAATATAAAAACAATCAAGTTTTTTTTTTTTTTCTTGAAAAAAAAAGGGCCCTGCCACGCCTCTAGAATCGTGGGCATCCTCTTTCCCTCGCTTGGCAACACGACAGCATGACCCCAAACATATCCAAAAAACGACTCCATTTCAAAAGTGACATGTCGTTGAGGCTTCGATTTATTATTCTTCAAGAAACGAGTTAGAGGTGTATTTGGTCCCCCTACTCTTAAACTATCACATTTTGATCTTACTATATATTTTCTCATATTTTCATCCCTTAATTCCTTATTTGTAACAATTTGGTCCTTGTATCAATTTCCACAACTAAATAAATAACCGATGATATAAACATATAAAGAATATGAAAATTACTGTATTTTATATCCAGTAATTGTGTATAGTACAAGGGTGATATTATTTTTATTCCGCGGTCGGTAATCTTACTCTGTGATCTGCTTCTGTTACTTGGAATATCTCTGATTAAATAATAATATTTTTTCATAAATAATAAAATGTATTAAACGTTGGTGTTACATTTGTATATTTTTCTTTTAACTAGGATATTCAATTTTACTTTTATTTTCATCACTTATCATAAAATAGATTTTCTTCAGAATAAAATTCATACTATTTTCCTTTTTAATTTGTTAAATAAGCTTTTCGTGTTCGAGACATTATCAACCAATAGAATTATATGTATTTCAAAAAATATAGACCAATTAATATTTTTTTTAGTTTAATAATTAGAAAAAATATTACTAATTTTTTTATTATGTTAAAGGAAGATACGTTAAAAGGGTGATATTATTTTTATTCCTCGGCCTGGTGCGTGGGAATGGCAAGAAGCAATTAAAGAACGCTTATGTGATAAAAAAAGAATAATATAGCCGGGGATTCAAAAGGATCAGATCTTCTGAGCATTAATGGAGCTACCATGAAGGTTTTTATATTGTTGGCACATCTCTGGTTGATAATAATATGCTGAAAATTAAAGCTTCCTCAACGGGAAACACAAGTGATAGGAATATGCGGGGAAGGGAAGATAATCCTCTTGATCCGGGTATTTGTCATGATAGTGCTCTTCCAAGGACTATATCTTCTATTCAGCAACCAGCGGAGGGTTTGAAGGATGATCTATCTAAGCAGGTAGAAATTCATCAGAAGGTAAGCTCGTGGGTGGACAAAGGGATGGCGATGGATGGATGTAACACACCAGTGATGTTGAAAGCTGCTTCTACTATCTATACTTTTATCATGATTGTTTTACTGACTGCTCTATATTCTTGTATGGAATGTACGAGGTGCTGCTAATATGAATAGCAAGAGACATTGCCAAGAGTTAATATGCAAGTACCATCCTTCTTTGGTTGTTTTACTTGAAACTAATATCCAGTTTTGCTAGAGCCTCTAATTTCTGGATGCAGCTAGGTTATTCGCCTGCAGCAATTAGGGAGGCTAATTAATGGTCATTCGGGAGGTATCTGGGACGTCCTTATGACGGGGAGGACCTATCATGAAGGCTTTTAGCTACTTGAGAGATGATTTTGTCTACGGACTAGGCGCTGGTGATCTTTCATTATGGCATGATAAATGGTTCGCGCGAGGAGGGAATTTTAGCAATCTTGGTCCCGGTAGTTCATATCACAGATGCAGTAGTAAAGGACTTTTGGCTCCATGATACTTGGGAATTTTCAACATTTAGCTACATGCATGCCAGACCACTTGAAGAACCGCATTATTACTATTACCCCATCCCTAGGAATGCTACGATCAAGGACTGTAATGTTGCTTGGTGTCCATCCGTGGCAGGAGTGTATACGTCAAGGTCAGCTTACAACTAGTTGTTATTTCGATCTAGGGAGCTAATGTGTTGTACTAAATGGACTTGGCTGTTAAGGTTACATGCTCCAAAGAAGACAAAAATGTTGATATGGCTTGTGTTTCATAATAGTTTACTAATGAGATCTCTTGATTTGCTCGACAAATTATAGCCACGAGTCCTTCATGCAACAGATGTCACCTTACAAGTAATTAAGGATGCCTTTCATTGCCTTCGAGATTATAGAGAAACAAGGAGTATACGGGACAAACTTGGCTTTAGTACTGTCACTAGGTTTTGGTGTGTTGACGTTGCTGAGTACTGGATTGTTAATTTAATTGGCTTCATCAGATAGTGCTTACTTGTTTTTTAGTGTGCTTTGGTGGTTATGGAGGCTTTAAAATATTGTCATTTTTAGCACTGCTTATGGAGGAGAGATTTGGCTGCTAAGGAAGACTGATAGATTGGCTGAAGACTGTGCAGGTTTAACATGGAAGGATAATAATGCTAAAGCTACTACTCATCGAGTTTTATCGTGGCAACGACTTGAGGATGATTTTATCAAGCATGATGTTGACGGTAGCTCTCTAGGAAACCCAGGGAAAGCTGGTTTCGGGGGCCTAATTAATTCGCAATAGAGAAGTCTTGTTTGTGGTGCGCTTTACCATTATTGTTGGCTTTGAAGCGTGGTCTTCTTTTAGCTTGGTATAAAGGTTCGAGACGGATTCTCTGTAACTCTGGCTCCAAAGATGCGCTATACGGTTGGTCACTGCAGGTATTAATTGGCTTTGAGTTTCACAAGTTCGCAATAGAGAAGTCTTGTTTGTGGTGCGCTTTACCATTATTGTTGGCTTTGAAGCGTGGTCTTCTTTTAGCTTGGTATAAAGGTTCGAGACGGATTCTCTGTAACTCTGGCTCCAAAGATGCGCTATACGGTTGGTCACTGCAGGTATTAATTGGCTTTGAGTTTCACAAGTTCATAGCTCTTACAGTGGATATCAAAGATCTGTTGAAGAGAGATTGGTTGGTCAAGCTTCATCATACTCACAGGGAAGCAAAACCATATACTGATTTTATGGCTAAGCATGCTGCAGGAGAGACGTCGAGTCTGAGGATCTAGGAGTCCCCCGCCTTCTGATTTGAATTTACATCTTCTCGCGGATTCGATGGGAAGCTTGTATGTTAGGGCTTCTTAGTTTGCCTTCTATCTTTCCACTGTACCAAAAAAAGAAGGAAGATACATTGTTGTTATATTAAAGATAATAGGTGATGTAGTATATTAATAAAACTTGTATTAAACGTAGAATAAAATTAATAATTTTATGGAGTGAGGATAATATCAAATATATATATATATATATATATATATATATATATATATATATATATATATATATATATATATATATATTATCGTAACGCCGAATGAAAACGTGGACAAAAAAAAATAGGGATAAGAGGATGAAATTGAGATGTATAAATAAAATAATAAGAGAACCAAAGTAAAACAATCAAGAGAGTAAAGGGACCAAACGAAGCATTGCAACCATTCCGTGTATTTTGCAGTAAGGGTCTGCATTTCTAGAACCTTCTGTCTCTTGCTAGAGAAATCCCTTGCGAGTTGCGCCTCTTTAAAAAGCTTTGCACCACAAAACCCTAAACCCTTATTTACAGGCCTCTATTACAGTCTTTACGTCCTTCTCTACCTCCAACCCAAATTAAACTGGTAGATTTCTTCACTTATGGCCACAGCAGCTCTCATCCGCTCTCTACGACGCCGTGACGTCGCCTCCGCTCCTCTTTCAGCCTACAGATGCGTACGTCTCTAAACATTTCTGCTCCTTTTCTTCTTCAGGTTTTCCGATTTGGTAATTTGTTAAAAGATATCAAACCGAGACTTGAACTTGATGCTTGAAGGATAAATAAAATATTAGTTTTTTTTTTGTTTTGTTGTTATGGTAGTTTAGAAACTCGGCCCCTTCAAAGACTTTTCTGTGTTGGGTTTTCTCATTTGATTTCCTTACACAATCATGCATCGCTGTTTTTTTCTTTTTTTGAATTTAAAGCTTTTGTTTTGTATTTGTTTTTGTGTTTAACTCTTAATTACCAGCTGATATGCTTTATATATGTAAGTTTTAAATACTAAGTTTTACCTATATTTGTGAAAAAAAATGTAGATAATGATTGCAAAATTGGTGGTTTTCTTACGAATCCATAGTTGCGGTTTGTCTGACTCATTAAAAGCTGTTTGAGAATTGAGGTTGAGATTGTGAAATGGCTGAGTTTTGGTGTTCATCTGTTGTGCAGTTGACTAATAATGTGAAGCCATCGTGGGCTACTTCTAATTTCAGCCAAAATTGGGCTGGTTTGTCCAGAGCTTTCAGGTAGCTTATTAAATTTTTGGTGATTGTATTTGTTTTAATTTGCCTCTTTTTTATTTGCTGAAGTATTGAGTGTTTCCTATTCTGTTCAGTGCAAAACCTGCAGGTGGAGATGTTATTGGTGTTGATTTGGGCACCACAAATTCATGTGTTGCTGTTATGGAAGGGAAGGTTAGAATGACATTTGTTCTGATCGTTTATCTATTTGCTTGTTACTAGGCTTTCTTTCCCTTTTTGTTCTAATTGATTCCATGACCGTGTACAGAATCCCAAAGTCATTGAGAATGCTGAAGGGTCTAGGACAACCCCTTCAGTTGTTGCCTTCACCCCAAAGGGAGAGTTGCTTGTGGGCACTCCAGCAAAACGTCAGGCTGTGACTAATCCAAGCAATACAGTTTTTGGAACTAAGCGTTTGATTGGTAGGAAGTTTGATGATCCTCAAACACAAAAGGAGATGAAAATGGTTCCATATAAGATAGTCAGGGCTCCAAATGGTGATGCATGGGTTGAAGCCAATGGGCAGCAATATTCACCTAGCCAAATTGGGGCCTTTATTTTGACCAAGATGAAAGAAACTGCAGAAGCATATCTTGGAAAAGGAATTACAAAA
This sequence comes from Populus simonii, assembly GCA_007827005.2. NCBI lineage: Eukaryota > Viridiplantae > Streptophyta > Magnoliopsida > Malpighiales > Salicaceae > Populus > Populus simonii. The sequence continues at coordinate 29,395,166 of CM017464.2, forward strand.
GCTGTGATCACTGTGCCAGCCTATTTCAATGATGCTCAAAGACAAGCTACAAAGGATGCTGGAAGAATTGCTGGCCTTGATGTGCAGAGAATCATCAATGAACCTACAGCAGCAGCACTTTCCTATGGTATGAACAACAAAGAGGGTCTCATTGCAGTTTTCGACCTTGGTGGTGGGACGTTCGATGTTTCTATCTTGGAGATCTCAAATGGTGTTTTTGAGGTATGTGTTGTGCTGTTCTATTTAGGTTAACTCTGTTTTTCATTTCTTTTTGCAAATTAAACTAAGTGACTGGTCCTTATTTAGGTTAAAGCTACAAATGGTGACACATTCTTGGGAGGAGAGGACTTTGACAACACCCTTTTAGAGTATTTGGTCGATGAATTTAAGAGAACTGAGGGAATTGATCTTTCAAAAGACAAGCTTGCCTTGCAGAGGCTCCGTGAAGCAGCAGAAAAGGCTAAGATAGAGCTCTCATCAACAACTCAGACTGAAATCAACTTGCCGTTCATCACGGCTGATTCGTCAGGTGCTAAACATTTGAATATCACACTGACCAGATCCAAATTTGAAAGCTTGGTGAATCACTTGATTGAAAGGACCAGGATCCCATGCAAGAACTGTTTGAAGGATGCTGGCATATCCACCAAGGAAGTTGACGAGGTTCTTCTTGTTGGAGGGATGACTCGTGTGCCCAAGGTTCAAGATATAGTAGCTGAGATCTTTGGAAAGAGCCCTAGCAAGGGAGTAAACCCAGACGAGGCAGTGGCTATGGGAGCTGCACTTCAGGGTGGAATTTTACGTGGAGATGTCAAAGAATTGCTCCTCCTTGATGTCACTCCCTTGTCACTTGGTATAGAGACACTTGGTGGCATCTTCACCAGGTTGATCAGCAGGAACACGACAATTCCTACAAAGAAGTCTCAGGTGAGGCTTCACTGCCAAATCTGTATTCAAATTTTTATCTTGAAAAATTTTAATTGTGGGCAATAAGTTGCCATGCCTGTGCTAGTGTCTAGGTGGCCCAATATACTGATATTTGTCTGTTCTAGGTGCCCTGTGCTTATATACTTCTCTGATACAGTTTTCTTGTATCCCAGGCTTTCTCCACAGCTGCTGACAACCAGACCCAGGTTGGTATCAAGGTGCTACAAGGTGAGCGTGAAATGGCATCTGACAACAAGCTATTGGGAGAATTTGATCTTGTCGGTATTCCACCAGCTCCCAGGGGCATGCCTCAGATTGAGGTGACCTTTGATATTGATGCCAATGGTATTGTTACTGTCTCTGCCAAGGACAAAGCGACTGGCAAAGAACAGCAGATCACCATCCGTTCATCAGGAGGTCTTTCAGAAGATGAGATTGAGAAGATGGTCAAGGAGGCTGAACAGTTTGCTCAGAAGGATCAGGAGAGAAAGGCCTTGATTGATATAAAAAATAGTGCAGACACCACTATCTACAGCGTAGAGAAAAGCCTTAATGAGTACAGGGAGAAGATTCCCTCTGAAATCTCGAAGGAGATTGAAGATGCTGTTGCAGATTTGAGGAAGGCAATGGGCGGAGACAGCGTTGATGATATCAAATCCAAACTAGACGCCGCAAACAAAGCAGTTTCAAAGATTGGAGAGCACATGTCCAAGGGCAGCAGTGGTGGAGGTGATGGTGCTTCTGGAGGAGGTTCACAGGGTGGTGACCAGACTCCTGAGGCTGACTACGAGGAGGTGAAGAAGTGAGGGGTTAACTTCGGTTGCTGTCATTTTTGACATGGCTTACAGTCATATTTGAAGATCCTTTTTAATTATATATGCACTTAGGATGTACGTTTCCTAGCGGTTTTGTATCTAAATGGTGAGATTAAATTGAATGTATTATTTTTGTTCATTTGAAAACCGCCTATGGAGGCCGAGGCCGAGGCCCCTTTTAATTATATAAATAACCAAATTTTTCTGGGAGGAGATTGTTTGTCCATTTGACAACTGCCTATCAATACCGTGGCGGAGGCCCTTTCATTGCATTTGCCGCTGTAGCTCACTTGCTCTGCTCTAGGCGGATAGCTACCTGAACCTGCTCACCGCTGTTCAAGTTGCTTGGTGTCACTAGTTGCTTGTAATGGTAATGGAATGTAAAAAAGTAACTATCTGCTTGTAATGATAATAGTTGGTGGATGCTCCTCCGTTGCGCGTCCATGTAAAGAAATAGTTTGTAACTTCAGCTTAGCAGCCTTGACGGACTGGATGAACCGTATGAATTGACGCTCCAGAGGTTTCCTTTCGGCACGGTGGCAGGCAGTTTTCTCAGGGAGGTTGCTAGAGGATTGCACGATATGTGAAAATGACTGGGGGGAATGAGACCGCAATGAGCACCTTGAATCGTTTCCATGGTTGATTGGATGGTTTAATTGTGGAAAATAAAGATTGAGGATCAAATTAAAAGTTTTTTTAAAAATAATTATTTCAAGTCAAAGTGATTTACGAGAAAATAAATGTAAAGTGAAATCACCATTCCTTTTAGTTTCTACCAATTTATTGGTTGGAGCTATGTAATGGATCGAACTATTATTTTTAATGTAAATTTTTTTTTATGACAATGTTATTAAATCTGGTCAAATAGATTAATTTTAGAATTTTTTGACTCAATTTTTTGATTTACTTGAATTTTCAATTAAATCGCGTGGAAGTTAACCTAATTTAAATTGATTGATTTTATAGATTCAAAGAGAACTTGAATTCCTGGTAAAAAAATGGTTTAGCTTTTAAAAAAACCTACAAGATGATAATTTTTTTAAAAAAATATATTTTGACGATGACATATTGAATTGACTTTAGTTCCTTCGTAACCAAAGTCACGGACTCTATTGGATTTAATAAATTTTTTATTTAATTATATGATAAAAATATATGCTAGCAAAATTGAGCACCAACTCTAAAATAAATTTTTATTAGAGAAAGTGATAACCTTATACAAAATATGAAGGATGAGATAAAAAAAATCAATTAAAGATAATTAAAGGATAAAAAAAAATATATCCGGGCGGTTGATAAACTCATTAAACCCATGAATCTAGTAACTCGGGCTAGCACGACAATATGTAAACCTGATTATGAAATTCACTGAGATTACAGTTTGTTTTTTTAAAACTATTTTTTATTTAAATATAATAATAAAAATAGACGATTACAAAATCGAACACCAACCTAATATCAAGATTTTTTTTGAGACCGCAATAGCCTTATAGAAAACAAAATGAAACCAATTATGAAACTGAATTCTCAATTAACCTAATATCTAAGGATTTAATAAAAAAAATAATTAAAAAAAACTCGTCAGACCCACAAATCAGGTCAATCAACTAAACCTGCGAATAGGTCCATGAACTTTATAAAATTTGATAACCTCCCTTTTCTCTGAAACTATTTTTTAACTATATATATAAAAAAATAAACGATAAAAAAAATCAAGTTTAATTAAAAAAATAAAAAAGTACCACACTAAATTTGTAAATTAGTGCAATTTAGGTTATCCTGATAAACTCACAACCCATGTTAATTTTATAAAAAAAAATTAAAAAGAAACAAATTACAAAAAAAACAATTCTTAACTATCCTAATATAAAAACATAAAATCAACAAAAAAAACAATTTGTAATTCACGGGTGTAATGAACGTGGATCAACAATAATTTCGCCCATCACCTTTTAGTTTTTGTTAATAATTAATAACAATTAATAATAATAATGAACAAACATGAGGGGACTAGAGAGTATGCCAAAGTCTCGTATTTACCATCACATCTCCGTCTTCCTCGAGATTTTTTTTTTTACGTTTTTAAATAATCCAGCGGTGGCTCATGAGCCTGGAACAATGAAGTGATGGCTTTTTTCCCATTTACATTCATGAGAATGAGTTATATTTTTCGATCCAAATTACGATTTCTGCTATAAAACTATATCAAGTCTTTCAGTGGTTGCTGTAAATCTTATGAAGTTGAGGAAGAACAAAACGTGTTTTCGAAACGCTTTCTCCCTCCCTCACGCTCTCGCTCTGCTCTCAATCTGTCTCTTCCCTTCGCTTTGCTTTCGATGGAAAACAAAATTTTCATTGAAACGAACGCGAAAAATAATATAATAAGATGTTAAATCATTGCAGATAAAATGAGGGTCTTCAATCCGCGCTCAGCTCCAAATAAGGTGGTCTCTGATAAAGAATTGCAGAACTGAAATTAACTTATCCTTGTTAGGTTTTAGATAAAAGACTACCAGCCTTTTTGTTTTTATATTTTAAATTTGTTTTTTTTCTTTTACTTCAATTTTTTTTTCAGATTTATTTAATATATTTTTAAATCAAAATAACGACTGTTACATTTTCAAACACTAACTATTAGTTGTATATTTATCCACTCCGATGACCGTGCGGCAATCATCTAAACTTTACAGGGGAGAGCAGGAGGCATTGCATGCCTTTTTTATTTTCCTTTTCTCTGTTCTTTTTTAGGTCGCCTTCTGACCTCCTTCCGCCATCAATGGGGGCTCCAAAACTAACCCTACCGTACGAGTAGATGCAAGCTGTCTATAGTCTACACCAGGGTAGTGTTAAAAAATGAAAAAAGAAAAAGAAAATAGCATGGGCCATGTAAACAAGCCTCAAAAACTCACGAGCCGCTAGAGTAGGCCTTAAAAACTTATCAAGCGGGCTTTTTATCTACTGTTCAATAACGAGAGCCCATGAAAATAACGGTTCAAAAAAAAAAAAAAACGGTTACTCCCTTCTTCCTCTTTTTTAAACGCTAATAATAATAATAATAATAATAATAGACAGCGTCGTTAACCAGCTAGGGTTTTTGATTGCCGCTTATTCCCTACCCCACTTAGAAGAAGAAGAAGAAGACTCTCTGTCTTCTACAGGTAACACTTAGAATGCATAACCTCTCTCAATGTACCTTTATTAGGTTTTCTTTCTATTCATTTCTTTAACCTTTTTTTAAAAAAAAAAATATTGAAGCTTTGTTAACCTCCAGTTTATACCGAATCGTCCCTACACGTTTCGCTCACCAAAGGACAGGGATTTATGCTCGTTTTCTAATTTTATATTTGACTTTATGCTCCTTTTCTTATTTTATATTTGGTATTTTTATTGTTTTTCAAATTCCTTTTGTTTTTATTTTCAGAAATAAGCTCAGTTTAGTTGCTGTTGTTTCCTCTTAATTTTTTTTTTTATAGTTTTAAATGCAACCCTGTGGTTGTTATTGATGCTTGAGCTTCAGCCTCACTGCATTTTGTGTATTTTGAAGTTGGACTTTTCTGGGTTTTACTTATTCTTTGCATTGGTGTATGGTATATACAGTTTTAGCTAGAGAACATATTTTCTGGCATAAATGGGAAGCAAGAAAAGAAGCTCCAATTCAGCAGAGGAAGTTGAGGATTCAGATAATACAAATACAAAAACTGAGAATGCAAACTTGGAGGATATGAATAATGATAATGCAAGTTCAAATCTAAGTAGAAAGAAAATGAAGAAAGATAAGAATAAAGAGAATGAAACCCTGGACGGAGATGCTTCTAAAGCAGGCCTTTATAATAATAATTCTAGTTCGCTGAAACCCATGGAAAGACGAAAGAAGAGGAAAGCATTGGATAAAGAGCGCCAGCATGCTACTTTAGACGATAAGGACGGGAAGACTAAAAAAATGGATGTTGATTCAAAGGTTACCGAAAGTAAAGAGCAGATGGGAGCTTCCTCAAGTGGGGTGTTGCCGGAGTTTCACATTGGCGTCTTTACAGAACTGATATCGGCTGATGTGTCTGTGAGAGAAGCTGCAGTGGAGAGATTGGTCATGGAGTTGCAAAAGGTTCAGAAGGCGTTTGAAAATGCAGAGAATAAGGTGGTGGTAGAAGATGGGTTGAAACTGGAAGCGAAGAAGGATGATGGGTTGAATGACTGTGCTCCTTCTGTGAGATATGCTGTGCGTAGGCTTATTCGTGGTGCTTCTTCATCAAGGGAGGTATGATTGGTTAAATTGCAGACTGTTCTCTTGTTTCTTCTTTGTGAAAGCTATGTATCACGTACAAACTCACAACTTTTGAACCAAGGTTGTGATTCTCTATATATGCTATGAGGGAATGGATATTTGATTCATCATATCTAACAGTGAACTTTTTACTTGTTTTCGAAGTTCAATCCCGTTAAGGAGAAGTGTTTCTTAGAGTTGAATTAACCTTAGGAACTGTCTTTTTAATGAAAATGGTACATTATTTTAGTTTGATCATCACCTTGCTGCTGTGTAATAACTGTGCAATCATGTCTAATGCCTGCTGGGTTTTGAATTTGATGGATGATTATGTAAAACATGCATTCTCACAATGGCTTATTTCTCAGTGCCTGTTCATCTCATTGTTAATACTTGCTTTGTATTTGCGACTCTGAATTTTATATAACATTATACACATTATCTGATTCTTGTTTCTTGGGGTGTTATATCCTACTGGTTGTTATGCAAACATTCTTTATCAGGGCATTTAGATCTTACTAAAGCTAGATAAAATGTTAAACCATACAACATTAACTGGAAACTGAAAATGGTCAAATGCCCAACCTTTTTAGCATTATATAATTTCTTCCATAGACCGTAGTATCTATTGCGTGGCTTTAAACTTGGGCTATCTATAACAAGAGGTTGTTTGCTAACTTGTGTATTTCACGTAATCTGGTTTCCCTTTTGCAGTGCGCAAGGCAAGGATTTGCATTGGGCTTGGCGGTGTTAATTGGTACAATTCCTAGCATCAAAGTGGATTCAGTGATGAAACTAATAGTTGACATGTTAGAAGTTTCTTCATCAATGAAGGGTCAGGTGAGCGAGGATTGCCATTTTGTATTCTGTTGCTATCTTCTCTATATGAAATTCCTGAAGTTGATTCTTTGTGGCACCGAAGGACATAAGGGATTGCCTTTTAGGTCGGCTATTTGCTTATGGTGCTCTTGCCCGATCAGGAAGACTGGTGGAAGTGTGGATTTCTGATCATAACACCCTCTTCATTAAGGAATTCACCAATGTACTTATCTCCCTTGCATCAAAAAAACGATATTTGCAAGAGCCTGCTGTTGCAATTATTTTAGAATTGGTCGAAAAGGTATCTTACTCTGACAAATGAAGAAACTTGATTTTATTGGACATTTGGATCCTTTTTTATTTTCCCATGGGGCTTATCATATCTTTTTTGGGAGGGGGGATTCTTTTGCTTCAGATTTCCTATTCATTATGTATGTCTTGCAATTCCTACTTTGTCTCTTGATCCCTCCACTGTTATGTCTTGTAATTGCAGTTGCCAACTGAGGCTGTGTTGAATCACGTACTTGAAGCTCCAAGACTGTGTGAGTGGTTTGAAGGTGATGCCGATGCTGGAAATCCTGATGCTTTGCTTTTAGCTTTGAGAATTCAGGAGAAAGTTTCTGTTGATAGTGAAAGGTTTGGAAAGATTTTGCCACATCCGTTCAGCCCTAGTAGGCTTTTTGCATCTGATCATTTGTCCTCTATTATTAACTGCCTGAAGGTGACTCTTTAATTATTTGTGTATGAAGCGTGAGTTGTCAGTTTTGTAAAAGGTTTTATATTTACTCATGATATTATTGTTTGTGGAATATGGCAGGAATCAACATTCTGTCAGCCTAGAATTCACGGTGTGTGGCCTGTTCTGGTAAATATTCTTTTACCTGATGTCGTTATGCAAGCTGAAGATGTGGTATCAGCTTCTAATTCTCTAAAAAAGCATAAAAAAAGTCGCAAGTCTAGCTCTTCTGAAGAAGAAGTTGTCAAGATTGTTCAGTGTTTCCGTGAAGTTGTTATTGAAGGGTCCCTTCTTCTCTCTTCTCATGATCGCAAGCACTTGGCATTTCATATTCTGCTTCTTCTCCTCCCAAGGCTCCCCGCATCATTCATTCCATATGTTCTTTCTCACAAAATTGTGCAATGCTTGATGGATATACTTTCAACAAAGGACTCTTGGCTGTATAAAGTCGCGCAGCATTTTCTTAAGGAATTATCTGATTGGGTAGGAAATGATGATGTCAGAAGGGTTGCTGTTATAGTGGCTTTACAGAGGCACAGCAATGCAAGATTTGATGGCATCACCAGAACAAAAACAGTTAGAGCTTTGGTGACAGAGTTTAAAACAGAATCTGGTTGCATGCTGTTTATTCAGAATTTAATGAACATGTTTGTGGATGAAGGTTGTTCTTCAGAGGAACCCTCAGATCAGAGTCAGACAACTGATGACAATTCAGAGATGGGTTCTGTCGAGGATAAGGATTCAAATGGTGCAATGGCAAACTCTGATTTCTTGAAGAGTTGGGTGGTGGAATCCCTCCCGAGTATTTTGAAACATTTGAAGCTGGAGACTGAAGCAAAGTTTCGGGTGCAGAGGGAAATTTTGAAGTTTCTAGCTGTTCAGGGTCTGTTCTCTGCATCTCTTGGCTCTGAAGTTACATCTTTTGAATTGAAGGAGAAATTTAAATGGCCAAAGGCAGCCACTTCAAGTGCAATTTGCAGAATGTGCATCGAGCAGATCCAATCACTGCTGGCAAATGCTCAAAAGATAGAGGGATTACATTCTTTGGCAAGTGGCCTGGAGCACAGTGATCTTGGATCTTACTTCATGCGTTTTCTCAGTACACTCGGAAACATTCCTTCGGTTTCTCTTTTCCGATCTTTGAGTGATGAAGATGAAAAGGCATTTGAAAAATTGCAAGAAATGGAAACTAGGCTGTCTAGAGAGGTAAACCATGTCTTCCTTGCTTTCACCAACACTAATTATTCTTACATTTGAATATGGACATGAAATTGGTTCTGATTTCAGACTTGGGATGCATACTGAATCCTCAAATTACAGATTATGATGTATGTGTTGAGTAAACTTTAAAAATTGAATGAATGAAGGGCTTACCTTTTGATGTGATTCAGAATGTTTTCACCTGTAGCTTGCAAATTTTTTTCAGTATGGGGTTTGCCTCGTGTAGGACTTTTCCTAGTAAGTCTACCAATTACTGTTTTCCCTTGCATTATTATGGTTGCTTGAGAACTAATATATTTGCTCTTTGGTCTCAAATGCTAGCAAATCATATGTACATATGTTCTCAAACATCTCAGCTGTCACCTTTATCTGCCCTTTTATCTTGTGCCCAGCTTTTAAAATGTTTTAATGATGCAGGAAAAAAATTTTGTGGTTGGTGCTGAAGCAAATAAATTGCATGCAATGAGGTACTTGCTGATCCAGTTGCTGCTTCAAGTACTCCTTCGACCTGGAGAATTCTCAGAAGCTGCATCTGAACTTATTATATGTTGTAAGAAAGCTTTTGCTGCTTCTGATCTTCTTGACTCCACGGGAGAAGAGGAGTTGGATAATGATGCAGATCCTAAGTTAATGGATGTCCTTGTGGACACATTCCTTTCATTGTTGCCACAGTCATCAGCTCCCATGCGCTCTGCTGTTGAGCAGGTGTGTGTAGTGATGGAAGGTTTAGTTTTGTATTTGTATTTGCACATGTATGTTGCATATCTATATGTCTCGACTTTAATTTGGCTTTACAATGCGCATTTATAATTAAAGTTGTGTATTACTTCATGATAGGATGAGTTCTTGAGTAATTAAAAGTGATTTTCTAAATGTTAATACGTTGCTTCTTTGCGATTGTTTTTGACATTTTGGCATTTCAATTTGCCTGTGGAATTGTTCAGTTGGCTGTTTCCAGATTGAATAGCTGAACTTTTAGTCAAGTATGAGGTGCTTTTTACAAATCCTGTGCATGATGTGCTTAGTATTTGTTTCATAACTTATTTAGGGAAAAGGTCAATGCGCTTAGAGTGAAGGATTGCTGAAAATGGCTCTTCCTACCCATGGGTTCCCATTATCAGCATGATATTAACTGTGGCAATAATTTATGTTTGTAGGTTTTTAAGCACTTTTGTAATGATGTGACAAATGATGGACTTCTTCGGATGTTGCGTGTCATTAAGAAAGATTTGAAGCCAGCTAGACATCGGGAAGAAGGCAGTGAAGATGATGAAGATTTTCTTGGTATTGAAGAAGAAGAAGAAGAAGAAGAAGAAGTGGATGAAGCTGAGACAGGTGAAACAGGTGAAGATGAAGAACAGACGGATGATTGTGAGGTAGTGGTTGAAGTTGAAGAAGCTGGCAAAGAGCTGCCTGATGATTCTGATGATTCTGATGGAGGAATGGATGATGATGCAATGTTCCGGATGGATGCTTATCTTGCACAGATTTTCAAAGATAGAAAGAATCAGGCTGGGGGTGAAACTGCACAATCTCAGCTTGTTTTGTTTAAACTTCGTGTTCTTTCATTGCTGGAGGTTTACCTGCATGAAAATCCAGGCAAGTAATTGTTTCTTGTGTTTAATTAGCTGGGGTATGCAAATTAGACTCTTGTTTGTTTTAGCGTAATTGATTAATTCCTTGTAATTCTCTTCCTGCTGAATTTAGCAGTGGCTTCAGATCAATAAGAAAGTTATGATTTAGATATATATGAAAGTAGTTGTGTTGTGACTTATCACAACTGCTAAATAATATTTCCTGTCAGGAGCTGGGCTTTGGCAAGCTGCTTGTTGTGGCTGTATTGACAGAATCTCCAGTCTCAGTTGCAAGGAATATTTATTTCTACATTATGTTGCAATTTTAAAAGTTTTTTTTTTTTTTTTTGCTTGGAAGGCCTTTTGTTAAAAAACTTATTTCTAATTTGTGCTTTCTTGCTGTCTTCATTCTACAGCTGAGCCTGGGGTTCTGATGGTTTACTCGAACTTGGCTCAGGCATTTGTTAATCCTCAGACTGCAGAAATCGGCGAGCAGCTCGGACAGCGAATATGGGGAATTTTGCAAAAGAAAATATTCAAAGCGAAGGACTTCCCAAAGGGTGATGCTGTGCTACTACCTAATCTTGAATCTTTGTTAGAAAGGAACTTAAAGTTGGCATCAAAGCCATTGAAGAGAAAGAAATCTGCTGGTATCTTATCCAAGAAAAAACAGTCAGCCATGTGGAAACGACACAAAATGATTGTTTCCCTTGCTCAGGATTCCACCTTTTGGATTCTGAAAATTATTGATGCCAGAAATTTTTCAGAGTCTGAACTAAAAGGGGTTTTTGATATTTTCAAGGGTGAACTGGCACGGTATTTTGAGAGTAAAACATCTCAAATAAAATCTGAATTTTTAAAGGAAATATTTCGAAGAAGGCCATGGATTGGCCATCATCTCTTGGAGTTCCTTTTGGAGATATGTGGCAGTGCAAAGTCAGAGTTTCGTCGAGTTGGAGCACTTGATCTATTAATGGAAATATTGAAGTCAATGGTTCCTTCTGGTAATGATGAAAGTAACCGCGATGCATCAAAGAAAATCTTGAAAAATCATCTGCAAAAACTCAGTCATCTGATGAAGGAGTTGGTAACAAAAATGCCAGAAAAGCAGTCAAGGCGGGCTGAAGTACGCAAGTTTTGTGGTAAAGTCTTCCGGTATGTGTCAACATATGACCTGACCAAATGTTTTCTTAAATATCTGGGCCCAGAAGCCGAAGCTGCTTGTGAATCTCAACTTGGAGAGCTGTATCTCAATTTCAAGGAGGTCGAGAGTTAACTGTAACTGATAGTGCTGAGCCCTCGATAGCATTTTGTGCCTGGGGAAAACTTATTTCAGCTCCTGTTCTGTTCGAACGTGCCCAGGTACTATTCTGGATTTTCCCCTTGAAATGGGGAGAAGGAACTTCGCTTGCAAAATTTGCTTTATGATGGTTGCTTGGTGTTTAGCTCTATAACCTAGCAAGCTCTTATATTTTATCCCATCAAGTTACATATTGGCACGGCTTTTTAAAGCTGTCGTTAGATGCTATGTCTTCAGGTTTTCTTTATATAAAGACGAATTATTCATTTGTTTTCATATAGGAAAAAGCTCAATCATAGTAGAAAAAAAAAAAACCTTGAACCTACTTGTTTGCCAAATGATCTGCTTATCTATTGAAAGAGGTGAAAATCCTTTGCCATTTTTGCCAAACACGTGCTATCTAATCACCATTCAAGTTTATTTACTCTCTTTGCTTGCTATGGAAAATTACCAAAGTTTTGATGTATGATGTTTCAATTTTGCTGATGATTTTATGCTCTCATGACTTTTGGATATCAAGTTTTTTTATTTTTTTTTAAATGTTTATGAAGTTGTCAAATAACATGGAGTTTCTAGAATATGGTATGCACAGGAAGACAAAAAGATCATGAACTCAGTTACTGTTAGTACATGAATTGACTTCCACTAAAGTTATCTCAAAGTCACCCCCAAGGCTTTTCCGGCGGAGTAGTTGGATCGGCAGTGAGCCCTCAAATTTGTACTAGTTTTGCACTGGTTTATTTATTACTCGACTGAGGATTCATGAAAATTAGCTAATGTAGTTGTGCTCATCGCAATGTGAGCGTGTTTGCTTCAACTTCAGTTATGGGAGAGGGAGCAACTGGGTTGTCAGGGTCTCACGTAAAATTACAAAAAATCTAAAAGGCATGTCTTTTCACTGTGCACATGTTCTTTTCTTTTCTTTTCCAATCCAATTTGGTTCTTCTTCTTTTTTGTGATTTGTTTTCATGATTACATCGTTTTTTAGATAAATTGAATGACAATTAGATCTTGACTAAGGATAAGATTGAAAGTTAGGAGATTAAAGTAGAAAAGACGTCACAAGCAGGTGATGGTTTTAAAGTTCACATAAAAATTTTAATTTAGTCATCAAGCTTTACAAATTAAACATTTTAAGCCCTTTATTATTTTTTCAATTTAATTTTGGTACAAAAATTCAATAGTCTAGCAGCCAAACTCTAGCATTCATAACGGCGTTTCAATTCTTAAGGCCTCGCCTTCATTTCTTTTCTGGATAGTGTATGTGGTAAAAATATATCAGGTTTTGCACTAGTGGTTTTTTTTTCCCCTCTTACTTCTCAATTCTAGAGTCTTTTCTTGCACATTTTCAAAGTAGCGTTTTGATTTATTTTTCATTCATATTTTTTCATTGTTTTTTTTATTACTATTTGTTTTATTTTAAAATATACATATAATTAGAATTTTCTTTCCATTTAATCATTCTTTAGTTTTTTTACCTTTCAGAATTGTTTCTCTTTTTTTTTTTATTGTGATTTGTTTTTAATAATTATACTCTTAATTAAATTATCTTTTCAATTGCATCTCTTAATATTTTAGTTTATTTTATTTTATATCAGATTTGATATTTATTCTTTTGAGTCCTATATAAACCTTTTTTATTAGAATTTTTTAAAAAAATTTATCCTTCAACATTTTATTAACCTTTCAGGTTACGGATTTGAAGAATTAGACCAAGTGGACTTAGTTTTTTTTTTCCAGGTCCCTTTTTACCATTGATTTTTATTGATTCCATTCTTATACGGGGTTATCTCAATCTTATGAGTCAAGTTATTGATTTCACATATTAACCTAACTTTGCCCGAGCCAAACTTGTTTTATAATATTTTTTTTATTTTATATATTTTTATTATACTATCAAATTAATAAGTTTAATCCAAATTTCAAATTTCTTTTTCTTCTTTAGAAACACAACCATCTCTTAAACAATTTTTTTTTTGGGCGTTGAATTTGTTTTTTGGGTACAGCTCGAGATGTTTCGCGGCACCAATCAAGTATAATTTACCAATTACCAAGCTGGAATGCTTCTTGCAAAATTGAAGCATGACACGATTGAAAACAGCATTTTTGAATTATTATTGTGTAAGTAAGGTCATTTTCAAACTAGGTTTTGCTAAGAAATATCTCAATGGTGGCTAACGTACAATCTTCAAAGCAACGCACTTGTGTTCATACGAAACTTCCGTGGTAAAAAGTCCACCTGCAAGTGACTAGCAGGAAACTTCATTTATTAAAAAATATAACCGCTTTCTTCTTCTTCTTCTTCTTATCAGTGAATAATTTTCTGAACACAATGAACCACTGCCACTTCATGAATTGCCAGTAGTGGCATCGCTAACTTCAATTTGGAGAGCCCAATTATTACATTCCTTCTCTTGTCTCTCCCCTCAGTTTAGAGCGTGTGAGAACCTTAATTCCACAGGATTTGGCGAATGTCTTACAAATTAGTGGGCATGAAAGATTTGAAATGTCAACTAGATGACCGAAATGGACTGTAGCAAGTTGATTGCTAATCTTGCTTATTCACAATGGCGTTTCTTTCATGCATATTCAATTCTATCGGTTCAAATCCATCTCTCTACCATTTTAGTCCTCTTAGGTCAAACTCTTAAAGCTCATGTTTCTCCTGACGTCGATGAAGTTGTTCCTAGGCAGAGACCTAGGATTTCAGTTGACGAGGAGACAGTGACGATAGAAGAATCTCCACGTTACTCTATTTACAATTAATTCCAAATATGATGACTAGGCCCCTCATGTTAGCCATTAGAAAGAACAAAGACATTAAAAAGAGGAGGAGAGCTAAGAATCCAATCTCTGTCTAACAAAAGCCTTGGAAGGCCAGCAACTCCTTAAATACGGCACGGAGAGCTCGCTCGAGTATGGCCGTCTAATGGGCACAGCAAATTAACAATCGCACCTTGTCTCGTTCGAACGGTGGCATAGGACAAGTATTTTTCCAGATGAGAAAAGCACGTGGCCTGATCAAACTTTTTTCCATTAGGTGGCATAATAATTAAGTAAAGCACGAGTCCGTTGCCCCGCCCATCAGATCAGCCGCGGGCTTGATCAATCTTTTTACACATAAAAAACAACATTAAAAGTGTACGGCGGATTATTATTATTTTTTATAATATTATTAAATTCTGACAAGCTGTAGCTGTTTATTGGAATGAGTCTCCAATTAAATCATATTAAAACTAATTCGATATGAATGATTAATTTTATAAATTTAAAATTAATCTGAATAATTGATAAAAAAAATTCTTTTAAATATTAAAATAATAATACATTAGACACTTTGAACTAATAAAAGAATCTTAAATTAAAAAACTATCAAAAGCAAAGAAGCATAAAAAATGAAAGAAAGAAAAAAAAAAACAGAAATCTTAAGTAAAAAGAATAAGGACACTTTTCTACCAAATTTCACATGCTAATTAGTTGCAGCTGTTGATCTATTTATTTGGCACACCTGTCCGTTTAGCAAAACATCCATTGCAGAGATGGGATATTGCTTCGCTTCCAAGCTTTTCTGGCAGGGAAAGAAAGCACCGCTCATTTTCTGGGATCCCTAGTGCAGTCCTTTCGTGTTTGTGCAAAATGTTTAAAACTTGGGAATTGGGAGGGTCTTATTGGTTGTTCATCAGTTGATCAACGATATAAATCACGCGAGAGAGAGCATTCGCTGATGCTGAAAATCATGTATTAAGTGTTGTAACGTGTACAAAAGTGATTCAACTATCTCTCTTAAGAATCTAACAGTCTATGCTCCACCTTTTCACCACTTTCTTACCCTCCTAACCTACACCTTCATCTCTCTCTCTACTATTTTCTTCATCTTTTTACACAAAAGCTCGCGCTTTCGGCCCCCGGTCAATGCAAAGCCACTTCCCAGGCAGGCAACCCACCACCACAACACAACTGCAGACCCTTCCCTGTACAAAAAGCACCAGGGTTCGTACAACTCCATCAGTCTTTTACTAGGGATGGAAAAACTAGATTTTCAACAGCAACGACAACAACAAGCGAATTGCTACATACCTCATCCATGACCCAATCCCAAAGAACCTCAAAGACCCCTCTCCTGAAAAGCTTTAAAGCAATCCAGCATTCATTCAACTCGGAAAAAAAGAGCTCATCATGAATGCGCATCCTCTGAATCACTCCCTGAAGAACTCCCTGAATCAGAATCTGCAATTTAACTCAAGGTTAGCATTTCCGCACCACAATAAACTCAGTGAAATTTAGACTCCGCAACATCAGGATTGAGCTTTACCACTTGAAGATGAAGAATCATCACTTGAACTGCTGGAGCTACTTGAACTGCTACTTGCATGGCCATTATCTTTCTCAATCTCCACTGGTGGAAAACTACTCATTGGCATCTCATCACCAATGTCCACATCTTCATCCCCGACATCCCCTTTCTTTGGCTTCTTCGCCTCATTTACCACTTCCATTCTATCATTCCCAGGAACATCCTACACAGTAAAACACCCATAAGCAAACCATATATTTACCACAAAACTAATAAAAAACAAAGAAACAATGGCATACCAGAAAACTAGGACAGTTCACATACCTTATTATTGCCTTCGCTGGTAGAAATAGCACCCACATTGTTGTTTATACCCATCAAAGCTTGCCGCTTTATCTTGCTAACCATCTTCTTGTAATTAGTCACAAACCGATCCAACTCCCATAACGTCTCTGTATCAACAGCCTCAATATCAAGCTCAATCTCATCACCCTCTTGCCTCAAATGCCCATTCCTCTTCCTAATAATCTGCACAACTTGCTCCATTTTCTCTTGTGGCAAACTCTGCAACCCCACTCCCAGCTTATGCTTCTCTTCGAGGCTCATCTCTCTTTTATTTGGATCCTTTGCTTTCGGTTTTGGTTGCTTCACTGGCTTCACTTGGGACATTCTCATTGGCGAAGGCGTCCTCACCAAATTAGGGTTTTGATTCAACCCAGTTGGCTGCTGTAGTGGCTGCTGATGCATCTGGTGCCCAATTGGATCAGATTTCTCTGTAACTTGCATAAAGTCATCATCAATTTGATTAACCCTTTCTGGCTCTCTTCTAATATGATCCCAAGAACTCGCTTGCACTTCTTGAACCTGATCATTCTCCTCCTCATCAAAATCCTCACCCACCTTCTCCTTAATCGGCCGATAGAAATCCTCAAATCTAGTTAAAAACTGCTCAGCGAGTATATAAACCTCATGACCCTTGGGGTTATACTTCATAGCATTATTAAAAGTCAATCTAACATCAGCAGCGAAATCCCTTGGCGATTCATAAAAATTCTTGGTCAATTTTGACTTTACCGTACCCAAATCCATTGGGCTCTTGATTATATCATGATAATCATGTAATTGCATACCAACAACATCAACTGGAGAATTAAAAATATACCCTAATTTGTGCTTCATCAATTTTGACAAAATTTGACTGCAATTCTTCATCAATTGCGCATTCTCTGGATTCGATCGCTTCAAATTGTTAAAATTTGAAGGAGCCGGAAACGGCCGCTTGTTGCCTGATACTTTCTTGTTTGTAGAGGTTTGTTTTTTGTAGCTGAAATTGGAGGATTGCCGGATCTGGGAATCGGAGGATTCGATTCTATTTTTCAACTCTCGGATCTTTTCAAGCTCATGAACCAATCGATTTTTTAGCTCGATTAATTCTTTTTTTGAATACGAGCCAACATTGAACGTCACGACTCCTCCGGTGTTGAAATCTTGGTGATTGTTCTGTGGACGGCGGTTTATCGACGACGCGTCATCTGATGCGGCTGACGGGGACTCATCGACGTCGAGGATTTGCGGTTGTTGTGGTGGTTGAAATTGGCGTTTTTTGGAGAATTTAGGGTTAGGGTTAGAGAAAGGGATCTTGCCCATGAATTTAGCTCCACCACCGCGTTGCTGTGGCTGTGGCTGGGTCCAACTGGGTTCGTTCCGGTTCGCTAAGACAGCTGACGCCATGAGTCCGGTACGATTCCGGTAGATCTCCGGTGAGCATTTAACATGAATCAAGTGGAGCGTGACTGACACGCGTTGCAGGGATTTTGCCTCCACGCGCGCCAAGAAAATATAATTGGAAACTCCCAAAAGATTAAAAATCAAACAGACGTGAAGGGTTAGGGTTTGTGAGGGATTGATTTAGAGCGAGGAAGATAGGAGGCGGGGGTAGGTTCTTAAAGGCAATGAGATCTGCCCGAAGATGTTACGGGCAAGATCTAGGCCATTGATTTTAGTTTTGTTTCTTGAGAAGCTGCCCGGTAACCTGACCGACAGACCTGTCATGGATGGCGAGGATCTGATGTCGATGACACGCGGTGGTGTTTAGAGGCGTTGGATTGTGATTTTGATTTAGGGTGAATTTGGGTTGAATTTGTCGTGAATTTAGGGTTTTTCAAGTTGTGAGGGCCCAGTGGGGTGATGAGGTGGAGGGAGAACAGCTGGGTGGTCCGGCGTAAGTGAGAAGTTAACGCGCATGTGATAATACCGGATGCATGTGAGGGTAATTTAGTCATTTGATATCTGCATCGAAGGGAAGAATGATTGGAGTGGCGGAAGTGAGGTTTCTGCTTTAATGTGATAAGATTACAAAATCACCCTTCCCCACGCAAATATAAAAGGCAGGAGTTCGTTTTTTCTCTCTGATTTTCCCTTTTGGCAATTATATCAATTTTTTGTTTCCGAAAGTAATCATTGAATGCAGTGGCTGAAGAAAAAAGAATAATATATGAATTTGATCTCAGGCAAATTCAGTGCAGTACAGCAGCAGTATTTCATAAAAGAGATGTACGGCAGTTTTGTTGTAATTGTTTTTTGAAGAATATTTTTATTTTGAAAATAAATTAAAATAATATATTTTTTATTTTTTAATATTAACGCAACAAAACAATTTAAAAATATATAATTTTTTTTTAAAAAAATACTATTTGGAACACTATTCTAAACACAGAAATATGATCCGATAGTGTTTTTAGGGAGGGAAAGTGAAATTTTAGACTCCCTCTCCCTCCGTTGCCATTGCATTCGTTTTTTTTTTTTTTTTTCTGGGAAGGGAGCTTTGAAGTTTTTGTTTATATGATTACATTGGTCCTCGCCGCTTATAATGCATAAATAAATACAAGTGGGTGGGTTTTACTCCCCCCCCCCCTCGGAGTTCCTCCCTCGAGGGACTAAAACAGGTGCCGCTGCTATGCATCTGTAATATTCTAGGTTTTAACGTGATTTTGAGGTTTGAAAGAAGGGCAAAGAGCAATGCAAGTGCCATGAACATCTCTACTGCAAGATGTAGATAACATTAGGAAAAGAGAACTGATCACAGTGGAGTATTTCTTGAATTGATGGCATTTGATGATGAAGCTGAAAAGCAAATCTTACATCATTGCTTCAACTGTTGGCCATGTGATGTTGATTTTGTGTGAAGAAATCCGTCTTGCCTTCTCTTCTCTCTCTCTCGAGTGGTATTCATGCAAGTGTTAAATTGAACGACAAGCTGTCCTTTTATTTGTTGAAGTCTCGGGTCAAACCCCCCATTGAGATCGGCAGAGAAATCACGAGAATCATCATCCATTACCTCTTTCCTTTCCTAGTTCGGCCAATCTGTCTCTTCCTATCTATCTTGTGCTTGTTTTGTTTCCATGGCAGATCTACAAATAATCTACTTATCCATATCCATGTTCCTGTTTATCAAATTATAAATCCGAAATCGAGGAAGATAGCCAGGGAGGTTGATTTGGAGTTTAATCCGAGCTAGGTTTTATAATGATTCAGACCTAGGGATTTTACCAGTTGATCAATGTCTTCATCAATTTTATTTTTGAATTATTTTAATATGTTAATGTTAAAAATAATTTTTAAAAAATAAAAATATTTATTTTAATACATTTCTAAATATAAAAACACTTTAAACGCTACAATCCAAACACAGCCCTCGTTAATTCAAGTAATATCCAGTACACTCAACTTTAAATAATAAACGAAAAAAACTAAAACAACATTATTTAAAATAAGATAGTTGATATGAAGAACCGAATGGAAGACGAGTCATGTCCCACGGGTATGATTATTAACGGAGACGAGGAGTGTTTCAACTTTTAAGGATGTTTTTTTGATTTAAGGACAAGGGTATTCCCAATGTTTTTTGCACATTTAAGATGACAAGACACATGTAAATCTCCCTCTTCCACTGGACTTGAACTTGAAGGATGTAACATGAAAAATTAACTCGTCTATCATCATCTGTGTAAAGTCTTTAATTGCACGAAGTAATTCTTTGGTCAAATATATAGTTTTGGGCTAGGATCTTGATTATTTTATTAAACACACTTGGACAAGTTATGTCTTTGAGCCATGAACACAATCAACGAGGCTTCCCCCATTTATTTACTGTGTAAGTATATCAATAATTGTTTTTTAAAATATTTTTCATATAAAAATACATTAAAAATAATATTTTTTATTTTTAAAAAATAATTTTTAACATCAACATAGTAAAATGATCTGAAAATCTAAAAAAATATTAATTTAAAGCAAAAATAAAATAAAAATTAATTTTTTAAAACAAACAGGTCTTTATTCAAGGATTTAAGCATTGGATCTTTTTTTCTCACCACCAAAAACTAATCTAAGAATCGGGTTTTTATTTCTAAACCCTGATTGAATACTTCCTTTTAGAGTTTTTCTAGGATGTGACTTCTTATTATTGATATAAAAATAAATTTAAAAAATTATTATTTAAATATATTTTTAACTAAAAAAAAACTTTTAAAAATATTCATTAAACACAAATAAAAATGTTACTGACAATCCTGAGGGGTATAACTCAACTGGTCAAATTGTAAATTTGCTCTTTAAAGGTTACCTGTTCAAGTCTTACAAATATCAGGACCACTAAAAACTTATATAATTATTAATATGATAATATATAAGTAAACAGCTCAAACATAACATCCATAGTAATAATAATAATAAAAAAAAAAAAAAACCAGCAGCTAAATCAGCAAAGATCCACGAGAGTGGTTGGGACTTGGGAGACTTGGATTCTTCTTCGATCACTGCACAGAACAATAACTCAATACAACTCACTGGTCAGGTAATGGAATGTCACTATTTTTGTACATGGCTTCAGAAATCCGTACGAGTTGAAAATCCCGCCAACCAAATTGTTAAGAGTAAAAAAGGAAAAGGAAAATGACACATGTCGCCTTTCCCATTCTCTATTTCGCTTAGCCAACCTTTTAAATTAAAAAAGCTAAGAGCCTCGGGGTTATCAATGTAGAAGGCTGTGTTTGTTTTTTTTGAAAATTAGTTTTTGAAAAATTAATTTTTAAATTTTTTTTATTTACTTCTTATTAGAAAAGTTAGTCAATGAAAAATACTTTTCGATCAATAAAAAATACTTTTCAGTCAAAGAAAAATTTGACTTGGTTTTCAAGAAAGTGTTTTTCTTTTACTTTAGGCGGAAAACACTTTCCGAAAGTTGTGAAAAATTTAGAAATATCATATTATTTATTGATTATATCAAATTTAGTCCTCAAACTTTTGATTGTTATATATATTTTGTTTTGAATATTTGTTTTTCAATTTCATCTCTTAGAATTTAATTTTTATATTAATTTTGGTCCTTATTTTTATAATTGTTATTTGCTTTTTCCTTATCATTTTTTAATTAAAATTTTTTATCTATCAAATTTGATCCTCATTCTTTTAATTTGTAAGATTTATTTCTCATTATTTTAATAAACTTGAAAAAAATAAAACATTAACAAGTTATTTTCCAACTCATTTTCCATGACATAACCAAATACTGGAAAGTATTTTTCAACTTATTTTTCATTACACTTTCAAATATTGAAAAATAATTCACTTTCTCGGAATTCACTTTTCTGAAATTTACTTTTAAAAAAGAAACTACTTTCTAGCACACAAATGAAAATATACCTTTTCTTACCGTTGATTGAAACAGTAAGATTTTGCTCTTACAAAAACTATCCAAATGTTTTCTTTTCATGGTAAAATGAAATTTTCAGTAGGTTAATTTGTCATTGTTATTATAATAATAACAAAATTAATAATAGTTATAATAACTACAAGAATAATAATAGTAATATTAATATCATCTATAATAATAATAATAATAATAATAATAATAATTTATCATTCAATATTAGATTTATTGAAAATTAAATTTTATTATTTTTTCATGTATGATATTTCTGATATAATATCTCGGATAATTAATTTGAAAGGTTTACGTGGCTTGAGATTCTCTTTTATTTTTTGTTTTATTGTTTTTTTTAAAAATTTATTATTTTATATCATTTTTTTAAAATAATAAATGGTTATTCAAGTATCTTTTAAATCTATTGAATAAATCAATTCAGTTCGCTCTTATATACTCATCAAATTCTTTTTCAGCTCAAATTTTATGAATATGTCTAAGCTGGAGAAAAGGGCCCCCATTATTCTGCTGGCTTTTTTCGTTTTACTGTTTCTTCAGTCAGAAGAGTCGAATGTCAAATGGCAATGGTGATAGGACACTATAATGGTCCTGTCCTTTGACATTTGGTCCTTTTTCTAGGACCCTAATGATCAGATGTTGTGTGTTGATCTTAAAGCATAGACGAAACTGTCCAAAGTTTGTTGCTTCACAAATTTCATGTTAGTTGAGTTGTCCATACAAAGAAATTAATCCTCTTGCTCTGACAATTCTCTTTCTTTTCCCATCTCGCAGGTTAATTTAAGAGGTTTTGGAATCACAATCACATATTTTGTGCTGTGCTGTGCTGTTCTTGTTTCACATCAAAGAAGGGCTATGCATAATTCACTTGGTTTTTTTTAAAAAAATCTTACAGAAACACTAACTTTTTTTTTCTTCTTTTTGACGAATGAGATCATTGTCTGGAAAAGGTTTCTCAATGGTGTGAGCTGCTTCGCTTTGGTGTTTGATTTGGAGAAATGGCCCAAGAAAACCCTGTATTTTGGAGGGCTAGTGGTTAGAGTCAATATCACAATTGGATGCATGTGGCATCTCTTGATGATGAACTCGACAGAGAGATCTTGAGGTTCCAACATGGTATCAGGCAATAGGTTTTAATGAATCTGACAATTTTCAAACCCAGATCCCTCCACATTTTTAGAACATATTCTTTGAGTACTGATTCCATGATACATCTATTGTTGCCGGCCAAACTAATTTGGAAGTGCACAACTTATGAAAACTTCACCGCATATCTGTATACTCCATTGCTGCAGAATCTATGCACTTAAGACATAAAGAAAGACTGTTAATAATCTTATTATTTGTTCATGATGTTAAGCTTCGCAAAAGAGATTGAGAACATGGATATAAGCCTCGAAAGCAAGGCCAGTGAAACTTTTTTTTGACAATTCAGAAATCAGAATCCCCCTAAAGCATGTCGAGATTTTGAACACTTTGACATCCAAAAATCCTGATGTGTTATTTTCAGGAATCCTTGAGAAGCTGCTAAAATCTGAGAAGTGAGTTGGATAAATGCTTTGGCAACCAGCCCTGATGGATGCGCAGATGGCAATCCAGGTAATCCTAACAGCGGGGATTACCTCTGTTCAAGGGAGCATAGTACTGACAGGAAAGGGTTTATGAGCAACATCGTATACGAATTACTAGTAGCATTCAAAATCTCATTTTTGTGAAAATCGTGAGTTTTGGATTGATGAGGCAATCCCCATTTATATATGTACAATGACTTGAATAAATTGAAGTGTCTAGATCATAATAGCAGGTATACTTTGCCAAGTTTTATTTTGCTGGGCAGCTGGCTTGGCCTTACTAACTAACCAAATACTGTTGTTATACGTTATATAATTCAGTTTTGATATGCTGATAAAGTTTTTGGTCTATTCCTACCTAGCACACAGCAGCACAAAGTTCTGAACCATCCATGCTGAATTTCCTGAAAGAAAGTGATGATCTCTTCAAACTTCAGACCTTGTTAAGTTACATCAGTTTATTTTTTAAAAGCATATTCAATCGACATTTCATCTCTACCACTCCTGCTGCTAATCTATATGCAAAAGGGTAGCATCTGATATTAATTATGAAGATAAAAGGTAAATGGGAAAACTACATCCTGAATGTGCCAAAGCTAAATCCTGGTCACAGAAATGCACTAGAAAGATACTTCAAGATCAATAAAAGATAAAAGATAAATTTAATCCAAAAAAATATATGAAGGGATAATATAAGATAGCGGAATCATATTGCATACTCATCAATCAATTGTTTTAACTATATAATCAAACAAACACCTTTACATGTGTCCTAATATAACACACATAAAAACTCTTTGTGCCGTATAATCACAGGCATCATTAGGTGACGAATACAACTGCAGGGTCACAGCAGCACTCATCCAAGAGACAGCAGCAACATAAAGCTGCCAGACTGCAAATCACATGTACGATAAAAAGAACAATCTTTAGATCATCAACATGACAACTACTGCAGAGTTATGAGCATGTAGCAAATATAGAATTCATACCATCCCTCAAGAAAGCCTACTTGCCGTTGTGGCGGTGGCGGTGCATAATCTTGAGGTGGCGCCGTCACGGGAGGCGGCCCTTGATAAACTCCTGCATCATATTATTCTGGCCAAGAAAAACTAAAATTGCAAATAAAAAAAAAAAAAAATTGGTGCGCGTAGCTTGCTTAGGATCCATTCAATTCTGCCGATTTATTTTGCATCTGTAAAATTAGTTTGTAAGCAAGGAAGCTGCCATCTAACCGTCGAAGCTAAGATTGGATTATCATTAGTACCATGATGACAAGAAGAAAAAAGTTCTGAGTCCATGACTTGGGATTAAATGCTGACAATGATGCATCTGTATGTATGGTGCAACATGCAAGTGCCTTAATTGATGACAGTAACATATAACCACCAGTACTGATGACAAAGAATTGTCATTCAAAGAGGAATAAAGAAAAAATAAAACAAGTAATACCTTGAGGGTGGTACGGATAACCATACTTGGGGTCATTCATATTGGCAAAAGACAGAGCAAAAACCAAAAAGAGTTGATGGAAGATGGGGTTTGTGGGCTTAGACGCTTGGCCTCTTTATCTGTGCAAGAAAGCTGAGGGAATATCTTGTGAGGAAAGGAACAGAAAGCTCCAGAGAGACATATCTGTCAAGTATTGCTAGCACCCCTAAAGTATAAACTATGCATTGGATGAACTGGAACATGTCCATTTTCAGACGGTTATCCTCTGCATTTGTGATGATTTAAAATTCTAATGAACTACGTTAATGTATTTTTTTAAATGATCACTGGGCGTTTTGTTAGTTCAGCTATGTTTTAATCGGTGGATACTGGGGAAGGATAGATATCTACACTATAGGCATGCAAATTGGAAAGCAATCGTGTTGCTCTAGATTTTAAGTTCTCCTTAAAAGAGGCCTAACCACCTGTTAGGATTGATCTGTTCCGGTCTGCATCCACTGTGCTAAATATTCCTACAGAAATGGAAAGCTTTCACATTAGCTTCCGGTTTGTAAGCGCGTATTAGTGGTCTTCATCAAGAATATTGAGTCCCTATAGCAAATGTTCCTTGCACACTGTAAGACTTGTGTGGTTATCTTTTTTTTTTCTTTTTTTTTGTGTATTAATATAGATATTCGGATAACTTGCGTGTCGTTAGACTAATACTACTTATCCTAAGAGTACCTTGTGTGGTTGTTTTATTAGCACGGTTGCAGGCTGAGTCCATTTGGCAATTCATAGTTTTTTCTATGCTTTTTTCATTTCTTTTCAATAACCAGATTAGAACTGCGTTTGGTGAAACACGGGATCATCAAGAAATGATACCCATGTTTCCATTTCTGGCAATACTGTTTATCACTTGCCACGGTGCTTTGAGCACCTGAAAAATGTCTCTCTCTCTCTCTCTCTCTCTCTATCTATCTATCTATCTATATATATATATAAAGAAACGATTCTCTTAGTTATGCTCTCATCACTTTACAGGGAATTCCATTTCACTTTATTCCCTTTTCCTCTAATAAAACAACTTATACCTTTCTTCTTGTTGCGCCGCCACCCCCCCCCCCCCCCCCCCCCCCCCCCATACAGCTCAACGTTTCTAGACATTCATGGTCTATATGCATGCATTTTCTTTTGTATATCGTGTTTTCACTAGCAATGTCATGCCCTGCATTTTTAGGTGTGATAAAACTGATGTGTAAGATGAATACGCGAAGCTTTCACCATGCATTTTGGCTCTACTAGCTATGCTTCTGAAAGGTACCAACTACCAAGCAGTATCCTCTTTCTTTGGTGAGCTATGAACCTTGGATGTGCTGTCCTGTCAATTATCAACGTAATGTGCAAACAAAAATCTACACCAACTAACCATCTAGGTGGTGATCCAGTGATAAGAGTTAGGGACCAAGAGGTTTGCTCCCTCTGTGATTTCAGGTTCGAGCCCTGTGGTTGCTCATATGATGGCCACTGGAGGCTTACATGGTCGTTAACTTCAGGGCCCGTGGAATTAATCGAGGTGCGCGCAAACTGGCCCGGACACTCACGTTAAACTAAAAAAAAAAACCTACACCAACTGTATGTGCAATCTAGTGTGGAGGATCAAAGTACACAAAAGCAGCGCATGAATTATTAAAGGGTGTTGATACCTTGTGTTCATATTGCAAAAATTAAAGCAGGTAAACATTTTTATTTATATAAATCATTTACATAAAATGAATTGATCTTTATAGAAGTGGTCAAAATTAAAACCTTTGAATATACGAACGATACCTATAAGAGCTCGCACCATGCTGTAATTATATTTCAAGTCCACATTACGAGCACCAGATTGAGTGGATAATGAAAAACTGATAATTTACCCGTCTTATATTGCAGTTTGGATTAAAAAAAATGAATGTAAAAAAAAAATTAAAAATTACTAATGTGGTTTTTAGTAAACAAAAAAAATAAATCATATGTAGGTTAACATTATATGACCCTGTTGATTTGTCAGGTCCAAAGACAACCTGGACAAAAAATAAAAATATACTTTCACTCAAAAAAATTCAAGATGATTTTTTTTAATATTGAGATGACAACATATTAAATCAACGCGAATCAACTTGGATTCACTAGTTAAATCCATGATCTGGATCATAAGACCGTAATAACTCTTTAGAAAGTAACTCAATATTAAAGGATAAAATTGAAAAAAAATCAATTAAAAAAGATTAAAAAAAAAACTCAAGTCAACCCGTTTTAACCCACCAAATATGTGACTTACATCATAAAACTGAAATAACCCCGTAGAAATCAAATTAAAACAAATAATGACATGTAATCTCTAGTAAACATAATATTAAAAGATAAACTAAAAAAAAATAAAACATGAGAAAGTGAACAATGAATTTACCTTTTCTTCTATTTATTTTTTAACAACAACAACATCAATAACAAAAACAACAAATGAGTGAGAAAATTATTTTTGGAGGAAAAATTTCTATTTCCTTATAAATTTTGTATTTATAAAAACAATTTTTTAAAACAAAAAATCATCGTAATGTAAGACGCATGCAAGTTTCAAAAAAAAAAAAACAATGTTTTTGGCTATATGAAAACAAAAATGTCAGAATAATTAATTTATAAAAACCATATAAAAATTAACAATCAAAAGACTATTTAATTCATATTAGGCTAAAATATAATTGTTTTTAAAAGCCATTGCACATGCATATACACAGAAAAGTGTATTATCATATAGTTAAAGCTCATTTTGACATAAAACACCTCTAAAATATATTAGAAACTTAAATTATCTCATTTTAAATCAATCACCCTAAGATAACTTTAAAAATAAAAAATCAAATCGTATTTAAAAAATCTTTACAAGTCTCGATTTACTTTTTTTGGGGAATGTTAATTAGCAAAACACCATCATTGAACTTTCTTATTCAAGACAAACTCCTTAACATTAAATTTAGCTTTATTATGGCTAAAACATGACAAAGCAATTTTTTTCTCTCTCCTCGTCATTTTCGATCAACTTTCTCTCTTTTATTTCAAAACTCATGGACTGAAAAATAATAAAAATAAAGCTTGAGAATCAAAAAAGAAAACTACAAAATTTGAAGGGCTAAGTTCTGAGAAAACAAAAACATCAAAGATAAGGTTATATTGTACCCCAAGACTCATCAACATTGTTCATGTCAATACAATGCTACAACAGTCATTTGAACAATGTTGTTGAGTCTTGGGGTACAGTAAAACCATGTTTTCACATAGCATGTTAAACTATAGTGATATGAATAGTGATGATGAGTCTTGGGATACAGTAAAACCCTGTTTTCATGTAGTACATTTTATAATTATAATTATAATTAATAGAAAAGCTAAATCGCGTAGCAAAAGTCATGTTCATCAAGACTTTTGAGACTGTGGATTGGAATAGTACCTTGAGCCACCATACCCTTTCAGTTTTTTTTCATGCTCGGTCTCTACCTTTCATGCTAATGTTCTCTCAAGCTTCACGTAACTGGGTTTGCTACCTATTTACCCTCACATTAGGTCTCTCTCCTGCATTGGGAGAGCAGTTGTGGTTTGTTGGGGGAATAACATCACATTTGTTTAAGACAAAGATTTCCACTCTCAGCATGTGATTTTATTGTGCCTCAAGTTGTGCTCTTCTTTTAGTCTAACTAGAATTAGTTTTTTCCTATTCTTTTTATGTTTGCAGGCAAGACATTTTCTTTTGGTTGGCCTTTCGTTGTCTCGGTGCATGTGATGGGCTTTTGTTAGAGGTGTTTTTGGTTTTTCCTTTTTATGGTTTTTTACATGGAGACAGGTCAGTTCTTGAGTCTTTGTGGTAAGGATTTTTCTTGGGGTTGAGTTATAAGGTTTCCAGTTTGCTTTTTATTTTTGTGTTTCTATTACTTTCAAGTTTGTGCATTACTCTTTGATCATTTGTTGTTGCACCATTAGTTTAGTCATCTTATTTTTCTCTTTTACCTCTTCTATTATCTCTATTAGTTTAGTTTTCTAATACTTCCTTTTTTTGGCGTTGCTTCCTTCAGATGCTCTTGGTGTTTAAATGTTATACGTGTGCCTTTTTTATTATTAAACCTATTGCCCTTCACTAATGTCAAATTGCTATTGTAGCTGAGGTTAACTGATCTTTATACCGGGTTTTTGTTTAGTTATTTTAAACATTCCTCTCATTATGCATTTCGTACTTATCCTCTACATTAATGTTTGTGCTTTCTACAAGATTTAGCTGGGATGCAATGTTATTTTATGTTGGAATTTGCATAAATTTCTTTTGTTGCTGGCAGGATGCCCAACTTTACTTTTTCTTTCATTGCGTTCCATTACGCCTTAAGCTTTATATGTTGCTCTCTTGTCTTTGCTTTTTTAGTTTCTTCTATATTCCTCCCTTTATTGCATTTTCAATATGATTTGTGTTGTGCATTTATTTTCAACAGCTTTGTTGAGCCTTTCTAGTTTTTTTTCTTGTCAGATAGTTGCTTTGTTGGGATTATGACTTGCATGTATTCCTCTGCTGCTCTGTGTAAGTTTTTCTCGCTTGAAAGGTTTATTACTGTCTTTTTCGTGCTTGCTTGGATGTTCATGGGTCATGATTTTCTAAACCCCTCATTTAAAGTTCATCACATGAAAGTCATAACCCAAAATAGGGTTATGTTTTTTACGCGCCCAAACTCCAAGTCGGGCCATAACATGTTCGCGCCCAACTTCTTTATAGGTTCAGCCTACAGCTGAACCCAACCACACTTAGGTTCAGCGTGCAAGATGAACTTATCTCCTTTTTGGATCAGCGTGCAAGCTGAATCAACATATACCTGAGTTCAGTGTATAGCTAAAAAGTAATCTCACTCTAAGTCTCCTCTACTATAGGCCTGGTCTAGTGATTATGATATCCATCACATCCCATTAATTATGAACAAGCAGACTATGCTTATATTAATGAGATGTGATGGCATGAACAGTAGAATAACATTATTTTACTATTATAAGATTACATCTTTATACCTCATATGTCGTATAAAGCAAGTCAATATAAGTAATATAAAAGAAAGCTTGAGTACACAGAAAAAAGGTTTGAAACCTTATGCTCTCAGACATAAACACATTCTTTCTCTTCTTCCCTTACACCTAAATCCTCTTTTACATCTCTTTCTTCTCTATCTTCATAAAGCACATTAATACCTTCATTAATGTCTTTTTATCACACAAAATACCTCGTATTGACTTAATCTTTGGAGGGTCCCCCAACAACACCCCTAGGGGTCTCTAAGGGACTTTGTTCAGATATTCATTCAAGAGAAGATTTACAACCCTTGAAGATATCCTTTAAATAGGAAGCCGATACATTTTGAAAGTGAAGGTCATAGAACATACTGTGAATGATCTACAAGGGTCTTCAGGAATAATTCCTTCCAGAATATTTCCTGTGATTTTATAGCCTCATCAGATGTGTTTGTAGTTAGTTTCTTTCTTTTCAATGAGCTTCAAGAAACTTGACCTCTTCTGTTGTTGCTTTGTTGTGCTTTACTGTTTGCCTCTCTATTTTTTTCCATGCCTTTGAACTTACCAGCAATGGCATTCTTCGCGAGAAGTTTGTTTTTAAAATTATTTATCCTTTGTTTTCTTCCTTTATAAAGGCAGTCAGATTTGCACTTTTGATTCCCCTCTTTTTTATGGTTCATCCATGTTGTCATATGCATATATGCTTTTCATGGCTAACCTTTTGATGCCAGTAATTGGTTGGTGCAACATGGAATATGTCTTCAGTTTAACGCCTTGCTTAAAATAACTAGTTAGTTAAGTTAAACCTGTTGTTGTAGCTTTACTCACCAAGTCACTATGTTATTTATATGCCTAGAGATTTGTTGTCAATGTGGAGCATATAAACTGCTTTATAGGCTTTCATTTGATTTTTTTTCCTTTATGTGTTAACAACATGGAGCCCATAACAAAGTGTAGAAATTCAAATTGTTTGTTTGATTTCTTTGTTAATTAGGTTTGATAAGTTTGATTGGCTTCCTTTTGGAAAAAAGAAAATTAAACCTTGGTTGCAGGTCCACCTAGGTAAATAAATGTTGTAGGTTTTGTTGAAAAATTCTTCATTCGCCACACAAATGTCTTTGGAATTGTGGTTTGGTGGTTGAAGAACAAAATAAAGACGATGACCATAACATCTGGATCTTGGAATTTTAAAACAAGGAGACAAGGTGGCAACGACTTAGTTCTGCGCGTCCTCAATCAAGATGGGGGGCTAAGGGATTTTATTGCTTTTCCGAGCATTAATAATTTTGTAAGAACTACATGTAGTTTAGCTGAGATTGATAATGGTTATAAGCATGTTAGTTTTACTTTGACAAGAAAAGCAATATCCAGATGGTGTGTTTAATTGTTAGCATTGAGAGTTTTTTAAGCAGCAGAGGGTTATTATCATTATTGGGTTGTCTTTGTTTGGGCTCCATCTTAAGAGGCTAAAAAACTAACAATTTAGTGTTTTTGAATTGATTATGAAAACAAGTTGTCTTGTTACATTGTTAGTCATTCTGTGTAGAGTCATCGATTGTTTTTTAGTGTTTTTTTCCCATAAGTTTAGCTATCATATTCTTTTAATTCCATCTATAAAAATTATGTTATGATTGTTTCAAGTGGTTGTATGTTAAATTTACCTAAATTAATTTGTTATTTTAAGGATTTTTTCTTTGTATCTTTAAGATGTATTGTTCATGGACTAGATTACGATGTTTGTACACACACACACACTAGTTTCCATATAATGTGGGGAGAGCATACATTGACATTTTTCCTTTTTCATTGCTAAAGTAGTATTTTCCAGATATGGATCTTAAAAAGTTATTATTTACATAGTAATTCTCATGAATGATTTTAAGCAGTTAGATATGGATTTGTCATAGCTACATAAAGATTTGTCATAGACAAATTACATGGATGACCTAACAAATGAATTTATGGACCAATAGGACATTCTAAACCCAAGAGGAGGTTTGATTGCGTCTGACCAGAATAATGGCTCAAATGGACAATAACTTTTGATCCGACCGGAGACCATTTTCTTTAAAGTAGCCATGGAATCGCTACTCCGACTATCATATCTTTAAATTTAAAAAATCTCATTTCAGGGTTCTGGTTTTTGCAGTTTTATAATTTTCCTTACAAACTGGTCGACCAATTAATAAACTGGTTGACTGGTTTGATAAACCAATTAACTAGTTAGTCCTGAATTTAAATAGATTTTACAGTTTATAACCGTGATATCACATCAATTAATTTTATTTTTTTCATAGTTCCCAACCACGATATAAAATGGATGTCTTGGTTAGGAACCACCACATTTAATTAAATGTCGCGGTTCCAAACCGCGACATTCAAAAGTGTTGTTTCACAACATACAAAAAAATATTAGTTCATCAAAACTTTTTGCTTCCATGTCATTTCACTATTTATTTGTATTTTACATGCTAATTGTTTAATTTATCCAATTATCGATATCACCCCGGTCAATATTTAGAGCTTATTTAGTATTATAATAACGATTAATTTTTCAAATTTATTTTTAACATCAACACATTAAAATAACTAAAAATATTTAAAAAAATATTTAAAAAAAAATTACGAATACAATAATCATCCACCACAAAGCAAAAGTCAAGATTCTTAATCATCCACTATCAACCTCGATCTAACCACCTAAGTAAAATAATTATTTAGGAACACAAAAGGAACATGTTACTTCAGAGAAAAAGGGACAATCACTTTCAACAGCAATTAGTAAGTTTAGGAAAATTTTATGAACCGACTGTCCTTCTAGCAGGCCAGTGTTTGTTTTAGTTTTATTTATTTTTATTTAAAAATATATTAAAATAATATTTTTAAATTTTTTAAAAATTTATTTTTAATAATAGTGTTTTTAAACAATTTAAAAACAAAAAAAAAAAAATCAATTTAGTGACACCAGCCTAACTAAACTAGGCTTTTAGAATTGGGCCCAAAAAAACTAGACGTGAGAAACTATCTGTTAAAAATTTTAAAAAAAAATTAAAAAAATGGAGTGTAAATTCCACATTTCAATGCTGGTAGATGATCGGATAATGTTGCTGGATTGAAACCAGACAAGTGGACCTATCATGATCAAGATCAACCAAATAACTAATCAAAAAGACATTAGCATTTAGCACAACCAATCAACAACAAGAAATCAATAAAAAGTCAAACAAACTACTAGCGTTACGGTGATAAGAAACTCATTTCATCTCCGCCACCACTGTGTACAAAAAGTTGGACAGTAAAAAATAAAAAAACTTTTTTAACTTGCAAAACACATCTGCATATCTATTATATATATAATCACACTGAAGCCTGCGTCACCTTTGTTGTAACAACCTTGACTTCAGGAGCCGATTGCCCACCAACGCCGACGTGTCTCATCTCACCACCACCAATACCTTGAAACTGTGGTGGCATCTGCTGCTGCTGCTGGTGGTGCACTACACCACCTGCCGCAGTATAGTAAACCTGTCTACCAACCGCACTATCATACGCTACTTGTGCATATCCGCCGTCAGTCACTGCTACCCCAGGCCCACTGGGCCTCATAACTCCCATGGGACCCATCGGTGGTGGGGGCTGATGGTGCTGTGGGACCACATTATATACCGGCTGCTCCCTGTAAACATCAGGACCATGCCCTGGAGCACCCATTCTCTGCATGTAATATCCTTGACCCGTTTGTCCGGTAACCTGTCGCATTACTTGAGGTGCGTGATAAGCAGTTCCTTGAGCTGGACCCGATATCATATAAACGGGTTGCTCCATTTGACCCGGGGCAGTGGTCACCGCCACGGCTGCCGGAAACCCACCTCCAGCAGCCTGTTTCTCCGGCCAATAACCTGGTGGAGCAGTCACCTGGGGTGGCATCGTCACGGGTAGATTCGCCGGGGATACCTTTTCAGGCAATTTTTGCATGTAATAATCACCGCCAGCGGCAGCATAACCACCAACCAAATTCTCATCGCTGTTTTTTCTATTACACCCAATTGATTGCTCATGTTCTCTAATTTGCATTCTCTGCAAGTGGGCCTGCAAATTCGAAGGATCCGACCCAATAAACCTGTCATCATGGCCAGACCCAGCATGGATTTCAGGCAAATTTGGCACTTTAACAGGCGGAGGCGGTGGTGGAGCTCCTTTATCTAAACCAAATAAGAAATCAACGTTATTCGCTGGCGTTTTGGTTGCTTCCACAACCTGACTCGGACCCGAATTCAAAGCCTCAACAAAGCGCTCCCGATCCGATTTGCCACCATCGGACCCGAAACTTGCATGTGACGGGTTAACCGGGAAAAGAAACAACCTCATGCGAGCAGGCTTAGCAGAGGCACGATAAAGACGATCATACTCATGCATCATGTGTTCTAGATCATCATCATTAGTGACAGATATTAAAGCGTCAAGATCTTCACCTGGGAGCTGGTACTTGAACGCCACGTCGGTGTCACCACAAAGAGCTGAGAGTTTGCTTATCATGACAGGGAATTTAAGGTTTCGATCAACCGCAAGGATTTTGGTCTCTCCACCCATGTAAGAAAGCTGGTTGTCATGCGGACGCGGGTGGATCTTGCCCCCATAACTACACATGAACTTAACTTTGTAGTTTTGAGATTGTTGCGATTGTTCTTCCCATGGTGTCGGGTTGTCAAAATCAATTTCACGAGATCTGGGCGACGAGTCGCCTGAATCAGGGTATGAATTAAAAGAATAGTTGTTTTCCATGAAGAAATTTTTTTGGTAGAAAATAGAGTCTGGTGGCTTTTTGTGCGCGCTGGATAGTTAGCAAGCCATGATACTTGAGGAGGAGGGGAGAGATTCGGAGGAGACTAAACAAATCTTTTATAGATCTTTTTCGTTTTGCTGTGGGCACTGAAGGTTTGATGGACTTTTTGTGCAATGTGCAGTTTTATTGGGTGTTTGGGACAGGTGGTGGTGTGAGAAATGGGGAGGGACGGAATAGAGTGAAACACGGTTCCAGAGGGAGAGTTGAGTACAAGGGTTAGATGGACTTTCTGGGTAGAGTGGTGGGGTCCCGATGAGCATCGATTGAGAGGGTGAAAGAGAAAGTGATAAGACAGTGACGTGTTGACCGGGGGAGGGTGAGGGAGGAGCTCGAGGGTAACTTTGGTAATTATCTTTTAAAATCTTTTATTTTAAAATATATAAAAATAATATTCTTTATTTTTAAAAGATTATTTTAAATATTATAAATTAAAATGATTCAAAAATATAAAAAATAATTAACACGTGCCAGCTGGGAAGTGAAGCATGCGGAAAACACTCCAATCTGTTGAAAAAGGTTAGTTGAGATGAGGTGTACACTCTAAAGAAAGGATTAGTAGATTGATCAGAATGCTGATATTTCCGTCTCGGAGGATACTTTTTTGATATGCTACTCTACATTATATATATAGAGATCTTATGAGTGCATTGATGCGATTTTTTTGTCGGACAATAAAAGATATTTCAGGTCATTTATTGTTTTAACCTTTATGTATTTTAATGTGACAATCTTAAATTATATTTTTATATTGACTTGATGTATTTAATAAAATATATTTATCAAAATAATCTAAAATTCAGATTTTTAAAATGTAAAGTAGAAAATCACTAGTACATGTCGGAATGACTGGTTTAAAATTGGATATTAATTTGTGAAGGAAATAGTCCTCGTAGTAAAATATAGCTTGGAAATATTTTTATAGTTAAAAAGCTAAAAAGGTGCTCCTAATTTCAGAAATGGACGAGTATGGGCAATGTTGGGATAATGGGTAGGGGTGAGAAAAAAAACTGAAAAATCAAGAAAATCGAAAAAAAAATAATCGAAAAAACCAAACCGTGAAAAAAAAACCGATTTAATTGATTAAAATTTTGAAAAAATCAGCCGATTCGGTTCGGTTTCGGTTTTATAAGCCTAAAACAGAAAAAATCGAACCGAACCCAAACCGAAAAAAACAGAGCCAAACCGGCAAAAAACCAAGTCAAACCGGTTTGAACCAGTTTTTGTCCTAAAAAACCAAACCAAAACCGGTCGGTTTGAACCGGTTTCAGTTTTTAAAAAAAAAATCGGTTTGATTACTTTTTTCTATAAAAATTGAACCGAACCAAAAATTATTACCCCTAATAATAGGGAGTAGAAGCAAACAGCTTTAGATTTTTAGTTGTTTGTAGTAAATTTAGCCTTGTTTGTTTTTGTATTTTAAAAACATTTTTAAAAAATTTGAAAATTTTTTTTATTTGCTTCAAATTAATATTTTTTTATGATTTAGATCATTTTGATGTGCTAATATCAAAAATAATTTTTAAAAAATAAAAAAAATATTATTTTGATACATTTTCAAATGAAAAACACTTTGAAAAACAATCGCATGTAAATCTATGTTTAAAAGGGTAATAGAAGTTGCTTTTTTAAAATGATTTCTGTTTGGAAATTTCATATATTTTTTAAAAAATTTATTTTCAACATCAGCTTATCAAAACAATCCAAAATAAATTAAAACTAAAAAAAATAAAGAATTTCAAAAATATAATTGAACCGTAATATCAATCAACATCTAAAATAAAAAAAAATATAAAGTATATTGTGATTTGTGACTTCTTAATTGCCCTGTGTACATAACGTGGAAAAGTAAAAGAGTAGTACATCCTTTTTTTGGATAATTTATTTAATCTTTCATTTTTAAAAAAAAAAAAACTTATTTTCTTATATTTTATTAATGAGATAATTTAAATTTTAGTCAAAGAATAACATTGACATCTAATAGCACTCACTCCAAACAGGTTTTAAAAAACTCTCATGATGACTCTGTCAAAGATCTCATAACAAGAAGCTGATCTTTTATCACATTCTAACAAAAAAGTTAAGTTAGTTTTATGAAAACAATCTGTATTGGAGGAAGCTAATTCTCATTTGGCAAAAGAGCCAAAAAAAATAAATGAAGGTTTCAGTTACAAAGACTCTTTTATGAGAACCTCTTTTTTGGATTAATAGATAGTTGAACAATGTCAAAGAGAATAGTATCTCTTAGAAGATAATGAAGATAACTAACTTAAGTGTGGGACTTCATCAGAGACATTAAACCTTAAACCCTAGTGGAAGCAGGTGTACCAATTCGATTGGTAGATCTAATTATACATTGTATTGAGACAAGTAACTTAAGTGTTTTGTGGAATGATAGTCCTTATTCTAGTTTCACAACTTTGAAAGGTATTTGTTAATGTAATATCTCTCTCCGTATATTTTTGTTTATGTCTGGAAAGACTATCCCAACTTATTTGTCAAGCGGTTGAGTTGGGTGTATAAAGTCCTTTTTAGGTAAATAGAAAGAGACCTAAGTTGTCTCATTCATGCTTTGTGTACAACATGTTGTTCTTTTTTTTGAAGTTAATGAGTACCAAATAAAGCTAGTTATGAACTGCTAAAATTTTATTTATTTTTTTGTGATGCTTCAAGATAAAAGGTGAGCATTGACAAAACAAAGATGTCTTGCTCTAAAACTATCTCTCACATGGTGAAAAAACATTAAATTGAATGAGTAGGTTTACTATTACTGAAGATCCTAGGAAGTATTTAGGGGTACCTATATTACATCAGAGGATTACTAAGCACACGTATAGTTACTTAATTGAGAATATGCATCAGAAGTTGCCTAGCTAGAAAGCTAAGAGTCTATCATTAGTAGGAAGAATTACACTTGGTAAATCATTCCTTGCAACGGTTCATTTATATGCAATGCAATCCTCTCTCATTCCAAAATCAATATGTATGGATATTGTGAAAATACATTGAATGTTTATATGGGGGATAATGAAGGAGGCAATAAAGTTCACATTATTATTTGGAATGTTTTATTCCCACCTAGATTAGAGGGAGGTTTAGACTTTAAGAAAATGCATCCAATGAATAAGGCCTTTCTTATGAAGTCAGGGTGGGGTATTTATTGTACACGATAACATTAGTCTTGGGGCGAGTGTTTTAAGAGGAAAATATATAAAGTTGAATGTTCATGTTTTAAATATCTAGGCTAAAGGTAGAGACTCCTCATTATAGAAAACAATATGCAAAATTTAGCCTCAAGTTGTTGATGGCGTGGGTTGGTCCATTGGTAATGGAGCATATATTTGGTTTCAAAATGATAACTGGTTTGAAGGATTTGGGCCATTAATGAATTATGTTTTGTAAGAGATACCAAAAGAGATATTAAATGCGATTGTTGTTGAGATGGTATCCATTAATAATCAATGGAGGTGGGAAGAGTTTGTTCATTTAATTTTAGTGCAGGTGGTAATGGTTATGGCCAACTACCATCCCCCTACTAATATAATGGAATGTGATAAGTGTTTTGGCATAATTATTCTAATGGCATATTTTCTATTCATTATGCTTATGTAGCCCAAATAGAGACATTGAACCAACAACGCTACATGAAGCCAATTTGAAAACTAATTTGGACATGGAATGGCCAGAGCTTATTAAGATATTTTTGTGGACTACTGCATATAACAATCTATTTACAAATAAGAAAAATAAGAACTGAATGCGTAAAAACTTGACTAGAGATCCTAATTGTCATCATTGTCAACCAAAAATGGAGTTTGTAATTCAAGTATTGAGAGATTATCACTTTGCTTATACAGTGTGGAAAGTGCTAGTCAAGTCCAGAAATAGGTTGAAGTTCTTCAATGAAAATTTAAGCTAGTGGTAAATAAATAATTTGTCGTCCAATGAATGCAGCATAGAAGAAGTTCCATGGGCAGTATGGTTTGGGGTTATTATCTGGTGTATATGAAAGTTAATGAACTTGAGATTTTCTTAACAAGAATGTTATATTTCACTCTATCTCGTTAAATGCTATTAAGTGTTTTATGGAAAACAACTAGGCTGCTAATAAGACTGGAGTTGGACTTTCAAATAAAAGAAAATAAATTTGTATGCTTGGCTAGAAATATCCCTCTTTGGAGTGGACAAGATTAAATATGGATGGTTGTAGCAAAGGTAACCTAGGTAATGTTGGAGCAAGAGGACTAGATTACTGGTTTTGCTATCAATACCATAATTTGCTCATCAGTCGTAACTGAGTTGTGAGTGGTTATTATTGGGCTAAGACTTACATGGTTGTTGGGTATTCATAAGTTAATTTTGAATTTAAGTTATGTTCTTGATAAAGATTTAATGATAAATAAATCTGTGAAAGTTGATGCAAACTATATGTTAATTAACAATAAGGGCTGGATAATTATTGGTAAGGTAGTGAGAAGTTAAAGTACAATATGCATTTTGAAAGCCAATTTGGAAGCTGGCTGGTTAGCTAATTTAGCTAATAGGGACTACTAGATTTTTAATGACCCTGATGAGTTTGTATTTGATTTTGTATTATGACCAATTGGTTATAAGCTTTGATTTTTACCAAAAAAAACTAATAACATTCATATGGATGCTTTCTCATTTTTAATTAAATCTTAATTCAAATATTTAAAAAACTATTTTAATTATTTAAAAAAAAATATTATCACATTCAATATTTTTAAACTAACGCAAACCATAACACCATCATCAATCAATCAATCCCTACTAGTTGTGAACAACCTACCATCACCGCTATAATAAACCTAACATATTATCCTCTCACTAATAATCCCTTCTCTCCCTTTACCATACCAGCAACTCTCCTGAGCCATCATCACAACATATACATCAATGATGTTGACATGTACATATCAAAGCAAAACTTATTTTTCATACCATGACTATGCATCTTTATACCTTCCCAAACAGCATTATCCTTAAAACACAAGACTTCACTAATGTAGTAAACATGAAATTACCATATACATAACATTTTATGGCATAAGCTTTTTATAAAAAGTGAAAGCATCAGTGAATTGATGTATCGTATAAGCCTTGATCATGAAATTGTAAAGCAAGATGTCATCTTTGTGAGCCTTATTATTGAATATGTGGCGAGCATGATGGATAATAAAAAGATTCTTGCATGTAGTAATTAATTTGGTAAAAATGTCTACACTGATATCAATGGCATTTTAAAAAAAAAGAGCATGGATTTAGAAGATGTTTTCTTTCTCGTCCTTCATCGTTGAAGAAGATACAAAAGCTATATTTCTATGTAGTTGTTGTGTGTTTCTTTTGCTGCTAGCAAGAGAACTTTGCCGCGTGCTACAGTACTCATTATATACAATGGGTATTATTCACAAAACTAAAATAGAAAAATATTAAAATAGCAACGATATTTTAGATGAAAAACATATTTGTTAGCTATTATTATAAGTTATAAATTATAATTGCAAAAAATTAATAATAATAACCTTTAGCAAAACAATATTGTAAAAACTTTTATTGTACTCATGAGCAACTATTGACATCCTAGTAGTTATATTATGGGCTAACTT
This sequence comes from Populus simonii, assembly GCA_007827005.2. Taxonomy (NCBI): domain Eukaryota; kingdom Viridiplantae; phylum Streptophyta; class Magnoliopsida; order Malpighiales; family Salicaceae; genus Populus; species Populus simonii. Next base: position 29,435,383 of record CM017464.2, read on the forward strand.
TTAAGAAAGAGACAGACATGTGAAAGAGAGAGAAAATAAAATTCATAATCCATAAAAAATGATAAGAATATCAATATCTAGTCATTCTCTTTCATACTTATATCTATCTTTTTTTTTTAAATGGACCTAATGGAGTAACTACTAGCATATCACTAGTTACTCCCTGAACACCATAAAATTACTCCTACTAGTGTTTTTTTAGTCCCTGAGATTTTTTATACTTTGACCCCCTATTTATTTTGCCATCTATTTTGGTCCTTTTAAATTGCATTGATTTGCGATTGCTCTTGGTAATTTACTTTCCATGCATCCATATAGGGATTTTGAGGGGTTAAGAAAATCTTATGTCTCTCGGTTAATTCTCACTTTTGCAAAACAAAATTCAATTTTATTTGTTTAAAATAATTAGAGCTTCATGAACATAATTTAAAGGTAAAAAAAATGTTCAAACTATTTTTTAGCCAACTTTAGGGACTTATTTGCACGGTCAAATATAAAGTTCAAGACTTATTTTTTCAGTTTGGTCCCTCATCTTTTTTTAAAAAAATTAATACCAGCACATTGACCTTATTTAGGATTTTACTCGGTGTTTTATTTTCTTTGATATGAGGATCTTGTAATATTAAAGGAGATTCTGGTGCTCGTTTGACAATTAAGCTAATTTAAAACAATTAAGTGTTGTGGACCAAAATTGAAACTAGGAAAAATATGGGAAATAGGGTAAACAGACAAGGAAAATAGGTTTGTGCATACAACATCATAATGTGGAATAACGCTGGCCTATCAAAATTGAGAGTTTTCTTGTTGTTTTTTTATATCAAATCTGGTCATCTTTCTTTTGACTGCAATTTATTTTATTAGGATCCTTATTTTATTGATTTTTTTTTCATCTCGCCCCTTAAGATTTGATTTCAATTAGTTTTTATATTAAATCTAGTCCTTATTTTTTTGCTTGTTAGTGTTTTCTATCATTTTCTTATTTGTTTATTTTTCAATTTAATCTTTGAACATTTTGTTTCATTTAATTTCTCTGTTGAATTTGGTTTTCATCCTTTTTTATTAATTTTTTTTCAATTTCATCCCTTAATATTTTAGTGACTTGGGATTCAGCTTCGTGATTTTTTTTGGGATTGCCTTCAATATGGTTAGTCTCGGTATCATGACACAGGTCTCGAGTTTTGAATGTAGCTCGAGTTGACATTGATCTTTTTTAGGTCTTTTTTTTAAAAAAAAAAAATTCAATATCATTCTTGAATATTTGGTTGGTTAAGTATTGAATTTCATGTTCACTTTTCTTTCTATGGGTTGTCCTAATCTCATGTTCAAGGTCACGGGTTAGCCTGATTGACTTAGATCTTTGTCTTCATGCCTTTTGTTTAGATTGATTTTTTGTTTCAACTTTTCCCTTCAACATTGTGTTTTATGAGATTAGATCTTCATTGTTTTATTCACATTTGTTTCTACGAGGTTATCCCAGTCTCAGTACCATATCGTGTATTTGGCAGTCTAACTCGTAACTAGTTTTTTGTCCTTTTTTAACCTGATTTTTTTCATATTCATCTTTCAACGTTTGATTTTCTTGTAATTGAACTTTGAATTTCTTTTTCCTTTCTATGGGTTATCATGTTCTCATTTAATTTTTTCTTCGTTATCAAATCTTGGGAGGATATCTTTCTGTAGTATTCTCAAGCATTCATTTTTTGAGTTGATCATTTTATATTTTTTTTTAGTTTGATTTTATTATTGTTATTTTTTAATCATATATTTAAATTAATCATGCTTATTGTCTAGTCAAGTTAATGACCTGATTCTCAATTTTTTTTTTCTTCATTAAAAATGCTAGTGTCGCCTTATTTTCGAGTCAAGTTTAATTTCAAACGGATTTTTTCAATCTCATTCTCCAACATTGAATCTACTAGGTATTGAACTTTATAATTTATTTTGATTTTCTTTTTATAGAGTTATTCATGTCTCATAACTTGGGTCACAAGTTTTGTGGGTTAGCCGTGTTGACTCTGGTCATTTTTTATCCTTTTTAATTGATTTTTTTTCTCAATTTCATCCTTCAATATTGGTTTGATTAAGAATTGAGCTTTATAATTATTTTTTTTATTTACTTTCTATGAGGTTATTATGGTCTTATAACTCCATTCGCGAGTTTTGCGGGTTAAACATATTGACTCGATTTTTTTTGTCATATCTTTAGTTGAATTTTTTTTTTATTTCATCCTTTAGCATTGGATTGATTAAAATTTTGAATTTATAATTTTTATGATTTTATTTCTGTAGAGTTATCTTGATCTCTTGACCTAGTTTTGACATGTTAACCCGAATTGACCCGAGTCATTTTTTTGTCCTTTTCTTTATTTGATTTTTTTCAATTTAATCCTTCAACATTAGGTTGATTGGGAAATGAGCTTCATAATTTTTTTTATTTATTTTCTATGGGGATATCACAATCTTATGACATGATGCACGAGTTAAGTCAATTAACTCAGGGTTTATTTTGTCTTTTTTAGTTGAATCTTTTTTAATTTCATCATTCAATATCAGGTTGATTGGAAATTAGGTTTCATAATCTGTTTTGGTGTATGTTATATGAATTTATTATGGTTTCGTGACTTAGGTCATGAGTTTAATCGATTGACTTGAGTGGTTTTTTATGTCCTTTATTTAATTGATTTTTCTTAATTTCATCCTACAATATTTGTTTGATTAGGAATTGAGTTTTATAATTTATTTTGATTTTCTTTTTATGGGGTTATTTTGGTCTCATGACCAAAGCTTGACATATTAACCCGAGTTGACTCGACTTATTGTTTTAGTTGATATTTGTTTTTAATTTTATACTTCAACATTGAGTTGGTTGAGAATTGAATTTAATAAAAAAAATATTTTTTTCTATAGGGTTATCAGGGTTCCAATGGCTAACTTGGAGTCATCCTAGAAAATTTGGGGTTGAAAATTAATTCAAAGAGAGTGAAGAAAGGATAACCCTATTATACTATCTAATCTTTGGGCAGAAAAAATTGAGACTCTATTCATTTTTGCGTTTCAAAAGTATTTTTAAAAAAATCTGATTTTTTTTACTTCAAATTAAATTTCTTTTAGTGTTTCCAGATCGTTTTAATGTGTTAAAGTCAAAAATATTTTTTTAAAAAAATTATTTTAATGCATTTCCGAACAAAAATATTTTAAAAACAATTATTATCATATTTTTAAACACCCCTTAAAACTACTGTGGACACATGGAATGCGTCAATCCACACGAAGCATGTAATATGAATGTTTGATTTTCTAAGGATAATCATAGGATATTATGGTTAATAAAATAACACCATAAAGTCCTAGAAATATAAAAGAGTGACGAAGTTAATTGTAATTTATATAGATAGACAGAGTAATGCTAACAAAACAAATAATCATATAAATCCTCACAAGAACTCATGTCATAGTTATTTTTAATGTCTTGACACTAAATGTTTCTGAAATTATCACTTGTTAAATTGGTTTGTATAATCATTAAAAAAACACCCTTGTATTTTTCAATTAAGACACGACAAAGAGAACACCCGTCCTCCTCCTTACATGGCATGGAATTGGACCGTTAGGCGTCGCCTTTTTATAAAATGGATGCGGGGCTTCCGTACAGGCCCTGCCACCCACCCCTTTGTCCTCAGGGGAAAAACCGACGTGTCGTGTCTTTTAAGGAACAGGGGCAGTTACTGATGCACATACTTTAACGCGATCAGTGTATAAAAATGGAAATCACTTTCACCAGCTGGTTTTGGATATGTTCAGATAAATGCATCCTGGACTCTTGCACCTTCTACAAATCCACGCATAAGACCATTTTCTCTTTTATTTTTATTTTTATTTTTATTTTTATTTTATTTTATTTTATTATCAGATGGAGGACCGGTGTATATAGTTCCTGCTACAAATATAATGTTTATTGGTACCTTGTACTCGCATCAGCTTGGAGCCCGTTTGTATTTACCTTCTTTGTGTTTTAAATTGCGGTTAAAAAAAAAACATTGCAGGGAGAAATATATTTACAGGGAGGGTTTGGAATTGTGATATAATGTGTTTTTTTAGTGTAATTTTACTTGAAAATATATTAAAATAATATTTTTAATATCAAAATAATAAGAAAATACCAATATATATTAATTTAATTTAAAAAAAAAAATCAAAACGAGTAGAATTCGAATCCCACCGACAACTACAGTTAAAGGGTCATGGTAATGCAATGGGAAGGTCTTTTCAGGCTATCCTTCATTCCGAAACTCAGTGAGCCTTTGAATAGGAATTGTCAAATGACAACCTAGGTTCTAGAATGACTATGTACCGAAATTGGGTCTGGTGCCTCGGAAAGGTCAAATTTAGGTAAAACAGCCTTTTGGATTAACCTCTTTTACACTCAATTTGCCCTATTTAAATCTCCCGATGAAAAGAGGCCTCTATATATATATATATGTGTGTGTGTGTGTGTGTGTGTGTGTGTGTGTGTGTGTGTGTAATTTAAAGCAATCAAGCAACGAATTTCTGTGTCATATCAGGATATTTATATGTAACCTATCTAGTTTTGGATGTTTATTGGTTCATTAGCTCACTTTATGCACCAAAACATTTTGAAACTTAAAAAATTATCAAGAGTATGAGAATTTTATTTTAGTATCATTAAACTGTATCATGTAAATTAATCTTGAAATCTTCTAATTTGATTTTTTTTTTAACTTGAATTTTTAATTAAACCTCGTGGGAGCTAACCTGATTTGAATTGGTTGATTTTATATGTTTAAATGTAACTTGGATGATCAGTAAAAACGTAACTTTATTTTTAGATAAATTGCAAGACAATAATTTAAAAAAAAAAATGTTGAGACAATGTTAGATTTGATTGACCCTGATCACCATGCAACCCGATTCATGGACCCCATAGAATTTAATAACTTTGTTGTTCTTGTAAACTATTTTTATCTAACTGTATGATAAAAAACAGATTATCTTAAATTTAAGCACCAACACTAAAATAGATATTTATTTGAAATTGTGATAATCCTATATAAAGAAAAAATAAATAAATCATGAAATTAATTTCCCAACCAATCTAATATTAAAGAAGGGTGAGGAAAAAAAATTAAGAAATAACAAAGCAAATACTAAGAAAAAAAAACGTATTGGGGTGGATAGGTAAGCTTGTGATGGAGTAACCTAAGTCAACACATCAAATCCGTGAATAGGGTCATGGACACCACTGGAATTAATAATTTTTTTTCGAAACTATTGTTTATTTAATTATATGATAAGAAAAATAGATGATCGTAAAATCAAGCAACAGCCTAAAACCAAGATATTTTTGTGAGACCGCGATAATCTCATAGAAAGTTAATGAAATAAATTATAAAACTTAATTCTCAATCAGCTCAATAATAGATGATGAAGTAAAAAAAAATGAATTTTAAAAAATAAATATGTCAAACCCGCAAACAAGTCTATGGGCTTTCTAAAATTTAATAACATGGTTTTTTTATATAAAAAAAATTACCTACATGATAGAAAAAAAAAATAAACAATCATAAAATCGAGTTCAATTAAAAAAAAAAAAAACTTCACCAAATCCACAAACTAAGATAACTCGAATTATCCAACTAAATTCACAAAACAATTCATTGACTCCACAGAGTTAATAAATAGGTTGGAATGATAGGTACATTGGTCTAGATAACTGGTACTGATGTGTAAATCAATTTAAATAGAAGGATGAGTAAGGCTACGCGGATGTGTGAGTTTAATTACAATGAAGTTTTTGAAGTGTTTTTGAAAAAAATATTTTTTTTATTTTAAATTAATATGTCTTTTTATATTTTCAGATTATTTTGATTAGATTAATATTAAAAATAATTTTTAAAAATAAAAAATATTATTTTAATATATTTTAAAATAAAAAATACTTTATAAAAACAACTGTTATACTCTCTAACATCTTACAACAGACAAGGCTGTCAGCCTGGTAGCTCGGAAATGAATACTTATTTAATCTTAAATTCACGTGGATGTATTGGCCTATGCCATTCCGAGGTTTATGGTTTTCCCGAGACCATGTCTGTACGGGCTGTGTGCTATAGGCCTGGGCGGGGAGCAAAAACTCCTCGGCCCATCAAATATTCGTTAAATACTATTTAATATTTATCTTATTTAAGGTTGGGTAGAAAAATATTGGTATTTGAAATTTTTTAAAATATTTTTTATTTAAAAATATATTAAACTAATGTTTTTTATTTTTTTAAATATTAAAAAATTTTCTTATGAGGACATTTTTTAAGTAGTATCATGCTAATTTATTGCAATAAAATTTCTTATTTTTTCCAATATTATTTCTATTTATTATCTAGTAGATACAATTTTTAAGTTTTATATTCAACCTAAAATAATATCTATCTAAAAAATATCAATTCATTCCATTCATTTCACATAAATATTAATCGAATTTGAGCTTAATTATGATATATTTTGTGGCATGTAATATTACCCACACTTATGAAACCTTGGCATACCACGGTGTATTTACTTTATAAGATTAGAAAGGGGTGAGTTTTTTGTTGAAAAAATTGAGAGCACCAGTAATTCCTTTTGATATCATAAGATAGAGGAGATAAGGTAATATATATATATATATATATATATATATATATATAAAAAAGAAATAAAATGAATGTGATTTAATGATAGAATAATTATTTTAAATACATGAATTCAACTTATTTGCTGATTAAAATCAACGAATTAATTTGTGAAGAAATACAAAAGTTTTGACATAAAACAAATATGCATAAGATAGAACTGCATTCATGCCTCTTCACCATTAACCATGTAAGGAGGTTGGCCTTTTATAGATCTTAGTGTGTGTTTTTTAGGTAATTTTTATGGTTGTGATCTGAAAAAAAAAATGTTTTAAGAAGTTGGGTTAGCTGAGGTTAGTTGGATTTAGATACTTATTTGGTAAAAATTATGGTTGAAGTTTATGTGCAGCAAAAAACATGTACTAAAACGTTTTGTAGTTGTGTGATTGTGGTTGCTTTTCAAAGTGCTTTTTACTTGAAAATGCATTAAAATAATGTATTTTTATTTTTGAAAAATTATTTTTGATATTGCACATCAAAATGATCTAAAAACATCAAAAAAAAAATATTAATTTGAAGCAAAGAAAAAAATAAAAAATTTTAAATTTTTTCAAAAGCGCTTTTGAAACACAAAAACAAACGGTATTTTACGAAACTCAGTTAAAAAAACATGTAAAAACTGCGTTTCAAACTCAATTTTTTAATGGATCCCGCAATATAAAACATAGTTTTAACAATTACTAAACACCTTGCTGTGTTTTTTACACCGCAAATACAAAGACAGCTGCAAAATAAACACAACCTTAGGCTCTCATTGGGATTGTGTTTTACAAAACCATGATTTGTATCTACAATTATTGTTTTAAAAAAAATAATTAAATTTAAGCTTTATCAAAACCAAGGTTTTGAAAGGGTTATTATTTTTACTCGAACCTATTTTTTATCTACTCAACCACGATATACAATGATAATTATTAGTATATCATGGAAAATGACAAATTTCAAGAGTGAGAATCCTATATGGATCCTTATATCAGGGGTGAATAAAAAATTATATGTAATATTTATATTATCCAACAAAATCTAATTCGTTAAAGTCAGATAATATAAAAATAATAGATAATAATGAATAAAATAAATCTAACAAATAAATATCACAAATAAAATGCAAGTTAAGATTTTTAAAACTCGTTTAACCCAACCCCACCTATATAACCCAATTTAACCCTAATCTTTGATGTAAATAATATTTTTCTTTTTCTCTCTTTATTTTTTTCCTCTATTCCCTTCACATTTCTCATTCTCTTAATCTCTTTCCCTTCAATTTTCTCCTTTAAATTCTATATACTTAATTACTTATTAATTTTTTATCTTTTACCGGTATAACTGATTCTCCTAGCAAGCAAGCAATGAACTTGAAGTTTCTTTCCGGTCATTCCTCTTGTATCCTGGACAAATTCCAGGTAGGATCTCTCTTTCTCTTTGATAAAAGTTTTTCCCCTTTTCTTGAATATTAACTATTTTGCTTTGATGGTTACAAGCATAATTTTGAAATCTGGTCCAGTTTAGCGGGTCGACCTGAAATTCAGCCGATCCAGGACTGGAAACGGGCTGGATTTAAAAAAAAATAGGAAAAAATAAAACTCGAGGTGTTAAAACCCAGTTGTATTTTGTTAACATTTGTTTTTCTTACTAAAATAATATTATTTTAATTTTAAAAAAAATTAGTCCAACAACCCAATAACCTGGGTATTCAAGAAAAAAGAAAAAATTTACCTGAAGCGGGTTTCAAAACTATTGAATTCACATATCGGACTTTGTTAATGACTTTCTTTAAAAGGAAACTCTTATGGGTGCGTTTTGTTCATTTGTGAAAGAAAAACTATAGTAGGCCCCGCGAATTGATTAAGGGTAGTTGAAGATGATTAACATCTCCCACGCGCATTTTCTTGGTCAAGTCGTTCCTAACCCGCACCCACCCGTTTGCCAATATCATTTCTGGCAATTTATTTATTTATTTTAATTTCATATCTGAAATCTCATTTATTTATCATTTCTCACCTTTTGCTCCCGTTCCCTCAGTGTCGTCCTCACATAGAGGATTAATCTTTTTGTTTTTGTAATTTAAAGATATTTAAAATAAAAAAATTAATTTTTTTAATGTTTTTATTTATATTAAAAATAATTTTTAAGATAAAAAATATTATTTTAATATATTTTCAAGTAAAATACACTTTAAAGTTTTTAAAACCACAGTTCCAGTAGAGTAAAGAGAAGCATGAAAAATCATGATATTTATATTTAGTTTATTATGAGTGTTTGAAAGTGTGACAGGAGTTACTTTTCAAAGTATTTTTTGTTTAAAAATACATTAAAATAATTTTTTTTTTATTTTTTAAAAATTATTTTTAATACCAATACATCAAAATAATCTAAAAATATTAATTTAAAATAAAAAATTTTAATTGTTTTATAATTATTTTTAAAATATAAAAATAAATAGCAACTATGATGACGATATTTTTCTTTAATGGCAAGACTGCAACCATCCCCCTGCACACATTCATTTTATCAAACAAAAATGAGATTAACAAGATCTCGCATTTACTCTTGGATTTTTCTCATTTTTCTTATTTTTTTAAAAAACCTTATTTATTAATCGAGAAGGATTTTTTTTTCAAAAACATTTATTTTTTAATTCTTCACTTTTTATCAAAATAGAAAATAAGGGTTTTGTTAGTTGATCGAATGATCATTCTTTTAATATTTTCAATTTAGGTCAAATAAGATATTTATTTTCTTATTTCAAAAGAATCTCTATCTACTAAATACATTTCCTTAATTTTATAGAAAAAAACATCTTCAAAATAAATAATAAAACACATCCTAAAGTTTGTGGCTTTCTTTTTAGGGTGCAGTTATTGAGAGTGCATTAGTTTATGTTTTTGGAAGTATTTTAAAAGTATATTTTACTTGATAAAATATTAAATCATTGTTTTTTTGTGATTTTTCATGGTAAAAAAAATTAATATATTCTTAAACAAAAATATATATTTTTAAAAATAACTTGCAATATCTAATACACATGAATCATCTATAAGGTTTGTTGCTTTTTATTACGTAATGATTTTTTAAAAAAATTAAAAATACACAAACCAGGATAAAATAGTCTCTCTTTTTTTCCTTTTTTTTTTTCCCCCCTGTAAGTTGTTGCAAAATCACCAAGATCCTTACAATTTGCTTAATATCTGAACAAAGTTTGCCGGCCTACCACAAGCCATATAATCATATGAGGAAACAAAAGCATCAATGTTCTAAAATTTTCTCAAGCCCACATTCAAATGTTCGATTTCAGGTCGGTTAAGGGCTTCCAATAGGGTTGCAACTAATTGGCCGTCCATGGGGGGAAGCAACGATCTTGCGTTTAGCTGCCGCCGTAGAGGTATACTTTCCTGAGAACTGCAAAGAAGATAGCTATTTACGGTGCTTTGCATTCCTCGTGTGTTTTCAGGAACCATGCGCAAAATCCAAGAAGCAGCAGCCTGCATCGTTTTATGATGTTTTGAAGACCAAATAGGAAGCCGCGTATCTTATTTCTGTCAATTCATTTCAAGACCCCTCTTGTGGTTCCGTTCATATTCGAGAAACACAGCCTGTTATTCCGTCATGTAATAAAGCACCGACTCATTTTCCCAGCTTGAAAATTCTCAGAATGCTTGGTCAGTAACCCTTTTAATTTGAGAGCGAGTTGCGCTCGAACGTCTCCTGGATAGTTACTGTTTAAAATCTAAACAAGATAATAGAAAATCCAATCCCTCTATATGCTCGGTGATGACGATTCTTCCTTGCTAGTTTATTTTATTTATCTATTTAAATTTACGATGTTGAATTTGAATTGTAAATGTGTGAGAATGGGAAAACGGGAATTAAAGAAAATGTACAGTTCAGTTCTTTACGTTGGAAAATCTCTAGCCTAATCTCACATGCTGGTTTTTTTTTCCCCTTTTCAGCAGAGTTTGATGGAAAATCCAAGCTATTTCTAATAAGACAGGTGGTCAAGAAGAGTTAAAGGTCTAAATTGCAATCGAGTCCAGAATCCAGGGACTAACTAAAAAATAAATCACTCAAAAGAGGAATATAAAAAATAGTCGAGAGAGAGAGCACGGGGGACAGTTGAGCATTATGCAAATGGAGACAAGGCAGCATTCAAATGCCGCCCTAACAACCATAATTATAAAGATCTGACACAGGGCTCATTCAATCCAAGGCCTGGATTATAGGTGGAATAGTGGATGAATTCAAGCTTAGATATTTTTTTTCCAAGTCTGTAACAATTGTTTCATCGACCCAACTCGAAATAAACGGCAAACCAGCTGGTTACCGGGTTCATTCGCCGGTCAGTCCAACTCCTATAAGGCTATAAGGAGGTTATCGAACAATAGGAAAGCAACAGAAGTAACCCATTAAAAAAATACACGAAGCTTTGAAGCATTCAACTACTACTCTACTTTCCATGTGACAAGACAAATTACTACTTCTATACTCTCTCTCTTTTTTCCTGCTCCTCCTCTCATAGAATTCCACGCCCAGATCAGAAACATCTTGGTGTTTGTCAATCTATTCAATGATTGAGAAACCAAACACAGTTGGAGTATAGTCGACTTTGTTATATACAGAAAGCAGTTCAAGTTTTACACATCAAAATATCTCTTGATTTCTCTATTCGATTGATCATCAATAGAGTGGGTCCTGTTTTGTTTTTGTTTTCCATAAAGAATGGGAAAGAAACGTGTAATGGTGCCGGCTGAGGACGTCGACTTGTCCGCTGTCAAGTACCAGCATGAAGCAATCCAAGGTTTTCTTTGCATTTTCCTCGTGAATTTTATTTATTTGTGTATATCATGAATTTATTTGTTTGTTTTTTTAAAAAAAAATTACAGCTCCACATTTGACTGGATTGAAATTTAAGCTGTTTGTAAAGTTGCTTGAGACTCCGCTTGTTGGTCCTTTGATTATATCACATTTGAAGAAGGAGAACAAGATAGTTGAGGTCTGCTTCTTATTTTTTTTCATAGTATTATGTTAATTTTTGCGTCATGAAGGAGACAGTTGATTAAAAGTGCTTTAAATGTTTCCTTGTTTGTTAATGCCAGTTGCTGCAAAAAACTGTGATACCGGAAGCGCCTATGTATAAACCTGAATATCCTCCACAAGGTTTTTTTTCACTATACTGATGCTTAATGATTTGTTAGTCTCTACTTGTGACACTGATGCTGTTAGTATGAATGTGCTTACAGAACCAGAACCTGGCGTTGTCGTTGTGGATGAAGATGGAAAACCAGAAGACCGGGTAGAGTTAGCTATGAACTGCCTTCCTCCTTATAATTCTGCCAGCTGCTGGAATGAGGACTTGGCTTCACCGTTTAGATATTGGAAGATACGCGATTATGCACATGCTTATCGGTCCCATTTTGTTACTCCATCTATGGTAAGTGGCTAAAGGTTCAGTTTCGTTCTTTTTTTTTTCTTTTAACAAATTTCAGAGGATCTCACATTTATCTTGCAGGTTGCTGAGAAGATCATCTCAGTTATAGAAGAATTCAACAAAAAGGATCCCCCAATGCCGTTATTGATTTCTTTTGATGCTGAAGAAGTCAGGAAACAAGCTGCAGCTTCTACAAAGAGATTTGAGGAAGGTATTGCTAAATTACATTTGATAATATATACTGGTTTCCAGATACACCGTTGTAGACTTTTGGATTTACAGAGAAGCTGTGGTAAAACCTAAACTGCAATTAATCATCTTATGTGCTTTGTGGATTGCTTGACTGTGTAGGAAGTCCAATATCCATCCTGGATGGCATTTTCATCGCAATCAAGGATGATATAGATTTGTATCCGCACCCATCCAAGGGTACATAATGGCACCTCTTTTCCTGATTTCTCGACATATTTTGTAAAGATTCTTAAAAGTCTAGGTAAAACTTGATCTTTGATGACAGGTGGGACAACATGGATGCATGAGGTCCGCCCTGTGGAAGAGGACGCGGTTAGTGTTTCTAGACTGCGTTGCTGTGGCGTGATATTTGTAGGAAAGGCAAATATGCATGAGTTTGGCATGGGTACTACTGGGAACAATCCAAATTATGGGTCAGTTCATTAAACTTCCTAATTGATGTTATTCATTATTGCATGATTAACTAGATTCTTTTAGTTTTTAGTTCTTAATTACAATTTTATGGTGCAGAACAACGAGAAACCCTCATGCATTGGATAGGTACACAGGCGGATCTTCCTCAGGCCCGGCAGCAATTGTAGCCTCTGGTCTATGCTCTGCTGCCTTGGGAACTGATGGTGGAGGTTGTGCAGTTATTTTTGTTGGTCTAGTTTGTGATTGGTTTTAACAATACACTAATTGTGTACGTTTGATTTAATGAAAGAAATGCAGGTTCAATCCGCATTCCCTCTTCTCTCTGTGGTGTAGTGGGTTTGAAAACAACATATGGTCGGACAAACATCAAAGGGTAAGCTTTTTATGATTGTTCCATTGTTGCACGTTATTACCAGCTTTGGTGTTCCTGTGTTTCTTAACAGTACTCTTTTAAGACTTGATTAAATAAAAAAGGGCAAAAAATGAATCGCGTGGATGACTTGTTATGAAAAGTTCAGTTTTCAGACACTAGAGATTTCCTTAGCCCTAACTCTTTCTTGGTGATATAATGATGTAGTTCCTTATATGATTATGGGACCGTGGAAATTATCGGACCAATTGCATCTTCTGTGGAGGATGTCATGCTTGTGTAAGTATTTCAATCTTGTTAATGGATTTTACTGGCTAGAGAGTTATCTGTAAGCAGTCAGACCATACATATATCTGTATTGTGGTTGAGCAAGCTGCTGTATTTTTTTTCTGCTGACAAACTGTGTGCTTCTCATTGACCGCATGGCTTCAAAATATTTGCTAAATACATGTATTCTATGTAGAAAGAGATATCATCCATTGCTGAACATGTTCATTACTAGTCTGCTACCCTTACTCATTAGAAGATATTCCAGCTGATAAAAATGAAAGAGAGGGGGAGAGAAAATACACTGTTTGAATTCTTGGTGTAATTTGTGGTTGCATTCATTACACTCGCTAAAGCCAAGACATGGACTTAGTTGATGTTTGCATTTTTTGATTAAATGAACAGTTGATTTCAATGTTTTCTTTGTAAAAAAAAAATCACCTTACAATCTGTTGATTTATCAGGTATGCAGCAATTTTGGGCTCCAATCCTGCAGATAGGATCAGTTTGAATCCGGTAATTTCATAAAAATCATCATCTGTCTAAAAAATAAAAAATCTACTCTAGTCACTCTACCAGCTCCCCCTTGATCTTTTAGAAGTTTGACTCCTTTCACCACAAATAACACATATCAATTAGTTTCTGTGGTTTCCTGCTTTCATGAGCTGACAAGCTTTTTATTTCTGAAACTTGTAGAGATCTTGAGTTTATAGTCATCGTTGTCTGTGTCTAAATCCACACATTGGTGTTCATTTTCGCTATAATTCACTCTGCTATTCTGCCTGTTATTAAGATTCATGAGACTTGTTTGCCTATTCTTTCACGCATTGTTGTTCATCTTCACTCCATGCGTCTTGTGGGAAACCTTAATGTTCCAAGCATATAGTTCTGACACAGATGTTACGTCCTTTTCACTGCATTCACATATTTTAGACTTTTAACTGAAGCTAATGATTCCTTATAACTTCTAACTACTTGTTAGGATGCAGTTTTCTTGCTATCTACTTTCTTTATAATGCTGTGCATGTCCTTTGTAGTCACCCCCTTGTTTGCCAAATTTGTCATCATGTGACGGTGCAGATGCTTTAGGATCATTGCGACTGGGAAAATATACTGCGGTGATTCCCTTTCTCTTTTAATTTTAAGTGGATTGATTCAATGTTTAAACAATCAAAAGAGTAGTTTTGAGTAAAATTATTATTATCCTGCAGTGGTTTAATGATGTGCAGTCAACTGATGTCTCTGATACATGTGAGGATATGCTTAACCTTTTATCCAAAACACATGGGTGTGAAGTAAGTCCACACAATGCACTCCGTTTTAAATCCATTCTTACCATATAATCTGATTGGAATAATTGTTTTTATATATACATAAACGATCTCCTCATATACTGAGAATGAAATTTTCTTGGAATATGGTTCAAGATGGTAGAGATTGTCATACCTGAGATGCAAGAGATGCGCACTGCTCATCTTCTTTCAATTGGATCTGAGTTTATGCAGTCACTGATTCCTGATATTGAGGATGGGTAAGTCTCTTGCCTCTCCTGAAGAGTACATTAATAAATTGACAACAGAACCAAAAATCATTTGAGAATCCATCAAATGCATAATTAGAACCACTCAAGAGGATCATTGTCATTGCTGAATTTACACAGGTAAGAAATTTTGGATTAATAGTGATATCCTGTTCTTTCTTATTCTTTTGCAGGAAAGGTGTGAGGTTGAACTACGATTCCCGTACTAGTGTTGCACTTTTTCGATCATTCAGTGCATCAGACTACATTGCTGCCCAGTGTCTTAGGTGCAGATAACAAGAACAATCTCTAGATTTTCATTTGAGATAAAAGTCAATACATGTGCTTTTGATATTTTTGAAGTTTCTAATTTTATAGCTCGAGTTTCTGAAGGTCTACATCTATTAGAGGTATCACATGACTAATTATATCTAACTAAAATGCGAATGATCCTTAATGTCCATCATGCTCCATAAAGAGGAAGTAGCTCTACTTCATAGCATGTCTTTAAGCCATCAAGATAGGAAACCTAGCCCATTTCAATTGTGAATTTGCTTTGGTATAGGGTGCTCCTATAATGCACTTCGCCTTTTCACACATGGTAGCATTCTGACAGAGAGTTCCTCTTGCTTCTCTTCTCTCCCCATTTCTTGCAGTCCCACTTCACATTCAAGTCTAGATGTACATAGTTGTGGAACTCTTATTCTTAATTGGTGTTCTCCACCTTCTAAAGTAAACCAAGCAACCATATTCGTAGGATGTACTTGAAGCTGTATCAGACACATTTCTATATCAGCTGCATGGTCTTGTAATCTAGTTTCTTGTACTGTCAAGGAGTTTTCAGTTTTGACAAAAACTTTTAAATAGTAGATAGTAACATTTTCCAAAAACTCGTCTAACTCTAGAGCAATGTTACATATCAAAATTCCTGAACAAATAGATATTGATTCTCATTGTTGTCTTTCCTCATTCCCATTCCTACGTTCTTCATATTTAGGGTCTAGTATTGCAATTACTTGATGAGATGGTTTTATCTTTTATCTGAATAAATGACACGTGATATCTGGGTTTAGTAGTTCCGGCAAATCATGTAGCTTCCTATGTTCATTGAAAAAAATATATAATGGTTATGTTAGGTGTTGTTATTTTCTAAATTATATGTTTGAGCGTTTTAGTTGGATGCATTTCTTACCTTTTAATCTGATTCCATCAGGCGAAGACTAATGTACCATCATATGGAGATTTTCAAAAAGGTTGATGTCATAGTGACACCAACAACTGGGTATGCAAGTTTTACTATTATCAAGAGTATATTGTTCTTTCACAATAAAGTCATTATTTGCAAACTCAATCAATGAACCTAACTGGGTGGATTCGACTTCTATCCATTAAACATTTGGGTTTCAATTTTCTTTCTTTGTTTTATTATTATTATTATTTTGTATAATATTACTAGTGCCATAAGAGATCACTGTGATTTACATAAGCATTGACTTGCATATTGATTTCTTGATTCACTCTAATACTTTACATGATGGGAAAAGAATGTCATTTTCGTTCAAAATTGAGCTGTTACCTCAAGTTCTATGCACTTTTTGGAAGAAGATGCTCCTGCTACACTTGTTGATTATGCACCACTTATACGGAACCTCTGCATGTTGCGTTTAAGTTGAAATGAGGTCTTCTTTTTCTTTGGGATTAACAGCATGACAGCACCCAAAATACCTTCTGGTGCTCTTAGCTATGGAGAGACAAATTTGCAGGTTACAGGTTTGTCCATTGATGCTTATCTTTTGTAACAAAAACTAGAGCACCCCGCAACAGGAGGGCATTCAACTAGTTTTCTTGTACAATCGTATTCTATATTAATGAATAAACTCTTGCGTTCAGGTTACCTTATGCGCTTTGTTGTTGCTGCAAATCTTCTTGGTTTCCCTGCCATTTCTATACCTGTGAGTTCTTTTCCCTGGGAAAATATCGTGAATCATTTTTATTTTTATTTCCATCCTACATATTCATTCCATATCCCATTTACTCCATTATTTCTCGTAATTCATGGTATCTCTTTGCGTCACTAAAATCCAAGTGCAATTGGTAAATATCTGAAACAAGGACGATGGCCTGTCATAAGTCATGCAGCCGGGAGCAAACAAAAACATCAATATCTATATTTTTTTTTATGTAGTTCATCCTCGGTAAGCGCTGCATAATGACACATCCAATATGATCAATTTTCAGGTTGGTTATGATAAACAAGGGCTTCCGATTGGGTTGCAGCTAATTAGCAGGCCATGGGGTGAAGCAACACTGTTGCGTTTAGCTTCTGCAGTAGAGGTATAATTTCTTGAGGCCTGAGAAGAAATGGCCATTTACTTCGTGATTGATGTTTAGTCGTTTAATATAATGTTTTTATGTTTTCAGGAACTATATGCTAAACCTAAGAAGCAGCCCGCATCATTTTATGATGTTTTGAAGACGAAATAAAACATTGCATCTACCTTCTATTCCTTGTACTTCCATCTCATGATTGAAAAGGACAGTTTGTTACCATACTTTAATAACTGAACCATTTTCATATAAATTCGTCAACAAATTGTCATTGTCTACAACTCTAGAGCAATTCAAGTCTGTTATTGATCGCGGGGTGGTTCCAAACCTAAATATGAGTTTTCTTTCTAGGAGGACGATTATTTTTTGTTTGATTTTTATTAAAAAAAAATTATTAAATTGATTTTTTAAAAAAACAAAAACTAAACCGGTTCAGTTTAGTTATTTTAAAACAAAAACTTGTTTTTTTCCGGTTTGGCTTGATTTTTTTCAGTTTGGCTAGGTTTTTTTTGTTTAACTCGGTTTTTTTCAGTTTGGGTTCAATTTGGTTTTTTCAATTTCAGGTTTATAAAATCAAAACCAAACCAGTCAGATTTTTAAAAATTCTAATCTGTTTTTTTTTTACAATTCGGTTTTTTTTGTTATTTTTTTCCGGTTTTTTCGATTTAATTAATTTTTTGATTTTTTTCTCACCCCAACTTTTTTTAAAACATGAATCCTATGAGTGTAAATTAAGTAATGTTTATATCCTCAAGCAACAAAGAAGTTGGAAGATCAAAGGACTGAATTTACATGCTCTACCTGCTTGATAACTTTGGTGATGTGGCTAAATTAATCCATGAATGTGAAAAATCCTCAATGAGACCAGTGCCATGGCACAAACAAGATTCACATAAATGTTTGTAACTTGAAATAATGTCAGTAGTTTGGCGTTGGAAGGGACATGTCAGTTTCAATATGGAGACATTGACCCAAATTGAGTGTTGATTTAACTGCAAAAGCTTTTGGTAAACGCTTTGACAGGTTTCAATTTCACTGTACCCTGCCATGGCGGAATGCACCTTAGTCTTGTCTATTTCCTACATGTTTCAAATAACATGACTCCTGACTGGGAATGCATCCCAGTTCCAGGTAACAGGGGTGAACAAATCAATAGCCACAGTTTTCCAAGAAAGCCAAACATATAATTTATAATGCTCAAATCAATTTCAATCTGTTCATCACCTAAATGGAATTGGGTGCTTCCTCCTCCCCAACATCACTAGGGAAATCCAGCCCGGAAGGAATCTTTCCAGGATAGTTAGTCGTTGAAACATCTGATCCAATCATACTGGAGAAAGAACACAAACTCATATAAGAAGCTGTAAAGATAGCACGATTCATTATGCTTTATTAAAGATTACCAACTCACCCTCTGTCAACAATGACCATAGATCGAAGCTCGCAATTAGCAAAGCTGCAAGTAAAAGAAGTCATTTCTTATTTTAGGAAAGGATTGAACATTAAAAGAAATTTAATTTGACATCAAGTGCCGTCCAATTAAATACTGCAAGAAAGTTCCTGCCCTAAACTGCAGCGCGTATCATATTAGAACATAAGACGCATAAGAAAAGCATGAGAATAAGGCAGTAGGGCACCAATAGGGAAGGTAAAGATTTTCAGTTCAAATTTCATTGGCCAAAATATACATTCCTTTTCAGCTCAAATTCAAGCAGAAAGGAAAAAAAGTAACCAATAACTTCTAGTGGATAAGATTGCAGGAAAAAAATGGAAGAATAAATTGTTGTTAATAACCCATGAAAAAACATCAGAAAACTCCAGGAGTTCAGAAGAGCCATTGCTCGGTGCAATGGTAGAAGCAAGGCATGCAACCACGTGGTGGCAGCTTCAAATTTTGAGCAGCCACATAATGCAAAATTGCTAAAAGTCAACTCCAACTTCTCCAATGGCATGTGCACCTAGCAGGCTAAGAATTTTGTGATTAAAGAATGCCATTTATATGCAAAAGCTAAAATAGCAGGTAGCTTACCGTGTGCCCATTTCTTTCTTCACCGATGGATGACAGTCATTTCCAAATGCACGTAATGTATGAACCAAAAACCCGCTATGGGTAACAATGGCTATCTCCTTCTCTTTCCTTGTCCACAGCCTGACAAGTGAATGGTTGGGGCCCAAGGCACATGTTAGATAAATCTACAACAAATTGCACACATAGGAAAACACAAGTTTTTTTATTAAAGTTTTTTGCAGAGATTTTATTGCAAGATCAAAGCAACAATATCTGAAATTAGAAGTTCAAAATTGCACATGACAGCAAATTGAATAACAAATAATATCAAGCAAAACCCATAAAGTCTGATGAAAAGCAACCCTCATTCTAGTCACTTAGATGGTGAAGCGTAGATAAAACATAAGAGCCTATACAGAAACAATGCCATGTCAATAGAGAGCAAGTATTCACCGGTTTAAAAACTTCAGTCCCCTTGCAGCCAGTTCTTCAGTTGTCTCTCTCACATCGGCCTTCCACAGTACATCCTCATCAGTTTCTATCTGAACAGAACATCAAAAGGTTATTTAGTTTAAAATTCATGAAAATAACGAGGATTTAACCTCAACTAAATAGCCACCAAAGCTAACATGCACAGTAAATGAATTTATAACTGTTACTTTATCACTTTATCTTATATATCCAAGTACTTGCCAGGGAAAAGTCAACTGCAGGAAAAAGAAATTGATACTCGCTGACATTGTGTCTCTTGTCACAAGGATGTACACCCTGCAACCCATAGGACACATAAGAGAACTGTGTAAGGCTTTATTATTCTTTAGTTTCCATCTGCGTGTGAGAAAATATGAAATCATTAAAGACTAAGTTTATAGGAGCTTAAAGAGTTCTTTTAATGCATAAAAGTGAATGAACTTTAGAATCAAGGTCAATGCCCAATTTTTCTCAAATAAAGCATCAATTATTCTCTGCAGAACTTAGAAATGTGGAACTCATTCAGTTAGACGTATCTGGTATTTCAAGAAAAAAAAAATAGTACACTAGACGTACAAAATGTTCTCGACAATCTTCTACTGCAATGAATGGCGGCGAATTGAGACTTGAAATTGCTTCTCGACCACTGTTTCCAGCATTTGCCACCATTAGTGGAAGTGCATTCATCCCATCCGTGTAGCCCTCCCCACCAAAAACTCCAACAGCTGTTTGCAATGTCCTGCACGCCACAGTGATCAAAATTTTACTAAAAGAACATCTCGGAAAAGAAGAATAAGGGAATGAGGAAGTGTCTAATGATCAAAAGCACAGAATAGAAAAATACAGATAGTAAATTGAGAATATATTCTCCCTTCTGAAGCCTATTGCTTCTAGTTGCATGCATAAATGAGAATTTATGGCCCTCGTTAATAGTTAGAAGCTTGATTAATCTAGAACTTGACATAAGATCAATTTTGACCAGAAAAGAGCTGCATTTATCAACAAAAGAAATCCCATCTATCCATACTGAAATGAGTGAAAATATATCCATAAAGTCACTACCTGAGCAATGGGGATGTAACAACTAATTCAACCCTCTTGGAGAGCCCAGATGCATGGACATGCTTCCGCAAATAATTAACCTATAACAAAAGCAAAAACTTCTTTTATGAGATATCTTCCTTTATAGAACAAAATTCAGTTCAGGACTAGTATGAATCGAATGAGTTTCCTCTCATATGAAATGTGATTGATTGGTGTGCTACCTGCTGCCAGCCTAGTTGAGTGAGGGGAGCATCTAAATATTCAGGATTCAAGTATGCTTTGTAGTTCTTTTCTCCCTCGACATTATGCAATCCTTGTGCATGCCTCACCTGGATGCAAGGTTTTGTAAGACAAAAAAAATGCCTTGATGTCAGCGCAAAAGCCAAAAAAGAAGGCAATCTTTTACATCCTTCATTCATTCAGACCAAATACACAGCAGATTCATATCCAAAGTTGACACAGTAACATAATTTATGAAACAAGAATCTCGATACCAACCACATGAATTGTTTTGCAGCGGTGCAATGGATACAAACTTGGATCTGGACCACTATCCATAACCTGCAACTAACCAAGTAAAAACAGTCCAAGCGCTCACCGGTTCAGCTTCGGGAGGACAAAAAAATGATACGAACTAGTTAAAGAGCGCAATCAACTAAATCAGTAATCGGTTTCATAAATGAACTACAATAGGCACAAAACATAGGAGCAAGTAAAGTTGAAGTTTCTCTAAGCAGATTCAAAATTGAAACAGGAATCAAGTGTAAATTCATCAACATTACCTCATAAAGAACGAAAAAAATATTGTGCAATCATGCTAAATAAAGAAATTAAAGAACGGCCGCATTTCTCTACAGACAGAAAGAAAGAAAAAGAACAGAGAGAGAACATCACACGATTACCGAAGCGACGAATAAAGAAAATAGAAGTGGAGGAGATGGGGATTTAATGACTGAAAAAGGAAAGAAACAGACAGAGACAGGCAAGTCATACATGTAAAATATATATGCAATAAGGTTTTAGGGATAGTGTTGTGTTCTTAGTTCCTACCAGAGAGGGGAGGAGCGTTTGACAGTCGCAGTGACGGTCACTCCAGGATTATAGCGTTCCTGTTTAACCGCCGTTTTATTATTTTTTTAAAATTTGTTTTTGTTTAAAATTAATTTTTTAAAAAAATATTTTCATGTGGTTTTGATATTACAAAATCAAAAATATTTTTTAAATTAAAAACATTTTAAAATCACTCTTTAGCGGTCCCTAAAAATGTCAGGGAAACACTACTTTCTTTTTAATTTCTCCTATTAATAATAGCTCGACTGTCTGCCTGATATAAGATCTCTGTGCTCATCCCCGTGTCGAGACTCACTTGAATACAGAGTCGATTTCTTTTATTTTAGCCTGTTTTTAAGTGAGTTGTTAGTTGTTTTTTGAAATATTTTTATTTAAAAATTTATTAAAATAATATTTTTTATTTTTTAATATTAACATATTAAAATAATTTTAAAATATCAAAAAATATTAATTTAAAATAAAAAAAATTAAATTAAAATTAAAGCATTTTTAATACATTTTTAAAATACAAAAACAAACAATCTACTGCTTTAAATTGATGTCGTCTTCTTTTCTGACTGGGATGCTCCCTTTCATGTCGTGCAAGCTGTCACTGAATGACGTGGCAGAAAAATCATGGGAGTGAGTTTTTTTTCTTTTCCAGTCATCTTTTATGTATTTGCCAGAGACAGGGATGGCAAGTGGTTATTGAATAACATAATTATTTATATTGAATTCGAGTTAAATTATCATTCTTATATTATATTATCAAACATATATTATTTAATTTCAATATTATTATTGAAGATTTTATTTCTAAAATAAATCACAATAAAGTTTTTTTAAAAATATACTATCTCAATTTAACAATTAGCGAAACAATCTCAATTTAATGAATTAACAAAACGGTAAATGAGTTGCTATAAGTTAAGGGTAATATGGGGAATTGACTCCAATGCATGTTTTTTTAAAATATTTTTCAATTAAAAATGTATATTTTTTTAACTTCTTACATTAATGTTTTAAAATCATGAAAAAGCATAAATTTAATATATTTTAAATAAAAAATAATTTAAAAAGTATTGAACCAATAAACGAAGGGAGCGTTTGGTATTGCGTTTCTACCTGCGTTTCGTCAAAATTTGAATTTTTTTTTTTGCTAAAATTGAGTGTGGTTTGTACTTTTTGGATCGTTTTGATGTGCTGATGTCAAAAATAATTTTTAAAAAATAAAAAAACATCATTGGTATGTATTTCGGCACGAAAAGCTATTTGAAAAGCACCCGCAACCACACTGCCAAACACGCTCAAAGTATCCCTAGAAAAGTGAACAATGAAGTTTTTTATTATAATAAATATTATATTTTAATTATTCGACATGTGATGGGAATAATATTGCGCATGTGATGGGAATAATATTCACACCTTTTTTCATGATTACTTGCAAGTTGCGTCTCCATCCTACTGGATGGTAGATCTTACTGAGTGTTGTTTCTTTCAACTTCTCGCCTTTTTATATGCGCGGCCCGGCAATGTTTTTCAGATTTTTTAAAAAAACTTTTTTTAATTATTTTGATATATTAATATCAAAAATAAATTTAAATAAAAATATTATTTTAATATATTTTTAAACCAAAAACACACCATCATAAATACCAACTTTGCCCATAAACTCAATTAGGCAAAACCAACAAACCAAATGAAATTAAAGGTAATGTTTGAGGTTTTTAAAGTATTTTTTGTTTGAAAATGATTAAAATAATATTTTTATTTTTTAAAATTTACTTTTAATATTAATACATTAAAATAATTCAAATACAATTTAAATTTATACTAATAATGTAAATCTTGAAGTAGAGGTCATTAAATTCATCATAATATAAGGGGATTTCTAGAAATAATTCATCCTTAAACATTCATTGTAATTTTTATGCCCTCATCAATAAGTAAAGTGGATACCTTGGGATAGAATGTTATGCTGAAATGCCAAGGATCGGAGAACTGTGTCACCAAGTGGACAGCTTATACTAATGCATATCCATCCCCATTATTCTTCCATGTTTTTTTAAAAAAAATACGAAAGAATTTAACTCATTTGGTTTGGACCCATCGTCATTCGTTTTCATGAACTCCCCAAGCGCTGCTATTCATGATTTATAGCATGATCTTGTACAATAATATATATATATATATAAGCATAAATTAAAATAATTTTGCAAAGTCCTGTCAATTACAAATGATGCTACTAGCATTTTTCAGAGCAATTACATTTTCAAAACTAATATATATATATATATATAAAAAAAAAAAACTAATATATATAAGAACATTTAAAAGAAGTTGTTTAATTTTATGTAAAAAAACAAATACACTTTCAAGGCTAATACAAACATACCAATAATTATATATACATATCTTCAACTTGTGTTAATTTCGTGTAAAAAAAAGAAAATAATTTTTTTTCAAAACAATTAAAAGACCTTTATTTACAGTGTCAAGTGACCAAAACTAGTGTTGTACTGTCTTTTGTTCATAAAGTGCAGTAAATTCCCCAAAACAAAACATGATATTTAAATGAGAGAATTGTTATTTTAAGATTAAGTCAATAATAATTCTAAGGGGATGACTTAGATGTGATATTAATAATAATAAATATTGAAGTTAATTCAATTAAACATAATTAATTAATAATATAATTAAAATGTTTAAAGTAAAGAGAATAGGGAAATAAATTATTTTTTAGCAAATAAACGGACTTTAAACTTTATCTAGATATTTGAAATTTTTTAAATTTAATTCAAATTAGAGTTTTAAATCAATTGTCATGTTTTTAATTTTTGAAGAATAAGGATTCGAATTCCGAATAAAAATAATCTACTGAAATCATATAGAAATAAATCACAAGGAACACTCTCTGATTTACCATTGAACACTTTTACAAGGTTTACAGCTTCTTTTCATTCCCAACTAAAAACCTCAGTGGTTTAACCATTTAGGTAGTGTTTCAAGTAAATTATGAAGTCTGGTCAGTATGTGATCACTGGAAGAGCATTCTTGTTGAAGGATTGTGTTTTTGATGACACGTGTCAAATTAAATACTGAAAATAGTAATGCAACTGTTGATTCAATTTACATACTCTCTTTTATTAATTTATGGCATGCACATTTTATTTTTTGGTAACTCGGGGTGTCCGAGTCAGCTTACATGCACCACAACTAATCCCCGGATTCACTGAACACCCTGCAAGCCCAGTAAACATGTAAAACATCACAGGATAACAGACATCCACAATTCAAACCCAGGTGACAGAAATAAGAAAATCGTGCCTCTGTCGCTGATTTATCAATTCGCATTGATATTTATGAACCTGAAGGAATTCATAACAATCGCAAATGTCAGCCGGTACATAGATGGCACGTGCGATTGACTTGAACAGCGAAAAACTTTTTTAACCATGTTATTGGTTTCCATATGGTGCCTTTTTTTTAGGAGACAACACGTGTTGGTTCTCGATAAATTATCGCTGGTAGTCCCCTCTCTCTCTCTTCCTCATTGAAATTTTGGCCATTAAAGATTCCAGGGTAGTCCCTTTAATTGTGTGTATTGGAGTATCTGGCATTGTTTTTTTATTTATAATTTTTATCTTTAATTTTTTTATAAGTTTTGTATTTTTTTTCAATTTTATTCTCTATTCTTTTTTTATTATTTTTTCTTGTCTCTTTTGTAAACTTTCAATTATTTTTAATTTCATCATTTGATAAAAAAATAATCTATTATTTTTTTTAATTTAAACATTATTCGTTTGGTGGCTTTTTCTTTTAATTCTTATGTAAAGTTAATTTTTCTTTTCAATTTAATTCTTCAATCCAAATTTACTCATCCTCTCACTAGTTTTTATTTCAAATTTTTTTCTTGTTCTTTTAATTGTTATTTTTTCTTTTCAATCTTCTTGTATAATTAATTATTTTTCAATTTTATAGTTTTTTCAAGTTTGGAGCTTATGATCAAATAGTCTAAGTCACGAGTTTTACAAGTTAACACAAGTTGATTTCTCTCTTTTCACTTGTTTTCATTTCTATTTCATTACTCGACATTTATTTTTTTATACAAAATAACCTTTGTGGTTTTTTTCATTTTTATTTCAACTGAGTTATCCTAATCTCATGACTTGACCCGTAGTTTCGGCAGGTTAACCCGAGTGGACTTGTTTTTTTTCCTTTTAATTATTTCTTTTTGAATCATTTTATATGGTTGATTTTTTTGTAATTTCATTTTTCAATATTTGATTTATTGATAATTGAGCTTTGTAGGTTTTATATATATATATATATATATATATATATATATATATATATATATATATATTTGGTGTTATGGTCAAATGTCCCGGGTCATATATTTTATAAACTAACAGTGGTTTTTTTTTAAAAAAAATTGAGTTTTGTGATTTTTTTTTTAAAATTTGTTTTTATATCGGGTTATTCTAATTTCATAATTTAACTAATGGGGTGACAGGTTAACTTGGGTGAGCTCAAGCTTTTTATATATATATATAATTGCTATTTTTTTAATCTTTTTGTAAGATTGATTTATTTTTTCAATTTTATCCTTTAACATTTGATTTGTTGAAAATTAGGTTTTAATTTTTTTATAGATTTGATGTTTATAGTTGAATAACTCGAATCATGAGTTTAATAGGTTAACATAAATTAATATTATTTTTATTTAACATTATTTTTTTTATTTAAAACATGCTTATATCGACTTAACATTACTTTTTGTACTTAAATTTTTCTCATCTAACTCGTGATGAAGCATGAGCCATCCAATAAAGAACCTGTTTATTTTTACATTTTAAAAGTATTTTTTAAAAAAATTGATTTTTTTATTTTTTTTTATTTTAAATCAGTTTTTTTTATGTTTATAAATTGTTTTGATTTCTTAATATCTAAAATAAATTTTAAAAATAAAAAAATACTATTTAAATACAACTGTGTTTTTTAAAAGATAGGTGTAAACTGTAAAGGCAAGCAATCAGGAGAAGAGTGACAGATCGTTCGCGATGAAACATCGTGTCGCTGACCACGAAGCTACATGTCGGTTTCGTCTTAAACAACAGAGCTCTGAGATGGAAGGCCAGAGTGAAGTCTGAAAAGAACAACACCTTTCTTTTCACAAAACCTATTGACGGTGGTGGATCCAAAATGCCACCAAAACTCCCACCAGCACTCCCATACTTGATCCTCCTCTCCTTCCTCTTCTTCTACATCTACTCCACTTCTCTCCTCCCTCACTCCACCACCACCACCACCACCAAAACAACAACAACAACAAAAACAAAAACAACTTCCTGTAATCTCTTCAAAGGCAACTGGGTCCTCGACCGCACCAAATCCACAAAACCTCTTTACGATGAGTCCTGCCCATTTCACAGAAATGCATGGAATTGCCTTAGAAACCAGAGAGAAAACATGGGTTTGATTAATTCTTGGAGATGGGTACCTAAAGATTGTGAGTTGCCAAAGATTGATCCTGAGAGGTTTCTTGAGTTGATGAGGAATAGGAATATCGGATTGGTTGGAGATTCTTTGAATGAGAATTTTTTGGTTTCTTTCTTGTGTATTCTTAGAGTTGCTGATGGCAGTGCTAAGAAGTGGAAAAGGAAAGGAGCTTGGAGAGGTGCTTATTTCCCTAAGTTCAATGTCACCGTTGCTTATCACCGGGCTGTTTTGCTTTCCAAATATGAGTAAGGCTTTTTAAATGCTTGTTTCTGTTTATTTTGTCATTTGGTTTTACTGCTTGGTTGATAATGCACTGTGGATGTTATTGTTTTGAACTAAATGTAGCGCTTGAATTTAGGAGCAGTTTAGCTAAAGGAATAGACTTGTAGCCATATATATCTTCTAGATAGAATGGAACAGGGTGTGGAGTTTTAGGCCAATGCAGGGGAAGAATGGATTTACGTCAATCAAAGAACTAAACTTTGCATGCTATAAAACTAGTGAGATTGATTCGCCTAATGTTGGTTATCGAGACCAGGCTTAATGAAAGGTGCTTCATATTTTCTTTTCCAAGTGGTATTTTGATATGCAACACTGTTCTATTGTCAAGTGTCCTAATTTGGATTCCGGGAAAACATATTTTAGCTTCACAGGTTTCATACAGATTTTGATCAAGTACCCTGATGGATTACTGGTTGTTATTGATGAAATTGTTTGTTGTCCCAAACTGTTGCTCAAAGCTGCGCTACCCTATGATTGCAATATCCATGTTTGCTTTTGAGATATGCTAAAGTCTCTATGAGATACAGTTCATCACTAAAGAATTGGATACTTGGGATTTTGAAAGTATATTTGAATCACTCAGTTAGAATAGTTCAACGAGAATGCAACTTATGCTGGAAACCATTGGTGCAACCTACATCAGTTTATTTTCTGTCCCTTATTGCAGTCGATTTTCCATTGATTTAACTTGGGATTGAATTGGGCTGACAGTTTGGTTTGTTCATACTATGTTTGTTTGAACTCATATTTCATGTTTGTGGGGATATTAACAGCCTTGTAAGTGAACAGTGATTTTTTTCTTATTTAGTCGTGTGCACTCTCTGATTTGGTTCTGTTTTGTTGATAGTCATATGAGTCATGTCTGCTATACCTTAATCTTTAAATGGTTCCTAAATTTATCATGTTTGGAAAGTTTGAAAATGACGACTCACTTGCTCATAACATGATCAAAAAAAGGTGGCAGCCAAAACAGCCTACTGTGAATGATGGACGGAAGGGAATTTATCGTGTAGATGTTGATATACCTGCAGAAGATTGGGCCACCATCACCGACTACTATGATGTTCTCATCTTTAATACTGGTCATTGGTAATTTCCTTTTCCTCTCTGAAATTTAGGAAAACATTGGAAATGAATTTATATTTTCATCCTGTAATGCTTTGACATTACATATGCATGATTTAGATTTAAAAGAAGCCTGGTTAATTGAATGAAAAAGGCATTTTGGTTTTTCCAAAACCTAATTTTAGGGGGGTTCACAGAAAAAAATTTGCTTTCGAGGTCTTAATTTTGCTGCGCTTGGCACCGATATGTTTTCTCTTTTTCCTGTTACAAGTAAAACAAAAGCATGCAAAGGTTATTCTGGCAGCTTGTTTACTCTCAACCTTCTTCCCTTGCATTAATTTTGATGCTTTCATTTGTTAGCTAGTACTATATTTATTGTGGTATCTTTAACATTTGGTCTGGTCTTACTAGGTGGGGTTATGACAAATTCCCAAAAGAGACGCCTCTTGTTTTCTATCGTGCTGGGCAACCAATGCTTCCTCCCCTTGAATTGTTTGAAGGACTTAAAGTTGTTCTTGAGAGTATGGTCTCGTACATTGAAAGAGAAGTTCCTCGCAAGACACTCAAGTTTTGGCGGTTGCAATCGCCACGCCATTTTTATGGTGGTGAGTGGAATCAAAATGGCAGTTGCTTGCTTAATGAGCCCCTTAAGGAACATGAGGTAATACATTGATGACAGCTATTTACTCT
Source organism: Populus simonii (assembly GCA_007827005.2). Lineage (NCBI taxonomy): Eukaryota > Viridiplantae > Streptophyta > Magnoliopsida > Malpighiales > Salicaceae > Populus > Populus simonii. Next base: position 29,464,756 of record CM017464.2, read on the forward strand.
TTACATTTCTTTCCCATGTCATTTTGATGATAATTAATTTTTTGCTGTGGCCCCTATCCAAATCAAGCAAATCAAGCTCAGAGTCTTTCATCAAATTTGTTTGAATGTGCTGAAATGTTATGACAATTGTTCAAATTTTGAACTAGATATTCTGAGATGAAAAGTTTCTCCTTTGACACCTTCACCTTCTGACGTGTTTCCATATATGTATGTATGTATGTATATGTATAATAATTTTTTTCCTCTTTCTTTATTTCCTTGCTCAAGAGATTTTGATACTGATACCTGCACAGCTGGACTTGTGGTTTGACCCCAGCAACAATGGAGTGAATAAAGAGGCAAGAAAGATAAATCACGTGATTGAAGAGACGCTGCAAGGTACAGATATCCACTTGCTGGATCTTACTCATTTGAGTGAGTTTAGGGCAGATGCCCACCCAGCGATTTGGTTAGGAAAGAAGGATGCTGTGGCAATATGGGGTCAGGACTGCATGCATTGGTGCCTACCTGGGGTCCCGGACACATGGGTTGATATCTTGTCAGGGCTGATTCACAGTAGCTTGTAGATGGGGTGGTGAACCGTGAGGAGGATATTGTAAAATCTCTGATTTCCTTGTGCAAATATTTATATGACACACTTAAGCTGAGTTGCTGCTGCACTTTCATGGAGACCAGGTTGTTAGAATCTGTTTATCGGCATGCCAGGCTAAAGACGAGTCTTGATGGAGATATATGCTGATGGACAAAGGTTGCTGCTCTATTCTTTCTCGGAAGTTTTGAACGGAAATGAATTGATTCATGTTGTAAAAGAGAAGGAGAAAGATGAAGGAAGAAGAGAGAAATCATATTAAATTCTTTTTGCAGGTGGGGAAGGTGGTTCTGAGGCTTACTTAATATGGCATCATGCTTCCACTAGATCTAACATGTTTTTAATTTAGAAAGTCATCTTTATGCCATTATTCATTTCTTTTCTTTTTTATCCAATTCATTTTATTCCCTTATGATATTTTTTTTCCTTTCAACGCATACAATTTGACCTTAGCATAGTCACAAATTCTGTTGTGTGCAACCTCACTACTTTGAGCTCCCAGGTTCCTGTTTCGTCAAGTTTAAGTGTTTGGTTCATGATGAAATGTGGCATAGTTGATTTCTTTCTCCAAAGAGTTTTTCCTTGTACTGGCCATTTAATGCCTTGTTCCCCTATATTGATTTCTAGCTTGCTGTTTGCCAAGCACAGCAATTGCTGATCTTCTATCCCAATTCTAAACTAGCTCACGTGACCTATCTGTTTAAACCCTTTTTTTTCCTGGCAATGTAGCTTGGTTTCTACAATGGAATTGTTGGGTGAGTAGTGTTGCCTCCATTCCTAAATTCAAGTCTTTCTGGGATTCTAACATAAAACCTTCAAGACCCAATTTAACCAGTTGACTGACGTGTGTCCATTGTAAATGGAAGGGTATTCCATTTGCATTATCCATGATTCATCTTTATAAATCACACGATTTCTTATGTTGTTGAAGTCAAAACTTCAGTAGCACTTGTGCACCAAATTCCAGACACTGCCCTGGCTCTACTTGCATGTGACAAGCAACTATTATCGTGTGAGTCATGTCCTATGATGAAATATTATTAGCTCGTGTTCATTCCTCTCACACAAAAATCGCATATACGATGGATCTTACAAAGATTTTGTGATAAGGAGTTGTACGACTCTGAATGATAAGGGGTTTTTTGGTTCCCACGAGTTGTGATAAGCAAATCAAGAATTTCTGAAACCCTTTTCTTCGATTTTAATTTGTTGTTAGAAATTAAATCAAATACTTGAGTTCGAATCTGATTGCATTGCAGCAGTATGGCTGGGACTGTAACTAGCAACAGCGGGAAGAAGCTATAATAGCGATGTCTGCTCAGACACTACATGGCAATGGTGTCTTGTTGGCACGAGAAATTTAGACAAAGCTATTGCTGCGTTTAAGGACAGATTTAATTTTGATTAGATTTACTTCGGTTGATTAGAGTTCCATTCTCAGACCTCAGTTCAGATTTACTTCGGTCAGCAGATCAAATGGCTTCCATTTTTCCGAAGAAGGTTTGGACCAGCTAGTGCACTACAATCAAGCGTTTGGACCTCAAGCTGATAGAGCTGTAGAGAAGTTCAGAAAGGTTTTCTTTTTTTCTTTTTTCATCTTTTTTGTAGAAGGTTGTTTTCCCATTATGATCACCACAGGTTTTCAAGGATTTTGTTTGGAATATAATACTTCTGGACTCATGCAAGCTATCATTTACTGATAAATGCGAGCATGGAACCAATTAACCTGTGCATTATTTGATTGCGAACCCTCCAAAGATTTGTATATCATGCTGGACAGCAGAATCTTGATAAGCAACATAATCTTGTCGAGGAGCTGTTCCTTGGGAGTTTTACCCTGGCTAAATATATTGGCGATAGGTGAGTGCTTCATCTTGATCAAACGGTTGTATTCATCTCAATCATGAAATTTATAGTATTTTCTTATGCATCTGTTAACGGTCTTCAAACTCTGTGTTCCTTGACTAATTTCTTACTAATATTTCTGTCTCCATCTCTATTTCTTAGATAGATATTCTCTGTTTTCGTCTCCGCCAATCAAATTAACACGATGTTTTTTTGTTTCTTGCATGTTCCTGCCTTCTTGTACTCTGTACCAAACGTTACCTATCTGTTTTTTCCTAACACCCTTTTCCAACCTCCATAATTCTACTCTTGTCCCTCTCTATCACAACCCACCTCAGAACCAAATTTAACCACTGGACTAACGTGGGTCAAAGCTAATTTGGATAGCATTCCATTTCTGTCATCCAGGACCATGATTCATCTATGAATCAGACGGTGCCGTATGATGTTGCCGTCAAAACTTCAATAAAAGCTATATCCGAACCAAATTCCAAACACTGCACGACGCAGGGATTCCTCTGTTTCTAACAAAATCTTAACCACCAATCCCTAAAAACCTCAATTTCTCCAAAATCCCAACCGACCTGTTGATTCAAAACCTCAAAAATGGCCCTAAGAACAAATCTATTTTTTCCAAACACAATTCTTCAACGTCCGAAATCCTACTTTTGTCCCTCCCCCACTACAACCCATTTCAGAACCCGAATCCTATGCACCCACAAAAAATGCAGAAGTGATGCTGATCTTGCATCAGACTTGGCATCAGAAGTAGCAAAAATAAACATCCATTTGGTGCAACGAGAAGAGGCCATGAAGAAAAGCAGAGAACTACTTTTCGCTGAGCTTTGCAAGTATTTGGCTTTGGATAAAGACGAAGTGAAGAGGAAATGGAGCAAAATGGATCAAGAGGAGAAAAGGGTTTTGATTAAAGGGTTTGTTGATGAATGGGGTGTCAATTTTCACCCTTTATCTGCTAGGTCTGTCAAGGAAATGATTGAAGAGTACTTACATGAAGGGAAGCCACCTTCAAATTCTTCTGGTTCCATGCTGTTTCCAGGTTTGAAGAGGATAATGGGGTTTTCTCAATAAGTTCAAACGTATAAGATATGTCATGTAGTGATAGAAACTTAATCGGAATGGCTGGTTTGTTGTTTGTTGTTAAGTGCTGGATATTGCTGACAATCGGATTTGGCTTCTTTTTGACTAGTAAAGTTTGATAAATTCACAGAAAAAGAAGAATGATCAGTGAATGCTTTTATTAATGTGTATGATAATTTGTTTCCCCTGAAAGTTGCTCCGATGTTCTTTTTATTAAACATTGGTGGAAAAATCATGGTAGACACCAATTGCCAGGGTTATTAGAATGGAAATGATGTCTTAAACATCTGTCGTGCAAATTCATCTGAATTCCTTTCTGATTTCTGACCATAGAGCTTCACAGCCCCTCTGAATCCCGTAAAGCCGCCCCCCTCTTACATATAACGAGCAGTGATACCTGAATCTAAACACACCAACCTCAAGATTACTGCACTCGCGTTCTGCTGACATGAATTCCATGTTCCAATCTATTTTCTGCAACTCTAATAATAACCCAAAGATTTTGGAAGTGAATAACTAATCAGATCTAGGTGTTGTGGTTATTGTCGGCATACATAGAATTCTCCATAATCTTTTTGATTTCTACTTGTACAGTACAACTGAACAAAGTTATACAGCAATGGAAAGTTATCCTCAATCACTGAATATGATCACTGGACACAAATATCACATGAATGATGACGCCTGATGTCAGTATCATGATAAAAGTGAAACGATGGTAATCACCTTGTTTTTATGTATTTACATCCGTATACCTGGGATTTCAGCAACTGAAAAGTCTGAAAATCAAAACATAAATTTGAAAAGAATGTTTACATACAGTAACCCGCAAGCAAAAACACGTTCTCACCAACCCCCCACAAATTCTCCAGTCTATTCCTACAGAGGAGTGAAAATTTCTTCAGATATATAGCTGCCTGCACACCACAGCTGAGGCATCAGCTGGACAGTAAGGACACTTGAATGACCGGGAGCTGCCTTTTGAAAGCTTCATGATCGACTGCTTGCAGAGAACATGGAAGCATGGCAGCAGCATCGGTGGATTCTCCTCACTGCCTTGATCCCGACTTACAGGACAGACAAAAATAGAATGGAACTGAAATTCCCTTCCCAGCTCTACTGGCACTGGCAACTGTTTCAAAGCCTGCCACTCTTGTTTCTTTGCAGCCATTACATTCACCAGCTTCAAGAGAGTTGGCAACCCTTCAATCCCAGCTGCTATTGCCACACTCAATGGACTCTGAAGGGACTGACCAATGAAGTTGCAGAAATCCCTATTCAACTCCTCAGTCAACTTTTCCCAACAGCTTGGAGCAAACAGTTCAGAGTGAGGACATTTTTCAAGTCTGCCCATCCACATAATGCAAACTGTTAGCTTCTGAAACTCTTTCATGTGACTAGAAGCAAAAGAAGCAAGGTGAGTTTTGGCATAGTTGAGGGCATCAGCACGACTTCCTCTCTTCAGAATCTCCACAAACTGCTGCTGGTGAAGCTTCAGCTCAAGGTTCGAACCATTCTGCATTAGTTTTTCACGGTTGGTAGAGACCCACTTTAGAGCTGGCTCAATATTTTTAATCCTCATTGCCTCGAGTATTTGATGTAGTTCCAAGAGATGAGATCTTAGAGCAGCTGCTTCTGATTCTCCAGCTTCATTTATTAGGCAATCTCCAAGATCAAACAAGCCTTGACGGTAAAAATGACTTGCTATTATCTGATTAACGATATGAATGTCAAAGTCAACATTTCTGTATGCCATGGATATGTCAGGAAATGATTTTTCAAGGAGCTTAGGCAACTTGCTAAGATTTAAATTCAATTCCTTCTGTGACCCTTCTAATTGCTTGAGTGGAGCAATTGCAATAAGCTTGTGCTTTAGTTCTGTGAGAATTGATTTCTGATCAATGGGAAACATAGGATCTTCATCTGACTGGATTTTTACCAATGCCTGCTCAATTTCATGGCTCACTTGATGGATTACTTCATGAGATTTAGAAAATGACAATTTTTGTTTCTTAGCAACACGATCAAATGCATCTTTGGCAGTACTTAGTTCCATTCCTGTAGAAAAAGGAAACCCAATAACATCACTCATCCCAAACACAACAATTAATAAGTACTGATTTTACTTTAAATAGTGGAATAGCATAAAAATTCTAAATCACACTTGCTAAACAATAACAGATACCCCATTATAGCTATTGCCAATAAATTGTTGAGCACGTCACAGATACAAACAGGCAGAACAGCAAACTTTAAACAGCAGTAAGGTACAAGAGAATGGAAATTTAACAGAGAAAAAAAAAATTGCCATTCATCTTTTCTGTCAATCAATCAAAACAATGATTGCACTAGTCATTCACCACAATCATTTTTCCAGCTTTTAGGTTAAATACAGGACACATATCCTTCTCTAAGAGACCAAGAAGAAGAAAAAAGAAAAGGATAAGGGATACAAATTAAATACAGGACACATATCCTTCTCTAAGAAACCAGGAAGAAGAAAAAACAGAAAAGGATAAGGGATACAAATAACAGACAACAATTAGGAGATCGTCCCAGCTAAAAACTAATTAGGGTACATACCAAGCCTTTAAATGTTGTTAGGACACAAATCACAAACAGCATTACAAGATCATCCAAGAGGATAAAACTTGCATGATAACAATAAATACAGAACAGAAAATACACTGACGAGTAATAGAAGTCATCAATTCTGGATGGAGGCATTGTTTGGGAAACATGGTTGATATAACACTGTAGGACTTTCTCTTCCTGTTTCTTCACTTTTTTCTCCTTCTAAGCTCACATGATAACAACAAATACAGAACAGGAGATGCACTGACAAGCAACAAAAAGTCGTCAATTCTGGGTGGAGGTAATGTTTGGAAACTTGGCTGAAATAACACCTTAGGACCTTCTCTTCTTGTTTCTGTTCATTTTTTTATGCTCAATCTTTAACGGTCAAATGTATATCAATGGATCGACTGGTGTAAGTTCAATTTAATAAGTGGCACACCAGAACAAGAAGAGGGAGTTGTTTGTAGAGGCCAGGCAGAGGGGTTTTATAGTCGGTTGCTCAAAAGGACTATCAAACGAAACAATCATCCACCCGTTTTAAAGCTACCAGAGTTCAAAGCAACCGGCATGTAGAAAATGCATAACATCTACATCAACAATTAACAACGAGAAGTTTAAGATACAATAAGCAACTTCAACTTCAAGACACCGTGAGATCATTTAATCATCAATTACAGTGATCAGTGGTAGCAAAATCATGCGAACAATCAAAGGACTCCCTCCACTCCCAGAAACCAGAAAACCAATAAAACAAGAAGAAATACCTTTTCTTAGTCCTCGAAAAACCAGGAACTTACCCTCTGCAATCAAAATAGACACCCAGTCATTACACACTGAGCACAATCACAGCAAAACCAAAACCTCAAGCAAGGTTTAACCAAAAACAACAGCACATGCGCGTACAGATTAATACAAAAGGCATAATCTAACATAATACACACTCAATTGAGTCTCTCCAGACATTTATTATTGTTGTTGTTGTTGAGGTTTTATTTGGAAATTAGAGAAATGAAAAAAGAAAAGGCAAACTGGTACCTATTGAAATAAGAGAAAAAGGAAGCGAATTTCAAGAAAGAAACTGTGACTAACTGCTATATGAAAGCTAATTTCGAGAAAGAAAATGTAACAAACCGCTATGTGAGTGAGTAAGATATTGGCAACAGATCACAGTTACTTAAAATTAAATCTTGTAAGTGCCCAAAATCATAATCAAATTTATATTTCGATGAAGATTAAAGAGGTAAAGGGAATGGAAAATGGAGATACCTTACCTGGAGAATGTTATTGGGGGAAGGGGACTGCGAGAGCGAGCGAGCGAGGGAGAGAGAGAATGAGAGAGCGTGGGAATCGAGAAGGAAATCTCGTAGGAGGACTCCGTTGGAGAGAGAAACACGTGTGAGTTTTATGTTTCTTTGGACGATATTACTCCTCATTTATTTCTTATTTACCTCTTATACCCATCTGGTATTCAACTTTTCAATTAATATTTTTATTGGACATGATTACGTGGAGAAGCTGTGAAATAAAATATTAATTAAAAAGGGGTAATAAATAAGTGTATAGAATCACAAACATCTCTGGGAATCGTGTAAATTATGTTTTTAAAATATTTAAATTTTTTTATTAAAATTTAATATAATTTATATGTTTTGAATTGTTTTGATGTGCTGATATTAAAAATAACTTTTAAAAAATAAAAAAACAATTATTGACATGCATTTCGGCACAAAAAGTTATTTGAAAAGCAATTGCTACCATACTGCCAAGCACCCTTGTAATAGTGTGTTTTTTTAAAAATATTTTTTAAATTTTAATTTTTAAATTATTTTTTAAATGTATTAATGTCAAAAATAAATTTTAAAAATAAAAAAATATTATTATAATATATTTTTAAGTTTGCAAGTGATAAAATAAACTATAAAACAAGAGGGGAAGATTTCCTATGAATCCTTCTTTAGCATTTCCTACTTTTTTTGTATGGAAATTTATAGTTTTAAATTTATTGATGAACAGATATATGAACATTTCGTTAAGTGAGCTGAAGCTAGTCGGGGTACGGGGAGTTTTTCATTAATAAATTTAAATTTAACGGTCTAAAAAATCCCAAGAATTATCCTTCTTTGAACTCTACAAAGAGACAAACTCATCCTCCCTTAAAATCAATAATAATAATAAAAAAAAAAATCATCCTCCTTTAATCTCCTCGACCCAACCTCTTTTACCTCTTTCAGAAACGTCCAAGAGACAGACCTAGCCTTCCTTGAGCTTCTCTAAGAGATGAACCCGACCTCCTTTAGTTACACCAAGAAAAGGACTCATTTTTCTTGGATTTAGTTTCGGAGAAGAATTCAGTTTTTATAGTTTCAGCTATTTTTGATATCATGAATTCTCATCTTTTCATATCTTTTAAATATATAAAAGTTCCTCAAGTATCCACTATATTTCCATCAAACATTAATATAAATGTAAGATGTATTTATTCTTCGTAAAATATTATCAATATAAAATTATATTCCAGACCTTCTTCTTACAAAATGATAAGATTCATAGGTTATAAATCTACCATGAAATCTTCAGAACAAAAGCTCATAATCTTCATCTCTCTCTCTCTCTCTCTCTCTCTCTATATATATATATATATATATATATATATATTTTCTATTAAAAGAAATCTTTTGCAGGTACTAGCCACAAGTAACCTTGATCTACTAAGTATCAAGGTAGTGTTTGGGAACATGGTTAAAACCACATTTCCTAAAAATTTGAAATTTTTACTTTTTTTTGCTTTAAAATTAATTTTTTGTTTATGTTTTCAAATCGTTTTGATATGTTAATGTCAATAATTTTTTAAAAAATTAAAAAATATTATTTTGATGTACTTACGAGCGAAAAAAACTTTAAACTATAATCCCTATCACACTCTCAAACACCTTCTAAGTATAAGTTATCATCCACCTGGCTATGAAAAATAAATAAAATTAGTAGAATGAATTGATTAATTGATTATTCAACTTAAAAATCTTATTTCTAAACTATTTAAATAAATAAAATTAGTAGAATGAATTGATTAATTGATTATTCAACTTAAAAATCTTATTTCTAAACTATTTAAATTTTTTACACATCTCAATCAATAACAATATGGAAGTAATAAAGAATATTTGTGCAAAAGGTGATAAACAGAGATATCAACATATTATTTACACAAAAAGTGGATGATGAACATTTTATTTACACAAAAAGTGGATGAAAGTAAATGATTGAAATTTATTTAAAAATCAGTGTACTCAAACAAACAAAAATTAAGAGCCTGTCTATTTTTGAAAAATTTTTATTTTTTTTGTTTTTAAAATTATTTTAATATGCTGAATTTAAAAATAAATTTTAAAAAATAAAAAAAAATTATATTATTTTAATATATTTTTAAATAAAAAATACTTTAAAATACAATAACTTTTACATATAAAAAAAACCTATAAATTCAATGGAGAAAAAAAATGAAAAGGTGGTGTACGAGTACAATTATTCCAATTTTAAACTGCCAACAACTGTCGTATCAGAACAGTTACAGTAAAACCTTGGAAGACAACTCCTAGGATGACATCTCGAAAGTAAGAATAAAATCTGTGAAATAATTACAAGAATACAGAATCACGCTCCTCGTTCCTCAACAATCCGTTGCTACAAAATTTGCAACTGAATCCCTACTATCCTGACTCTAGATTACTTCAGAGCTAAGAGCACCAAAAAAATTAGGGGAGCTGCTGTTGAGGACAGCAGCACTTCTTTTTCCTCTCCAAAAATCGGTATCCAAAGAATGTATTATTCTGTTTGAATGTATAAAAGCACAACAAGAACTCGTAAGGAACGTCCCTTTGCTGCCGTAAAATGGAGCTGTACCCTTTAATGAAGAGCTCACTTCTTGGTTCTTTCCATTTTTGTTCGAACTGTCTCCAAAATTATCTCCGTCTCTAGGTCAAACATTCTATTGACAGCATGCATAATCTCAAGCATCTCTTCTGGTTTTTGGCAGTCACTCCTCCCATCACATCTTAGTTGCTGCATTGGACCATGAAGGAACTTCTTCATCATACCCATGCTAAGATCATAAATGGCTTTCTTCTGTTTATCTGTAATGTCACCCATCTTTGACAAACACTTGTCTAGTTCGGAAGCTCTAATTCTTTCAAGATAAGCTCGTAGCTTCTTGATGGTGGGAACAGCCTCTAGGGAATCCTTCCAAGCTTCAAAGTTCTGCAATTCCTCGGAAATAATTGCTTGTGCTTCGATAGCTTTCCGGAGGCGATCCTCCTTATTGGCTGCCACAACATCCTTGAGATTGTCCACGTTGTAGACTTCTACTGTTTCAAGATCTGAGACACATGGTTCTACATTCCTGGGAACTGAAATGTCAATGAAAAGCCGCCTTGCCATTTCTATGTCTGCAGGGAATGTTTGTACGTGCTCTTTCAAGAACAGCAGAGTCTCTGATGCAGTGCATGTGAAAATAACATCTGCTCCGGCAGCACATCGCATCATTTCTGAAAGCGGCTTATAGACAATCTGAATATCCTTGAGCTCTTCACGGATTACGGCAACTTTCTCCTCAGTTCTGTTCACAACCACCATTTCTTTGCACCCATTGGCAGCCAAGTGTTTTATCACAAGCTTCCCCATTTTGCCAGCTCCAATTACTAATACCCTAACAGTAGCATATGAAGACTCTGGAAGCTTTGTTAATGCAAGCTCTACAGCAGCTGAACTGACAGAAACTGACCCTGAGGAAATGTTGGTTTCAGTTCTGACTCGTTTCCCAGTAATGATTGCATGCTCAAACAACCCACCAATTTTCCTATTAAAGCCATCAACTCCTTGTCCAAGTTTTTTAACTTGCTTCACCTGAGCAAGGATTTGACCCTCTCCGAGAACAATCGAGTCGAGTCCAGAAGCTACTTCAAAAAGGTGTCTTGTGGCATCTTTATTATACAACATAAATCGGTGTTGACAAAGCTCTGAAGCAGGAACCCCGCTAATCTGTCAAAAGAAAATTTGTTAATTGGACCATGGTTGACATTGCTTTTAAAATTATTTCTAATATGAACAATTTAATATGATATTTTCCTAAAGATGCATCCTTATTCAATAGATGTTTTGACCAAATACATGAAGACCAGTATTCACGGTTGATTTAGGTAGAATTGATATCAAATAAATTTGAAAAGTCTATATACAGTAAGAAATGCCTAGGAATTTCCCAATATTAGCAGGCTAGGCAGATTTGGAGCAGAATGAGTCCAATCAATTAAAAAGCACGCTCGAATAAAAAACACGACTTATAGGTATCTCTCTCGTGTTCTATCTGGGAATTCTTAAGATGCACAATAGAAGGCAAATAGGTACCTTCGACATCCATTCAGTCACTTCTTTAACTCCACGATGTTGGGACAGAGCCACAGCATATATTTCCATTCTGTTACAAGTGCTAAGAACAGCAGCCTCTTCTATATGATTTAAAGAACAAAGATCACTAATGGCTCGAGGCCACTGGGCTTCTGGGATGGCAAGTTTCTCACGAACATCAACTGGTGCTGTGTGTACATTAAGTCCAATGACAATAATGCTGCTCTTTTCCTTTGTATATCCTGATGTTAGGCATTAACGTTTCAGCAATTAGCATCAATGAACAATTGCCAGGTAGGTTTGGCAAGAAGGCATGTAAGAACAAGAAAATAAAAACAGAAAAAACCTGAAAGTATAGCTACAGATAAAGGAAATTAGAGATTTCATTAAGACCATTAAAGGACGTCAACAAACAGTTGTCAGCACAACCAAGAAGGTTGGTATCAACTATCAACAACTTCAGCGCTTGGGCGACACAAGACACTGCTTCTTCAAAATTGGTAGAACCTTTTTTTGCTAGTTACTGACATCGCAATCATCCAACACCCATACAAGCAAACAATTAATCTAAATACACACAAAATTAAGCGATCCTTTTAAGTTAAATAATTTTTTGAACCCAAGAAAAATCCTCCATGATCCATAACAACAACATTGAAACTTTCTTGTGTCATCAAATCAATTGAAGATCCTTCCACATCATTATTCTTACTGCACAATACTCAAATCACCACCACCATTATCATCTCTTTCTTCTCTAATAAAGCTAAATTCCAATACTTTTACAAGGTTTCAAGCCCATGTTTCTAAATAGAAAGCGGATTTTTGCAAGCTACAAAAACGGCCGTTTTGGACCACGTAATAAAATGCGCGCGTACGCGTTATCCAAGTCCCACATAATCGAAACTCAAAACTCAACAAAAAGGGAAAACTCACTATCAATTGCAGAAGCCTTGAGCTGCTCAAGAGCGATAACATTCGATCTCTTCGATTCTTCTTTATGGATTGAATTCAAATTCTGACTCGCACTTTCACATTTCAAACAAAGTCTTTGGTTTGAAGCCGATTTCCTTCTACTGTTCAAGGGTTTATAGAAGGTCTGCGACTGAATCTGAGGACAAGGCACGGCCAGTGAGCGGAGGTTACCATTTGATTGTGTAGAAGAAGCAATAGAGGTGGCGAAACCGCCCGCCGCCGCCGCCATCGGTGAAGAAGGAGATGGGGGCGGCGACAAGAGAGATTGTAAAATTTGATCCCCGAGTAATGAGAGGAGAAGAGAGGTATGGAAGAAAGGAATAAAATTTTCAAGTTTTATGTTGGGTGAGGTTTGGTGACAAAAGAGAAAGAAGACAAACAACAACTACTGAATTATTTATTAGGCACGTTGAAACGGTCTCGTTTGGCTTTGGGTTACAACTTCTGCCTATCCATGATGACTTCTGCTTCCTTTTTTCTTTTTTTTCCTTCTCTCTCTAAAAGTTGAGGATTTAGATTTTAGATAGATTGGGAGAACATAATTGTTGAATTGTTTTTTAAAATGTTTTTTATTTATAAATATATTAAAATAATTTATTTTTAAATTAATATATAAAAATAATGTAAAAATAAAAAAAAATTAATTTAAAGTAGAAAAATTGAAATTTACTGAGATTGCAGTAGAAACAAAACAGAGTCACCTGGACAGAAGGGAAGTGGAATGGGATTTTACACGTTTTGTCCACACGCCACCGTGGACCGGACTGAGGAACAAGGAAAGGTCAGCAGTTTGATTCTTCTTGTAGCCACCATGGATTTGTTTTTAAAAATTCATCCTCCGTTATTTGTCAACTATCCATGGCTCATGTGTTTTGTTTCCAACAATGTAGGATTGTGGGGTAACTAAGATAAGATGTGGGATGCACCTTCACATATGATAAAGGTATTTATTATAAAATATATTAATGTAATTATGGATGATAATTAATTTTGTTACGGAAATATTGGTTTGATAATATTTCAATTCTTGTAAAACCAATTTTTTTTTTTTTAACTTGGAATTTGAGTTTTGAAAATATTAGAATGTTGTATTTGTTCATGAGAAAGAGATTATGAGAGTGTTTGGAAATACGGTTAAAATTATATTTTTAAAAAATTTAATTATTTTGTTTATTTTTGAATTATATTAGTATTAAAAAAAAAAGCACTTAAAAACACAACCCTTTCATCACTCTTAGGCTGTGTTTGTTTCCTGGAAACTGGTTTCCGGGAAATCACTTTCTAAACTTTTTTGTATTTGTTTGCTATTAGAAAAGTTGGTCAACGAAAAACACTTTCCTGTCAATGAAAAACACTTTCCAGTTAAAGAAAAATTTGGTTTGGTTTCCAGGAAAGTGTTTTCCTTTTATTTCGGGCGGAAAACACTTTCTGGAAGTTGTGAAAATTTATAAATGTCATATTATTTGCTTATTATATCAAATTTGGTTCTCAAACTTTTGATTGCTATATATATTTTGTTTTGAATATTTATTTTTCAATTTCATCCCTAAAAATTTAATTTTTATATTAATTTTGGTCCTCATTTTTATAATTGTTATTTGATTTTTCCTTATTATTTTTTAATTGAAATTTTTTATCTATCAAATTTGATCCTCATTCTTTTGATTGTTACTTATTTTATTTGAAATAATTTATGAAATATTAATTATTATTATTTTAATTTCTTCATCTTTTAATTTTTTTAATTTTTTAGATTTGATCTCTATTATTTTTATTATTATTTATTTTATTTGAGATAATTTATGAAATTATATATTTTTTTTTCAATTTCACTCTTATTCAACTTTTTAATTTATAAGATTTATTCCCCATTATTTTAATAAACTTGAAAAAAATAAAATATTAATAAGTTATTTTTCAGCTCATTTTTCATGACATAACAAAATACTGGAAAGTGTTTTCTAACTTACTTTTCATTACAGTATTAAATATTAAAAAATAATTTACTTTTCTGAAATTTATTTTTTCATAATTTACTTTTTTAAAAAGATTTACTTTTAAGTAAACAAACAGGTGTAACCATCTATTATGTATTTTTGCATCCTCCTAGGACAAACAGGTAAGGCCTATAACCTGTTCTAAGGCCCATTTCACAACACTCTTTTTTTATTCTTTTACCTATTTTAAGGAAGAAAATTACCATACCCCGGAACTGGTCTCAAGTCTAAAACAATATCCAAACAAAACTTCATCACTCACTCCGAGTCTCAAATGGGCTTCAACATCCTCATACCTTCACCTCTCCCCTCCACCAAAACAATTCTCTACACCAAACCCACTTTTCCCAAACTTGCCCCTGCACTCCAATCTATTCCCAACCCCGTCACCAAAACCCACTTCAAGTTTTCATCACCAAAATCTACTGCCCACTCCATTTCGGCAGCTGGTTTTGTTGTGTCAATCTACCAAACCAAGCGTCAGTTTCGTGGTGGTGGGGTCATAGCCATGGCTGCCCCTGGATCCGTCCAGAAGTCCGAGGACGAATGGCGTGCTGTTTTGTCCCCAGAGCAGTTTCGGATTCTGAGACAGAAAGACACAGAGTAAGATTCTTATTTGTAACTAAATCTTGTATGTTTTTTTCTACGTTGTTTTCTGGCTTTATGTTCTCGTTAACATTTCGGGAATTATTGGTTTGTGTTTTTCTTTTTTATTGTTTTGTCCTGCTTTTGGTTCTGATTCACTTATCAACAAGTAAAACTCAAGTAATTCACTTGAAATGATCTCAATTAGAGACCTTGATTGTTATCCTTATCGAAATGCATGTAAAAAAATCCTGTTTGCAAGGAGAATTCTGAGGATGTATCGCAAGAGGTGCATCTGGTTTTCACCTTATTTGGTGGCTTAATGGTTTATTGAATATCGTTGGATCTGGTGTTTCGTTCTGTTGCTTCGTGCTGTTCGGTTTTAAGAAACTTTCAATGATGTTGCAACTTCTGGGCATACAGTCTTTAATATAACCTGGGATTCAGGAGTTTGTAGGAAAATAACTGTGAAAATTGAACTTCGAGGAACGAACGATAAGTATGCAATTTTGTTTTGCAGGTGAGAGATTGTGGATGAAATAGATTTTAAGAAGCTCAGGGAAAAAAGTTTAATCTAAAAATTTAACCTGTATGGAATTCCACTGCAGCAATAAAATAAAATAAAATCCTGGAGCAATAACAGTATAGCCTACTGGTTAGAGGAATCTTTTTTGCAGCTCTTTCTTTACACAATAAGGTACAGTGTGTAGTAGCAAATTGAATTCCTTTACAGCAACAAAACCCTGGAGCAATAGAAGTATAGCCTATTGGTTAGGACTGGTTAGAAGAATCTCTTCACAGTTCTTTCTTTAGTCAATAAGGTGTGGTTTGTAGTGGCAAATTGAATGTAAAGCTTGAGTATAGCTATGCTCTGTTCTGTGATTTGCCAATGTAAGTGATCCCTAGCTTTGGTTGAGAGTAAAAAAGGTAATTGATTTACGCCTGGCAACTAGCATTTTGCTTTTATGGCTGTCTTTAAGTTGGACGAGTGGCTTTTAGCGTTCAGTTCACATGCTGTTGTCAGGATGATCATAGATTTGGTGAAGTGGCAATGCTAAAACTATAGACTCGGGTGTTGCTAACTTAGCTGGATGTCATGCTGATTGCCATGACTTACAGAGGCAAGAGGGAAGGAGTAGGGTACCTACATGAAGGGGATGAGCGGCAGAAGATGGGTGTTTGTCAGGATAATATTAGTGTATTACAATTTTATTGCTGGATGGGGTTGAATTGGCTGTTAGAAAGATCTCAAATTTTCCTTTCTTCTGCCTTGATTCTTCAAAATTGAAACAAAGGACTAGAGACGAACATTAGAATCCCCAAATATGGATTCTTTTGCACCATGTTGAGAGATCATATACAATCTGCCTGATCTGGTAATATGAGATTTCTATTACTAGATCAGGTGCATAATGGTCAAGTGCTCTTGAATGAATCCTGTGGATGTTTCTCAAGAAAACTTAGTGAAATTTGTATTTTATTCATAGTGATTTTTCACATTGTTTGGGTGTCATGCAGGTATCCTGGCACAGGAGAATATGACAAGCTTTTTGAAGAGGGTGTCTACAAATGTGCAGGATGTGGAACACCTCTCTACAGGTCAACAACCAAATTTAATTCCGGTTGTGGTTGGCCAGCTTTCTACGAGGGTCTTCCTGGAGCCATAAATCGCACTGTGAGCTCATTTGCTCTGCTAGTTTCCCCCTTTTCTTTTACCATTTTACAGCAATTTATTTCGTGACATATTAACAAGGTTGGCATTTGTTATCAGCCGGATCCAGATGGTAGGAGGATCGAAATCACATGCACTGCCTGTGGTGGACACCTGGGCCATGTATTTAAAGGCGAAGGTTTTCCAACTCCCACAAATGAACGCCATTGTGTCAATAGTATATCACTCAAGTTTGCTCCTGCAGATTCTTCCCTGTAAAACCTAATGGCGTGCTTACTTCATTGCCAGACATGTTCAGTACCATCGGCTCTGTGTAAAACATGGCAATAATGTTGTGTTTAGCCAAATAAAAACCGACGCAGTTACTATTTATTATATACCTTCCCTCTGCCTGTGTCCATGGAAGTCCTGGAATAAAGAGAATGCTGTTATTTGCCAATGTGCTTCTTGTGTTATGAAGATGAGACATTCCTGCGTGGAAGATGAATAGAGTTTGCTTGAGAAGATGACCTGTAAATCAAGGCTAAAAGTTGCGCAAAAAAAAAAAAATTGCTGTTAATTAAGCAATTTTTTGTTTAAACAAAGACGTAATTGGTTTGTTTATCAAGCGGGTTAACCGTGTCCATCGCTCTTTTACTATGATTAATTGAGTCAATTATTCGAGTCTTTCTAATGTTAATTATTACATATTGGAGATAGTTAATTTATAAATCCGTTAAAAGGAGAGTGTTGTCATCGTAGTTGCCTGACAAGTGTCCCACAGAGACATAATAAGGGGTTATTTGAAAATCCATTTTCTCAAAATTCTTCATCATTTAAGGAAAAGAAAACATAATAAAAAAAATTAAGCAAGAAGATGAAAATTCAAAAAATCCTTAGTATAAACGTGTGGCCACTTGCGGCCCTCTCCTTTTAGCCCCTGTAAATACAAACACCAACAGAAGACAATTCGTTGCTCCTTTGTTTCAGGAAATATTCTTGAAGGACAATCTTCGTTAACCTTCAGATTGTTTGGTTCAGGAGGGTTGTGTCTGTCCAGACATAGATTGAACCGTGGGGAAAGATCTCAGATCTGCGCAGCTATTGGTTGTTCCTGTGCTCAAGATAATTAGATTTAGCCCTGTAAGATTAATGTTTCATGTTAGTAAGAACATGTATCACTAGAGCAGTAGTTAGATTAATTTTTGTGTTGCTTGGAGGTGTCAATGGACTTCATCACCGGAAAAGGGTGCAACCCAGCAAATGGCATTTAGCTGAAGAATGGTAGATTCTGAAAAAACAACTGTAAACTATTATTGCGTTTATACTAAGTTATAAAACAAATACCACAATTCCGTTGTAGTCTAGTTGGTTAGGATACTCGGCTCTCACCCGAGAGACCCGGGTTCAAGTCCCGGCAACGGAACTTTTGTTTTCTATATTAAACTGATTTGAAATCTTTGTCGATTTATCACTAACATGAAAAGGGGATAGGATGTACATGAGTTAAAAAAAATAAAAATATTACCTTACATGGAGGGATTTTTGTATTTTATTGTTTTGTAAGTTACACAATAAGTGAAAATAATATATTTTTTTTTTTTTTTTACCTATGGCTCAAAAGTTTTCTCAAATTAATTTTAAGATGTTGAGATAAAATTCCATTGTGTTTACCTCACACATTACTTGTTAGAAGAGTAAGAGCCTGTTTAGGATTGTAGTAGCAGTTATGATTTAAAGTGTTTTTCGCTTAGAATATATCAAGATAATCTTTTTATTTTTTAAAAATCATTTCTGATATCAGGACATAAAACGATTTAAAAACACTAAATAAATGTTATTTTAAACAAAAAAAATAATTTTTTCAAAATATAGGTTAGACCACGTTTTCAAACATGCCTTTAATCTTTAATGAAAAATGATGGTGTGGTAGGAAAGCATGAAAATATTGTAAAAGGTGCTATAGAAGAGAATTGAGAAGGAGAGTAGATGTTCTTAATAAGAGAGGATATTGCTGTGGAATGAAAAGGTGCGGAAATATTGTAAAAAGTTGTAGAAACAATGTAAAAGATAAAAATCATGTATTAAATTGAAATGAAACTAATTTATTCAATTTATACAGGTCTATAACTCAAGTTGTATTTTTTAAAAAGAAAACATGTTTATGACCATTGAATATCATTTTTTATAGGAAAACATAATCTAATCCATAACGAATCACGACCTATAGTTTTAAAATCCGGTCCGGCGGGTCGATCCAGGACCCGGGGCTGGAACCGGGCCAGGTTGAAAAAAAAACAGGGGAAAGAAAAACCTAGTGTGACTCGGTGGGTTGACCCGGCAAGATCAGTTAAAACTCGTTTGCAACCCGTTAACTTTTGTTTTTTTAATTAAAACGACGTCGTTTTGATTTTTTTAAAAAAAAAATCATTGACTCGGGTGACCCGGTGACTCGGTCAAAACCTGGAGCCCGGACCTTGGACCGGGCCAGGTCTAAAAACTATATCATGAACACCACAACTAGTTATCTAACTAAACAACCAACTTGCGTAGCTTTATTTGAAATAAACTTGAATTATAAGGCTAGTATAACTAATGAAAAGAGAAAGATTCAAATATAATAATGGAAAAGGTTTGTGCGTCTATAATTATTTAGAGGCAAATAATACCAAGTCCATGAAGTTATTCATGCGTATCACAGCATTTTCATCGTGAATTAGATTAATATCCGAATCCAAATAACTCGAGGCTGCTTCATCGACGACAAAATCAAGTAGCACTTGGCAGAACGAAAGAAAGAGCAATGCCTTGTATTCAATTTGTTGTTTCCATCATGAGATCCAAACACATCCTTAATTGAGGATGGCAAGAGAAAATAACGGGGATGGGTTTAAAGACAGAAAAACGGAGAAGCTGCAACAACACCTATAAAACCCATGAAATAATAGGGCCAAACCACCATTGAAACCTCACGTTATTGGTATTACTAGATTCTAGATTATTAGCTAGCGTTGCATGTCGTATCATTTTTTTTAACCATGAATTTTTTTTTTATTAATAATTTGTTTTTTTATAAAATAAAAAAATAACTATAAATGCAAAACATGATTTATCATATTATGATGTGGACCTTTTATTCACGTAGTTAAACAATCCTCGATGAAGTAGATAACAATCCAAAAAACCGAAATCATGTTTGATAGAACCTTGTTCTAAAGGTAACCATGTATCTAAGAATCAAATGTATTAAAAAGAAAACATGAACACATAGATAAACCTATATCTAAAAACTCCAAGTATGTGAATAATATTACGAAGCTAGTTAATCTTCAACAAGTCAATATAAAATCTTTGTCCCTGCAAAGAAATGTTGTTTTGCCACAAACAAACAAAATAAAAACTATATCATGTTTATTCTTCAACTTGTTATAGAAATTTACAGCTCAAAAAAATATAGTATATTCTCCTCTAACTAACCGTAATGAATCCCTTTTATGTTGCAAGGTAATTGATCTAAACTAATAATCAACTAACTTAAGTTTAATAATGAAATAAATCTCTAAAAGTGTCTAATGAGACATAAAAAAATTCAAATTCAAAATAATTATTCAAAATTAAATAAATAAATAAGATAATAAAAACAAATTTTCTATGCTAGAATTTCTCTATATAGCCTGAATCTCAAGTTTTAACACATTCTTGGCAGATTTTAGTCTTGACTTCAAACATGTTGTTTTTTTTTCTAAATGAATTAATGAACCTACCATATATATTTGAAAATCTTGAGATGTCTAGTTTCTAGCACAACTTGTGTCGCAACAAAATCCCACCTATGTAACGTTACATAAAGGTCTAATCTCGCAGATTCATAAGATTCCTTTAGTAACTTCAACCCTTTGAAATAATATGTTCTCTAAATCCATTTCATCTAAAACTTTACCACAATATATTTACATATGTTTTAGTATCTCTTTGTAAAATTTCAGCTCAATCCGGTATACAGTTTAAGAATTATGTCCGATCTCACAAAACTAGTCGGCGAATATTTTAAAGCCGAATTCAGATATGACTTGGTTTGTATCATGTTGGATGATATCTTTTTAAAATATTAATATGGTGACATATTATATTGCTTTTGTTTTTCAAATATTGAGACGATAAAATATTTGATTAACACAATTTAAATTGTCAAATATACAACTAAAGTCATGAGACCATGATAATCCTATGAAAAATACATCAAAATAAATTATGAATGTCAATCATTGATCAATCTAATGTTAAGGAGCAAAATTGAAAAAAATTATTAAATTAAAAAAAAAAACTACTCAAGTCAACCTGTCAAAACTCGCAACTCAATTAATGAGATCGAGATAACCTCATTGAAAGTAAATAAAAAAAATCATAATCCCCAATTTCCAACTAACCTAATGTTGAAAAATAAAATTGAAATAAATCAATTAAAAAAAGACACCAAGAAACAACCCACGTCAACCCAAACTAATCGGTTAAACTTGCAACTTGGATCACAAAACCAGGATAACTTCATAAAAAGAGAATAAAAAAACTGTTAAGCTCTATTTCCAATTGATACAATGTTAAAAATTGAAATTGAGAAAAAAAAAACTAAATTCATAAGACCAAGATAACTTTACAAAAAAAACAAATTGAAAAAAAAATAACAGTGCTCAATTCCCAAACAACTCAATATTGAAGAATAAAATTGAAAAAAAAAAACAAAAAAAAATGATTGAGATTGTGGAGGGTGAAATTAAAAAAAAACAATTAATTAAAAAATAACCAAAAAATAAAGCGAGTCAACCCAAGTCAACTTGTGAAACTCACACTTTATGTTAGTAGATTAAGATAACTTTATAGAAAACAAATAAAAAAAATCATGAATCCTAGTTAAAAATTATTAAATTAAAAAAAAAACTCGAATAAATAAATAAAATCAACTCGGGTCAACCTGTCAGACTAACAATTTGGGTCAAAAATCGGGATAACCTGCCAAACCAATAATTTGAATAAAAATCAGGATAACCCTATAAAAAATAAATAGAAAAAATTACAAAGTTTAATTTTCAATCAATCTAATGTTAAAACAAAAACCAACAATAAAAAAACTATGAGTTAATCTGGAGTAACCTATTAAACCCGTGATCTAAGTTATGAGATCAAAATAAATTTATAAAAAATAAATAATTTTTTTTTTTAAAACTCCAATTCTAATAGAATATTAAAGGTTGGAAAAAGAACTAAATATAAGAGACTAATATATAACCACATAAAAAAACAAAAAAATATGAATCTCAATTTCCAGATATAATCTAATATAAAAGAAAACCAAAAAAATATATTATTAAAGAATAAATAAAAAAACGCAAAAAAAAATTCAAAACACTATTCTTATGAGCATGGTTACAATAATTTAGTGTTTTGTTAGTTAATTATTTCTCACTAAACAGATTTTCTTCTTTTTTTTTCTCGGGTTGAAAAACTGTCGGTCAGGTTTAAAGCATTCTAGAGTCCCGATCCAGTGCTATTTAATAACCCAGCCTCACGATAACTTTCAGTAAATATCCACGAAGTCATAATTGCCTCTGTTGACGTGTCAACCCTGACTGCCATCTTCTGTCAACAAACCAAGGCACATAAATGAGGCTGACACAGAAGATCCAAACCCAAACTCGAAAAAAATCAAGGAATAAACTACCAGATTCCAGATTCGTTTTCGATAGATTTAAGTCTTTAACAATAAAATCATTACAAAGCAAGCGGTAATGTAAGCATCTTTTCTCATCGCTTGAAGCCAAAGCCTTACCCATTAGTGCTGAGAAAAAGTTAAATTAATTTACTAAAAACCCCTCTCGCCATTTAAGCCAATAAAAAAAGAAAAAAACAACATGGCTAGAGAAAGGGAGGGACAGAGGGGAGGGATCAAGTAAAATCTCTCTCTCTCTTTCTCCCTTTCTTTCTCAAACTACCATTCAAAAGAATAGTCACGATATCTACCACCTACCACCTCCCACCTCTTTATTACATTCTTTATTTGGTTTCTTAACACGAAAAAACTTTCGTGTTAAGGAACCGAAACACTGGCAGGAAAAGTAATTTCTTTCAACTGCTCAGGTCCAATTAGTTTGTGTGTTCGTGTCGTATTCATCATTAAGAAGAAACTAGCGTTGCGTGCCATACAGCTTGTCATGCAGTCCTATAAGTTTTAAAAGAAACAACCGAACTGTGGTCATAGAGATGGCGAGTAGTTCCGCTGCATTATCACCTCCCAAACCTTCATGGTTCACTCCAGAAAGGTACCTTTTTTATGGGTTTTGAACGTTGAGGCCTGAACAGGATTTTTTTAGTTTCAGTTTTTGGTTCTGGGTTGTGGGTTTTCTTGGATATTTTAGAATAAGATCAAAAAATATCTTATTTTGGGTATTTATATGAATATTTTTTATGCATGAATGGATGGATATTTTGGGAATTTAAAGATTGATTTTTTTACGTTTTTGTGCTAGTATTAGTTTTTTTTTTTTTATAAAAAAAACCAAAATTGGATTAAGGTTTCTGTAGTTGTTGAGGTGATGCATATTTAGTTTTTTCATACATCATGAGGGAAATATTGGCAAATTATGCAATGGAATTTCAACTTTTTTGTATTTATAGGAAAAGTCTTGTTAAAAACATGACACCGCTATTGATTTTGTACCCCTTTTGTTTTAGTTATTGGATATGTTAACGTGCCGTGTTATTCGTGACGACGGACCTTGAACCCAGATAGGCTTCTTGTGCTTTTTTTAATCTAATTTTTGTGGTCGTTCCGAGATTGGGGGAAAGTTGTTCCAGGATAAATTGCAAATTTTGTGGCCCAAATCTGAAGTTTTTTGCTTTCTAGTTGCTAAATTAGGCCTAATGAACTCTGTAATTTTCGCTTTACAGGCTGCTAGTTATCTTTTGTGTGATCAACTTGATAAATTATGTGGATAGAGGAACGATTGCAAGCAATGGTGTCAATGGGAGTCGTAGAAGCTGCTCAAAAAGTGGTACATGCACATCCGGCAGAGGAATACAGTAAGATCTATTTGGATGCTTTTGTTTGAGCCTGATACAAGTTGTATTTTTGTTTTTGGAGGATTTGGTGATTGCGGCCACTGTTTCCTTTCTTGTTCTTGGGGGAAGAAATGCTAATTTTACATGATGGCCGATCTTCCGTTTTTAAATGTGCATTCCGTTATTTTTTACTTCGACAAAGAAAGTGTCTGTCGTCCGTCCCCCAAAGTAAAGATCCTTCAAGTTAACACGTGTATAAGCATATGATAACTATATTTGCATTTTGTATAAAACCAAAAAGATAAAAGTAAGTATTAGTAACAAGACAAGTATGCTAAATTTGTTCCTTACTTAACCTGTAAGGTGAAAGTTTTAGAGACTGAGAAACCAGATTCTGAATTGTGTCCTATCACTTCTGCTGTTAAGTGGCCGGGGTGTCAAACTGCAATACATTCTGCTTTATTCCTTATATACGTTGTATTCGTGCTTGCCTAATCTGGAACTTACTGTTGACGGGAAATAGCAAGCATAGATACTATTTTGCTGGGAAAAAAAACATTCTGACTAATTTTAGTTACTTGGTTTTCATAGAGGGGATTTTAACCTGAGCAATTTTGAAGATGGAGTTTTATCCTCAGCTTTCATGGTTGGACTTCTCGTGGCTTGCCCAATATTTGCATCATTAGCAAAGAGGTAATGAGCTTCTAGTTCTTTCATCCTAGCTTATGATGAATTACTATTGTTGGAAGTAAACTTCAATATATATGATTCTAGGGAGTTGGATGGTGCGGAAAAGAAAGGGCCACTAAAGGTTACTAATTTTCAAATGAAAACATGGTCAATTATTGGAGAGACTAACATTTAATTGATATGATGGCCCGTGAGTAAAATGCACTGGTAGATAGGCTTTTGGTTCTAATATGCTGATGACAGGTCCTAGAACGGCAATGGGGGACCTCGGATAAGCATGCCTGAAACATTTCTGTCGCATGAAGTTTACTTCTATTTGTCTAGGAATAGCCATCATAATACCTCGGGATGTATAAGTTAGGAACAGTGTCCCTATTTTGCGATGTTCGTAAGCACCGATGCCTATGAAGCGGCAATTATGCTATGCTAGGTGTCTTCCCTGGTACATCGTTTTCAAGTTCAAAATGTTATGTAGATTTCATGGAGCTGGATCAAGAAATATGCAATAAAAGTTGTTTGCCAGTTTATCAGATTATAAAATAGGATTTAGAAAGTGGGGCAAAGGGGAAGGCGAGCTAATCTAAGTCAGAAGAAAAACTAACTGACCAAACCACTGGTCAGAAAACTTACCTGATGCATGTTTCATTTATGTATTTTATTTCTAAAGTGTGTGTTTGGTAAATTGTCTTGCCAAGAGTATCTTTTCTCATAAACTGAAAGATCTCTCAACAGTCATCCCGTAAGAACTAGATATGCATAAAAACACAAAAATAAGTTCCTCTAGGGCTTCAATGGATCTGGAACTATCATCTTGTGGCGTAGAAGTACGAGTTTGGCATTTTGCAGTCAAGCAGGCAATGTGGACAGTTCATTGCCTTGTTTCTTGATATGGTGTAATGGAGCAAGTTACCTGCATTTATGCATTGTTGTTGCATTCACAACCACGTAGAACTAAAGGAAAGAGTATTCGACTTCTTATTCTCTTTTATAATTTGTGGCATAGAAGTTAGATTATGATTTAATTCTCATTGATTTAATTCTTTATTGAGCCCTTATGCATTCATGAAAATTTGCAGCGTGAATCCATTTAGGCTCATTGGAGTTGGATTATCAGTTTGGACAGTTGCCGTTGTTGGTTGTGGGTTTTCAATTAATTTCTGGAGCATTACAGTCTGCCGCATGTAAGTACATTATCAATCTTGTGCTGTTCTTCGTAATATTGTTTCACTAAACAATTAAATAAAATATCCTTTTATACGGGAAGAACAGTTTTTGCACATGTCAATGATAAGCTGCTTTATCATGCACCCTAGTTCTGATGCTTTGTTCTTTTTTTAGGCTAGTCGGTGTTGGTGAGGCTTCATTTATAAGTCTTGCAGCCCCTTTATCGATGATAACGCCCCTCCTGCCAAGGTTTCGTTTCTTTCTTTTAGATCATGCCAAATTATGTATTATTGATGATTGTTTTTTATTTCTGTTAACTTTGCATTAATTTCTTCTGTGGAATTATACTTACATAAAGCTACAACGGGTGGTATTTTTACTGTTTACAAAAACACTATTTACCCTCATATTTTACCGTGAATTACAACAGTATAATTTTTGAAAATCTTCAATTTGATCCTTGAACTCTTTTTTTTTGCACAATTGAACTCTTTTGAAACCAGATTAGAGCCCAATTGCATGTTTTTTTTTGTTAGGGAGGGTTGAACCGAAAGAAAAAAGACTGAAGTGAAAAAAAAAGTAACATAGGTGGCGAATTGAAAATTTTTGTTAAAAATTCATTTGAGTAGAGCCCAATTGCTTTTTTTTTTTTTTTTTGTAAGGGAGGGTTGAATTGAAAGAAAAGGAGCTAAAATGAAAAAAGCTGGTAACATAGGTGGTGGATTGAAATTTTTTGTCAAAGATTCATTTGAGTCCCCTATTTTTTTTAGCTATTAGGTGACCACTCCATTAAATTTTACAAAATTCAATTTTGGTACCAGACTTCATTTTACTTATTTTCAATCTTTTTTTGGTTGGTGAGGAATTTGACCACCAAAACGATCGTTTTTTGTGTTAAATGGTTCCGTATGATGAGAAGAGTTAAGATTATGTGTTTTTTAACTTGAAAAACATGTTAAAAATCATATTTGATCTCAGGGAGTTTTTTTTTTTGTTTCGAGTGGAGTTCGGGTTTTAGAGCGGTTTTTTATGTTTTTCATGACTATAAATTGATTTAACAAAGTCTCTATTGTGTTTCCTAGGCGTTTTGAGCCAAAAATGGGTTGGAGATGAGTTTTTTTGGGTAAAAAACAAAGGACACCGTATTCGGCCACAACAATGGCCAGATGACACGTTGTTTGTTGACATAGACGATGTGTTAGTTTTTTTTTTTTTTTTTCCTGATGCATGGTGCGAATGACGCGTTGTCCACCCCATTAAACTTAAAAAAATATAGGCCCGCGCGTTGGCATTGCGTGATTGGGCCAGATGCTAAGCTGGCCTGATTTTTTTAAATAACAAAATTGATATTTTTAAAAAATAATGCATTGGTTGATAATTTTTTCATAAATTTTTGGTTTATTTTAATAATAATTTATTTTAAAAAAAATAATGCATTGGTTGATATTTTTTCAATGGTTATATTTTAATGTGATGATATTAATGATTTGGTATGTTTAGTTTTTAAAGAGGGAGGTATGATTTATCTATGATTTTTTCTTAATTTTACGTAGATTATTTTTTTTTCTTTTTAAAATGTTGATTTTTATATTAGATTTTTTATATGTGCAGCCTTGTATTTTTTTTTATTCAATAAATTTTATGTGTGTAGGTTTTTATTACAAAATTTATGTGTTTTTCTAAAACAAATTTATTTTGATAGAGAAATTCATTAAACACAATAAGATAAATTACCTGTGTTGCGATGCTAAAAATTTTGATCTTCATTTGTTGCTTAATTTTTTACAGCATTTCAATATTAGGATGATGTTTTATTTTCCGATCGTATATTTTTTTTTTATCATGTTGATAAATAAAAAAATAGTTTTGAAAAAAAAAATTATAACCCCACTAGGGTTTATAACCTGGTTCATAGGTTTGATGAGTTCACTAATTGACCGGATATGATTTTTTTTGTTTTTTTAATAGTTTTTTTTCGATTTTATTCTTTAATATTGGATTAATTGAGAAATAAATTGTATGATTTATTTACTTATTGTTTTTTAGGGTTATTATTGTTTCAAATAAGTTTTTATTTAGGTTGATGTTCAATTTTGTGACTGTATATTTTTTTATATAATTAAAAAAATATTTTATAAAAAAACAAATTATTAAACTCAATGGAGTGCATGACACAGTTTGTTTGGTGACTGATTGAGGACTGAGATCGATCTAATATGTCATTGTCTCAATAGTTTTTTTAAAAAAATTATCTTCTTGAAGTTTTCTTAAAAGTTAAAGTTATTTTTTTACCAATCATCAAGATTTATCAAGATTGTATTTGATTCATGAAATCAATTCATTTAATTTGAGTCTATGTAAGTTAATTTAAAATTTAAATTAAAAAAAGAATTAGGTTTCAATTTTTTAAAATTAACCAATTAAACTAGATTTAATAACAAGCAAAAAATAATAATAATTTGGTGCTCTTAATATTTTTTCTAACATTTAAAAAAATTTATTTGACGTACATGTACATGTAACAATATTCACATATGCGGGAAAACTATGTGACTTAGCTAGTGTTGACACGTCTGCACGAAGTACATGCATTGTCCACTTATCAAATGTTTTAGATTTTTTTAAAAAATATTTTTTTAAGTATTTTTTATTTAAAAAAAATTAAATTATTTTTTTTAAAAATATTTTTGATATCAAAACATCAATGAAAAAAAAAATTAAAACAAAAAATTAACTAAAATGAAGTTTGACAAATTTAATTACGTGCACAAGAAAAAATAGAATTCCTTAATTTATCATACAATAATTAATTTTTAAATTATACATGTTAAATTTATTAGGAGATTTAAAAAAAAATATTGTTAAGTCTTAATATTTTATATTTCACTAGAAAAATATTAATTATTCTATTATATATTATTAATAGGTTTCATTTTTACTTGTAATTTTGATATAGTTATATGTTTTTTTTTTAACTCAAGATGATTAGTTCAATATATTTGAATTGTGAGATAAAAACTCAAAGTAACCTTTTGTAAGTCAAATTGGAAGCTATTGAAATAAATAATTTCAGAAGGTTTTGTAAGAAAAATAGGAATAAAAACAATTTTGGAAATTAGAATAAAAAGGATAGATAAACAAAAGAAAAAGGATAGGCCAGCGCACCATGCCTGTGCACTTAGGACCTGGAAAACTAGAGCTGCACACGCTTGGGTTGGGCTTGCAGCCTAGCAAATTAAAAAAAAAACAATAAAAAAAAAACAATTTAAGGATAACGCACCATCACTGCACCACCGTCAACACCGATATTGTCGAATCCAATGGCCAGAGCCGTTTCTCACTCCTCTCTCTCTCTCAACCTATAGAGCCAAGAATCAAAACATGATGCAGATGGATTACAGGAGTGAAATATAAAGGGTTCCAAAAATACTGGGACTGGAAAGAAAAAAACACCAAAAACTAACATTTAAATGCCCTCAGAAGGTGTAAAAAGTAGCGGATTTTGTTTTATTGTGTGATATACTTCCTTCTTGTGCTGTTATATTCCATCAACTCTCATCTGCTCTGACCCTGTGTTTTACACCCTCGTTTTTGTCAGAAAACTTTATGGCTTGGAATGTTTTACATGTTTATACCAGCTGGATACGCTGCTGGCTACGTATATGGTGGACTGGTAAGGTTATTATATGATTGTTAAGATTCTTTTCGTCAAAGAAAATCTCACTTACATATGCAGAATAGAATAGAATTACTCTGAGGAAAGGACCAGCTCTTAGTTTTTCATATTAAAAATTTATGGCATATTTCATCTGCTTTGAAACTGTCAACACCTGGGGTTACTATATAACTGTATTCTCTTATTCTCAAATAGGTTGGTGACCATTTCAGTTGGCGCTACGCTTTCTTTGGAGAGGCGGTTTTGATGCTTCCATTTGCTGTTTTAGGTTTTGTCATGAAACCTTTGCAGTTGAAAGGTGGGAGTTCTTTACATCTTGGTTTTTTGAGCTGAAGATAAGTCCAGCTGATCCTAAAAAATTACTGGTATAGGTTTTGCTCCTGCTGAATCTACCGAAGCGCTGACATCCATAGAGACAACTTCTTTGGAAGTTCAAGGTGCTGTGTGTAATGATAATATGGAATCTCATTATTTTGTATAATCTATACGTTTTCTGATTTTAAAGAAATGAATAAATAAGTCAAGATTTGAAGAGAAGCCATCTCACCTGATCACTCCCACTTGAAAATCTCACAGAAAATAATGAAATCTAAAGAAATGCAATTGAATGAGGTTTTTAAACACTTGCTTGAAGCATGTGGCTAGACAACCATGGATTTGGAAAGAAGCAACAGAAATAGATGATAACGTTTATACTGTGATGGATTCAAAAAGGAACAATAGGTTGGATAAAAATCTCTAGAGTTATGTATCACGTTAGGCACCCAAGTACAGCCTCATACAACATCGTTTAAATTTTCATGAAAGAAGAGCAAGTGGACTGGTTTATCATCTATTTCTTTTTCAAAGGCCCTTTTAGGATTTTTAATGTGCCTCTATGTTCTGTTATTTAGTTTCTAATAAATTCAAGACTTTTTTCTCGTAATCTATTAACTGTGTTTACATCTGAAAGCAGATACAGATGTCTCTGTTGTCAAAGGCTCAATGAAATCTTCCAAGTGAGCTTAACTGTCCTTAGCTCATAACATGTGCGGTATAGATTGCATACTGTAATAGATATATTGCTATCTTTCCGATTTAGATTTTTTATACATCATTGTGTGTGCGTATGTGCACGTGCACATCCAAGTTGGGATATGTTGGTGATTTATTGGATTTAAATTTGTTGCAGGTCAAAATGTGCATTTGTTGATTTGAAGCAATTCTCAAGATTTATGAAAGACTTGAAAGTGCTTTTGCTTGACAAGGTTTATGTAGTGAATGTTATAGGTATTCTTTTTCACACTACTTTATGTTAACCATCAACTTTTCAGCTAGTCTTTTCTTTAAGAAGACCAAAATGTCAGGTTAAAACTAATTTCTTGTGCTCCTACTGTCTTTTCGGGTCTTATTTAGTTCAATGTCTGCCTTGATAGTCAACTCTCAGCTAGTTTCTGGAAATTTTGTTCATTATGAGTATTTTCCAGGACATCTGCAATTTTACCATCTCTGAAATCATGCTGATTTGCTACATCTCTGTAAACTTATTGCCTGAACAGTATCTGGCTTTTTTTATAGGTTACATAGTGTACAATTTCGTCCTTGGTGCATATTCATATTGGGGACCTAAAGCAGGCTATAGCATTTATAACATGGTAAGCTTTCAGATTTGATGTGGCAACGACATTAAGTATAAAAGCACTGATAACACTTCCCAATACATAAATGTTCTTTTTTCTTTCTATCTCATTACTTTCATATTAAAGGTTAAAACTTTTCAAAATAAACTATCGCAAAAAGTTGAGAGTGAGAGTTTATGATGTATTTATTCTACTTGAAGTGGTTTTTTTGCAGAGCAATGCAGATCTGATATTTGGAGGAATTACCATAGTCTGTGGTATAGTTGGCACACTAGCAGGGGGTTATCTTCTGGATCTCATAAATTCCACAATTTCTAATGCTTTTAAGGTACGTAGTCTTGCATATAAAGGGAATGTTCTAAGATATGTTTAAGAGCCTTGTGCAATTATTTTTACAACGTGAGCTGCTATGCTGATAAGTATGGAATATCCACTATTTTGTCTTGTTTAATTGCTAAATGGTGTTTGGTATCTCTTCGGGTTTTTTTTTTTTCCATTTCTAGTGAACTCCTTTTCTCAACTAATACCCTCTTGTTCATCCAGTATTTTAAATATCCTTGCTCTCAAGACATAGTAATTTTAATTGGATGATCATGAATGATACTAAGGAGAACAAAGGTGTCAATAATTTACAGCTGATTGAAGTAATAGCTTGCGCGTACTTTTGGTATTAACGAGACTCAGAATTTTCAAAATAGCTCTAGGCTATTTAAATATCTGGCTTTGAATTAGTTTATGTCTCTAAAATTATTGAACTCTTTTTTTCTCTGAAATTGTTGAACTCTTTGCAGCTTCTTTCAGCAGTTACATTTGCCGGGGCAATATTTTGTTTCAGTGCCTTCTGTTTTAAGAGCATGTATCCCTTCCTTGCCCTTTTTGCTATTGGTGAACTATTTGTCTTTGCAACTCAGGTACTAGATTTTGCTGTTAGCATCTGTTATACGTTTAGCATTTATATTGCACGTGTTTTTAACACTGTACCAAATATTTGTGTTCATTTCCAGGCTCCTGTAAATTTCATATGTCTTCACTGTGTTAAACCAAGTTTGAGACCAATATCTATGGCTATCTCCACTGTTGCAATTCACCTCTTTGGAGATGTGCCTTCCTCACCACTTGTTGGTGTTCTCCAGGTTTGCCTTCATAGATTCAATTTTTGTTTGAACGATGTGCCTTTGCTGAACTGATTTTTTTTTTTTTCAGAAAAGATAAACATACATCTGTTTTTCTCCCAAATAAAGAAAAGAAATTGCAGGATTTTCATGAATCTTAAAGAAAAAAAGGAAGCATGGTCCTAGTTCTTTCCTGTGAGCATATTTCTCAAACTACAGAATAATTCAGTGAAAGAAAAATGACAACGAAGATAGCTAAATATTAGTGAGCATAATTTTTTTCACCCGCAGCATTCTGAATATGTTATGCAGAATTTCATGCAGACCTGAAAGGGACACATGGATTCTGTGTGGAGTGTAGCTTCTTTTTTAAAAATCAGTTTTGAAGAGTATTTTGCCATTTATAAATTGGATCTATGAAGCTGTTTTATTTTGAAACTACATGCAGAGAGAGTTCATTCGAATTTGGGATTATCCATCTATCACAATATCACCTGATTTGTTGTGGTTTATACCTTCCCAGCATCAACCTATGAAGTTTAACTTTCACATCGTTAAGATTGGATTGATATTTT
Source organism: Populus simonii (assembly GCA_007827005.2). Taxonomy (NCBI): domain Eukaryota; kingdom Viridiplantae; phylum Streptophyta; class Magnoliopsida; order Malpighiales; family Salicaceae; genus Populus; species Populus simonii. The sequence continues at coordinate 29,497,362 of CM017464.2, forward strand.
TATTTGATGCTTGCATGATGATAATTTTAGTTCCTCAACCTCAACAGTGGAAAATATCTTGCAGGATCAAACTAACAACTGGAGGAAGACTGCTCTTATTCTGACATTCATTTTGTTTCCAGCAGCTGTGATATGGTTTATAGGTAATTTTTCATAGCGATTCGTCAATGGTATATCAGAGTTGCATAAATTCATCATTTTGCTCTACGACAGGTATATTCCTGCACAGCGTGGATAGATTTGATGAAGCAAGTGAGCATCCTGAAGTGACTACAACTGACGGATCTAACACAACGCCTTTGCTTGATAGGAAGGCAGCAGGAACAACAGAAACAGAACCATAAAGTTTTCACTGGAATTGTGTACGGTAGTATTTTGTTTTCTGCACAATTTCTGAGCTTGTGCACGCGCAAACCCAAGTTTTTCTGGTGTATATATATTAATCTTCCTACTGCGGATAGGAATTGATTATCTTTAATTCAATGCCTCTAAATAATCCTTGCAGATTCTAACAAAAAGTGTAATGTTTGACTTCGGCAGAACCATAAAGTTTTCACCGGAATTGTATACGGTGTCATTTTGTTTTCTGCACAATTTCTGAGCTTGTCCACGCGCAAACCCAAGTTTTTCTGGTGTATATTCCTACTGCGAATAGGAATTGATTATCTTTAAGTCAATGCCTCTAATGGTGTGTTTGGGACGATTCGAAAATTTTTGAATATTTTATTTTTACTTGAAATTAAATAAAAAATTATATTTTTAAATTATTTTGATGTGCTGATGTTAAAAATAATTTTTTAAAAGTAAAAAATAAATTGATAAAATTAAAAAAATAAATGTAAATTAAGATATTGAATCAGATAAAATGAGTTATTTATTTTATGAGATATTTATTTTATTGTGTTTACTGAACTTATTTATTAAATTAATAAAGATAAATCTATAATCCAAAAAACTCATAATTTAAAAGATAAATACAAATGAAATTGACTAGATAAATTCATGTCTAAAAAAAATTATGCATGGCCAAGTACATTAGCAATATTATTTAAAAATGAATAGTTTTTATTTAAAAAAATAAACTTCATGTGTATAAAACCAAAAAATATATATAAATGAATTAGCATGGCATCTTGAAAATCAAACAAACAAAATAACTCTAAAAAAACTTATATTAAAAAATAGCATGCAAAACTCATGACCTGGATTATGAGACCGAGATAAACTTATAGAAAAGAAATCAAAGATAATTACAAAATAAATATTAAAAAAATACAAATGCAGAGCGATAAGATCGTATAAAACTCAATCTCCAACAAATCAAACGTCGAAAGATAAATCAACAAAAAAAAAATCAATTACACAAAATGATCTAAAAAATAAGGGTGAAAAAAAACATTAATTAGAGGCAACAAAAAATTATGTGCTTCGAAGAGAGTTGTGATTTTTCTTTCTAAAAAAAAACATATAAAAAAAACTTGAGTACACAAACTATTTTGATATGTTTTTTTTTTAACATAATAAGAATTATAAGTGTAAATTGAAAAGTTTATCCAAATATCTTATAATCATCCATATAAATAAATAAAAGCAATTGTTAACGATAACTAAAAGAGAAACTGAAAAAATTGAGAGAATGACGTAGATCAAGATATTTGATCTCACAAAAAGAGATATATATCCATTTGTGTCCACTAAATTTAATCATTAAAATCAATAAAAAATAATAAAAATAAAAAGATATATGAAACAAAGTGAATAATATAAGAAATATTATTGCAAAATAACTATTTTTTTTACAAAACAAAACCTTCTTCTATAAGGTAAAATAAAAAATCAGCAAAAATTAAACACAAAACAAAACAATTTTTTTTAAAAAAAAAACCTTTATCCAAATAAATTTGAGGGCATTTAAAAATTTAAAAGGAAAAAAACAATTAACAAAAGGAAAAAAGAAATCAAAAGAATGAATGTTAAATTGCAAAAAAAAACAACAACAACATATACTTTGATTGAATAATGAAATTGAATACTAATAAAACTTTAACAAAAAATTAAAGTGTAAAAATAACCATTCAAAAGAACAAGGACCGAATTGGAAAAAACAATATATGAAAAATTGTAATTTAAAGACGAAATTAAAAACACAAACTTTTTCTAAAAAGACCAAGGAAGAAAATAAGCAATAAAAAATATAAAGACTGAAGTTGAAAAACAAAAAGAAAAGATAACAAATATGTACTTTAACTAAAAGAGAGAGAAAAATAGGAAGAATAAAGAAGAAACAATCACCAGCGATAAATTGTTGGTCCACCACCAACACACTCCGTACCAAGAAGAAAAGAATGTGGTAGCGTTTCTATTAACATGGCAGAAGGCCATTTTTTATCAACACAGTGGCATTACATGCGCTGTCGAAAGAGCACGGACATCGCCAGCACGCGCCAACAACTTTTCTGGATTTAATATGAAAAATAATTATTAAATTGCTAAAAAGTCCCTCATAGCCCTGGAAATAACAAATAAACCAATATGAAAGCACCAAAACACCCTTGAATGCATATAAGCTACTTTGTCTTATCTAAGGGCAAAGAAGTATTTTACTTATTTTAAAGTTTATGCAAAGTAAAAAAAAAAACTCTTGGTCAATATGTTTAAATTTCATTCACCTTGGAGGTAGAAGAATATTTTTATTTTACAAATAATCTAAAAAGGACAACAATACCCTTATTTAATTTTTTAATAACTAATAATTCAGTGTAAAGATCAAAATATCTATGTATCTCAACTTTTCAATTTTTTCCATCAAGGATCATAAAAATAAATTCACTGTAACAATTCATAATAAACTATATTTATTGCTATAATAAATTCATCATACATTTTAGAGTTTTGTTGCAGTGATATCCACGTATGCTAATCTAAGATAGATATTATATGACATATTAATGGTATATTTGTTATTTAATTTGAAAAATATTAAATTAATATTTTTTTTATTATTTTTAATAATTTTAATATGTTGATGTCAAAAATAAAAAAATCTGAAAAAACATTGAATTTAGTACTTCTAATATAATAATTCGGGTCACAGATTTAAAAATTTATATATATTTTTTAAAAAACCCTATAATTATTTTTATTTTTTTATTGAATTATTTTAATTATATAATTTGGACTGCGGTTCTGAAGAGATAGCCCGTTTGACCTAGGCCTAATTAGTGTTGTTATATGTTTATTAGTGACTGATTTTTAATTTTTTTTTTTCATTTTAATACTTAAATATTATTTTTTTGTATAAAAATATATAGTCTGATTTCACGGTAAAACACGGGCACGAAAGCTACTACTTCTGTGTGTGTGTGTAATTTACATTTTAATCATTTTTATAAACGTGGACCTAACGGGGCAATCTGAGTTCTGAGGATGAAAAAGAAAAAGAAAATAAGAAAAGCAAGGGCACAATGAGAAGGTATGAACACTACTACTACTACTACTAACTAGTAAATACGAGAGAAAAAAGACGGCCTGGTTAAAAGTACAGGTCGGTCACGGAAAAGAAGATTCTAGTATGTCAATGTCAACATAGAGAAGAAGGATCTAGAATAAAGGAAGACCTTCCCTTTTCTATAAAACCACACTCAAGACTTCTTCTTTTTATTGCTTCAATTTCTTCCAAACAAAACCCTAGATCTCCCTTTTCCCTCTACTCTCTCTTGTGTTGGCGTGTTGTTTCGGTTTCCTTCTTTGTGAGCACAGCAAAAACAATGGCGGAGGCGGAGACGTTTGCTTTCCAAGCTGAGATCAATCAGCTGCTGAGTTTGATCATCAACACTTTCTACAGCAACAAAGAGATATTTCTTCGTGAACTCATCAGCAATTCCTCCGATGTATGTCTCATTTTATCTAATTTTCTGCTTCTGTTATCTTTCTGTCTCATGGTTTTACGTTTGAATAGAGTGATTAAAATGTTGGGACTTTGATGAGTGTTGGGACTATGATTTTTTGTTTGATAAACCCTCTTGTTGTTCTGTTTTAATTACGTTAAAGATCTAAACTTTTCTTTTCTTTTTTATCGTTTTATGTATGAATAGGGTAATTAATTTATGTATTAACGTGTATTAATGTTTTTCAGTTGAATTTTGGGACTTTGATGCTTGTTTGATAAACTTTGTTGTGTTTTATTCAAGTTAAGGATTTCGTGTAATGTGGTGCGATTTGATTGGAATGGTAGAGTCAATGGGTGCGAACCAGCAGATGGTAGCAATAGCTTATGATGTTACCGTGTTTCTGTGTTTTATAGGCTTTGGATAAGATTCGATTTGATAGCTTGACTGACAAGAGCAAGCTCGATGCCCAACCCGAGCTTTTCATTCACATTATTCCTGACAAGGCCAGCAATACTCTCACTATTATTGATAGTGGTATTGGAATGACCAAGTCTGGTGAGCATCTAATTTTTGTTTGAAACTATTAATGTTTGAATTTTGTTGCAATTGTTAATTATGATTCTGTTTCTGTTTGATATTTGACTCTGCTTTTCTTCTCGTGTTTGTATCAGACTTGGTGAACAACCTCGGTACCATTGCAAGGTCTGGAACCAAGGAGTTCATGGAAGCTGTTACTGCTGGCGCTGATGTTAGTATGATTGGACAGTTTGGTGTCGGGTTCTACTCGGCTTACTTGGTTGCTGATAAGGTGGTTGTCACCACCAAACACAATGATGATGAGCAGTATGTGTGGGAGTCTCAGGCTGGTGGTTCATTTACGGTCACCAGGGATACCTCTGGTGAGAACCTTGGCAGAGGTACTAAGATCACTCTCTTCCTTAAGGAAGACCAATTGGAGTACCTTGAGGAGCGTCGTCTCAAGGATCTGATTAAGAAACATTCTGAGTTTATTAGCTATCCGATTTCCCTTTGGATTGAGAAGACCACTGAGAAGGAGATTTCTGATGATGAGGATGAGGAAGATAAGAAGGACGAGGAAGATAAGAAGGATGAGGAGGGTAATGTAGAGATGTTGATGAGGAGAAGGACAAGGAAGAGAAGAAAAAGAAGAAGATCAAGGAAATTTCACATGAGTGGTCTTTGGTGAACAAGCAGAAGCCCATCTGGATGAGGAAACCAGAGGAGATCACTAAAGAGGAGTATGGTGCATTTTACAAGAGCCTTACCAATGACTGGGAGGAGCACCTTGCAGTGAAGCACTTCTCAGTTGAGGGCCAGCTTGAGTTCAAAGCTGTTCTCTTTGTTCCTAAGAGGGCACCATTTGACCTCTTTGACACCAAGAAGAAGCAGAACAACATCAAGCTCTATGTCCGCCGTGTCTTCATCATGGACAACTGTGAGGAGTTGATGCCTGAATACTTGAGCTTTGTGAAGGGTATAGTGGATTCTGAGGATCTTCCTCTCAATATTTCAAGAGAAATGCTTCAGCAGAACAAGATCCTCAAGGTTATCCGCAAGAACTTGGTCAAGAAGTGCGTTGAGCTCTTCTTTGAGATTGCCGAGAACAAGGAAGATTATGACAAATTCTACGAGGCATTCTCTAAGAATTTGAAGCTTGGTATTCATGAGGATTCTCAGAACAAATCCAAGATTGCTGAGTTACTTCGATATCACTCGACTAAGAGTGGTGATGAGTTGACCAGCCTGAAGGATTATGTGACAAGGATGAAGGAGGGCCAGAGTGATATCTATTACATTACAGGAGAGAGCAAGAAGGCTGTTGAGAACTCCCCGTTCCTTGAGAAGCTGAAGAAGAAGGGATATGAGGTTCTGTATATGGTCGATGCAATTGATGAATATGCCGTGGGACAACTAAAGGAATTTGAAGGAAAGAAATTGGTGTCTGCAACCAAGGAAGGTCTTAAGATTGACGAGACTGAAGATGAGAAAAAGAAGAAGAAGAGTTGACGGAGAAGTTTGAGGGTCTGTGCAAGGTGATCAAGGATGTGCTTGGTGACAGGGTGGAGAAGGTTGTGGTATCTGATCGTGTGGTGGACTCTCCCTGCTGCTTGGTCACTGGAGAGTATGGTTGGAGTGCGAACATGGAAAGAATCATGAAGGCACAAGCACTGAGGGATAACAGCATGGCTGGGTATATGTCAAGCAAGAAGACAATGGAGATTAATCCGGAGAACCCAATCATGGATGAGTTGAGGAAGAGGGCTGATGCTGACAAGAATGACAAATCAGTGAAGGACCTGGTCCTCTTGCTATTTGAGACTGCTTTGCTAACATCTGGGTTCAGCTTGGATGATCCTAACACCTTTGGCAGTCGCATCCACAGAATGCTGAAATTGGGACTGAGCATTGATGAAGACACTGCTGATGCTGACACTGACATGCCTCCTTTGGAAGATGCTGCTGATGCTGAGGAGGGTAGCAAGATGGAGGAGGTTGACTAAACCCCGGCACTGCAACAGGCCCGTCTCAAGAAGTAGTAGCATCTACTAGAGTGGTCCCCTCCTATCCGTCTCCTTCATTAATCTAATCTCAGTATTCACAATTATTGATTTCGGTTTTGTTAGGGTTTTCAAGGATGGTATCTACTTTTGTTATTAAGACATGGTTTCTTTTTCAATTTAAGCAAGGTATATGGAATTTCATCCCCACTGCCCTTTTCCTGATGTTTAGTTAAATTTTCTTTCATGCTGTCAATGTTGATATGGCACAGAAATTTGCTACTGAAAGTTCTATCCTCAACACGCTATACTACTATAGCGGCCTTTACAGAATGGTCTTTACAGAAGTGGGCGTCCTTAAACTTATGAACAAGAATAGAGGCCTATGCCGCCATTGTTTTACAATTCAATCATGCTAGAAGGTTTTAAAAATCATGTAGGAGAATCTATCTTAATATAACACCTACTATATATATATTATATATATATATATATATATATATATATGTAATTCCCCAAAAGAAAAATCCGGGCAACTTCAGTCAGCCGCTGAGCAAAGTAGAAAGTACAGCTGTCGTTTTGTACACCTATTTTTGGTTCATTGTTTTCATTTTTAAGGCCCACAGTTTTCGTTTGCCTGTTTTAGGCCAGCCTACCTCGCGCTATTCGCTATATATATAGAGCCTTTCACTATTTCCTGTCTCTATTTGCCATGGCTCCTACAGCTTCGATGCTCCTACTTCCGTACCATAACAAATCTTCGTCTCCACCATCTCCTCCATCTTCAACACCATCACCTACTTATTTCTCTGGGGCTAAGTTCTCTGTTATGACATGGGTTAGGCAAGACAAACCAATCTTCAAGGAAAATCTCAGGGCAAGAGTCTTTCATGGCTGGTCCTTCCTCGCCCGCTAATGATTCTGACAAGGTAATGAGGTTTGAAGAAGCGCTTGAACACAGCTTCTGGTGCTAGGATGGCTTTATGGTTTTGCGGTCCCTTCCATCTTCTTCTTTATTTTCAACTAGTGTAAAAAGTCTGGTTAGGGGTGGTTGTAAGGCAAAGGGTCAGTATTTGTACATGTAATGCCATGGATCATGTGATGAAACTGCTTGTATATATAGCTGTTTGCACTGGCTTAGGATGGATTTTACTTTGATCAATGGGAGAATCAGAAGGGACTTGTTGCTTTGATTAAATGTAGGGTTTTAATCAATTCTGGATAAATTACACCAGAACTCGACAACCAAGCACATCCAAGGTTACCATCTTACCATCAATGATCAATCAGTTGTTAGTCTAATAGTTCTTCAACGTTGTTTATTGTACATGGAGGCTTAATGAATCCAGTTCCTTAGATTCCGCACGCGTTGAAAGTCTTATTCTGCCCTAATGGTTACATATTCCAACTGCCGGACAGTGGATGGACGCTTATAATGGCTTATACAGTTCAATGGCCAATCCCCAGCTTAGCCCATCCTATGTATTGTTGGAGGCGACGGGACTTTTCAAGAGGCATACACCATCAACTCACCTCTATAAAATTAAAGAAAACATCTAATTATTTGGTGCAGGAAAGGTTATGTTTAGTGCTTGGTATTTCGAAATTGAAGGGTGATGAAGTGAGGATTATACGCCAACCACCATCCTTTGTGACAGTGATACTGACCATGATAACAGGAATGTGAAGTTCTTACTTCATTATAAAGCCTTGGCTTCTTACACCACCCATTCACAAGTAGCAGAAATGTATTCTGAATCTCACAAAGAAACACAGGAACAACGGCTTATTCAAACTCATTACCGAGGAAAAAATGTCATTGATATCGTCAATGTGTAAGACAACGCGGGGCTTGCTTGCCAGAAGGTAAAATCCTGGCAAGTAAAGCCAAAAACAATACGACTTTCAGCTCCATCTCAATAATAATACTTTCAGCTCCGACTCTAGTCTACCAGTGGCTTTTATACAAGAGAGAGCTCTCCAGCAGGGACAGATCTCTTGACGAGTTTAGCCCAAGATTCATTGGTCTCCATGATGACCTTGAGAGCATAGTCCTATCCATCACACGGAAACCATAAATCACAGAAGACACGGAAGATTATAGAATAGAACAAGTAGCAATAAACATACATAAAAAAAAGAAGAGGATAAAGCTAAGGCATGCTGTTCTATATTATTATACCAAATTGGAACTGGCTATCAGAGGATCAGAACAGAACAAGGATGGCTATCAATTTATTCAATTATCCATCAATGACAACGCTGTCCATGGTGTTCTGCCACATGACATAAAGGCCCTCACTAAAGTAACCGCCATTAACGGTAAAATTGATATCTGTACATTGTTGAAGAATTATGGCATTCAATTCATTTATCACCTTATGAGGTCAAAAGCGTTCAAAATGAAATGATGTTGTAGATAGTTGTATATCTAAATAATGCAATCTTTTTTCTGCATAAAAACCTTTTACAGCATGGTTAGCCAAACCCGAAGTTCACAACAGGGAAAAAAAAGGAAAAGAAAATGAGGCGAAATCAACACCCCACAAAGCTGTAACATACATGTAAAGATTGTATTAAATAAATTACCTTTTTTTCTAACAAATTAATAAAATACCTTGTTTGCTGCCTTGTTGCCAAGACCAAACTTGTTGGCAGGTTTCCCATCAGGGATCTTATAGTCTCTGAACCAATCCCTGATTGCAGTGAGAGTGCCCTGAAAATAAACCACCAGATACTTAGTCTATGTATTCCTATTTATATTACATTCTTTCATTTCCAAATTAAAAATACAAATGATTCTGCTATTTGCTTGTTGGTATTAGCATAATTTCCAGATTTAATCAATGTCCTTGCTTGTTTTAGGACAACGTTTTTCAGTTAATTCAAAGTCCATGAAGAAATCCTAACAAAGAGCACTTTCATCACACCCTAGCCTTTTCAAAATCCACACCAGTAATCGTCTAATACAATGCCAGCGAAATTGGATGTGATACATAACTGACATCTTTGGCGATTCCACATCCCTAACTCAGCATTCCAGATTTTTCACACATTTGTGCGCTTATTACAATAGATTAGCACATTATGCTTACAACTCTTTAATCATTTACATCCCTTTAAGCAGATTAAGAGAAGGCACAAATACACCCTTATCTTTTGTGAACACAATCTAACATTTAATAGCAGATATCTGATTAGCTGGTAAAAGAACATGTAATGGAATTTTCAAGTGATTGTGGTGCAGTATTGTTTGGCTGCTTGGTGATAGAAGAGGACTTACAGGGAAATGTTTCTCTACATCATCAATATCATTTACAAGAGATGCTCGTGGATCATCCAAAGAGATTGCAACAATTTTCCAGTCAAGTTCCCCTTCATCAATCATGGCCAAGGCAGCCAGGGGCTTGATCTTAAGAATTTCACCAATTTTTCCCCGTCTTTCACCAATCTCAACGACATCAACTACAAACAGAGACAACCATTTTACAGAAGTGAAATGCTACTTAACTGGAACAAACAAATGCTAGAATCCACAAGAAAGGCAAGTATCAATATAGAATATATGTTGATAAATACCAGGATCATTATCTCCGAATGCTCCTTCAACTTCAGCGTTTGCAAGAGATGGGTCTTCCCATGTTTGTGGAAGCAATCCATAGTTCCAGTTTATATTGTAGCTGAAAATAAGGCAGAGAAACGAGTTAAAATCCAATACAACATACTCAGGTGATGATATAAGAAGGGGAAATGGAACTGAATGTTTAACTACAATGGGCTAACACTAAAAGTGCAAATGCCGAGAAAAAAATAATAAAATATCTCAAAAAAAAACAATGAATGAATCATAAAGGAAGAAACTAGCAAATCTTACGGATAGTATCTTAGTTTCCCCTTTTTAGTATCTTGCTTAATGGGAGTGAATTGCTCATCGGTAGCAACCTCCATCTTTGCACTTGATTCTTTTGGAATTTCAACAACATAGTTGAAAGCCCCGTCTCCCAAGTGCAGTGGTATGCCATGCCAGGGCGAAACCTGTAATAGCAAACAACACTTACATTACCAGTAAGCAGATACAAAACCAGAAGAATGCTGTTCTAAATTGTTGAAGAAAATCCGAATCATAGGTGGTCTCTAAGGGAGCAGCATGTCAGTTTTCTTAAAGAACTAACAGACGACTGGTTTCAGGCATGTGGAAGACAAAGTCGCCTGCAATGCAAAATGGGATATACATAATCTTATCTTCATAAAAACCTTTCATTTCAAGTTTCAAATTCAGATAGCCAGAACTAAAATAAACATCGAGACCTCAAAATTAAAACATAGAAACACCAGAATCTAACATTAATCCTCGCAAGAAAAACTCAACTATCGAAAACAATGTATTCTTATTTTCCGAAACAAACATAAATTTAAGCACGGATATACACTGAAATCAATATCATTCGAGACAGGAATTAGTTTTCCAAATAATTTTCTTCTGGGTTTAGCAAATTACTTTCATTCCTCTCATTTTATCACCAAACAAAACAGATTGCATAAAAAAGATAAGCTTTTTAATAGATAGAGAGTGAAAGTTATAACCCTTTTGTCAGAACTGTCAAGGAAGTAGACTCGGTAATCAAGGGTCTCAGGCTGGCCTTCTTCCTTGATTCGAACATCAGGGTTGTAAATAGACTTGCAAGAAAACAACCTCTTTGAAACTCTTTTGGTGGTGTTGTTGAAGCAGAGGCTGTTAAAGTTGGGAACTTTTTGACTTAAACTGAAGAATGGTCTTTTATGGGGCAAACAGGATGCTGATGTGTTGCTTGCAGCTGACATCATTCTTGCAGTCGCCATTTCTGCTGCTAGATTCGCTGATACCACCCTTTTCTTGGTTAAATTCACTGAGAGAGTACTTCTTGTGGCTTCAGGGCTCTCGCTTAAAAGGTGGCGATTTTTCAAGTTTTGAGCCACAGATTGAGAACAAGTTGTTTAACCTTGATATTGATTGGCTGTCTTTCACTCTTGAGTAAATTATCAATCAGTCCCTAGTTTTATAAAATGAGTTAAATAATTTCTCTAATTTTGAAAATAATTAATTAATCTCTATATTATTAATTTTGTTTGTAACTTGATTTTTTTCCTTATTTCATATATATATATATATATATATATATATATATATATATATATATATTAATGAGTTGAATATTAAAATATAAATTATGGAGTGTTGAAGATGCGAGGAAATAGCTGAAGGATGATATATTATTAAAGATATTTGATATTCATATAAAAATTATTTGCAATGGCGAGATTCATTTACTAAATGTGTATTAAAAAACATGAAAAATGAAAGCAGCTGAATTATATTAATTGTTGTTTTTTAAAATATTTTTTTATTTTAAAATATATTAAAATAATATTATTTTATTTTTAAAATAATACATCAAACAATTAAAAAATATATAAAAATTTTTTAAAAAAATCAGATTTTTTCATAAAAACAAACACTTATCGAGTCTTCTTAGAGCGTGTTTGGCAATGTGGTTGCGGGTGTTTTTCAAATAACTTTTCGTGCCGAAATGCATGCCAATGATTTTTTTTTATTTTTTAAAAATCATTTTTGACATCACACATCAAAACGATTCAAAAGTACAAACCGCACTCAATTTAGCAAAAAAAAAATTTTCACATTTTGACGAAACACAGGTAGAAACGCAATACCAAACGTTCCCTTGACCCCTCCACCACCCTCCCCTTAAAAAAAATGATCAAGAAGGAATTAGCATTCAATCACAATCCAAACTAATTTTAATTTTTTTTAAAATATTCTTTTTTTAATAAATTTTTAATCTTATATCAAACATAATATATATAAAAAGAATATTTATGTGATAGGTAAAGGAAACCAGGGGAGACAAAAGGACACATCTCGTTGTTTTTCAAGACTAAAAAACTAAAATTTAGTATTTGTCTACACAGTAAAAGTCTCAAATAATAGAAGATAATAATTATTAAGAGACAAGAAGACAAATCCCTTTCAATTGCTCTCGTTTTCCTCTCAAAATCATTACTAGCATCCTTTAAAATATTATTTGGAAATATAGTTAAAATTGTCTTTTTTTTAAATTTAATTTTTATAATTAATTTTTTATTTTTTAAAATTATTTTGATATGTAGATATTAAGAATAATTTTTTTAAATAAAATAAAATATTATTTTAATATACCTTCAAGTAAAAACTACTTTAAAAAATAACAGTAATTATATTTTCAAACAAATCCTAAAAATCATGTGTTTTCTAGCTAGATCAATACACTTATTATTTTATTTTTATTTAATTTTTTTTATCAACTACTGATGATTGATCAAGTTTTACTTTGAAAGTTATGTAAGATTTTTGTAATGAATTTTTATTTTTTATCAACATGGATGTCTAGGTCAGTTTGTGTGCACCTCGACTAATTTTACTAGCCCTGAAGTTAACGACTATATAAGCCTCCAGTGACCATCATATTAGTAATCACATAACTTGAACTTAAATCACATAGGAAGCAAATCTCTTGGTCCCAAACTTTTAGCTTTCACCACCTACTAATAACACAACTCAAAATTACCTAATAAATTCAGCATGATATGTATATATTTTTATATTATTAAATTAGTTTTTGTGTCAATTAAAATTAAATTATTTTTTCAAACAATCTTAAAAACTCACCCTCGTATTCAAAACAATTTAACAATATTTTTATATTATTAAATTAGTTTTTATGTCAATTAAATTATTTTTTAAACACTCTTAAAAACTCACCCTCTAGTAGATGCAATATAATTTAACAATATTTTAGGCGCTGTAAGCTGAAAAAAGGGTGCAAAGCTTCTACACTAATCCACACTCTTGAATTTATTCTACATGCAATTTATATATTTCAAAGTAAACAACATTAATTAATAATTCAAAATTCTAAAATCTGCTCAAGGACACACCTTAATTACAAACCGTCGGATTTTTGATCGGACGACCAAGAACTGAACAACCTAGTCATTTAATAAAGACAACATTTTCCATCACTGGGTCGAATATTTGGCGCGTTAAAAACCTAGGTAAACCTAATTATCATCCCCTGAACACGAGCAACTATGCGATGCTGTCATTTCCGAGTTCAAATCGGGAACCATAAACCCTAAATCCCCAATCTAGAAACCCTAATTTATATATCAAATCCAAACTAAACCCTAAAGCTCTGGTATTCTCCAATGGCATCTTCAGAGATCGAGATAGTTTCATCGGAATCCAAACAAATCCCAAACGGCGTCGCGGTCAACGTGATCGATGTTTTCTCTGCTTCTGCTTACGGTGATCTCGATAAATTACGCAAATTTGTCGAAGAAGATAAGCTTCTCTCTCTACCCCTGACGGTAATGGTTATTACGCTCTTCAATGGGCCTCTCTTAACAATTTCCCCGACGTTGCCCAATACATAATTGAGGTATTGCAAGAGTAAAGTTTTCATTTTTTATTTATTTAAATTGATGTAATTAGTGAGTATGTGTTCAGTGTATAATTGCATTTGATTGGTGTGTTTACTATTATTATTTTTTGGTAATCTCATTTGTTTGTTTTTGAAGCACGGGGGAGATGTAAATCAAAATGATAATGTGAGGCAAACAGCACTGCATTGGGCGGCAGTTAGAGGTTCAATTGCGGTGGCAGATGTGCTTTTGCAGAATGGAGGACGAGTGGAAGCAGCTGATGTTAATGGGTATCGGGTAAAAATGTTTTGCATTTTGTTATTATCCTGTTTTAGTAACCTGTTCGGCTGATATTTTTGTGACTGATTTCAGGCAGTATTCTGATTTTTTTTGTATTGTTTTAATGTATGCCACTTTGTGCTGTAGGCAGTTCATGTAGCTGCTCAGTACGGACAAACAGGCTTTTTGAATCACATTGGAGCAAAATATCGTGCTGATTTTGATGCAGTTGATAATGAAGGGAGGAGCCCTCTTCATTGGTATGTTTTAAGGATGTGGTGTGGGGAGTTTATATTTAAAACCTACAGCTTTTTGTTCTGGTGATGCATGCCAATGATATAGTGCTAGTTGAATTGGTTTGTGTGTCGTGTGTGGTGTGTATGCAAACAGATAAGACGAGATCTGTTTGTAACTGAAATTCTAGTTTTGCAAACGGTACTTTAGTGTCAAAGAGATAATAAGTTTTAATGGTATTTCCTGACTTAGCAACTCAGAGTTAATGGTGTCATGTGGAGTATATTTCTATTGAAAATGTGTGAACTAGTGGAAAATTTATTTTTGTGTTATAATGAACCAGGGCTGCTTATAAGGGTTATGCAGATACAATTAGACTACTTCTATTTCGAGACGCAAACCAAGGGAGACAAGATCGAGAAGGTATTGTCAGAACACACTAGAATCCTATCTTGTAATTCTTCATCTCCTTTGGAATTCACCTAGTATTGGCTGTGATGATCACTATTTTACTCAGTTGTCATATGCTTGCTCTCTCAAATTTCTTGTTATTTCCTTCTAGGACAATTTTGTGAATTTAACAAATATTATTTGCTCAAGTATATATTCCAGTGGAAAGAAATACTTAGGGACATCAAAAAAATGAAATGATGAACATGTTTTTCAAGTCAGCAGGAGCACTTTCCCGAGAAGGAAAACAGGAAGCAATCACATACTCATCATTCAATATGCTAATCATACATGGTCTCTAAATGATAAACCAAGATGTGGATCCTTTTAATAAATATATCTGGAGATGAGTTTTGCAGGATTAATATAGACAAACACATTTCTATTCTGATATACTCATAGGCTGAGGATAGCTGCAATGATTCCTCACAATTGTTGTCAAAGTTTTGTAGAGGAGGGGGAGTGGAGCTAAGTTGAACGACATAATTTTGTCACATGCAGTTGCTGGAGTTCTGGAACTGTTATTGCACTCAAACTTTATTGTTAGCTTTATGGTTCTTGGTATATTTATATTTTAAGATTTAATGGTATATGATTTATGGAATCAAGGCCATTAGTAGTGTAATATAGAAATACTATATCACCTTTTTTTTCTTGGCGATTAAAAACTATATCACATATTCATGAAGATTATTAACTTATGTTAAATTCCAAAGATTACCACATTTTCAATTTTATTACTCTTGACAATAATCAACCATTTTACTATACATCTATAGAACCGTGCTGACGTTGAATGTCCAATTGTATCAGGTTGTACCCCTTTACATTGGGCTGCTTTAAGAGGAAATATAGAGGCATGCACTATTCTTGTACATGCTGGCACAAAGCAGGAACTTGCTGTGAAAGATAAAGCTGGATTTACTCCTGCCCAGATTGCATCTGATAAAGGTCATCGGCATATCGCCCTTTTCCTCGTACGTACTTTATATCGATGTTACCATCGGTAGAATGACATGCAGATTACTTTAAACCAATACCTGCCATTGTGAGCATCTATAGGGATGTGAGACCTGTTGGTGTCCTATTGGGGAAAATGGTCTGATTCAGCCATCTGTGAAAGTTTTTTTTTTTTTGTGTGGTGAACTTTAGGAGATAACATGCTGTGATTTTCTATGGTGAAAGTTGGAAGTTTTTGGGATTTGCTTGCACTTGGTTCTCACAAGTCTTAACCCTCCTAAATGTCAACTTTTGCATGTTACTGAACAGAATATGCAGAACATTTTGTTATAGTGGATATTGGGAATAAATTGCTATGATTGATCGTGGTGAAATTGGGATGAGTTGCTGGAATTTGCTTGCACTTAGTTGTTATGAGTCTTAACCCTCTTAAATATTAACTTAACCATGTTACTGAACAATGTATCTTGCAGTTGAAAATTTTGTGCTGTGTTGCATTATACTGGAGGAGTCATCTAGTAGTTTGAATCATTGCACCACCTTCTTTGATGTCCTTTCTTTATTTTATTCTCTTTGAGAGAAGTGCCGGACACCTTTTGAAGTGTCTTGTGCATACTGTCTTTGGTCTAATTACTGTATTAGGATGGACCTATACAAACCATACATTATTTTTTTCATCAGGTGAGATCATGTCATGTATATTGTGTGTTGACATTTTGTGGTGGGGCTATAATTCTTTGAAGAAAAGGCAAGCAGAGATGGAAGAATTCACCACCAATCTGAGTAATACAATTTTTTCATGAAGATGGAATCTTTTTGGCTCAAATGGGTGACTTTATATCTGCACAGATGTCTTGAAATGATTATTAATAGAATGTCATTTGCTGTAGCTATTGAATTGGTACATTTAAAAAACTTTCTTTCTGTTTGTCTTAAATTCAGTGTTGTTAATCAACTGCTGTCTGAGATTTAGTTTCACCATGTTCTGAAAGATTGTGTCTTTAGAGCATCTAGATCTTAAAAAATAATGGGAAAGTTTTCATATATTTTCTCTTGATTTTATTCAGTCAAATGCACAGCGGGCGCAAAGCAACCACTGGAAAGACAAAATTCGTAGTGGGAAGATGGGAGATGTTGGTTTTGCTCCTATCTTATTGTCCATTATACTCATTCTCATGTTCCTCTTCATCAACTCAGTTATTGCAGGTAAGTGAGTTGTTGTACTTCAATTTTATGTCGCGATGGGCATAAATTCTGTTCTAATCATGATTCACCTCACTTGCATGGTAGCTTCAAACCTTCCAAAGGTAACTGCTGTTGTTGGACTTTGGGGATGGACTGCTCTTTCTCTAGCTTTTGTTTCGATTATTATGTTCTACAGGTGCAGTAGGTAATATTTCTCTGCTACTAATACTGGTTGGGTTTTGCTTGGAATATTTGTTTCTTTTGTGGATTTTGTAGAGCCATAAAAATTTAGTTGGCTTTGACTTTTGCCGCTGATACCTTGAACTTGGTTTCCTTCCCAACACAGTCAGCATGCATATTTTGCTTTCCAAGATCCTCCACATCTTTCACATTCTGCTGATCAAATTTGGTGATCACAAGAGTTATTAACAAAATACGTTCTTGCAATTAACCCTTATGCCTGGCATCCTTTGCTGAAGCATTAACCTGAAGTTTGCTGCAGACTGTCTATTTAACTATCCTGTTTAAAAGCTAAATTGCAGTTACACTGGAATCTGCTTGTTTAAATTTGTGGTTTTACAACTTGCAAACACTTATCGTAGAATGTACGCTGCTACCCTTTCACTTCCTCAAAATTTTTATTCCAGAAATTACTTTTTTCATGTTCTTTCTCTGCAGTAAAGACCCGGGTTTCATCAAAAGACTTGGAGATTTGAATAAAGATACTGATTCAGAGGTATGCAGTATCTCTGTTTAGATTTTTTGTCATTGCTCGTTTAGTAAAGTGTTTTGTCTACTGAAGGTCTATTGCTAGTTTATGGTAACTGTTAGCTAGGCAAAAACTTGAATTGCTCTGCTGTGCTGTATTCCTCTTTTGGTGGGCTGGCTTTTGTGACCAGTTGGTCAATGGTTACAAGATTATGGTCAAAGCTGTCCAAATTCATGGCTAGGTTCATTTCTATCATTTTTTCACTCTTTTTGATGATCATTACCTGATGTTTTGCAGGATCCCTTGTTGAATATTGATTTGAACAACTCCTCAGTATGGACAGGGAATTGGTCTCAGCTTTGCCCTACATGCAAGGTCAAGTAGTTGGACCTTTAATTTTCTAATTTTTATGTTTAAGAGGGTTGAAATGCTATCTCAACTAAAGAAGTATTTTTTCAATTAACTTTTCAGATAATAAGACCTGTTCGCTGTAAGCACTGCCCTACGTGCAAACGCTGCATAGAGCAGTTTGACCATCATTGCCCATGGATATCTAATTGTGTTGGCAAGGTGAGAAATTGAGCTTTACTGTTTCAGTCCTGGTAATTATGGCATATAATGTGGATTCATGAGATGCCTTTTATTGGAATCTCTGATTGAAATATTTGGTTTCTCTGTATGATGTCATTTGCTTGGATATCTATAACAAATAAGGCCACTTGATGTCCCTTCGCTTATCTTAATACAGCCTTTGGAAATACCACAATTGATGTCACTAATTCATCATACAATATTTTGTGACATCACTATTCTACAATCCAAAGATGACAAGAAAGTCTATGAGCTTTTGTTCTCTGGGTGTATGCCCATTTTCAATCATTAGGATCTCTTCTAGTAGTTATTAGAAGAGCCCTTCAATGTTATCTCTCCATTCTGTACATTTTTGGCTAATCAGCAAGTAAGATGCTTTGCATGGCTTTGCACTGAAGTATAATTTCCTTTTGTCTCTTCATTACCTCATCAGTTGTCTTCATCATGTATCTTGCAGAGGAACAAACGAGACTTTTTCATCTTTATATGCTTGGCAACTTCATCATCGTTTCTTGCTGGCATCATCGCAGTTCAAAGTGCGTGGGTTGCTAAAAATTTACTTTTAATTCTTTCCTGTTGGGTGAAAGGCAACTAATCTCCAATTTCTTGGATTCTTTTATTTTGCTATTCCACATCTGTTATTTCATTGCGGAGTTTGTGATTGCCATTTCTGTGTCATGACAGGGATTTGGACAGCTGCACAGTCATTGCATAATGAAGAAAGTTGGATTCGTTATGTGGTAGTTCATCATCCTGGTGTTGTTGCATTTTTGTTGTTGGACATGATTGTTTTTATTGCTGCCACTACTTTAACAACAGCTCAGGCATCTCAGGTAATGGACTAAAACCCTGTTTGCTAGCAAAGTTTGTCTTCGCCTATTAGTGCTTTTGCCATGGGCTGAAGACATGTCAGTCGCATTCTTCAATTGCCACTGTTGCTCAAAGTTTTGGCAGACATGATAATTAAACCATTATGGATACTACAATTAGTTTGGGATAAGACTTTTTCAATTTTTCTGTTTTTTTCCTTGTCGTGTTTTGTGTTTTTGGGGCGGGAGAAGATGAATTGATTATTGCTCATGCATTATTGGAAACTAGTTTTGGGTTGAAGTTTCAAGTGTAATGGAGACTTTTCATGGATATTACAGATAGCTCGGAATATCACAACCAATGAACTTGCGAATGCTATTCGTTATGGGTATCTTCGTGGTCCAGATGGGCGTTTCCGAAACCCCTATAACCATGGGTGCCGAAAGAAACTGTGCAGATTTCCTTATTCAGGGTTACACAGATGATAATGAGATTGCTTGGCCACCATTGCAGCAGGTTGCCAGTTAGCAGTAATGCAAAGATACGCAGCAGGGCCAGTTGAGGCTGATTAAGTGTTTTGCAAGTATCTTAGTTTCCGATGATACTTGGTTAAACTATCATTGCAGATACCAAGATCCTTGTCAGCTTTTGCTGCCATTCATGTTATATAAATTTGGTGATAGAGATGAAAGAATGTACATTCAATGCCATGAATTAGATAAGAAATGAAATACTACCCTTCTTCTATTTTATCCTTTTTGTCATGTTAATGTCATCGACTTATTTAGGAGTTCTTGATACTAGGTTATTCCCCAATCCAAACACTGAGAGTCTACTGCACTAACAAATCGAACTGTCTTAGTTTAATGAACCTGGTCCATCTTAACAGGCTTGGCGAAGTTGATTCCTCATTTGTCTCCTAATTACTTCAACCTCGAAATAAAATTCCCTGACCCTTGCTGAAAGTAGCAGGTTCGGTGACAGCAAAACATTAATTGTCCTCGACCCTTTTATCAAAGAATGATATCAGTTGCGCAGTTATGGCATCCACGGTATTCAGACTGTCATCATTACCCTGAAAAATCGTAAACCTGACAAATCAGATGCACTCCATGGTCGGTAGAGATGATATTGACGATGGAGTTTGAACATAGGAGTGGTAAGTTACTGGAAGCAGGCCTTTTCACCTCTCTAGCCATGGCTTCTGCCCTCTCTATTATAAGTAATTATCTATTTCAATGGATTTTGCGTATATTTCTTTCTCTCTCAATGGACTAATTGGCTTAATGGAGGTATTGGCTGTGCATTTATGCTATAGCTAACTTGCAGACAGATGATATTACAAATAATAGTGCGTGTCCAGAGTCAAATGAATCTCTAGAACCTTCCCAGCAGAATTAGTTGAACAACATGCAACATGCAACATGCAACGGTAAAGCTTTCGAAAAAGAGGGACAAGCAAAGTAAAGTGTGGAAATCAAGGGAAGAAAATGAAACAGAATTGCATCTGTCTAATAGAGTTCATGCCAACCAGCATAGATGAAATATAGAAAAGCAAGAGAAGTTTTCCATTCTCCCTAAACCATTGTTGTAAAACCCGGTCGAGCCTGATAAATTGAATCAGGACCTGGATGACCTAGGGTCTTGGCTTGGTTTTATAAAGTAATCAGAGTTGCAATTAGTTTAGTCAAAATTAGGAGATTTGTTATATCAACCTAATTTAATCCATGTGAGACCCGATTTTTTTTTTCCTTTAATGAACGTTGTAAATGTTGTTTTTTCTTTCCTTTTAGGCCTGCTCCAATTTTCTTCAGTAAATATCCCTATAACTGAGTATCAAACATAAATTCAGGGGATCGGTCTACTGGTTAGTGAGATTTACTCAATTTCTTAACCTTTTATATTCAAATTTTAAGATGAACACTTCGTAGAACTTATTAAATTCCATTTAATGCATGAAAATATCATTAAAGATCAATGGACGTGATCTCAATTGATATGCTAACTGATTCGAAACAGATATTTCAAGGCACATAGCATTATTTTTTAATACAGGTGAGCTGACACATGATAATGGCTGCTCTCTTAATTTCTTATGAAGAAGATAAAAACTGTGTGTGTGTGTGTGTGTTAAGAATGGCCTCTAAGCTCTATAAATCCAAGTCTAGATTTGGTTTTAAAATTGAAATCAACCCAACTAATAGGGATTAAGGGATGGATATTGGAGCCAAAATCTTGACTCCAAAATCCAAATATTAACCTTGTCAAACATTAACGTTAACCTCTCCATCTCTTCTCTTCCCACCACCCGATCCACTTTGAAAAATCTCTCCCGCAAACTTTGCTTCTCTTTAGCTCATACCAGAGGCTGCAACAACGATGCACAACTCTGGCATCAAACCGAAACCCTATTGCCCTAGCATTATTATCGTGTAATATGTATTCAAATCTCAATTCATTGCTGTCGTTGTTATAGTTTCTGATTTCCATCAGAAACTGCTACTTCCTTTAGTTCTTCATGGCAATGTTGGTGGGCTTGGGAATAAAAGCAGGGCAACTAAATAAAAAGCACCGTGGTTTTGAAACACACCTGAATCGTCAGAGCGACTTTAACAGGCAACCTTATCAGTATTCTTCCAAAACTTTCACAAGATATTTAGCTATAGTTTGACATCTTCTCCGACTTTCCCTCCTTTAAGCTTCTGCCTTTGGTAGAAAACCTAGTTTTCTTCAGATGGCTATTCTCTGCCAAGTCTTCTGGATCTCTTTACAGATATGTTTGTGTAACTATGTATTTGTGTGTTTTTACATGTGGTCTTCACAGATTAGTAACAACGGGTTTAGCATCAACAGAAATGTTTGTGTCGCTATGTATCTGTGTGTTTTTACATGTGTTTCTTCAGATGTGTTTGGTTCAATTGGACCACTCTCTTCTTCGGTTGTGGAGAAGTGGCCGCTTCTGAGTTAATATTATATTGCAAAGAGTTACAGCTCCCTTGAGACCCATGCAGCAAGGCTAGAGTCTCTACATAACTCCCTCCCCTAAACAGTACAGACTGAGGAAAACAGATAGCAAGTTTTCTTTCATCAGTTTCAAGATCATACAAAACCAATCGGCGAATTTGCAGTAAGAGAAGTTTCCTGTTCTCCCTGAACTCTAGTACCTTTCCATATTTGTGCAGATAATTGTGAATTGTACTTTAATCCAATTTTCCATGCACAATGACTACTGACTTGGAACCAACAGCTTCGGGAAATTACGTCTCCCTGAATACTTCGCTGGTCGTATCGAACAATACCACCCTCACATAGCCTACATCGTCAAATGGATCGTCTTTTTAACGATATCCAAGCCAATGGTGAGCACCATTCAAGAAAGCGGAAGATCGGTTTACAGATAGTTGGGGAGTGCTCCCAATTTCCCTTCACGTGTTTCTATTTAGCTCGTAGACTTTTACCAGAGGCTGAAGATTATCTTGAAGACGCACAATATCGACAAGCTTGCAGTCACTAGTTCTGACATCAAACCAAAACCCTACAGCCCTAGAATAAAAATCTTATGTTTTAGCAAAACAAGGAAAGGGAAGGGCCGCATGCTTTCTCAGTATAGGATTCCAAATAACGAAGGTTCAGCTAAGCAAATCTTCTAAACATCTCAAGCCATTACATGAATCAACAACATTAAATTTTTTGAAGTTAACATCATCTGCCATGAGGGGGAAGTCGATTTTTTATTTTTATTTTAACAAAAAACCCATCATCCTCATCATGTAATATGAATTCAGTTTTTGAATTTCGCTTCTCATCATTATATATGATTTCCATCAGAAACTGCGACTTCCTTTTGTTCTTCATGGCAATGCTGGTGTGCATAGAAATAAAAGCAGGGCAAGTAAATAAAAGCACCATGATTTTGAAACACACCTGAATCGTAAGAGTGATTTAACAGGTAATTTTTGCAGTATTTCTTCCACAATTTCACGCGGCATATGGCTATAGCATGACATCTTCCTATACTCTTTTTGTCCACAGCAGCTTAGCAGCCTCTCCTTTTGTAGCCACCCTGGTTCTAGAGGAATCGCAATTTGGCTAAAGCTTCTAGACACAGTAATTGTTCCAATTTCAGTATCTATAGGTCGGTTTCCGTAGAACCTCTGAATACTTAAAAAAAAGGGAAAAAAACCTGGTAGCAGAAATCTTTCCTATATAACTGACCGACTTCAGAGACTTAACAGCAACAACGAATTTTTCACAGCCGCCATTCTACTTAACATGGCCAACCCTACCTGTGTTATCTTACCATCTGATAATAAAACATGCGCAATCAAGAGAATCATAATTTATAATTAAGAAGGAAAAAACAAAGAAAACAAAAATCATCATAATAATGCATCCTAGTAGGAATTGATTGAGTGCAGATTTATTAATTTATTTAAAATAATCAAGAATACACTGCAAAGCAAATTAAAGGGTTTGAGTTTGGCACTGCATTAAATCATGCAACAAAATAATTTGAGCATTATAATGTCAGATGCGGAAAATGAAGAATTGACTAGCAGACTTTATACAACTTTGAAATGACCAAAGTTTTAATGTCAATAATTTGATCACACTTTTAGTAACTATCCCGGGATAATCGAGGATGTCTTACATATTTATTGAACCTTGGATCCATCAGCACAATGAAGAACCCTCTCTTTTCATTTCAAAATATTATTTTCTTTACCTGGCTGGGTGGGATTATAATAGAATGGGCCCTCCAATGCAACTAATATGGATTAGGCGAACTGCTAATGGCAATTTGAACTGCACGAAGTACAAAGGTGGAGTGGTCATAGGACAGCAAAGAATCAGCTCTCTTGGATTCCACTAGGCCAAGTCTGATTCTTCACAGGGCTCAGAATTGCTTCAACTTCTGATAAAGTTTCCTGATCCTTGCCAAATGTAGCAAGTTCCGTAGCGGCATAAACATTCTCCTTGACCTGATCATCAAATAAGGTATATCACTCACACAATTATGATGCACATGGTGTACGTATATTTTTGACATCATTGTCATGAAAATGACAAATCAGATATATTGCACGTTAAAATGAGTACTAGTTCAATGAAATAGCTGCTATCTTCCTCTAAATTACTTTTTCAGCTTTTAGGATTGATGCTGTATGGCAAAATTCTGGACTTGCTCCTATATAGCTGACTTACAAACAGATGATGTGCAAATAAAAACCTCACAAAAAATGCAGATGTGATCATATTTATGTATCTGAGCTAACAGGACCATGCCAGAGGAATTGATCAAACAATACAATGATAAAAAGCTTTCAGATACTATGACAAACAAATTGAGCCTAACACTTCCACAACAAATAAAATAATGAAAGCAAGGCGTAATATAATGAAAGAGAACCTGTCTAACAGAGTTCATGCCAACCAGCACCGAGGATATATCTTTATTTGCCAAACTGTATTGCATTGCTAACTTTGAAATATTCTTCCCCTTCGCTTTACAGAAGGCAGCAGCAGCTTGACATGCAGACTGAGGGAAAATAAGCATACATAAACAAATCAAATAAATTTCAAAAGCTGTAATCCATTTTCAACTAGGCAGACAGTGCAAGCATCTCCAAGATTTTCACGATTATATGCATGAGACAGCCATATTAAATATCCTGTTCAGATTGTCTGATCAGAATTCCTTATAGGAGTATCAAAGTTTGCATGTACCAGTGTGATTGATCACATCCATATTGAAAGCAACAGTCCTCAATCCCATCAAGAAACATGGGTGCTAGCTAAAATCCTCAACAAATTCATAGTGGACAAGGACCATGATTTGACTGTATATTTATTACAACTTAAAATTTGATTTTCGTTATCATGATGTACCACTCTTCTATCTTATCAAGAGAGCTCCAAGTTTGATAATAGCCCCTGCAGATTAATCCAACCCTCTAAAATATGATCGGTGATCTTAAAAGGACTGTATACATACCAGAGTCTGGATGGTGGGTGCTGTGCATGCTAGGATGGATGTTAACTATACTCAACAAACCTGAACACAAATCTTGTTGAGATAAGGTGGGGCTAAACAACTTTGCAGGCAACATTTGCTTTGATCTAAGCACTAATTTAATAAAAAGGACAAATGATATGGAAAGAAAACACCATAGATTATTTAAGGGGAAAAAGGGCAGACCTTAAGTTCAGCAGAAGCTGGATGCCACTCTGGAGGACCATTCTCTGTAAGTAACCCCATTGCAAGTGGAGAAGCACTAATTACACCTACACCTTTGCTCTTGAAGTAAGGCAATAAATCCACCAATGTAGAATCATTAACACTGTAGCGGCAATATGACAGAATAACATCAACAGTGCCTGGTGGCACTCGATCAAGAACATATGTAAATACACTTAATGGCAGCCCGGTTATACCGATAAAACGAATCTTCCCAGCTTCCCTTAGTTTCTGTAGCGCAGGAATTGTTTCATTCACAATCTGTCATTGAAACCAAACCAGCCCAGGTCATTCTTGGCCATCACATCCTCATGCTTTTCTAAAAAGATGTGAACTTTAAAATCTACGCAAAGCTAAAAAACGTGGATATTGCAGACCCAGATAGAAAAATAAAATAAAAATAAGAACCTGATCAAGAGACCCAAATTCAATATCATGGCATTGGAGTATATCAACATAATCCAACTGCAATCTTGCCAAGCTCTCATCAATACTCTTAGTCACTCTCTCAGCACTAAAATCAAAGCCCTCCACGTACCTCCCACACTTTGTGGATACAATATATTCATTTCTCGGAACTCCTAGAGCTTTAAGTCCCTTACCAAGCATCTTCTCAGACAATGTCCCTCCATAATACCTATCAAATGGCAGAATCAATCATTATCGAGAACAAGAACATAATGAAAAACTGGCAAACAGAGAGTAGCGGTGAGAATCAGAAGAATGTTTGTTGAGGAAAACAAACAGAGACTTACGGAGAAGTGTCAAAGAAATTGATGCCAAGGTCGAAGGCTTCGCGGACAGAGGAGATGGCGTCGTGTTCAGAGACAGGGCCGAAGACACTGCCAAGGGGGGAAGCTCCAAAACCGACGCAGCTAAGTTTGAGACCCGTGTTTCCTAAGGGTCGGAGCTCAAGGTTTGGGTGTGGAGGAGATGCCATCTGATTGATTTGTTAACGTTTGGAGAGCGAGAAATGAAGTAAGAAAAAAGGGAGAATTTGGAAAAGGGTGAGAGAGAAGGGAAGTGTGGAAGGTGAGGAGTAATTTCGTTTTTGTGGTTGTAAAGATTTTTTTTTTAAATTAATGTTTTTTTAATAATTTTAAATTATTTTGATGTTTTAATATTAAAAATATTTTTAAAAAATAAAAAAAAATTATTTTAAAAGAAGAACACTTAATTAAAAGAGACTGGTACTTTTAAAATTCAATTCAAATTTTTGGTTGATAATACTAATCTTTCTGTTAAATTTCATCCGTTACTTTCCATTCAATTCTCAAACTTAAATATCCTCTATTTGAAAGCAAGAGATTTACCTTGAATTTAATTAAATTTAATTATTTTTTTGCAACGAGTATAAAATTCAATTAATTTAATTTTAAAATATATCTTAACTAATTAGGTTTTGAATTTATTTATAGAAATTATTAGTTTAAGTATCATAAATTTTAAGGCTATTAAAAATTTATCTAGTAATTAATTTCAGGGTCTTGAGAAATTAATTGAAATATGTATAAACTGATATGAATACCCATAATTATCCAAAAAAAATTCAATTCAATTTAATTCAACTTGATTATTTTGATATTTGTCCATGTTCAATAGAAAAATAGATGGGATCATTGCAGTGGAACCAAATTATTTTATTTTTTTTTAAAAAAACTAACTAATCAATTTTAAAAAATAAAAATAAAAGAACTACATTAACAAAATATTAAAATAGATCGGCAGACCTCATTTTTGTTAATAGTTTGTTTGATTTGCTAGTTTAATTGTAAAATTCATACATCAAGTAATTTAATAATGAATTCCTATACTATATTGTTAATAAAATGATTTAAATTAGAAATATAACTTGAATTAGTTTATGAAGAACAAATCCGAGCAGCAAAACCTTTCCCCCGTTAATTTGCACATGGACACAGTAAAATATTACATATTCAAAACAAAAGCGGCCGACAAAATGACAAGAACAGAGAAACCGGCAGGAAACCTCCCCAGTCCCCTCCACTCTTTTTTTTTTTTTGTTTTGTTTTGTATTTAAAAAATATTTTTTAATTTTTTAATTTTAAATATTTTAATTTACTAATATTAAAAATAATTATGACACCGTGCTTTCCTTTGTGCATTATCGTGGCCCATTTAATTTGCCTTACCCAATTGAATGCAAAATGTGCTTGAACGCAACCCTGTCTTCTACATGCTTTGGGCCTGAGCTCCCCTCCCTTGAAAGGCCTGTCAATAGAAGAGCGGCCCTGCAGAGCCCAAGATATGGATTTAAACAGGGGCCAAGCACACAATTTAGTCCCTAGAGAAGGCATTCGCTACTATTGATGCCACCATCTGTTATTTCCATGAGCTATTTATTTTCAAGGACCAATTCGTGTCTTCAAGAAACAATAAGGACCAATTCGTGTCTTCAAGAAACAATAAGGCCCAACCAGCACTAAAAAATTTAATAATATTTCATTAAAAAATTATTTTTAACATCGGTTATTACAAACTAAAAATAAAAACAAAATATTTTTTAAAAAATTCATGTTTTGAGTTTCAACTATCACATTCGGCGCGCTGACACTTTTTTCAAAACAAGCAAGCACCGACTACTTCTTTGTTTTGTTCATACCCAAGAACAACTCTGTGCCCTCCTTCTCTTCCTTCAATATATATATATATATATATATATAATTAATCCTCACAGAAAGGACAAAGGAGATCGCATTGTCAACGTACAAGCCGTGTGAAGGTTCTCAGATCATTTTCACAGGTTGGCAATAGCAAGCAGAAATCGAAACCCCATAGCCAATATTTGTTACCAGCATTTCAAGGCCTGGACTCAACCATTGATCCGCTGGGAATTAGAGATTTTTGCAGATCCATTTCAAGTTCGTCCACATTTAATTAATTATTATTTTATTAACTCATGTTGCCCTTAATTAATTCTTAAGTTTATACACTAGAGCTTGTTGTTTTTCTTACTGGAATTATTTTTTAAAAGTATTTTATATTTAGAAATATATTTAAATAATATTTTATAAAATATATATATAAAAAATTTAAATTTTAACCGTACAGCGTTTCGTTCTGCAAACAATCACCAGTCAAAAACTCTCATTAGTCATTACTTTACGGCACATTGTTATGGGTCCTCACTCGTAATCATGAGCCTACCTCTTTATGGGTCGTTTTTTCACAGGCCGCACCAGCCCAATATGGCAACAGGCGTCGTTGTCTTATTGGCTTAAAAATAAATGAATAAAAAAGTCAAAGGAAAGTTCCAAGCTGAACCTACCTACCATATATGACATTTTTAAGCAAATACTTGCACGTTTCCTTCACACGGGTTTCTAACTGTTTGCATGGTCGCTTACTTGGATCATTTCGTAAGTAAATATTCCAAGACTTTTTTTTTTTTAGGTTTTATTAAAGTTACACATTTTTTTGTGTGAATTTAATATGGTTACATATTTATAAGCATCTTCTAAAAACCATATAATAAACTGTTGATATTTTAAATGCAATGGAAGTCCACTTCTTTAATAACTCTAAAAATAAAAATCAAGCTCAATAATTAATGTTTAATTGCGTTTCAAAAATTACTTGTATGAATCAATAAAAATAATAATAAAAATAATATTGGCTTTGTTCTAAAATTAAAAAAAAAATCAACATCGACTTATCTGGTTTTATTAAGACATGAAGCCTGTTTGATTTTTAATTTTAAAAGTGTTTTTTTAAAAAATTATTATTTTTTTATTTTAAATTAATATTTTTTTATATTTTTAGATTGATGCTGATATCACAAGTGAATTTTAACAAATAAAAAATATATTATTTTAATATATTTTTAAATAAAATATCTATTATTATAATATCAAACAGGGCAACAATGATTTCTAATTAGCAAACCTTGAATGAAAATTTCAACGGCTAGTTGGTAATCAATCTCATAAAGTCTGCAAAACAACAAAAATGATTTCATAGAGGCTGATTGGTTTGTCAGCAAAATCGACCCACTAAGTTAAAATATTCCAATTTGCGATGATGTAGCCATCGAATTATTAAATTAATACAGCCTAAAGTGATCAAAACCCCAAGGCCTTTTTCACATCGCTTATTACACACGAGGTGGACAAGCTATAAAAGTTGAATTAAGAGGGCAGGATCTCTCCTGCTTTAGTGGAGGTTTGACATAGAAAGCTTGGTGAGCACTTACTATCGAAGGCTGACAGTTCATGCGACTGTACATTTGTTCCAATTCCTGGTTTTTGGGTCTCTGTATGTATCTTTATCTGATAAAGCCTTCAGGGTTTTATAATGCTGATATAATCATAGTTCTGAAGTACTTGTATCTTATAAGTACAGGCTGTAACAATTATATTTTTATTCGAAACTGTTGTCCTCTCCTTCTTTAATTTGCCTGTGTGAGTGCGATTTATCCTTGTTGATTTGCATAGTTTTGGATTTGTGTATAGTTCATTAGATCGAATTAATTCAGCTGTTTCGGTGACCGCCCCACCACACCAGTATTGATTTTCTCCTGTTCTCTTCCCATCATCAGAAAGGAGCTTCTTCCATGGAGACTTCATCAATTACAGCTTTATGTGAACTGGTAAGAGCACTTGTGATGACTGTTGAACTTTAATTATCAGGTATAGGAATTTGGAAGCTTTTTGTTAGTAATTCAGGAATTTCTGAAATTTAAATACTATTGGCCCATAGGGAATGGAGGATTCAAGCTTCACCAACCAGTGGTTCATGAACTCTCTTGATGATACCAGCTTACTACCATTTGCTGCTGCATTTGGAGAGAACATACATCACTCTTTCTCTCACCAAAACTTCAACCTCAAAACCTCCATGGATAGTGTTAGACCAACAAAACAACTGAGAACTGATCATTTGTCAAACCCACAACCTGCTTTTTCTCCTAACATTCTTTCCTTTGTCAATTCCAACCACGCAAATCAAATGGGATTGATGAAGCCTAAAGAGGAGGCAGTGTGTTCTAAGAGCATCAACAATCTCCCTTCTGACATAGTAGTTTCTCAAGATTCCTTTGGGAACCAAAACTATGCATTCAAGGCCTCCCAAGGACCTAAGATGATTAGCGCGAACGGTACTAGACTTTCTCAAAGTCAAGATCACATTATAGCAGAAAGGAAGCGGCGGGAGAAGCTCAGTCAACGATTCATAGCTTTATCTGCTGTAGTTCCTGGACTAAAAAAGGTATCAAATTTATTTTAGACAATCCTTTATTTACCATTCCTGATAACTTTATGATTTCCAATCTTGGCGTCTGCGGTAACTTATATATGGGAGCATGTTTGTCTTTAGATGGATAAAGCTTCTGTTCTAGGAGATGCTATCAAGTACTTGAAACAATTGCAAGAGAGAGTTAAGACACTTGAGGAACAAACAAAAAGGAAAACCATGGAATCAGTGGTTATTGTGAAGAAATCTCATGTCTATGTTGATGAGGGTGGTGAAAACTCTTCATCAGATGTGTCTAAAGGACCTATTCATGAGACATTGCCAGAACTTGAAGCAAGATTCTGCGACAAACATGTCCTCATAAGAATTCACTGCAAGAAAAACAAAGGAGTTTTGGAGAAAACAGTGGCTGAAGTTGAGAAACTCCACCTATCAGTTATCAATAGCAGTGTCCTTACATTTGGGACTTGTGCTCTTGATGTTACTATTATTGCACAGGTAAGTTCTGTCCTCAACCATTCCTTTTAAACATCCAGTTTAACATATTTATGTATGCGTCTTCTCTTTTGTCAAATGCTAATAAAAAACATATTCAATTTTTGCAGATGGATATAGACTTCAACATGTCAGTGAAGGATCTAGTGAAGACTTTACGCTCAGCTTTCCAGTATTTCATGTGAAAAATAAGCTCCGACTTCAGTTCATACGATGGTCCCATTAGTTTCTTTGCTCCTGGTGGAAACTTTGAAGACACCATAAATAATCAGAATATATAGGCACACACACAGCTCAAAGCCATCTTTCTAAAAGTAGACAAGGCTTGGAATGCACCACCACCTTCTATCCTTACATATAAGCTTATTTGCTGCGATGTTCATTTTGCAGGAGGGTTTTTTCTAATCAGTTTTTGCATGCTTATTAAATCCTAAGCTATGTTCAAGACCCATCTGTATCAAAAGAGTGATCTCGCTGCTTGTTTAGGCCTTTTTTTTACTGTGAGGTTGATTATTCAACTGAACATGTTCAGTCCCTTTCTTACCTACTAAGGTGGTTGAATAGGGAAGATGGTTTTTTAGGTGTGTAGACAACATGCTTTGTTGTTGTAGTTTGTTTGGTCAATGTTTTAAGAGGCAGTCTGTGTCCTCTTTTCTCTTTGTAATGTTCTAATAATGATTTGTAACAATTTCGTTCACACCAATTGAATAATAATTACTACAAAAAATCTCTATCCGCCCATAATTACCTACGGAATGGCTGATAATTACCTTGAAATCACCATATGGATTTTCAGCAGCTACATATCATGGAGCCAAATGGGTTAGTCATGATCAGATTGGATGATCAGCCCCTATTGCATGGAAAATCACCTTCTCATACCTGACTCTGGCTTAAGTTGGTTCCAAGGAAAGTTTTCCCTTCTAACTTAAAAGGAAATGTAATTTTAATCAGATGCTCTTTCTGTTCCCTAGAGTTACTTGATTGCTGGGAATGGCTTGTGGAACCGATACAGTGCCAACAACCATGTTAAGCTTCCCGGAAAGTGAGCTGGGAATTTAGCGCAGTATCCGATTTAAATCTAGACGTGAGAATGTGTCGCACACAAACACAATAACAATCTTTATTGGAGATTTTAGAAGATTATGTTAAAGCTCAAGAAATATAAAAATGATGGTATCGTATATTTAATTTATTATATTTGGTTCAATTGAGCACACTTCAAAATTGAATTACCTCTATCGTGAATCCATGATCATAGAAAGTCGCTACTTGGACGTTAACATTTGTATATAACCCTTAAGATTCTCCAAAAATCAGAATCAGAACAAAAAATAGGCATAAGATTAATTTTAATATCGCCATTGTTGCAGTCTCACCAGGAGATAAGGCAGGGCAGCGTTGAAATCAAGGAAAGCTCCCATCCCTTGTCAAGTTTTGCAGGATCGAGTACGTTACACTAATTAAATGGCTATGGAGCGCATGATTGATGTAGCTCCATAACCGACGAGCTTTTTTGGTGCTTAATGATGACTTCCAAGAATTGACAGTCCGCAAAAGTTTTCGCATCACAGTGGATCGTGTAGACAGTAATAAAAGTGTCGTCCAAGACATGAATCTGACTAATCTAATATTAATTGAATTATTGAAAGGAATCATTATAACCTTAGTCCCCACAAAAGATTGTGATCTTGCAATGACTTTCATCTCTCTCTCTCTCTCTCTCTCTGTCACATTGAAGATAGCTATGGATTAATTGTTCCCATTAAAAAATAAAAGAAGAAAATGAAAATCAAGCAGCAGATACACACATCAAAATGGAGAAACATCGCTTGCAAAATCGATCAGTGTCCAAAAGTGACAGACCATGTCGATCAAAAAGAAAAGAAAAAGGTGACAAACCTATCGACAAGATTTCACATCTCACAGTACAATGATAATTAAATACCATGACCTGACTATCACATGATATGAATTATCGTTTGATATTTGGTCTAAAGGTGTTCATTTGGTAGCCAGGAAAATACAGATGACAGATAAGCTATACTGCGTAATAGGCTTTGAAAATCTACTCTTACAAGGATCGTACCGGTGAGCTTCCTCTGAGAAAGGCTCCTTCTCAATGAAATCAAGCTCCGGTTCATGTTCAATATATAGTTAGCTGGTTATTTCTAACTATTTATTATCATAAACATAGAAGGTATTCTCTGCAAGTCATCATTAATTTGCAAATATTGCTGACTTCGAGATGGATAATAGCGAGGAAGCTCGAGCTTGAAACCTCTTGAAGATGGAGAAACATTGAGTGCCGGTGCGTGTTTTTTTCCCCCCCAGAATCTTACTGAGGAAATCCGAGTTCTGAATACGACTAAAGAAAAGCTGATGTAACGTAAAGGGCCGTGAAGAGGTGATTGGTTGATGATTTTTTACTCAATTATTATAATCAGTACTGAGAGACAGACACCTCTTTCTTAATCGACAACCTCAATTAATTATATGCTACTTCTTAACCAAAAAAAAAATTATATGCTATTTCCGCATAGGGGAAGCCTATCTTCATTCCATAAAGCGATATACAAGGAATTAAAAACATATGAAGCACAAGTGGGCGTCCCGACTACAAAAATTCAACCCATCTCCTGGAATCTTGGAAATCATAAATCCTTTTCATATTTTTCAGCATCTCGGAACCATCTTCATCGCTTGCCACTGTGCGGAGTACGGACAGGCTGGACCAACTAATGTACCTAGATTGACTCGAGGAACCCAACCCACTTTTCAGAGGCCAACAAATTCTCACTTTTGAATATTCAGTTCTGCTACAATTTCATATATATATATATATATATATATATATATATATATATATATATATATATATATATATTCTCATGAATAGCCATTGATAGTTCAAGAAAAAAGATTGTTTTCTAATCCCTTTTTTCCGATCAGGTTGATCGCTTGAAACTAGAATTCTACATGCCGGATTTATTGGAAGCGAGGATGAATATGAGAGTCCACCTGTTTACACACGGAGAAATGGGGGACAAGAGACTGAATGCAGCCATTCCAAATGCCATGAAGGTGGCAAATATTGGCACCGACAATTATGATGGGTTCTGGAATGTTTGACCGGACGTGTGGATGTGACCCTGTACCCCTTCGATTGTGATCGTGGTGGTCTTAACCCTGAAAGCGCGTCAAATTAATAGTAAGAAGAAACTAAGAGAAGTACAGTGCTAGCGGCAACCGCTTCATTCCTTTGAAAAATTAAGTGATAAGGTTGTTATCTTTTACTTTTTGGGAAAAAGGTATTCTTACTGACCGGATGCGTTCCGATGAAACAAGATTTTGTCTGTATCTTTATATATTTTAATTAAAAAATATCAATTATCGAATAAAAAAATATATGGATATAATTTTTTTGAATTACTGGTGCAATGAACCAGCACGCGTGAATATAAACATACTCTAATAGAGACACGTTTAAGTCTGACCAAAATCAGGTTCAAATTCAGACTGGTGTTAACTAAACTCAGCAATGATTAAATTTGACAGTGTGTTAAGCTTTTAGCACATTGAGTTTGGCGAATATCAGACTTAACAGTATGTGTCTGTTGAGTCTGGCGCTAATTAAACCTAATTATACTTTAGCACCTAATTATACTTGAGCTTGATAATGTACTAAGCTTCTGGAACGCCGGGTCTGGCTAATGCCAAACTCATGTTAGGGACTGACAACACCAGCCCCATGTTTGGGTGTGTCATCTATCAAACCCAACACTTGGGTATGGTAGATGGCATCAGACCCAACATTTAGGTCTATTAGCACGCTAAGCCCAGGCGCAACCTAAGTCTGATGCCAATCGGACCTAACTCTTGGGTCTAATAGGTGTTGTCAAGCCTAGTAGCTTAATTTGATGCACTTTCAGGCCAATAAGGTGGGTTTGACATGTGTTTTTTGAAAGTGTCGAGCCTGAGAATTTTTGTTGTCATAGCCCAAGCATGGCCAAATTTGATACACCTACGGATTCAAACATAATACATGAATTTATCACCATTAATTCCATAGATTTTTCCTAAAATCTTAGAGAATTTATTTCTCAACAAATAAGCTTAATTAAACAAATCTACATTTTGTCAACACCATTAGGTGTATTAAAATCTTTCATGGCTCGTCATGTCTCCATCTTTTTGTTGGATAAAATAAGTTGAATACAACTCACAATACAACTTAAAATATCACAAAGATGAAATTACAATCTAGTCACTCATCTCTATAAAAGGACAAAACTCATGAGTTATAAATATACTATGAGACCTTCAGAATAGAGATTTATAATCTTCATTCTCTTCTACATATATATTTTCAGAGTATCTCTCTCTAGAATATCATTGTATTTTCTTTCTCTGTAAAGATATTTATTTAGGCATTGGAGAGTCCCCACCTCCACTAAAGGGGATCTTTTGCAGGTACTAGCCACAAGTACCTTAGTCTACCAAGTATCAAGTATAAGTTATCAACTACCTTGGCTAAAGAGAATGGATGAGATTGCTATGACTAACTGATTAACTGATTAGCCAACCCGGGTTCCCTTGTCCTAGACTATTTGGATTTTTTAAGACATCATGAAGTTACCTATTAAGTCTCCAAGTTCATCTAATGAGTGGCATGAGACCTGCTAAACTAAAATTACACTGAGTAATGTTATACAAACAAATGAAC
The DNA here is from genome assembly GCA_007827005.2 of Populus simonii. Classification (NCBI taxonomy): domain Eukaryota; kingdom Viridiplantae; phylum Streptophyta; class Magnoliopsida; order Malpighiales; family Salicaceae; genus Populus; species Populus simonii. Next base: position 29,533,117 of record CM017464.2, read on the forward strand.
AAACCCTCGCGAGTCTTTCAAAAAATTAATTTAACATAACTAACTTATCTTCTCCAATTTACAACAATGTTTTCTTTTGAAAAAAAAAAACCTCTGATATTGTTAGCAACTGATGCAATCAAGGGTTTCTAAACCTGGTTAATCAAGCAACGAGGGAAAAGGAACGGGTCAAGACTCTGTGAGTACGAGATTTTTTTCTTGATTTTTCTTATTGTTGTGAGTCTTTACAGTAAAAAAAATTACTTCAATTGTTTATAATATTGTTGAAATCACACATTTAACTTTATTTCCTTCTGTTTTTTAGAGAACCAAATTCATGGGACATGTACGAAAATATTTTGACCATTTTCCTCTTATTTTTCCCGAAACGACGGATTTCATCCATCCAAATTTTTATTCTGATTTATAGGCTTTCCTTCCAAATATTGTGTTAAGTGATCCTTTGCTTTGCTCTTGTAATTTTCATATGAAATCTCTTCTTAAATTATACACATCATCAACCTTATTGCTTCATATTAAACATATAGTTACTAGTCGGTGATGTTATTATGTTTATCCTCTTAATCATTTACATTAACAGAAAGTATCATGGTTTGAAAATGTTATTTTTTAAATTTGCAATAAGGTGTCGTGTCATGCTGTATTTGGCTATAATGTATAAAAAGATCCTTGGTTCTAATCCGACTTTCCACTTACTTCTTTTAATAACAAGTCATTTATTTAACATCAACCGAACATTCAATGCAAAAACAACTGTAAATATCTTTGTACCCCACCCTCCTCCATTTCTTCCACGTCAATATAAAGCTTATTCCTTCTCTGAACACCAACAGATCTTAACCAATCATCTTTCACCTTTGTATCATTTTCTCTCTTCTCATTAGCCTTTTTTATTCCATGTCACCATTTCATAAACCCTCCACTAATCTAGAACCTTCTCCCTTTTATAAACCTTGAAAATTAAAAAATCCTCCTCTCTAAAATCCAATTCTCAATATATTGATTTCCCCTCTTAGTTTGATCCCCTCATCTTGTACGCATATTAATGGCTATGAAATCATCAAACCGATACCTAACCCTAATCTCACTAATATTTACAATTTTATGCCTAACCGAAGCTTTGATCTCCATACTGGACATCAATTCCCCTCTCCATTCAAAAGCGATCTTGGTATGTAATTAACTTCATAAACTGTTAATTCCTCTAGCCGCATCTTTCCTTCCCTTATTTTAAATAACAATTTTTTTTTCATGTTGTAGGATTTAAAGGAAGTAATAGTGAAGGGTTTAGGGTTTCAAACAGGTGATTTTAAGATTTTAAGTTTTGATTTGAGAGACTCTATTACCAATCTTCAATAAAACAAAAAAGGGATGGAGATTTAAACTTGTGCAGAATATGAAAGACATGTGAAGATAATAGATGTAACAAACTAGCTAATTTGATCGTGTGAGATTAGTTAGTTGTGAGATAGTTAATTATTAAGGTGGTTAGTTGTTCGTAGTTGGAATAAAGTAGTTATAACAATTGTAATTGGAGGGAAAACATTATAATATAAACTGGTGTATTGGAAATATAAAGCGAAAGAAATAACAATAGCAAATACAATCATGGTTCATGCAAGGATATCAACTTCAAGCTTATTTGAAGTTATTATAGTTAGGAAAGTGTGACTTGGTAATAGAAGTAGATCAATTAAGAAGGTATTCTCCTATTTTATTTGATTTTATCAAGATGAAGATCTCTTTTAGAAAAGAAAGAAGACCAATAGAGTTAAAAGGGATAGTGGAAAAAGCTATATTAAAGATGATAAAACAATTAAAGTTCATAAAAATTTAAATGAAGCTTTGTTTGGTTTTGTTTAGCAATTGTTTTCAATAACAGTCTTAGAAAAACCAAACAAGAAGATTGAAAATACAAAAGTAAAGGCGTTGTCGAAAGAATTTCAGTCTATCTTCGATGAACCTAAGCAATTACCATCAGTATAGAGACTAGATCATAAAATTCCTCTTGTTTCAAGGGTGTAACCAGTTAACATTAGACCTTACAAGAGTTCTTTCATTCAAAAAGAGGAAATTGAGGTTGGTAAAGGAAATATTGTCAAATGGCATTATCTAGCACAATTAATGCCCTTTTACATCACCAGTTATACTAGTTAAAAGGAAGGATGAAACATAGAGGTTCCACATGGATTACAGCAGCTGAACAACATCATAATACGAAAAAAAATTTCGAATACCTCTCATTGATGAATTGATGGACGAGTTGAGTGGATCAAAGTTCTCAAAATTGGACTTGAGGTCAAGCTATCTCATGTTAAGGATGTGTGATAAATATGTAGAGAAAACAATCTTTAAAACTCATTATGAACATTACGAGTTAAAGTTAATGCATTTTAGTTTAACAATACCCTTGCTACTTTTCAAGCTTTAATGAATAATATGTTGGAAACTTATTTATGAAAATTATTCTTTTATGACATATTGATCTATAGTTCAACATTGGACTTACACATTACTCATCATAGAATTGTTTTGGAAGCATTACATAATAATTAATTGTTTGTCAAATGATCTAAGTGCACATTTTGTGAAGACAAAGTAAAGTATCTTAGACACATTATATGTTCTAAATAAGTTGGAACTTATCCAAAAATACTAAAGATATGAAGAACTAGCTTGTTCCAAAAAAATATTAAAAGGATTAAAAGGCTTATTGGGACTAGAAAACTATTATAGAAAATTTATCAAAAACTTTGGCATCATTAGCAAACCACTCATTGACTTGCTAAAAAAGAATAGTTTCAAATGGAATGTTAATGCTCAAAAAACATTTGAACAACTCAAAAAGGCTTCGTATCAAACTCTTCTTTTGGCCTTATCAAATTTTCATAAGATGTTCATCTTGGAGACTAATGCATGTACTATGGGGTTGGGAGATGTATTAAGCCAAGAAGGATGACATATAACCTGTATCAGTAAGGCATTAGGTGTGAAGCATATGGGATTATCGATTTATAAGAAGGAAATCACGATTATTTTGATGGTTGCAGAAAGATGGAGGCATTATTTGGAACGTGACCAATTCCTCATCAAAACTAATCATGCAAATTTAAAATACCTGCTAGAGTAGAAGAAACACACTTCATTGTAAAGAAAAGGAGTAACTAAATTGATGGAGCTGGGATATGTCATATAATACCGGAAGGGAAGGGAAAATATTATGGTCAATACCTTGTCAAGGAAGTTGACTTAATCTTGAATTCAAAAGAGTTAAGTGAGGACCAACAAGGTAGTAATTATGGTATGGCAGTAGTGGTTCCATCTTAGTATATGAAAATCAATTACTACTAAAACAATTATCACGGGGCGACGTCAAATGACGTTGGTAACCTCGTGAGAGGTATTGGGAAAAGAAAGGGGTTTGAGTATAATCATAAAATCATAAAATTATGATTATAAGGTTCAAGAGTCCCCATATAATATTATGATTACTAGGAAACCTATGGTTTGTGAGAGTCTAAGTAAGGAACTAGTTGTGCAAGGGAAAGACGCATCACTCCTAGTGCACCCTACCTAAGATAAGTTGCATTGTTGTTCTATTATTTTTCTAAGTTGTGTCTCTATCCATTGGTTTTTTTTAAAGTCCAAGGCAAATCTCCTTTCATGAGAGAATCTCTAAATATAACTAATTCCTAACATTCCGAATAGAATAATTGTTATGAGTTTTTTGTATTTTGGCCAAACCCTGATGGATAATCATAAACTGGTTATGATATTCGTTTTTTCTTAAAAAAAACAAGGCATGATAAAAATGTTCTAATTTTAGAAAATATGTTTGGAAAAATTTTAGAATTTTACCATTTGCACAAAAGCAAAACATTTTTTTTTTGTAAAAGGAAATTAATTTTCAATTTTTTTGAGAAAAGTTTTGGAGAAAACTGGGTATTTTTAATACCGAATTTATATCTTACAGTGAAGTCTACAACTCGATATTATGCAAAATTATTGAAAAAACATACGAGAAAATCACAAATATTTTGAAATGACCATTTGAATTTTATATATATATATATATATATATATATATATATATATATATATATATATATATATTGGGCTAGACCGAAATTGGTCTCGCCCGACTCAGTTGGGTTAGGCCAACTATCGGGCCAACATACCCATCTTCTTCTTCTTTTTTGGGTTGGGCTAGACCTGACATAGCCATGTAGGTTGGGCTGAAACAGGTCCAACCCATCTCAAGAGTTAATTATTTTGCAAAATATGAATCAATATTCACATTCTGCATACAACTAGAAAGGTTTCAGGGGGAAATGAGGGATGGAAGAAGAAGAAGCTCACCTGGCGCAAGAGTTTCAACTGTGATTAGGAGGTCTAGGAGGTGGCTCAAGAGGAGTTAGTGGAAGAAATGGTGGCCAGTGTTAGCCGTGGGAGGAAGAAGAAGCTGACGGTGGAAAAAAAAAGGGTGGCGGTGGCGACTGTTGCTATTACTGGTGAGAGGATGAATTAGTAGAGGAGGATGAGTCACCGTTGGTCACGGTGTGGGTGAGGTTGGAGTGGCTGAGATCACCGTGGAGATAGAGGGAATAGAGAAAATTGGAGACAAAGAAAAAAAAAACTAGGGAGGGACACTGATTTTTTGTCAACTTTGCACCTGATTTTCTTCATGCTCAGGCCATGAAATCCATCCTTATTTATAGGGAGTAGAAGATAGATATTTTTTCTTTAATGATACCAAATCTTGGCCCTTGATTTAGCCTCGAAGGATCCCAACAATTGGCTTAAAGTGGGCATCATGAATTGTCAAATGAAGGCTGCTTGAGTTAGCCTCTTTGGGTTGGCGCCATGATCGTTGTGGTGTTAATCGATCAAAAAAGATCATAATAGAGTGTAGTCAGATGTCAAGTGATCATTTTTGTGCAAGTTTTGTTATATTTGGTTGAGAGGTGAAGCAATGCTCCTAAAAAGTACCTCCTGAGCAGTCTTTTCGTTGAAAATTGAAGAAAAAGAAAAGGATGAAAATAACCAAAACGAAGTTGTTTTGGTAAAGTTCAATTTAGTCCTTCGATTTGTGATTTCTATCAATTACACCCTTAATTGATCCTAAACTTCTAATTTTATGTAATTTTGCCCTTGATGAACTTCAATGTCAGCCTTGGATTTCAACACCTTTTTCATTTTTGTCGTTTGTCATGGATTTCTTTAATTTTACCTTCAATTGACCATTAAACTTTCAATTTTCTTCAATTTCACTCATGATTTTAATCAATTGAGCCTTTATAATTTGGCGTCTTTTTTAAAATGGTCATTGATTGTGAATTTTTTCAATTTAGCTCTTAATTGACCCCAAAAACTTTGATTTACTGTGATTTTACCCCTGATTTGAACCAAATGACTTTGTGAAAATTAAGTTTGGTCTTCTAAAATTTCAATCTTCTCAATTAAGTCCAAATTAGACTCCCAAACTTATTTTTTCACCAATTAAGCCCCTAATAACATTAATTTGACCCATTTAAAGTATAATTAAGTTCTTGCACCTAATTAAATCCTTTAATTGGATCCAAATTAATTCTTGAACATAATTAAACTTTTAATTTGACTCATGATTAAATCAAATTGACCTATTAAAAATTGAATTATATTCCTGAACTTAATTTTTTTGCAGATTCTTCCAATAATCATTTAATTTAATCTTGAATCTACATTGTCTCTCCAGTTTTAGATATAATGAGGTACAATTATACTTCTGATTCCGTCTAAAATTACAGCTTGATTTTTCTATATTTAAAATCATTTCTTTCCAGCTTTTTAAACGTCACTAGTCTCTTTACTATTATTATTTTATTTTTAATTTTTTATTTGGAAAATAAAAAAATAGTAAAATTTTAGGAAATAACCCAAACATTGGTTATGACAACAATGATTCAAAATGGAGAAATGTTGTGGCTGAGTAACTAATCAATGCTGCTTGTTGGCCCGACTACAATCTTTCCCATAGAGTATTAAAATACAAAAACATAATTGTGATTAAGAATAATGATGACTTAAGAAACAGATTGGTGGGTGCTGCACATGATTCCTACACAAGAGGACATGCAGGGGTTCGGAACTCTTATAAAAGGTTGAAGGCATTTTTCTATTGGCATGCAGCGAAACAAATGGTTAATTGAATCTCTACCTAAATCTAAGGGAAATAATACAATTATGGTGATAAATGATAGATTCATCAAATATGCTCATTTCATTACACCGTCCCATCCTTTTACAGCTCAGGATGTTGCTCCAATATTCTTGGATCATTCTGTAAGTTTCATGGACCCCCAGCTTCAGTTTTCACTAACAAGTTTGTTCTGGAGGGAATTATTTAAGAAGTTGGGAGTTAAGTTACTTGAGCTCAATATATCACCCCCACACAAATGGACAATTTGAGAAGGTGAATCGGTGTTTGGAAAAGTGCTGAAGAAGTATGACGATGTATAATCCTAAGAAATGGCTTTTACGGATGTCCTTGCACTACTAAAAAAATAGCCCACTAGCATCTATTTAGTCCGTTGTAGACAATATTAAAATCTGCTGCTAATAAAACTCAATAACAGAATTAACAACAGATGATTTTAGATGCAAATAATAAACGCTAATTTTTTAGCAACGATTCGTTGCTGATTTGTTTAGCAAAAAATCATTCATTGCTGGAATTCAGTTACTGAATATGCCCCTTTCACCAATTGGCCCAATAATTGTATGACACCAGCTATCATTCATCCATTAAAATGTGCCCCTTTCAGCCACTGAATGGATACCAACCTCCCAGTAGGGGAATAGTGCTACAAGACATATATCTCTAGTGGTTGCAGTGGATGCTATGTTGCAGTTAAGGTTGGACATGCATGGATCAGGTTCTTCAAACAACAGTAGTTAGGAATGGTAAGAGACAGGATGAAACATGTGGCTGGCAGGGGAAGGACTAAGAGAGAGTTCAGCGTGGGAGATTTCTTCTACCTTAAACTAAAAACATATAGACAGAAAAGTTTGGCTTTGAGGAAAGACTTCAAGCTTAACCCTAGATTTTATGGTCCTTATAAAGTGATCTAGAAGATTGGTTCTGTAGCTAGCTTATAAATTACAACTTCCAGAAGGAGTTTTAATTTATTCAATCTTCAACGTCTCATTACTTAATAAGAAGGTGGGAAGTAATGTGGTGGTATCAACTACATTACCTGCAATGGATGGATATGGGAAGATTAAGGTGACTCTAGTAGAAAATTCTAGAACGAAAGCTAATGAAGAAAGGTAACACGGCCGCCACAATGGGGATGGTGCAGTGATCTAATCTGTTCGATGAAAACGCTATCTGGGAAGATTTAGATGAGCTTAGTAGCAGTTTTCAGGCTTTTGTCAAGATTCTTAAGGGCAAGAATCATTTTAAGAAGGGGGAATTGTTACCGGTCTTCAATAAAAAAAGGATGGAGATTTAAGCATGTGCAGAATGTGGAAGGCATGTGAAGAAAATAGTTGTACAAACTTGCTGATTTGATCATGTGAGATAAGTTAGTTCTGAGGTAGTTAGTTTTTAAGGTAGTTAACCGTTAATAGTTGGAATAAAGTAGTAAGAACAATTGTAACTGGAAAGGGAAAACACTAGAATATAAGTTGGTGTACTGGAAACGTAAAGGGTAAGAAATAACAATAGCAAATACAGTAATTCTTCTTTTCTCTACTTTTCTTCTATAACTCTTCTCTTTAATCCTATAACTCTTCTCTTGTTAAGCTGATAGCTTAAAACACTCGTGAGTCATTCAGTGGCTTATGAATTTGATGTGGAGGTTGATAATAAGGTGGTTCCGTTCATGTTATTGGAGGACGTGAAACGCTGGGAGTTTGTTGATTTGCCTATTTTTAGAGTTGAGACCCTGTTACACCCGGTGATGAAAACGGGTTGATGGAACAAAAAAGGATGGTAATGGGTTGCCTGTTTTAGCTCCGTTTCATCTTGCTGGGCCCATCGAGATATGGGTTCAGGATGCCAAAGATATGCGCTTTTCATTGCCGGAATGTGATTGATTTCCATTTTATTCGGTTCATTCTTCATTCCGGGTTCTTTTCAATGGTAGAATTTATTTTTGCTACCATGATTTCGGCTACATTTTCACCCCTAGTTTACCATAGGAAATTTCTTCGGGATCTGAAAAGATTTTATTGTTATTTTTTAATCTGCAGCATGATGTGGATGCTGGTGTCTTGAAGAAAGTCATTTTAGCAGATGGTGCTGTTGTCCCGGTGAAGGGTGCGAGATCAGTTAGTCTGCGTCACCCGATTGATCTTCCATTGCCTCTAAATCGAACTCGATCTGGTTTTGCTTCTGGGCTTCTAACCTTAGCTGAACAGCTGCGTCATGCTGTTCGTTCTGAAGGGGCTCCGCTCCTCTCTCCGAGGATTGTTGGGCCCACCTCGCTCACATCTCCATCATCATCACCTTCTTCTAATAACAGACTCAAGCTGGAGCGCCTTGCTCCTGGACTTGTGGAGCTATCCTTGTCTGCAAAATCTCAACCTGTTGATGCCCTCTCCACCGTTGATTTGGAACAAGCTACTACTGTTCTAACTCCTAAACATTTCACTACAATGTGGCCATTCGCTTCTGTGAATGGCTCAAACTCGAACTTGGTTGGTTTTGAGAAATTGTTTACCTCTATTTTGGGTCCCAAGGCTAATAAGAAAGGTTCCTTCAAGTTGTTGAAGGCAGATGTGCCAGCTCAGACATTTGTTAAGATAGGGTTTGGTGTTGCGAAGAAATTGAAAGAAGTAGATGGGCTTGGTCTGGAGGCTATTCCTAAATGGAGGCCAAAGCCTGGGAGTGTGAGGATGCATTTTGAGGTATTGGCTAAGGTTGATGGCCAGAAGATAGTACCGGAGAGAGTGGTGCAGGCTAACCCTGTGATCGTGGAGGATACAGTGGCTCCTCATGTGCTTGCAGGGAATGTGAGCACGTCCAGAACTCCTGTTGTCCACCCTCCTTCCAATCCCTTCACCTTGTAAATCCTTGGTGGGGACTAATTTTGTCAAAGTTGCTGGAGAAGCTGTACATATTTTCTTTTTTTCCAGTTACACGTAATGAGATAGTAGAGATGGACGTTGTAAAAACTATTGAACGAAGAAGATATGAAAAGGTTCATATTGTCTGTTCTATGAGTGATAAAATGATAGCCTTCAATCTTTTGGTGTTTCTTATTAATTATTTGTGTTGCCAACATTTTCTTGGCAGCACCTGGAAATCTTTTTCAGGAGCTAGTCCAACAGGTTACATATAACTATCATTTATAGCTAGTCATTTCTGATAACTTTCTGGAAATATCTGCTGTAAAATCAATTCAGAAAGTGTAGGTTATATATAGGTCAAGAGAGAACGAGCCGATCATACTTTTTTCCGGTGAAATTCATTATATTTAAGGCAGTATCAAGATGGAAACCATTGCAGTAGACAAAACAATCTTTACCAATCGAATTAATGTGAGGATTAAGGCATTTGAGCACTAAATCCAGCCATCTGTTGCTTTCCCCATGCGTGGAAATAAAACAGCTGGACGGGATTTAAGATGAAGCTTTCGTGTTATGGGGAAACAATGCCATTTGTTGTCGGTTCTTCAAACAAGCCGGTGGAGTCAGTTTACCCTTTTATAACCACTTTTGTGGAGAGACGGGTATGTTATTTTGGGCAATAGATTGGTCAGTTGACATGTCTCTGTGGTAAAAGATCGATTCTGAGTGTTCAAAAATACTGAACTCAGACTTGACGGCATAATTGCAAGTACTCTCTCAAGCCATAAAAGATGTTAAAAAATGATGACTCTTGGTGGGTTTCGTATCGGCTAATATCATTTTTCAGTAGAGTTGATTTCCAACTGGTCCGGATACAAGAAACTACTCATTAACTCTGCGTAATTTGTTCTTTACTTGGATTGAAACTATTTCCTGATGAAGGAAACCCCCTTCTGAATGCTTTCTGCCAACTCTTTTTTAGCCCTTTCCAACCCCACCCTGTTAAAAATATAGTTAAAAAGGTGAATATTTTTGTTGATTGTCTTTTACCAACAAAGGAAAGCCAGTCGAGTGGTAAAATGCTTTCTTCATACCTCTCATATTCGTTTAGGGGACCAAGTTGATAGACTTCCTCGGCTCCACTGCGGCCAAGTCGTACCTTGGTTGCGAAGAATGGGAGTTCTGTCACCTATTATAAACAATATGCTTCATTATTGAAAGGTTAAACTAGCTAGTGTGAAGATTCTTATAAAGAAAGGCTTCCAAAAAATACCTCAGAAGCTACAAATGCACATTCCACAACACCAGCATCTCCCCTCAAGCCACGAAGGCAGGCATCTGCAAATTTAACAGCTGCATACGCCTGTACAATTGCATATCCATTGTCAAATTTTTGGTTCAATATGTCCACTAGGTTTGGAATTTTATAATTCACTTTTGTAATCAAAGTTGCAGCAGAATGAAAAAAGAAAAGAAGGAGGAGATAGATTGGCTAACCATTGACAGTGTTGCAGAGCCAGCCCCAGCTTTCGCCTGATAACAACAGGGACATTGTTTAATGTAGTTTAACCAATCTATTAAATCCAAATGAAAAGAAAGCATACAAGATGTTTGAGGAACTTGTATGTTGGGAACCATGAACTTAAGAGCAATTGCATTAAAAAATGATGATGAAAATAGGATGCAGAGAGATGATACACGTGCCAGCATGAAAAGATAACTCAATTCCTGCAGAGACACTGTGGCATTTTGCATTGAGTTGGCAATCATTTAGCGAACATCATGACAAAAACATGCAGTGCCATATAAGAAATCAAAATCAAAAAAACAAAAGAGAAATCATTGCTGAGAATGATATTGCGAACTACAATTATAGCTTTAAAAATTCGCAAAAATGTGCAATTGTGAGATTGGATGCATCTAGGAATGTACTTTAAAATGTTTAGCAGTTAATAAAGGAGATTGAAATGGTGAAGTTTGGAAGCATTGGACTTCTTGATCAGAAACGATGCAATAGAAAATTAGTAAAACTGTTCTTCAATTAAAATATTAATTCTAGCAAGTTCAATTAAAGAAACCACCATCCTTGTCCATGTCCCTCCTGGGATTTACGCTCAATCTACAATAACAAGCTGCTATAGGACATGCTTATCTATATCAGATCACCCGAAATGTTACCAGAAAGGTGGTAACAATTTGTATCTTAAACATTGGCTGATTCTCTTTCTTAATTTGTGCAAGCAGATGACTTCAACAAAACGCTTGGAAGGGGTCAATAACACCCAGTATTGCAATCCCACGTGCTCCAAGAAAAGGAAAGGAAGAAAAAAAATTACCTGAACAACCTCTGTTCCACCCATCTTGAATTCGTTTGGTCAGGTATTCAGTTTCTTCAGGGGTGAAGGAGGAAGGAGGCTTAACCTGCAAAGAGTGAATCAATTCATTTCAAAATGTGCCACATTTTTTAGCAGTAGCTTTAAACATCTAAATTACATCGAAATGTTTGGCAAAACAATCTACGAAACCTGTGACAGAAGAGGCAAAATTGTGACTCCAGCATGGCCTCCAACAACTGGAACGTCAACTTCCTTAGGATGAAGTCCCAGAACTTCTGCCTGCGAGGAAATCACAGGAGAAAGTAGAAAACTTATAAATGACTGTAATAGAAAGCACAAAAGCTCCACCTGGCGCTTTTCCAGCAGGACTTTATGTGCAAGAAACTATTAGTTAGTCCAATTTTCAGATTGGATACCACGAATGTGTTTGCTCTCACAACATCAAGCATTGTAACTCCTAGAAGTCGCTTTGGATCATAAGTTCCAGCTTTCTTGAAAACCTCTGCTGCAATTGGAACTGTAGAATTGACCGGATTACTGATCAAGTTGACAATTGCATTCGGGCAGCACTTTGCAATTCCTTCGCAAAGAGTTCTGACGATCCCAGCATTGATGTTGAATAGATCATCTCTAGTCATTCCAGGCTTCCTTGGCACGCCAGCAGGTATGATCACAAGGTCCATCCCTGTAAGAGCATTCTCAAGCTGCGGCTGCCCTAGGAAACCCCGAACCTAGAAAACCAAATAGTGGACTGTAACTATCAAATACTTTCTAGCCTACATGATAAACTTTGAATTCATGAATAAAACATCTGTTAATAATGAATCCCAATTCCAAATCAAGAACATTACAATTCAGAGATACAAGGATTACCTTACTTCACAATTAGACATGACTACACATATGCAAGATAAAAAAATGAAAAACATAGTTAATGATGGGTTAATAAATTACCACAGCGCCAGTGTCCATGTGACCAATATCAGCAGTGACACCAGGAGTATTGACAACATCATAAAGATGAAGAACAGAGACCAAAGGATTCATCTTCATAAGCATCGCAAGAGGCTGGCCAATTCCTCCAGCAGCACCCAAGATAGCGACTTTGAACCCTGGTGCCCCTCCTTTCGCTCTGCAATCGGCTCTCTTCAAAACACAGCTTTCCTCCGTCTATCGAAACACAAACCACAAATATTTCTCAAAAAAAAAATATCTAACTTTCTTGAAAATCATATACAGGGATATGCACATATAACAATTATATTAACTATAAAACAAGTGAAAAGATGAAACAAAAAGAAGGACCTGGGAATTTGGATGTTGGAGATGAGCTGATATCCTTGCAATCCTTTGGCTAGCCTCTCTGATGGACTCCATAGCTATCAGCGTGTTTTGCAAGACTGGGAGGTCAGGAGTTGTTTTGGCGTCACTGGACACACTACCTATATGATCAATGAATGGATTTATAACTCCAATAAATTAATTTTTGGAGATAATGTCATAATTGGCAGATATAATTTTTGAGGAAAGGGAGGCAAGAAGGTGACATGTTTTTTGTTTTAAATGCTATATATTCGTAGAAACAAGTTTTTGGACCCTTATCCTCTGGATGTCTCAGATTGTCTGCCTGTGGCTGTAATATTTTTCTTCTTTTTATTTTCTAAGTGTTGAAAGATTTATTGAATAGATCATTATTTCTTATGACCAGAGAATGCATTCAATTTTCTCTTGGTGATGGTTTGTGATAAAATATTACTAAATTCTGAATTCTATTGTTTCAAACTGGCTAATTGCTTAATGTGATGGAAAAAAAATATATCCACTACTAGTGAACAGTTCACGAGATATTTTCTATTATGGTTTTTTTTTTTATGAGATCCCTCTTTATTGTAACGTTGTGTGGAAATCTCAGAGAACCGATCATTGTATGTTAAACTTCCATTAATGCTTCCAACACACAAGAAATTAGGTTCCCGAAGCCACCAAACACTGTTGGGGATTCCATCAATTCTTGGGGACAAAGAAAGGAGAAACAAGAAGTTAATGAAAAATTGAGTCTTTAATTGTAAAATAAATAATAAACATGGCATACATAGGATAAATATGCAAAAAAAAGAAGCTCCACAACATATATAGGTCTCTCACAATGACGAAAAGCAATTGCATTTATTCATCCAAACTATACTTTTAAACGAAAGTCGAGTTGCCCAAGTTCCCTCTTGATCTTCACTTGAAAGGAGTAAAAGACTTTCCACCGCCAATACTTGAAGTAGTTCTAAGGTTGACCTTGGCACAGTCAATGTAATCCGTAAACTTATCTTTTCCTGAGCTAGCATGTTGGTTTTCATGTCCAGCACCTTACAAAGTCCTCTTAAGCTTAATCTTTGTACGATTGATGTAGTCAGTGAATATATCTTCAATGTGCATCCCTAGCTTGTTGCTACCTTCTTCCAACTTGTTATGCTGAGGTGATTCAACCTTGGGATTATTGGCTTTGTTTCCTTGGCTAGGACTTTGCAGCACAGCCATGCTTGATGCTTTAGCTTCAGGTTCCATCCTGGAAGCAACTTGGGTGTTCTTTGGAATGGAAGGAAGTGGAGTAGTAGCTAACTTGGATTTACCATTTGCTGGAACACCCTGGCTTGAAAAATCGAAGATGACAGGAACCATTTCTGCTGCTTCTCTATTCCTAAGAGTGTCATGGCTTTTGGCACCCTCTGCAGACTTGCGATGTTTTCTTGGAGAATATGTTTGGGATTGGGTATCAATGATTTTCTTAGAACGAGAGGGTGGTTGTGATGAATTTGGAGCAGGTCTAGCAGGCCTAGGATCTTGTGGGCGAGTTGAGACGCGGCGAATTGCTCGGAAAGCTGGAGAGACAGAAAATACTTTGTAGATTTTTTCACACACATCCTTGGGGTAGCTACTGCTATTCCTTTCCATGGTGAAAGATACCAAATGAAGAATATGGTTTCTTTCTGTTCAGAGATATGAGTGAAAATATCTTGATGCAACTGTAATTCAGGGGGGCTGAAGGGCTTGGATTTTATTTTAGCATAAACTGGAATATGGAGGAGAAATCTAGGGCCCGAAGCACTTTATTTGGTCTGCAAATAATAATATTTAGAGCCCATCCCTGTGATCTAGTGTGAAAATCAGCTGTGCTTGTTAGATTATTTGATGGGGGGCATTACAACCAAAGATTCCTATCAATTAGAAAGACAAACAACTTTCTGGGATTTTCAAAATGATGTGATGGTGAGGGATCATATTCCCCTCTCTTTTTTTTCTCTGTGTAAAGCTAGAATCTGACTAAAACTCCAGAGATTTTAAGACTTTCTAGCTGTTCCACACATTCGGATAATAATACATGCTGACGTTTGAAGACTTCACCTAAGCAACAAGGCATCAGATTCAGCTTGATGTCACTCTGCTCAACTTTGCTCGCAATTTCAGGGTTGCTGCCCTACCCTTTTTGTTTTTTTCTGCATCAGTGCATTGCCTGTGTTTTGATGGCCATTGGATTTGAATCCATTAAATCTCTTTTTACTATTTTATTCAAATTCAATGACATAAAAATAGTCAATTTGATCCTTCAGTTTTAGGAAGGGAACCATTATTTATCTAGATTATATCATAAGATTTTTGTTAACTTCCTCATCAAATAAATGTGATGATAATGAAAAAAAATAATCTTGCGTGCTTAAAGAAAAAGGAATCCGCTTCCTGTCCTGTTCTACAAAAAGGAATTCTGGGGGTACAAACTACGTAACTCATGCTGAATGAGTTCTGTAACAGAGATAGGTTAATGAAAAAACAAGTCAGTGATGCTTCTATTTCTCCATTCTTCCTTCAGGTGTGTGGCAAGCTGCTCTTAAAAAGTGCTGCATCGATCCCATCTTCCAAGCTAAAACATGCTCTCATGCTCTTGCATCCCAATCCATTTTTGGGGATCAACCGAAGCAATCGCTAATCCTCCAAGTAGTAATTATTTGATGGGTGACCTGCAGTATTGCTATGATGTGGCAGACTTTTAAGCAACCCCATTGGAGAACTGCGTTTCTGCATTTTGAACTAGATGCTTACTATGATAGAAACATGCTGGTATTTGGTTACTAACAAAAGCCGGAATAAAAAAGGTAGTTGTAATGAAGACAAACTGAAACACTAAACACTCCCATGAGTACAATAGTTTCAGTTTCTGCTGTTCTTGGTGTCTTTACTTGAAAAAACCTCAAATTGTCGCTTCTTAAGTTATTGATGGTTTTCACTTTGTCAAATTGGAGCCATAAATAATTACTTGGTTGAGTGTGCTGACCAGCTGTACCACAGATCTGCTGATGATTGGTTTTCATCTTTTAATAACTTCCTCTACGTTGTTATTTAACAGTTTTTCAGACAAGCAGTTGAGGTTCATGATTCTCGGTTCAAAAGAAAGTTACTCTATTTTATGGGTAGCTTTCCTCGTACAGTTCGAAGTCCTTTTGCCTGAAGGTCACCTTTATTGTCTGGGGAGCCAGATGAGAAAATAGAGGACAGTGAACAGCGAATAGTAGAAAAATCCTTCCATGATAAAAGCCTACTATCATTGACAGCATTTCACTGGCTGTTAAAACATTGTAGTGGCAGGATAGTAAAGAGTATAGAAATTATACAAGACCTAAAGAGGCCACCTTTACAAGTTTTTGTACAACAACTCATATTTTGGTATCCGCTCTGGTGGCAGGGGGCAATTCGCGATCAGCTTGCCTTTCATGGCTGCTCTGAATATGGCCTGTATGAGCAGGAAACAAGTTTTTATAAGATAATATCAAGTACAGTCTGCAACTGATCCCATCATATACAAGAAAAGATTTATAGATCAAATATCATTTCTGAAAAAAGAAACCGGTTTCATGTGTGACCAACTGCAGAAGAACTTGTACAGACATAAAAATGAATACAGCACACTGCGGTGGACACGGTGCAATTGCAGTATAGCTCGACAATAACCAAGTTTGGGGACTAGTCCGTTGCCTCCATTGTAATTTCATTATGTAGGTCTCCTCTGTAACGGAACATTTATTCCTCAAAGTTTCAATACTTAAAAACAGTCTCCCATCAATTAACAAACTCTGACACATCCAAGGAGGAGAGAGCATCGTTAATTAAAAGAGTCTTGTCAAAAATAGCTGCTAGATCATCCAAGTAAAACATCTAATATTTGCATCACTTCACACCAAATTAAAACCAAGGAATTGAATAACAAAACCTGAGAAAATATTATTGGTTCTCAGTACTCTTCACGTGAAAGGTTCTTAAAATTTGGGAAGACAACTACACAAACCCTGAAGAAACCTCGGCCACTCTGAGTTTTTTTTTCCCCTGGTAGTTGCATTGCATTAACTTTATTGGTCTTTTGATTTGGTAACTAAGTTACCTATTATTCTTAATATATCATAACCTAATAATGTAGGACAGATTTGGTATTTGTGTCCTACAAAGGATTCATGGTGGTGGCTATGGTTTGTTATTTGTAAAATTAGAGTAGAATAGAGCTTGTTTAGAAAGAAATAACGAGAAATCAAGCTGTGAATTGTGTAGGTTGCAGCACTGTAGCGGCAGAACTTCAAAGCAATGGAGAAGAATTATGAGAAAATAGATAAGCAAGAGAGAGGAGAAGAAACTGACAAACCGTAGGCAACAAGCCTTCAAATTCTCAATTTATTTCATAATAACTCAACTATGCTAAAAACAATAGCATTTCTATGTAGAGATTAGGACTCCTTAAAAGACTAGGATTACTAATCCTTGAATTGGAAAGAAAAACAGAAATAAACTATTAAAAACTAAAACACCAACTTCCTAAATAAGAATAGACTTTGAGTAATCCTGCTTACAAAATAACTGATGACTCAAAGCTATAAAACCCAAACATTAAAAATCCACAAGGACACTTAATTTTTTAACCAAAAAGACTTCTTGTTTAATTAAAAATCACTTAATGTTGAGTTTCAAAAGTGGAGCGTTTCTCTAAGCATAGCATAGCTACTCCACAGTTCTCTTTGAAAACCTCAACTCTGTTGAGTTTGGGGCAGGACCTAGGAATACATCACCCATTAATCAACACGCTTGATGAAGAATGAATGACCTGGCAACCTCTTCAACTTTGACAACTAAAGATCATTCTGTGGCCTGAGCTTAAATTTCTTTTGATTTAATAAGGAATCATGCTGCATCCTTCAATCAAATAACCATGGACGACCCAAAAGAATATGGCAAACCCTAAGAGGAAAGACATCACATTGCACTTCATTGACTAATCCACCAGGTTTATGAGTAACTAAGCATCTTTCTTCAATTTTCCAATTAGTGTTATCCACCCAAGCGACATATGCAACTTTATATGGTTGAGGGTGAGGTTCTGTCTTCAAACCTATAACTTCTTGACAGCTTCTTCAGATATGATGTTTGCACAAATACCCCAATCCATGATCATAGTGTTAACTCTCAAGTTGAATATAGAAATATGTCTCCAATTGTCATTATCTTCAACAACCTCATAAGTTGCAAGCATGGGTAAAAACACTAAACATTGGAATCCAATTTCCAACTTTGATTGTCATCTTCTTCAACATTGGAATCTAATTTCCAATTTTGAATGTTTATCTGCATCCATCTCAACAAATAACTTCTTCAAATTCTTCCTCGTTGATGGCTTCTAAGGCTTGTCCTTTATTAGGAAGTGAAAGTGCCTTACTAGGACATTTAAAAGAAAAGCAGCCGAAGCCCCTACACTTGAAACATCAACCAGATTCGTTTCTATTTTTGATGCCTTACGGCAATAGAAAACGGTATTTTACACTTCTTTCTTTCCCTTGGAATTTGATCAACTGCTTCCTTGAGATGAATAAGGAGTATTAGGGTGAGTGGACTTGTGAATAGAGTGGGAAATTCCTTGAGATTTATCAACAGAATTCTCCGTAATGAAGCCAATAGCTAACTTTTCATTCCTACCAGGGGACGTGGCTGGAATCTCATGGAAGCCTTCTTCCTCAATCTTAAAAGCAACTTGAGCTGCATCAGCCATTGAATAAAAGCCTACAAGCAGCTAAACTGAAGGAATTTGTGAAATATTGCCCTTCTAGATACAATAGAAATCATGACATCTTCATTCCAGTTGAAGTTCTAACCTTGTTAGGCAGAAAAAAATGTTAGTGTACGTGTCAATTACACAACAGTTGAAATATTTCCCACCAAACATTAGTTGTTCCTTTCAGCTCCACAAAAAAAAAATTGCCCATCCCTCAAGTGATAACATTTAAAGAAACTTTCCAGACCAGGTAAACTATCAAGAAACACCTTAGGATTGTTCTCCACAAAAGCGCCTAACATCAAGCTTAATACCTTTATAATAGGAATGGTCCTGAAAAGAATATTTAACAAAGCTATTCACAAATATGGTCCAGGTATGACAATGCTTATATCTATAGACTTTAGAGAAATCCTAATCTAAGAAGGAAAACCAACTAGCACAAGAAAAACTAAAGTGAACTCCTAAACTATCAAGGAAAAGACTACTAATCAATAACTACTGCTAAAAATCTTTGCTCTGTAAAATGACAGAAATACACCTGTAAAGGGACTCTTCTTCATCAATTCCCTTTGACTTTGAAAAACTCAGCTCCAACATGTTCGTTGATTGGTGCATTGTGCAAAGTACTCAATTCATCTTTTGGAATTCTTGAGCAGTAAACCAAATGCTTCAAAATACCTGTATACCTCTCCATTTAAACAAGTATTTTTGGTATCCCCCATGTACATGCTGGTCTTGAATAACACGCTCAATTTCTTGAAGATAAATGATTAGAAGTTTCACCACCACCATCTTGATGTCCATGATAAATACTTAGATCCACAAAAAATGGAATATAGGGTTGATGTGTAATTCCAAGGGAAGATCCAAGAGATAAACATTCTCACCTAACTACTTAAATACTTGAAATGCCCTCGGCTTTCTCAAATGAAGCTATTGATATGTACCCCTTGGCGGAACCATAACTAAATCACTCTTTAAATCCAACAAATCTTCTATGCAAATCAACTGCCATTTTATACCTTTCATTGTTGTCTTGTATCCTTTTCCACACATCAGCATGTATCTCTTGAATGTGCTTAGCAAAGGAGTCACCATCTTCACTAATAGGAGAAAATGTAGGCAAAGAAGGTCTATAGGCTGTCTTGGTTTCAACCAATTCATAACCTCAGTTGTTCTTCTAGTAAAGCAGTTAAAGGAGCTATTAAAATCAAATTCAGCTCGTCGTAGGATTCTGTCTCATGATGCTAGATGATCATAATTAGGCCTCGTAATAGAATTCCAAGGCTTCAATTAACAACTTCAGTTCATCTATTGATTTAAGGATAAAGAGCTAAAGAGTGTTAGTTGAGTTGACATATATTAGTTGTATATAGCTGTCAATTAGTTAGTTGATTTTTTGCCTAACTTTTAGCTCCTAGGTTGTAGCCTATTTAATTGTATAGTTGACTTATCTAAATGAGTGATATGTATATTGTATAAAGACCCCTTAGTGATATGAAAAAAAAATCATCCAACCTAATTCTATTTTTCAATTTGGTATCATAGCTTTAGGCTAAGGGTCCTAACTCGATTTCTTGACGAGATTCTGTCTGCATCTTCATTTTTTTATCCAGTAGCCATTGCTGACACTGTCTTGCCTTTTTTTTTCCTTGCAAACGCTTCATTCAACCCTAGTCTTCTATTTCTAACGAGCAAGCAATTATGTCCAACAGCAACAAAGTCCTTGTAGAAATCAATTAGTATCCTTTTTCACACAGTAAGAAATTCACAACTTTTGCCAAAGGGTAAAAATTGTGCAGCTGTAAATGGGTTACAACCAGGTGGGAACAATTAGCACCTTGCCGGTTTGCCCCTAACCTAGTCCAGTACCAACTGGCAATTATCAATCATAATATATAACCTATAATAATCAAAAGATCCAATACAAGAAACTAGTGAACGCAACTGAAAGGTAAATCAAATTCCATGGTATGTCCTCAAGTAGAGATTAAATCAGCTATTTCATTATTAGTTTAAATCAAAATATTTATACTGGTGCGTGACTTTCAGTTCTCACAAGTGCATGTTGGATACACAAACTCAAAGTGGTGAAAAAATAAAGGGAAATTAAATAAGAAAACAAGCATACCTCAACTACATCAATAAAATCTTGTTTTCTGTGAAAAGCACCAACCCATTTAGTGTGATCTGCAGTCCTGAATCAATGATGCAGATACACTAATTATCATTACAAAATGGAAATGAAAAATTAAATTTCCCTTATAGGGAGGGGGGAAATTGTACCCAGAATCCATTTTCATATGATGAGCGTTGAAGAAGAAAACAGTAGAAGGAACCAAAGTTATGTCAAAATAGTTGACATAAACTTGAACATCCTCCGAATCAATGTCTACCAAGGCTATTGTTGCGAATTTTGAAACCTCACGAGCTGATTTCGATAACTGCAATTTGGAAACAATAGTTTAATTTGTGTGTGTGTGTGTGTGTGAGAAGAGAGAGAGAGAGCGGAGTGCTAAAAGCAAGGGAGAGGGGGATCATACAATGTCATCGAGATGGAGACAAACGGGATCAGAGGCGCGGCCGAAGCGGAGGACAAGGACCTTGTCGATGGCATCTCTGATAACACAGTCGATCTCTTTCTTCTTTGTAAGCAGCGTTGTTGATAGGTAATCACTCATCTTTCTTTATTGATGGGTCAAAGGAAAATACGCTGTATGAACATCCAAAGAATCAAAACTTTGACTAACAATCCTATTATCCATGGTTTTCATTGAGGCTAGTAATTTAATAATGATATTGTACAAGAAACAATCTTGAAAAAACAGAATGCATTCAGCTGAAAACACACTCCTCGTCATCGAAAAAAATGCATTATATGGAGCCCAATTCTTGCAGGGATCTACTTTCCCCAATTCTAGGAATCCATCTAATTCAGCATAAGCAAAATACTCACGGTGTGATCAATCAGCACTCTAAGTTAAATTAAAAACTAACAAGATTGCAACTTCACCACACACACAAAGCAGTGCTAAATCATGAATTACTAACAGCTTCTTCGGAAGCCAAAACTCATTAATAATTACAAGTTTTCCACTCTAGTCCATGCAAAAATCTTAATAAATGTATTTATTAAAACCTAATAATCCAAATACAATAAAACATTTAAACCCTATGTCACTAAAGGAGTAACATTGCTGCAAACAAAAGTCGAGAAATTCGAAACCCTAGCCAACGGTCTTTTTTGGAAACGGAGGAATAATAGAGAGGAATATAAGAAAATAAAGCAAAAGGTATCGAATCTAAAAACAGTAGCTCAAACAAACAGACCCGTGCACATGCATCCAGTGCGATAAAAAAATAGAAGAGAGAGAAATAGAGACTTGCCTGAGAGAGGAGACAGCTGCGGGAGAGAGCAGATAGAGTAGAGAACTGGTATCAGAAAGTCGGAGAGGGAGGGGTGGGCAGCGGGCGGGGGAGATCGAGTGAGCAGAGAGGGAGGAGACAATCACATCCCATGTGTTTCTTATAAACATGTCAGTAGAAAATAATTTCCTCAAATATTTTCATGTCTACTGTAAATTAATTTATGTATGAAAATATGTTAATAGAAAATAATTTTTAAGTAAAGGGGCCCAAAGTTTAAAGTTTCAATTGTTTTGTTGAAAATAAGTGATTTTCTTAAAAATATTTTGCATAAAACACATGAAAAAATTCCTTGAATAATTTTATTTTTTATAGCTTATTTGTATTTGAAAGTAGTTTGAAAATCATTTTATTTATATTGTATGAAAAGAAAAAATATAAGTGAAAATAATATAAGTGAAACAATAAAGTATTTTAATTAATTTTATGGATTTTAAAATTAATAATAATGTAAGATTTCATACGTTATAATTAATTTTATATATTTAGAGAGAGAGAGATTTGTTGATGTGTTTTTAGGGCTCGTTTGGGAACGCGGCTGCGGCTGTGTTTTTAAAAAATTTTAATTTTTTTTTGTTAAAATTTAATATAGTTTGTATGTTTTGGATCGTTTTGATGTACTGATGTCAAAAATGATTTTTAAAAAAATAAAAAAACATCATTGGCATATATTTTAACACGAAAAGTTATTTAAAAATCACTCGCAACCACACTGCCAAACACGTTATTAGTCATTAAGAGAATAATTTTCTCTTTTTCATATATATTTCCAGCAAACTTCTGTTAAAGATGAGCTTATCTTTATAATTTTCTCAATAAAGGGACTCGAAGTTTGCAAAGCTAAGCATGCCTGATCCGTCCTTTTAATTCTATGTAGGGCTTGGCTGGACTCTCTTGGCCTTCCCTCTTATAATTGTTTTATTTTTATATTTTAAAATCAAATTTTTTAAATAAAATATTTATAATGATATTTTAATAGTCATATAATGATATCATATATGAATTTAATATGTGTATTAAAAAAAGATTCATGAATATTCAATTAGAATAAAATATTTATTTTTATTTTCAATTGTGATGTTTATTACAATTCTCTCAATTTAATTATTCATTCTTTTCTCACATTGTAACATAAAACTTATCAAGACATGTTTTTTTTTCTTTTTAATTAAGAATTGTTTTTCAAATCATTATAAATTTGTATTCAAAAAATCATATTATGAGTAAAAAGGGTATTTTTTAATAAAAAAATACATAAACAAGGAAAGGTGTTTTTTACTAGATATAATTTTAGAAAATAAAAAAAAAAAACAAAAACAAAATTGTCTGACATAATGATGTCTCGATAGTTTATTAAAAGAAAGGTCTTTTTATGTGAAAGATGTTTTTCTTCCTTACTCTGTCATAAAAGAAATTCATTATGTACTGTAATTAACTTTCCAAGTAAATAAAGTAAAAAAATACACATACATCAATTTTTTTCCGATAAAAAATCTAAATTAAAAAAAAAATATATATATATATATATACCATTTTTTTCATCTACTTCTTCTATATATTCACTAGTTATATGATACTCGCTTCATTATGGGCCTGATATTTTTATTTTTTATAAAAACAATTATATATAGGTTTTTTCAAAACATTTCTATAGTTTAAAAATCTAATTTAAAATTAAAAATTTATGCATACATGTAATTAAATAAATCAAGAATTATATGTGTGAATAAAAAATAAAAAATCATTAGCGATATCTAAAAATAAAATTTCAAAAACCAAGAAAAATGTACAGATCAAGATATTTAATCTTGAAAGACGGGATTTTACCCGATTATATTTGCTAAATTTGTTTATTAAATTTTTTTTATTTAAGCAAATGATGATAATAGAAGAAAAAAATATTATGCAAGGTTGTACATATTAGAAATATTATTTGAGAATAAAAAAATATTTTAAAAAAATAGAGTTCATCTATTCAAAAGATAAAAAAAAAATTATAGATGAATCTGAAAAACTCTTCAAATTTAAATGTATAACTAAAAAATAATAGCCATTTAGAAATGTTCTTTAAATAAAACGAAAGAGAAAAGGGATACTAATTTAAATATAAATTTATAAAATAGAGAAAAAGCCATAAAAAAAAGAATCATGAATTTTTTTATATATAAAAAAAGAATTAGAAAAAAAAGTAGCAAAAGGCAGGCGTTGTTGGACTTGGTTGCCTGAGCCATTTTGTCAAGACCCGCGCGATTGGGCCCTTAATTTCTTTTTGCAACACCTAAATTTTTTGAAAAAAATCAAATAACTTGTTGTTTGATTTATCCTAATTCCGGCCACTATGGTGGCTAAAAAATTAGGGTTTAAATTGTTTTACCCAAAACATTCATTTTCAATATATTTTTGACCTAAAACACCTTAAAACATTGTAGAAACCGTGATAAATCTATCTATGACTTTAAAAAACCTATAAAACCCCCTCAAAAACCAAAATCAACAAAAATTCAAAAATCAACCCGACTTCATATATGTTTTTTCATGAACTTTAAGGATAAAAAAAAAAATACTTAATATGAACTCTCTTATCAAATGAAACGTTTTGACACACATATCATCCATTTTGGTGGCCTAAATTTGTGTATAATTTGCGTGATTTTTAAAGTTTAAGGATCAAAGTGCATATTTTAGAAAACTTATAGCATGACATCCATGTTTGGTATCTTTTTCATTTTGGTCACTCTTCTTTTAATCTCACCTTTTCGTGAGAAATCAAAATCAATTGGTCTTTAATTAGGACCAAATCGTCAAAAAAATGTTTGAGGACCAAATTGAAAAAACTTAAAATTTTGCACAACCTATCCACGATAATGTTTGAAATGCTGAACAGTAGAGCCTTGCACAGTGAAAAACTCATGCTTTAGAGTAATACTTAATAGACTAAGATAGAAACAAGTAGCGTAACATGGACAATAACATTATTATCTACTATACTAAACAAATTGGGATAAACCCTAACTCATGTTGCCCCATTTTTCTTTACAAAAAAATATCTTTTAATTTTTTAATTTAATTTTTTAATTTATTTTTAATTTTATCCTTTAATAATATGTTGATTTTGAATTGGGCTTCATAATTTATTTATGATTGTTTTTATGAGGTTATCACAATCTCAAATAAATATTTCGATATTTGGTTGATACTTAATTTGTGAGCACCTATGTTTGTTATCATATCATTAAGTAAAAACATAGTTAAATAAGAATCAAAGTTCTTAAACATAATTCAATATTATGTTGGCTTCTTATCACATACTCAAATAAACATCCTAGTATTTTATTTATATTTAATTTTATGAGTATCTACTTTTGTTATCATATCATTAAGTAAAAGATAATTAAAAAAAAATAGAGTTGTTAAACCCAGGGCATCCAGATTTGGATAACAGGTTTTACATGTTAAACAACGAAACCTGAATTGATTCAACATGTCATCATTTTAATATTAAAAAAAATATCATCTTATTTTTTTAAGTTAAATTGTGTTTTTTAACAGTTATCCGAGTTGTCTTTAAACCTTGCAAGTCAATTGGATTATATTGTGAGCAGCTCTCACATAAGTTAATTTTAAACTCATGTTAAGTAATGAAATGGATTGAGAGATTTCAAGCTCGACCTACTGGGTTGGGGTCTTTTTTTTTTTTTTTTTTTTTAAATTCCATCTTTCATTTTGATTGAATCCTTTATTGTATTTTCGTTTTCCATTAAAATCATTCAACTTCATTTTGAACTGGTCTTTGTAATTTGTTTTAGTTTGTTTTCAATGAGGTTATTACATTCTCAAATAAATGTCCCAGTGTTTGATTAGTACTTAATTTTACGAGTGTCTATTTTTGTTATCATATCATTAAGTAAAAAAATAGTTTAAAAAATAAAGTTGTCAGACCCAATCGAGTCCATGATCTAGGTTGCGGTTTAACAAGTTAAGTCGCGAAACTCGAGGTAAATTTGATATGCTGTTATTTTAATATTAAAATTAAAAAAATATCATCTTGGTTTTTTTTAAAAGCCAAACCACTTTTTACTAATTATTTAGGTTGTTTTTAGATCTATAAAGTTGATTAAGTCATGTCAAAATAACTTTTATATCGATTAATTTTAAATATAAGCCAAACAAGTAGTTAAGTTGAAAAATTTCAAGGTTAATCTATTTGATAAATTAAATAATAATACTAATTAATTTCATGTGACTTAGATATTTTTTTTCACGTTTAATTTTTTTTTGATCAAATCCATAGCATGGTGTGGGCCTCTAAGCTAGTTATACTATTAGACCAATGCTACTTTTGAATCTCATGGTTTGATATTGTGGTTGAAGGTCCAGAGTTCAAAAATAAAAGAGTTAAAAGTTTATTTAATATATATATATATATATATATATAATATATATATTATATATATATATATATATATTATATATATATATATAAGTTTTGATTAGATTTGACTCTTTAATACAGCTATTCCCTCGGAGCTATAAAAATAAAAGATGAAAGCCAAAATTCGTTTTTCTTTTCTCTGAGCTTTTCTTCTAACTCTTTCCTTGAAGATGCCTAATAGTCTTTTCATACAAAAGATCAAAATTAAGAATAAGAATAATAACAAGAAGAAAAGACATATGCAAGGTGTTAGAGCATCTATAAAAGGAAATGCTACTTAGAAGAGCTAATTTAATAATATGATTTTTTGAATAATGTAAACATGATTTTTTTTAATGTGCACTTCAATAATAAAAAGTCATTTAGAAGAGTTAAATGTATTTTAATATATTTGATACACAACTATTTTAACAACTTAACATGACCTGATTGATTTGACGGGTTTAAAAGTAACCCGAACGATTCTTAATTAATCAAATATTAAATGAAGTAATTAAAAAAAAATTAATTAAAAAAACGATCCAAGTCAACTCGGGTGAACTCGTCAAACTCATGATATGAGTTATAAGATCAAAATAATCTTATAAAACAATAAATAAAAAACATACATTTTAGAAAAATAAAAAAAAAACTAATAAAAAAAATATTATTACAATAAATAGTATTTTTACAAGATCCATAGGAATATTTTTTTTATAAAAAAAATAGTAAAATAACATTTTACTTGGGATTCCTCTTATAAGATGTAAAAGAAGGATTGAAAGCCAAAATAATATAAAAGAATCACCGAAAGAGTTAAAATAAGAAAGGGCATATTTCATTTAAAAAATTGGGCTTGGAATCTGAACATGATACCTTTGTAAGCTAAAGCTAATCCAAAAACATTACCCACGCTGCTATTATATGCCCACTATCATGAGTTTATTAGGCTTCACTAGTTCACTCGTCTCTTTCGCACCTCCTCCTCCCCTTCCTTCCCTCACTCCTCTTCTCCCTTCACTCTCCTGTCTTTCCATCAGTAAGTACTCTCTCTGTGTGCCTTAGGTTTTACTTTTTATATACAGAAAACACCTGTAATCCTAGTAATGTTTCGTGCAACTTTGCAGGAAGAAGGAATTCTTTACTGTTAAGTGTGAGAAATCTTGATTACAAGTGTGAATCACAGGCAAGTGGGTTGTACATGGAACCAGTCAAGGAGTCAGTGGAATTAAATAGGAATCTTTATGCAAATATAGAGCCTTATGAGACTGGTTTTTTGAAGGTCTCTGATCTTCACTCAATCTACTATGAACAATCAGGAAGTCCCTCTGGGCATGTAAGTAGCCTTGGTCTCTAAAATTTACTTTTTTATTCATACAACTCTCATGTTCATGTATTTTTTTTGGATCTGGGTATTTTTGTTTGTTGGGGTTTTGATAATTGAAACTGTACACACTAGCATGTTGAAAGTAGCAGTTTTTCCCTTGTCCTAATGTTAGTTTTTGCAATATGTTTGAGTCTTTTCCGTAGTGTTGTAGTTGATCAGTTTATTAAAAGTCGGTTGAATGAGTCTATGTTTCTCTTAAGAAATTGTAGATGAAAAGGCATCTGAATATTTGAACAAAGGAATTTCCTTACCCTTTTGCAGCCTGTTGTCTTTCTTCATGGGGGCCCAGGAGGAGGAACTGCACCGAGTAACCGAAGATTTTTTGATCCTGAATTTTACAGAATCATTTTGTTTGATCAGGTTGTTATTCTAGTATCCACTATGATAAATTATGAACCTCCATTTAATCTCTACAATTTGAAATTTAATTTCTCGTTTTGTTTCCTTAGCGAGGTGCCGGAAAGAGCACACCCCATGCTTGCTTGGAGGAAAATACCACTTGGGATCTCATTGCTGACATTGAAAAGCTAAGGGAACACTTGAAAATTCCGGAATGGCAGGTCAAAATTTTGTCCAGTTGTTGATCCGGAAAGAAAACTCTATTTTCTATAATGGGGGTGAAATTGTTGAACTGGATGTTTATATTCTCTTACTGTGCAGGTTTTTGGTGGATCATGGGGAAGTACACTGGCACTTGCGTACAGCCAATCACATCCTGAAAAGGTGCATAATTACTTTAACCTGACACTGTTTCTTTGGTGGGAACTCGTAAACAACAGGAACCAGGCCATTGAAATTTCATAAACTTTTGTTTGGAGCGGAACTGATTCGTATTTTGATATTTTTTCTGTGTTTTTTTTAAGGTTACTGGACTGGTCCTTCGAGGGATTTTTCTTTTGCGAAAGAAAGAGATTGACTGGTTTTATGAAGGTGGTGCTGCTGCTATATTTCCTGATGGTATGCTAGATACTATTCTTTATATGATCTATTATAACAAGCTAAACCATAAACATATGCATCATAGATTGGTTGAGATATAAAAAGGCCCAAGGGCTAGCTGGCAGTAGCAAAGGGCAAGAGGATTGTGGTGTTCAAGAAAAAGTGCGCCAACATTTTTTCGCTGGCAGTAATAAGCTTTCACATTCTTATAAAAAAATGACCATGCTCAGATGCTATAAGTAATTTAAGCTGGCATTTCCATCTCTGTATGCTTTGAGATGTAGATAATGTTAATAAATTCATAGATAGCCTAATTCATGATTTGTTTTTAAAATACTTGTCATGATGATGATTATTTCTCTTATTATTCCATCCTACAGTATATGCAGGGAGGTTGTGATTGCATTCCTCCAATTCTTAGATACTATATTTTATAATTTAAGGTAATTTCAATGTTTATTGGAGGACTGTGGAACTGCTGTGGCTGGTCTTTGTTTCAGAAACCATGCACAAGAATGTTTATTAGCTTGCTTTGAAATGCTTTGTTGATTTGTGCCCAGTAATTTAAAACTCTGGCTCTTTTTATTGAGCATGCACAAGTGTTTTTGAAGTTTCTTATATATTTAGCTGACTCTTGCCATGCAGCTTGGGAGTCATTCAGAGATTTTATTCCAGAAAATGAAAGGGGATGTTTCATAGATGCTTACAGCAAGAGATTAAACTCTGATGATTTGGAAACACAAGTAAGTTACTACCTGTTTTTTTGACTGATTTTATATCTAAAAATTGTGTCGGTCTAGTTTCAACAACAACAACACTAATTTTTACATTTGTATATGAAAACCATGACCATTTATCTGATCTTGACACTTGAGCATGCACAAGTTTTAAAATATGTTGAGAATCAAGTGCATGTCCTTCGATTACACTGATAGTGGGTCCTTACAATAGAAATAATGAATGCATTACCCTCATAATTTCTTAGTATGCAGCTGCAAGAGCATGGACCAAATGGGAAATGATGACTGCCCATCTTCTTCCAAATGAAGAGACTGTCAAGAGAGGGGATGATGATATTTTTTCCTTGGTAAGTCAATCTAGCGTCAAATATTATAGGCTTCTGTGTTGTTCCATCAACGAGACATCAAAACATGTCTTCCTTGAGATTTCCTTTAGTCTACTGTTGTAGAGTAGGAAAGGAGAAACTAGAATGCCCCATGATACTGCACAAGAAAAGTGAACTCACTGACATATTTCTTTGGTTGTTGCTCAAATGCAGAGTGAAAAGTTCGTGTGTTATTGTTGAGAACCAAAGCATTTCAACCTTGTAACTTCTCTATAATATAGTTGCTTCCAGCGTTTACTTAAATTTGATATAGTGCTGAGAATCTGTCATCTTTTTTCTCAATTTTTAATTCAATTCACCATAGCAGATTGAGATAAATAATTCATCACTGCTTATTTTTTTGTTTTTGTTTTTAAGATGTTTGAAATTTGAATTGTGGACGTGATTGTTGAAATTTGAATTGTGGACATGATTGTTGAAATTTTTAATGTGTCCCTGCTTGTTTCATTCTATTCAGGCATTTGCAAGGATTGAAAATCATTACTTTGTGAACAAGGGGTTTTTTCCTTCAGATTCTTTCCTATTAGAAAATGTTGATAAAATAAGACACATCAACACTACAATTGTACAGGTATGTGTTACCTTTATCTCTACTGTCATTTCATGTGCTTTGTTTGGAAAACGAGTGATCTTTTCAGACAAATAAATGATTTTCATGTGCTAAATGAAACCATACATAATGTGCTCTCTGATATGATTCTGTTAACATCCTATGTTTTGATCAATCCTTGCAATTTGATCACTTTGTCAAAATTCAATTTTTTTGTGGTCACTGAATCCAAGGTTATATATATATATTCTTATTATTAATAAGGATTGATCGAGGGTCTGAAGAATCTTCTGATTTACCAACAACTAAAATTATGTTTTAAAACTATGAATATAATAACGACAATAAGTTAAAATGTGCTACTTATTCTTCCTACACTCAATCTCTATCTTCGATTTTTATTCGCACACTTCTTATCTATATTTTTATGAATACTAAAATACTAAATTCAGATGAGTAAGCCACATATAAAGAGAGTTTTTCTAGAAAATTCAGCTTGGTAATAAAACACAGTTATATACCAAATAAGGTACTGATCAAGGCCATAAAATTAATCCTTAATTTGGCCCATAAACAATCAAGCCCATGGAAGGGCTGTTCTTCACTTCATATTTTTAGAATCATTTGGTCAAATATGCAACAGTCCAACATTATTAAATCATGTGGTTTCTTTCTTTATCTTCTCAACCATTGGTTTTTCCACCATAACTCCATTAAAGTGCCTGAAATCTTCTAAAAGTGTGCTCCTTTGCTTTGTTTTTCTATACTTTATTAACCACTCTTTTTACTCGATTGTTCTCATCCCTCTTCTTATTCTTAGTTTTAACTCACACGGTTCAGAATAAAAGTAAGTGATAATGATTGAAGACTTTTAAATCATAGAGAGTGGAAATGGGATGATCGAGAGGAGAGGAGGTGGAGAAATTGAGGTGAAGAGAAATTACAAGCGACAACTATAGATTTGGTAAATAACAGCATATGAGGAAAGCAGCACGAGAGAAGCGGTTACTTCCGTTATCATATCAAAAACTCGTAATCCCTTTCAATTTTGAACTCATTAACAATGCTGGTAAACTCACGATTATAATGATCCAATTACCAATCTAGTTCAATCTCATTCTAGTATGATTTCTTAGACTAGTTAAATTGTCAGGTGAATTTTGAAACATAAAACCATTGAATTTATGATCCAACACGTGATTTGATAACCTTTGCTGCATTTTTAAAGGCGTGAAACATTTATTGTTTAACATAGTTGAATTATGTTGCAGGGGAGATATGATGTTTGCTGTCCTATGATGTCTGCTTGGGATCTTCATAAGACATGGCCAGAGGCAGATCTAAAGGTAGGAGAACTTCTCTAAGCTGCTGGATTTTTTCATTCAGTATTCTTAATGTTTGTCAGCACATATAACAACTACATGTAATTGTAATGCAAGCCACTTGATGTGGCTTGCATTACTATTTGAATTATTGGATGGGCTAGTTATGCATGTACTATTTCAACTGATAATCTTGATAGATGATGACATTGGATTGACACATAGAGCAGATCTCATGTTAAGAATGGATCATGGGATTATGCATTTTTTCTCCATGGCTTCATTTTCAGCTTTCCACAGATTTGAACTAGTTACCATATGAAATCACCTTGGACAGGTTGTCCCAGACGCAGGGCATTCTGCTAATGAACCAGGAATAACCGCAGAGCTTGTGGCTGCAAATGAGAAACTCAAAAACATCATCAAGAATGGATCGTGAAAGGTGGATCAAGCTCACACGAATAAATTCCTCGAATAAAACCTGTCACATTTCATCACCATGGTTTGCATCCACAGGAAAGCAGGTTGTATAACTACAGGATTTAAATTGTGAACGTTGAATAACTTGCGTTGAATAACTTTGGAATGTCTATGTTGCCTGTGCTTTTACTAGTCATTGTGAGGGGCCGCCTGATTGGTTTATGACCAGTCCTTCAACTGTGCTTTCCCAATCTCTTCGGATAACCACGCTGTAGACATTGCAGGACAACCCTGAGAAAAACTGTCTGTTGTCGGGATGATAAAAAGGTGGAATGCCGAGTTGTTGAGGATGGTAATGCCTAAGGCTTTAGATATGGCTTGTGAGGTGCAATGCCTCGGTTTATTTAATGGTAAAGAAAAACAAAACATAGTTTAGCCGTTTGCTTGCATTTGGCAATGATTTTAATTTTCTATAGCATCACTATTCAGAGGGGATGGTTATTCTATATAGATTCCTATGACTAAAAAGACTAAAAGAACTGGGCAGAATAAGCTGAGCTCAAGTGGGTTTATTTATTTATTTAAATATACAAGAGGTGTTTAATAATTTCAAAGTAAATATACATTACCTGTAATATATCTAACCCGTAGGCAATACCACCATGCATTTTTCCCGCCCGTAGCCAATCCATGTATGATTTTTTTAATTTAATGTCTTTATGGTGCTTAAGAGAATAAAAAATCAAAAGAGAAAGATGGGCTGGACTGGGCTGGACTTGATAGATGGAACTGTGGGCCCCTGGAAGGCCGTGTTTCTGGTCTTGTCTGGACCGGGTGCAGTCGTCTGATACTTATCGGATTGGACGAAAATAGACACGAGAATCGGTTATTATGACAATCGTGTCTGTCAGAATTTGTACCTTTCCCAACGGCTACTTACAGTAAGAGAGGCAAGAAAGCGTTCGTTTTTTTATTTTTATTTTTAAAGTCGTCTCGATCCTTTCACCATTACCGATCCAACAGATTCTTCTCCACACAGCTCCACTCTCCCTTACACACACAAACGCAAAAAACACGCTCCTCTCCCTCTCCCCCCTCTCTCTCTCTGCTGTCCTCTCTCTCTCTGAGAAAATGGAAGAAGAATCGCAGAGTTTGAAAACCAACGGCGAAGAAGACTTCTACGAGAACATCGAGGCGCCGAAGTTCGTGGACCTTAACGCTCCCGATCACTACCACCCGGGTGATGACCGATATTGGTTCTGCTTGCGTGTTGGTAAATCTTGTAAATTCAACTTTGTTTTCTTCTTTTCTCTAATTACTTCAAACCTGAAGCTCTATCATGAACGGTCGATGACTTGACTTGTCGTTTAAGACAGGGCTCTTAAAGATTGAGGAGGTTACGGTCTCTTTCATGACGTTAATTAAGAGAGCAAGAGCACAATTAATTCAATACCGTCTGTTAAAATAGGATTATGGTTGCATTTAATTTTTTTTAAGTTTAATTAATGTCTGTTGATTACCAGATTTGTTAAGAATTGTTTGGAACTCAATCCAAACTATGAATCACTCTATGGCCTGCCATGCCACTTCTTTTGCTTGCTTGGTGTATCTTGTTTTGAACATATTAAAAAGAAAGAGATTTCTCTACTTGTAGAAATCTGACTTCTTTTCAGATTGCTTAGAGTCATAAAGTGGAGCTGGAGATGGAATTATCCTGGATAACATTACTTGAATTAAGTATGCAACGTCATGTTTTGTAGAATAGAATCGGGTCCAATTCATGCTGTTCATTGTTTGTCTTTTACTATCTCGTAATTGGATTTGTACTTTCAGATAATTTTTTAATTAAAGATCAGGTGAACTTGCCACAGAACCTTTTTTTTTGCAATAACAAGATTTTTACCCTTAAACTAAACCTAGTTTAATTGTTGCTAAGAGAAATGCTACAGTCACTTGCAAGTAATGAAGCCCAGCGCATTCAATGGACGTATGCAACCTGCATCTTTGGATTGGATGCGGGAGGGTGCGTCACTTGCGAGTGTAGGTTGCATTTCCCTTACTATCAATTCAATGTCTCCAAGTAGTCTTGAACGTTAGAATCTTATCTGGTATAAATATTTCCAATATGGCAATTTTTTTCTCGTATTATTGAAACACGTGGATAAAATAGTTTCCAAGTTGAGGATGAGACCTTTGCGTAGTGAGATCCACCATGCAATGAATAAATCAACATAAATCCGTTCCATATGAAATTTTATTTCTTAACCTTTTGAACTCAATTAAAAAGCTAAATAGATATACCAAATAAGGAAATGGCGAAAGGCGATAGAACTGGAGTGAATTCTATGTAGTTTTTGCCTTTTCAAGCATCATGTTATGATAGATTCGTGTTGATTGATCCACTACTTGGCAGAGCCCTATAATGCAATGACCAAATTCTCAATTTTGAGGGCTTGAACGGGGCTTGTTGTTCGTATGTTTTGATCAAGAAAAGGAAAGAAAAGAAAAGAAAAAGGTTCATTGTAAATATCTGCAAAATCATACCAGTTCGTTTCTAACTCCTTACATACTTGCATACAAGTGAATTCAATAAAAAATTAATTCAAATCCACTGCAATTCTACTCCAGAATTATCTAAATGAGCTGCATTCTGTACTTTTCAATTGCGTATTTGATTATATCAGCGGGTTATTTTTTCATTTTGTTTTTTGTGAGCGACTTTAAATGCTAGATTTTGAATTTCTCTATTTGCATCCCATGTGCCTTTGCTGTAGGATGTGATCAAAAGCATGAAGAAGAAATGGATTCTGAAGCAATCTACAAAAAATTTGTTTTACGGGTTAGTTATCACTTTCTTTTCTGCAGTATGATGGTTTCTACAGTAGATCAACTTAGAATTAGGCAGTAAGTTATTGAGTCATGCAGGTTATGGCTGCAAGGAGTCCCAACATACGGCTTCGGAGAGCACTGTACAGAAAGGATTCAAGGTATAATTGTGGTAGCGGTTTAAAGTGCTTTTCGTTTATAAATACATTAAAATGATGTTTTTTTTTTTTTAAAAAAAATCATTTTTCAAATCAACACATCAAAACGATCTGAAAACATAAAAAAAAAATTAGCAAAAAATAAAATAAAATTTGAGGGAACGCGGTTTCAACCGCGTTCCCAAATGGTCTCAATGTTTTCTCTTATTGCTCTAACCGGATTTGTACTAACACGATTTACTAATTGTATGTGATAGTGCCAATATTAAATGTCCCCAGACAGTTCCAGCAAAATCTTCAAAACCTCGAGTATCAAGATTGGCCCTCATTTCCTCGATATCTAAAAGAATGGTTGATCCTAAAGTGAGAGTTAAGTCCCTTGCTAAACAAAATGCAACCCCAAATGTGAGGGCAAAGCAATCTGTTGCATCCAAGGCTCTGACAACTCCAAGGAACAAAAAGCGACTGTCAAATCCTGATGCATTTTGTAGTGTTAGGAATCCGAAAGCAACAGCCGTTGCAGTGCCAAATAGTAGGGTGGTAGCGAAGGCATTATTTCATTCACCTAAGAAGTCAACGAGGACAGAGACTTCAATTGAATTGGATACAACTGTCAAGAAAATATGTGCAGGTATAAAGAATCTTGAGATCGCTGATGGAAAGAAGCATGCTTTGGCGTGTAATAGACAATTGCCTTCAAATGCTCCAAGGAAACAACCACGAGGACGAGAGGTTAAAAGCAGAGTTTATGATGGACTACTTTCTCAAAATTGTAAGGGAAAGGAATCCAAATCTTTCAAATGTGTGATGAAAAAGAACAAGGGAAAGAACTCAAAGCAGTGTCATGGTCCCATGCCTCGAGAAGGGGCTGAAAATGATTTCAGTGACACGGAGAATGAGGAGAATTCAAGAAATGGTTTTCCTGGCGCCTGCTATAATGCTAAATGTGATGAAGGAAATGATGCCCTTGAAGGGCCCTTAACAACTGTAAAAATAGAAGCATTGATGGTTGAGAACAAAGTTGAAGCTTTGTCAGATGCCAAGGCAAATACCCCGGGATGCAATGAGCCAAATCAAAGACTTTATTCCCGGATCCACGAGAGGGGCTTGGGAGAAAATGGCTTGGGAGAAAATGATGTTCCCAAACTTGTAGCTTCAAGAGAAGATGGCAATGTTACCAATGAAAGACATGGCAAAGAAGACAAAAGGAACTCGAGTATGGATAAGGGCGTTGATGGTCCCATGGAGAGTAATGATAGTAAACATATTTTCATCTCAGATGAAAAGGAAAATGACAGAGAAGCCATTGGGAGCGACGATAAGGAAAATGCTTCAGCCTCTGATGATAACAGGTGAGTAAACTAATTTCAATAATTTCATCGGTCTTTATAGGATGTTGTTAGATACTTTTGGCCATCACTTATCAATGAATTTTGGATTTTCAGAGAAATGGATCTCAATACTGGCCACTTGAAAAGACAAATCCTTGGCAAGCATGAGAGTGTGAAGAGCACTCAAAAGGTCACTTACTCCTCTTTCAGGAACTTGCGTTCCTCTTTCTGGATATTTTTATCACTTTCTTTCTTTCTTTTTCCTTTCTGTTTGTGATTTCTTTGTGAATACGGAAATGATGCAGATAACCAAAGCAAAGAGGAAGCCATCCAAAGAGAGCTTCGTTACTCATGCCACATGTGCTAAAGAACTAAAACATAGAAAACCTAAGCCTACAAATCCCAAGCCTTTTCGGCTGAGAACTGATGTATGTACTTCATTATCCTACCTACGTCTTAGAAATATCTTTTAATAGAATCTGAGAATACTTAATTTATATATAGGAAAGAGGGATTCTTAAGGAAGCAACCTCAGAGAAGAAGCTCCACCCTGCTCCTCTGAAAGAAATCCTGCCAGTTACGAGGTTCCCAGGAGGGAATTTACAGAAAAAACATCAGAATGCATTGCCAGTGAGTTTCCAGTTAAATGCTCTTTTAGCCGTCAGCAATGGTTCAACTAGACTGATTATTATTCTAATTGCAGAGAAATGACAAGAGCCTAGAACAAACCGAACCAGCCAATAACGCTCAGGAAGCATGTGAAGTGGAAAGAAACACAACACAGAAGGAACAACATGTAAGACTATCTACTTTTGAAGCGTAAAATAACAGTAAAAAACATTAAGGTTTGGTTTCCATGGTTGTTTATATAGACACTGGCTCAAGCCTCCTATTATGATACTTTTTGTTGCAAAACCAGACTTCCAGCTTGAAGAACAAAGAAAGAGTGAGACGAAAATTATCTTCAGCTCCACAGAGACACACGGTTTCGTCACAACAGAAGCTTGTGGCCCCACTGAAGAAATATAGCGAGGACAAGACAGCAGCTCAAAATCTGGGGAACGTCTTGAAGAAGACCAGATCATCATTTGTGAGAAAAGTCGCAAGGCCTCAAGAGTGAGTTTCTACTTTTAAAAACTTATTTTAATTGTAGAATTATTTCGGAATCCCACTACTAATTAAGTCACTATGCTCTTGCAGGACCTCATCGATTACAAACGAAACACTCTCGATTATGATACCTGGTCAACTAGGCGTGATAAAGGAAGACTCACCAACATTCTTGAGACCCAAAGAAGCTGAAAAGCCTAGAAAAAGCAGTGCTTCCCTGGAAATCAAAGCTTCTGCTTCTACTATCTCCAGGCAATCACTACAGGGGAAGAGGTCAACAACTATTCGAAAGGAACCGAATTTTCATGCCATCCACACACCAAAGAGCTGCACACGAAGAGTGGCTTAAGTTATTTTCTACAAAAATGCTCCTGTTGGTGTACTATATCTTGTTGTTGTTCAATCCATTCATTGAATTATGTATTCCGCGTGAACTGCTCGAGTAATTCTTTGTTGTTGTCTACATATTTATTTCTTAGCCCATTGTTTGTAATCTGTAACATTTTGGGCTTGATTTGTAGCTAATATATAAACAAGTAAGGGATCTTGTTTGTCCCATTCACTCAAAGCAATGCGTGCATGTTCGTAGTGATGGCCGTCATCGAGTGTTCTTACAGAATTGCTGAATTATAGATATAAAATCATCATCAGTCTCAATAAAACTCCTCTGACATAGCATTTCGCGACTTCGGATCCTTTAAGGTCGGAGACACACATGTGAGCTCTAGAGGTTGAGGAAGAGGATATTTTATGATCAGGGAAAGCTGTTTGGGTCTATGAATATCATTCATAGACTTGATAGTCGTGGTATGAGTATTAATAGATTGTCATGAAGCTACAGGTACGGCAGCTATAGGTACGGCATGTTGGTGGATGTTTATAGGTTAAGGTTGTGCTGGTGTAGAAAAAGATAAAGGTGAAGCTGCATGAGAACTTTTGTCACGATGGTAGCAGAGAAAGGTATCCTTCCAATGTGAGGCACCACTAATATAGTAAGATCTTATGTATTAGCACCTGAAACTGACAGAGAAGGCATATAGTAACATGGGCAGAGGTTGAAAAAAAATAATTACATCCATAAAAAATGACATGCCGAGACAACTAAATACGAGATGAATTAAAGTCCATACATTTATAAGCATTCTATAAGTTTGAGTAATCGAGAAACAAACAAGGCATGGATTTTGAATCGTAGCTTACTTGTGGTATAAGGTTTTAGGCATGAATAACAATAACAACAAAAAATACATAATTTTTTTTTATAATCTAGTAAGCGACTAAATAGATATTCGAAAAGACTCTTATTTTATATAAAAAAAATAGACTTATAATTTATCAAATAAATCGTTATTTGAAAAGTATAGGACCAATAAGATCAAGGAAGACTTGCTTGACTTAATAGAGTTAGTCTTGTTTCAATAATGTGACGATGCCGACTTTCACTTATATAATTTTGTTGAGGTGCATGAAGAGCTATGGTTAGCCAACTAATGGAATTAGAAGAAAGATAGTTGCGAAAGCATTATATTCCCCCCTCCCCCATTATCAGAGTATAAATGCTTAATTTGAAAACAAAATTGTTTTTCAAGTAATCCTTTTAATTGACACAAGATGGAGCGAACATCACTTTTTCTATGAATTGGAAATAACCAACAATACTTAGTAAAGTGATCAACAAATAACACATAAAAACAAAATCCATCAATTGAAGTTGAAGATGCAGACCCCTAAAGATCTATATAGATGTATTCAAGGGGATGGGTACAAATAAGAGAAGTAGAAGAAAAAAAGCAATTTATGACTTTTATTGTATTGACAAGTAGAACAAAGTGATGGTAAGGAAGGATGAGACACTATAGTTGGAAGAGAAAACGATGAATAATCAAATCAACAATTTTATTTGATGGATGCTCATTGCTTATACCAAATGTCAGATGTTGTTCGTTCACCAACAAATGCTAAAACAAAAGACTTGATAAAAGAGAAAGTCATCGGTATTGGATAAACACCATTATGACATTTATCGCGAAAAAGAGTCGCCCCCATGCTTTGATCTTTCACAAGAAAATAAAATGGGTGAAAGTCAATAAAAACATTATTGGAATGGGTGAAGTTATGAACATAAATCAGATTCTGGTGAATATTAGGAACATAAAGAATATTAGTTAGTTTAAAAGGTTTCGAGAAAGAGGGAAAAGTCATTGAGCTAACATGCGCGACCTGCAAACCAGAGCCATCTCTAATGACAACTTCATCAGTGCCATCATACTTTTAGTGAACAAATAAATTAGCAAGATCAAATGTAATGTTGCGAGAAGCAACTGAGTCACATGCCACTTCTTATTATTAAACCCACTACTAGTTGCATAATTTATAGACTTGTCATTAGAATCACACAACAAGTCTTGGTTGAGTGTCCCACTTTATCACATAATTAGCAAATAATTTGGGGGTTCTCTACGACCATTACAATTATAGTTGGTGCGATGTTGTCCAGAGAAACCATTGTTAAAGCGTTGGTTGTGGTTGAATTTGGAATTCATGGGACGACATTGAGTACCGTTTGCAGTAGCAATAATGATGGAGTTTGAAGCTTTAATATGTTTTAAATAGCTTTAGTGAGAAACTAGCATATCATAAAGCTCTTCAAAGGTAAGAGAAGACTCACGATTTCAAATAAGTGTTACAATATCATGAAAGTCAAAGCCAAGACTACTGAGAACATCAAAAGTTATGTCGTTTGCTAAGATGAGAGAGTCAATCACTGCAAGTTTATCAACAATAACCTTGATGGCATGAAGATATTTCGAGACCAAGTAAGACTCTCTCTAAATAAGAGTTAAACTCTTCTTAAGTTGTATAACACGAGTACATGAATGATTGGCTTACAATCATTGCAACTTGGATCGTGCTTATGAGTAGTACATGAAGCAATAATAAGAGGCATAACTGATTCAGAGATAGATGTAAAGATGGCAAGAAGAATTAACTTATCTTGCCTAAGTCAATACTAAAAGACTGGATTAGGAACATTTACAGAAGTTAAGCCATCAGAAAAGGTGCTGGGAGGAAGTGTTGATGACGAACATATAATAGTATTGTCAATATAACCTTGAAGGTCATAACTAATAAGCAAGGACATCAGTCGGGCATGCCATAAATTGTTTTTGGAAAAAGTCAGCTTCAAAGGTAATTGAGATCCAACATTGAAGGCAACAAGAGTAGTCTCACCATTGCTAGTTGGCTCAAGAGGGTTAATAAACACTAAATCAAGAGATGTAGCAATTAGGAAAAAAAATCTCATTAGAGTAAGTGGCTCTGATATCTTAAAGAGTTTTACAGAAAGATAATTTTATTGATAACAATACATTTTATATATAAGACTTTACAAAGTGTTAATCAAAGATACATTATTGTAACAAATGAATCTTAGGAGAAGATTGGATAAGAGATTTAAAAGGGATAAGATACAATTAATCTAAATATAGAAATTAATATTGTTATAACTACTTGATTTCCTTTATATCTTTTAGGTATCACATGGAAGACCACACTTTTGTTATTGATAAAGAGTTTCCTATGTCAAGGCTTTTCAGAATGCGATTAAAGGAGTGGCAATTACACAATACTTTGAACTTTGTATTATAAAAAGTGACATGATTCGATAATTTAAAAGTGTGCTTCAGAAGGTTGTTCATGACGTGTTCGTGCAGTTAAACTTTCTCATGCATCAACCTTCATAATAAAAGGCCTTGAAGGTACTCATACTTGTGGTAGAAATGAACAAATTAGGCTTCTATAAATTGGATTGTGAGATTTATAGGGGAATGACTATGGAATAACACCAATTACAAACCAAATGATATATTTCATGGTATCCATCAACAATGGGGATAACTATTCCACATAAGCAAGCCTGGTTTGCCTAAGAATGGGAGGATACTGTCTACTTCCTTTATAATGCGAGTAATTAAAGAGAACTAACCCTAGCAGTATTGTAGAAGTGATCACCACCAGTGCAGATAATCTATTTTAGAGGCTATTAATGTCTTTTTATGGACCCATACATGGGTTTCTGAATGGTTGCTTGCCTATTGTTGGGCTTGGTGGAATCCACCTCAAAAGCAAATACCTTGGCACCTTACTTTTAGCCACATCTTTTGATGCTGATGACAAGTTATTTCCATTTGCATTTGGAGTTGTTGATGTGAAAAATGATGAGAGCTAGATGTGTTTCTTGTCAGAGTTTCAAAAGGCATTATAGATGAATGTTGAGAATATGCCACAAGTCACATTTTTGTCTGATGGATAAAAAGTCATTTTAGATACAGAAAAAGAAAACTCCCAAGTTCTTCACATGCATTTTGTATGAAGATTCTCACGGTGGGTTAGCTAAATGGAGATCGAGAGGGAGAAGGTTGAGCTGCTGTCCTGGTTTAATGGTTCTCTCATCATAGGGAAAATGAGGTTGAATAAGAAACAAGGATGGTCATAATGAAAGAGAGGGAGTTACAACTGGAGGTATGACTTACTCATGGGTTGAGGGGGAGATAAGAAGGAAACAACGTTGGCTAGGCAACTGAAAAATAGTGTGTAAAGGCTGATTTTTTAGCTCGCTTTCCACTCAATTTTGCAAGAAATCCACTCCTGTTTATAAGGGATGAAAAAGGAACATCTGGTCTTTATTGTGTATGAATATTGACTCTTGATTCAAATGGAAAGGATCTTAACTGTTGGCCAAAAATCACCATCACAGGTTGCCAAAGCTGGTCGGGTCAACTTCTTTGGGTTAACTTTGCAAACATATCAGAGTAAGGATAGGACTGAAACAAGGTTGACAGGATCCTCCTTCATCAGAAGATCAAGGAGAGTAAGCTTTTTCGGTAATTGAAATTACAATGAAGAGAAAAAAATAGCGCCCAAACCCCTTATCCAAGTAGGTTGTCTTTGCTTGTTTTGGATAGAAGACAATGAACAATACCTTTCAAAACGATGTCGTTTTTTTTAATTAACAAAATGACGACATTTTATACAAAACATGTCATTTCATTTAAAAGAAACATCGTCGTTTTGGCTCTTTGGGTTTAAATTAGGCTTAAAACTCTTCTTTCAATTTCAATCCTCAAACCTTTTGATTTATTCAATTAGATCCTTAATTGAATTTTGATTCTAAAAATTAATTCAATTTCACCCCTGTCAAGTTTCAAAAGCACCCTCTGATTCCATCGTGTTTTTCATCATGGTCCCTGGTCTTGAATATTTTTTATTTTATCCTCAATTGACCTTTAAACTTCTAATTTCTTCAATTTCACCCTTGTTTTCAACTGAATTTAGAACCTGAATTCGTGCGTCTTTTGTGAAAAAGTTCTTAGTCTTGAGTTTCTTTAATTTGACCCTTGATTGACCTCCAAACTTTGATTTTCTTGTAATTTTATTCCTGATTTCACCCAATTGAGCTTGAAAAAATTAAATTTCATCCTCTAAAATTTCAATATTCTCAATTAAGCCCAAATTAAGATTCCAAACTTATTTTTTTACCAATTATGTCCATAATAAAAATAATTTGACCTATTAAAAGTATAATTAAGTCCTTGCACCTAATTAAATCTTTTAATTGGACCCAAATTAATTCTTAAACTTAATTAAACATTTAATTGAACCCATGATTAAATCAAATTGCCTTGCAAATTTGGCTTAATTTTTATGCAAATTAAGTCCAATAATCATTTAATTTTACTTTGAATTTACATTGTCTTTTGATTTTAGGTATAGGTACAATTGACCTTTCATTTCTGTCCAAAATACCAGTTTAGTTCTTCTATGTCTACAACCTTTCTCAACGTACTCTTGCTAAGTTTGAAGTATTTTTTTCATTTTTATTTTTTTTGTTAATTTTCATTTTTTTCATTTTCTCCTTTTCATTTGCTTTTTTTAAAAAAAGATATTTTTTCAGGGAAAACCCAAAATTAGATTGTGACACTGACAATCTCATCCATTCTCTTTAGCAAAGGTGGTTGATAGCTTGTACTTGGTGCTTGGTAGGCCTATGTGACTTGTGGCTAAAACATGTAGAAGGTCCCTTTTTAATAGAGGTGAGGACACTCTGATATTTCAGTAAGTATCTTTTAAAGAGAAAGAGGGTACAATAATATTCTAAAGAGAGATGCTTTGAACATATATATTTAATAGAAAATGAAGATTGTGAACCTTTGTTCTGAAGATCTCATGATGTATTTATAACCCTTAAGTCTTGTCCTTTTGTGGAGAAGATGAAATGTAGTGTGATTTTACCTTTGTAATATTTAAGTTGTGTTCCACTCATTTTATCAAGTAAAGCAAAACGATGGAGACGTGGTGGGTAGTGATAAACTTTAATACACATAATAGACTTGTTTAATTAAACATATTTGTTGAGAAATAATTCATCTATGATTTTATATAAAGATCTATAGAATTGATGATGTTAGGCCCAATAATCTTTTGCTGGCTAGCGCTAGACCAAACACATCTGGGCGTGGCGTACTGCCAAGCCCAATCATGGCTGAGTTTGGCTAATGTCAGGCCCAACACATTTGAGTTTGGTGCATTATCAAGCCTAGTCATGATTGAGTCTAGCTAATACAAGACTCAATGTGCTTAGGCTTGACACTCTACCGAGTCCAATTATAATTGGGTCCACCAAACAAGGTTTGAGTTTGGACCTAATTATCTCTTAAATTTGGATAGTGTTAGACCCCGTCAATTCTTAGGTTTAGTTTTTGCTACACTCATTACATTTTCATGAGGATACGTTGGGTGGTGGCGCATATGAGCTCAACATTGAGAATTCAGAAAAGTTATAAATTTATGTTTTCCTAGATACAGTAAATTTTTCTTGGTAAACATATATAAAGATAAACTTATGAAATCTTATTACCTTTCAACATTCTGGTTT
Source organism: Populus simonii (assembly GCA_007827005.2). Taxonomy (NCBI): domain Eukaryota; kingdom Viridiplantae; phylum Streptophyta; class Magnoliopsida; order Malpighiales; family Salicaceae; genus Populus; species Populus simonii. The sequence continues at coordinate 29,577,522 of CM017464.2, forward strand.
CTGCAGTGAAAGAGAGTGAACTCGAAGTGAAATAGATTAAGAAACCGAAACGCAGAAGGCAATTATGGAATCAAGATTATCGATGATAATGATTTTAAGTACCTAGCTTTGAAGGTAGTAGGGGCGGCTAAAAAAGCCGGGGAAGAAAAAGAAGGGGAAATTGAAGCCGATAAAAATTGCGTTGGCGACATTCTTCGCTTTTTCACCACAGTTCTCCGATTTTGTGTGCACTTCACTCACCGAGACAGAGAGAGAGAGGGCAATGAAGTTATAGTGTCGTGTACTACGGTGCTTTTAAAGGAAGGTAAGGGTCTCCGGCTTCCTTTTCTAAATAATACGAAGAGCCATCACGAATCACGTAGCATCGACTGACCTGATTCGTGTTTTCCATTCGTTAACTGATAACAGTTGCTTCCGTTCAATTCAAAACCCTGAGATTTATAGTCAACGGTGAGTTAATGAGCGTTTTCGGGATCAACGGTTACGTAAAACTCGGTGTTCCCGTGCCCAATGAAGAAATGGGCTAGGTTTCACACCGGCCCATATCTTCTTGTTAGAAAATACTAGTAGCAGCAGGCGACGCGTATTTCCCTACTTACTCGGGCTCGATTAACGGACATTTATGAAAAGAGGATAATAGTAAAAACTAGGGTTAGGGGTGTTTTTTGCAATCTGAAAGCGTGAAAGGAGGGAGAGCAAAAGCTACATTCTTTTTTGCTTCGATTGAGATTGGGATCTCCTTTTTTCCTCACATCTGCCTTTTCCTTCAATCGGTTTGGTAAGTTTTTGTCTTGTTAATGGCTTCCAAAATATATTTTTCTGCTTTTGTTGTTTGGTTACTGAGAAAATTGAGGAATACAAAAGAAAATCGAAAGTTTGATTATTTTTATTGTATTAGACAATAATTTCTAGGTTTAATTAATAATTGGATTAATTGGGTTAGGTTCTTAATGCCCTGTATACCTACCTCCATTTTTTGTTCACTCAAAATTCAATGAGCTCCAATTTTTTTTACTTGTTTATCTCTCATCAAAAACAATATTTTGGACATAAAAAGCTTGAATTTCTTGCTAATTTACCTGGTTGAAACAAAACTAGACTGGGTCCAATGGTACTCAAAATTTTAATTATTTTGAATGGAAAATCGTGCTGGGGTTAATTAACTAGCCTTTTGCAGTGTGATTTGCTGAGCAGTGGAGCTATTGTTTGTGTGATCCACGGTTTTTCCAATGAGGAATTACCCAATAACTTTTTTTTCATGGGCACAAAGTTGAGAGTTTGTACTCTATACCAATCCAACACATGATCAATGATCAATCTTTATTGGTCAATCATTTCGAAACAGGTACTGGATTGTGAGAAACATATAAACTTGGATTTAAAATAAGCAACATGATACGAACAAAAGTGTCTAAGAAAACAGGTATATTTGTTGTTAGGAAAAATTCTAGAGAAGCAGGGATAAACTATTTCATACCATATTTAAATTGGAATACTCGACAAATAATCAATGTGAACTAAATTTGAAACTATACATTCTTATTTCTCAAAACAGGTTAGATTTTTTTCTTTCTTATTGAGAAATGTTTAATCAAAATCTGGAATGCCAAAAGCATTGAGCTTTGGAGAATATTCAGATTATTGGGAGGAAAACCATTTTTGGTTGTTGCATATGAAATGGTGGCACAAGTGAACTATTGAAAAATATATAGTCTCAAGCTAGTTTACTGCTTGTAAATTAGATGTCTAATTAGTTGAGTATATTTATGCTGCCAAGCCAATTTGTATGCTCTTCTTTGTGTTACTCACCGCACTAGTGCTTTGGGGCTTTTTTAGCCGGTTTTAATGGATCTGGAGACTGAGAACAGAATAGCTGCTATTCTTATGAAAGAAGCAGCAGAATTGCGGCAACAAGCTGAAAGAGAAGGTGTGCATGTTTACCTTGAACAGCCTAAAGTACGAGCGCGGCCAAATTCTCGCTTCCTCACTGCAACTGTCATTGGAGTGCAGCAAAGTCAGTGTTTCATTGCTTTTAGTTTTCAGATTGTCATCTTTCCTTTTAATGGTTTATTGCTATTAGACAAGAATGTGAGTTCACCTGACAAGTGGCTCCTTGCTTTACTCATGCATGATTGTACAGCCTTAATGTTGTTATCCGGGTTCCTTGAAAAGATTTTTGTGAGGTGGCTGACATTTTGTAATTGAAGTCCAGCCATGGATGAATCAAAAATGGATTATGGAAAAAGCATAAAGTTATGCCTCATTCTGAAGAATAATGTTGTGCTTGATTATCTAACAGGTTGTCTTCTGATAATACGTGGAACCCCACTGGATCATGAGATTATAGGATCGTGATTGTTTGGATATATGCGTATGTATTCTACAATATATTTCTAGCATATTTTGACGTGTTAAAATTGACTTGCATAGAAAAAGATCCATGCACCAGCTTGAAAAATATGTACAATGTAATGATGCTCCAATTTTTTTATGGGGACTTGAAATGAGAACACTTTCGTTTCATTTCTTTTCTTTTTTCTATGTTAAAATGTGTCATTCATGTATGTTTTTCTCCTCCTCTCATGATTTCATCATTGTTTTTGTTTAGAGGACTAGGAATTGGCTTGTTTAATGCCACTGATGTCTGTATATCTTTCATGTCTGATTTTTTATTGGTTTACACTTTTCAGCCAATCGAGCTGTTGAGGTCAATGAGATGTGGCGAGTCCGGCAAAAGGAGCTCAAGATGGATGATAGGCTGAGAGAAGGATCAGGATATGATGATAACTGCAGCAAGAACTATGGGGATGTTGGTGATATCCCTAGAAGTACGGGCAGAAGGCATTCTGTAAATGAGAACAAGACTAGGGTGTCATCATCGTCAAGCAAAAGAGTAGGGAGCTCTTATTCAAGAGAAGATGAAGGTTTAAGGGATGAAGAAGTTGAGGAATTTTTGCACTCGAGGTCATTGAAAAACTCTCTTTTTCTCACGCTCACATGTTCTTTCCATCATCTGTAGACTCATTTTATTGCTCAAATATCATTTGTGGCTTTTTTCAAAATTCTTAGGGGAAAAAAAACTTACTGTTTTGGCATGGATATTTTTGCTCATGACAGGGTTAAGCGAGGTCGAGGTGCAGTAGGTTCAAGGATGGATGAAACAGGGCCTTACCTTCCACCTTGTCCAGACTATGAGGAAAAGCTTTCCAGAAGCCCGGATGCGAAGCTGCTGGGTGTTGTTTTTAAACCTGAGAAATATTTTGCATCATCTGAAGAAGAGCATGGCACGGAAAGGATTAAAAAGGCAAAGAAGGTTTGTTCAAAGAGTTTGGACAAGAAGCATTCCAGGAAGCACAGATCTAAAGAAAAGTCGAGGGGTAAGAAAAGGAAGAGAAAGGATGAGAAAAGAAGTAAACACTAGTAAGTGCCCTTTTTTTTGTACACCATTGTTCCCATGCAAGATTCACAAGCTAGTTGTGTTCAATACGTATTATAGTTCTTGTTTGCAGAGTTCGGTAATGCTGACATGACATGGCAATTACATCTTGGGAATGAGAAATGAAGTCCTGGTAAATTCAAACAACCACGAGTATTATACAGGTTTTGCAAGAATGTATTATATATATTTAAATATATATTTATTGTTTAAATTTCCTCCCACTAAGGAAACTGTAATGATATTTTCCTTGCGTCTGTTGGGTTTCTCATTTCATGTGCATCTTCTCTCGAGGCAAGTTTTAAAGAGTAGTTTGAATCGTTGGCATAGATCCCTTCAAATAATATGCGACACACTGTTTTAAAAAAAGAAAAGTAACATGATCTTACAACAAATAGAATTAAGGCCATGAAAAATAGTTTATTCTTAGAAAGTGGTGTTTTTGAAAAATAAATTCTTGGTAAGTGAATTATTTTCTGATATTTAGTGGTATCATGAAAAAAAAATTGAAAAATATTTTCCAGTATTTGGTTATGTCATGGAAAATAAGCTGGAAAATAAATTGTTAATATTTTTTTCAAGTTTATTAAAATAATAAGAAATAAATTTTATAAATTATCTCAAATAAAATAATTAACAATTAAAATAACAGATATCAAATCTAACAGATAAAAAAGATGAAAAATGATGAAATTAAAAAAATATATAATTTTATAAATTATTTTAAATAAAATAAGTAACAATCAAAAGAATAAGGATCAAATTTGAAAGATAAAAAAATTTAATTAAGAAAATGGTAAGAAAAAAAGTAAATAATAATCATAGAAATGAGGATCAAAATTTATATAAAAATCAAATTAAATTAATTTATAAGAGATGAAATTAAAAAAAAATCAAAACAAAATATATAACAAGATGAAATTTGATATAATCAGTAAATAATATGATATTTTTATATTTTTCACAACTTCTACAAAATAAAAAAAATTAACTGAAAAATATTTTTTATTGAATAATTTTTTTAATAATAAATAAACACACAAAAATTTTAAAAATAATTTTTCATAAAACAAACGGGTAATCTATGTCTTCTACACACGCACGGACGCAAAGAGGAGCACTTCGTCTCATATGCGTGCTTGCTTACATATTGCCATTTGAATTTGCGTTCTCTTTCCTTTTTTCTTTTGGTTTTTTGTTCCGCCAAAGATCGTGACTCTTCGCACCCAAAAAACAGACGGTGACTCAACTTCACACTCAAAAAAAAAAACCCGGCATACCGAGTCATTACACTGTTCATGGAAGAGTAAAATTCCTAAAGAGCCCCAAACCCAAGGTTTTTGTTTTCCTGCTTTTAAGGATAATATAATAATTTAATTGTTCTAAAAATTATAAGAAAGACAATGTTGTCTCAAACAATTGAAAAACGATAAATGAATCCCGTTTAATTTTATTTTTCCGGGTAAATCACAGCATGTAACAATTTCCGAAAAGGATTTGGATGGAGAGAGAGGGGGTTCCTTTTTAGTTTCGAGGGAGAAACAAGAATGTGGCTTGAAAGTATTCAATAAGTAGCTCATTATTGATGATTTGACTTAAAACATTACTTAAATGCATCAAATTTATTTAAAATTACACCGGAACAGTTTGCATTGAAAAGGTCCAAATTGTCCCCGACTCCATCTAGAGCAAGCATTTACTTTCTAATGTTTTTTTTTTTTTAATTATTTTAATATTTCCTACTTTCCAAATTATCAACACCCAAGTCAATTTATATCTATAAAAATACCGAGCTTTAACCCTTGAGGATACTAGCAACACTCTTAAAACATATAATTTACCCTCAGTGACTGCTACTACTTTATAATGACAGTGACTGTCTTTGCATGTAATTCATTAGAATAATTTGAAAGTTATAAACAACACTTGAATATTAATCTCACATATAATTTGAATAATAATAAAATATATATGATTTTCTATTTTAAAGAGCATAGAAGTGATACGAGGCAATTTGTGATAGCCGATCCAGCCCAGTTAAGTTGCCAACACTAGCTGATTTAGGTATTGGTATAGCGCGAAAGCAGGTTGGCGAGCTGTTGCGAGGGATCGTTCATAAATTGTTTCACTACTTCAATTCAAAATTACTGGACTGTTTGTTTCATCACACTATCATGTGACCCACTACTACGTCTTCAAAATTATTTTGACACGCAGACCCAGCCAGCCAACAAAACACGGTAAAAAGATAATATATATTCAATCCCGACATTTCAACATTTCATTCAAAAAAAGTTCAATAAACAATCCTTTTTGCTCCACTAATGAGTCTATTTAAGATCTCTCCGCAACAAAAGCAAAAGGATATGTATGTATATTCTGAAACTAGAACTCTTGATCATTGCATAATCAATCTTCCATCAGAAACAACTTTTTCGTCATTGTCCGTCTATACCGTAGTACATTCTACGGCTTAGCAAGGCCATTGCAAGAATCCTCAAACTGATGATCTGTTTCATCGAAGATCTCCTCCTAAATGGTGCCAAGCCAGATCACAGCATGAGGTAATCTCTAAGAAACTGGAGGGAGATACATGTGTAATATAAATGGCAAAACATAACGCTTACCTGTAAAAGCTCTTCAATGACATCTTCCATTGTTATTATGCCTACTGCTTCTTCTTCCTCTGGGAGCTTTGGTAGTGGATTGCCATTTAGATGCAAGATGTCTGAATCCAAGTCCTTTGTCCACTTCTTGCTCCTTGAGCTCCTAAATGAATTGCTGCCGCTGTTGGGAAAGCTTTTCCACTTTTGAAGTGCTCTCTTGCTCTTCAAAGTCTTGTCTTTGGGAGGCTTTTCACCATCGATATCAACTTTAACTTCTTTCACCGGATCTGTCGTGTGCAAGAGACAAGAGAGCCACAGTTATCAAAATGATTTTACTTGTCATAAAGTGCAATGCTCTCCAGATTAGGTTGATTTTAGCACAGCTTGGGACAACAAATATCGGCAAAATCCCATAGGAATTGACACTTACTGTCACTAGCACTGCTAACATGCTGCTCCTCTGGCTTTTTGCACTGCCTTACAACAACTGCCATGTGGCTATGACCTTTTTGAAACTCGTTCAATATATCATATAAAGGTAAAGTTTCTAGAACCCTACAACACATTATTATTTAGAGCCATCAGTCTGTAGGTAACAATGGACATCATTTTGCTGTCCAAGAACAACTAAAAATATAACATCTACATAAATACAATTGTTGACCTAAATGATACCTGGGGATCTTGCGTATAGTGACATTCTTTACAGGTACTTTATCTTCTGGGTGAATTGTCAACAAATTCTTGGCCTAAAAGATCACAACGCACATATATGTTCAAGAAAAAGCAGCCAAAAATTTCTGCCAATTGATTTGGCGTGTGAACTCTGATCAAAAGATATGAAAGTAAAGGCAAGAGATCATGGACAAATCAAGTGCCAAACAAAATCAATTAGCATGTAAGAATAGTCTTATTTCATTACCCTAGCGAAAACCATGCCTCACTTCCCATAGTTATGCTTGTTTGCAGTTTTCCATGCTCAAGTTCTCAATGCACTCGGCCCCTTGTGGTTTATCCTATCTCTTTATCATGTCAATGTTAGGGGAATATGTTTACTTATAAGTTACAACATCATTTTTTTGGTGATTTCATAAAGAAAAAACACAAATCTCAGTCCAAAATTATAAGCAGACCTTTTTAAGATCTAATATTCAATTCCAAACTAAATGGTAAGAAATTGATGTTAGATTCCACGTGGGAAAAAAAATGATGTCTCCTATGTCGAGTCTTGGGGAAATACATTAGCTTTGAACATAAAAAATAATGGAGCAGGCCTCAAGGAACGCCTAAAGACAGCATTAATATAAGCAAGCAATACAAGGGAAATGTCTACCCATCAGATGATAAATTCAAACAGATAAAAGCATATCCCAGAGGCCACGGTCCAAGGATCCTCAAAAGGCTAATTTGAAGGGAGGCACACTCTTCTCATCTTGCACACAGCAGCTGCTCTACATAGTAGACCCTCCCTCCACACCACGCCAACCCCCGCCTTAAAATTTATATAATAGTTGAAACATGTGACTAAACCATTTATTTACTTAAGAGATATTCTGAAAGTCCGTATGTTATAATGATTCATCATAACATTGAGCATTGCTGACTTCTAAACTTTCAAACAATTTTTTCTTTCTTTCTAAAACTGCCAATAAATCTCATAGTCAAGAGGCCATCGACACAATTCTCTGTCATATTTGACCTTTTTTCACATCATACAAATTTAAAAATTAATAGGGAATAGTGTCTTGCAATTCAAGCACGCATGAATTGCTAGGGAAAGAGCACAAAGAATAGGCACAGAAGATAACCAATAAAAGCTTAACGTTGGCAGGGAGAAGGAGATTATCAGGATACCATGTTATTCAACCAATGCACCGGCATTCCAAGTATATGGAGAAAAAAAAGAAAAAAAATCTCTTTTCATTGTTGCTGAATACGTTACTATCGTCAATTTACCAGAATTAGTCCAATTATGTTTGTAGATTGCTCATAATAAACTGGCACCCTGCTATGCCCTTTCTCCAATATCAAACTCATCAACTCCCTGTACAAAGAAATTATATAATGCAGCTAATCACAATGAATGTCATGCAACAGAAGCAAGTGATTTTTTAAGTTTACCCTTTTTGGGCACCACACCTGTCAAGTTTGGCATTAACGTCAATAGCAAAAGTTTCAGATATAGGAGTCATGGCATCACTAGCTGTTTTCTCAGTGAGCTCAAGTGCTCCAGCAATAATCGTCGTCTCATCATGAGTCAGTTCTCCACCTTTTCCAGCCTAATAAACACCAGCAACGGTGTTACAAAGCTGATGGAAGATGTAAAAGAAAAAAAGGGGTAGCAGACAACAGATTCTGTACACAAGTTATAAGCAATAGAAGAGATTTTAATAAAGGTAGAAAATTGCATCAAATTGATGGCTTGAGAGGCAGAATGAAAGACTACAAACAATAACGATAACCAGAAGCTAGCAGGTAATTATTCTGTTCAAAGATGTGTAATTCTGAAGGGCACAAAACACACCTCGTTACCATGAAAATTAACAAGTGTTTTCAACTCAGCTCTGCGAAAAAGAGCAACATGACCATGTCCCAGCATAAAGTCCAGAAGCTGGAAATATCACACAAAAATGAATAGTCACTCTTCCATTTAAGAGGGTTCAACTATGTGCAAGCTTTAACCTACATATGTGTCACCTTGCTTATAGGATAGGCAACAGGAAAACAGATCCAAACAAGAACTCGGACAAATGGGGTCACTGTTGCGCCAATTGCCAACCCATACCGGGTACAAACAGATTGTGGTATAATCTGCACATCCAAACAAAAGAGCAATTAGTGGACCAATAAACCATTTTACCATTCCTACCATCTTAAAAAGATAATTCTAGATGAAACTCTAGAAGAACCAGGCTATATATTTCCATTGTTCCCAAGAAGCATCTTTTGCGAGGAAAACTCGCGACAACATTCAAATGTCTGAATATTTAAAACAGTGCAAGAACTAGATCTCGAAACAAAGTGGATCATCACAAAATCTGTCATCAAAAGAAACTAATTTTCAAGTAGCATACCCAAAACAAGTTAAGACTCATGAACCTCTACTTCCGTGGTTCTACCGTGCATCCTGACTGCTTTAAACTAATAAAAATGCACAAACCAACATCGATGCCTTACCTCACCAAATAGAAGAATCAGAGTTACTGAAATTAGAATAGCACCCCAAGCTGTAACCAGACTATCAAGAAAAATGGGAAGTGTCTGACAAAGTAAAACAAGAAAGACATTCCATAATCAAGTCATATTCGAAAAACAATAATCAAAGCTTATAAATTCTCTCTCTACATCACATACCTCCATAGCAGCAGCATTGCAAATAAGGAGCGTGCAAAGCAACAAATGCTGGTTTTTAACCACCGGCAATATTTTCGCTGTTTACAGCATGAAACAAGCAATCAGCGTCCGCAGCACATAACCACACGCAATTAAACTTATAATAACCCCGGCGTAAATTTCTTATATGGAATAAGCATTCAGCATAAAATACTACGATTCCAATTAATTCGTACAGATTAAAGCCAACAACCACTAAGAAATCAACGCCAAATATCTCTAAAAGACAGGCTAGTAATTGTAATAACTAATGAACACACTTAACAAGTCTAGCTAATTCTCATTTCCCTGGGTCCCATACAACAAAACTCCACCCGTCCAAAATCACAAGTTTCTCACTTATTTTCTCTCACTTTCTCACTATCCAAACAGAACTTAAACGATCTAAATAAATTAGGAAAGAAAAGAATGCCGAAAGTGAAATTTTAAATCTCTACCTGCGTATATTCGATCTTTTGGAGTACCAGATTTAGCAAGAACTTCAAGATCAACGAGACTCATAGACATGAGCCCTAAAGTGAGGCCAGACATCAGTCCAGCGAACATAACAAGAAACACTATTATCAAAATGTGTATAAAGAAATTCGTTTCGCAGCAACTATACTCCACCGTCATCTCTCTTCTAAAATTCTCAAAATTCAGTAGCGGTTAATCGTTTAGAGAAACACCAACCAGAGCAATATCTCCTCCATTTTCTCTTCGAAATTTCTCGAATCAGCTCGCGCGTTTCGAAACGGTTACGAAGAAATGAAAAGGCCAATCCTTCTTTAACTACTTAAACTAAATTAAACAGCTAAAGAGCGTGAACACGTAAAAGCCACGTAACGTAAGGATTGTGTGTTCTGTGTAGAGAATGAGGAGGTGCGGTTCTGTGTACAGAGATTTGATTGCCGGCAAGAGGGAGAAAAAGGGGGCGAGAGACAGAGAGAGAGAGAGAGAGAGAGATTTGCAGGAGGTGTTTTGAAAGTGATGTAAATAAATAATGGGAGGAAGATATGGAGAGACGGAAACGGAAGAAGGGCTGTCTTTGGCGCTGTCCGAGGGTGACGTGTGGTGTGCGTGCCTCGTCTGTAGCTGTGAGGTGTAGCTGTCTGTTTCTTGGATTTATTGAGCGCTGTCAGGATATTTACATTTACAGTTACAGTGTTTTATTAGCAAAGCGTACCTGGCAGTTTTGCAAAAGGATTTTTTCATTAAAAATAAGACGAGATGATGTTTTTTTTAATATGATGAAATTAAAATATCTCAAAAAAATATTAATAAAAAATATTTTTAAATAAAAAATACTTTAAAAAACATTTTAAAAAATAAGTTAAATTACAAAAACAAATACATTTATTTACTGGCTAACTGAGTCATATTGAATAATTCTTTAAAAAAAAATATGTATTTTTTTTCAAAATGTTTTTTTAACTTTCCCAATCATAAATCAAAAAATATTATACATGAATTTAATTAAAAAAATTTGAAAATCACTCATGCCAATAAACACCAAAAACAAAGTCGTTAGTGATAACTATAAAATTAAACTGAAAAAAATTAAGAAATGAATTTAGATCAAGATATTTGACCTCATAATATAGATCATATATCTAGTTATGTTTAATAACTTGATTTTCAATCATTTTTTAATCTAAAACCCTTGGAAAACATTCTATACACCTTGATAAACCCACTCATGCACTAAAATAGCCTAAAAACAGCCTAAAATCAAAATCAATCCAAAACAAAAAAACTTTCTAAGATCAAATCTATCATCTTAGGAAGGACTAAGGGCAAATAACACATATGATAAACTTTCCTCATCGAATAGAACTCATTGATTCTAAAATTAACCATTTTCATCATTGGAATTGATATCAATTAAGACTTTTTCTCTCTACTCAAAATTGATCACTTTCTCTCCCCTCACTCAAACCAATAACTAAAAAATAAAGAAAATAAAGTTTTAGAATAAAAATAATTTTAAAAAAATTAAGAGAGTTATAATTTGAAAAGTAAGAGGATCAAAGTGAATTTTTTTTTACCTAATTACAAGATTGTCAATCATTTTGTATGCTTTTTTTACTCTGGTCCTCCTTTCAATATTGTCATTTTTTAAAAAATTTAAATCAATTAGATTTTAATTTTTCCATAAAAGATGAAATCATCAAAAATAAAAGTTTGATGATTAAAATGAAAAAAAAAATCATGGCGAGTCACAATGAAATGTAAAAGAAAGCATGATGTTTTGACTACAATGAAATCGACATACAATTTAGAGTTTACTAAATTATTAACATGCGTTCCATTGTTGGTCGGGTCAAATTTTTCTTAAAAGTAAAAAAAATTATTCAAGTGTTGCTAATATTTTAATTTTTTCTAGTGGAAAAAAATTTGAATCATATAGGGATTAATCTGATGTGACTTGGTTGATTTTGTAGGTTCAAAAGCAATTTAGACAACCTGTAAAAACATAATTTGACTTATAAAAAATTTCAAGATGATTTTTTTTTAATATTAAGATAACAACATATTGGATTGATTCGAGTCAACTCAAATTAACATGTCAATTTGGTGACCTAAATTACGAGACTATGATAACCATATAGGAAACAAATAAAAACAAATTATGAAGTATAATCCCTAATCAACCAAATATTGAAGAAAAAAATTAAAAAAAAATCAATTAAAAAAAGGGCCCAAAAAGCGAACCAAGTTAATCTGTCAAACTTGTGATCTGGGTTATAAGATCGAGAAAAGCTCATGGAAAGCAGATTAAAACAAATTACAAAGTCCAATTCCTAATCAACTTGATGTTAATGGATGTGATTAAAAAGAAACAATTAAAAAATAACACAAAAATTACTCATGACTTGGATAAAAAAAAAGATATTGTGCAAAATTAGATCAAAAGCTACATTGAAAAGGCCATCAAAATCTACTCAAAACAAGCAAAATGGATATAAACTAGCTGCAATCATCTTTTGAAAGTAAGCTATTCAACTTGATGGAGAGATAAATCTCGTTGAAAATATCCCTCATCTATGCATTTTAAGCTTTGGTTTTCTTTCATTCAAGAATTGTTTATGATGTTTATGGTAGGAAATGACCATGTTTTAGTTAGGTTTTTTTATATATATATATATATATATATATATATATACACATTTAATTTGTTTGAGTACAAGCTTGTTATATAATTGATTGTTTTGTTGTTAATCGGTTGTTTTATGATGTTTAATGAATGATTAATGACACATTTTTTATGATTGAATACTTGTTTTTATTCAATTTTAGAAGTTCATATAGGTTATTATGATGTTGCTTGTGATGTTAAATGAGCTTTTAGATTGATAAAAAACAATATAGGTGCATATTTGTATGTTAATAGTAGGTTATAGACTTTGATTCTTATGTATTTTAATGTTTACATGTTTATTGTTGTTTTTTAAGTTTTAAAAATGTAAACATGAGTGTATGTGGCTTGCGTGAATAAGTTTTAGTCATTTTATTTTTGGGCTTGGATGTATTTTTTTGGGTTTTATCATTTGATGGATGTTTCTAGGTTTTTGGGATGACATTTATCAATTGAACTTTATTTTAAGTCATGGATTTTTGTGTCATTTTGATTGATTTATGGTTCTTATATGTGCGTGAATACTCATTAATCATTAATCTAGGGTTTTTATGGTTTAAAAACACTGAAATTATAGCATTTTGATCCTCGTTTTCTTCATTTTATACCAAAATCAATCGTGATGATTGAGTGTTTATTATGATGATTCATTCTTAGATTTTTGTATAAACATTGGTTTTGCATGTTTCTGTGCCTTTAATGTGATGTAATATGGTCCTTTTTTGGAATCACGAAGCTAGGTTTATTCTTGTGTTCTTCGTCAGATTCAAGCCAAAATACCTTGTTTAATCTTTAAAATTTCGTTTCTTGTTTCTAGGCTTTGTTTTATGGGTTTGGGTCCTTGGGGTATGAAGCCAAACTTACATGGTTGGACCGAGCCTCCTTTTTTTTCTCCCTATAAGGCCATGTTTGGAGTACCTTATTTTTATCAAAGATAAAATGTATTTTCTTGTCCTTAAAGGCATGTTTGTCAAACATGGTTTTAAGATATTTTATAAGCTTATGATTTTTAGCTAAATGCGTGTTTGATAAACATGTCATATTGACTTTCCAATAGTGTTTTTTTTTTTTATTTTTATGTCTTTACCAAACAGACCACAAATAATTTCCAAAAAAAAATGAAAAAATTTAGGGACCCTTTTAAATTTATTTTTGGTCCCTCGTATGTTTTCCAATAATTTTATTTAATTATTTGAGCTTTAAACTTACACTACAAGATATTGATCCAATCTTAAATATACCTGCTTTTTGTTTAAGACTTCAGAAAAATATAAAAAAATTAAAAATTAAATATAAAAATATGTTTTTATTTGTGTATATATGACCAAATTTTAAAAATTTCGTGTATTTTTCATTTTTATCATACTTGGAAAAATACGAAAAAAATTAATTAATTTGTATTATAACAAGTTTGTGATTATCCATTAGGATTTGACAAAAAAATAAAAAATAACATAAAAATCATTTTGCTTAAATTTGGGAATTTTTTTTTTTATTTTAGAATGGTTAAGTTTTTAACTTGATAATACAAGGATCTCTTTACTGAGATGAACTTTTCTTAAATTTTAGATAAAACAACAAATATAAACATAACCTTAAAAAAAATAATCAATTAATAATGCAGCTCATCATATATAAGGTGCATTGAGGATGATATATTTTTTTTATACATAGCTAGTTTTTTTATCCGAACTTTTACAAATTACTAAATTTTCTAATGATTATTATATTAGATGTTGACTCATAAATCTTTTAAATTATAATTTTATAATTTATCTTAATGCATCCAAATCCTTCTCATCCTCGTCCAATAGTTATATCTGTGACCCAAAGCCGACAATTATATGGCACCCAAGTACTAAATTTCTGTTAAAGTCAAGTGATAAATAGTTAGTAAATAAAGAAATAAAACCTGACAGTCCAAGATTTAAACCCGGATCTTTGCTCACCAAATCTAAAGTTGGTATCACAGTTCTTAGTAAACTTCTACTAACATTATGTCTATATAAATATATATTACACTGCTTGCTTAGGTGTCACATGTGTTTCTTTCAAATTTATGACACGTCAATTTCTAACGAGAAGTGCTCGAAATTTCTGGTGCAAGAGTATAAAGTCCGAGCAAAGAACAAAGCTGTTAGGTTGGGCCTATACTGGGCTAAAACATACTTGGACCCTCTCATCTTCAAAACAGACTTGGGCCTAAAGACCAAGATTAATCCAATCGAGGCTGCATCAAATCAATCCCCGCTGTGGCGCTTGCTGGATTCCACTCAGCAACAGAATATAAACGGATAAATTCGACTCGGTAAATAAATAAATAAATTAATAAACAAAAGCAACTTGGATCAATCAGTATTGTATTTTTGACTGTATTTAAAAAATATCTTTATTAATAAATTAATATTTTTATAATGATCTGATGTACAATGTAAAAATAAAAAATGTTTTTTTAAGAAATTAATTTACTACATTTCTAAAAAAAATAAAATACTTTTAAAAATCACTAGATAAAGACGCTATAAATCTCTTCCTCCCTCTCTTTTTCTTCAACTCTCTCTCTTTCTCACCCAAAGAGCTTACAATAGTAAGACACCGACACTTACAGCCAGATCGCGCTCTAAAAGATCTTGAGACCTAACTTTTCTCAATTTCTCGATCTATCTCAACTCTCAGGTAACTTTGTGATTTATATTGCATCAAAAATGAAAATTGCCGAATTATTGAATCTAAAATGATAACTGGGATGCTATAGAAGACGTGTTGTTTAAATGCGATCATAAATGCCGCATTTAATTGATCTATTACAGTTTGATTTCAGGCCCTCTTGTCTTAGATTGAATTGAAAATAATAATGTCAAGGAGGCCAGGGAATCCTGCTAGACGTTTTGCTGATGGGGGAAGTCTTCCTTTTGTTGGTTCAATGCATTCTAAATCACGTTCATCGCCGCTACTATCCATTGGCCTTCTTGTTGTGGTTGTTCTTCTCAAATCTTGTGATTTGCATTTTCGTTGGGATGCTGAGTTTGTAATTAAGTGCTTTGCTTTACTGTGGAAACTGCTGATTCATTTCCTCTTTTTTTCCTTGTTGATTTCAGGGCGCAATCCTTCTCATTGGATATCTTTACAGTGGTTCAGGTCTGTGGTTTCTCTACAAACTTTGATCTGTTTTATCTGATGCTAATTCACTGCAGGATCTGGTTTAAGTAAACTAGATGCATCAACTCTGTTTCGTCTGCTTATACAAATAGTAGCTATATCTTTTTGTGGATGCAAAGAAGGGAAAACAGTTAATATTTAATATTAAACAAAAAGCCAAGGAAAGAGAACTTTCTGTGATGTGTTTATTGTTTCCTTTTGCTGACATTGATTTTAATAAATGCAGGCAAATGATGTTGAATTGGAGAGTTTTATGTGTTTCAGTACTATTTTTAGTGAATTTGTTATGGTTGTGTGACAGGTGGGCGTACCAGCGATAGAGAAGCTTTAGGCAATGCAGAAGGTAAATTTGTATGATATCTTTATGTGTGTATTTTTGAGTTGTTTGGGTCCATTAGATTAACTAACATATTGGACCATGTAACCGTGTCCAATTACTTGTATGTGGGTTTTTCGTACATTTCTGTTCTATTTTTTGGGGGAATGGGAATTTATTTAATTTTATCATCCTAAAAAAAATCATATAAACCAAGGCGGCTGAGAGCTCCTGGATTTTTTTTTATGGTAGACGTTAGACGTAGTCTATTTTTGTACTGCTTCAATATAAATTCTGAGTTGAGCGTATTTCTTAAGTAAACAATGGCTCAAATCTTCAGCTCCTTGACTGTGATATAATTTCATTAGCTGTCTTTATTATCTTTGACCTGTATGTCCTTGTTATCTTTCTTATTGTGACCAAGAGTTATTGGGAGCTCTGAGCACCTGAAAATACTTGGGTCGGGTGCAGGCCCCAGCTTTTGCCTCTGAACTAGACTTTGCACATATGTGGAGTATTGAAGACTATTAAGAAAGTTTTTGAGCCTGCACATCTTATATTTTAAGCATTTGCATTCTCTTGTCTAGAAAAGTATTGCCAGTGTGAAAATTTCTGGGCTAAACAATTCAGCAATCTGAGATTTGGATATGCATATTCAGGTGGTGTTTCATGCACATCAGAAGTCCAAAGAGCGATACCTATTCTGAAGAAGGCTTATGGTGACAGCATGCGTAAAGTGTTGCATGTTGGCCCTGACACTTGCTTAGCAGTATCAAGCTTATTAAAAGAAGAGGATACCGAGGCCTGGGGTGTGGAACCATATGACTTAGATGATGTGAGTGCCAACTGCAAGAGTCTTGTGCGCAAAGGCCTTGTTCGTGTGGCTGACATCAAATTTCCTTTGCCCTACCGGGCAAAATCATTCTCTCTTGTTGTAGTGTCGGATGCTTTGGATTATTTGTCTCCGAAATATCTCAACAAAACTCTTCCAGAATTGGCGAGAGTGTCAGCTGATGGCTTAGTTATATTTTCTGGTATTTGGTTATGTTGCTTATTTTTGTTTTATGTTGTTAGTCTCCACTGCATGAATTCTTGCATATCAAATCCAAGCTAAAAACTTTTCTAATTTGTAGTGGCATTTTGAACAGCAGAAGCTTAAACCACATTCACCTTGCTCATAACCCAAACTAGTCACAACCTTGCTACTTGTAAGGATTGAACTTAAGAGAGAGGAATTGCAACTTTAGTCCTCTTTCTCTTTATCACCATTGCTCTTCCCATGTCAAGAAAGATGCATTGATGTTAAAGAGTCAAAACTGATCGTTTTTTATTTCATAATCAGTGATTAGAAGAGTGATTTCCTTGGAAATTGTAATTATTAGTTCTGCCATTTTATTAACAGACATGTAAGAATTTTCTGTTTATATTGCCAGTGCATCTTTTTTTGTTTGAGATTTTCTGTCTTTCGAAATAATTAATCTTCTGATTTGATTGCTGATCTCCTTTTTCTTTCTACAGGCCATCCAGGTCAGCAAAGAGTTAAAGTTGCAGAAATGTCTAAGTTTGGTCGTCCAGTAAGTGGGCAATGTTCATTTACTGTTCTGATTTTACTTTAGAGATTTTATCTGGACATTGAGGTGTCATTTTATGCCAATTCTGATATTTTTCTTAGATATTAGTCTGTTGGATGAGCATTCTATGCCTTTGGGGCTTTATGTCATTTGTTGTTGAGAGGGTTTGCTTATTTACATCTAGGGAGAAAATTAATGGTGAATATGAAAACTCTGACCATGTCTAGGATAAAATCGATGCTTTCATTTGAATCTTTATATTGCGCACATCGCTCACTTGTACCACTCTTCGTTGCCACACGGAATTTTTTTTTCTTCCTTTTATCGATTAGAGAAACTGAGATTCTAGTCTTAAAGAGATAACCAAATTGCTATTTTTGTGAAGGCCAAATTTCGGAGCTCATCCTGGTGGATAAGGTACTTTGTTCAGATTGGTTTACAAGTGAATGAACCCGTCATAAAGAAGTTTGAGCAGGCTTCGTTGAAGAAGTCATATAAGCCAGCCTGCCAAGTTTTCCACCTCCAGTCACACGATTGAATGTATTGATGTTTCAACAATTTCCATTGCTCTTTCTGCGAAATGGCAGCAAACCACGGCCAATGTTAAAGCTATGTCGTGGAATACGTTCTCTTTCTTCCTTACCTTGATAACAGTAGATCTCCTTTATCATTATTTATCGAGAAAAGTAAAGCATGTATGGATTCACTTACACTATTCTCTATAAGATAAGTTTTTGCACCCTCCTGCTGTATTGCTTGCATTTACCTTCTGTTATTATATCTAGACCCGTCCTTTATTTTGATCACAGAACATCTCTCAAATGTCATTACAATGATAAAATCAGTATGGAAAACCTGTAATTTATATGTTCCACGGTTCATTTTTTTGACGATTATTATTGAAAATGTTTTGAAGGCAAGAACTTTCGATGGTGTCTTAGAGAAGACACAAGATGTGTTTGTGTTATACGCTAAGTTATACTACTAGGTGCTGTTATGGAATAACGGGAATGATAAGAAAAGTTTTTGGTTAAAAGGAATGAGAACGAGAACAAGAATAAAGACCGGAATCCACAGGCACCCAGCAAGCATTTGTAGAAGAAATAATAATAATAATAATAATAAACAAAAACCAGAAGTGGCGCTCAAAGTGTAATCATTTACCTCATAACCACAATCTTGAGCAGCCTCCATGATGCCTTTTCTAGTGATTCCAGGCAAAATTGTCCCTTGCATGGTGGGGGTTGAAATGGCATTGCCCTACAACGAATGAGTTTTGTGAGTGTGATTTAATTAGGAGGGAAGCAATTAGTCCTGGGGAGAGAAGACATAGAATATATAAGAAAACTCTTCTGCCTATATATTGCTGCGTGTGGAAATATTACATGAAAAATTGATATTTTGTAATACCTAAAGAAAATATTACACGAAGAAGCCTCTTCAATGGGTTTTTTTTTCTTCCAGTTTCTGCATCCAAGAATAGTATTATAGTGAAATTTATATATATGAGTGTCAAATTTGAGTAAGAAACTTATGAATAACATGTCTTAATTCTTAATGTGTATATATATTCTTCATATATGTCAAGCAACAAACATGTCGTAGAAAGATCATGATCAAGACTTGCCAACACCTAACTCCTTGCAGGAAAAATACCACCTAAAGAACCACAAGAAATGAATTTAGCAGAACGAATGGCATCGACAATCGCATCTTCAGCTAGCGGACAAGTCTTGAAGCACTGGAAACAAGAGGGATCATCCAAACCATGTGAAATGGTAGGCCTTGGATCATCTTCTCTGAGATTTTCTTTTAGCTTGGTCATCATGTCACCACCAATGCTGGTTGGTTGTGTATTTTCAATACCATGTTTAGAACACTGAGCTGTAGCCCGACGTTCTTTTAAAGGGATATTCATTTTCCGTAGGGAACAAGATTTCCTTCTGAAAACTCGCCTCCAATAGAGCATTTCATAATGTACATGAAATCTGTGGGAGAAAGGCCACACCCACCATTATCCCAGTTGATATCACCACCAGACTCACAGTCTCACTGTCATCACTGTTTTCACAACAGAAGCCATGGAGCATCGTAAGAACAAATTAATCAACATTGAATGGAAGAAGAGTAGTTAATGTGGTCATCATACATACATTAATACATACAACATAGAGAGAGAGAGGGGACTTGTTCTAGAATTGTCGAAGAGGGAGGAGTATATTTTACAAGATAGTTAAATTTTCGGAGAGTTTTCTGTTTCCGAGAGAGAGAGAGAGAGAGAGAGAGAGAGAGAGTATCCCTTACTACACTTGCTATTAGTTATTAAAAGATAATACCTTCAAGGCATATGGTAGCGTACATTGCCCATAAATGAAGAATCTTAGAACAACCCATCGAAAAAATAATAATACTTTAATATTATTTAGTACTGGTTTTACAAATTTTTTTTTGTCTATTATAAGTGGTGTTTGAATTAGTACTAATAATTTTTTAAAACTATTTTGTTTAGAAAAATATTAAAATATATTTTTTTTATTTTTTATAATTTATTTTTAATGTCAGAACATTAAAATTATAAAAAATACTAAAATAAAATTAATTTAAATTTTAATAAAAAACAGGTTAAACGTTTTTCAGGGTTTCTCTCCCTTAGAAACAAGAGAAAATAAACTAGTTAAACATGAAAATAAAAGCAATTATTTCTCTAATAAAAGGCTGAAAAGGTTTTAAACTGTTATCAAACGACAGAGAAACGAGTCGTGTAAGAGACGATCATTTCCCATAGATAGGATTTGAAAAAACTTATCAATAGTGAGGTATTTGCTGTTTGTATATTACCTATTGGGGGCTCTATCTCTTGTTATTTTCAATTATAGCCATAAAAAAATTAGTTGCTACTAATAAGAGCAGGATGGATACGCACCCAAAAAAGTCATTTTCAATTTAGTAACCTAAATTGATATCAGGGCCTTCTTAGTTTTGCCTCTTTGAACCAGATTTATTACAGTTTTTGTTTTAGACGATATTAAGTGTGATTAATGGTATTTTTTAAAGTATTTTTTATTTAAAAATATATTAAAATAATATTTTTTTTATTTTAAAATTTATTTTTAACGTTAACTCATTAAAAAAACTCTAAAACGCGTGGGGAAAGCACCCCACACAAAACAATTTTCTTTGTTGGTTAACGTGTGGGGAAAGCACCTGCTTTCCTATAGAACAATTTTCTTTGTTAGTTATTATTATATTATTAAAAGAACTGTAGCTAGCTGTATCTTGAAAAATATTTGACTTACAAAAGCGACATCATCATATTTGTGTATTAAATGCTTTGAAAATTTACATTGTTTTTTCTTTATTTTTTGCAATTGAGTCTTTTCTCTTCTTATCTGCAGTAGGAAAGAATTTTACTTGCACAGGCGAGATCATGATGGTGCATTAAATGCTTTGACAATTTACCATTGTCTTTTCTTTTTCTTGCACTCTTCGTTGCCTTTAGCTCTGGTTTTGTTTTTCCAGCAACTTCTCTAATTGGTGTGTGTTCGTTCTTTCTCTTTTAATTATTATGGTTTTTGTGGCTTTTTAATTTTATTTTATTTTAACTCACGGGATGTTTGGCCTCTTTCCAATTGATTTGAAGGGTTTGCTTCTTCCATTGCACTTAAGAGAACACTTGGTCTCCAGCAGCTTTTTGTTTGATTCTTGGTGATTAGAATTCCCTGGTTATTTCATTGCTCTTTGTCTTTCTTTTCAGTTGCTCTTTTTAATGTTTTTTTTTCAGTGCGCATTGGTTGTTTATTTAGTTACTGGTGATCGAAATTGCATGCTTATTTCATTGCTCTTTGGTTTTCTTTTCATCCGGTGTTTTTAAAGTTAGTTTTTTTCTTCTTCTTCCTGGTTTTAATGGACTCTTCATATGTTTTGCAAGGCTATCTTTTTTTCATTGCACCTTAGACAACATTAGATTTTGCTCGAGCCATTTTGGTTTAGTCTGCAAATAATCTACACTGTCAGGTTTGTTTTTCACTTTTGTCGAGTTCTTTTACTTTACAGACAAAATAAAATGCAAAGTTTCAGGAATCAGTATGTAAGCATCCTATATGCTGTTGGATTTTGTAGAATTGACCTGTGAACTTAAAGTCTCAGGAATCATAGAAAATATGTAGATAATTAACCATGGTTACGAGACTCAGTCTGGCCTGACCCTGTATGTTAACATGGTGACTATTAACTCATGACCACGTCCGGCAGATGAAAAACATTTTTTTTTTTACCAAAATGAACCTGTTTTAGGTTTTTTCCAGGAAAAAAAAAAGAGACAAAGGTTAGGTTAATCCAAAGTGTTTTTTATATATATCGCGCGAACATGCCACAAGATATTTTTGTTTTGTTCCTATTTCGTGCCTCTCCATGTAAACTTATTTTTCAATGCTGTATTTTAACAGTTTTAATCATGCATTCCTGCACTTTTCCTTGTAAACTCTTAACATTTCTTATAACATCTTAACATGCTAGCTCTGTTGTTTATATTTGATGTGAGATGATGTCGGTTCTACACCAGCAATTCCAAAGAAGCAACGCCTCTCCATTTCATCACCTGAAAAGGTTTGCATCTACAATATCATTTAGTTCTCTGTATTGCTTCACCATCTCTTTGTTTAATAAAAAATTATTCAACCACAATCAGCTATATCATTCTCACTTTCTAATTTTTTTTTTTTTTTTATGAACTCATATACTCAGCACCAATTACATCTTTATTTCTCATTTCTTATTTATCTTCAAAAATATTTGATGTTTATTGTGTTAGGAAATATTTATAGCTTACAGTTACACTTATCTTTTGCTGCAGGAAAAAAACTAACATTCAGTTAATCAATGCTTTCTTATCCAATATCACAAGCTGATTGGACATTAAAAAACATAAAATATTTAACTGGAAGCACTTTTGTTTTACTTGGATTTAACTCTCTTTACTTAACTTTTATAATTTACCAATAACTTTATGAATATCATGTTTTCGCTGTATAATATTTATGATTATCTTATCAATGTTTATTATAATAATTAGAACCACATTTTACTTAAAACGCTGTAGCATCGCGCGGGTATCAAAGCTAGTAAAAACACTAAAATAAGAAGAGTATTTTGGTCTACAATGTCAACTTATTACTATGGGCTAATTCCTTGGGCTGATTCAACTTTGGGCCTATTTAATGGTCCCGAGGCAAGGACATGCTGGACTGTGGGCCCATCGGTTGGTTGACAAAGAAGGTAGGCCCAAATTTGAAAGGTTTTTTTTTATCTGGCAAATTGGGCTAAAGGTTTGATAAACTGTATCTTATTAGACTAATGCTTTTTTCTTCCGTTTTTTGGCACGAAGCAGATGCAAAAGTTTCTTTACTGTCAAAGTTTCCCGGAAAACATAAATTTAGACCTAACAAAAATGAGCTCAGCAAGACTTCAAAGGCCTCCTTTACGAAGACAATCGATTCCTATTCTTTTTTTACTGCTGAAAATCTTGCTATGATACCGTGAATTTGGTTTCAGAAGCATGCAATTTCTCGCAAGTTTCAACCTCGTATTTATAACTTTTATATATATATATTATTAATAATCTATATATAATAACTGAAATTGTTTTTCCAGCCACTCCTTTAATAATCTATATTATTTTAGCTAAAATAATATAACAATTAAAATTTTAAATCCCTTATTTTTTTTTTTTTTTGGCTCTGCCGCTGCACTTGCTGTCAGCTAGAATTTTCTACTCATAAAATAAGAAGTAGTAGTCATAGCTCCATCGGGCTAACTTTTTCCTTGAACGTTCCTACCATGCTAATCCATGTTTATACGGCACTTTATTTTGATAGAAAGCAGCCAACACATGCTTGACCTTAACAAACCACTACTTTTTTTTTTTTTTTCCCTTTCAGTGTCATGATTTGTGAAGGTGTATGCAAGCTAGTCCGAATACCTATATTAAATTAAAAAAATAAAATAACAACAAGTTAACCTTCTAGTAGGTGGTCCTGTAGTACGAGTTTGAAATCAAGAAATTTATTATCCCTGTGGTCTACAGTTCAAGTCTTATGGTTGCTAATATAATGGCCAGAAAACTTATATGGTTGTTAACTTCACGGCTCATGAGATTAGTCAAAGCGCGCGCAAGCTGTCCTAACACTCGTATTAATAATAATAATAAAAATTAATAACAAGTTTGGATATTATTATCGAAAGTGTCAACTTTTAATGGGCATGTTACACGCACACTTTTTCTCTATTTTAGAATCATTTCGCCGTATAAAAATTGATTTTTTACTGTCATTATGCTAAGGTGAGTTTGCCAAAACTGAAGATTACGCGAGAGTTTAATTCCGTATGGAATTAATTTGAATTTTAATATCCTAAGAGAAGACCTGTCCTTCAAAGATTAAGCCAATTTTCCCCTGTATTCATGTCAATCCACTTTTTATATCACTGTTTAAACATGCGTTTGGTAAGAGATTTATTTTATTTTATTTTCTTGGAGGATTGCATTTCAATAGAAAAATCAACTACCAGTTCTTTAAGTAATCTCTCGAGGAAAAGAAAAGAAAGAAAAAGATGGTGTCATGTTGTTGACGCAATCATGGATGCTGATAAACAACGGAAGCGGCGTGATTTGTGGAATAAAAATTTGAAAAAACAAGAATACTAGTGGGCGTGCAGTGACAAGGGAAAACATGAGGAAGGGCCACTCAATATTAATAAAGAGGACTTTGCATGCAGCAGCGGAGACCTTTCTGGTACAGACGCTGTGGAAATGAGGGTTGATGAGAAGGCAAACTATGGCTTCAACTCGAATTCACTATTGGCATTAAATACATTGGTTATTTTTGGCATAAATTAAAGGTGATTTATCTAACATGATTTATTTTTATCCCAATTCTTATTTAAAAGAACTAAAACCAAAGTGATAACCCAAGCGTATCCAAGTGCTGAGCTCAATTATATATAAATCTGACAAGCTGCTAAACTCAACTTTTCTAAGCTTAGCCAAACACTGATCCCAATTATATTCCGAGACTAAACACCCTTGGACTCAACCAAGTGTTGATCTCAAGTATACGCGGGTCTAACGAGTTGCTAGTCCCAACACCGTTGGGCTAAGCCAAGCATTGAGCTCAGACCTAACATCCTTGAGCGCAATCAAGCACTGAGCCCAAGTACGCATGACTTTGACAATCTTGTTAAGCTCAATGTTGGACCACAAGATTCTGATGAGTCAGATATATTTTCTTTTGATGAGTCAGATATATTTTCTCTCTTGAAAATATAAAAGATGTTTAATACTATCAGAGAAATATAACTTTTCAATCCTTCTCTCCACCCAAGGGTAAAAATCATGGGCTATAAAAACCCATTGAATCCTTAAAAGAAGCAGATTTACAATCTCCATTCTTTACTGCATATTTATTTTTAGAGTCTCTCTAAAATATTATTGTATTTTCTTTAAAAAAAATTACATAAGCATCATAGAGTCCCAAAATCCATTAAAAGAGATCTTTTACAGGTACCAAATACTAGCCATCAGCCACCTTGGCTAGAGAGAATGAATTAGATTGGTAGAACTAAGAGATTAATCAATTATCCAATACATAAACTTTGTTTTAAGCTACAAGTGTTAAGAACAATGGTTTTGAAACCAAACTAAAAGGTGAAACAAGAAGCTCCTTTACATTAAATATCATTTCTCCTATTAAAGCCAAATGATGGTTATAGCTCTCATCATGTATCATTGAGATGTTTGATGGGATGGTTAGGATCCTCTCCAGTAGTCTTCATCACCTCAAGACCAGTCTCCTCAAGGCTTGATCGTCCATTAACAATGGCATCCATAAGTTGTCAGTCCTTCTTAGTCAGGGTAGGGAAATTGAAAGGAGCTTAACCAATAATGAGGTTAGCAAAAACATTCTCAAGTTTAACGCTCTCAAGAATAGCCCAAGTAAAAGGCCCAATTGCTGCAGCCTCTATAAGCAAGGTTAGAAGTTGAAGTAGAGGGAATGCCATCACCGAAGCCTTGATCGAGGATGGAACACTAGTCTTCATAGGGGTGGAGACCTTCTTTTTCTTGAAGCTGACAACAACTCCTGCAATTACTTTAGAGGGAGTCAAATCTACATGACCCTCGATTGGAGAAGTACGAATGACCCAAACTTCCAGTTCTATGACAGTCTTGACTCCCACCATTGTTTTCTTAGAAACAGGGAGTTCATCAACAATGATGGAGTTGTTCTCCATCACATCTCTATTTCTGCCTCCACTCACATCAAGAGATGAAGACTTTCTTTGTGAACTCTTTATAGACCTTGCTTAAGTTTCTCCTTCTCCTTTAGCTATTAGTTCTACATAAAAAAAAGTCAGCAATAAACTTAGATACACAGAAAAAAATCAAGAGACAGAGACTTACTTTGTAAAGTCTCTACAGACCTTGCTAAAGTTTCTCTTTCTCCTTAAGCTGTTAGTTCTACACAAAAAAGAAGTCAACAATAAACCTAGATACATAGAAAACAAAGTATAAGGAAGTTGCATACTTTGTAATGTGGACTGATAATATCCTTTTGGCTATTTTATTGACTTTATACTCAGTCGAGGTTTAGGCCAATATGATGGAGCCCTGCCTCATGCAACTTTTTTTAGTCTCACGTTGGAACCTGAAATTCTCATCAAAGGCAACAACATCCCTACTTCAAGGGATAAATCTAACTTTTTTTTTTGTTTATTTCTATATTCAAAGTAAAGAAGAAAAAAGAAGTTTTTAATGGAAAATACCCTAGGTGATGGTTTTCTTCTCAGATTAGAGTGAGATTGGGTTAGGATTCTTCACAAAATTATTTCTTAGAAGTTACAAAGAGTAAAAGCAAAAGAAAAGTTGGGAGCACGAATGGATAAGGTTATAAAAAAAATAACTTTTTACCCATACCATTAGATGAATGACCTTTTATGTCATCTTAGATCTCCAGAAATTCACTTAATTGCTGCATTAAATGCAAGTTGTCATTTTGTTTCCTAAATGATACCTTTAATAAAAACAAGTCACCTGGCCACAAGAATCCCAACAGTTCTATATGGGACAGAAAAATCTTATAGAAAAGGTAAAAAGACACTTATTTACTACCAATAAACTTTTAAAAATCTTTATGTATTAAATATGCAAATATTTGGGGGGCTATTGATGGATCAATATGTTTTATTTTTACTTGGATCCTCATTTAAAAGAATCAAAGGCAAGGTGATAACCTAACATCCTTGGGCTCATCCAAACAACGAGATCAAGTATATATGGGTCTAGTGAGCTACCAAACCTAACATCCTTGGGCTCAACCAAGTGTTGAGCTCAAACATATATGGGTATAGTAATTTGCTAGACTTAATAATTTTGGGTTCATTCAAGCATTGAGCCCAATCATATATGGGTCTGGGAGCTGTCAGATCTAGCGCTTTTGGACTTAGCACTTAGCCCAGGCTTATATGGGTTTGGCGAGCTATCAGAACCAACACCCTTAAACTTAACCAAGCATTGAGTCCAAACATATTTGGATCTGACAAGCTACCAGACCCAACACCCTTAGGCTTAGCCAAACACTGAGCCAATGCATATATGAGTCTAGTGAGATGCTAGAATCATATTCTTGGGTTCAGTTAAATATTAAGCCTAAGTACATATGACTTTAGTAATCTTAGTAGACTTCATGTTGGATTACAAGATTTTAATGAGTCAGAGATATTTTCCCTTTTGTATACATAAGAGATGTTTAATGCTATCAGGAAAATATAACTGTTTAGTCATCTTCTCCACCAAAAAGTAAGGATCGTGGGCTATAAGACCCATTAAATCCTTAAAAGAAGCAGATTCACAATCTTTATTCTTTAGTGTATATTTATTTCTTTAAAATATTATTTTATTTTCTCTTAGAAAGATACTTATTTAAGTATCGGAGAGTTCCTAAATCTATCAAAAGAAACCTTTTACAGGTACCTACAATCAGTTACCTTGGCTTACTAGGCACCAAGCACTAGCCGCCATGGCTAGAAAAAATAAATCATATTACTAAAACCAAAATATTAGGTAATTATCCAATATATAAACTTTATTCTTAAGCTACTTGAATTTTTTAAAATATCATCAAAATAACATAAGAGTAAGATATACAAGTCATGCGGACCTATCTAATCTTTTAATGGTGGCATGAGATATTATGTTATCCATATCTATTCATATGGATACAATTTTGACTAACTACAGGGCTGGAAATTTGCACCAACAAGACAACTTCATGTATCTACAGTAGTGAGCCAGACGTAACTACTAGCTACAATTAATATGTGGTGCCATTGCACTTAAATTTCTTTGTTAGATGAGAAATAATGTTTTGACTGCTAATATTGCTAGGACTTATTAAAAGGAATGAAGGGACTATTTTAGTCCACAACTTTTGATCATAATCTTCTCACATTGCTCGTTGATGGACCTTATGCTCACAACCTTGCTGCTAATAGTGTTGGCTTGACAGCCAAAGATGCTGTGAATTTGTGGTTAGAAACGATTACAAATCTAGTTCATGTGTGGAACAAGAGTGCATGGCTTGTATTAACGTGGTCTTGCGCATCTTGTATCGTTTAGGTATTGTGCTGAAGCGAGATGCAATAATTGAGGCCCGGTCATTTATTGCGCCTGTGACCCGCCCGGCGACATCGCTGGCAAGCGTCCTTACTAGCATAATGAAGCTTCTATTCTGAGAAACGGCAATAGAATGAAAACAATCTGAAAAGAAATCGTCCTAATAGCAGAACCCTCAATTTCCACAGAACCTCCAGAAATGAACGTCTTCTCTTGTCTTTAATCTTTATCTTTGACCTTAAGTTTAGGTCTCCCTTTAATAATCGTGATTCGTTTATCTCACGTAATTGTCGGCAGCCACCGGTGACCAGAGACGTTAACAGTGACATGACTTCCCAAGCAGCCAGAAAAGTTAACAAATTAATCATTAATCGCATATGATCTAATAAAATAGACCTGTAACCACAAAGAACGATAAGCTTGCCATATACACAAGTCATTAATATTCGCGTTGGTGGTCCACAATTTCAAGGATATGGCACGTAGGTATGATTATTTTTTAAAATGTATTTTTATTTAGAAATATATTAAAATAATATGTATGTATTTTTTTTTTCAAGTGTATACGTATATTTATCCTGTCTTGAATTGCAGGAATTTAGTTGATGAACAGCTCATTGATAAATCAGGAAACGAAAGTCCTGTAAAAACCAATATCGTATAAAAATCCAACGAGCAACTTTTTGTTTTGTTTTCTCTATAATTAGAAGGATTTTTTCATACTCACCTCCATTCTTAAGTGGATTCTTTCATTTTTTTAAAAAATAATTTTCAGGCAAAGAGAAATTAACTTACAATTATTTAACAAATATTATAAAGACACTGGCTATATGTAAAACTGATTGTAAGTATTATAAAAAAGAAAAGAAAAATATTATGTGTTCATTAAAATAAATATGTATTTCACAACAAAAATGAAAAAAAAAACAATAAATACAAAAAAATACATGTAATAGAATAATGATAAAATAATAAATACAAGAATTACAGATATAAATATATGTGGGTACGATGCGTGTGTCTCCATCGGCTATCGTCTTTGCAAGGCTATTCAACTCATGTCCCGGTCTATGCTTTTACAAGTTGAAATCTTTTTTAATTTATATTTTTTTCAGCTTGCGTGTACTTCGACTAATCCCACGGGCCCTGAAGTTAATGACCATGTAAGTCTCTAATGGCTATTTTATGAGTAACCACAGAACTCAAATCTAAAACTACATAAAAAATAAATATTTTAGTTACAAGCTTTTACCTGAACACCTCCTAGATGGTTTAAATGAACCTCTCTATTACTATCGGTCAAAAATAGCACTCTCAGAAAGTCGTTATTAAATACTATATACTGTACTCGTGTGCTAAAATATATAATTCCATCTTATATATAATAGATATATATCTCCTTTCTATGAACAATTGAAGGCACTTCTAGAAAACCAACATAAAGACCCGATTGGCTGCTACTCGAACGTGATATTATCTTCAAATTACCTGACAAGACCGCAATTAGAATTCTTTAGTCATTCCACTGGTGTTCGAGCCTACCAATAGCATGTTTGTTTATGTATTTTAAAAATATAATTTTTTAATTTTTTTATATATTAAAATTAAAAATGAATTTTAAAAAATATTAATTTAATATATTTTAAAGTAAAAAATATTTTAAAAATTAATCACTATAAAAAATATAAAACAAAATGAAGTTTCTTGACATTTGGCCAGGATGGTCTCATTGGAACAATTTTCCCCGGACCCTATATATACATGCGTCCTCCTTTTTTAATTCATAACAAAACTATTTCACATCCCGCTTAGAAAAGAAAAAAAACAACGACATGGAAACCTCCAAGAATTCACTAGCAATTGCTTTTCTTATTGCCTTAGCTATAATAATCCCTCTATCCCTTGCCCAAGACTCCCCACAAGACTACGTCAATGCCCACAATAATGCTCGTGCACAGGTACGTGTTGGAAATATTGTATGGGACACTAATGTGGCCGCTTATGCAAGTAACTATATTAAACGGCTCACGGGCGATTGCAGACTTGTGCATTCTGGTGGGCCTTATGGCGAGAACCTTGCAGGGAGTAGTGGTGATCTTACAGGCAGCGCTGCGGTGAAATTGTGGGTTGATGAGAAACCAAAGTATGATTACAACTCCAATTCATGTGTTGGTGGAGAATGCAGGCATTATACTCAGGTGGTTTGGCGCAAGTCGGTTCGTTTAGGTTGTGCTAAAGCAAGGTGCAGCAATGGCGGTACAGTCATCAGTTGCAACTATGATCCCCGTGGCAACTACGTTAACGAGCGTCCTTACTAGAGCTGTGACTCTAGGGTTTGGTATGCAGGAATGCGTGCGTGATAAATAAGCCATGTCATTTGGCCAATGATAGTAAAATGGAAACGATGTATTTCCTCGACTAATTATATCAAACGATATTATGGTGCAATAATATTCACTTCAATTTCTCTGGAAAATGATATAAGGTGGTAGAGAATTAATGCAAATTCTTTCATAACAATTAACCACATGTATAATACTTCATAGGGAAAAGGAGAGATATATTCCTCCCAACAATTAATCCCTTAAATCTCCATCAAGCCTCCCAGCAAATGATATTGGGATAATCTTTATTATAATATCAAACAGGAAAGAGAATCATCAAGAATATTAAGAGAATCATTGCATATTTTTTCCTTTTCATAATTGAAATATAAATTTAAATGATTTGTTTAGTTTAAATTTTTTTTTTTTTAATTATGTTGAATTCTCCTACCAATTTAAACCGCACTATCATGAAAAAAATGGATATTATTTCATTATGGAAATGGATGAATAAAAATGAAGACGATTAGACGACTAAAGTAGGAGAGCCCATGATCGTGACAACCCCAAAATAGCATATTCTCAATAAATAAATAAAAATTCTAAATTATATATTTTTATATTACGACATATAATTAGATAAAAAATCAAGATAATATAATATTTATTAGGATAGAAAAATTACCTTAATATTTGAATTAGGGCACTGGTTTTTCATAGACTTTATTGCTTAATTTGATTATTATGGCACATTATTATTGCTCAATAAATAAATGGATATTATTGCTTAATTTGAATTAGGGCACAAATATGAAACAAGCCTTACAATCTTGTGCTCATCAACACGATGCACTACAAGATTTCACAGTTTTACCGACGGAAAAATTCCGTCGGTGTGTGATTAGAAGTTCGTCGGTGATTTTTATACCGACGTCATCACCGACGGATTACGTCCGTCGGCTTTACCTTCGTCGGTGATTCCCCATTCCGTCGCTATATCGGTCGGAAAAACAAAAAAACCATTTGCCGATGGTTTTACAGACAGAATTTGCGCGCAAAAAAAAAAAAAGATTCTCGCTTGAAATATACCGACGGATTTTTAGTCCGTCGGTATATTGTGATTTACCGACGGAAAATAACCGTCGGTAAAGCTGTCGGTGAGTGTATGAAATACCGACAGAATATGTCCGTCTGTAAATTCATCGGTAATTGTGGAAGCTACTGTTAAATGCCGACGGATTAATTCCGTCGGTAAGTCTGTCGGTGAGTGTTTAAAATACCGACCGAATTCATCCGTCGGTAAAAGCCTTGGTAATAGTTTTTTTCTTAACATATTTTTTAAAAATTATTTAGGATATATAATATAAAACTATATAAATTAATTGTAATACAAACCAATTATGCAAATAAAATTTATTTTAAACATAAAAAAAAATAAAGTTAAATAATATTCATTACAAACTGAATATGTTTCAAGAAAAATATTAAATGAAGTTTGAAAGGTAAATAATGTTGATTACAAATTAATATAAAGAAGATGGAGCTGGAGGAGGAGGAGGAGATCCTGGCGGAGGCTGGTGGTTATACGGCAAAAAAAGATTAGGCGCACATGTTCCGCTATTTGACAATTTCATAATCATTTCGTGAAGCTGTTCATAAGCCGCTTTTTGCTGTTCATGAGCCGCTTCATACTCCGCTTTTTGTTATGCTTGAGACGCTTTGAGTTGCTCAGACTCCGCTCTTTGTTCCGCTCTTTGTTGTGCATGAGACGCTTTGAGTTGTGCGTACTCTGCTTTTAGGTTATCGTATTTCTCGGTGAGTTGCTGCAAAGCCACGAACTCCTTAAATTGGGAGCTCGATATTGATTGGGAGCTCCCAACGGTTGAAACACCACGGGTCGACCGCAAGTTGTCGGCCGTAGTGTTGGAGAGCCCGTAAACCCGATTTTTATCGGGTCCACCTGACGAGCCAACCTCCATCCACAAATCCGGATCGAATTCCGGATGGGTCAAAGTATCGTCCCTGTATCTCTCCCTCAACCGATTATTATAGGTCTCCTGAAAATAAAATAAAAAAGTAATCATCATATTCAATACAATAAACATAATAACTTACTTAATAACTTACAAAATAAAATGGTTGAACAAACATACCACGAAATGCTGAGCACGGTTATCAACGAACTGTTGCGCCACCTTCTGGCGGTCTTGACTCCGCACGTGCGTCTCCACAAACAGCTCCATCGGGCTCGGCTCACGTCCAAGAGACGCAGCCTATAATGAAAAAAGATATATTAACAACAACTGAATTTAACGATATATTTCATTTAAATTAATCTTACCATCCGTTTCGCATGTGCAGCAAACGGAACGGAGCCGCCAGTGTGCGTTGTCACCCCGCCGTGAATTGGCTGATTCCGGTTGCCAGCACCGGACTGTGAGCGTCGTGTGAACCGCTCAGACTGTCACGTGCTCAAGATAGTGCGGCCATAAATCTTTCGGGATGTATATCGGTTTGAAATCCCTCCAAACCGCAACATCGTTCCAGCCTTGGAAACCTCTTTCCCTCGCGGTTTTTTTTGCCTTTTTCCCAAAAATCACGCAACCTACTTCACGCAACCAAAAATTACATTTCGAAACATAAATTTTTGTCTAAAAAAAATTCTGTATTGTTTTCGATCTTACCTAGTTGCCGCGTGATTTTCCCACACCCTCCTCACAACAGTGTTATGCTCAATGTCCCAGCAGAATTTGTGCTGTGTATAAAAAATTTTTTAAATAAAAATAATAATTTATTTACAATTATATTAATAAGCTGAAAATTATAAATTAATACCAACCTCAAACCTGTGAAACCATGCATTGATTTGAGGCATCCATTCAGGATGCTTGGATATCTGACTCCATTGAAACAATGGAATCTCAATCGACGATTTAAACGCCGATGATATTACTCGGGCGGCTTCAATGTTTGTGAACCTGAAAATAAATGAAATAAATTCAATAGTGATTACTTCATAAATTATGTTGTAATTTTTTTTTAAAAAAACTAAAACCTTAACAAACTTACATTGAAAGGTCGTCCTTCCACTGTGCCTCGTACTTGCGGGTAAATTGATTCCGCTGCGAAGGCACGCCACCTCTGCGCTGTGAAGTACCGCTGGAAGAGGCAGCATCGGTTGACGGCACAGGTGGTGTAGATGCCTCTTCTTGAGAGGCACCTAAGGAAATATCATCCTCGCTGCTAGACGAACTAGCTGCGACCGCACCTGAGCGACCAGCTCTGGTTTTCGTTCTACGCATCTACACAATTTGATACAATTAATTATATAATTAAATTCAAATGTAAAAAAAAAATTCGACAGCACCTCCCCTATACCAGATACAATAGCCACAACCAATTTACCCAATCTATACTAATTATTCCAACATATTCAATTACTAATCCTAAGGTAAATTCAACATTAAGAATTACAATTCAAGTAATTATTCAATAATTATGCCAATACAACAAAACAATAAATAAACAAAAAACTCTAGAATAACAATCAAAATAAATGGAAAAAATTAAACACAAAGCATGCAATAATAGAGTAAAACTAATAATTATTCCAACATATTCAATTACTAATCCTAAGGTAAATTCAACATTAACAATTACAATTCAAGTAATTATTCAATAATTATGCCAATACAACAAAACAATAAATTAAAAAAAAACTCTAGAATAACAATCAAAATAAATGGAAAAAATTAAACACAAATCATGCAATAATAAAGTAAAATTAATGATTATTCCAACATATTCAATTACTAATTCTATGGTAAATTCAACATTAACAATAAAAATTCAACAAATTAACTAATAATAATTATGCCAATACAACAATAAAAAATATTCAATAAATTCAAAAAAAAAACTATAGACTTTAGCAATGAATTACGCAAAAAAAAAACTATAGACTTTATCTACATTACAAAAAATACACCAAAACAGAAAAAATAACCAAAAAAATAGCAAAAAAAAACTATTAAAGTAAAATGAAATAGAGAAAACACTAACCTTTTAAACAGATGAAGATGATGACGAAAACTTGCTAGAGATTGGAGGTGAAAGCTTTGAAGAATGGAGAGGATTCACCGAAGGAGAGAAACGAAGGAGAAGAAAAAATGAACTTAACGGGCGGTCACTTGAACTTATATGGCAGTTTTACCGACGGATTCACCGACGGATATAAAATTAATTATTATTTTAATTTAGTCCGTCGTTGATGTGTTAAAAATCCATCGGTAAATTTTGAATTTCGCACCAAAATTTTTAATGACCCTCCATATTTTTCGTGGTCCGTCGGTAATTCCGTCGGCACGATGACGCGGTCAGAGGCGCATTTAATCGCGCTGTCCCTCGGGAATTTTGTCGGTAAAATTGACCCACCGACAACGTACCGACGGACTTAAGGTCGTCGGTGTTGCCGTCGGTGAGGTGGTGGCATTTCAAGTAATTATTTTCAAACTCTCTGTGAAATACCGACGGACTTAAGGCCGTCGGTGTGCCCGTCGGTCATGTGGTGGCATTTCAAGTAATTATTTTCGAACTCTCTGTGAAATGCAGACGGATTTAAGTCCTTCGGTGTAGCCGTCGGTGATTGGGTGGCATTTCAAGTAATTATTTTTGAACTCTCTGTGAAATGCCGACGGACTTAAGGTCGTCGGTGTGCCCGTTGGTCATGTGGTGGCATTTCAAGTAATTATTTTCGAACTCTCTGTGAAATGCAGACGGACTTAAGTCTGTCGGTGTAGCCGTCGGTGATTGAGTGGCATTTCAAGTAATTATTTTCGAACTCTCTGTGAAATGCCGACGGAATTAAGTCCGTCGGTGATTGGGTGGCATTTCAAGTAATTATTTCATGTCACAAAATATATCATCCATGATCAATAATTATTTCAAGTAATTATCTCATAATTGTGGCATTTCAACTAATTATTTCAAGTAATAAATATTTTGTGTTTCAAAATATATATATCATTCATAATCTCTGAAGAAATGACTTATCTCCGTGAGTGCATCCCATATTCCCTTTGGCAACAAATCACGAAAAGCTAATGGGATGAGTGTTTGCATAAACACGTGGCAGTCATGACTCTTCATTCCATACAATCTGCAGTCCTCTATATTAACCAGCTTTGATATGTTCGATGCATGTCCATTCGGAAAACGCAGACTCTTAAGCCATTTGTAGACTAGCAGTTGTGCGTTTTTCTCTAACACGAAGCTTGCTCTTGGTTTTGCGACCCGTGACTCATCATAAACCAACTCCATATTTTTACGGTTACAGTATAAAGCTATATCCAATCTAGCCTTGATGTTGTCCTTTGTCTTCCCCTTCACATCCATGACGGTGTTGAAAATATTCTCAAACATGTTCTTTTCGATGTGCATGACGTCAAGGTTATGGCGGAGCAGATTGGTCTTCCAATAAGGAAGCTCAAAAAAGATACTTCGCTTTACCCAATTATGGGTCAAACCAAAACCAGGAAACTTTTGCTTACCTGATTGAAGGCCAAACACAATGTCACTGTACTCTGAGACAACATCATGCAATTCTTCACCAGAAAGACGCGGGGATGCAACATCTTTTTCAACTCTGCCAACAAAGAAATCTTTTCTGTTCTTTCTGTACCTGTGATGAAGTGGCAAGAAGCGACGGTGACAGTCAAAAAAAGAAGCTTTACCTCCATTTGCTAGCGTGAATGCCTTGTTGTTTTCCATGCAGTATGGACATGCGAGTTTCCCATGCGTGCTCCAACCAGAAAGCATTCCATAAGCTGGAAAATCATTGATAGTCCACATCAATGCCTCCTTCATAAGAAAATTTTGTTTCCTCGATATATCATAAGTCAGAGCTCCGGAGGACCACAACTGCGCCAACTCATCAATCAACGGTCGAAGACAAACATCTATATTCCGCCCCGGGCTTCTTGGACCGGGTATGACAGTAGATAAAAACATGAACTCCGGCCTCATACACATTCCCGGTGGCAAGTTATAAACTGTGAGTATGACCGGCCAACAAGAATAAGGAGCAGCAAATGACCCAAATGGGTTGAATCCGTCTGTACACAAACCAAGACGCACATTCCTTGATTCAGCTGAAAAGTGAGGATGAACACTGTTAAAGCGTTTCCATGCTTCGCTGTCAGAAGGATGAACCATCACTCCATCAACCGCATGGTGTGCTTGGTGCCATGTCATGTGCTCAGCAGTCCTTGGTGACATGAATAACCTCTGCAGTCTAGGTGTGATCGGGAAGTATCTAAGTTTTTTATATGCCACTAGAGTCTTTCCCCTGCCAGT
Organism: Populus simonii; assembly: GCA_007827005.2. Taxonomy (NCBI): domain Eukaryota; kingdom Viridiplantae; phylum Streptophyta; class Magnoliopsida; order Malpighiales; family Salicaceae; genus Populus; species Populus simonii. Next base: position 29,614,462 of record CM017464.2, read on the forward strand.
TCTAGGTTTGTAACGGGAATGCCCGCATGTCATGCACTCGGTCATCTCAGCATTTTCAAGGTAGTATAACATGCAGAAGTTAGGGCACATGTCAATTTTTTGGTATCCTAAACCGAGGGGTTTCATCATGGACTTCGCAGCATAGAAGTTCTCTTTCAGCCTGTTCCCTTCAGGTAAAATACTTCTTGCCCATTCAATAATCTTGTCATACCCGACCTCACTCAACCCGTGATCTGACTTGATGGTGAACACCTGTGCTACGGCCGATAATTTACTATAGTTTGTGCAACCATCCCATAATGGTTCGTCAGAATCTTTCAACAAATCAAAAAACCTAGCTGCATCTACATTAGGTTCTTCTTCTACGATTGGACATTGACTGCCATTACCTTGATTCATTCTCATTGCATCCATAACCATATTTCTGTAAGGATTACTGTTGTCATTTGCCGTTTCATGCACGTTGCTAGCACTAGAAGTAGACCCAACCACCGTTTCTTCCATTCTCCTCTCACTCTCGCTAACAAATACTTCTCCATGTGCATACCAACACTGGTAATTCTCCATAAACCCTTTGTGTAGAAGATGCATCATTACAACATCCGGATGCAGATACTTTTTATTTTCACACTTCCTGCATGGACACCTAATACCGCCTCCAGTAAAATTTCTGGGAATAGATGTTGCGAAATTAATAAAACTCTGAACCCCATTACAATAATCCATCCTCCGCAATCCTTGGGGTGAATCTCGATACATCCATGAACGATCATCCATGACTTATATCGAACCTCTATAAAATTATGATGACATCATGTATTAATTAACTAAGTTAGGTAAATAAACTTGCAAAAATATTACTTTACCTCGAGATTATCCAACAAACCAATCACAACTTCTCATAAATATTAAATATTCATTATCATTTATCAACGTCCATACGAATTAAAATATATAAATTTACAGAAATTACCACTCCGCAATACCATTGATAAAACTTTAAACGGGCCCATTAAGCAAGCTATTAATTATTTCAAAATAGCACATGTAATTCGGTAATTCTATAAAGAAATAACAATTTACAAACAAATACAATCTTACAAAATCTAAAACAAACCATAACAGGTACAAAATTATACATTCATATACTACAAGTTTGTTTGAGAAATAACAATAAAACATGTACATCTACTAACAAAGTACATATACTAAAAAAACAATAAAATTGACATTTAATTAAATGTTAAAATTTAAAAAGATATAATTACTTACAAAAATTGATAAAATCCGTCGGTAAATCAGAACACGGATGCTGTGACCACAAAACTTCAAGAAATATAACTTGTTGTGCTGATATGAGGAAGATTTTTTTTTTGGGGGGGGAGGGGGGGCTGGTTGTTTGCAGATGGGGAGAGTTGGGATGAGGAAGAAGAAGGAGAAATAGGGGAGGAGAGAGTCGGCAGAGCTGTCATATATTAACTTTTTCTGACGGTTTCACCGACGGAAACTCCATCGGTTATTACGTCGGTGATTCTGACGGAAACATAGACACGTCACCGTACGGATCTACCATTTCAAATCCCTCGGTGAGTCCGTCGGAAATTTAAACGGCGAGACCGATCACATCACTGTACGGGCACTGTACGGGCTGTCGTTTTGAATCCGTCGGAAAAAAAAACCGGCCAAAACCTCCACGTCAGCGACCCGCCTTTTTTTTAATCCGTCGGTAGTTACCTACTGAATTACGGACGGAAAAGTTTCCGTCGGTAATTACAGACTGAATTACAGACGGAAAGTGGCCGTCGGTAATTTCGACCTCAAAATACCGACAGAAATATTCCGTCGGTAAATCCGTTGGTATTTAGCGAATTTCTGGTAGTGATGCTATGATAAAGGGAGACATTCCATTGTCTCTACAAGCTTTGCGTTCGGGTGACTACAAAGTTTCTGAACGAGGCACAATGGATGCAGCCTCTATAAGCCAGGCCATGTGAAAAAGAATTCACAACCAGATACATGTCGCCCCTTTCTGACATGAATAGAGTTGTGCATGATGTCTCCGTCGTGGCTGCATCCATTGTTAAGACGATGAAAGGTAGTTGATAACATAATTTTTCTGCTCTGCGCGTAAGGAAATTGAAATAATTTTTCTCTCTTATGCTGCCAATCAACTAGGTGTAGTTTAGTTCTTATCTTGGTATTTTATGTACCTAATATATTCGTTTTTTGGAAGGATAATGAAAGAGTTTTTGTTTTCTTGTTCTTCCCACTCCTTTTAGACGTAGGCAGAAGAGAATAAAATGAAAGTAACTGCTGTGTTCGTTGTGTAGAATTTTGATTTATACCTTATCATATGAAAAATGAGAGTGCAGATCACTCAACTAGTTTTAATTTGTTTTCCGTTTAAATCACAACCACAAAAACTAAATGAAATAGAAACACACTTATTATCAGCAAGAATTTTCTACTCATAAAAGAAGAAGAAGAAGAAGAAGCCAACACATGCTTGACGTTAACAAGTTTGGAAATTGCCGAACGTGTCAACTTTTAGAGTGTGTTTGGTATTGTGGTAGCTGTTGTGGTTGTGGTTTGAAAAAAATTATTTTATAAAAAATACTTTTAGTTGAGGTTGGTTTGAAAAAATAGATGTTTGGTTAAAACTGTGGTTAAAATTGAGGTTGAACAAAAAATAGTTTAATGTGTTTGGTTAAGAATGCTTTTGAAATTAAATTTATAAAATAATTTTAAAAAATATATATTAATATTGATAATTTTTAATTTAAATATTGTAGATTTAACTACTGCCACTACATCATGAAATAAATAATACTTTATATAAAATATTTTTTATTGTTCCATTAAACTATCTATAATTTCATCACGTACGAAATTCATCCGACAAGGACTATAGTTTCAATAGTTTTTTGAGCGTACAACAAAATCAGGTAAAATATCATTATGAACAAAATTGAAATTACGATAAAATTCTGCAAAGGTTACACTATCATGCGATCTCTTTCTAATTTATGCAGTGTCATTGAATAATATTAAACACTAATTTTTTTTAATAAAATACATTTAAAAAAAATAGATTTTTTACTGTTCACGTGAACAGTGCATGCACGTGAATAAATTCACTTTACTGTTCACATGAACAGTGCAGTGAAAATCACTGCACTGTCAACGTATAACACAAACAAATGGGCAACAAATGTGCAGAGCACACTGTTCACTTTTGTTAAGTGAACAGTGCCGGCAAAGCAGGTATAACTTGTTTCTCCTCTACCTGCGTTTTTATGCGATTTTCAGTGGGTCTCATCAACTAAAAATACTGCTTTTCACTTTAACTAAATAGCATAAAATTATGGTTTCTTCAAAACACAATTGCTGCCGCGTAAACAAACACAGTGTTACACGCACACTTTCTCTCTATTTTCGAATCATTTAGCCATATAAAAATGGATTTTTTACTGTCATTATGCTAAGGTGAGTTTGCCAAAACTGAAGATTACGCGAGAGTTTAATTCCGTATGGAATTAATTTGAATTTTAATATCCTAAGAGAAGACCTGTCCTTCAAAGATTAAGCCAATTTTCCCCTGTATTCATGTCAATCCACTTTTTATATCACTGTTTAAACATGCGTTTGGTAAGAGATTTATTTTATTTTATTTTCTTGGAGGATTGCATTTCAATAGAAAAATCAACTACCAGTTCTTTAAGTAATCTCTCGAGGAAAAGAAAAGAAAGAAAAAGATGGCGTCATGTTGTTGACGCAATCATGGATGCTGATAAACAACGGAAGCGGCGTGATTTGTGGAATAAAAATTTGAAAAAACAAGAATACCAGTGGGCGTGCAGTGACAAGGGAAAACATGAGGAAGGGCCACTTGGTTTTAACATGTGTTGCTCATATGATCATAGCTACTGGAGGTTTATATGGTCGTTAATTTTAGGACCCGTGGTATTAGTTGAAGTGTACGCAAGTTGGTCTGGACACCCACGTTAAACTAAAAAAAAGAAGAAAGGGCACTCAATATTAATAAAGAGGACTTTGCATGCAGCAGCGGAGACCTTTCTGGTACAGATGCTGTGGAAATGCAGAATGCAAACTATGGCTACAACTCGAATTCACTATTGGCATTAAATACATAAGTTATGTTTGGCATAAATTAAAGTGATTTATCTAACATTATTTATTTTTACTCGGATTCATATTTAAATGAACTTTAAGCAAAGTGATAACCCAAGCGTATATAAGTGCTGAACTCAATCATATATGAGTCTGACAAACTGTTAAACTCAATATTTCTGAGCTTAACCAAACACTGATCCCAAATATATACCCAGGCTCAACACCCTTGGGCTCAATCAAGTGTTGATCCCAAGCATATGCGGGTCTGATGAGTTGCTAGACCCAGCACTGTTGGGCTAAGCCAAGCATTGAGCTTAAGTATATACGGGTATGACTAGTTGCTAGACCCAACACCTTTGGGCTTAGCTAAGCGCTGGGCCCAAACATATATAGGTCTGACGAGCTGTCAGACCGAGTTGCCAGACCCAACATCCTTGAGCGCAGTCAACTGCTGAGCCCAAGTACGTATGACTTTGACAATCTTGTTAGGCTCAATGTTGGACCACAAGATTCTAATGAGTCAAATATATTTTTTCTTTTGATGAGTGTCATAACCCAATTTTTTACCTTTTTATTTTAATAATAATTATTATTATTTTATTTATTGAAAAGGATAAAAAAAATGATGATAAAAAAATAATAATGATGAAAAAACAAGTAAAATGAAATAAATGAAGAATGAATTAAAATTTGGGTTAAGGGCAACATTATTGGAAGTTTTATGGTTTAATTAGACTTTGGAATTAATCTAATCAAGCTTGGAATTAATTTAATTAATCAAGTCAAGGGTTTAATTGAAGAATGGATAAGTTTTGAGACTTAATTAAGCTTGGAATTAATTTAATTAATCCAATTAAGGTTTTAATTGGAGAATTGATAAGTTTTGAGACTTAATTAAGCTTGAAATTAATTTAATTAATCCAATCAGGGGCTTAATTGAAGAAATAGCAAAGTTTGGGGTTAATTGGGGGCACGATTGCAACAGATTAAAGTCTAAGGATTAGTTTGTAAAAAATGCCGAAATACAGGGGTCCAATTACAATTTTTCCAGGGGCTTGATTACATGATTTCAGAACTTCAGTGACTGGATTGCAAATGGCCATTCCCATCACACATACGGCGCCGTTTCTAGAAATCAGCCGTCGCCTTCTTCGTCTCCTTTCACAGGAACAGGTTTCTGCAGTAATGGCTTTGAAGCCGTTTCAATTGTAGAGATGCTTGGCATTCTCTGGCTATAAAGCCAGAGAAGATGAGAGAGCGCAGAGGGGAAAAATAAAAGGAAGCACTGAGAGAAGGAAAAAGAGAGGGCAGAACAGGGGGACTGCAGGAAAGAAAAACTGGGGGGAATTGGACTGAAAAGAAAAAAAAAACCCAGAAAGACAAACCAGAACCGGAGGAAGGAGACAGGGGCCAAGAACCAGAAACAGAAGGCAGGGGAAACCGGGGAAAAATGGAGGAAAAACAGAGCAAACGAAAGAGAAGAGCAAACGCAAAAAAAAAAAAAAAATTCAGAGAAAACAACGCAACCAGCAACAGGAGGAAGAACCCAGAAAATAAAAAAAGCAGGGGAAACCGGGGAAAAACGAGAGCAAAACAGAGCATAAAAAATACACAAATCCACATAGAGAAGAAGAGACAAAGGAGGAGCAACAACAAGACAAGAATTAGCCTTGCTATTGCCCTCATCCCTGCAGAAAAGAAGAACTCGAAATCAGTAAAAAGCCACCCTTCATCCTTCTTGGTTCGTGCACATCAAGAACTGAGAAGAGGAGAGAAAGCAGTGGACACAACAGGGAGATAAAGGAAAGCAGCCGAAAGGGAGTAGCACCTCTACGTTGCAGGCTTCTTCACCGTCAGGTACGCCCTTCCTCAGCTCATTCTGCATCTTCATTTTGAAATAGGATTGTAAAAACTGTGCAAGAGCTGTGCGAAGGTAATTTAATTACCTGCGCACAGTTGATGCACACGTGAAATTGTTTCACGCATGCATCAGACTTAGCCCAGCCGGGCCACTAGCTTGGGCCAGTGGCCAGGTTGGGTTGGCTGGGCTATGTGGGCTGAGCTGGGCCAAGCCCCCAAAATAAAAAAAATAAAAAATATAGAAAGTGTAGAAATAAAATTTTTTGCATGTCTTAAAAAAAATGTATTTTTGTCAATTTATTCATTGATATCAGGATCAGGAATTAAAAAAAGAAAAGAAAATATACTGATTTTTTTTGTAGCTACGAATTTTTACCAACGCCAGAGTTGGAATTATTCGTGGTGGAATCTTTACCAACACCAGAGTTGGAATTGGTTGGAATTTTTACCAACGCCAGAGTTGGAATTATTCGGGGTGGAATTTTTACCAACACCAGAGTTGGAGTTATTCGAGATTGAATATTCACTAGCGCCAGAGTCAGGAATATTATAAACAAATCATCATAGCATAAGCGAATAAATGTTTAGCAATTTAAGACAAAACCAGCAATGCAGTTTGCCTTAGGTAGAACGTTTAAGGGGTGATAATATCTTCCCTTTTACGTAACCAGTCCCGTACCATAGAATCTCTGTTGACCAGTTAGGGTTCCTAGTGACCGTAATACTAGGTGGCCACTCCTTAGACAAGACCTTTTCCCTTAAAAGAACCAGATGCCAGAAATCTGTTCTTTTTCCATATATCGAGAATCATTTTTAGGGCCGCCGCGATGTCGGGTGCGACAATGAGTCAGATATATTTTCTCTCTTGAAAATATAAGAGATGTTTAATGTTATCAGAGAAATATAACTTTTCAATCCTCCTATCCACCAAAAGGTAAGAATCATGGGCTATAAAGACCCATTGAATCCTTAAAAAAAGCAGGTTCACAATCTTCATTCTTTATTGCATATTTATTTTTAGAGTCTCTCTAAAATATTATTGCATTTTATCTCAAGAAAATACTTAAGCATCATAGAGTCCCCAAATCCATTAAAGAGATCTTTTGCAGGTACCAACTATTAGTCACCTTGGCTTACCAAACACTAGCCATCAACCACCTTAACTAGAGAGAATGAATCATATTGCTAGAACTAAGAGATTAACCAATTATCCAATACATAAACTTTGTTTTAAGCTACAAATGTTAAGAACAATGGTTGTGAAACCAAACTAAAAGGTGAAATAAGAAGTTCCTTAACATTAAAGGTCATTTCTCCTATTAAAGCCAAATGATGGTTATAAGCTCTCATCATGCATCATTGAGATGTTTGATGGGATGGTTAAGATCCTTTCCAATAGGCTTGATCATCCACTAATAATGGCCTTCATAAGTTGTCGCTCCTTCTTAGTCAGGGTAGGGAAATTGAAAGGAGCTCGACCAATAATGAGGTTAGCAAAAACATTCTCAAGTTTAACGCTCTCAGGAATAGCCCAAGTCAAAGGCCCAACTGCTGCAGCCTCTATAGGCAAGGTTAGAAGTTGAAGTAGAGGGAATGCCATCACCAGAGCCTCCATGATCGAGGATGGAACACCAATCTCCATAGGGGTGAAGACTTCTTTCTCTAGAAGCGGGCAACAACTCCTGCAATTACTTTAGATGGAGTCAAATCTACTTGACCCTCGACTGGAGAAGTACGAATGACCCAATCTTCCTGTTCTACGGAAGTCCTGACTCCCATCGTTGTTTTTATAGAAACAGAGAGTTCATCAACAATGGTGGGGTTGTTCTCCATCACATCTCTATTTTCTGCCTCCACTCACGTCAAGAGACGAAGACTTTCTTTGTGAACTCTTTATAGACCTTGCTTAAGTTTCTCCTTCTCCTTAGCTATTAGTTCTACATAAAAAAAAAGTCAGCAATAAACTTAGATACACAAAAAAAATCAAGAGACAGAGACTTACTTTGTAAAGTCTCTACAGACCTTGCTAAAGTTTTTCTTTCTCCTTAGCTGTTAGTTCTACATAAAAAAAAGTCAGCAATAAACCTAGATACATGGAAAACAAAGTATAAGGAAGTTGCATACTTTGTAATGTGGATTGATAATATCCTTTTGGCTATTTATTGACTCTATACTCAGTTGAGGTCGAGGCCATTATAACACATATTTTCTCCTTATCTGAGCTCAAATGAAGCTTGCTGTTTACATTAAGGAAGGAACCCTCCAATAACAGGAATAACCCTATAACTGTTACATTCCACCTTTAGGACTAACTAACCTGCTATACCTTATAATCAGCCCACATACACTTTATTTTTTTGACGTGCATGAGCTTTCTAACTAGAGTTCTTTCATGGATCTAGTAGGTCTATTGGCGAAGGTGTAAAACCAATGCATATTGCTATAATCGGTGCCAACGACCAAATAGTAACAATTTCTAAAGACATTAATTGTAGGCTCGATTCCAATAAGCTTAAAAAACTTATCAAAGATAAACAAGGTTATCCACCCATTAGGGTGCAACTGGTCTAAACCTAACTGGAGGGAGAAGGAATACCCTAATGCATACATGTAAAATAGGTATGTAATTTCAAATTAACCCCAGGCAAAGCCCAAAGTCTATCAGCTGATACGCTTAGCCTGATTAGACATTTGAGCTATATTCTCTCTTGACTGCAAGTAAGTAATAAACTTTATATACTTTCCACCTAATGTGTTAGGAACGTCATTCTTAGGGGTTTGAGGCAACCCCCCTCTCTCTTGAGATTCCTTGTTAGTGGCAGGAGAAAAACTTCTCTTGAGGGGAGAGCTACTTCCCCCTCACCAGAGGTGGACGTCAGGGTACCACCCTTTTTAGTTTTGAGGCCCAATATGATGGAACCCTGCCCCATGCTACTTTTTTTAGTCTCAGGTTGGAATCTGAAATCCTCATCAAAGGCAACAACATCCCTACTTCTAGGAATAAATATGACTTTTTTTTTGTTTATTTCTATATTCAAAATAAAGAAGAAAAAAAAAAAGAAGTTTCTGATGGAAAATACCCAAGGTTATGGTTTTCTTCTCATATTAGAAAGAGATTGGCTTAGGATTCTTTCACAAAATTATTTCTTAGAAGTTACGAAGAGTAAAAGCCAAAGAAAAGTTGGGAGCACGAATGGATAAGGTTATAAAAGAAATAACTTTTTACCCATACCGTTAGATGATTGACCTTTTATATCATCTTAGATCTCCAGAAATCCACTTAATTACTGTATTAAATACAAGTTACCATTTTGTTTCCCAAATGATACCTTCAATAAAGACAAGTCACATGGCTATAAGTGCCGCACGGGTGCGGCGTCGCGGCGAAAACATCCACCCTCAAAATCTAATCTTATATCTAATGCGGAAAATGTGGGGAGACAAGGAATTCTTGTCTTTTATTAGTGGAAAAATGGAATGGGAGTCGCCACCTAGTATTTTGGTCACTAGGAACCCTAACTGGTCTCAGAGATCGGGTACGAGGACTGATTGCGTAAAGGGAAGGTATTAGCACCCCAAATACGCCCTACCTAAGGTAAGCTGCATTGTTTTATTGTCTGATAAAATCTAAGGTCATGTCGTGCTTTTTGTTTGTTGGTCCGTCTATGGCTTAAGAAAAGTTCTCTTCGGTGAAGAGATCCTTATCTTATCGGGTAAAACCTAACCAGTCTAATGCCAACAAAGAAAATTTAATAACTGGAACACGTCTTACGTATAAGATCATAACCCCAGATATTAAAAGAAAACCAAAAGAAAATTTTTTTAGAATTTTTGAAATATTGGCCTAGTTCTCGTGACTTTAATAAACTGGTCATTAAAGCTGCTAATACATTTTTTTTTTGAAATTTTCTTTGTTGAATGAAAATACAATATGATTTTTTTTTTGAGAGACTTGGCCGTATGCATGAAAACAAAACATTTTTTTTTTGTCTGGACGAAAACGTGGTATTTTAATACCGGATTTCTATCTTTACAGTATAAAAATACAACCGGTATTGATTAAAATGCAGTAGAAATTGGTGGAAAATCACAGATATTTAAATAATTTCTTTGAAGAAAACAAAACATTTTTTTTTTTAATGTCTGGACGTAAACATGATATTTTAGTACCGGATTTGTATCTTTACAGTATAAAAATACAAACCGGTATTTGATTAAAATGCAGTAAGAATTGGCGGAAAATCACAAATATTTAAATAATTTCTTTGAATATATATATATATATATATATATATATATATATATATATATATATATATATATATATATATTTATTTTTTTTTATTATTTTGCTGGGCCCAACCCGGCCCATATGGCTGGGCTGGACCCCAGCCAACCTGCGTAGCTGGGCTGGATTCAGCCAGCCCAGCATGGTCACTGGCCCATGCCAGTGACCATCTTCAAAAAAAGAATTCCCTTGTTGGGACTTGAAACCGGGTCTCTTGGATGAGATCCGAGTAAGCCGACCATCTAGACTGCAAGGCATACTTTTAACTAATGGCACCATAATATGTTTTAGGCTTACATGAACAGGGCGAAGGTAATTAAATTACCTTCGCTCTGTTAACCATCTTTGTTGCAGTGCGAGAATGAAAGAAAGAAAACAAAACAGAGCATTGTAACTGGCGATTTCTGGTGTCGGTTTCCTTATGTTTTCTTTCTATATTTTACATACTAACATGCATCATCTCATTTCGCAGGGAAAACAGGGAAGGGCATCGAACATACCTGATTTTGAGAAGACGAAGGCGAAGACGATGGTGGTGCTGGGTTCTCTGCTTCACCGTGTTCTCTGTTTCTGTTCAGTTGATTCCTCTGCTCTCCCTTTTTGCTTTCTCAATATTTTTCTGCTCCCTCCTATTTCTTACGTTTTCCCCTAAGCTGTTTCCCTCCTATTTTTTTAGTGTAGCCTCTCCTCTCTCTGCCTTTTTCTCCTCCCCTGCGTTCGGTTCTTCTGCTGGCTTTATAGCCAGAGGACGCGAGTGTTTTTGGTAAACCGGCGTGCATCACGGTGGCGAGGGTTGTCAGCCGCGATACGCTTCCTTCTTGATTTGGAATTGGCTCCATTATCGCTGCCAACGTCTCCTTCCTTTATTATCACAGAATACCAGCTGTTGCAGACGATGAAATGGTGGAAACGGCGCCGCTTGGGTTTCTTTCGATTTGGCCATTGAATGTTTTGCAGTTTTGTAATCAAATCCCCAAGAAAATTGTAATTGGATCCCTTAATGTTAGCGCCTTTTCTAGTTTGGTCCTTGGTCTAGGATTGTTTCAATTAAGTCCCTAATTGACCATCAAACTCTAATAATTATGCAATTAAACCCCTGATTTGGCCAAATCAACTCTTTCAAAATTATAACTGGACCCCAGAACTTTAATTTCTCCCAATAAAAGCCTATGTTGACTTAAAACTCAATTTTCTTACAATCTAACCCTCTATAAATTCAATTAAACCTTAGATAAAATTTAATTGAGTCCATAAACATCTGATTTTAGACTTTTCTTTCCCAACTTGAATTTTCTTTGTCAACAAGGCTCTTATTTGTCAAAAATATACTGCCAAATTTTCACCTTTTATATTTTTGAACCTCTTCAACCAGTTATGGCCTTTCTCGGTATTCCAGCATCCTTTTCTAGCTCCTATTATTTTTTAGATTTCTTCCGATATATATATTGTATTTTCTCATTTTGTTTTGTGGTAACCCAAAAATGAGTAACAACAATAAGAATCCCAACAGTTTTATATGAGACAAAAAAATCTTATAGAAATGGTAAAAAAACTCTCATTTACTACTAATAAAATTTTAAAAATCTTTGTGTATTAAATATGTAAATATTTGGAGGGCTATTGATGGATCAATATGTTTTATTTTTACCTGGATCCTCATTTAAAAGAATCAAAGGCAGGGTGATAACCTAACATACTTGGCCTCATCCAAACAACGAGATCAATCATATATGGGTCTAGTGAGCTACCAAACCTAACATCCTTGGGCTCAACCAAGTGTTTAGCTCAAACATATATGGGTCTAGTGATTTGCTAGACTTAATAATTTTGGGCTCATCAAAACACTGAGCCCAGTTATATATGGGTCTGAGAGCTGTCAGATCCAACGCTCTTAGACTTAGCACTTAGCCCATGCTTAAATGGGTCTGACGAGCTATCAGAACCAACACCCTTATACTTAACCAAGCGTTGAGTCCAAACATATACGGGTCTGATAAGCTACTGACCCAGCATCCTTGGGCTTAGCCAAACACTGAGCCTATGCATATATGAGTCTAATGAGATGCCAAAACCATTATTCTCGGGCTCAGTTAAATGTTAAGCCCAAGTATGTATGACTCTAGTAATCTTAGTAGACTTCATATTGGACTACAAGATTCTAACGAGTCAGAGATTTTCTCCTTAATGAGTCAGAGATATTTTCCCTCTTGCATACATCAGAGATGGTTAATGCTATCTGGGAAATATAACTTTTTAGTCCTCTTCTCCATCAAAAAGTAAGGATCGATCGTGGGCTATAAGACCCATTGAGTCCTTAAAAGAAACAGAATCACAATCTTTATTCTTTAGTGCATATTTATTTTTAGAGTCTCCTTAACATAGTTTTGAAACCCGACCCTGGTGGTCTACCCGGTCTAATGATCGAGTCACGGGTTAGATGGGTCAACCCAAAAAAAAACATGTGACTCTGTATTTAACACAGAGTCACAGATCACCCACTCCCTCTCTCTATCTCTCTAGCTGTAGGAGCTCTTTTATTGTGAATATGGCAGCTGAGGTGAGCCTAGACTACTACTTGCTTTCTTGCTCTCTCTCACGATCCTAATGAAAGGTCAAGCCGGCGATTGAGTGAGGGGTCTTCGGGAACCTCTGTACGATACGAAGAGTTCTCCAGCCGTCAAGATCAACCGGACTTTCAGCAGACAAAGGACGCGCACTCATCCAGATTACGAAGAAAAAGAATCTCTCAATTCGATTATGAACGTTGTGAGTGAACCTGGAGGGGCAAAATCAACAACTTTGATCACTAGTGATTTGTTTGGTGGTGGTGATTCTGTAGAGAGTGGATGGGAAAAGCGTCTGGACTTAAGGAATATCTTTTGCAAGTGCCAATTCTTTTATTTGTGTCATGAGATCATCGAAAGGTTCCTGTTTAAAATTATGATTGTTTCTTCCTTTTGCTTTCTTCAATTTCTTTTTGTTGGTGCGAGTACTGATTTACTTTGAAATTCTCTGTTTGGTTTATGAGAAAATGTAGAAATAGGAAATGAAAGTTTAAAACGACTTCGTTTCATGTTTACGTAAAAAAAAAAAATAGGCCGGGTCTCACCCGGGTCGACTCGCCGGGTCGGCCGGGTTTTGCCGGGCCAACTCCCCAGCGGGTTTTTACTAAGACCCGGATCGGTCCCATGCCCGGGTCGTCCGGGTCCGGGTCGACCCGCCTGGCCGGTCCGGGTTTTAAAATAATGCTCCTTAAAATATTATTTTATTTTCTCTTAGAAACATACTTAAGTACCAGAGAGTCTCTAAATCTACCAAAAGAAACCTTTTACAGGTACCAAAAATCAGTTATCTTGGCTTACTAGGCACCAAGCACTAGCCACCATGGCTAGAAAGAATGGATCATATTACTAGAACTAAGAGATTATGTGATTATCCAATACATAAACTTTATTCTTAAACTACTTAAATTTTTTAAAACAATAATAGTCATATATACAAGTCATGCAGACCTACTAATCTTTTAATGGTGGCATGAGATATTTTGTTATCCATATCTATTCATATGGATACCATTTTGACTAACTACATGGCTGGAAATTTGCACCAACAAGACAACTTTATGTATCTACAGTAGTGAGCCAGACGTAACTACTAGCTACAATTAATGTGGTGCCATTGCACTTAAATTTCTTTCTTAGATGACAAATAACGTTTTGACTGCTAGTATTGCTAGGACTTATTAGAAGGAATGAAGGGACTATTTTAGTCCACAACTTTTGATCATAATCTTCTCACATTGCTCGTTGATGGACCTTATGCTCACAACCTTGCTGCTAATAGTGTTGACTTGACAGCCATAGATGCTGTGAATTTGTGGTTAGAAACGATTACAAATCTAGTTCATGTGCGGAACAAGAGTGCATGGCTTGTATTAACGTGGTCTTGCGCATCTTGCATCGTTTAGGTTGTGCTGAAGCGAGATGCAATAATTGAGGCCCGGTCATTTATTGCGCCTGTGACCCGCCCGGCGACATCGCTGGCAAGCGTCCTTACTAGCATAATGAAGCTTCTATTCTGAGAAACGGCAATAGAATGAAAACAATCTGAAAAGCAATCGTCCTAATAGCAGAACCCTCAATTTCCACAGAAACCTTCAGAAATGAACGTCTTCTCTTGTCTTTAATCTTTATCTTTGACCTTAAGTTTACATCTCCCTTTAATAATCGTGATTCGTTTATCTCACGTAATTGTCGGCAGCCACCGGTGACCAGAGATGTTAACAGTGACATGACTTCCCAAGCAGCCAGAAAAGTTAACAAATCATTAATCGCACATGATCTAAAATAGACCTGTAACCACAAAGAACGATAAGCTTGCCTTATACACAGGTCATTAATATTCGCGTTGGTGGTTCACTGTAAATTAATAGATGTCCACAATTTTAAGGATATGGTACGTAGGTCTTGATTATTTTTTAAAATGTATTTTTGTTTAAAAATATATTAAAATAATATATATGTATTTTCATTATTTTTTTTCCAGTGTATGCGTATATTTATCCTGTCTTGAATTGCAGGAATTTAGTTGATGAACTCATTGATAAATCAGGAAACGAAAGTACTGTAAAAACCAATATCGTATAAAAATCCAACGAGCAACTTTTTGTTTTGTTTTCTCTATAATTAGAAGGATTTTTTCATACTCACCTCCATTCTTAAGTGGATTCGTTCATTTTTTTTAAAAAATAATTTTCAGGTAAAGAGAAACTTACAATTAAACTTTACCTGTTTGTGGTTGTTTTTCAAAGTGCTTTTTACTTAGAAATGCATCAAAATAATATTTTTTTTATTTTTAAAAAGTTATTTTTGATATAAATACATCAAAATGATCTAAAAACACCAAAAAAATATTAATTTGAAGTAAAGAAAACAATAAAGACACTGGCTATATATAAAACTGATTGTAAGTATTAAAAAAAAGAAAAGAAAAATATTATATCTTCATTAAAATAAATATGTATTTCACAACAAAAATGAAATAAAAAACAATAAATACAAAAAAAATACATGTAATAGAATAATGACAAAATAATAAATACAAGAATTACAGATATGAATATATGTGCGTACATGCGTCTCCATCTGCCATCGTCTTTGCAAAGCCATTCAAGTCCTGTCCCGGTCTTCGCTTTTACAAGATGAAATCTTTCTTAATTCACACTTAATTGTATTCATAGATGTGGGTTTAAATGGACCTCTCTATTACTATATATCGGTCAAAAATAGCACTCTCAGAAAGTCGTTGATTAATTATCCATCCAAGAGGGATAATTAAATACTATGTATTGTACTCGTGTGCTAAAATAATTCCGTCTTTATATATATATATATATATATATATATATATATATATATATATATATATATATAAAATTGAAAGCACTTCTAGAAAACGAACATAACGACTCGATTAGCTGATTTTATCAGCTACTCGACGTGATATTATCTTCAAATTACCTGACAAGATCTCAATTAGAATTCTTTAGTCATTCCACTGTGGTGTTGAGTAATATATAGATATGTATTTTAAAAATATTTTTTAATTTTTTCATGTTGATATTAAAAATAAATTTTAAATTTTTATTAAAAATATTAATTTAATATATTTTAAAATAAAAAATATTTTTAGAAATAACTACTATCAAAATAAATATCAAACGGGATCAAGTTGCTTGACATTTGGCCATGATATTGGTCTCATTAATTAAAACAATTCCCCCCAGACCCTATATATACATGCGTCCACTCCTTTTCATTCATAACAAAACTATTTCACATCCCGCTTTGAAAAGAAAAAAAACAACGACATGGAAATCTCCAAGAATTCACTAGCAATTGCTTTTCTTATTGCCTTAGCTATAATAATCCCTCTATCCCTTGCCCAAGACTCCCCCCAAGACTACGTCAATGCCCACAATAATGCTCGTGCACAGGTACGTGTTGGAAATATTGTGTGGGACAATAATGTGGCAGCTTATGCAAGTGACTATATTAAACGGCTCACGGGCGATTGCAGACTTGTGCATTCTGGTGGGCCTTATGGCGAGAACCTTGCAGCGAGTAGTGGTGATCTTACAGGCAGCGCTGCGGTGAAATTGTGGGTTGATGAGAAACCAAAGTATGATTACAACTCCAATTCATGTGTTGGTGGAGAATGCGGGCATTATACTCAGGTGGTTTGGCGCAACTCGGTTCGTTTAGGTTGTGCTAAAGCAAGGTGCAGCAATGGCGGTACAGTCATCAGTTGCAACTATGCTCCCCCCGGCAACTACGTTGGCCAGCGTCCTTACTAGCTGTGACTCTGGGGTTTGGTATGCAGGAATGTTTGCATTATAAATAAGCCATGTCATTTGGCCAATGATAGTAAAATGGAAACGATGTATTTCCGCGACTAATTATATCAAACGATATTATGGTGCAATAAAGTTCACTTCAATTTCTCTGGAAAATGATGTTTCAATGACCTTAAAAGGATTGATTTAATTATTTAATATATGTATATATTAAATAATTAAACCAATGCTTTCAAGCCATCATGTTTGATGAGGCACAAGCTTTAAAAGGGTGCCATATTTTTTTTTTTTAGTTTAATGTGGGTGTCCGGACCAGCTTGCGCGTACCTCGACTAATCCCACGGGTTCTGAAGTTAACGACCATGTAAGCCTCTAGTGGCCATCATATAAGCAACCACAGGGCTCGAATCTGAAATCACAGAGGGAGCAAACATCTTGGTCCCAAACTCTTACCACTAGACCACCATCTAGATGGTTAAAAGGGTGCCATACTTGGTCAGCAATAAGGTGGTAGAGAATTAATGCAAATTCTTTCATAACAATTAACCACATGTATAATACTTCATAGGCAAATGGAGAGCTATATTCCTCCCAACAATTAATCCCTTAAATCTCCATCTAGCCTCCCAACAAAAGATTTTTCCAATTAAAATCCCATCTAATTGGATGTTATCCGATAAAAAACCATCCAAAAAAAAAAGAAATTATTGAGGAATATAAATTTAAATAATTTGTTTAATCATTGGGATAATTGTTACCCAAATACCAAATTAACAGGATTTAAATAATATTGAGATAATCGTTATTAAAATACCAAACAGGAACAAGAACCATCAAGAATATTAGGAGAATCATTGCATATTTTTTCCTTTTGCATAATAGAAATTTAAATTGAAATGATTTGTTTAGCTTAAATTATTATTTTTTAATTATGTTGAATTCTCCTACGAGCTAATAAGAGAAAATTCAACTACCAATTTAACCGCTCTATCATGAAAAAATGGATATTATTTCATTATGGAAATGGATGAATAAAAATGAAGACGATTAGACGACTAAAGTAGGAGAGCACATGATCCGTATAGTGACAACCCCAAAATAGCATATTCTCAATAAATAAATAAAAATTCTAAATTATATATTTTTATATTACGACCATATAATTAGATAAAAAATCAAGATAATATAATATTTATTAGGATAGAAAAATTACCTTAATATTTGAATTAGGGCACTGGTTTTTCATAGACGTTATTGCTTAATTTGATTATTATGGCACATTATTATTGCTCAATAAATAAATGGATATTATTGCTTAATTTGAATTAGGGCACAAATATGAAACAAGCCTTACAATCTTGTGCTCATCAACACGATGCTATGATAAAGGGAGACATTCCATTGTCTCTACAAGCTTTGCGTTCGGGTGACTACGAAGTTTCTGAACGAGGCACAATGGATGCAGCCTCTATAAGCCAGGCCATGTGAAAAAGAATTCACAACCAGATACATGTCGCCCCTTTCTGACATGAATAGAGTTGTGCATGATGTCTCCGTCGTGGCTGCATCCATTGTTAAGACGATGAAAGGTAGTTGATAACATAATTTTTCTGCTCTGCGCGTAAGGAAATTGAAATAATTTTTTTTCTCTTATGCTGCCAATCAACTAGGTGTAGTTTAGTTCTTATCTTGGTATTTTATGTACCTAATAAATTCGTATTTTGGAAGGATAATGAAAGAGTTTTTGTTTTCTTGTTCTTCCCACTCCTTTTAGACGTAGGCAGAAGAGAATAAAATGAAAGTAACTGCTGTGTTCGTTGTGTAGAATTTTGATTTATACCTTATCATATGAAAAATGAGAGTGCAGATCACTCAACTAGTTTTAATTTGTTTTCCGTTTAAATCACAACCACAAAAACTAAATGAAATAGAAACACACTTATTATCAGCAAGAATTTTCTACTCATAAAAGAAGAAGAAGAAGTCAACTATTTCCTTGAGCGTTCCTACCATGTTATTTCCTTGAACGTTCCTACCATGTTACACGGCACTTTATTTTGATAGTCGCAGCCAACACATGCTTGACCTTAACAAAGCTCTACTTTTTTTCTTCTTCTTTTGGGGTCATGACTCGTGATCATAAGATAATAACAAGTTAACCATCTAGGTGATGGTCCAATGGTAAGAGTTTGGAATTAAAAGGTTTGCTCCCTCTGTGGTCTCAGGTTCGAGCCCTGTGGTTGCTCATATGATGGCCACTGGAGGCTTACATGGTCGTTAACTTCAGGGCCCGTAGGATTAGTCGAGGTGCGCGCAAGCTGGCCCGGACAACCACGTTAAACTAAAAAAAAAAAGATAATAACAAGTTTGGATATTGCCGAACGTGTCAACTTTTAATGGGCATGTTACACGCACACTTTTTCTCTATTTTCGAATCATTTTGCCATATAAAAATTGATTTTTTACTGTCATTATGCTAAGGTCAGTTTGCCAAAACTGAAGATTACGCGAGGGTTTAATTCCGTATGGAATTAATTTGAATTTTAATATCCTAAGAGAAGACCTGTCCTTCAAAGATTAAGCCAATTAATTTTCCCATGTATTCATGTCAATCCACTTTTTATATCACTGTTTATGTGTTTGGTAAGAGATTTTTTTTTAATTTTCTTGGAGGATTGCATTTCAATAGAAAAATCAACCTACCAGTTCTTTAATCTCTCGAGGAAAAGAAAAGAATGGAAGCGGCGTGATTTGTGGAATTTGTTTTTGAAAAAACAAGAATACAGGCGGGCAGTGACAAGGGAAAACACAAGGAAGGGCCACTCAATATTAATAAAGAGAACTTTGCATGGAGCAGCGGAGACCTTTCTGGTACAGATGCCGTGGAAATGTGGGTTGATGAGAAGGCAAACTATGGCTTCAACTCGAATTCACTATATATTGGCATTAAATACATTAGTTATTTTTGGCATAAATTATAGTGATTTATCTAACATGATTTATTTTTTCCCGGATTCTTATTTAAATGAACTAAAAGCAAAGTGATAATCCAAGCGCATCCAAGTGCTGAACTCAATCATATATCAGTCTGGCAAGCTGTTAAAGTCAATATTTTTAGGCTTAACCAAACACTGATCCTAAATATATACCTACACTCAGCACCTTTGGGCGCAAGCAAGTGTTAATCCCAAGCATATGCTGGTCTGATGAATTGCTAGACCCAATACTGTTGGGCTAAGCCAAGCATTGAATTTAAGTATATACGGGTATGACGAGTTGCCAGACCCAACACCTTTGGGTTTAGCCAAGCGCTGAGCCCAAACATATATAGGTCTGACGAGCTGTCAGACAGAGCTGCTAGACCCGACATCCTTGAGGGCAGCCAAATGCTGAGCCCAAGTACGTGTGGCTTTGATAATCTTGTTAGACTCAATGTTGGACCACAAGATTCTGATAAGTCAAATATATTTTTTCTTTTGATGAGTCAGATATATTTTCTATCTTGAAAATATAAGAGATGTTTAATGCTATCAGAGAAATATAACTTTTCAATCCTCCTCTCCACCAAAAGGTAAGAATCATGGGCTATAAAGACCCATCGAATCCTTAAAAGAAGCAGGTTCACAATCTTCATTCTTTACTGCATATTTATTTTTTAGAGTCTCTCTAAAATATTATTGTATTTTCTCTCAAGAAAATACTTAAACATCATAGAGTCCCCAAATCCATCAAAATGGATCTTTTGCAGGTATTAGTCACTAACCATCTTGGCTCACCAAACATTATCCATCAGCTACCTAGGCTAGGGAGAATGAATCAGATTGCTAAAACCAAAAGATTAATCAATTATCTAACATATAAACTTTGTTTTAAGCTACAAGTGTTAAGAACAATGGTTGTGAAACCAAACTAAAAGGAAACAAGAAATTCCCTTACATTAAAGGTCATTTCACTACAAGATTTAACAGTTTTACCGACAGAATTTTTCCGTCGGAGTAAGACACATATTCCGTCGGTAATTAATTTACCGATGAAATCACCGACGGAAATGCTCCGTCGGTGAATCTTTCATCGGTAATTTCTTGTCCGTCAGTAAATCCGTTGGTAATAAAAAAAATAAAATTACCCACTTCATTTTGTTGATATATCCCTCGGTAATAGTATTTTTTATTACCAACGGATATACCGACGGAAATTCCATCGGTAATTATTTAAAACCATTTTAAAAAAAATTCATTTTATGAAATTATAAAATAATTAAAATAAAATAAATCAACACTGTATAATATATACTCAAAATGCTTGGAAAAAAAAAATAAAAAAATCAACTCAAACAAATTTGCAACAAATAAATAAAACAAAAAAATAAATTCAACTAAAAAAATTCATATGAAAAAAATGATGTTGCAATTGCTAAAAATTTAAAAATCCTATAAATAAATCAACTAAAAATTGGTCTCATATGAAAAAAAAATCTCACAACAACATTTATACAATTATTAAGAACAAAAACAATTAAAAATAAAATAAAAAATAAATATAGTGAAAAAAATCATGAAAAAAGAAGAAAAAAGAAAAATCTTACCTTAGTGTAGTTGCAAGTAAAGCTAAGGAGAGAAAAATTTTTTTGTAAAGCATATTAATTAAAAAAAAAACTAAGAGGATAAAAGAAGAAAGAAGAAGAAGACATACCCGAGCATGGAGGAAAAGAGAAGGAGATAAGCAGAGAAAAGAAGACAAAGAAATAGATATTGATGTTTTTTACATATAGTGAAGAAGAAGAGGTAGAAGTAGTAGAAGAAGAAGAATTATAAGAAACGAGTATGTCTCTTATGAAATAATGGCATTCAGGCTTTTTCTTAGGGCGCGTTAGCGAAGGATTTACTGACGGATAATTGAATATTAATATTTTTTAATTATTTCTTCGGTAATTCCATCGGTAATATTTAATTTAAATTTTCAATTTCGTAAAAAGTTTTCATAAACCGCCAACAATTACCGATGATTTTTCAATCCGTCGGTGATTCTGTCTGTAATATTTAAATGAAAATTTTAAATTAATTGAATTTTTTTAGAAAATCGCCAAATAACACCGACGACTTTTCAATCCGTCGGTGATGTTTTCCGTAAAGAAAAACAATTAACAGTGCAATTGGAAGGTGAACAGTTCTGGAGCTCTCTGAAAAATACCAACAGAAAATTCCATCGGTGATTCCCTTTGTAATTGACATGATGAAAAATATTCACAGTTTACCAACGGATTTACCGACGAAATAAATTTTGTCGGTAATTCCGTTGGTAAAAATGACACGTCATCATTTTTTTGGCTTTGCTTTAATTTTTTTCCCATTGTAATTCCATTGGTAAATACCGAGGGAATATTTTCGTCGGTAAAATCCCTCGGAAATTTACCGACGGAAATATTCCTTCAGTATTTCCGTTTGTATTTATCGATTTTCTAGTAGTGTTTCTCCTATTAAGGTCAAATGATGGTTGTAGCTCTCATTAGACATCATTAAGATATCTGATGAGATGGTTAGGATCCTCTCTAATAGTCTTCATCACCTTGATCGTCCACCAATAATGGCCTCTATAAGTTGCTCTTCATCCTCAATCAGGGTAGGGAAATTAAAAAGAGCCCTACCAATAATGAGCTTAGCAAAAACATTCTTAAGTTTAACCCTCTCATGAATAGCCTAGGTAAAGGGCCTTACTGCTGCAGCCTCTACAGGCAAGGTTAAAAGTTAAGGCAGAGGGAATGCCACCATCGAAACCTCCATAGTCGAGGATGGAACACCAATCTCTATAGGAGTGGAGACCCTCTTTCTCTTGAAATCGACAAGAGTGCTTGCAATTACTTTAGAGGGAGTCAAATCTACTTGACCCCTAACTGGAGAAGTACGAATGACCTAAACTTCCTATTATATGAGAGTCCTGACTTTCACCGCTGTTTTTTAGAAACAGAGAGTTCATTAACAATGATGGGGTCATTCTCCATGACATCTATATTCCTGCCTTCACTCACGTTAGAGACGAAAACTTTTTTGTGAACTCTCTATAGACCTTACTTAAGTTTCTTCTTCTCCTTCGGCTATTAGTTCTATATAAAAAAAAAGTCAGAAATAAACTTAGATACATAGGAAAAAAAACATCAAGAGACAAAGACTTACTTTGTGAAGTCTCTACAGACCTTGCTAAAGTTTCCTTTCTCATTTGGCTATTAGTTCTGCACAAAAAAGAAGTCAACAATAAACCTAGATACATAAAAAAAAAAATTATAAGGAAGCTACATACTTTGTAATGTGGACTAATAATATCCTTTTAGCTTTTTTATTGACTTTATACTCAATTGAGATCGAGGCCATCATAACACATATTTTCTCTTTGTCCAAGCTCAGAAGAGGCTTGTTATTTACATTGGAGAAGGAACCCTCTAGTAACAAGAATAACCCTATATCTGGTACATTCCATCTTTGGGACTAACTAACCTACTATACCTTATAATCAACCATCTACACTTTAATTTCTTGACATGGGTGAGCTTTTTAACTAGACTTCTCTTCATGGATCTAGTAGGTCTGTTGGCGAAGGTGTAAAACCAATACATGCCATTGCTATAATCGGTGCCAATGACCAAATGGTAACAATTTCTAAAGAAATTAATTATATGCTCGATTTCGACGAGCCTAAAAAACTTATCAAAGACATACAAGGTTATCCACCATTAGGGTGCAGGTGGCCTAGACCTAACTAGAGGGAGAAGGAAGACCCTAATGCATATATGTAAAATAGGGATGTAATTTCAAATTGACCCTATGCAAAGCCCAAGGTCTGTCAGCTGATACGCTTAACCTAATCATGCATTCGAGTTGTGTACTCTCTCGACTGCAAGTAAGTAATAAACTCTATATCATTTACACCTAATGTGCTAAGAACATCATTCTTAGGGGTTTGAGGTAGCCCCCCTCTCTTTTGAGATTCCTTGTTAGTGGCAGGAGAAAAACTTCTCTTAAGGGGAGAGCTACTTCCCCTACCAGAGGTGGACATCGGGGTACTACCCCCTTTAGTTCCGGGGCCTAGTATGATGAACCCCTGCCCCTTGCTACTTCTTTTAGTCTCAAGTTGGAACTTGAAATCCTGATCAGAGGTAACAACATCCCTACTTCTAGGGATAAATAGCACAAATGAGTGTCTATAAATTTCTTTAGGGATCAAATTGAAATTTTGCCCAAAACAACCCTCTTTATAAGCTGCTAACAATAAAAAAAAAAACAAAAAGAAGAGGCAGTGTGCAGCTGGCCAAGAGAAGAAAATATAAAAGAGGGTTTTTATCATTTTTCATCAAAATTGCTTGAAAAAAAAAGTGTAAGATAGAAAGAGTGTTAAGTAATTAAAGAGAGGGTTTGATGCATTAAGGAGACTACAAGGAGTTTAAAATTTTAAGTGTGCTTTTAGAGAAGGAAAAATTGAGCTTAGAGGGAAGTGTGAAGAAGAACTTGATTCAACTTGTTTTGGCTTTTGATTCTTCATTCTATAAGGGTAAGAAAACTCTCTATAATGATCAATTGTGTTGTTTTTCATATTTGTTCTTGGATTGAATAGAATTGGTATTATGTGAAGGTGGGTTCTTGATGTTAGGGTGGTTTGAATGCATGAATTTATATTGATTATATATTTATTGAGGGAATAAATGTTTGGGTTTGTCATTAATTCGGTTAATTTGTATAAAAAAAAGGAAGAAAAAGTAGAAGAGAAAAGAAGATGGAGGGGGATATAGAGTGGTTTCCACCTTGGATTTGCTATTGATCCCTTACTATGTTATGAGTATATATGATCTTATTATGTTGATTAGTGAAATTTTATACATTGATGCTTAGTTATTATTATGTGTGATTATGAAACTCTTAGATAAATAGAAATGATGGATGTAATTTGTGAAGTTGTGCTTGAGTATTGTATGTTGGTATGAAAAAAAATAATAAAACAAATAAATGGGTTGAAGTTAATTAAGTGAAAAGTTGAAGAATTATCATGTCACCATTTTTATTTGAATTTTCGACAAAGGTAAAGAATTTTGAGGGGGGTGGAATTGATGTAATTGGAGATTTTTGATGACTTAAATGGATGTATTGAGTTTGGATGATGGATTAAAATTTAGAGTAGAAGAGAATTTATCCTCCTTTTAAAAAGGTGAATTTGACCATGGAAAATATAGAAATAAAACTTCAAGCTTGAAGAAATTAATGAATTGCATTTAAATAGTGAAAATAATAATAATGAAATGATGTGTTGAATTACGTGTAAAGGAATTAAATTTCCAATAGTTATTGGGAAATTTTTATAATAATATAAGATTTCCTTATAATTGTGGTGAATTAAAAGTTTAGGTAGATGTAACATTGTAAGAATTATTTGTGGAATTATTAAAGAACATGAAGAAAAAGTAATGATAATAATTTCGGGTATTAAAATTGTATTGATCGAAAATTTTACTATGTGGAGAAGTTTTAAGTAAATTATTGGATGATGAAGTATTGGAATCATGTGATCTTTTAAATGAAACAGGAGAGGTTGGAGGCTCCAAACAGCAACAGAAGCTACTAGTCGAGCATCACCAGAGGTAGGTATCCGACATCTTGAATTTTTGTAGAAAGATTAATTGAAAAACACGTGTTAATTTTAATTAGAAATTCTATAATTTATGTTTTGATGTTAACGGATGATCATATTTGGGTGGATGAATTAGTACCGGTAATTGGGCGAGTGAATTAATGCCCGGTAATTGGGCGAATGAATTAGTACTGATATTTAGGTGAGTGAACTACTGCCCCGTAATTGGGTGAGTGAACTAATGCTCTGTAATTGGATGGGTGAACTAGTGCCAGTAAGTGGGCGGGTGAACTAGTGTCGGTAATTAAGCGGATGAATTAATACCGGTAATTGGACAAGTGAACTAATACCTGGTAATTGGGCGGATGAATTAATGCCGGTAATTGGGCGGATGAACTAGTGCCTGGTAATTGAACGAATGAATTAGTTTCCCTAATGAGGGAGCAGTACCCCCGTGAAACGGCTAAGATTGGAATTAATTGGATGAATATGTAGGTGTAAGATATTAATAATTCATAATAAAGTATATAGAAAAAATATTTTTATATGAGTGTAGTGAAATGATACATTGTATTTATTGATAATTATGTTGATAAAATATTAATCTTATTTTCGGGACCCTCGCAGTAGTAGAATAGATCCTGCTTAAATATATGCCACTTTTTATGTATTTATATTGATCAACATGTATTTTGAGAATTATAAATGATGTAAAAGAGGTTGAATGAACTTTTATATTTGTAGACCGAAACTGTTATATGTAATTAATGTGAATGTCATACTTAAAAATATCTTTGTGTTGTATGAAGTATTTGTATTTTATCATAGTTGCTCATAGGATTAGAAATGTTAAAATGATAGCAAAAAATAAAGAGAAGAAGAAGAATAATTTATCCCAAATTTTAATATTTAACTAAGAAATTGTTCCGGATAAAATAGTGGGAGCCTTACATTCATAATCTAAGTTTGTATTGTTTTTCTTAGAATCAATTAACTTTGCAAGTTATGTAAACCTTAGTATTATTTATGTATTTGGTTTTTATTGATTGCATCTTTATTATCGGACAATACATGTCTATTATTTTTTGTGATATATTGATTGGGAAAGAGATTTAAGATGATTGGACCATAATTATGATATGAATTTGAGTCAGGAATGAAGATGTCGATAACTTGGTATGGTCCAGTTATAGGAGAAACTCTGCCAAATTTTTATTTTTTTTTTTAAATTACACCGAATAAAAATTTAACACTTATAAATAAATATGTTTTTTTTAGGTCGTGACACTCAGGCTCAACCAAATGCAAAGCTCAAGTACATATGGCTCTAGTAATCTTAGGAAGCTTCATGTTGGACCATAAGATTTTAATGAGTTAGAGATTTTTCATCTGATGAGTTAGAGATATTTTTCCTCTTGCACACATAAGAGATATTTAATGCTATTAGAAAAATATGACTTTCCAGTCCTCCTCTTCGCCAAAAGGTAAGGATCATATTGGGCTATAAGTCTCATTAAATCCTTAAAAGAAACAGATTTACAATCTTCGTTCTTTACTGCATATTTATTTTTACAGTCTTGTTAAAATATTATTTTATTTTCTCTCAGAAAGATACTTACTTAAGTATCGGAGAGTTTCTAAATCCACAAAAAAAAACCTTTTACAAGTACCAACAATGAACACCTTCGCTTATCAGGCACCAAGCACTAGCCACTATGGCTAGAAAGAATAAATCAAATTACTAGAATCAAGAAATTAACTGATTATCCAATACATCAACTACATCAACTTTATTAGTAAGCTATTTGAATTTTTTAAAACATCATCAAAATAACATAATACTCAGGTATACAAGTCATGCAGACCTACTAATCCTTTAATGGTGGCTTGGATACAATTTTGACTAACTACATGGCTGGAAATTTGCACCAACAAGATAACTTTATGTATCTACAGTAGTAGTGAGCGAGACGTAACTACTAGCTACCATTAATATGTGGTGCCATTGCACTTAAATTTCTTTACTAGATGACAAATAATGTTTTGACTGCTAGGATTGCTAGGATTGTATGTAAAACTGATTGTAAGTATTAAAAAAAAGAAAAGAAAAATATTATACGTTCATTAAAATAAATATGTATTTCACAACAAAAATGAAATAAAAAACAATAAATACAAAAAAAAATACATGTAATAGAATAATGACAAAATAATAAATACAAGAATTACAGATATGAATATATGTGCGTACATGCGTCTCCATCTGCCATCGTCTTTGCAAGGCCATTCAAGTCCTGTCCCGGTCTTCGCTTTTACAAGTAGAAATCTTTCTTAATTCACACTTAATTGTATTCATAGATGTGGGTTTAAATGGACCTCTCTATTACTATATATCGGTCAAAAATAGCACTCTCAGAAAGTCGTTGATTAATTATCCATCCAAGAGGGATAATTAAATACTATGTATTGTACTCGTGTGCTAAAATAATTCCGTCTTTATATATATATATATATATATAAAACAGTATCTCCTTTCTAGAAAAATTGAAACACTTCTAGAAAACGAACATAAAGACCCGATTAGCTGATTTTATCAGCTACTCGACGTGATATTATCTTCAAATTACCTGACAAGACCGCAATTAGAATTCTTTAGCCATTCCACTGTGGTGTTTGAGTAATATATAGATATGTATTTTAAAAATATTTTTTAATTTTTTCGTGTTGGTATTAAAAATAAATTTTAAATTTTTATTAAAAATATTAATTTAATATATTTTAAAATAAAAAATATTTTTAGAAATAACTACTATCAAAATAAATATCAAACGGGATCAAGTTGCTTGACATTTGGCCATGATATTGCTCTCATTAATTAAAACAATTCCCCCCAGACCCTATATATACATGCGTCCACTCCTTTTCATTCATAACAAAACTATTTCACATCCCGCTTTGAAAAGAAAAAAAACAACGACATGGAAATCTCCAAGAATTCACTAGCAATTGCTTTTCTTATTGCCTTAGCTATAATAATCCCTCTATCCCTTGCCCAAGACTCCCCCCAAGACTACGTCAATGCCCACAATAATGCTCGTGCACAGGTACGTGTTGGAAATATTGTATGGGACACTAATGTGGCCGCTTATGCAAGTAACTATATTAAACGGCTCACGGGCGATTGCAGACTTGTGCATTCTGGGGGGCCTTATGGCGAGAACCTTGCAGGGAGTAGTGGTGATCTTACAGGCAGCGCTGCGGTGAAATTGTGGGTTGATGAGAAACCAAAGTATGATTACAACTCCAATTCATGTGTTGGTGGAGAATGCAGGCATTATACTCAGGTGGTTTGGCGCAAGTCGGTTCGTTTAGGTTGTGCTAAAGCAAGGTGCAGCAATGGCGGTACAGTCATCAGTTGCAACTATGATCCCCGTGGCAACTACGTTAACGAGCGTCCTTACTAGAGCTGTGACTCTAGGGTTTGGTATGCAGGAATGCGTGCGTGATAAATAAGCCATGTCATTTGGCCAATGATAGTAAAATGGAAACGATGTATTTCCTCGACTAATTATATCAAACGATATTATGGTGCAATAATATTCACTTCAATTTCTCTGGAAAATGATGTTTCAATGACCTTAAAAGGATTGGTTTAGTTATTTAATATATGAATATATTAAATAATGAAACCAATCCTTTCAAGCCATCATGTTTGATGAGGCACGAGCTTTAAAAGGGTGCCATACTTAGTCAGCAATAAGGTGGTAGAGAATTAATGCAAATTCTTTCATTTATTAATACTCCTTAGGGAAAAAGGAGAGACATATATTTTTCCATCAAGCCTCCCAACAAAAGATTTTTCCAATTGAATCCCCATCTAATTGGATGTTAATATCCAATAAACACCCCCCCCCCCAAAAAAAAAAAAAAAAAAAAAGAACCATTGAGGTATTTGGATAATTAATGTCTTATTAGATGGTGGGCTGGATTGAAAAAATCGTTTGTTAGGGGATCCCAATCAAGAATATTGGGATAATCGTTGCATATTTTTTCCTTTCCATAATAGAAATCTAAATTTAAACGATTCATTTAGCTTAGATTATTATTATTTTTAATTATGTTAAATTCTCTTACGATCGAGCTAATAAGAGAAAATTCAGCTACCAATTTGAACCGCACTATCATGAAAAAA
The DNA here is from genome assembly GCA_007827005.2 of Populus simonii. NCBI lineage: Eukaryota > Viridiplantae > Streptophyta > Magnoliopsida > Malpighiales > Salicaceae > Populus > Populus simonii. Next base: position 29,643,901 of record CM017464.2, read on the forward strand.
AATGGATATTATTTCATTATGGAAATAGATGAATGAAAATGAAGACGATTAGACGACTAAAGTATGAGAGCACATGATCCGTATAGTGACAACCATGACCGTGAGGCCAAAAGAGCACATTCTTAATAAATAAATAAGAAATTCTAAGTTACCGCTTAATTTGATTATCATGGCACTTTTTTCTTTGCCGGAAAATCTTTTTGTATCTACCTAATTATTGAGTTTTAGGACAAAAAAAAAAAAAAAAAAAAAAAAAAAAAAAAAAACTTTGTATTAATTTTGTCCTCCATCTTGTTTCAAAAATTCTTAATCAAGTCCTTTCATCCACATTATTGGTTTTTTTGCAAACAAAAAAAAAACTAATATCGTCTCATAAAGAACTTAAAATGTTTTGTTATATAATTCTAATAATTGAGAAATAAAAATTGTTAACAATAAAATTGATATAAAAATATATTTAAGATGAAAATTGATATTAATATAGTAGTTGGTGTCATTTTCGAGGTTTGCCTTTAATTCTAGTCAGAAGAAAATTTTTTGACCTTTGGAATAAAAGAGAAAATTATTGATGGCTAGAAGACAATACTTGCAAGAAAGCAAAGCGATTAGAAGCGTTATTATTATTATTATATTATAGAATACTCTAAAACCGTGTGGGTTTTTCGCTGTAGCAGTATTTTTTTTTCTTTTGCTTTTGTTTCTTCTGTCTCTTATATATAATGTATCACTGTGCACACAGTGCACAGTGAAACACTTGACCTTTTCTTCTTTTTTTTCGTTTTTGTTTTTCTTATTTTTTTTCGCTTATAGGTTTTTTTTTGTTTTTTTCTTTATATTTTTTTATTTAATGATTTTTTTTAAATTTTGTTTTTTAATGTGAAATTTTTTTTATTTAGTTATCATATTTTTATTACACGAATCTCGGGTTTGACGAGTTAACCTGAATTTTTTTTTGTTTTTTTCCTTTTTAATCAATTTTTTTCGTTTGACCCATCGATTTTTTTTTTCTATTTAGTTATCAAACTTTCATGACGCGAATCCCAGGTTTGACGGGTTAACCAGGTTTGACGGGTTAACCTGATTTGACAGGTTAACTCAGTTGATTCAGATTTTTTTTCTTTTTTTTCATTGGTAATATGCTTATGTCTTTTGTTTGTTTTTGTTTTTTTTTAATTAATTTTTTCGTTTAGTTTAGATTGTTAATGTTCATTTTTTTTTCTATTTCTTTTAATGAATTTTTTTTTGTTTAATTTAGTTTGTTAATGTGAAAAAAAAAATTATTTAGTTATCATACTTTTATGACACGGGTCTCGGGTTTGACCGGTTAACCTGGTATAACGAGTTAACCTGAATTTTTTTTTGTTTTTTTCCTTTTTAATCATTTTTTTCGTTTAGTTTAGTTTGTTAATTTTTTTTCGTTTGACCCATCGATTTTTTTTTCTATTTAGTTATCAAACTTTCATTACACAAATCCCAGGTCAGGTTTGACGGGTTAACATGATTTGACGGGTTAACTCAGTTATATTATTATTATTATATTATAGAACTGTTTTTTTTTAATGAATTTTTTTGTTTGATTTAATTTGTTAATGTTAATTTTTTTTAATTATCAGATTTTTATGATATGGATCTTGGGTTTGATGGGTTAACCTGGTTTGACGAGTTAACCCGGATTTTTTTTCTTTTTAATTAATTTTTTTCGTTTAGTTTAGTTTGTTAATGTTAAATTTCTTTCTATTTAATTATCAGACTTTCATGACACGTATCCTGGGTTTGATGAGTTAACTTGGTTTGATGGGTTAACCCAGTTAATTCTGGGTAAACCCGTCAAATTTTTTTTCTATTTAATTATCAAACTTTCATGACGTGAATCCCAGGTTTTACGGGTTAACCTGATTTGAAGGGTTAACCCAATTAATTCAGATTTTTTTTTGTTTTTCTTTCTTTGTTTTTTTTTAATTAATCTATTTAATTATTACACTTTTATGACACGACCTTATAGCCAGACCCACATTCAATATTCTTGGGTCTGGTGTTACAGTCAGACTCACTTAAACTTGGGTCATGCAAGCTTAATGTTATTATAAATATTACTTTTAAGTCAAGCGTTGCAGCCAAACCTAAGACTTTTGGGTATAACTTTCCAGAAAAACCTAACATTTTTAAATTTTAGTTTTTTTTTTGTATTTTTTCTAAAAACAAATAACCCACGGCATCGCGCGGGTTATGTGACTAGTAGAATACTCTAAAACGCGTGGGTTTTTCACTGTAGCAGCATTTTTTTTTTTTTTTTGCTTTTGTTTCTTCTGTCTCTTATATATAATGTATCACTGTGCACACAGTGCACAGTGAAACACTTGACCTTTTCTTCTTTTTTTTTTGTTTTTGTTTTTGTTTTTCTTTTCACTTATAGGTATTTTTTTGCTTTTCTCTTTATATTTTTTTTATTTAATGAATTTTTTTTAATTTTGTTTTTTAATGTGAAATTTTTTTTATTTAGTTATCATATTTTTATTACACGAATCTCGGGTTTGACGAGTTAACCTGAATTTTTTTTTGTTTTTTTCCTTTTTAATCAATTTTTTTCGTTTGACCCATCGATTTTTTTTTTTCTATTTAGTTATCAAACTTCATGACGCGAATCCCAGGTTTGACGGGTTAACCAGGTTTGACGGGTTAACCTGATTTGACAGGTTAACTCAGTTGATTCAGATTTTTTTTTCTTTTTTTTCATTGGTAATATGCTTATGTCTTTTGTTTGTTTTTGTTTTTTTTAATTAATTTTTTCGTTTAGTTTAGATTGTTAATGTTCATTTTTTTTTCTATTTCTTTAATGAATTTTTTTTGTTTAATTTAGTTTGTTAATGTGAAAAAAAAAATTATTTAGTTATCATACTTTTATGACACGGGTCTCGGGTTTGACCGGTTAACCTGGTATAACGAGTTAACCTGAATTTTTTTTGTTTTTTTCCTTTTTAATCATTTTTTTTCGTTTAGTTTAGTTTGTTAATTTTTTTTCGTTTGAACCATCGATTTTTTTTTCTATTTAGTTATCAAACTTTCATTACACAAATCCCAGGTCAGGTTTGACGGGTTAACCTGATTTGACGGGTTAACTCAGTTATATTATTATTATTATAGTATAGAACTGTTTTTTTTTTGTTTTTTTAATGAATTTTTTTGTTTGATTTAATTTGTTAATGTTAATTTTTTTTAATTATCAGATTTTTATGATATGGATCTTGGGTTTGATGGGTTAACCTGGTTTGACGAGTTAACCCGGATTTTTTTTCTTTTTAATTAATTTTTTTCGTTTAGTTTAGTTTGTTAATGTTAAATTTCTTTCTATTTAATTATCAGACTTTCATGACACGTATCCTGGGTTTGATGAGTTAACTTGGTTTGATGGGTTAACCCAGTTAATTCTGGGTAAACCCGTCAAATTTTTTTTCTATTTAATTATCAAACTTTCATGACGTGAATCCCAGGTTTTACGGGTTAACCTGATTTGAAGGGTTAACCCAATTAATTCAGATTTTTTTTGTTTTTCTTTCTTTGTTTTTTTTTAATTAATCTATTTAATTATTACACTTTTATGGCACGACCTTATAGCCAGACCCACATTCAATATTCTTGGGTCTGGTGTTACAGTCAGACTCACTTAAACTTGGGTCATGCAAGCTTAATGTTATTATAAATATTACTTTTAAGTCAAGCGTTGCAGCCAAACCTAAGACTTTTGGGTATAACTTTCCAGAAAAACCTAACATTTTTAAATTTTAGTTTTTTTTTTGTATTTTTTCTAAAAACAAATAATAGTAGAATACTCTAAAACGCGTGGGTTTTTCACTGTAGCAGCATTTTTTTTTTTTTTTGCTTTTGTTTCTTCTGTCTCTTATATATAATGTATCACTGTGCACACAGTGCACAGTGAAACACTTGACCTTTTCTTCTTTTTTTTCGTTTTTGTTTTTATTTTATTTTTTCGCTTATAGGTATTTTTTTGCTTTTCTCTTTATATTTTTTTATTTAATGAATTTTTTTTAATTTTGTTTTTTAATGTGAAATTTTTTTTATTTAGTTATCATATTTTTATTACACGAATCTCGGGTTTGACGAGTTAACCTGAATTGTTTTTTGTTTTTTTCCTTTTAATAAATTTTTTTCGTTTGACCCATCGATTTTTTTTTTCTATTTAGTTATCAAACTTTCATGACGCGAATCCCAGGTTTGACGGGTTAACCAGGTTTGACGGGTTAACCTGATTTGACAGGTTAACTCAGTTGATTCAGATTTTTTTTCTTTTTTTTCATTGGTAATATGCTTATGTCTTTTGTTTGTTTTTGGTTTTTTTTAATTAATTTTTTCGTTTAGTTTAGATTGTTAATGTTCTTTTTTTTTCTATTTCTTTTAATGAATTTTTTTTTGTTTAATTTAGTTTGTTAATGTGAAAAAAAAATTTTATTTAGTTATCATACTTTTATGACACGGGTCTCGGGTTTGACCGGTTAACCTGGTATAACGAGTTAACCTGAATTTTTTTTTGTTTTTTTCCTTTTTAATCATTTTTTTTCTTTTAGTTTAGTTTGTTAATTTTTTTTCGTTTGACCCATCGATTTTTTTTTTTCTATTTAGTTATCAAACTTTCATTACACGAATCCCAGGTCAGGTTTGACGGGTTAACCTGATTTTGACGGGTTAACTCAGTTATATTATTATTATTATATTATAGAACTGTTTTTTTTTAATGAATTTTTTTGTTTGATTTAATTTGTTAATGTTAATTTTTTTTAATTATCAGATTTTTATGATATGGATCTTGGGTTTGATGGGTTAACCTGGTTTGACGAGTTAACCCGGATTTTTTTTCTTTTTAATTAATTTTTTTCGTTTAGTTTAGTTTGTTAATGTTAAATTTCTTTCTATTTAATTATCAGACTTTCATGACACGTATCCTGGGTTTGATGAGTTAACTTGGTTTGATGGGTTAACCCAGTTAATTCTGGGTAAACCCGTCAATTTTTTTTTCTATTTAATTATCAAACTTTCATGACGTGAATCCCAGGTTTTACTGGTTAACCTGATTTGAAGGGTTAACCCAATTAATTCAGATTTTTTTTTGTTTTTCTTTCTTTGTTTTTTTTTTATTAATCTATTTAATTATCACACTTTTATAACACGACCTTATAGCCAGACCCACATTCAATATTCTTGGGTCTGGTGTTATAGTCAGACTCACTTAAACTTGGGTCATGCAAGTTTAATGTTATTATAAATATTACTTTTAAGTCAAGCGTTGCAGCCAAACCTAAGACTTTTGGGTATAACTTTCCAGAAAAACCTAATATTTTTAAATTTTAGTTTTTTTTTTGTATTTTTTTTAAAAACAAATAACCCGCGGCATCGCGCGGGTTATGTGACTAGTGTTAGTGAAAATTCAACATCTCACCCTTCGACCAATTTGAGTTTATCTGATCGCCCTACACGTGGAATCACACCTTGAGATTAAACGAAGCTGACCGCAATCTTCCTCGTAAATCCATGGGCGGTGTAATAGAAAGCTTTCGTTTGAACAATCCTGCCATTGATCATAAATTTTCAGCACAGAGTCGACGTTCTATAAACGCTTTAGACTGCCATCCCAGTTTTTAATCATTGCCCGATATGGAGATTAGAGAAAATTCTTTAGCAATTGCTTGTCTCATTGCCTAGCTTAGCCTTACTATTCCCTCTTTCCCGTTCTCAAGACTACATTAATGCTCACAATGCCGCTCGTGCAGAGGTTGGTGTTGGACCTACGAGTTGGGACGATAATGTTTGCCAAGATAATGATTCACACCATCAACGCTAGCTAGGGCAAACCACGCACTACACCGCGGCTTCATGAATATAAAGACGACACAAAATGAAACAAGCCTTACTTACAATTTTATAATTCAAGTTTATATTGTTTTTTTCGAGTAGTGTTAAAAAAAATACTTACCTGGGCAGGGGCTGTAAGCTGGATTAATTGTATGTACAGTGTCTCATTATGTGTATAATCATCAGGCACTATCATATGACTTCCCAGTCAAGATAAGAAGATTGCATGGACAGCCATGACTTGGATTCCATGCTGATTGACGATATCAGAGGACCGCGATTCTCGGCCCGAGCTTACCTACTTCCAATCGGCTTCAATATTCATTAATTCCAACCTCTGTTTAATAAAATATTAATTTAATATATTTTAAAATAAAAAACATTTTAAAAAAACAATTATTACCAAAATATATATGAAAAATGAAGTTTCTTACATTTGGCAATGATGGTCTCATTAAAACAATTTTCCCCGGACCCTATACATACATGCGTCCACTCTTTTTCATTCATAACAAAACTATTTCACATCCCGCTCAGGAAAAAAAAAAGAAGAAACGACATGGAAATCTCCAAGAATTCACTAGCAATTGCTTTTCTTATTTCCTTAGCTATAATAATCCCTCTATCCCTTGCCCAAGACTCCCCACAAGACTACCTCAATGCCCACAATAATGCTCGTGCACAGGTAGGTGTTGGAAATAATGTATGGGACAATAATGTGGCAGCTTATGCAAGTGACTATGTTAAACGGCTCACGGGAGATTGCAGACTTGTGCATTCTGGTGGGCCTTATGGCGAGAACCTTGCATCGAGTAGTGGTGATCTTACAGGCAGCGATGCGGTGAAATTGTGGGTTGATGAGAAATCAAATTATGATTACAACTACGATTCATGTGTTGGTGGAGAATGCAGGCATTATACTCAGGTGGTTTGGCGCAAGTCGGTTCGTTTAGGTTGTGCTAAAGCAAGGTGCAGCAATGGGGGTACAGTCATCAGTTGCAACTACGCTCCCTCTGGCAACTTCGTTAACGAGCGCCCTTACTAGAGCTATGACTCTAGGGTTTGGTATGCAGGAATGCGTGCGTGATAAATAAGCCATGTCATTTGGCCAATAATCAATTTATTTGACATTGTTTTTTAAGTTGGTAGAGACATATTGATTCTGAATATATTAAAGAGGGGATATAAAGCTTATACCCGTCTCTTCTATCAGTTTTGTACTAGTTTGAACTTGTTATTTTATTTATATGAAGTCAAATTTCTTTTTAATTTTTTTCTCTATTTTGGTTCTTTCGTTAATATTTTTTAGAAATGTTAAATCCTAAAAGAGTTAAAGTCAGAATCTCAAACAACTACGATTATCTCTGAACATAATTAAATTTGTTATTAAGGCATCATGATCCTGTCCTTGAGGCTGGGCTGATGGTAAGTGTTGAACAAGTATCCATATGAGTTGGTTTCGTTCCTTCTGTGTTGATTTATATTCATAGCTAAAATGAATTCATAACGGAGAGAGAGTAGCATTTCCTCTGTATAAAAAGCTGGTAGTGGGTACCCTTTACACAAGTACCCATACCCATTTTTCATTTTTCTTCATAATTAATATTTCTAGAGTTCATCTACTTCGTCTTTCCTGTTAATGCGGACCTTCCAAGCATTCTTGGTGACAATTTGATCGAGAAAACGTGCAAGCAGACACCCTATTACGATCTTTTTTGTTTGGTCTCTCATACCAAATCTTCACAGATGTTAAAGGCCTAGCCAAGAGAATGATTCGCACCATCAACGCTAGGGCATGCAAGCCACACACCACACTGCTGCTTCATGAATATAAAGACGACACAAATATGAAACAAGCCTTACAATCTTGTGCTGATCAATACGATGCTATAATAAAGGGAGACATTCCACTGTCTCTAAAAGCTTTGCGTTCGGGTGACTACAAATTTTCTGAACGAGGCACAATGGATGCTGCTGTTGAGGCCGGGCCATGTGAAAAAGAATTCACAACCAGATGCAGGTCGCCCCTTTCTGATATGAATAGAGTTGTGCATGATGTCTCCGTCGTGGCGGCATCCATTGTTAAGACGATGATAGGCAGTAGATAACATCTTAAGTTCTCTGCTCTGCTAAGGAAATTGAAATAATTTTTCTCTCTTATGCTGCCACTCAACTAGGTTTAGTTTAGTTCTTATCTTGGTATTTTATGTACCTAATAAATTCGTATTTTGGAAGGATAATAAAAGAATTTTTGTTTTCTTGTTTTTCCCACTCCTTTTAGACGTAGGCAGAAGAGCATAAAATCAAAGTATTGCTGTGTTCATTGTGTATAACTTTGATTTATGCCTTATCATATGAAAACTGAGAGTGCTCCTGGAGAAGGTCACTCAATTAATTTTAATTTGTTTTCCGTTTATGATGAAGCCCGATTCAATTTACGAAGAAGCACAAAGGCCCTATAGTACATATAACGCACAGACCCATTTCGCAGTGTTAGCCCATACAGCTAGCAAGCTAGAGCATTAGGGTAATGTCTGATAACTAAAACATTAAGCCCACAAGCTAGACCCACCAACCTAGAAATCAGCTAAACTTATTTCAAAATTCATGGCCCTTTTTTTTTTTTTTTAATAATACCTTTTGTTTTCGTTTTGGTTTGGAAAATAGTACTAATGGCTCGGCATTTCTAGTTGCTATGTACGCGCGTTGGTGTGAGTTTATGGTATGCTTGTTTATTTTTATGGATTTATAAAAAAAAAATTATGATTTTTAAAAAAAAAACTAATATGGAAAAATATTATTGCAATTTATAATGTTTGCAAGAAAAATTAAACTATAAAGCTATATTCTCAACTAGCTGAATATTAAAAAAATAAAATAGACAAAGATAATTTTTTAAAAAAATCATAAAAAAACAAAAGGAAAAAAAATCATATAGGGAAACACTGTAGCAATCTATAGTGTTTTGTGAGGAAATATACAATTGTAATTCTCAACCAACTCAACATTAAAAATAAAATCAATAAAGATAATTTTGGAAAAAAAATCATCAAAAAAACGAAAGGGAAAAAAACTATGCAAGAAAACACTGTAGCAATCTATAGTGTTTCATGAGAAAATTTATAGTTGTAATTTTCAACCATCTCAATATTAAAAATAATAAAATCGATGATATTAAAAATAATAAAATCGATAAAGACAATTTAAAAAAATTATAACAAAAAAATCATGTGGGGAAACACTATAGCAATCCACAATGTTTTTTTTCAAGAAAAAAACTATAAAGCTAAATTATCAACCAGCTCAATATGAAAAAAACTAAATTTGACAAAGACAACTCTGAAAAAAAAATGAAAAAAAAACCATATGGAAAAACACTATAACAATCAACAATGTTTTAAAGAAAAAATAACAAAGTTAAATTCTCAACTAGCTCAATATTAAAAACAAATTGACAAAAATAATTCTGAAAAAACACAAAAAAATAGTATTGTTAATTATCACAAATTATCACATGTATCTTATAGTTAGAAACTAGTTAGCTACCCGTAGTACTATTACGTCGTTGGCTAACTTTTTATTTTATAAAAAATATTAAAGATTCAAGAGTGTTGGTCTGGTTGTAACGCTAGACCCTAAAGCATCGAGTTTGGCGGCAACATCAGACTCATATAATATTTATAATATTAATATAATATTTAACTTGTCTATCTAAATTCTTATATTTTTTTTATTTTTTAAATGATAGTTTTCTTCCATAGTAATAATAGTATTTTTAAAATTTATTAATGATGATGAGATGATGATGATAATAATAATAATAATTTTTATTTTATTTTTTTCAAATTTATTAATTATTTATTAATAATATTAATTATAATAAAAATAATAATATTTATAATAAAAATAATAATATTTTTATATTAATACTTTTAATTATAATAAAAATAACAATATTTATAATACAAATAATAATATTTAGAAATCTATAACCCAAGAGAATTGAGTCTTTACGCGGAGCCAAGAAAATTGGGTCTTGACACTGGATCCATTAGCCTTGGGTCCAAATACAGGACCTATTAGCCTTGGGTTCTGACGCAGGACCTATTAGCCTTGGGTTCGGATGTCGGACCCAAGAGAATTGGATCTTGACGCACGACCGATTACCCTTGGGTCCTGAAGCCGGACCCAATATAATTAGATCCTAAAGTAGGTCTCATTAGCCTTGAGTCCTGGACCGGACCTGAGAGAATGGGGTCAACGTCGAACCCGAGATAATTTGGTCTTGATAACGGACCCATTACTAATGGTTCCGAACGTAAGACCTAAGAAAATTGGATCTAGATGTAGAACTCGTTAGCCTGAGATCCTAACCCTGGACCTAAGAGAATTGGGTCTAGAAACAGACGCATTACCTATGGATCTAAACGTCAGACCCCAATAACTTGCAATAGGTTAGGCTGCAAGACCCAAGTGATTTTAGTCTACGCCCGAGCCACACCCAAGTAACTTGGGTTAGACATCCCTTTCCAACCCCACTTTCCTTGGGTCTGGAAGAAGATGTCTGACTCAAGTTAATAATAACAATAACAATAATAATTAATTTTACCTTAAAATGAAATATATTTTTTATAGTAATAATATTTATTTTTATTTAATAATATTAATTATTTAATAATATTTATAATATTAATAATATATTTAACTTTTCTGCCCAAGTTCTTATATTTTTTAATCTTTTAAAAAACATTTATAGTTTTTCTTTGATGGTAATAATAATTTTTTAAAAAAATTTACTAATGACGACGAGAATAACAACAACAACACAACAATAATTCTTAATGTTACCCTTCAAATCAAATCTATTATTGTTTTTCAATATTAAAAATATTTTTTAAATTTATTAATTATTATATTAATAATATTAATTATAATAAAAATAATAATTTTATAAGAAAATAATGGTATTTTTAAATTAATAATATTAATTATAATAACAATCATAATATTTATAACACAAATAATATTTTAATATTAATACTTTTAATTATAATAAAAATATTTACAATACAAATAATATATTCATCACATTAATAATAATATTAAACTTATCTGACCTAGCTTTTATAGTAATAATTTTTTAAAAAAACAATTATTAATGACAACAACAACAACAATAACAACAATAATTGTTATTTTATTTTTATCATTTTGTTTTCTCTGCAAGGTTTGCAGACCCAGCCACAAGGGTTTGCAACCCCTGGGGGGGTCTGTAGATCCCAAGCACGGGTCAGAAGAGACCCAGGCGTACGAGCCCGCACCCAGCGTGCGGTTCTGCAGACCCAAGCAAGTGGGTCTGCAGCTCTAGACTCGCAGGTCTGGTCCTAGCGCTCAGGATATGGCAACCCCAGCGTTAAGTGTCTGCACTCTTGGGCCTGCAGCCCACCATGCCTCAACAAAAATTGCACTGATTGTTTTCTCCCAAATCATCATTTCAATGCCAAATGCATATGAATGTAAAGACAACCACACCCTCCCCTGCAGTCTTTACAATTCTCTGTGGCAATGACAGCACTGTCATTACACTACTTTAATTCACAGTGCTTTGTATCTACGTAAACAATAGCAAAGACACTAAGCTCTTTTAATATATTGTATATAATGTTAATATCTCTAGCATTATTTTTCGCCTGTATCAATTCGTTTTTTTTTTTCATTTGAAGAAACAGAGACAACAAAAAAAACATATAGGAATTTTATTAAGGTTTTAAATATTATAAATTTAAAATGTTTTTCGATCAGAAATGTATCAGAGTGTCTTTCAAAATAATGCATTAAAATAATATTATTTTTTTTTTGTTTTTAAAATTATTTTTGATATTAATACATCAAAACGATATGAAAACACTAAAAATATTAATTTAAAATAAAAAATAAAAAATTATTTTTAAAATATTATCCATTTGTAAATATCTCATATGAGTGCACTGTATATATCCGTACGTCTTCTTAGAAGCCTGGGAATTAAAAATATGCAGAATTTTTAATTTAATGTAATTATATAGATAAGGACGAAATAAGTTATGAAGAAAAGGTAAAAGCAAGTTGAACTTGAATAAAGACCATATGGGACAACACATGTTCTCGGCCTTCGGGGAAACATCTTTTAAAACCTCTCTTTTAATTGAATGAGGATAAGCAGCCAACTTATTTTCCTGTTAAGAACGCCATCTGATCAAGTTGAGCTTGGAAAAATAGAGTCTATCAAATAATCAACTCATGGTGGGTCAGTCTATGAGCACACTGAGCATGGAGCCTTACCCAACGGTGGCGGCCTTGCCTAGAGAGGCGGCTATTGTTGATTTTATATATTATCGAAGATGACTTTCTACTGGCATACTTTAATCCAAATTACTTTTAAATATTTCCCACTAGCTACTAATCCATAATTCTTCTCTTGCAGGATGATGTGATGAACTTTAAACATTAAGTGGGAAATCCCTATATATACCTACATAAATGCTCTTTCCTATTCATCAACATTAGCCCCAAGTGCTTACTCCTCTTCCTCCAGGAGAATCAGCATGAAGATGAGTAAGATTGCCCTAGCAATTATCTCTCTAGTAAGTCTAGCCACAGTGCACCACGCACATGCCCAGGACTCCCCGCAACTTCCTCAATGCTCACAATGCTGCCCGTGCATCGGTGGGCGTAGGGCCCATGAGATGGGACGATAAAGTGGCTGCTTTTGCACGAAGCTACATCAATGGACTAAGGGACGGTTGCAGAATGGTGCACTCTGGTGGTCCTTATGGTGAAAACCTTGCATGGGGCAGCCCTGACCTTGCCGGCACGGGTGCTGTGAAATGTGGGTGGATGAGAGGGCAACTATGACTACAACTCGAATTCCTGTGTTGGTGGGCATGCTTGCATTACACTCAGGTAGTTTGGCGCAACTCGGTTCGTCTAGGATGTGCTAAGGTGAGGTGCAATAATGGCGCCGGCACACTCATCAGTTGCAACTATGACCCCCCAGGCAACTATAACGATCAACGTCCTTTTGAATTTATATCTAGCTCTTAGTAAAATCTCCAAGCTACCATGAGAACTGTTGATGTGATATGAATAAGTCTGTCATTGACAGATTGTAATAAAATATTGGAGTTTTTTTTTTTAATTCTGTTGGGATGGCAATCTTTCACTTAATCGCTAAATTCAGTAAAGACTGGATAAAGTAGGATCTTTCAAAACATTTCTTTTCACGCACAAAGAAATCAAGGAGATCACCATGATGCCACCTAAAACAAACAAGCAACCAACCATTCACATAAAGACACCAATTTTAGACGCCGAGTGACTTGTATAAATCCGAGAAATTCCAATTCCTAAACTTTCCATCCCATTATTCACTTCCACGTATCCTTAACCATCATATTCATAAGTAAAAAACTTATATATACATATAAAAAAAAGTTTAATTGAGAACAGAAATTGGGTATCCCTTTGTGAATCTCTTTTACATACAAGAAAAGGTGTGGATTCTGTGTGTGTGTGTGTGAGAGAGAGAGAGAGAGAGAGAGGTAGCGGAGGAATTCTGCGCTCAAAATGGAAAGTTTCTTTGCTTGAACTGCCCGTCCCTCCTATCTTTCTCAGTTAACTGTGCTGCCGGCGGAGTTCAGTAAAAGCAGGGAGACCATCTCGCTGAGTTCTCTGCCAAGAGCCCAGAAGGACCAAGGAGTCTTTCTATTTACAACGATTAAAAATTATAACATCCCATTGCCTTAAGAAATTGAAAATCAAGGCCTAAGTATAGGGTTTTACAATATTTTCTTCATTCCATAAAGGGCAGACCAAGTTCAGTGTATCATAGCATTATTGTAATGACATTTTGATATTTTAAAGCGCAATCAAGTTGCTTGCGCGCTTTGAAGATGATTTTTCCTCTGTTTCTGAGTTGTGAAATTACGATAATGTTTGTCTAACAGCAGCAGTACTTCTATATCTTTTTCACAGAATATTTCGCTGTCTTCATGATTGATATACATTTCAACCATTTCTTTTTCTTTCTTTTTTTCTTTTTTATTCTCATTGTAATTTGCGATAGGAAAGAAGAGAGAGGAGACAGAACATATAAATAAATAAATAAAGAGAACACTGGAGGATTGGATCAGACATGAGGTGATTTTTTTTATACTATTTTATTTGTCTGGTCAAAATATTTTTGATCGTATCGATAACATTGTAATTGATATTTTAAAGTTTTTTTGGGATTTTTTTTTCATCTCTCAATTTTTTTATTGAAATTTATATAATTTAATTTATAATTTTTTTAAAAGATTGTGTTTCAACTAAAAACAAGTTTAAATATCATGTTTTTTAATTGTAATATATATTAACTGTCATTTCACTAATTTTTTCAAACCTTATTATTTTACCAATGTTTTTTAAAAATATATATTAATAAGCAACAATATCTCAAATAATCCAGATTGCAAATTCTACACATATGATTGATCTAAACCCCGTTTGTTTGCTGGAAAATAGCTTTAAAAAAATGATCCTAAAAAGTGAATTATTTTTTTATATCTAGCAATGTCATAGGAAATGAGTTGAAAAATATTTTTTGATATTTGGTTATACCATGAAAAATAAATTAGAAAATAACTTATTAATGTTTTATTTTTTTTCAAGTTTATTAAAATTGAAACAAAATCTAACATATGAAAAAGTTGAAGGAAGATTAAATTGAAAAACTAAATTTTAAAGATTTTGGTTTTTTAACCCAATTAAATCAAATTATTTTTTTTAATTTTTTTTTTCTAAGAGGTTATCTCAGTCTCATGACCTGAATCACGAGTCCTTTAATATTGGATTTGATTTTTATTGAGTTATCCATGTCTTATGATCCGGGTACAAGTTTGCTGAGTTAACCCGATTAACTTAGTTTTTTTAATTTTATCATTGAATATTGTGTTTTATTGGGAATTAGACTTCATAATTTGTTTCAATTTACTTTTTATTAGGTTATCTTAATCCCGTGACCCGGGTTTGACAGGTTAGCCCAAGTCACTTTTTTAGATCCTTTTTAATTGATTTTTTTTTTAATTTTATTCTTCTATATCGAGTTGATTGAAAATTAGCTAGGCTTAATAATTTATTTAGATTTGCTTTATATTAGGTCATCATAGTCTAATAACTCAGATCGCAGATTTGATATGTTAACTCAAATTGATCTAATTTAATTTAATATGTTGTTATCTTAATATTAGAAAAAGATTTTAAAAAAATTAATCAAATCATGTTTTTACAAATCATATAAATTACTTTTAGACCTATAAAATTAATCAAATTATATCAAGCCATTCCTCAAAGGGTTTTTCGTTAAAAAAGAAATATTAGAAACATAGTCTAATTTAACAAAAACCGATCAAATATCTAGTTTTGTCTATTTCTTGCATGTTCGCTGATAATCACTGGTCCGCTTGGCATGATTTGGCTCCAGGGAGATTACATCAGAGATATGAAATGATAGAACGACGCAGGACTGTGCATCAAAGAAGTGGCTTAAACTATTCAAAGGAGAAAAATCATATCTATTTATCTGGGAACAAAATTACAAAAGCGGTTTATTTCTCCTGTCCAAGGTCAGGCCTCGATCCTACAAACTAACTAAAATCTACCAATTCTTGATAATCCACAACTAACATCAGTTCAATATCTTTTCTATCTCAATGAAAGACTCCGTCTACTCTGGACTTGGAGACATGAATTTCTTTTTCCCCAAACAGAGAGGAAATGAGTTACTGTGATGCATGGAATTACCTTTTACACAAACATAACATAATAGCTACTGCCTACTGGAATTGCTGGAACTCTGTTACGCATGTAATAGCAAGTCTGAATCTCATATATTTCTCAAATCAATGACCATGGATGGATGCTAGTAATACAGCAAGAGAAAAAAAAGAGAGCCTCGAATAGCCTATCGAACCAGCAATGCATGGAGAAAAACAAGTAAAATCCAGCAAAGGAGAATACAAGACAAGTCCAATTCAATAGACACAATTTACTGGAAACATGAAACAAGCAAGAGAAGAAGAAACATGCATTTATAAAACAAAACCAATTAATCTTAAGAAAATTTAACCTGAAGGAAGTGTCGGGAGGATAGTGAACAGACTAGAGAGCACATGTAAAACACAAGCTGCTCATGAGGCCATATAAAAAAAACGAGTCATAATCAAATCCAACCTGAAGAACCGTGTGAGTCTCTGACAAACACTGTCTAAGCATTGGTCATATGGTCATGAAGAATTGATCATCCATCACCATCACCATCACCATCTCTCACTGTCCCACTAAAACTGATATGTCCATTGCTTTCTAACCCTTTCTTCACTTCCACAGTTCGTGCATGCCAAAAAGATCAGAATTTTGTGCATCAGTATCAAACTCAAGTACCGGCTTGGCTCCTTGAGTGGCCCTCTCAAAAGTCCCAGCGAAGACTTTGTCAGGCCTGAACCGATCAGTTTTCGGGATATTAATTAACTGCTCGTCTTGGACCAATGGGCGCGCTCTCTGAGCAAGTGCACGCAATTACTGGTCTCTCCTTTCCTTCTCCTTTACCATAATCTCATTATGCAATTTTGTTCTCATAGCAACATAAAGTACCTCGGCTAAGTTATTGAAATTAGGACTAATTCTTGCAAACCATTACCATAAGCTGTCAGACGTTTGGCATAGCCCCTGGAATTCTTCCATTTAAAGATGGAAGGTGGGATTTTCCAGTCCTGTATATTATTCACCTTGACAGGCCGAGAAGGGGACTGGATTACAGGCACAGGTTTCATACCTGACGCCTTCGGAACCCTCTTATGTTTGAATTACTTGGCAGGTCAAATGGAACTATTGGCATCTCTACCATTCTCATGAATCTTTCTTTTGCAGCTGATGATGGTTTGTGCTTGATATAACGTGGTTCACAGTTAAGCGACAGTGGTATAGTTCTTAGCTTAACATTCACAATCTTTGCAAATGTAGCCTTTATCTTTTGCAAATCATCATCATCATCATCATCAAACAGACCAGACTCCATGTACAGTCCTAAAAGACAATAAGGATGATAGGACTTCAGTCCAGTCCTATACGCAGCAATTAAGGACGCAGAATCTTTTATGGGTACGCAACGCATAAAAGATAATATTGCAAAAGAAAATTTGGGTTGATCAAATTAATCAAAACAGTGATAGATATTTGCAAGGGTTGCTCGAGTATTTATAGAGGAGATTCGAACGAGTCCATGTACAACTCGGAATCCCTAACCAACTAAATCCCTAGCTGATTCAGTCCTGATAGGACTTCAGCCCAGTCCTATACGCAGCAATTAAGGATGCAGAATCTTTTATGGGTACGCAACGCTGCATTTACCTGGGCTTCTCCTTTGTAGTCTTAGGGCTTTGCCGATAAGTTCATAGTTTCTTTTGGGGTGAGGCGGTGAGGTAAATGAGCAGAATTAGTTTATTTTATATTTTAAAAGTATTTTTAAAAAAGTTTAAATTTTTTAAAAAAAATTAATTTTTTTATGATTTCAGATCATTTTGATATGCTGATGTCAAAAATAATTTAAAAAAATATTATTTTAATACATTTATAAATAAAAAAACACTTTAAAAAATAACCATAATCACATTCTTAAACACAGTTTTTTAAAACTTAGAGGACCACCAAGTATTTGAAAAAGATAAGCAGGATTTCTCATTTATTTTTTCCTGCCTTTCCATATTCCAACAGTCCAATGGCTAATCACTTGATGCTAAATAGATAGACATGAACTTTAAATAAATATCAAAAAAAAATTCGATAAACAGTTGTAGTTTCTCTAAACGAACAACATGTGATCCAATCCACCCATCTTGCATCTTAGAGATATGTGTGTATATATTATTCAATTAATATGAAAATATTTTATTATTTTTATTATCATATATGTTCCCCCAAGTGATCCATAATTTTTTTTATAATTAGAGTTTTTTTTAAATAGATATTTTTTAGTTAATTTTATATTTTTCAATTTTTTTATTCAATATTGTTATGCTTTTAAATTTTTCTATTAAAAGAAAATAATTTTCCTAGTTTATTTTTTCTATTCAATATTACTAGGATTTTTTTATTTTTTTCTATATAAATGATTGAAATAGCCTTTTGGCAAGCAGAACTTTGATGAATAAAAATGAAATATTTTGGATGTTTCTCCATAGTTATAATATTCTTTATCTTTGAGGGTTTTGATTTGTAACAATTTATATTATTCTTAGCTCATATCTGCGCTAATTAGTATCAAAGCTTAATGATTCTTGGTAATTTTGGTTGGAGGACATGCATTGATTCTCAATAGTTAGTTGTTGTGTGTTGTTAAATAAACATGGTTGGAATAGGTCACGAAACAGGACATGGTTATGTAGAAAAGGGATGAAAGAGGTTTCCTCTTGTCAAAAAGATGTTCTGAAACAACACATAACAACTAACCATTAGGAATTATGATGGAGTGGCCTGTATAAAAGTGTTGTATTAGAGATCCATGATGGAGTGGTCTGTACAAAAGTGTTGTGTTAGGGACCCTTGATAAGATGACTTGTAAAAAGATGTTAGGGACTTGCAATAAAGTAGACCACATGTAAAAGGATGTTTGTGGTGGATGACAATTTATGAATGAGATTTGAATTCGATGGTGAGTTTCTTCCAACCTGAAAAGACTTATGCATGATTTTTTTAGGAAAAGAGCTATTGTCCTTAGTTAATTTTATATTTTATTATTTTCATTTTCCTATTCAATATTATTATTTTTTTTCTAATTTTATATTTAAAAGAAATAGCTTTCCTAGTTTATTTTTTTTATTCAGTGTTACTAAGGGTTTCTAGTTTTTTTCTATATAAATGGTTGAAATAGCCTTTTGGCAAGTTGAGGCTTGGATGAATAAAAATAGAATATTTTGGATGTTTTTCCATAGTTATGATGTTCATGGTCTTTGAAAGTTTTGATTTATAACAAATATCATTATCTTTCGCTCATGTCTACATGAGTTGGTATCAGAGCCTGAAAGTTCTTAGTAGTTTTGGTTAGAGAACGTGTATCAGAGCTCACCAATTTCTAATAGTTAATTGTTTATTGTTGTTGAATTAATATGGTTGTAATATGTCTCAAAACATGATATGTTTGTATAGAAAAAGGATGAAGAGGTTTTCTCTTGGTAAAAGACGCCTTAGAACCATAGTTATTAAACCTGACCTGATGGTTGGACCGGTCCAAGTAAGGCAAAAGACCAGGATGAGCAAAAACCCAGCAAAACCCAGTTGACTCGTAACCCCGGGCAACCCGGCAAAACCCGGTTAAGACCTTTTTTTTTCAAATGTGTTTTTTCTCCTAGCCAAAGACCCTTATATATATATATATATATATATGGTGATTAATCCTTTTCAAGTTCACTATATGAATACTAGAAGAATGAATTTTTTTTTTCAATGTGAGATAAAAAACCTTTTTGGTTTAAATACTTCAACTAAAAGATAACATAACATATTTTTTTAACGTGGAATAAAAAACCTTTTGAAATAATATTTTAAACTTCATTATTTATAATACATATAACTTATATTCACATAAATTGTTTCTTAATTTTTTCATATGAAATATTAAAATTTTAAATATATTTTTTAATTTTTCCGGGTTGATTCAAATTGACCCGGGTCAACTAGTGTAACTCGGGACCCGGCTTCTTGGCCAGTTCAACCCCCGGGTCAAGTCTGATAACTATGCTTAGAACTAGTGTGTTATTTTTTTATTAGTTGTTGTTATTTAAAATCTTGATGGTGAGATCCGCAATGGAACAACCCACACAAAGGTGATGTATTAAGAATCTATGATGGGATGGCCTTGCACAAAGGTGTTGTGTTAGGGACATATAAGAAGATGGTCCACACGAAGGTGCTAAAAAATCATGATGAAGTGGGCCATATATAAAAGGATGTTCGTGATGAATATGGTTTCTGACTGAGGTTTAAACTTAATGACGATTTTCTTCTAACTTAGAAAGACTAATGCAAAAGCTTTTTTAGAAAAATAAATATTTTTCTTAGTTAATTTTATATTTATCTTTCAATATTATTATGTTTTTTTTAATTCTTATTTAAAGGAAATAATTTTTCTATATTATTTCTCTATTTAATATTATTATAATTTTCTAGTTTTTTATATATAAAGGATTGAGATAGCTTTTTGGTAAGCAAAGACTTTCATGATTAAAAATTGAATATTTTAGATGTCTCTTCGTAAATATAATGTTCTTGCTCTTTGAAGGCTTTGATTTGTCACAAACGCCGTTATCCTTCACTCCCGTTTGTGTCATTTGATATCATAGTCTAACGATTCTTGATGGTTTTTGTTGGAGGACTTAGAGGGTGTATAATAGAGCTCATCGATACCTGGTGGTTAATTATTATGTGTTATTCAATAAACATGATTGGAAGAGGTCACAAATAAGATATGCTTGTATAAAAGGAAATGAAGAGGTTCCCTCTTGAAAAAAAAATATTTAGGAACTAGTGTATTATTGATTTTTGTGTCAGTTATTATTATTAAAAATTTTGATGGTGGAATCTATGATGGAGCAACCCGCACAAAAAAATCATATTAGGGATTCATAATAGGACAACCCCCACAAATATACTATGTTGAGGACTCATGATGAGATAGTCTACATAAAGATACAAATTAATCGAATGGGTCAATTTTTTTTTACTGCTAATTTAACTGATAAACTTCATTAATTAAAATATCAAAACAAAAGGTGATCGATTGATAAAACTAACCCTATAAAAAGAAAAAGACGGACCTACTCCAATTAAAATCAATCTCTTGATTCAACTTTCTTTTATAATATCCTGAATTAAACTAATCCCACATAATTTTATTTGAAAAAAACAAAAATCATATAAGTTCACTAATAAAAATAATGAAAAAACGAGTTGCAATATAATTGCCATGTAATTTACTAGACGGAGTTTTTTTACCCTCCCTTGATTCGACCACCCTCCCTCCTTTGTCAGCGAGTGGAGCCGGCAGCGGAGTTTCCCAACCATAAAACATGAATCATGATTCTCGTTACTTTTTTATGCCTTAAATTGTAAAGTTTTGGTCCTATAGTCTTATTAATATTTCACTTCGAATCCTATTTTCTTAATTTTTTTCAAAATCACCTCTCAAGTTTCCAAAACATCTAATAACGGCCCTCCTGTTAAAGTTTTTTTTTCCCCAATTAGAAGGCCACAAAGACACTGAACAGAGTAACGAAAAAATTAATTAATATACAACTTCAAGCAGCTGTTTCAATAATACAATAACAATCTTTTATCTTTTATTTTTTTTATTTTCTCATTTTATTCTTATTCTTTCCTAGTAAACTTCAAACACTTAGGGTGTATTTAGGATTATGATAACGGTGACGATTCAAAGTATTTTTCGTTTAAAAATGCATCAAAATAAAAAAATTATTTTTAAAAAATTATTTTTGACATTAATATATCAAAATAATCTGAAAACATAAAATAAATTTCAAAATTAGAAGGAACGTAGTGCCCGAACACACCCTTAGACCAGAAGAAAACACTAATAAATTTTGGTAGGTTTAAAAAAACAATTAAAACCCAAAATTTTAATATAATAAATTACAATAAACCTGATATATATATATATATATATATATATATATATATATATACAATAAAAAAAATACAGCTATATTAATTTTCATCAGTGGTAAAACAAAGATAGACCATTTTGAGAGGAAAAAAAGAGAGGTTGGAATAGAAAAGAAAGAAAGAACATCTCAATTAGAACAGTGTTTAAACTATATGGACCAAATGCATTTGTCCCTAACTCTAATCACCTATTTATCAGATCCCATCTGTACCTTGCCAGTACCGAAGGCTCGAAAAAAGTATATAACAAGTTGGAATATAATATAAGTGAGGGAGAAGAAACTTGGGAAAAACTTCATGGCTTTCTATCTATTCATCTAGGCCATTTAATCCACTCAAACCGTATCTCCCACTTTTGCTGACACAATAAACTCTCTCTTGCCTCACGGTCTCCATTCCCAGGTACTTCATTGCTTAGTTTTAACTATTATTTTATTTTTATTCGGTAGCACTGCATTTGCAAGTAGCTTTGCACTGCTTATGTTTCTAATTTGCTGGATTTGTTTGCATTTGTAACTGTTAAGTGTTTTGGATGGGTTTTGATTTTGAATGTTAATGGATTAGATTTTGGTTGCTGATTGTGGGTTTTGCTTGTTGAAGGAGTTAGGTGCTGTTTTGTTTCTGGATTTTATTTTTCTGTTTAGGGTTTTCTAGGGGCTTTCACTTTGTTTTACTGAAATTATTTTGGATTTGGTTAGTGGTATTAAATGAATAAATAGCGAAGTAAAGAAATTTGTGTTATTTCCACTTGTTTTAACTGTTCTAGTCCTGGCATGGAAAATGGTTTGACTGATCAAAGAATGGTGAAACATGTTTCTTGTCTCTTTTATTGTTTTTATCCCTCTTCTGACTTCAATAGTCGATTCAAACAGAGCAGAGTGGCTCTTATGATTTGGGTTCCATAACCAAAATGATTTTTCTTGGGAGTTTTTTGAAGATTTGATTGCTTGATAGTTCAAATTAAAGTAGGTCAAAACTTAACTATATCAAAATTAAATTTTGGAGTTGTAAAAAAGAACAAGCAACAATAACATTGGTAGATTGATTTCTTATTTTTATCGTACTGGTAAAGTATGTGGAGTAGATTTGGATTGTGACTGGTTTCTGACATACTATATGCTATATGTTTAGGGAGGAGATTAGAGCTGTAAATTGGAGTTGATCATGATCAAGCGGTCACCAAGTAGAAACCCCAGATCCAAAGGAATCAAGGCAAAACATGTTCTTCAGATTTGTTTGTTGCTTGGTGTCTGCTTCTGGTTGATCTACCAAGTCAAGCATTCCCATGACAAGAAGAAGGAGCTTCAAGGAAAAGATGCGAGTTTCTCTCAAAAAACACTAAGCCATGATGTGCTTCCGAAACTGGGGAGGAAAGACCCCCATCCTGGTTTGCAAGACAAAACTAGTGAGAAAAACGAGGAAGAAGAGGAAGAAGACACTGGAATGGACGAGGAAGGAAATAAGAAGGAAGAAAATAGGCATGAAAAAGAGGATGAAGAAGAAGGAGGGCAAGAAGGGGGAGGAACCCAGGATGATGAGGTGGAAAGAGAAGAAGAACTATGCATGAAGAGGAAGAAAAAGGAGGAGAAGTAACTGATCCATTAGAGAAAGAAAAGGAAGAACAAATTGAGCATGAAGAAGATGAGCGAAATGAAGAGGTAAACAGTGAAGAAAACAACGATGAGGGCAGAGAAGTTGGAGATGATGAGGTAGATGAACGTGACCGAGAGAAAATAGAAGGAGAAGCTGACCCTGATGGTGAATTTATGGATGAAGAGAAAGAGAGGGGAGGATGATGAAGGTGAGAAAAGGAAAGCCAAGGCAATGAAGGCGGAGGAAAGGAATTCAAGGTAATGAAGATGAAGACAGGGTTCAAACAGACAATGAAACTCAATCAGAAGATCAGGATCATGATGGAGGTAAGAATTCCCATGTGGCCCGAGAGGAACATTACATGGCAGACGATGCTTCCAGTGCAGTGACTCATGATACCCAAATTATAAGCACTGAACCGGAGAAGGAAGGTCTGGAGAAATCAAATGAGAACTTGGCAGCAGCTGATTTGCAACAAGAGAAGCATTCCATTAATGATAACCCTTTGGATGTTAATGGGGATAAAAACTCAACGTCTCAGCTTGAACAAGCTGAAAATGGCCATTCTTTGAATGCAACAACTGATGAAAAGAAAAACGATGAGACCACTCTGGCCAAGTCCGAGGATGAGTCACCTAACAACACAACAGTGACGGTGCTGTCCAGTGATCGATCAGTATCAAGCAATAAGTCGACAGAAGTGAGTTCAGAAGCTGGTGATAAGCAGGTCAGTGAAAACCTTGATTCCGGTACATCCCAGCAGAATGGAATGTTGAATGTCTCCGATTCAACTCAAATTCGAAATGCAACAGTTGATGGTCATGTTACTGGAGACGTAGCCAACGTACAAACCACTAAATCGGAACAGGTTAATGATGGCATAATTTCTGAAGGTATCCAATCTGATTCTAATTCAAAACTCCTTGGTCAAACTGAGAACGCAAACTCATTTGGCAACAACTCCTCAAACTCTTCTAGTAATTCAGAGTCTGGTGGATCTGATAAGACCATTAAGAAGCCTGAAGTAATAGCTGCAGAAGATGTCAATTCTGGGTTTTCTTCTGGAACAAATGAGACAACAGAAGCCACTCATGATGAGAACTCTGACACCATACATGAATCAGGTGGAACAGATGAAAACACCATTTCTTCTACCACGAATGAGACCGGAGATGCAGTCATTCATGACCCTAATGATTCTTCAATTGGCCAAGACGAGAGAGAGGCTCGCATAGATCTGGGTACGCTGCCAGATATAGGAGGGGTTGACAATGGAAATGTTGCAGAAGAGTGAGATTCCTCTGAAATGTCCCTGTGCTTGTGAGTGATGTAAAGTTTTAGTTACTTTTTCACTCTGTTTTGATTTTACACGTGGGAGGGCTTTAGGGTGTTTCCAGTTGGCTATGAAATATTTATCAATGTTCAGAGAATACGGCTTCACTTAGCAGGCACGGTAAGATACAGACAGGACATCACGAATGGGTTTAATTGTATAATTTATCAAGCTTTTCTCTTAGATCTTGCTCGATGTGTCTGAATGGTTTGGTGACTAGACGTTAAAATGCCCATAGCACAAGAAAAATAAAATTAAAAGAATAAAGCCGTGCCTTGTCATTCCTCACTGTACAAAAAAATAATAATGCATAACATCCAGCTAAAAAACTGTTGTTAGTTATCTAATCCTCTCAAACGACAAATCAATCTTCAAACAACACCCCCCACCCCCCCCCAAAAAAAAAAAAAAAAAACATAGTCAAACGACAAAACTCTGACTCTGTCTCAACTCTTTCCTTGGCTTACGAGTAAAGGATTTACAAGCATCCACGCTTAGATCCACACTGCTGCTAATGCCACAAAGGCCGCCGCATCCTCTGTGCAATTCACGTGTTGCACCCCTATCTCCACCTCTGGCTTACTACTTTGGTCATTACCATTGTTGACACTTGATTGCATTACAAAACCTTTGTACACAAACGGGGAAAACAACCCAAACTCCGATCCGGACCACGATCCAGAACCCGGTCCAGACCCGAAATCACAACTAGAATGTGGACTGCTTACTGGGGTGCTAATACTATTTGTCATGTCAATTGTAAACTTCCCTCCATTTTTAGCATTGATAACACAATTGACTAGTGGGGGTGGTGGTAGGGGAGGATGAAACAGAGTCATGTAGCAATTCAAAATGGTATCCTAAAGCATTGGCATTACGTTCACGCCATGCCTCCAGGCGGCCCCATGGTTTCCAAGTTCCTTGTGCTGGGTGAAGAATTAGCCATGCCCCGGGATTGGACCGACTAACATGGTTCGAACCCGGGGATGGTACAAATGGTGTCACCATTGATGCCATAGCAAAGGCGATCCAGATAGGTCATGGATCGTGATTGACCATCCTTTTCGCTCTTTTGCTGATGGGTCTTTGTCAGCTTCAAGGGAGGGCAGCCAATTTCTTGACGGGGCTGGTTCTGTCATTGATGGCCTGTGCAACAACAATGTAAGCAACAAAAAATCATTCCCAACTTATAACAACAATGATCACGAACAAGATAGCAAAATATTGACTATGTAACAAAACTCAAGATCCAAATTCTAGAAACTTGAAATGTTTTTTATGCAAGGGACAGAAATTTATTCTGAGATAACCATTTACAGTTTGTAATCCACATCAAAACAAACAGAATCAAACAGCTTTTGCTAACATAGTTGCCGTCAAAACAAGGTTTTTGGGATTCGAAAAAGTCTTGAAGATTTCTAGTTTTCTAAGACTATATTTGCATATTTGACCATACATTCAACGATCCTTTCAGTCAGTTTATGTCTAATTTTCTACTTCTGAAAACAAAAACCAATTAAGTGATTCAATAATAATTAAGTTTCGTCCCCGGCAACAAAAGAAAAGAAAAATTACCCTCCCTGTTTTCCCTTGATAACTTTCTCATCAACCAAACACCAAAACAAGTTAATAAGAAAAACAGAAGGTAATGATGAATCAGAAAACTCACATAGAAACCAAATTACGATCTCCTGGATTCCTCAAGCTGAACTTGCAAGTGAAAACCGCCTGCTAACACTCCCTTGCACCTGAAAAACCTGAGGACTACACTCAGGATCTCCACCAAACTGGAATGCATATCTAGGATCGGGCTCAACTCTAACACACAAATAAAACTGTGTAGGTTCTCCTTTCTTGTTTTCTCCAATATCAATCCATTCATTATGCATAACACAAGGCCTAGACTCTGACTTTCTCATGTCTAAAGGCACAGTCACTCTCCCCAACATTTTCCCATCTTTCAATCCACAAGTAACCCGTTGTCTCTAATGTACACCTCAATCTCCAAATTCTTGGGTTTCTTGCAAGACAAAAGATCATCAATCTGAGTCTTGTCAAGACTATAACAGCAGCTACAGAACTCGATAAAGGATTGCCTTCTGGTTTTTTTATTTCTTGTTGTTTTTTATTGTTCACTGAAGGGATTGTAGCTTTTTGAGTAGGGAAATTCTTGAGCTTGATCTTGCAAAAGCATTGTACACTTAACAAGGAAGGTTTCGTAGAGACGGGAAACTTGAGTGCTAAGTTACCAACAAGGATCCGTACAAAAGGGCACGGATCCATTTCTCCTTTGAAAGATTAATGGTTTCTGAAAATGTTGAGTGAAGTGGTTGTTTTTATTGCTGCAGCGTGAGAGAGAAGGGGAGGAATGTTGGGTTCTCAGGAGGGATGATATATAAGAGTTGCCGACTAAAGAGAGATGCGGAGGAAACAGGCTGTAATTTTAACTAGCTGGTTTTTTTTTTTTTTTTGATGATAAAGGTCATACATGATGAGTTCAAGCTCAGCACTCACAGCTGGGATCGAGCTCTTTTGTTTTTTCAGCTAAGAGGTATATATATATATTGATGGGATTTTTGTTGGGTTTGATTTGAGGAAAGAATTACAGCTTGCTAGGAAGAAATTAATCATTAAGGAAAAGATACTAATCCAATGCGCTTAGATTATTTGGTTTCATTAGACTGTACACTCCTTAATTATTGCAAGATATATATGATGAACGTTTTGATTTCTGGCTTAGGGAATAAAAATCTCAAACAATACTGTTCTTGATTTAATTTAACTCTTGATTTACACTTTATTAAGGTGGTGTTTATGTTTACAATTAATTATTTTATATTTTTAAATTATTTTAATTTGCTGATATTAAAAATAATTTTAAAAAAATTAAAAATATATTTTTAATATATTTAAAAAACATTTTAAACTATAATAGTTATCATACTCACGAGCACCTCCAATTAAAAAAATAAAAATAAAAAAAGGTGAATCGGTTTGATTTTCCAGGTTAGAAAGGGTTAAGGAAATTCTAGATATGCAAGGCTGTCTTTTAAAATTATTTCCATGCTACAATCAAACTTCAATATTCCAGCTTTCGCCGGAAAAAAAAATAAAAATTAATCTATTTTTCTATATTTGAACAATATAGAAAAATTAATGACGTGTGTATCTCAGGATGGTGTCTCCTTCTACATGGTTCTAGAAGAATGGAAAACTAGAAGAAAAAAAAAATTAAGGATCTGAATCAAAAACAAAAAAAAAAAGATTGATTAGGGACTTTGATTAAAATTTAGAAAAAAAAACCTAACCAATTAGGAATAAAAAAAGAGCATCTTGCATGTTCTTTAATTAATTAGGGTGGCAATCAAGATGCTAATTGCGTTCATATGTATGTGACATGATATAAATTACGAGAAAATATGGTTAATTAATAATATATTCCATATATAGCAGCGTTTTTATACATGTTAATTAATGACTATGTGCTCGTATTAATCATTTTTCAAGTTTTTATGGTGAATATTTTAAAGTCTCCACTCTCCATCGTCATGCAAACACAAACGTAAAGTCCAAAGAAACTAAAACCCGTCCAAGGTCTGACTTTGTAATAAAAAAAAAAAACCTTAATTACAACATATAAAAACTTTAATCCACCCAAAAAAAATTAATTGATTATTTTAATTTCCCTACATATAATAATTAATTAAGAGGGTGTTTATAGAGGTTATAAAAGTTATTTTTTAAAGTATTTTTATTATTTTATTTTTAAAATTTATTGTAAACCTAATATAATAAAATAATCTTAAAAAATTATTTTAACAAAAAAAAAAAAAACAGAACTCAAATCTACGTATAGCTCTCTTACACGTATCATTAATAATTAAAACCTTGATTATACAAAGGATTGATGCGAGGACAGAGATCATCAAGCGGAATATCAAAAGAATTATGAGTTGTCCATCATGAATCACTGACAGGGATTACAATAATCAAGGGTGTATTATTACGTATCAAATGCAGAATAGATAAGGAAAAGTATTATAGTGATGGTGGATGTATCTGATTATTACCCTGCAGGTCAGAAAATGCATAGGTGGCAATATGCTGGTGCGGTGAGCTGGCTCACACTGCGCAGCCCGTTCACTTAGTTACTAGATGCCAGCAAAGCGCATCTCTGTCAATAATTATTCCTTCTCTTTGTCGTTCTCCCTCTTCCTCTTACTACACGACAAAAACTCGCTCAGTAACTGTTATTTATTCACTCGTAATGTTTTAGCCCCTACCTATATAATTTTATTCTAGGCAATCTTGCTCAGATACGTGACTCGTCAACTGCACAGAAATTCATGCCAGATCTGCAATCGTTAAATTTTGCTGGACATTGGTCACAGTTTTGCACAGTAATTGTGATGGGATTTTCTTGAAGCCTCAATACGGGATTTGGTACAGCGCCTTGATTAATCAAGATATTTTTATATGTTTCTTAAAATATATATATTTTTAATGTTTTTAAATAAATTGTTGAAATTAAAAATAAATTTTTAAAAAATAAAAAAATTATTTTAATATAATTTTAAATAAAAAATATTTTAAAAAGTAATATCTACCGCGCGCGTTATCAAACAGATTCTAACTAATTTAAAAATAATTTGTAAATATATTAAAATAATATATTTTTAATTTTTTAAAATTTATTTTTGATATTAATACATTAAAAAACAAAAAAAAATAATTCTTTACAAAAATCACAGCTCTCGAACTCATTTAATGAAACAATTAAAACCCATGATTTCTTGTTTATAATTTGCTAACATAATAAATGATTTAATTTGTTAACTATAATTGATTTATGAAGTCATCAGACTAAATATTTATTATGCCTCTACACAGAAAGAAAGAGCCCGTCACAATTCATAAATGCAGGAGGCAAGCCAAGGCCAGGTTTTTTTTTTTTTTTTTTTCTCATCATCCAGTGCGATATTTGAGGGACATGTCGCATCAGAACTGGAGCACAGCTGTGGCCACTTAAGACTTGGGTCGGACGGTAGTTTGACCCCTACCTTACCAAAAAAAAATGGATAACCTTTGCTATGGGACCCACTAACAGTCATCTCTCCACTTACGTTGCCTGATTTTTGTGGCCTTCAGTCCCTATCGAATCCACCTCCCCTTCCCATTAGAGAGAGATTTTTTTAAGCCTGTTTTTAGAAATATTTTTTATTTAAATAATATTTTTTATTTTTTAAAAATTATTTTTTATATTAGTGCATTATTATAATGATTAAAAACACAAAAAAATATTAATTTAAATATAAAAATATAAAAAAATCAATTTTTTTTAAAATATTTTTAAAATACAAAAATAAATAGGAATTTTCTCCCTTTCCTTTCGACTTGTTTTTCTGTTCTTGTTTGTTGGGACATTGAATCTTTGAATTGCATCACACGTGCAATTCCTTTTGTGTTGTCTCGTTCTTGCCTTGCCTTTACTTGGCCAAAAGAAAACGGTGGCACCACCTTGTGACAGTGTTGGTTGAGAAGACAGATATTGACAAGCTATGATCAATACAAGATTATTCCCTGACGTGGCATGATTATTTAGTTGACACTGCTGAAGAGGTCTTGATTATGAATTCCTGACAGGATTATTAACGATGAAGAAAGCTTCAAGGCACAGAATTTATGCATGGCTTGTGGGTGTGGCTTCTTCACAGGCAAGATAGGATAAAAATCTTTGGATAAATCTTATTTGACCGGCCTCTTGTTATCCACGAGTGAATGCGCTCGCCTATAATTCGATAGACGACATGTTTTGCATAATAATTCCAGAAATTCGTTTTGATAAGATTAACGTTGCCTGTTTTCTCTTGTTCCGAAATTTAAACTCCTTTTGAATATGAACTGTGTTTGTGACAGAAAGAGCAAGCAATTTAAACTAAACAGTTTCAATTTCTAAAATTTCCTATGGTGATTTGCAACCAGTCACTCGTTTTACTGAATTCTCCAGGAGCTGGATTGCTAAAACAAGTGAGCTGCCAATATCATGCGAGTATCATATCTGGAAAAAAAAAAAAGATTATTAGAGATTTATTATCATTTTATTGTGGACATCATCCACTATTAGAAAAGCTTGTTGAGACCGTTAAAACCCTCACTACAGAAAACTACATGATGACATTAAAAAAAAAGTCATATGAATTGTTAGAGCAACGTTCTAAAAAAAATCTCCAAAAAAAAAAAAGTGATTAGCAACCTATATTCAACCACTGAATTTTATTTAACTCAAAAATCAAATTTATTTTAAAAAATAAACCTAATAAATAAATGACCTGAGAAAACTCAAATCAAATAAAAAATGTCTATTTTTTTTTCTTACCTTAATCAATTAAATTTCGATCCAATTCATCAAACCAAAGAAGCCCAGAACTGATGGTTTGTGCTAGATGATGCTGGCAGGTCAACAAATACTACGGCTTGATGTGACTTTTTTTTTCTCCCGAAAAACTCAAGGACTCGAATGATGTTATTGCAAACTTGTCGGTGATATTGCCAGAATTGGTCTCATTTCACAAGAACAGAGGGTGGATATTAACAATCAACACCAATAAACGGCGATGAAATGAGCAACAGGGATTCGAGCACGCAAAATGTTTTAAAAAAAATAATTAGAAATTAAGTGCCTGTTTATGATAGGGATTCAGATCTGCCTCATAAATACATGTACAGGAAAGGTTAAGAAAGTAATAAGAATATTCAACATGTATATAGCAAAAGTTTTCTGTCCAAGATTACACAAATAATTCCCGCGTAACTAAAACTTGACTGGGTGCAAAAGGCGCAAACTCAAAGACCTCAGTGCGGTTGGCAGGCATTTCGTCTAATGGGCAACGAACCCCAGCTTACATTACAATGAGCAACAGAAGAGAGTAGAGACCACTATTGGGTACGGAAAGATAAATCTTTAAGCTGTTGAGGATCCACCTCTGATGGTGCCCTAGTAAGGGCACACTGAGCAGTTGTTGTCTTTGGGAAAGCTATGACATCCCTGATGGAATTAGCACCAGCCAACAACATAGCCAATCTATCCAGCCCATAAGCAATCCCCCCTGTGGTAAAAAGACATCAAAACCGGTGAATTGTGTAGTTGCATAGTAAATGATCATGGAGTCCTAGAACAGGCTCAGCATTCCATACCATGTGGAGGAGCGCCCATGTCCAACGCCTCCAGAAGATAGCCAAACTTCGCTTCAGCCTGCAGACAAAGAAATGTGACTCAACTTACAATAAAGGATGTGAAGATATTCATCATAAAGATGATAATGTGTTGTAACCATAATATAAGACGGGCCTTAAGGCCTGTAAGTTCCCAGCATTCTTACTAGAGATTTCAGACTTCTGGTTGGGAGTTGAAGTTACCAGATGCCCAGGAGGGCTAGTGATAAACACCAATTACTTGTGTTTTGCCTTTTTTAGATAATTTGTCCATGCGCCTTAGGAGAAACACAAAACCAAACATAAAAAATTCTCACCCTGAATAAAAGCAAGTGGACTTATTGAAATCCAATTTCAATGTTTTAATTCTCACAAAGATAATTTCTAATGTTTCAGAATTCATCCTACTTTTACATAATCCACCAGCCATAAATTTTCCAGAAAAAGAACTGACAGAAAAATAGACACATGAAAGTATAGAAACTCCCCTGTGATATTATGTATATTTGAACATGGGAGTGCATGACAATCAAAAGTGCATATAGCATAAGGTGCTTCTCACCTGTTCGGGGGTGATGCCAACAATTTCCAAAACTTTTTGCTGGATCTCACGTTTATAAATTCTCAAACTTCCTCCACCAATCTGGCAGTGCAACAAAAGAAGAAAAAAATGTGGTTCATTACAACCTGGCATGGCCTTCAAGTTTGTAGACATGTAAAGATACAGGGCTAAGTACCTCAACCCCATTATAAACCATGTCATAAGCAAGGGCACGTGCAGAGGAAAGGTCTATCATGTCTTCAGGATTGGGAGCAGTAAATGGGTGATGCAAGGCCTGCCAGAAAACTAGAATTTCAAGGAAAAGATAGAAAAGGATAGTACATTACAGAAAATGACTGGTGATGACTTGATGACACTAGTTATTAATCACACAACACCCGCACCATGAAAAACAACTTAAGTGCAATTTAAATAAGCACTTAAATTTAATTCTTCTTGATCAAGGGAAAGGATCGTACGATACATAAAATGACTGGTGATGACTTGATGACACTAGTTATTAATCACATAACAACCCCACCATGAAAAACAAGTTAAAGTGCAGTTTAAATAAGAACTTAAATTTAACTCTTCTCAATCAAGGAAAAGGATGGTACATTACAGAAAATGACTGGTGATGACACTAGTTATTAATCACACAGCAACCCCACCATGTAAAACAACTTAAAGTGCATTTTAAATAAGAACTTAAATTAATTCTTCTCCATCTTTATTCTCTGAATTCCTTGATCTAGCTTTGAGCTAAGTCCCAGGTACCCAAACAACACCCTTCTCTCATTCCTCCTATGTATTCAATTTTATTTTAAAAAAAATGGCTGATGGAGAGTATGGTTTGAGAGCATCCATCATCTTAATGAGGCAGAAGCACCAATGGTTTAATGTTTATAGCAGAAACCAGTGAGACTAGCAATATTTTTCAGCTAACATACAGGGTAGACAATGTTTTGAGATAAATATATAGAATTTTGTAAACTAGGTTTACTACACAAGCCATAATATACATCATGATGTACTGCAGAAATAGTATATCCGCCTACCATGTAATTGACACCAGACCCCTACACAGTGGACACATGATGCATTTTGATAGCCTTTGAATTAATTGGAGATGCTTAATGAAAGATAGTGTAACTGTTATTTCATTAGAGTTTCAACAGACAAAATTGATGAAAGACAAACCTCAAGCCTCTGCTCTGTTTCGTTCCACTCAAACATTGGAAAATCAGTCACCCACAAAATTGAATACCTGGACTGAAACATTAGAAGCAGAGAAAAAGTTAAATATCAAAGAATAAGAGACTACTGGTAATATGTATTACATAAACCAGACAGGTCCAAATCATACAGGATCAATCAAGCCCAGCTGATTGGCTATGAATAGCCTAAGTCGATCGAGAGTTTTATTAACTGATGAATGATGACCAACTGCAAACAAGATAAGGTCCCCTGGTCCTGCAGAGCAGCGACTTAGCAACTGCTCTTTATTTGTTGGATCCAAACTTGAAAGTAATGCAGAAATTCCCTCAAACTCCCCTTCAAAAATTGAAAAATACACAGTTGAAGTGCTGAAGTAATAATGTCATTCGCCTTTAAGTTAGGGGTGGAAAGAAAAATGTAAGGAAACATCTTCCTTTACCATTATCCAAGACCTTTAGAAAGGCCAAACCCTTTGCTCCTGATTTGATTGCTTCGTTGTAAATGTCACCTTTTTTAAGAGCAGTGTTTGAATAACTTTTAGCACCTGAAGGCACACAGAGTACTTTAATAATACCCCCACTTTTCAAGCTATCAGCAAAAACCTTGAAAGAGGACTCTGAAAAAATATCAGATACCTGCAGCATCAGAGGGAAAACATTTTTTAATGGTTTACATGTAGAACTTGAAGTCCTCATAAAATGTTCTGTGATGCTAAGTATACAGGAGAAAGGAGATAATTTAC
Organism: Populus simonii; assembly: GCA_007827005.2. Classification (NCBI taxonomy): domain Eukaryota; kingdom Viridiplantae; phylum Streptophyta; class Magnoliopsida; order Malpighiales; family Salicaceae; genus Populus; species Populus simonii. The sequence goes on from CM017464.2 coordinate 29,678,155, forward strand.
GTCTTTCAAATGAAGATCAAATCTTGTGTCTGGCCTGTCTGAACCATATCTGCTCATTGCTTCAGCATATGTAAGCCTAGGGAATGGGTTTGGTAGCTGGACACCTTTAATCTCCAAAAATACCTGCAAGCAAACTTAACTTTTTAGTCAAACCCTGAAATGTAGAGAAATGTAAGTGTTCAAACATGCCAAATTTCTGCAAATGGAAAATGAAAATACAATGTGACCAGCATATACTGTTGAGTGCATGCCCAACCACTTGGGTTCCAATAAAACCACCACCTTTCAACAGATAACTGATGAGAGCTGAAGAGTCTAGTCAACTCTCAATAAAATGAAATGACTTGTTCACTGGGAAACTCAAAAAAGAGGAAGGAGAAATGGATGAAAGGCAAGCCCAAGCTGCAGCATTGTTCATGTCATTGAGACATGATTAGCTCAACTCGAATAGAACTTTGAATCAAATAATTAACTTTGACATAGATATAACATGAGCAGACACAGGAATTAACTTATATTTCAATGATATCCTATAATTAGATATTCAAAAAAATTGGTCTCTTCTATACAAGAAAACTCCTGCACTTGGCATGATAAATGAAACTCATTATCCACCAGCAATGCCATCTGTTACGCTGCTAATATACAACACTCAAACTTAAATAAACTAAGAACTTGAAAGGTTTTTCCATTTAAATCCAAGAGAAACTAATGAATACTCAAACATAGTCAGAGGAAAGAAAAAACATCAAAACCTGATAAATCTCATTTACAGTTAGCAAAACCAAAATGATTATTTGCCCACCATTTTTGTTTTTCCTTTCTCCATACTGCTCTGCCTTTTATATATGTCTTCTTCTAATAATACCAGTCAGAAAATCATAGGAACCATAGAGCAAGTTCTACGAACCTTTCGAATTAGATCTTCATTGAGTCTCAGCATATCCTCCATGGGAGTGAATGCCAATTCCATATCTAACTGGGTGAACTCGGGTTGTCTATCTGCCCTTAGATCTTCATCTCTAAAGCATCTGGTTAGGAAGAAAAAGAAAATCTTCATCACTTGTCATATGAAACTCAAGCCCGGGTAAAGCTCGCTTGCTGTGTGTATACAACAAAAAATTATATATGATGAAAAGTATTGCCAAAGGAGAAAAGTGAGAGCATAATTGAATAGCACAACACCACAATCATATCACAATACCAAACATCTAGGAAGAGAATTTTACCTTGCTATTTGATAATATTTGTCAAAACCAGAGACCATTAACATTTGCTTAAAGAGTTGTGGACTCTGGGGTAAAGCATAGAAGGTTCCTGGCTTCAAATGGAAATTAAAGTGAATCGGAGCCATGCAAAGCTTGAATAAAGTATTATGAATTAAGGGGCAAATGATATCATTCCATCCATCTAATTTAGTTATTCAATTTGTCCGCATTTTTGCCAATAGAACTCCAATACCTCACCAGGATAATCCCTTATCCAACATATAAAACCAGTACACATTACACAGTTGACAATTTTGAAATTGACATTCAGCGGAGTAAATCTCTCTAGCAGTTGAGATGTAAATATTGTTGAATTCAGAGAATTTGTACTGCTATCCAAACTCCAAAAAGCATCATATTACACTTGAGTGGCAAGCTATAAATCCCAAGTACCTGAATTCTTGAAGGCACTAAATAATCCCGGGCACCTTCTGGAGTAGATCTAGAAGTATGGGGGTCTCAATCTAACCTTATAACCATGCAAAAGGTCAGGATCAAAACAACATACAAACATTATCTAAAACCCTGCAAACAAAGTAGAACATAAACAAACTAATAGACGATGCATCAAAATTTGTATCCTGTACCTCCACAAAACCCTGAACATCCTCAAGATATCTTCTAATGAGTTTCACCACCCTGTGCCTCAGCATAATGTTAGAGCTCATTTGCTGCCGCCGTAAGTCAAGGCATCGATATCTATTAACAAGCATTTAGCTTCCTTTAATCAACAAAACGCCAAGAAATATAAATCAATGTGGTGCATAAATGCAATGGGCTGAGATGTACCTCAAACGAATCTCCTCCTTGACAGAATCCTTAGCATCGTCTACTGTAGTAACTAAAAACGGCAACTTTGCTTTCACTGCATTCAACAATTGAGCATGCTCCGCAACTACCTGGCACACATAATCAACATTCCAAAGAAAAAAAATAAAATGGGGGAGCAACTAAATTACCAATTAGAATGTTCAAGCTAAGCAGTAAGAACAAAGGAAATGGAGCCCAGCTAACATTACCTCAATAGAACCGGTGGCCATTTTCTTATTAACAGACTCAACAGGCCGAGACCGAACAACCCCTTCGACAACAACCACATACTCAACTCTCAGATCATTTATAATAGAATGAGCATCAGGAAATTCACCAGGCAAAGTCGCAACCTTTAAAAAAAAACACACAAAATCGAACTCATTCTCTACAGACTTCACCCGAAAAACACAATCAAATTCCCATAAAGCAATATATTGGATGAATAAGAGATACCTGGACAATGCCAGTGTGGTCTCTGAGATTGAAAAAGGTGAGACCACCATGGACTCTGTGAAGAGCAACCCACCCACAGAGACGAACACGTGCACCGACATCATTGATGGATAATTGGCCGCAGAAGTTGGTACGAGAGACCCAGAGGAGGGTATCTTTTGGTTGTTGTTGTGGCTTGAGAATGGTTTCAGGGGAAGAAGAAGAAGAAGCAGCAGAAAGAGCTACAAGGGTTCTTGTGTGTTTTGTTGAAAGTGATTTGGGAAAGTGATATTTGAGAAGAGTTTGGAGGAGAGGAAGAGAGTAGGGTCTGGTGGTGCGGAGAGTGATTAGAGGGAAGGATCGGAGAAGAAGAGTCATGGTGATGGCGTGGGAGTTCTGGGATAAAGGAGCAGAGGGTTTAAGGAAAAAGATTGGGTTTTGAGCGTAAGAGAGTGGGGAGATCCGGAGCACGTGTGGCAGACAGCATCAAAGACTGAAGCGATAGAAAGAGATTACTGTGGATTTTAGAATTTTATGATTTTGCTTTTCACCAGATCAGTGAACTAGGATAAGTTTATGGGTAAAATAGTTCTTTATATGTGATTCATTTGTTATTTTTATTTTTAATGGGGTTAAAAAGTCTTTTTATTTTTTTTTAAACATTGAAATACCTTCATTGACTTTCAAAGTCAAAACCAGATAATTTATTGTTATGAGTTTTTTTAAAAATATCATATTTTGTTATAATAAAAATACTAACTTATTCTTGGAATATAAATTTAATTTAGACTTGCTTTTGGGGATATTTTTGAATTTTCATGTTAGGTTTTACGTTATAACCATATTAGTAGATGAGTAAATTAGTATTTTGCATTAAACTAAAATTATTTAATTTTTGAATTTATAAGACACATGTTTTTTTTAATTTACGTGGATGTTCAGGCCAACTTGCACACACCTTGACTAATCCCACGAATCCTGAAGTTAACGACTATGTAAGCCTCAGTGGTCCTGAGGTTTGTGGAACTCGAATTAGTGACATCTAAGGAGCAAACCTAAAGCCTGACCAGTCGAGTTACAGCGCTACACCCTCAGGGTTCTATAAGACACATGTTATGTGCGTGGGTGAGTGTGGAAGGGTTCAATCACGCTTCGATGACGTGTATAACATCATCCAGTAGTGAAAAATTATCTTTTGTCATGTCATTAGATTCCTCGTGACGTTTTCTTCCTCTACCAATAGCGTGTGTTTGGTTTTTCTAAATAGATTTTCATCGAAGCTTTTTTGTCTCTCTTTTCTTCTTCCTGCCTCAAAATTAATGCCTAGCAATTAAAATTTCAAATATCCCTTTGTTACGAATATTTGAGTACCAAGCCTTTTTCTTTTGATTTTTTATTTTTGTCATTGACCATTTTGTAAGTTTATGTTTTGTATTTCAATTTCATTCTTCAATCTAATTTTTTTCTTTTTTTTTCAAATTTGGTCATGTTTTTTTTCCTTCATTTTTCTCTTGTCTCTTTTATAAATTTTCAATTGTTTTCAATCATATCCTTTAATCAAAATATTTAGTTTGTTGTTTTTTTAAAATTTAATCCTCATTTTTTGAGTGGTTTTCTTTTTTAATTCTTTTGTAAATTTGATTTTTCTTTTCAATCCAAAATTATTCACCTTTTTTTTTCTTCAATTACATTCTTTGACATTTGATTTTTAAGGTTTGGCTTCATGGTTTTACCATGTTTGATACTTCTGATCAAATGGTTCGGGTCACGAGTTTCTTGAGTTAACACAGGTTCCCGTCTGTTTTTTTTTGTGTGGATTTATTTTCTTTTTCAATCTCATTGCTCCATATTGATTTTTAAAAAATATAGGTTTCATTTTTTTTAAAAAAAAAATTCTTTTTATAGGGTTATCCCGATCTCATAACCTGACTTGTGAGTTTAGCAAGTTAACCCAGCTAAGCTCACATCTTTCTTTTTTCTTTCTTTTTTCTCTAAGATTCTTTTATGTTATTGATTTTTTTTTAATTTCATCCTTCAATATTTGATTTGTTGAGAATTGGTTTACGTGGTTTTTCTATATTTGGTGCTTCCAATCAAATTGTCCAGGGCATAAATTTTATAAGCTAAAAAAATTTAGCATAAAAAAATTTTTAATTTTTTTTTCTATCTCATAATTTGACACTGATTTTTATAAAAATTGAGCTTCATGATTTTCTCTATTTTTTTATGTCAGGTTTTTTTGATCTCATAACCTGACCCGTAGGTTTGAAGGGTTGACCTGAGCAGGCTCAAGTCTTTTTTTTACTTATAATTGCTGTTTTTTTTTTATTCTTTGTATGTTAGGATTTTGTTTTTCAATTTCCCACTTCAATATTTGGTTTGTTGAGAATTGGGCTTAAGGTTTTTTCAAATTTGTTACTTCTGGTTAAATGACTTGGGTCACAAGCTTAATGTGTCACACGGGTTAACATTGTTTTTTTTTTCTTATTTTCTTTTTTGTTTTCATTCTTGCATCGACTTAACATCAATTGTTTTCTAAAATTTTATTTAATTGGTCCACAGTGAAGCTGGATTCACATAGCTAGTGAAAAATAAAATTAAAAAAATATAAAAATAATTAGAATATTATTTGTTTTTAAGTTTTATCACGTGTTTTCAACCTTATGAATTAAATTTCATTCATAGCTGAAAATTTTATGTCTGTAATCATTTTGAATGTTAAGAGTTAAATTTTAAATAGAATTTAATCCTTTTACCATGCATTAATCCTCCTTTATCGAGCATTAGTCCCTTACTTACTGAGAACAGTAGTTCAGTTATCCCTTTACCGGGCACTAGTCCTTCACTAGGGATGCTAGTCCAACCGCCTTTTTACCGGGCACTAATTTTTTTTAGTTAACAAGCATTAACTTCTGGGATTTCTAGCAGAGTACTTTTAGTTATATAGATAAATTAAATAAATTTCTAATATGAAGAGATTAGGTGTCGGGCACCTACCTGCTGAGTGTACACGATTAATGACTATTTGCTATTGTCCGAAACCTCATGCCTCTCATGTTTCAATAAAAATCCACAAGAGTTCAATACTATATCAACTTGCTGTTTTTCTTAAACATTTCATAACATACCTGTTTGGAATTGTTGTAGCGGTTGCGGTTTAAAGTACTTTCACTTAGAAATATTAAAATATTATTTTTTTTATTTTTGAAAAATTATTTTTGATATCAGTACATCAAAACGATCTGAAAATATATATATATAAAAATAAGTTTTAGCAAAATCAAAATCAAAATTTAAAGAAACACGATTTGCACCGCGTTCCGAAACATGCTATTAATTTTTCCATTAATCACACATGAAATTCCAGAATTATTTTCCAATATCTCCATTCAATCAAGAATAACTACATCTACAATTTCATTGGTCAAATCACCGTATCTTTTGAAGTACTTGAACACAATCATGTAATATTCCATACACTAATTCTTCTTTTCATTTATTATAACTGCATAATTATTTCCTTGTCCCGGAAATAATTTCATATCTATTCAATTAACATTAAATCCCAATATATCTAATCCATTTTATCATTTTTAAAGAAATGATCAATTTCTTTCTCTTTATTTTTTTTTATTTAAGCATTTTCGAATTTCAACCCAAAAAGAAAGGGGTGATTCTTCATTAATTTCAAGTCTCAAATCTTTATCTAGGTCTAGTTCATTTATTGCAGCATGATAATTTTCTCGTCTTACCAATTCCACACAATACATGTCCTCCAATTTTATTTTATCTTGGCTGAATTGTTACATTTCAAAGAGGGGAATATATTTTTCTTTAATCCAAGTTTTAAACCACTATTTAAACCTAATTCACTCATTAAAACACAATTATTATTATTTTTCTCTTTAATAATTTCTCATCCAAAATTATTATTCCCTCACTAATTCTACCTTTGATGCATTTTAGTAATTTTTTCTCTTCTATTTGAAACCATTATCTCTTACTTTGATCATTCAGCCAAAGTTTCTAATTGGATAAAAATCCAATTTCTTTCTCTATTATTCTTTTTCATCACATTAATATACATGACACTTGCCCCATTAAATATATTTCCTTCCATATTAAGTTCCAATTTAATTCCTTCATCAACCATGCATTCAATTCTTCAACTAGCCCAAATAAACATAATTAAATCAACATTCATTCAACAATTTTTATTTGGCCAATTTTCTCTAAATTTCTGAAATTTCCATCTAGATGTAAGGTGGGTATCCTTCATTAATTATTTCAATTAATGACCAACTCAATGATTGTTCATACCAATAAACACAAAACATAACATTAAATCAATGAAATCAATCATCACTGCTAGATTTCTTACCTCTAATTAATGAAGAATGAAAGATTAAACTCTTCTAAAACAACCTTTCTCGTCACCTTGGCTCCAACACAATTCTCTCCCATTCAAGCTTACTTTATCTTTTAAAAAAAGAGAAAACACATCACTCAAATCTTCCTCTCTCTAATCACTTTTCAACCATTGAATCACTCTAATCTACTCTCAATATTTTTGTATAGATTAAAGAGAAGATGAAGAAGAATTCAAGCCCTAATTTCCCCTTTTCTTCCCTCAACCTTCCCTCTACCTGTTGGCCAACAACAAGAAAATAGGAGTTTCATTTTTTAAAATTTTCATTAATTACACTTAGTCCTTAATTCTCTTATGTTAGTTTATGTGGTCCTAAAGCTTCCCTTGTTTCTTTTAATTTTAGTCCTATAATATTTCCATTTCCTCTAATCTCTCACACTCTAATTAAAGTGGATCCCCTCCAATTTAAATTTAGTCCATCATATTTTCCACACGTAATTAATTTAATTAATTAAATTTAATAATATATCATTCTAAAAAAATAATTTAAATCGGGGTTAATATAACCAAACAAGATAAAAGACACACATCCCTTACATACTAACATTATACTATACCCCAGCATGATTTGTATCGAGTGGTCACCCCTGGAGTCCTTGCAACACCAGTACAAAGAGATTGGCCCATTCAACTTTAACAACCTGGTTTTATAGTACCGGTTGTTGGCTTATTACCAATGATTGAGATTTATCTCTGACGAATCAATGGTCAGGATTCGAGCCTGTAAGGGATTCCGAACACCATCTCCACGTCCTATAAATAGGAATGGATATTCCAGCTAAGGAGGACGAGGTCCCGAAGAGAAGAAGAGAAAAACAAGCCCCATACACGGTTACACCATCCAAAACACAGCTTACCCCTTCCCTGTTCCAACCGAAAACCAAGCCAACATCATGCTTGCACCGGCACCTGACAAACCCTAGATCATTTGCTATCATCCTAGTCACCCACGATAGCTTCAGGCAGGATCTTCAACCATGAGTAGCCCTTTCCAACAGGTTCAACCGTGAGCCTCCCAGTGTATCTTCTTCATTTCTAGACTAGCAGCGACATCAACTCCAACAACCCAAGGCCGGGTAATGTTCCCTTCCTCCTTCACTGTCTCGTACGTAATCCATGCCACTTCTTTTTGTTGAAAAATCCCACCGCACCTTGGCTTGATAAAAGGGTAAATATTGCATGAGTGGGTAAATATTGCATGAGTGTATTTTCCTTTCGTTTTACTTCAATATGTATGAATGGTGAATGGGCACGGGCTAAGATGGGCAATGGGTTGGTCTTTTGGTTTGATGGGCTATAACATGTTGGATCGGATGCTAAGTTTTTTATTACGAGGGGCCATGTTGCTGGCCAAATTGGACTTGAGCCCAGCCCATACAACTAGGTTGGGCCTCTCCAGAAAAAAGGAAACTTTGGGTCAGGAAGCCTTAACCGCGTGACTGGGCAAAGTCCATTTTTAATAAGACAGTGTTTGAATGGTTTTTTTTTAAAGCAATATTTTGTTTTTAAAGTGAGTTTATCAAGTCTTAAAAGTATTTTCTTTAAGCCTTTCAATTTTTTAGTTAAGGAATGTTTAGCAAATACATTTATTAATTTTTCAGCAATGTTTTTTTTTTTTTTTCCAAACAGATGTCAAATAATTTCAAGAAATTATGACAAAATCTAAGGATCGTTTTAAAATTATTTGTGGGTTTCTCACTTGTTTTCCAACTATTTCATTTAATATTTGGACTTTTAGACTTACAGTGTAAGATACTCTTAATATTAAAAATACTTGTTTTTTTTAATTTCAAAAAAATACAAAAAAATCATCTTTATCATACTTTTAAAAATACAAAAATCAATCAACGAGTATCATAACAAGTTTATAATTATCCATTATGATTTGACTAAAATTTAAAAAATACTACAAAAATTAATTTGTTTAATTAATATTTGGGTGTGAATTTAATAACGTAATGCATATTCTCGGTATTAAATTAAATAAATTTTAAAAAATAAAATATTTGAAATTAATTATAGACTTTAATATTTAAGGAATAAAGTTACTTTGTAAGGTATATTCCCGAGTATTAAATATACAAAATAAAAATAGATACAACATTAAAATCCATGTCTTAGAATGGTTAGATTTTAGTTTGATAAGACAGAGATCTCTTTACCGAGGGGATCTATCTTGAATAATAGATAGACCAATGAATAGAAACATGACCTAAAAAACGATCAATCAATAATATAGTTTATAGCAGGTAGGGTGCACTATGAGTAATGCATCTTTTCTATGCACAACAAGTTTTTTTACCTAAAGTCTTGTAGACCAGTAGATTTTTTGGTAACTATAATACTAGATTATGACTCCTCAATCATTCAAATCATAGTTTTATAGTTATTCCCAACATGTTCAAAACCCTCTCAATCCAATAGGCAAATCTGTTATTCGACGTCATGCACATCATGAAAAATGGTATTATATTTTTCAATTTGATCCTCTTTTTATTTATTGTTTTTTTCTTGATCTTTTTGTAAAAGTTATTATTCTTTTCAATTTTACCCTTCAATCAAAATATTTTTTTATTTTTATGCCAATTTTGATCCTCGTTCTTTTGATTTTTTTTTTCTTTAATTAAATTTTTTTTCTTTTTAATTTCACCCATCAATTAAATATAAAATTTATTTTGTTTCTAAATTTTAATTTTCATTCTTTTAATTGCTATTTTTTTTTTAATTCTTTTGTATAATTGAATTTTGTTTTTCAATTCTATCCTTTAATATTTGATTGATTGAGAATTGAACTTCATAGTTTGTCCACATTGGATGCTTTGAGTCTTATGATACGAGTCACAAGTTTGAAAAGTTAACACCATTTTATAATCCTCTTTATTTTTTATATAACTATTCCAATCTTATGATCTAATTCGCAGGTTTAGCAAGATATCCCGAGTTGGCGTAACTCTAATCACCATGGTTACAAGTTTGTCATGTTAATTTATGATGACCAAAACTAATATTTTTATGCCTTTTTTTTACACCATTTTAATATTTGAACATGTTTTTTTCTAAAAAAAATTATCTAACCCCATAGTGAAATGCCATTGTCGAGGCTAGTAATATCTAAAATCCAATGAACATTTATTTAATATTGATATAGGAGTCACAAACTTGAAAATACTTTGTTATTTAAAATCAAATTGAGTTTCTCAAAGTATTTAATCTTCTTTTATATCTTCCAATAAAAACTTTATTTTGAAATTTAAAACTAAAATCGGAATCGGAGAGACCGGAAAAAAAAAAATAAATCTAATTTCAGAAGTGAAACCCGTATTTACCTTATTGAAAATGGACTTTCCACGATCCATATTCCATGCTTCCATACAGTAATTAAATCAAGCAAAGTAGATCGTCGTTTCTTAACGGCTACAAATCCAAGCTATAAAAATCACAATCCCGCTAAAGTCTAACGGCTCTGCCTTTTTGCCCTCACTATTCAAATCCCATTCTCCAACGGTCAGCAACCCCCAGCAATATTTAAATCCCCCAAGTTATTTCCAAAACTAGCCGTTGCCATCATTCTCCCTTCCCTCTCAACAAACTCTCTCTCTCTCTCAAATCAGATCCATAACATTAAACAGATTACTTTTTGACACTCAATTCAAGAAATCAGTCAAGATTTACCCGTAATCAGTACTTTGGCTAAAGAATCCATGGCTGCAAGCAAGAAGTTGGATTCTCGCTCTCCAATACCCAGCAGACCAACCAATCCTACTTCAAGAAACTCAGAGAGTAGTAATCCAATGAGAAGGAGTTTTAGTGGAAGCCCATTTGTCAAACCCTCTATTATTTCCAATCAAAGAGGAGGCAGCTTTAACCCCAACACTCCTGTTAATACTCCTTCAGGTTTGATTTCTTTTCTTTTTTTTTTTCTTTTTGGCGGTTAATAAACGATTACTATATTTTTATTGGGTTTTGTTTCATCTTTTCTGTAATTGAGTTGGGCTCTTTTTATTCTAATTTTTATTTGAAAATAGCTTGTCGGGTTTGATGTTTGTTTATGGTTTGATTGGTTTACAAGAAAATGTGGGGAAGTAAGGGAAAGGATAGAAAATCGTTGCATTAGGTGCTTGCTTGTATGAGGTTTTGATATAATGATGGCTTAATGGCTTGTTAATTCCTGGTCTAGCAATTAAGTATTTCATTTATGAACGTTTTTGTTTTGCTGCTGGAAACTAGTTCGTACGTCAATTTTGCAATTTAACATGTTGGGTGTTTTAGAGTGAACTCTGTAGCTTCATGTTAATGTTACGCTGAAGTAAGTTTACTTGAAACCAATAATTACTGTTAAAATTATAAAGTACAAAATGTTACAATACAGTTCCCTTTTTGTCTTCAGCAGCCTTGGAATTGCTTTATTGGTTCTGTTAAAATCCCTTTTTGTCTTTAACAGCTTTGGAATTTCTTTTTTTGCAGATTATCCTCGAAGAAACTCCATTAGCAGAGAAAATATAGTAGTTGCTTTCCCTGATCACGAGGACAAAGAAAATGGTAGAGACCAGAATTGGAAATCAGTGCGAATACGTTCACCAGCAAAGGGTGCAAAGAATTTCATGTCTCCAACAATTTCTGCAGCTTCAAAAATTAATGCATCTCCAAGAAAGAAAATCTTGGCAGACTGGAATGAGCAAACACGCACTTCAATCTCGTTTTCTGATACTAAAAGCCCTTTGATGGAAGACTTGTACTCAAAGCCGAACAAGGGTTTGAATCAGAAGAAGGAGGTCTCGTTTGATTCAACAGTCACTTACTTGGGAGACAATGAGGATTCCAAAAGTGAGGAACATGTTGATTTAATGGTAGATTCGAGTTCTAAAGATGATTTGGACTTGTCATCAGAGAACCTAACTATGGAGAAGGATTGTGTTAATCTTGATCCAAGTTTTGAGATTAGTCCAAGGGTTTCTTCTTCATTTCCAAACCCTGCTTTGGCACCTCTTGATGCAGATCCATCAGTGCCTACTTATGATCCTAAGACTAATTACCTCTCACCAAGGCCTCAGTTTCTTCATTATAGGCCCAACCCTAGAATTGAGCTTTATCTAAACAAGGAAAGAGATAGCCAACCACTTGAGGAGATCTTTGCATCTGAGTGCTCTTCGGAAACTGAAGTTAGTGAAGCAGAAGACAGTCACTCTGATGATTCACGGAAAGAATCGGATGCTTCTTTGGCTGATGAGTTGAAAGAATCGGATGCTTCTTCAAGTGATGAGGTGAAAGAAGAAGAGGAGTTGGAAGAGTTGCTGCTAGCATCCGAGCCCATTTCCATTGGTACTTATGTGGAGGAGGAGGAGCTGCTTGTATCTGAACCCAATTCCATTAGTACTTCTTCAAGTGATGAGGTGAAAGAAGAAGAGGAGTTGGAAGAGTTGCTGCTAGCATCCGAGCCCATTTCCATTGGTACTTATGTGGAGGAGGAGGAGCTGCTTGTATCTGAACCCAATTCCATTAGTACTTCTGTGGAGAAGGCTGAAGAGAAAAGGGTGCCTAAATCACGTTTCTATACAAGAAGAAAGTTCATCGCTTTGCTTTCGGTCCTGACTGTTGGATTTTTATATGTTTCAGTTTCTAAATCCCAAGTCATGGATCCTTCTGTGCTCAATAACTTTACCTTTTTCGAGCCATATGTCCCACCTGAATTCTCAGAGTATAACAGGCAAACTTTTGATGTTCTAGCTAAAAAGGTCCAGCTTTGGCTACATCAGTCTCTGTGTTACACGCATAATCTGATAAACTGCTTCAGAGGCGTGCACATTTTGGGTCCTTTTCAGTATGCTAATTTGACCGTTTTGCTCGAGGATGACATAGTTGATAGTCAATTTGTATTTGACCAGAGCATTTTAAGATCGAAAGTTAAGCATGAAGAGAAAGTTTTGGAGTCCATAAAGGGGGCAGAGGTCAACTTTAATCTAGCGGATGAAGAAGATCAACCAAGGGCAGTTGACGAGAACATTGAAGTCGTAAGAGATAAAAATGAATGGGATTTTAATAGTGCTCCGGATTCTGAAGAGTTTGGTGTTCCCGAGTCCATAAAGGGGGCAGAGGTCAACATTAATCTATCGGATGAAGAAGATCAACCAAGTGCAGTTGACGAGAACATTGAAGTCGTAGGAGATAAAAATGATTGGGATTTTAATAGTGCTCCGGATTCTGAAGAGTTTAGTGTTCCCGAGTCTGAAGTAGCAAATCTGCGCCCCGGATCTGGGGTGACTGAAACTGGTAAGTCAGCACAAGAAGTCATCCAAGAAAGTGCTGAAACTGCTGCCAACGTTGTGGAGCTTCAAAGTAACATGGTCCTTGAAGACCAGTCTGTTCTGATCCCACAAGCTGCAGAAATTCAACCAGAAATCTTGAATTCCATGCCATCTCAAGGTATAAATGATATTAGTTCTGCAGGTATTGAGTCCCCTGCATCAGAGGTCAATTTTGAAATACTTGCAGGTGCTGCAACAGAAAATCTACGGAGTTCAGAATTAGTGAACACACGCTTAGCACAGATAATGGTGGGATTTTCCTTGATTGTTTTCAGTCTACTTGGAACAGCCTTCGTTTATATGAAAAGTCAAACTCCCACAACTCGAAATGCTGCATCTACAGTGGATCAAATGCCAGCCACTAAGAAACTGGATGATAGCCCAATGCCAGTTGCAGCAGAACATACAGACATTGTTGGAGAGTCATGCCCATCGGAAATGAGCAGTTTCAGCTTGTCCTACAGCAAGAAAGGACAGGGCGGTACAAGTGAAGCTCATAACTGTGAGAGGAAGCCTAGGAAGAACATTTACAGGAGAGAATTCATGGCTTCGCCGGATTACTCTGTTGGCTCCATGAGTTCGCCTTCTTACGGCAGTTTCACCACATATGAAAAGATTAGCAAGCATGTAAGATCCGATTGTCCATTTATGTTGTGTGTATACATTACAGCTATAACTTGAATTTTTATCTTATGTGTGTGTCTTTCTATTTTGGTTTTGAAGGGAAATGAAGATGAAGAGGTGATCACTCCAGTTAGGCGCTCTAGCAGAATTAGAAACCAAGTCACTTCTCCGTGACCCACAAATCAAAAGCAATTTCTGAATGATGTCCTCTCTAGTGATTGAATCGCTATTTAATTGCCGAGTTAGATTGTTTCATTGTTTGTGATTAAGCAGTGATTCTGTAGTTTTCCATTGTTAATACAGGTTTTCCTTTTTCTTTTTGTTTTCCTTAGCAATTTTTTAACCAAATATGGCAATTGAGCTGATGTTGTTGCATCTGGAGTTTTGCAAGTTGATTTTTTAGTTTCTGGTGAGGAAACTAGTCTTCTAATACTGGAAAAAAAAAAAATCAAGCTAACCTATTAAACTAACGACTAAAATTATAATAACTTTATTAAAAAAACCTATAAAGTTCCATTTCCAACGAATTTAATGTTAAAGGTTGAAATCGAGAAACAAAATAAATTCATGACACTTGGATAACTCTACAAAAAATAAATTGAAAAAAAATTATGAATCACATTTTCAAATAACCTAATATTGTACGATGACATTAAAATAAAAGATTGTGTTGTTGGGGGTAAAATTAAAAAGAAAAATATACAATTAACAAAACAAAACAAAAAAAAAACCAAGTCAACTTATTAAACTTGTAATTTTAGTTTTGAGATTGAGATAAACTCATAACTACTTTTAAAGATCTAATATGTTAAATGTTAAAATTGAAAAGAAAAATAAATAAATCAGATTGATATATAAAATCAATCAAAAAGAAATATTTTTTAAGAGAGTACAATTTCCTAAAATATATATATATATATTAAAGTGTTAGATTGAGAAAAAACTAAAAAAAATAATATCTCAAATAATAATATTTTGTGAATGTTATTTTGTGAACGTGGCTATATTGATTTGGTCATTCTCTTTAGTTTTTTGTTGATTAATTATTTACCAAAACGAGGCTCTTTACACGATGTGTCACATAGATTTTTATCACCAGTCTAGCTAAGAAAATTACTAGTTACTTGACAGTTGACACACACTACACCACATGTTATATTTTTTCAATAAAATAAAGGATATACAAGCTTTATAAACACATTTTTTTAACATAAAAGTAAATCAAAAGACCTATACAAGCATCTGACAAAATAAACCATAAACCATCTACTTGAATAAATGAGAAAAAAAGGCATTAACATTAACTGAAAAACAAAACTAGAAAAAATTAAGAGATAAATATAAATTAAAATATTTGATCTCGCAATAATGAACATTTAATCGATTATATTTACTGAATTTTTTTATCAAAATAAATTTTTTATTCAATCGAATGAATATAAACAACAAACACCTGAAATTGATTGAATAAGACTAGAGGAAAAAAAACATTTATACAAATTTGCACATATTATAAATATTTTTTATTTTTTAAAAAAATTAATCTAAATAAAAGATAAAAAAATATTTATAGATGAACCATAATAATATTTTTAAAAAATAAAAACAAAAAATAACTAAGAAAAAACCTCTATTAAAAAGAAGTTAAATAAGTGAAAAATAAAATAAAATCATGGAGAATGAAAATTAATCGAAGCATAAATTAAAAAATATTTTAAAAAGAAAAGACACGTTAAAAAAGCATCAATAAAAATACTAAAAGCAAAAAAAAAAAAAGACAAACTTGGGTTATAGCCCCAATCTTTAAAAAACAAATAATGTTGAATGATGAAATTATAAAATAACATGAGAAAAAAAGGAAATCGACCCTAATTAACTACATGTGACCTGGAACATTATACCGGAAGCACCATGAATAAAAAAACTTGGAAAGCCTGATCCTTAACAAATCAAACACTGAAGAATTATACAAGAAAAAAATTACAATTAAAATAAACAGGCTAAAAATAAAATAAAAATTAGAGGGCAACCAAATTTTTTTGATTGGAAGGTTAATTTGAAAACAAAATGACTTTAACAAAAAGGAAAAATAAAAGAATAATGATCAAATTAGAAAAAAAATAATACACCATAAACTTTGATTGAATGATGAAATAAAAAAAAAGGTCAATAAAAAAAATGAAAAACAAAAAGAACAAGGGTCGAATTACAAGATATAACATATGAGAAATTGTAATTAAAGGACTAAATTGAAAACAAACAAAAATTTAATAAAAAATCAAGAACAAAAATAAAAAATCAAGAGAATAAAGACTAGAATTTAAATATCAAAACCAAAGAGGACCAAAGTGCACATTTTAGGGTGAGAAGAGAGAGAAAAAACGAAAAGGGAAAAAAAACAGCTACAAATGACGATGCGACCATTCATTGCCTGCAATTACTGTACACACTATATTTATATTATTAAAATACAGAAATACCCCTAATTGCAGGTAGCGACAACTTTTTAAAAATATTTTATATTATTAAAATATAAAAATACCTTTGATTGCTCTTAAAAATAACAAAAAAAACCAATGTAAAGACCTTGCAAGACAATTTCATTTTTTATTTTAGAGATATTTTCGTTATTTAACTGTGCAATAAAACAACAAAATCACTAAAAACCCATTGAACATAAAAGCTGTTTTTTTTTTTCCTTTCTATAAGGTTACTTTTCTAATTACATTGTTCTGATAAGGTGTTTGAGGTGTGGTAGTAATTATTTTTAAAGTGTTATTTCTCATAGAAAAACATCAAAATAATGATTTTTAAATTTTTAAAAATTATTTTTAACATTAGCACATCAAAATAATTTAAAAACAATAAAAAATCAAGTAAAAAAAAATATGTGAAACACTGTTTAGGTTGCATTCCCAAACAGCGCCTAAGAAAAACACAGGTGTCCCTATGCAAAGACCATAATACCTTGCCTCTTGTTTTGTGTAAATAAAGAGCAAGGTGGGGTTTTCATTCGGGATTGCTACAGTGAAAACCTCATATCTTTTAGTGTTTTCTATTGACCTTGATATATGCATTTTGCTGCGAGGCCAAACTATTTTTTTATATAAAAAAATGATGTTTAGGTATTGAAATGAGGTTAAAAATACATAAAAACAGTCATGATAAATATGTAACAACACTAATTAAGGCTAAGATAACATTGTTTATTTTGGACAATACGCGCTACCCATAATGAAAGAGGAGACAACGATGAATCAAATTATAAGGTGGAAGCCTATTTTTGACCACCCGAGCCTAAAATGCCTGCATTTTCTTCAAATTTAAAAATATTATTGAAATATTAAATTACATTATCACCCTCAATCGAACATACAATTAACAACAACCAACAAATAGGCTAAATGACCCTAACACCCTAACTTCAATTGCTTACATTTCTTGGATTCAAGGGCTTATGTTTAATTTGATTATTTATTAAAAAATAAAAATACTAAATACAATTATCTCTGTTGTGATAATTCTTTATTTTCTAGGATATTTTTTTTATTTTACTGTTATTAAAAATATTTAATAAGCAAAAATACCCTAACCAAATCTACAATAACTAGCAAGTTGTGTGGAATATAAAAACACCCATGGCTCTAGGCTAGGCCCTTTTTTTTAAGATCATCGACGTCACTTGACCATTATAATGAATAGTTGATTGTCTTTATAGCTATAGGAAAACCCCCTTCCTTTTAGTTGTTTTTTTATCAGTTTCATTATTATTATCACTATTAGTATCATCATTATTATTACCACCACCACAACTATTATTATTATTAGCATTGCTATTATTATTATCACGCATTACTATAATTATTGTTACTGTTACTAATACTATTGTTGCTTACTGTTGTTGTTGAAATAACAAAAAATATAAACTTGATTTGAAGACTATTATTAGTAGTAGTGGTACTATTACAACTAGTACTGTTATTATTAATATATATTACCATTATTATTATTATCACTATTATTATTATTATCATTTTTATTCTTGTTCTTACTACTGTTGTTGTTGTTGTTGTTATAATCACTACCACTATCATCATTACTACTATTGTCGTGTTTGTTTCTTGGCAAAATAAAATTTTACTATTCAATTACATCAATATTTTTTTTTATCTTGGTATTGACACACATTATCTGGATCCTATATGTTAATAGCTACGACATATATTCTACATCTAATTACATATTATATTTGATTAATATACTACATCTAATACATTTAAATTTATAAAAACATTTAATTTAAATAATATTTTATATATTGGATTTTTATTCCATTTTATTTTAATAGAATTCAAATTTATATTCATTTAGAATTTATTAAAATGTAATTTAGAATTTCTTAGAATTTATTGTTCTAAATTATAATTCAGAATGATGTACCATTATTATTATTATTATTATTATTATATTATTGAAATAACAAAAAACATAAATTTGATTTGAAGAATAAAATTAAAGACCATAAATTTTTTGACAAAAAGACAAAAAAATAGAAGAAAAGGAGCCAACATCAAATTAGTATTATTCCTATTGAAAAAACAAAAACACAAAACTTGATATGAGGGATAAAATTAAAAATCATAGAAACTTTAACAAAAGAGCAATGAAAAAAAAAATCTAGAGTACAAGGACCTAATTGAAAATATTACATATACATATTTAAAGTAAAGGATTAGATTGAGAACAAATAAAACTTTAACACAAGAGAAAATGACAAAGAAAAAATCAAAACTCAAATGACTGAATCTGAAACACCAACATCAATAAGGATCAAAGTTGATTTTTTAGGGTAGGAGAGAGAAATGAAGGGGGGAAAGAAAGGGTCATCAACGACAAACCAACCATCTTTAACAAACACAAGCCACCAATAAATGAAAACGACGTGAAGGATAGCCAAATGAGACGGTGGAAGCTCATTTTCTACCATTGGAAGACGCCACACGCACTGCCCAAAGTGCATTGCGTCTCTCACGCGCCAATAACTTTTTGCATTTAAAAATTATAAATTAAATAGTAAATCATGTTACTACCCTAAATCAAACCAGCAATTACAAAAAAAAAATTGAGAGAAAAAGATGTCAATACCCTTATTTCAACGACTTAATTTTTTTGTCCCTAAGATCATATATGTAATCTTACAGTATGCTAAAAAAGAAAAAGACAACATCACTGCCTTATAGTGTTATTTTTTTTAATCCCAAGGGCAATTGGGTTCCTTTACTTTTCATAAATATATTGCATATATAAAAATATCCCCAAACAAATCCATAATACCTAATAAACCATATGTATAGACAAATATGCCCCTGGTTTAAAGGCAAACAATTTGTCATGTGAAAGACAAAAAAAGTCACCACGTGAGGGAGGCTACAATGAATCCTCCTTCTGTTTTAGTTGTTTTCTTACTAGACGCATATTTGTACATAAAAAATTATAAGTTTAAATTGAAAATTTTATGCATGCATATAATCAAATATATTGAGAACCATGTGTGTTAAAAAATTAAAAAAAATCATCAACAATAAATGAATATAAAAAATAGAAAATTGATAGACATGTATGGATCAAGATATTTGACATTGCTACACGTCTTTCACTCGGTCTCTTTAAATATTTTGTTTACCAAAATCAAAATTTCATTCAATCAAATAATAATAGAAACAAAAATACATGAAATTGATTGAAAAAAAATAAAAGAAAAAAAATATTATGTAAGGTTACACACATTAGAACTATTATCTTTAAATAAATATCTTTTTTATATAAAACATTAAAAAAATATAATGAATTAGAATAATTTCTTTAAAAATAAACACATAGAAAATAATTGTTATTTAAAAGAGGCTATATAAACAAAATAAAAGGGAAAATGGATATTAATTTAAATAAAAATAGAAATAATAATTTTGAAAAAACACAAATAAAAAGCATCAATTTAAAAACAATTTTAAAAAACAATTTAGAAAAAGAGGAAAAGACCAGGCTCTGTTGAGCCTTACAAGCCAGGTTAACCTATTTGACCTATTTTGTTTAGGCATGCATGCCCTTGATATTTTTTAAAAAGTAGATGGGGTGAATGCTTATTATTCTTTGAAAAAACATATATCAGATGATGTGTCACCTGCTGTCAATTCTTTTTGAAAAAAAATTAAATTAGCTTACGCATCACTTACTGCGTCAAACAATGTGTCATCTTTTGTTACTCAAGTTCAGACCATTGTGGAAGCCGAAAAAACAGGACTCAAGGTTTTTTACCCAAAAAACCTAGAAAACACCTTATGAACCTTAATAACACCTTATGAACCTTGATAAACCTATAAATGGCCTAAAAAACCCAAAAAAATACCAAAACCCGAAATCTACCTAAAACCAAAATCTTTTTCAAGCTTAGATTTATTTTTTAGGCACTTTCAAGATAAAAAAAAAAAAAGCACCTAATCTGAACTCCCCTCTTAAAATAGAACCATTTGACATAAATATCGATCGTTTTAGTAGTTGAAATAAAGGTTAATGATATTTTTTTCTATTTACCATCAAAATTCAGTGGCCTCTCTCTCTCCTCTCTCAATGCACAGACTAAAAATAACAAAAATAAACTTCATATCAAAATTGCCCTCGAACTTAGCCCAAAAATGATGTAACTGCGTAAACAAAGTTCGAGGACTAAATTGAAATCAAAGTGAAAATTTTGAATAATAGGTTCACAATAAAATGTGAGAAAGTCACTGTGGAAAGGCCACCTCTTTTAGATTTTTATTAGATACTTGACCCATACTTCGCTGCAGGTCAAATATTTTTTTCCAACAAAACAATTAACATATAGGCTTTTTGGAAATATTTTTGTAGTTTATATATACATGTAATCAAATAAATAAATAACTACGTGTGTTAATAAATGAAAAAAAAAGCCATAAACGATAAATAAAAAAAAATTAAAAAATCAAGAGACAGAAGTAGATCAAGATATTAATCGCATAAGATGGGACATTTACCCGGTTATATTTGCTAAATTTGTTTATTATAATATTTTTTTTATTCAATCAAATGATAATCAAAATAGACACTAACATTAAATTGATTTAATAAAATAAAATGGAAAAAATAGTATGTAAGGCTGCACATATAAAAAATATTATCTTAAAATAAATATTTTTATTTGAAAAATAAATTTCATCTATACAAAAGATAATAAAAATTATAGATAAATGAGAAAAACCTCTTAAAAAATTAAATGCATACAAAATAACCAAAAAGTAACCGTTCTTTAATAAAATAAAAGACGAGTATTAATCTAAATATAAACAAAAAAATATTTTTGAAAAAAAAGCATATAAAAGGCATTAATTTAAAAAAATAGAAAAGAAGAAAAGAAAAGGTAACGCAACTGAGCCAAGCCACGCCAACTTGCCTGACCCATTCCATTAGGGCTCGCCCGACCAAGACCTCTTTTTTTGTTTTTGCATATTGCCCACCCTGATATTTTTGGAAAGAAGGTAAGATGATGCGTCATTTGTATTGCCAAGTTTTTGACAATTGCGGTGGCTGAAAAAACAGTGCTAATGGTTTGTTCAGCCTAAAAATTGAATTTCCTGCCTATTTCTTTCACCCAAAAACCTAGAAAATATTATAGTCAACTCGATAAACCCGTTCATGTCCCCCAAAAACCAATCCTAAAAATCTGAAACCAAAAATCTTACCAAGATCAAATATATTTTTTTTAAAAAAACCCCTAATGCGAGCTCCCTCATCAAAATGAACAATTCAACATGAATTTCAACTTTTTAGTGTCCTAAATCGATGCCAAAAAAATTTTTTATCTCTCTAACACCAGATTCTAGTGACTTTCTCTCACATTTCTCACACCTTGGCTAAAAAATAAGGAAAAAAAAGTTTGAGACCAAAATTGATTTTTCCTTCTAATTTTAGAAACTGAAGGGACCATATCTATATTTTATAAAGTATAGGGACTACGTTAAATATTTTGCCCAAAGTTTTTAAATCCACCTGTTCCCTGTGTAATTTATACTTTGGTCCCCTTTCTTTTAATCTTATCCTCCCCTAACAAATTGGCTTATAATCTAGTCCAATAAGGGTCAAATTAAAAAAAAAAGAAGAAAATAGACCAAAAAAGCACTGGAAAAAAGTCAATTCACAATGCCATGTGAGGAGATTCATAATGCATTTTGCCTAGTGTATGCCCCTACAAGTTCTAGTTTTTTAGTTTTAATAGAAAAGGATATTATTATGTGGGTTTGATGGATGTTATATGTTGATACATTAGGAGCGGGGAGATAAATCAAAGTAACATATATTTTATTTATTTCATATCCTTTGATGAGGATTTGATTGTTCATTTGCTTTGTGGATTTAACATGTTATAGGTATTGACTTGATTATTGGCTCGCGTTGCGCTGTTTCGTGAGCCAATAATCAACTTAGATCATTTGATTTTGTTTTCTATATTAGATCAACTTTTTTAATGTACAAGAATATCTAAGTATCGTTAATGGTTTAATCATGAACTCAAAATATGATGCATATTGGACATGTTTTTTTTATATCTTGATACAATGATACACTGGATAATATTTTTTAAAAATATTGAGACGATGACATATTGAATCCATCGAGTTAGCCTGTTAAATTTGTAACCTAGGTCGTGAGACCATGACAACCCTATAGAAAACAAATCAAATATTAAAGGTCAATTTATAATCAACCCGATCTTGAAGGATGAAATTAAAAAATATATTAAATTAAAAAAATATATCTGAGTCAACCAGTGCTAACCTGTTCTCGCGACTCCGATCATAAGATTGAGATAACTCTGTATAAATAATAATAAAAATTTATGAAGCACAATTTCCCCAACTCAGTATTGAAGGATAAAAATAAAAAATTATAAAAAAAACAATCAAAGTCAACCGAGCTATCATGTTAAACCAACGACCTTGGTCATGAAACCATGATAATTTCGTAACAAGCAAAAGAAAAAAATACGAATCTCCATTTCACACAGATCCAATGTTAAAGGTTGAAATCAAGAAAAGAAAATCCATGAGACATGTGCATAAAGCAAATCGAGAAAAAAATATGAAGCCTAATTATCAGACAACCTAATATTGAATGATGAAATTAAAAAAAAAACTAAATAAAAAGAAAAAGAAGATTAAGTTGATAGATGGTGAAATTGAAAAAATAACCAATAAAAGGAAAAAAATAAATTGAGTCAATCTAAGTTAACCTACAAAACCTGCGATTTGAGCTATGAAATCAAGATAACCTTATAGAAAGTAAGTCGAAATAAAATATGAAGTCCAATTAAAAAATAACAAAAAAAAACTCAACCTGAATTGACTTGTCAATCACGTCATGGATTATGAGATAGAAATATTCTCATAGAAAGAAAAAAAAATGAAACTCAATTTTCAACTAACATAGTGTATAAGGATGAATTAAAAAAAAAATTAGAAAAAAGTGACAAACAAAGTCGAGTCAATCCAGGTTAACATGTTAAACTCATGACCTGTATCATGAGATAGAGACAAATTCATAGCAATCAAATGAAAATAAATCATGATGCCCCACTTTCAATATATCTAAAGTTAAATGTTGAAATTGAGAGAAAAAATCTAGAACGATATATAACCCAATAAAAATATATAAAACATAATTTTCAAAAAACTTAACATAAAAAATAAAATTAAAAAAAAAACTAAATAAGAAAATTTGGTTGTTAAAGAGTCAAATTAAAAAAAATACTAAAAAAACAGCTACAGCTTTTAGAGTTTTGTTATTATCGGTAAAAATCATAAAAAAAATGTTGTTCGTATATAGTGAGTTATCATAGATAAAAATCAAGCAGACCTTTAAAGCCAATAAACAGTCATTTTGGGTACTCTTCGGAAAAACACAAGCCCGGGACGAATACATTTTCACATTTTTTTTAAGAATAAGCCATACTTGATTTGTTGTTGTTGTACAAGCACACTCGTTTCCCATTCACCAGAAGGGGCAAAGATCTCGAATTATACAAACCCGCAATTAAAAATAAATAAATAAAGGGTATGCTAATAGTGTTTATTTTATTTTTATTATTTAAAAACATATTTGTTTTTCAATTTTATTTTTTATCGTTAGGTTGTTCTGAAATTAATTTTTATTTTTTTGTTGGATTATATATTGATCTTGTAGATTTATTTATTTTTCTTAATTTCAACCTTTAACGTTATATTTGAGTATGACTTTATTATGTTTCTCAATTTACTATCTATGAGGATATCTTTATCTCAAGACTTGGATTGCGAGTTTTAGAAGTTAACCTGAGTTGATTAATGTCATTTTTTTATCCTTTTTTCTTAATTTAATATTTTTGTTTTAATTTTGCTTTCAACATTATGTTGATTATGAATTAAGCTTAATAGTTTATATTGTTTTGCTTTTTATAGGGTTATCACCATAGTTTTGAAACCTGATTGGGCTCGACGGGCGACCCGGGACCCGGCCGACCCAAGGCTGGAATCGGCCCGGGTTGAAGAAAAAATAGGGAAACAAAAACCCGATTGACCTGGCGACCCGGTTGACCCAGCAATACCCAGTCAAAAACCCGGTTGCAACCCATTGACATTTTTTTACTAAAACGATGTCATTTTGATTTTTAAAAAAGAATTGACCCGGTTAAAACCTGAAACCCGGGCCTTGTACCGGGTTGGGTCTAAAAACTATGGTTATCACAGTCTTGTAATACTGATTTTCTCTTTTTTTTTTCTCTTTTATCTTTTTTTGGGTTTTTTTTCTAATTCGTTTTCTTTTCAATTTTGGTTTTTGACATTTAGTTGGTTAGGAATTGGACTTCGTCATTGTTTTAAACTTGATTTCTATTAAGTTATCATGATCTCATGATTTACATCGTGGGTTTACTGGGTTAACCCATATTGACTCATTTAAAAAAAATGTTTATTTTTTATTTCATAATCCAACAATGGGTTGGTTTATAGCCTAACTTCATGATTTTTTTAGTTTTATTTTTTATGTGGTAATCTCGTTCTCATTACTTAGGTTGCGAGATTAGTTGATTGAGAATTAAGTTTCGTGATTTTTTTAATCTACTTTATATATCAAGTTATTTGATCTCATGATCTGGGTTGCAAGCTTGTCAAGTTAACTCGGGATGACTCATATTATTATTATTTTTCACTTTTTTTAAAATTGTTTATAGTTTATACACTTTTGTACTACCACTTCTTATTATCGTATTTATGTTAATGCATTTTCCAATGATACATAAGTAATGTATTTCAGGTAGGGGTGATCATTTTCGGTTCGGTTCAGTTTTTACCTATAAAAAACAACCAAACTGATTTTTTTTGAAAAAAAACTGAAACCGAGTCAAACCGACCGGTTTTGGTCCGAACCGGTTCTTGATTTCAAAAAACCGAGAAAACTTATACGCTCATATTTCTTCTCGAACTCGCCAGTAGCCTTTTCACAAGTATTGTTTTCCTTGCATTGTGCAAACTGCAAACAACCAAAAGCCAAAAATCAACAACACTGATTTCAATTAAAAAATAAAATAAAATCAACATCCCAAATCCAAAACTCTGCTATAAATCAAAACCCTAAATTTCTTGCAAAATAAACATGGTTTTTCCTATATTTTTCAAATACTCAGATGCCAAAAATCCAAACCCGATTTTTTAAAATCAAAACCCCAAATCTTCTTATACAGATAAATCTTATCTTCCCTGCATTTTAAAGAATACCTATAAGCAAGTGGAAGAGTGGTCTTCCTTTTATTCTCAACAAGTTCAACAGTTCCCTTCCATTTACTCCTTTTCAACTTCTCATAATAATTCTTAACTACAACAGTCAAATAGTCTTCCT